>CM057385.1:125110662-126563162 GCA_030015415.1 Cynopterus sphinx
GCATAGACCTCAGTGCCTCGTGTTCCAGGGGGGCCACGGGATGAGAATGGCCTCCCTGGAGCTGCGTGGTGGCTCAGTCCCACCTCGGCAAGTCAGGAGGCAGGGGAGCTGCCGCTTTGCTTGATTTCAAAGCCCAGGCCCTCCGCCTGTCGCCTCTTTGACCCCTAGCATCTGGCACGGACCTCGGCCCGTGAGTGGCACTGCGTGAATGCTGATCGCGCGAACGAACGCGAAAGGCAGACATGATAAGTCTGGCGCTCAGAGGAGACAGAGAATGAGACGTGACACCCGTTTGTGGAAGTCATGACTTGTTTTTTTTTTCTTTTCAGAACATGCTTAACAGGCGATCTTTTAGCGACGTCTTACCAGAATCGCCCAAGTCAGCACGCAAGAAGGAGGAGGCCCGCCAGGCGGAGTTCGTTAGAATCGGGCAGGTGCGTGCGTTTTATTCTGAAGCCTGTGGTGCGGGACATGTAGCTGCGAGTCCCACTCGAACCAGATGGCCCACGGCAAAGACCTTGGGTCTGCACACTCCCGCAGGAGCTCTGTCAGCTCTCTGAGGAGTATCGTGACACTTTTGACAGCGCGTAGGTATAGCTCTCTACAGGCGTGTGAGGGAGAGATGCACCCTGGAGTGGAAGCGAGAGGCCGCAGGGCTCAGGCTGGCCTCCCTCTTCCCGAGGGAGCGCGTCTCGTTTGCCTGCCTCCTGGGAATTCTCTGAAGAGGGGTCATTTGCCTGCCTCCTGGGAATTCTCTGAAGAGGGGACAGCCAATTTGGGAAAAGTGCCTGAACTCACTCCTCCCTGGCCGAGTGGCTGTGCCCTTACAGGAGACCTGAATTCCCACCCTGCTGCTCGGGAGCAGGTGTCACAGTGAGGTGACTCCCAGTCATCACCTCCTTCCAGATTTTGGAGGAAATCACCGCCCCCCCTTGCCCTGCCCCCACATGATGATAGTATTTCTGAGTTCCCGGAGGTGACACGGCTTCCTGCCTTGATCCCATGTCACAACAGGGAGGAGGAGGAGCACTGCCAGCTACAGAGAGGATTCTGACCTGAAACTAGAGAGCGAAGCAAGGTGACCAAGGGACAGCTTAGAGGCAAAGGTCACACTGTTTCCCAAAACAGGGCCCCCCAAGCGTTGGTCCTCGGCTCTACTGTCTCGGATTCCGATTCCAGCTTCAGGAGGGACCTGGGAATTGCTTTCAATACTCACAGTCTGGAAATCAGTGCATAGATATATGGATAGTTTGAAATGACAGAATGCACTTGGGGCCATTTGGGTTGGGACATTGTCATCAGGGCTCCACCATACCAGGCTGGCTTCAGTCCTTATCGTCAGTGAATTGCTCCCATTCTATTTTAAACTTTGTTTTCAAGTCGTAGCTGTTGATCTTGCTATTCTCGCACTGCCCGAGAGCAGACTTTAACAGAGCTCTGTCTTCTGTAAGGCGCTCAAACTGAAATCCATCGTGAGAGGGGACGCCCCATCCAGCTCGGTGGCTTCGGGGATCTACAAAAAAGAGGTGAGCCGATGCGACTCTCGAGTTCGTTTGTGAATGTCTTGTGTCCTCATGAAGCTGCTCCAGTTCTTGGAAGGAGGTTTGAGGGGCAGGAGGAAGGAGAGCGTGTCTCCTGCAGAGTCCTTCGGGGCAGCTGCAGGTCAGCTGGGTAGCATGCGTGGAGCGCCTGTCTCCACACTGGCACGTGCCTTTTCACACTTCCATGGGGCAGAGCTACTGGGCCTGGCCCGGTCAGGTGGACCGGGTCCGGCCGTGCTCCCAGGCCTTGTGTGCATCCTCATCGCCTGGGCATCCCGACCAAATGCGTGTTCTGATCCAGCTGTTTGGGGACCGGGTCAAGATCTGCGTTGCTGGCAAGCACTCGTTGGTGCCGCAGCCAACCACAGGCACACCCTGTAGACAGCCAGGCCCTGGGCAGTGCTTCTCGGGCTTTCGCGTGCGTGGGAATCACTCCCAGAGTTCCTGGTGCAGGAGGTCTGGGGTGAGGCCTGGGAATTCGCATTTCTAACAAGTTCCCTGGTGACGCCGATGATGCTGGTCAGAGGACCACAGCGGAGAAACCACTGCCTACTGGACAGTGCGTTCAGTCGGCCGGGAAATCCTGGGTGTCTACGTCTCATTTCCACTTTTCATGGAAAGAGAGCTAGGTGGTAATCGAGAAGAGAAAGATGAATAAACAAGGTGCAGTCTGAACTTACTCTTCGCATGAATTTTGTGTTGTAAAGCAATACAGCATGTACTTAATTACATCTGCGTTCGGGTCATGTAAAAATTGGTTAAGTGGAGCAAATTCGCGGACAGCACTCCACCGGGCAAGCGTCCATTTTAAAAGCAAAAGAATTAGGAATACACTGACTTTAGCGATCAAGGTACAGGTGATTTGCATCAGAACTGGGGACCCTACACACTTTAAAGTCTGTTTTCAGGAAAGCGACGAGCTCAAAATACAGTTAACACTGAATAATCACAACCAACGTAAGACGAGACCGACGGCAAAGCATCTTCTCCAGAGTTGCAGAAATTCCCACTACAGGTTCGTCCACGTGCACACCAGAGTTGCAGTGGGGCCAAGCATTGCGCCAAATTCCAGTAAGATCTAGTGTCCTCCTGGAGCAGAAAAACGAGAGTCCGTGGAGTGGAGACCTGCCCACCAGCGAACAACGAAGGAAGAGCTTCCATTTTTCGGATGAATCTGTAGCCTGCCAGTGGGGCCCCCACCCATCCCTGGAGGAACACGGCCCCACAGGCCCTCGGGGACTGCTGTGCAAGTGTCTCAGCTGAGGCCGGAGTCCCACATCCCCCGTCCTGCTCCCAAGACCTTTTTATTTCCAAAGAACAGGCTTCATCAGTCTCTGAAGCATCCAGTGTCGACATTCTCGAAAGGAACGCATCAGGAGCCCACACTTAGGCACAAAGGGCCGAAGACCACATCCTCGCCCTGGGGAATCCACACGGGGCCCCTCGCATGGCAGAAGGGAGTCCAGTGCAGTGGCAGACGCCACCAGGCCTCAGACCAGAGCCTCCGTGGGGCCAGATCTGAGTGTGTCTCTCTGACACTTCATACAGGTCCTCGCGTCATCGAGTCCCCGACCCGTTTGAGAACTTATGAGAGCAATGGACACGCACACACACGCACACACACACTCACCAGCCCATTAAAACATACAAACAGCACATACCACGCTTCAAATTCAATTTCAGGACGTCCCGGGCCTCTGTACACCCTCCGTGGGTCCCCTGGGGTCCTTAGATCTCCTGGGTCCAGAACCCCTGTTCCACCTATCCGGTCTAAGCCGTGTCCTCCGGCCAGAGAAGACTGTCGTTAGGAGCTGGTTTTTCCATCTTGCTGTTACCTAATCCTCTGGTGCCTCCGGCTGCCCCCTCCACCCCCCGTTGGCATTTCTGTGGGCTTGACTTCTTCACGTCTTCCTGCTGTAAGTCACAAAACTCCGAATTCTCAGGAGTCTTAGGGAAATGCCATTCCAATTAAACCTGCCCTTTGTAACCCCGTTTCAGTTCAGAAAATGTCTTCACATTCTTTACGCGATCTCTTCAGAGCAGTCCAAGCCGCATCTTAGCCAGCAGAATATTCATTTTGACGCGTGTGGGCTTCTTAAAGGGAAAGCACGCTTTTCTCAGAGAGCGACAATACGCCCAATGTGTGCCCTCATCCCAAACGACACCCTTGGAGGGGACCTCCGAGCCATCACTGCCGCTTTGAGAGTGCGAGCATGTGTGCACACACACACCTGTGTGCACACGCGGGCTCAGGTACAGCCCAGGGGAGACATCTGATGGAACATGAAGGCGAAGGGGTAAGACTTCAACTCGTCCCTGGGAATCTCCAAAAGCCTTTCTGTCCTCTGAGGCCAAGCCGCGTGCTTTGGAGAGAAGATGACAGGCCTTTGAAAATGTCCACCGTTCTGGTGGGACTGAAAACCCGCTAACCAGCACCTGCTGCCCCAGGCACCCACCCACACACAGCTCGGTGTGAGGGAGGCCTGACTCTCTCTGCCTGAAAGGAAATCGAAACCGAGACAGGGGGTCACGGGGTAGGAATATGTCACATGGGGGAACATGAGATTGCATCGGCCACACTCGCCATATTCCTACAAACATGTCCTTTTTTCAAAAAGATTTCGTAGCCTCAAATGGGTCAGTAAGCATTTTCCCGTTACGACGGTATCGACCTCTCGCGTTGTGTGTGGTTGAATCATTTTGTTGAATCAGCAGCACAGGAATCTGACATTTTTAGCAGAATTTCGTAGGGCTTTCTTTTCTGATGAACTAAAGGGAATCCTCCGGAAAAAGAAAAAAAAAGTAGGCACCAATTGGTTCAACTTCCAGGTGTTCCAAGAAAAATGTTTGCTTGGAAAACCTCACCAGGGCTTCGATGCCCCTGAACAACCTTTACAATGTAGAGACAGGCCATGAGGCCAGAAACAGGTGGCATCACTCTCTTCCCGTTGCATGCGTATCTGAAAGGAGACGTTTCTCCTTAAAAATGTGGGCTGGGTCCAGGGCCTGTCTGGCTGCCAGGGCGCGGAGGGGGTCCGTGTCGCCGTTCCGGGGGCTGTGCCGACTGTGCCATCCCATTTGGTGGGCCGCGCTGTGTCCTTTCTGCTGCACTCACATTTCGATGCTTGTGTCTCCTCGCAGCCTTGGGAGCCCCAGTGTTTCTGCAGCAATTTCCCTCACGAAGCCGTGTGTGCAGACCCCTGGGGCCAGGCCTTGCTGGTCTCTACCGATGCCGGCGTCTTGCTAGTGGACGGTTAGTGAGTAGCTGCTCCTTCGAGTGTCGTCGTGTGTATGACTCTCAGTGCTTCTGCGACCGGTGATGGCCGGCCAACTCCCTTTCGATAAATACGGCCTTGGCAGTAGGGTTAGCAAAGTTTCATTTCCTTATCAAATGAAGCCCTCGTTCTGGGGACAAGCAGAGGGAGAATATTCTGAACAGGCCAGAGGATGAGTCGAGCATGATAGGGCCTTACCTTCCCCAGACCGCTAAGTCGTTTGCAGATAGACATCCAATGACCTGAGCAAAGGGTCTCCTTTTGGGCCAGAACTCATCATGATTCCAATACTTTTCCCTCCATCGACAGGGACACGTTATTTAGGGCCACTCCATCAGGGACATGCTCTCTCTCGAAGCTTTTTGTTTGTTTTGTCTCATTTTAAGGTTTCTAATTCAAAAAGTACTTGATGTCCAAAACAAACGCTAAGACTCTTAGTTTAACCTGTTTTTGAGGAATATAGAAGCAAAAGAGATATTGACAGGAAGACAGATTTCTCCTCAATATAAAACGAAGCCTTCTGATGGCAGGTGGAGCAGCCTGCCTGGGGGGACAGTCGGCTCCTGTCACCACAGGTCAGCCACCAATAGGGCCTGCCCTTGGCGAGGATAAGTCGTTCTACTTCAGATGGGGAATAGAGACTCCAGGGCCTTGTGGTCCGTCCCTTCCTGCAGGAGGCGCCTGTGGGTTTTTCCAAGCTCCTACTGAAGGTTAAAGGGGCTGAGCACTGATAACAAGTGTCTCCTGCGGCCTCAGAGGGAGCCACGGGCAGAGAGGCAGAGTCTTCCAAGGGCCCGTCCTCCGCGGCACAGAAGCAGGCTGCCCGGGCTCTGGGTACCACAGCGATGTCTGATGAGAAACCTGAAAGCCACCACCGTGAGCCTGCGTAACGGCCTGAAACTGCAGCATCTTCCCACCTTCGGCTGTGACCTTTGGTCCCCCCTCAGACCCTGACCCAGCACGTTTACTAAGCACCTGCAGTGTGCTGCGTCCTGTGTTACGTGCCTTCCGCAGGAGGACAGGACGGGGGGCCACCCTTCACAGTGGACTTATTCCTGACCTTATCTCTTATTTTTTTATATATTTTTAATCGAATGCCCACAACATTTTTTAAGTTGATCTCCACATATGTGATTGCAGATATAACTAATTGACTAAAAGGCAGATAATTTAAAATTCAGAATTCAAATTAAAGACTTAATTTTAGACACTATTGAACGATTAGAAAAACCTTTATGATCTTGGAGGAAACTTAACCTCTCTGAGCCTCAGCTTTCTCTAAAGTGGGGGTAATTTTTTAAGCGTCTGAAAAATAGCTTACGGTGATGAAAAATGTTGAAGTGGAGAAAACGGGGATGACGATCATTAACCACAAGGAGAAAACTGGGGCGGTTACATTGTCGCATGTGTTAAGTGCTTAAAGAAGTATCAGCACGTAGTGGTCCCTTATTAAGCAGCAGCTGTTCCCTTTTCCCATCCCTGGGAATTTGCTAAAAGGTAACGAAATGTACAGCTCTTGCCAAAAGTACAAGCAAATAGAATTTATTCAAAGTAACAACACACACACACCCCCCTTAGAGGTGTAGTCTAGCCTCTTCGTTTCATCGATAGAGAAACTGAGGCCTGAAGAAATGGTGCGACTTGCACATCTGGACCCAGAACCCGGAGGGGATTCCTAGCATAGTGCTCCTTGCACTAAGCCAGCTACATTTTATTATTTAAAATTAAATTAAACTCTGCCAATAGTATTATCTTTACCTTAATACAGATTTCCAAAGATGTAGTCCCAGGTAAACAATTATGAAAACTTTTGCGATTGAAAGACCGTTAACTTCTGCCTGCCTGTCCGCCTTTGTGGGAAGAGACAGTGTGCTTCACAGCGACTATTCGTGAGGCCTGCCAAAAACGCCGGAAAAGGTTCTATTTGAGTTGCTTCCATTTTTTGAAATGTGAAATCTAAAGCAGAACGACCCAGTCCCTTTCCGAAATGTTCATCTTCGTGTTTCCAGAATGTATGGGAGGTGTCAGATGCAAGGATGATTGTGATCGGCCAGGAAATTTTGTTTCTCCCAAACTTGAGAGTCACCTGACGGAGGTGGCGCCACAGACACCCCACCAGCCGCTGGGATGTGTCACTCAGATCATCGTTTTTCCTGTCCTGGTTACGCAGCGATGCCTCCCCGTTTGCTTTTGCGAAAAGGAGAATGTGTCTAAGGCTGTTCTGGTATCCCTTGCTGTGCTCTTACGCCTTCATTCTCTTGTTACTTCTTTATCTCCTTCTTGTCTACACATAATCATGTGACGAACTGTTCCCATGAGTGAATCTCGCCTTTCTTTTCAGGCTGAGTTTCGCTCTATCCCATTAGCCTCCGCTCAATCTCGTTAGGCTTGCCCCCTTGAGTGTCTGCGCCTCTCAAGGTCATTAAGAAATCGATATTTTCTGTATTCTAAGTGTAGCAAAAGCTACTTTGAAGGGAGATGCGAGGCTGATTAAAGATGCCATGGCCGTTTGTTTGGGTTTGGACAGTAACGGCAAAGCCAGCTCTAAAAGATCGGTTCTCCGTAACGAGATCGCAGGAAGAAAAAAGTCGTCATGGAACTGCCATTAAACCCACACGTCCCTTTCTCCTCGCCTTGCCTCCTCTTCTCTCCCACGCTACGTACATCAACAGCCTGTTCAGCTACCCGAGGAAAGGTTTGATGGAGAATAAATGCTGATCCCCTAGGCAGCTGTAGTATCCCCGTTTTAAATGTAAAAGGAAGTGCTCCTGTCACTCGCTAATTCTTTACAGTGCCTTAGCTTCCCTGGTCACCCCACCCTTCCAAGGGGAGGTGGGCTGCTTTTTGTCCTCGCACAAAAAGGTGACCTCGGAAGAGTGATTAGCCCCTCTGGGCTTCAGGTCCCTCCTCTGTCGAATGAGAGTATTAGAAGGGCCTACCTCATGGGGTCGTTGGGACATTTAAACTAAACGACACGTGCAGCACTTAGCCTTCGGGCCTGGCGTGTGTGGAAGGCCCTCCGTGTCTGTTAGCTGCCATATTCACCAAATGAAACCATCATAGCTATTCAGTCAGATACGATGTGGATCATCCCATGTTTCGAAAAATCAAGTCTGTCCCATCAAGAGCACAGAACCTGAGAATCAATCGGTTCCTTTTGAGACAGAGGGAAAAAGGAAGGGGTTTGGTGGGCTCTCCTAAGACTTATATTTGCCCCATCATTATGGGAAACTCGAGACAACACTCCGCCTAGTGAAACCTTGGCAGGGTCTGAGCTCTGACCAGTCAGAGCCCTCACTGGGCTGCGGGACCAGGAGATCCCACCCCCGTGAGGTCGTTATCCATCCTGAGGATGGCACTCTGCCCGCTTCGGGCACCACCCGCGGAGGGAGACACTCCCAACCAGATACGATTTCTGGAAGAGGCAAGATGTTCAGGGCCCCTTGCAGCTAAATTGTAACTGGACAGACAACCCCAAACCCGCAGCAGAGCCCTTGAAGACCTGCGTCTGACGACGTGCAGATAAGCAATAAGCTAGCCCTGCTGCCCGAATGTCTGCACCGCCCGCCTTGCCACAGCCAGAGCAGAGCCTTTGCTTAGGGAGCAGACATAATTCCCTTAGCCTTCTATGTCCTCGGGTCCCCCAGGAGCGAAGTCATCGCTAGCCATTTCAGACCCCAGGACGTAAGCTTGAAAACAAATCCTACAAATAATGGCAGGGTCCGTAATCACCCATTTACCTGACATCTTCCTGACCATTCCCACTAAAAGTCTTTTTTCCTCCCCGTTATCTGGGCAATTTAGTTGATATTTTTCTCATTTTTTGTCTACAAAGGAGATTTTATATCCTTATGTGGGGAAATGCTGACAATTTATAGGTAAACTGTCAATGTTTATAGGTGAACTATAAACAGGTCACGTTGGAATAGAGGACGCTGGTGTTTATTTTAAATGCAAGAGGAAGTTTCAATTCTACTTTCTTGACAAACATACAAAATAACCTAAGATCTGATGCAATTTCAAAAATGATCTAAAAATCGGAAAATACTTAAGAGAAATGGCTGATCTTATTTTAAAAAACAAACAAAAAAAAAACTGGATGTTCAGTCCTTTGGTGCATCCTCAGCAAAAAACAAAACAAAACAAAACACTAGGGTTCAGAGATGCCACTTCCCCTTCAATGAACACTGAGGACAAGGCTGTCGTTTACAGGCCCCGCCACGCTCCCTGGAGAGGGGTGCGAACCCCTTGGGGAAGGACATACCGGTCCTCCTCCCCGAGCAGAGAGGAGAATAGAGCTTGAACTCAATGTACAGCCCTTAGGACAGTCCTAGAAGCTGCCCAGAGAGAACTGGGACCCAAAACTACCCCCAGGTGCATCTTGTAGGATCTGGAAAGCACGGTTGGGTAACCAGGTTTTCTGTTCCAGACGACCTTCCGTCCGTGCCAGTGTTTGACAGGACTCTGCCAGTGAAGCAGATGCACGTGCTCGAGGCTCTGGACCTTCTGATCCTCAGAGCAGACAAAGGTGGTACCCGCCCCGCTGCCCCAAGGGGTGGTCTGTGGGAGGAAGGACAGCGAGTGGCCTCCTGTGGCCAGCGCAGAGGGTCACGGGTCTGATCGCACAGGCCAGGCCAGCTCTGGGCTCCTTGGTGGCCCTGATACTAGGTAGAGGCGCTGTGGGGTTGCTCCCGAATTCTAGAACAACACCTCGCATCCTCCTTCCTCCAGCGGTGGTTTTCACGCACCGTCTGCCCTTTCAGTGCATCCGGGTCATTTTGCCTCTGCATCCATCCATCCATCTCCCGCTCTGTCTGCTTTACCTCACCAGGGAAGGATGCCCGCCTCTTCGTCTTCAGGCTGAGCGCCGTGCAAAGGGCCGTCGAGGGCAAACAGGCCGCGAGGAGCCGGTGTGACTGCAGGGAGAACAAGCTGGAGAAGACCAAAGGTGACTCGGGTCTTGGATTTTGCTCGTGCCTGCCCAGATTTCACTGAAAATGAGCATGAGTCCGAATTTGATTTTATTGGCTTGGTTTTTACCTGGAAATATCACAAAGATAACATCCCTGGCTCTCTAAGAGAAGCTTGAATAATTAAAAATAAATAAAAAGCAGGCTGGGGAACGAGGAAACGCGAGGCCTGTGGAACGGGTTTTGGAGGTAAGTTGAGCTCAGTTAGCAAACCGTGAAAAGAGACTTTTTGAATTTCATTCCCGATCACCCCTCACTCTAGTTCATGTCACCTAATGGGTATAAAGGTAAATTCTGCCACAGAGGGGATATGAAATCTTTAACTTTCCTGTAACTCAACCCAATTTTTATTCCAAGTCTCTGTTTTTCCCGGTGGTAGGAGCATTCTTAGTCGTTGCACTGGGTCGTGCTCAGTTTCCAGGGGTCACAGGCGTCCCCAGAGTGCCCAGGCCGGGGGCTTCCAGCCTCTCGTCATGTGTCCAGCATCGTTCATTTTTGTCCCTCTTCTTCCCAGGCTGCCACCTGTACGCCACTAACACCCACCACAGCAGAGAGCTGCGGATCGTCGTCGCCATTCGGAACAAGCTGCTCCTGATCACGAGGAAACACAGCAAGCTAAGAGGGGTGACCAGCACCTCCCTGCTGTCTCCCCTGTCGGAGTCGCCTGTCGAAGAATTCCAGTACATCAGGGTAGGCTGTCTTATCCGACCCCTCCTCTCCCGGCCAGGGGGTCACGAGGCGACTCTCTCCTTCAACTGAGAGTCCGTCATCCTAAGTCAGCAACCCGCCAGGGACACCCTCACCCTTTACCGTAGTCTCCCGCACAGGACTGAGACACAGGGGGCTTTTCCGCCCCCGTCCAGGTCATTCAGGCCAGTGACCCTGCCCGGAGGTGCTGCACGAGGCCCTGGGGACACGGCAGTGAACAAAACAAAGCCTCTCTGCTCAGGGAGAGCGCGGTCGAGTTGCAGGATAACGGAATAAGCAGATAAACCTATGAGTCCAGGAAGATAACCGTGAAGCAGGGTGAGGGGACAGAGGGGGATGGATCGGGGAGGCAGGGCTCTATTTTAGAAAAGACGTCCCAGGAGCCCCCTCTGAGAAGGTTGCCTTTGCGCAGAGATCCAAATGAAATATGGGGGTGGGTGAGGGCAGTATCTGGGGGCAGGGGATGGGAAGGGCGTTCCAGGCTCTGGTCAAGGCTCATTCAAGGGGTGGGGGAGTCGCTGGAGCCGAGGGAACAGCCTTGGGGGGCAGAGGACGGGGACCAGGCCACTGCACAGACTCTGAGTCTGAGTGGGGAGCAGGGGCGGGGGCACTGGAAGGTTCGAAGCAGAGAATAGGGCTGTTTTACAAGCTCATTCTGGCCCCCGGAGAGCATCAGGGCCAAGAGTGGAAACAAGGAACCCTGCTAAGAGGCTAATGCAAGCCCCTAGCAGCAGGTGACGGTGGCTCTGGTGGCCAGGGAGGTGGGGAGGAGCAGTGGGCAAGGCGGCCCTGATCGGCTGAGGGTGGAACCGTGGAAAGACGCCTCGTGGAAGGTCAGGTTCTTGCCTTCGTCGTACCATTTCTCCCTTTACAAGCTGCGCATTAAGGTGTGAAATACGTCAGACACCGGCCACTGAGGCCGAGTAGGCCTCGAGGGAAGCTGAGAAATTCTCTGTGCCTCGAGTTAAAGCCTCCTGGATTGTGCATGTCGATCTCTGCTGATATGAGGGGGACTAGAACAGCGCAGCCGTTCCAATAAGTGAAACTCTCGCTCTGCGCAGGTGTTGGCCCTCTTCCCACAGTGATGAGCAACTTTAGCAAACATCCCTGTGGCGTCTGAGCTTTGAAATCAGGTTTCTTGAATTCGAACCTTGGCCCTACCGCGTAGAAACGGTGACCTGAGGCCATCACGTGACCTTCGAGCCTCAGTTTCCTCCTCTGTCCCGTAGTATAAGAGCCTTACCTGCTTCCCAACGAGGACGCAGTGAGGACAGCGCCCCACACTGCAAGCGTTCAACAAAGTGAGCGCTTGGTCGTCCTTGTTTTCATTCAGTCCCAGCACAGGACAAGCGTGTGAGAGTCTGGAGGACAGTTGTGGGAGGGGGGAGTCGGCCACATCCCTGCCACGCTCCTGTCCCTGCCTTCTGGGCAGGGGCGGGGTCTGCAGAAGCCCAGGGAGGGGGCCCCGCTCCCGGATGGGGGACGGGAAGTGGGGGCTTCATACGAAGGTGGCAGCTCCGTGTCCTGACCCCTTTCTCCTACACCGTCACCCACCGCACAGGAGATCTGTCTGTCGGACGTGCCCGCGGTGATGACCTTGGTGGACGGGCCGACGGAAGAGAGTGACAATCTCATCTGTGTGGCCTACCGGCACCAGTTCGACGTGGTGAACGAGAGCACGGGCGAGGCCTTCAGGCTGCACCACGTGGAGGCCAGCAGGGTGAGTGGACAGATGCGGGGGGCGCGTGGGGACCAGCGAGGACTCGGGCTTGCGTCTTCGAGCCTCGTGAAGCCGTGATTAGGATTTCTTCCCAGTTATGTCTTATTCATCCTATCAGTATCATGGGATATGCCGCTTCGGCTGCACCTCATCCAGTTCCCGTTTCCGTTGGTCAGAATGGTTCGGTCTAACGATGGCGCCATCCCCCTGCTCAGCTTTTCCCTGTCCTTCCATCCTCCCCAATGAAAGAGAAATGAAGTGTCAGAAAGCTACACATAGAGAACTGCGTAAACGAGAGCATTTAAGTCACCTGGAAGGGACTTCAGAGGGTGAGGCTGCTCTCAGTGGCCCTGCCGGCTCTCAGCTTGGGGCCTAGGTGGCTGGGGAGGGTACAGCCCCCTGTCTCCATCCCTTAGAGGCCGCTAGGGAAGGAAAAAGGGACAGAAAGAGGGGGGTGTGCAGATCGGCACCGGAGCTGTGTCCCCGGCCTGAGCCGCACAGAAAGCAGTGACGTCCTGGCTGCGGACAGAATCTAGGGCCCACTCGAAACTGCACGAAAGCTCTAAAGATGACAGGGTGAGTCTGAACGTCGGCGGCCCCGGAGGGCAGAGAGCACTCACCACCGGAGACCTGGTGACCTGCCTGTCCCTGGAGCATCTCCACGCTGAGACCTGACGCTGACCTAGCAGGTCGCAGAGCTCTTCGGCTCCCTGTCGCTTATCGCTTATCGCTGGGAAGCAGGGCAGGGCCTGATAAGGCCTGAGCCGCCTGCCTTTGCACAGTGCAGTGCCAGCACTGCGGCCGGGGTACCGAGGACAGTGCAGGATGGGGGACGTTGCCCCGTTCAGCCAGGTCAAGAGACCGCAGAATTTCTTCTAATCACGCTTTACGAGGCATGAAAAACACCGCTTGTGTTAGGACGTGCCCTACATAAATATCCATTAAAATGGCTAATTGCTGGATGAAGAAGCCTTAACACTTCACGAGGGCAAGGTCTGAAGAAACAGGAAAATCAGAAGAAGGAAAATCTGGATCTAATCAGGAGGCCTTCTTGTCCTCCGCTGTTACCCATTGTGGATCAGCCTGTCTTTCTCTGATGTCTGTACTGGTGGCGCCCACGCTTGTCCGCAGTTGGAGTCATCTGAGGAGCGTCGAAAGCTACCGATGCCCCAAAGATTCCCCTGGTCTTGGGTGAGGCACAGGTTTTGAAATTTTTAGATAATCCCCAAGTGGTTCTAAGATCCAGACAAGTTTTAAATCCGCCGGCGTGCACTGCTTCTCAGCTCCGGCTATAGTTGCCCAGAAAGCTGTAAAAAGATGGGATCTCTGTGCACACCACCCCCCCAACCCCTACCCCAAGTCAGTTACTTCAGAATCCTGGCGTGTGGTGCCTGGGAACCGGTGTGGTTTAAGCCTCCCCCAAGGGATGGTAACATAGACTCACAGAGCGAGTCAGTCCCGAAACTCTTTCTGATTTAAAGCCAGGAGGACTGCCCGTCCATCCCAGCAGCCGGGAGCTACAGCCTCCTCCAGCCTGCCGACTTCCGAGGCAGGAGGGCCGGCCTTGCCCCTCCTCGCTTTTCAAAACAGCCAAAGGGGCAGGAAAATCACAGCCTGGCCGGTCTTCGTTCCGTCAAGCCTTTCCCTGGCAACTAGTTTCCCATGGCTTAACCTGCCTTTTCTGGTGATTATTACTATTTCCTTATATTTAATATTCTGATAAGTCATGAGAGCATCTATAGATTTTTTTTCCCCAAGACTCATGAAGATTCTAAGATTCAGGAAAAATTGGTTTAAAAACAGTTTTTTCAATGCAAAGCATACATAGTCTATGTTTTGTTTTCCCGAAAGCCATGAAGAGCAATTCTAAAATCCCCCGTCTGGCCTTTAATACCAGACTTTTCCCAAAGAGAAAATCTTTTTTTTTTTACGAAACGTTAAGCCCCTTCGCGACCTGAGTGGGACAGTGCACACAGTCCGCCCTCCCGCCAAGCGGCAGCCGAGCAAGCAGAGATGCTTGGACGCAGCGAGTCTGCAGGGATTTGCTGCCTGGCTGGGAAGAGGAGCCTGAAGGAATGAAAAAGCCCCAAACGAGCCGTTTTCAAAGAGCCAAAGCAGAAACGGCCTGTGGGACCCGGACGAGCTTGTCACCACGACGTCCCTCCGCTCAGGCCTCCCAAGTTCAGTGGGAGCAGGAGAGAGAGGGCCACCCGCCTCCGGCCGCTTACGCTCACTGGCCCCCTGCTCTGTGTTCGGCACCGTGGGGACTGGGTGGCCTCGTTTCCTGTCCCCCATCCCTCCTCGCTGTCAGCCGAGCCATGGCAGCCTCAACCCCACCTCAGGGTCTAAGACAGCCCTAGCTCGAGAGAGGACGTAAAAAGCAGCAAAGCGGCATGCTGAAGGTCAGCGTCAAGTTCATCTCACGACAGGCCCCCAGTGACCCACCGACCCAGCTCCCGCAGCCGGCACTCGCCACCGCCCCAAAGCAAAGGCCTCCCTCCTGTGGAAGGGGCTGCAGACGTGGCAGCGGGGTCTGGGTCTCCAGCCTACTCGCTGGCCCGAGTCCCCGGGTTCCCAGTGGGGCCTGGAATCACACCGGGATCACGCGGGAAGGCTGGACCCCGGCCTCAGGGTGGCTTCCTCTTTCACCCGGGGCTGGGGCTGGGCCAGGCAGGGGACGAGCTTCCCTTGTCCCATGTCTGCATTTTGAATTTTCCCAACCACCGTAGGTCACTTTTATCCTTTTCAAATGCCCATAAGATGAACTATCGAATCAATTAAAAATGAAAAACTGAAAAGCCACTGCCTATGTCCTATGCGGGGCCTCCTACATCAGGCAATCGAGGAGTGAGAACCCAGAATATGCACTTTTTTAAAAAAAAACTCTCTAGTTGATTGTCGCGTCCTCACTGGGTCAAGAACCAGTGCCACAGAGACTGGGTCCTGCCGGGCCTGCGCCCAGGGAGACACTGACGTGCCCTGAAGCGAGAAGGGTTCACGCGGGTCTGAGCAAAGCGCTGTGGGCGCCTCAGGAGGGAGCGACTGAGCCCAGTTGCTGTCTCCGTCCTCAGTCTCGGCCGTGTGGCCGGAGCGCCACCGTTACCTGTCCCACAGCCTGAGTTGGGACAGCCATGCCGGTCCTGTCGGCGCAGTCCTCGGACAGACCTTTGTGCCGGTTACTTTCCTGGTGCTTTTGCCACCGTGACCTCAGCCCAGAGGCTGCCTGAACTTCCTCTAACTGTCACCGCCTGCCCCTCCGCCACCGCCCCCAACACATGCGCAGGCCTCCCCCCCAAACTGCTGGGCTGCCCAGTTCCACCTTCCCCCTGAGGCCAACCTGCCATAGTTACAGGAACGCGGCCACCACCGCGTGACCACTTCTGTGTGCCAAGCCCCGCGCCAGGGCACCTCAGAAGCACAAAACCCTCCCAACGGTCCGTGAGGGAAGTACTGTTCACTTCCCCATTTTGTGCAGAAAAGGAAACTGAGGCTTCGGAAAGGAGGATTTGCTCATTTACCCGAAACTAGCAGAGGCAGACTTGAACTCGCCTGACTCCGAAGGCCAGGCCCCTAAACCCGGCAGGCCGTGGCGTCCACAGCCACCTCACAAAGGATAACGGGGACATCAGGTCCCAGCTACCAAGCTGGTAGCCCTTGACCCCCGCCCTCCAGAAGCTCACAGCCTGGCAGGGTGGACGCACACATACCCACCGCGGCGTGCAGCCTCTGGCCGAGACAGGTGTCGTCCAGCTGACAGGTATGGGACACCTGAGGAGGAAGCGATCCTACGTCAGAGTGATGGGGACAGGAAAGTTCCTTTCAAGGCTCGAGGGCTAGTCCCTCAGGTACTACTGTACCCAGTCTTGCTGGCTTCATAGCTAAATAATGCCACCTACCAGCCAGCGGGCACTGAGCGTGTACGGGTCCCAGGCCCCGCGCCCAGAGCTTACGGATATGGCCTCCCAGGATCCTCAGCCCCCGGGGGTGGGTGCTCTTATTATCCCCCATTTTGCAAATGGGGACACTTAGGTCCTGGAAGGTCGAACAGCTAGCCAAGTGCCCATACGGCTAAAGCGACGGCGGGGTTCAGTCGTGCATGCAGCAGGCGTTCACGCGGCGCCCGATCTGAATGCGGAGGGCACCGCCGTGAGCAGCACAGCACGGCCTCTGCTTGCGAAGCTGCTGTGGCCGGGGGGAGAACAGTGCCGGGAGACAAACGAGCCAGGGAGCACCTGGCCGGGATGCACACCACGCGGGTCGTTCCAGCGGAGGGCACGGCGTACGGCGTGGGGCAGTTATTTGGGATTCGGAGCCCAGGTCTGATCCCAGAGTCGGCGCTCTTGGCCTCTGGGCCTCACTGTCTCCCACCCTCTTCCCCCTGAAATTCCCACAACTCCTGGTGATGGCATTTGCCCCATTGTGCCTGGTTTTAAGTACTGGCTTTTTTCCCAAAAGGTGAAACTATTTCCATCTGCTTCACGGCACCTAGTCCAGTGCCAGGTACTGACAGGTGGGAGAGGGGCAGGGGTTCCCCTGGAGGGACTGCCAGAGCCATGACAGAGGCCCTGGCCGAGGGTGGCCAGCCCGGGCTTCGATGAAGTGGTGAGACTGTGTGGAGAAGGCCACCTTTGGGTGACAGCAGCGAGGAGGAGGGCTGGCTGGGCAGAGGGCCTGTCTGTGGCCGTCCTGGGCAGTGCAGAGAAGGGTCTGGAGCCCCAGGGGACAGGCCACACGTTCCTGCCTGGAGTGGTTGGGCTCGCCCTGGCATGGCAAGCGATGCCTGAGGACACTGAAGAGGACGCTGTCGGATGTGGGGGAGCGGGGAACCCCTGACACTTCAGGGTTAGGTCTGCCAACAAAAAGGAGGAGGTCTGGAAGGAAGCTCGCCGTGCTCCAGAGAGAGATGACAACCCTCACCAGGTGCTCAGTGGGTGTCAGGCCCCGTGCGGGAAGCGTTGCCTTGTGGCTGGAGTTCTCCCCACGGTCCGGCGAAGTAAGTATCGTCAACGTGCCAGTTCACAGATGCAGACCTGAGGCCAGGGGTTACGCCACGTGCCACCAGCCACAGAGGCACCACGTGGCGGAGGCGGGGTTGGAGCTCCTATCCCTCCCCCACTCTTCCATCCCCTCATCCCCCCATACACACACCTCCACGGCCTCCTGCGCGTTTGGATATGGAACGTGCTGTGTTTGAGAGAAAACGACTTAGAAATAAGGACTGGAGCTCTGAGGAGCTGTGCCTGAGGTCGTGGACCCAGAGATTTGGGGGCAGCGTAAAATTCGAAGCTGTTAAGGTGGGCGTTTCTCTAAATGAAAGAGGAGCCGAGCAATGGAAGGGTCGTCTGAAGTGGGAGGAAGGGCCGGAGGGAGGAGATGTCGCATGTCAGGGGCCTCAGAGAGCCAGAGAGACCGTCGGCCAAAGGCCTTCAGCGCGGCAGGGAGAAGGAAGCTTCTGTTGAGCTCAAAGGCAGCTGGTCCCCTGCCACTGTGGGAAGCCAGATGTGTGGGCTGAGGACGCTCCGAGGAAGTGAAAGGAGCAGGTGATGTCGGGGGGTCAGGGTTTTGAAAGTCACGAGGGACCCAGGGCAGCCCCAGGCAGGGCAGCCTTTTCTCGAACACAGAGACTGAGGCCCAGGGAGGGAGCTTGGCCCGGATCGCACACACGCCTGGCTCTGCTGACTCACTTTCCCCAGTGTCATGCTGCCCACCCCGAGGCGAAGCGGGGAGGGAGAATGGAGGCGACGATTTCAAGATTCGGGGCCTTCCACGTTTGAGTGCAGGGGCGGGAACCAGCTCTGAGCCCGGCTCCGACCTCAGCTGTGGCCCTTCGTAGCCGAGGGACCAGAGTGACTGCGCATCTCCGAGCCTCACTTTCCTCATCTGTAAAATGGGAATAATACCGTCTCCTCTCTGGGGTCGATTCGGGGTGAGATGAATAATTAACCCGCAAGCCCTGCGGCCTGGACCACATCACACAAATAGAAGGCGAGTTTAAAGGAGAGCGGATGCCAGCCTTCGGGGCTTCTCGAAGGGACAAAGAGACAGTGAGAAAGGCCCAGGGGAGAAAGAAAGGACAGCCCTTCCTTTCTCTTCCACCCGCCGTGCGTTGTAATCAGGGCCCTCCCAGAGGCACCTGGGTGCTGGTGAGTGGCAGTGACCCCCCCCCCCCAGCGCCTGCGCTTACGGAGAGCCGAGGGCCACCGCCAAACCCTCGCCCCCGCCACTACCACTGCGCGTTGTCATTGCAGGTTAATTTCGTTGCAGTGATTGATGTGTACGAGGACGGGGAAGCCGGCCTGCTCTTGTGTTACAACTGTAAGTGAAGGCTGCGTCTGTCTCCTTCCCTCCTAAACCCAGCTGTCCTTTGTCCGGGCCATTTAGAGGGACTTGACCTCACACTGACCCGGTGTGTTGTTTCCTGCATCCTTAACTGCTGTCCAGAGAACATCAAAAAATTGCATTCCCACCTGGCTCTCCCAGGACACCCCAGATCTCCCAGTGAGACGTTGCAAGAGCCCCCGCCTGTGGCCCCGTCTCCGGGATACGGCGGTGACAGTGGCTTCCATTTAGGGAGACCTTTCTGTGTGCCACGGCCTGTGCCCAGCGTGCTCCAGCCGTCGTCTCTTTAGTTCTCGGGCACTGTGATCATCTGTAGTTGGGAGGCAAGGCAGCTGAGGCCTGGAGAGGTGAACTGCCATTCTCAGGACCACGCGGCTGCAGAGCACCCCACCCGGGGTTCACATGTGGGGCCCCCTTGACTCCAGCCTCCCCAGACTTTAACCACGGTTACTATTCTACTTTTTTTTTGCTATTTCTCAGGGGTTAATGAAATCAGCCCCAACCTGAGAATCCCATCTCAGCGGGGTTAGTTTGGGTCACGTGTGTGGCCTGGTGGGTTTCGTGCAAACCCAAGGTGCCTCTTAGGGTCTTTAGGTATTTTCAGCTAATTTCAAAACTAATACTGAACTACATGAAGAAGGGATTTTTTTTTTCTTCAGGCGAAAAGTACTAAGTCATTTTCCTGGATAAAGCTGCCCAGTCTAAGTAAAACAAGAAAACTTTTTTTTTTTTTTTTTTTTTTGCCTACAGTTGTATCGATTTAGAGTGGGTACTGCTGGTTATATCGCTCGGGGCAGATATTTCGATGAATTAATCTTTGATTAATAAGCATGGAAAAGCTAGTTATCAGTAGAGAAGTTGGTTTGGTAAACATCTTTCAAAATGTGAGGTTTATGGGGAATAGGTTAGAAGAAGGTGAAGCCACAAGGGAGAAGTCTCTCTATTTATAAATTGTTCTTTTACTCTATTTTGGCCAGAGAGCTGTCTAAACCCCCCTGAAAAGGACCGGTCTTTAATCGCCCATTTGATGAGAAGGGCCACATGGGCAGGGTGACAGGAACAGGCCACACCACCCACGCTCCAGCACGGTTCCCGGATGCCAGTGCTCAGGCGGCCAGGCCGCTGCTGCCCTTCGTCCTAGATTCTTGGGGACAAAGGAGAATAGAGGTCACCGTGTTTGAAGTCAGCTCTATAAGATGTTAGTCTCTTTCAAGTGTCGTCTTTTTACTTTAGTGGAAAATCTCAGAAAAACTCGTGGCAGAACGCTTTAAAAAGCCAATGTAGATTTTTAAAAAACCGATGTGAGAAGCTAAGAAAAGAGAGATAGAGCAGGGTTTCAGAACGGCCTGCCAGGCCGTCAACAGACAACCTCTGTACCTTTAGATTTCCCACGAGGGTCAGGCCCTTGGCAGCCCCAGAGGTTCCCAGACCCGCCTCAGTCTCTCCCAAACCGTGTCCCTTCCTCCCATTCTGGGCGTCAGGAATCTGTCTTGGGTTTTCCATCTCCCTGTTTCTCCCAGCAGGTTGGCGGGACCTGGTGAACAACCCCAGGTACCCGGGTCGCTTCTGTGACTCCTTCCCCCCCACACACAGCGCACACTTAATGTGCTTGTCCTATTCCGTGTTCTTGTCTCGGTCACAGATGCCTGTACCATTAAATGCCCTTTTCTGCAGGGTGCTGCAGAAGGATTTTGTCCCCCCAAATCTGGAGCTTATTTTTATCCTTTAAGTCAGTTCCTTTCTATTAAAATAAATTAATAAATAAAAATAAAAAATAACTTCTATAAACTCAGGGTTTTAATAGGGAAATTTTTACCTCAGAGATGTTAAAGATTAAAACATTTTATAATGGACATTATGCCTTCTAGTTACATGTTATTTGAGGAAAATGTATTTGAAGGTAAACATAAATGGGGGAGAAAGTATCAATTGGACGACATGTTGATGATGTCCTTATTTTCTTATAATTCATCTCTACCTTGAATACCAGGGTCAGTCTTTGCTTTAAAAAAAAAAGAAAGAAAATGTGCTGTGACCTGAGCACAGAGTCATGATTCCCCTTTAATGCACATAGTAAGTCTCAGCAGTAAGGCTGAACTCTGTAGTGGATGACGTTGTAAAGGTAATCACGCTGGAAAAACTGGAGAAACTGGGAAACCGCCAGAGTACCATTTACTCTCCACACGACCGACTGCATGTGACCTCACAAAGGCTTAACTTCCAGACAGTCATGTGAAGGACTCCAGCCTGACTGTTGTGAGGCTCAAACGGGATCACGCATTCAAGCCTGTCCCACCTTGCCAGGTAGGCAGATTTTGGTTTTCCTCTTTTCGTCCAGATTCACCAGAGTATTAACTCAGAACCCGGTGTTTAACCTCTGTAGACTTTTCCGCATGCAGAAAAGGACTTTTCCTCGGAGAAATGTATTTTAAAATTAGAAATAGTATCTGTCACCCTGTTCTCCACCTGCTGGCTGGGCAAAGTCAAAAGAGCGAAGGTCACACGCTGTGAGACGTGCGGTGACATTCTTAGGGTCTTATCCCTCCATCCAGGCTGCCCTTTTTAACCCCAATGAATGACCTTCCCTGTGCCAGGCGCCCTGGAGGCTGTAGTGACACAACAGCGAGAGGCACCACCAGGGACCGCAGTGAGCTCATAGGTTAGGGACGCGCCAGGCATGGACACCAGCTCAGCCTGTACGAACGCGCCCCCCAGCTCTGGGGTCCGAGAGATGCCCTTCGCTTACTTTTCAGTCTGATTCAGAGGCCCATCTCCTCCTGGTGCATTCACGGTGACCCCAAGGTGATGACCAAGAGAGCGAGGGAGAGCGCTAGTGGGTAAAATGACATCAGCAAAGGGGACCGAATCGGATAAGGCCTTTGCATTGTACTCTGATGAGCAAAGGGATGACATGGTGTGAATCACACGTGCCAGGGTAACTCTGGCCGAGAGTTACCTGAAGCAGGTGGAGGTGGAGAGGGCAGCTAGGAGGTGGCTGCGCTCATCGGATGAAAGGCGACGGTGGCTTGGACCAGAACGACAGCAGTGCAGGCGCTGAGGGGCGGTCCGATCCCAGATCTATTTTAAATATGAGAACCAAGATAGTTTGCTGACGAGTCAAATGTGGGATGTGAGAGGAAGAGAAAAGGAAGATTCTGCAGTTTTGGGCATGGGCAGCTGGGAGAGTGGAGAATGAATGCCATTTACCCAGAGGAGCACGTTTGGGGGAACAATCGAGAAGTCAGGGATAATCTGTGCTTCGCAGGTGGCCGGGTGGGGACCCTGAGTGACCAGCTAGCTGGCTGTTCAAGTCCAGAGCTCAGGGGAGGGCTGGTGAGATGGCCACTGGGCCTCATTAGCATGTCAGAGACATGTAGAGTCAGGAGACTGAAGAGATTACAGAGGGAAACTAAGCAGGGCAGAGGCAGAGGCAGGAGGGCCCAGCAAAGACGGAGGAGAGGCCAGAAAAGCAAACCGAGGGTAGGCAGGTCCTGAAAGGCAGGGCTTACGAAGGAGGGAGAGACCTGCTGGGTCCTTTGGTTCAGACCAGGGGAGCCAGGGTCTGAGAGCTGCTCTGGGGGTCACAAGGTGATGGGGGGCGGGGCATTTGGACACCTGGGTCAGAGCAGGTGCCTTTGGGGGGAGCGAAGGCCTGACTGCCTGCACAGGACCCGAGGGGATGGAGAAGAGGACTGGGGAGAGGGGACCAGACGGCTCTCTCAAAGGATTTTGCTTTCCAGGGCAAAGAGGAAGGAAGGGAGTGATAGCTATGGGAGGGAAGAGAGCTCAGCCGGGTTGTGTTTCTCTAGAAAGTGGAATAAGCAGCGATGTCGTAAGGCCATCAGGAAACACCCAGTGCGGAAGGCAGCGCGGTGATGCAGGAGAGGCCGGAATGGCCAGGGCAGGCTCCAGGAGGGAAAGCGGAGGGCCCAGCGGGGGGAGGAGGACCGGCCGAGCCTCGGGGCGTCCAGTCCCGGGAGGAGGCAGCTGAGGGCCCTGCGGGGGCAGACCCCGGGCGTCTGTTTTCTCTGGGAGCAAGGTCTTTAGCTGAGACTGAGGGTGCTTTTCTTCCCCTACCAAATCCCTTGTAGCAAAAGCAAAGGATGCTGACTCGAGTTCGTTGTTTCTTCCCCCAGTAACTCACTTCAGTTGAATACATAGTTACAAGGCAGTGCGAGGTAACTGTTTCCACAAGGCACGGTAGCCACATCAAAGGAGTCCCCAAGCCCCAAGGGGGCAGGACAGAGCTTCAGGTGGGCCGTGGCTGCTGCTGTCCCAGCCCCGCTGCTGTCACCGCCACCGTTCTTGCCTGGCCTCTCGGGTCCCCATCAGCAGTTCTGCTCCCACACCCACCCCTTCCCCAGAGGGGGGCAGCTTTCCATTCCAGCACCATGGATGGGAGCCACTGCTTCGTGGGCACGAGTCTGCGTTTTAGGGTGACGAAAGTCTCACACAGTCAGATCGGGACGCTGTCCAACTCTAAGCAGACTAAAATTCACTGAACCGCACACTGAAAACGAACGGGTCTCATGGTGTGTAAATTGTATCTCAATAAAACTTTTTACCAAGGATTTTAAAAATAAAATTGCACCGTCAAACGTGATGGGCTTCTGGAATCCGGGGGGCCTCTGTTTCCACGTGGCCTTGCTCACTCCGACAGGGTGCGGACCACCCGCACTTGTGTTTGACGCTCAGAGGCCAGCCACAGGGCAGCAGTGAAACAGGCTCATGGCTTCAGGTTTTCGTGGTAAAATGTTGGGAGGAGCGGGGAGTTGTCCTGCTGAGTGGGGCTCAGTGCGTGAGGCCTTCCCTCCACCTGAGGGTGACCACCGAGTGTCCCTTCTCTGCAATCAGGCAGACCCGTGTCCTCCACCATGTAGCACTGGGGGACAGGCTTTGGACAAGCTACTTCACCTCTCCTTGCCTCGATTTTCTCATCTGTAAAATGAATGTAGTCCTGGTACCTGCTTCATAAGGCTGTACCGGCTACACAGGTAGTGTTTTTAGAGCTCGGCGCCTGGCACGTGGTAGATTCTCCCCAAATGGCAGCTACGATTCCTCGTACTGTCCGTCACTCTGGCACTGAGTGCCCCCTGACCCCCAGAATCTGGCGTCGTGACAATATTCGTACCAGCTTTCGTAAAGGACGAGCAGAAAGGATGCGATTCTTGTTGTCTGTTTTTCATTGATCTAAGCCCAGGGAGCTCAGTATTGCCTCTAACAAAAATGAGTCGCTATTGTTTCGTTGCAGACAGTTGCATCTATAAAAAAGTTTGTCCATTTAATGGGGGCTCTTTTTTGGTTCAACCCTCTGCGTCAGATTTCCAGTTCTGTTGGAACCAGGCTCCTTACGCGATTGGTAAGAAAAACCTTTAAGATAACACTCTCCCCCTGCGCAGATTTGTCCGAGCTGTTTGACCCCGTGGGAGCAAACCCCCTGGCTTTCTCCTAAATCACCATAAATTATGTGAATCTGATGAATACTCAGTGTTCTTTTTCTTCTTTAATTGCTTTTATTGTCCCCCTTTTGGGACTGTTGTCTCCCACTGGACCTCCAGGTTGTCCTCAGTGCCTGAGCACGTGAGCATTTGAGATCACTTTGATCGCAGCTTCCATGCTGGGGTGTCTTTGAGCATCCTTTCCTTTCTGGGCCTCGTTTTCCTTTTTCTAAAATTCAAAAGCAAGAGACCCAGCCTTAAAACGCTGACTGCCTGGGAGGAGAGGCACAGAGCCTTCGGTGCCATTTTTAACTCTTTCGAAGCTTGAAAATCTGGAATCACAAAATCTTGGGTGCTTTGCCTGCCACGGAAGTGTCAGGACGTGAGTGGTGATGCCTTGTTTCTGTGGTTCAAGAGCCACAGCCGGGCGTCTGCCTGGTGAGAGTGAGCCGAGAATGTTCGAGTTAGGACCATTTTTCTCAGCAAAAAAAAAGAATTTGTCGAGAAGTAAACGTTATAGAGCCTTGCGAGGAGAGCAGATCCCAAGAAACTGAAGGACTGGTCGGGCTTCATGACAGATTAGAGATGGTGAAAAAAAAGAAAGAGAGAGGGAAGGGTTGAAATGGCTTTCAGGTTCTGAGCCATGACACTGGAGGTCACTTGAGAGAGCAAGACAAGACAAGAGACATGGGCATGACAGGGTGAGTGTGCAGCCAAGAGAACGGATGCATTCAGCAAAGAGAGGGGCAGAGAGAGCATGAAGGAGCCAGTAAGAATAAAAAGGCCTGAGTGGGATCACTGGGGGTCAGTGTGCCATCACACCAGCGTCAAGCAGAAGGGCTGACCATAACGAGTAACTCAGCAAACCCCTCGAACCCGAGGGACACTGTGAGGGACAGTGAGGAGTAAGATGCAGCCCCCGCCAGACACACACGAGAGGCGGAGAACCTGACGGGGGGAAGAATGAGCACAGGCGAGGGCTTCTAGGCAGAAGGGCTGTGCTAGGGGTGGGGTGCTGTCAGCAGTAGTCTCTGCACAATAAGGGGGTGGTTTGCAGGTCTCGGGCAGGGAGCCCCCTCAGGTCTGGTTACAGGATTGCAGGAGGAAAAGGTGGGAGCGGGAAATGGAGACAGCGCAGAAGCTAAGGGGAGGCTGCCTTGGGAGCGAAGGCTCCCTTAGAAGTGGGGGACGCGCCCCGGGCAGGGCGAAGAGCTGCAGCCAGAGGAATGGGCGAGAGGGAAGTTTGCAGGGGAGGGAGGATGCACGCGAGGCCGTCGCGGCACACCCAGGGCCACGAGCCGGTGGGCTGGGAGCTGACGCGGCCCGTGACCTTGCAGTCTGTGCTTTCCCGTACCTGCTGGCCTTCACCACCGACTCCATCGAGATCCGCCTGGTGGTGAACGGGAACCTGGTCCACACCGCGGTCCTGCCGCAGCTGCAGCTCGTGGCCTCCAGGGTGAGTAGGCCGGGGGCTTCACCTCTGTCGGAGGGGCTTTGGGAGCCCTAAGCATCCAGTCAGGCTCCTGATGACAGCCCCACTGTGTGTCACAGAGCCAGAGGACAGACAGACAGAGAAGACTCATCGGGTGGGTTTTCATGTGTGGCATTTTGGACTTAAAAACGCCTGGCCCTAGTCTTGTTGAGAGGCAGTCAGTGCTGGCGGCAGCTGGGAGCACTCAGCTGAAGAGAGAGATCCCCCATCAGGCTAGGTCACTGTCACACCGAAGGACACTCCGAGAACAGTCTAGAAAAGTTAGCATTTGCAGTAGTAGGGCATTCTCCCTTTGCCACTTTCTGTCCTCAGTGTGAATTCGAATCCCCCGAACCCTGCATGGCTGACTGAGTGCCCCGTGTCTAGTAACCCGGCATTAGAGCAAAACCGAGGGACACAGGAAGAAAAGCTGGCTTTCCGGGCGTCTTTGGTCCCTGGCCCGTGATCCAGGAGGACGACTGTAGTCCCCTGCCCGAGCTGGCCTCACACAGTCTTCCCCAGCCCTGCCAGACCGGGCTGGTCCTCCGGCCACACTCCCCGTGGCGCTTTCTCCATCCTGACATGCATCTCATCTGGTCGTGGGCGACTGCTCTGTGACAGCAAGGACTGGGCCTCCTGGATCGCTAGCATGGCCCCATGCGTGCTGGTAGACGTTTTCCTAACCCTCCAGAAAACAGGTGTGTGTGTGTGTGGGTGTGTGTGTGTGTGTGTGTGTGTGTGTGTGTGTGGACACCAATACGCACACACGTGTGTACATTCCTGATTATAAATTTTACATAAAAGTTAAAATAGCGTACGATTTACAAATAATCGCGCCTTTTGTCAATCCTCATTTAGCCGATCGGCTCTCACAGAAATGCTTTTGTTCATTGTCGCTCGACTCTTACCTGCAGCCGACCTCTGGCTGCAGTACAAGGAGAATTTGACAGCTGGAGTGATGGCTCAATCCATCCATTCTTTTCCCAATAAGTTTATGGTCGTGAAATCTGGTCCGTGATCTCCTGGGACCCTGTTCCTCACCCTCACGCGGATCAGTCCCGAAACCAGAGCTTCTTTCACGTTCCGCACGGGTCGCGACGTGCCTTTATCCTCATCACTTCTCCATCGCTTGAGGTCGAGACTTGATCAGCAGAACAGCCAGTCAAGCTCAGATTTGTAGCGTTTGTCAGCTTCCGTGGTGGGACTGATGCCAGGCCTCCCGGGCGACACCACGGACACAGAGTTGGGAAGCAGTGCTCAGGAACCATCGTTGTGCAGTGTTTCCACCCCTCAGACCTTTTGCTGTAAATAACCTCAGGAGCATGGAAGACAGTGTAGGAAAAACCCCTGAAAATCGGCGTTGGCTCACGCACCACCCTGCTGTTGTCCCTGGAGCCAGCACGTCACGGGTGTGCTCGCTCCGTGCGTGAGTGACCCGCTTCCCGCCTGTGAGCAGGCCCAGCTGAGTCCCCACGTCCCCTCCAGTCCTGACACTCCAGGCGGCTGAGCAGTTAGGGAAGCCTGTGTCGTGTCTGTGTTTGCAGGAGGCGTATCAACAGATGGATAAGAGAAATCGCGGGGCTGAGTACTCAGGAAAAGTCTGGCCTGGCTGTGTGGGGCTCTCCCCTGGGAGTCCCCGTCCCCAGGCATCGCTGGCAGTGATGACGGGAGGGCCCATGGGTGCAGGGCCTGCAACACCAGGCAGCTCGGTAACATTTCTCTTTCCTTCTAGTCGGATATATACTTCACAGCCACCACGGCTGTGAACGAGGTCTCATCCGGAGGCAGCTCCAAGGGGCCCAGTGCCCACAATTCTCCTCAGACACCCCCGGGCCGAGATGCGCCAGTGTTTCCTTCTTCCCTGGGGGAAGGTGAAGTCCATTTCTACTGTCTTATTGTATATTTTTTTAATCTATTCTGATTTGTCTAGTTCGTTGTCCAATGTCAAAATACGATTACTGCCTAAGAAAGTCGTTTTTCAAAACTTGTATTCCGAATGCATTGGTTGCGTTCTTAAGAAACTGTGTTAACAACTATAACAACAAAGATCTCATTCTAGGGGAAAAAAAAAAACAACCTTGTTTCATTGGGGGGAAGGGAGTAGAGGGTTAAAGAGATTCCGACTTGCCAAGCAACGTTATTCACCCTGTCTGGCTTCGCCCACGGATCCCAGAGGCCTTTGCTGTGGTTACCAATTGCTCAAACACAGCTTGTCCCAACTTCTCACCACAGTGGTAGTCTTTATGGCTACTTGTTACTTGTTACTGTGAGCACGGGGCTCCCCGAGCAGGTGGCCGTGCTGCTGGAGGTGCTGCAGCTGCTTATGGTCTTGGCTGCTCTTTGCTTCTTTGAGGCATAACACGTAGTGGGTGCATTTTATCCAGTTTACCCATGAAAATGGTGCCCTTAGAAAACAAAGCCACCAGGCAGCATCACCTGATTGCTCCTCATGGGACTGGGGAGATCAGCGAGCGACATGAAATCTTCCTTCATGCTCACTCGCTTGAGGAACCAGAAATTCGCCTCTCGAGAATAACATGAACTTTTCGTAAAGTTCTCATGTTCTTTTCTAAATCCTATTTCAGGGGAGATTCAGTCAAAAAACCTGTACAAGATTCCGCTCAGAAACCTTGTCGGCAGAAGCATCGAGCGACCTCTGAAATCGCCCTTGGTCTCCAAGGTCATCACCCCACCCACCTCCATCGGGGTTGGCATTGCTGCCATTCCGGTCACTCACTCCTTGTCCCTGTCCCGGATGGAGATTAAAGAAATAGCGAGCAGGACCCGCAGGGAGTTACTGGGTAATGGCTCTCGATTTCTCTCTTTTCACCCTTTGTAAAGGTACCAGCTGGTTTTATCTTTGGATATTCACCATCCTCAAAAACAATGAGTTAAAAAGAAACTTTCCCTTTAATATGGGATTTATAAATAAATGGCAGCGCACCTCCACCAAAGAATCCTATGCAGCTCAGCCCCAACGTTGACGTGTCCATCTGTGTTTATTGGAGTGGAAAGCTGCCCAAAACCATGGCAAGGTTTTGGTAAATAGTATGTCTAGTCTGATAGTCTTTTAAATTTTAAGTATCTATGTAGGTATGATTTCCTAGGGGGAAAGAAAAAGTCTAGAAGGATTTACATCCTGCAGTTCTGAGGTGACATTTTATATTTGTATACCCCAAAGTTTAAATTTACCACGTTTTTCCATATTTGTGGTGCAGTTTAGTTATCACTTTTTGAAGCTCCTAAACCATGGGGGCAGGTCTGTGGGGTTGGTACAGATGTGAGATATCTATTAGGTTTTTCTCTCTCCATCTATACATGGGAGACCAGACCAGAGAAAAAGAAAGCACCGTGATACACTGTGAAAAGGAGAGGTTGGTGCTCAGAATTGTGAAAACCAAATGAGGAAAAATGGAAGTGATGTGTTAAGCCAGTGAGGACGGGTTTGGAAACCTGAATTGGGAGCTGCATGGCACTAAACTGTAAGGACAGTGGCCTTAGCACATGCCTGCCCGACAGTCATGTTTCAAAGAAAATAAAAAACTGGAGAAGGGGATTCGGGCCACCTGACAGCACAGGCTTTGACGCTGCCAAAGTCCACTGGTTTTAGAAGTTGGTGCTTTCTGCTGCGCTTTGAAAATACATGTGTTGCTATTTTTAACCCACTCTTCCCTATGAAAGCTTGATCTTTAGCCACCGTTTAGCAAACCACTGTGCTTTTCTGAAATCGAACCTCTGAGTTGGAGAATTACAGTTCCCACTGGCACGATTGTAGCTTTTCTCTCCTTCATTAGACTCTCCTGAGTCTTTGATTTTTTTTAACTATTTTTTTGGGGGGGCAATATGTATATATTTTTATAACCAGGAGAAAAGAACCTTCCACCAACAAGAAAAACAACTATTTAGAAATAGATACTTTATTTCTTCCGGACTCTATCCCAATAATGCAGCAATTCCCAACCCAATTTCCCAAGAAGGAAAGGGCATTTTCTATCTCCATGGCAGCCCAGGGAAGATGACTCTCTGACCCGTGATTCTCCCCTGCAATCCAGGCCTCGCCGAGGAAGGTGGACCCAGGTCGGAAGGAGCACCAAAGCCCAAATCAAAAGCCCGGAAGCAGTTAGAAGAAAGCCAAGGAGGCCCCAAGCCAGGGGCAGTGAGGTCAACCAGCAGTGACAGGTAAAGGAAGCAGCCCCGCTGCAGCCCCTGCTCAGGGTGGTGGTCCTTCAAGTCACAGCACTGCCGCGAGGCCCTATTTGATCACGGACGATGCCCTTGACCGAGCTCAGCAGGGGGTCCCTAGAGCACAACCTGCCGGGAAGAGGCCCAGACAAATAGGCTATTTCACTAGCAATCCAACAAATGCTCATTAATGTACAGAAGGAGACTTATTGTTTGGCTCACCAGATGGACAGAGATTAAAAAAAAAATACTCAGTAAGAATGACAAGAAAAAGGCAGTCTCTAATAATTCTGGTGAGAAGAGAAACCACTGCAGACTCTCTGGATGGCAGTTCAGTATCACATGGCAATGAATACTTGTTGAATCCCACTGATTTGTCCCCTAAGATTCTCTGTGTCCTCAAGCCACATCGTGCATGCTCCGTTACCCCATTCAACACACAGAGTGCCTGGCACTGAGCTGGGTGTTGGGGATTCGGAGATGACCTTCAGGGGTCCACAGGCCAGTGGGGAAGGCCAACAGGGACATCCTAGGAAGTAGAGCATCCCAGGGTGGCAGGTGATGCAGAAGAATGAGGGCTGCCATCCAGCCCAAGCCTGGGACAGGGAGGGTCTCAAACGCCAGGAGAGGCTGAGCTGAGTCTTATCATCAAGTAAGCATCAGCCTGGCAAAGTGGGGGCGGCACTACTCATGCTTTAACAGACTCTTACTGAGCCCCTCGTATGTGACAAGGACCCTGCCCTCGTGGACTTTACCTTCTAATGTGAAGAAACAGTCAATAAACCTGTGCACAGATCAGCACATTAAGTCATTCCCAATAGTGACAAGGGCTGTAAGGAAATTTAAAAAAAAATGAATGATGGGGGTAGGGCAGATAGAAGATCCGCTTTGGTGGGAGGAGGTCAAGGAAGGCTTCTTCGAGGAGGTGACATTGAGCTGAGAGAGACATGGAGATGCACTAAGAGGCTGGGAGAAGGCCGGAGCGGCCGGCAGGGCCAGGTCCTGTAGCCTGTGGTCCCCTGGGTAGGAATTTCAGCCTTATCCTCAGGTTATGGAGGCCACAGGAGATTTTGAGTGACATTATCAGGCCTGGCACTTGCGAAAGGTAAATTAATGCCTCACAAACCCCTCTGATGCGTCACCATTGGCCTTTAAAACACACGGCCCATGACTCGGGGTTCTCTGACTGCAGAACCCCAGCTCTGCTGGGGTGAGGGGTTACTCCTCCTCCGTAACGGGTGGGGGCTGGGGTGTGAGAGGCAGGCTTATGAGCTCAGATGAGCAGGAAACTGCCCCACACAACAGGCCCGGCCCAGCTGTGCTCCCAGCTGCCCTTTTCCATGACTTTTCTCTTCTAGGGTCACGTCGGGCTCCTTGGAAAGCCCTTCTGCTTCCGAAGCCAATCCCGAGGGACACTGCCACTCGACAGGCTCCGACCTGGACCCTGGGGCAGACAGAGAAGGCAGCCCAGCCTGGGGCAACAGCCCCTTTCAGCTCGCGGCTTTCTCGGATGAGGACATTATAGACTTGAAGTAAACAGGCTGAATCCGGTTCACCACCTTTAATTTTCTTATGGAGGTTTATACTCTTTAACCAGTTCTAACATTATTTCTCAACAAATGTGGCTTTTACCCTGTCCGTGATCTCTTGGACCAAACCTTCTGCACACACTCGGCCAGTTTGGGTCACTTTCCAATGTCTGGTGCCATTTTTCTCAACCTTTTGTTTCATTCTGTTCAGGAGCCATCAGTCCCCTTGTAATATAGGTGGTAGATTTCACTGAGGTTTTAGATCGAAACTTTGAATAAATCAAAAATGTTCATTCTTATTTACAGCAACCTTTTCTTATATTTTATATACCTAGATGGAAAAATTATTTTTCATTATGGTTTTGATTTATGTCACACAATGTGTTTCTTTTATAAGGAAAAGCCATTGCTTTTAAAATTTATTATAAATAAGTTTTCTTTCTGCACTTTTGGCCCGTTATTATTTCAGGTCACTGTGATTGGAACCAGCGGTGTTCCTACCTGTAGACTTTTGAGAAAAGTTGAGCCGTTAGATCTTAGAAGCTCCCATTTCTTCTTCCTTGTGTCTCACAAAAAAAAAAAAATAATAAGGTATAGGAGCTTGTTAAGTAATCTTCAGATTACTTCGTTTGGTTTTATTGTTACTCTGAGATCGTAGAACCAGGGAACAGTTATCAAAATTATCATTCTCAAGTTCCCTCCTCTCGTTTGGGTCCACTTTGCTGTTTCACATGGACTAAATGATCATCCCTCCTCTTGGCATTCATCTGGCTTCCCTTGCTCCCTCATCAGAGTGAGAAGAAAATGTGGGTTTGGCCAAGTGCAAATGAAACCAAAATGTCAGCCCCTAGCCAGGACCGGTCGAAGGAGAAAATCTAATTCCACTGACATTGTAAAAAATTTCATCTGTGTGGAAAAGGTAATTTACCTTTTTGGTTTTAGTCTGACAATGAACTTTATTATATTTCTTCTTGCTGATATTCCCCATCAGAAGAAACATTAAATCATTTCTCCTGTTCAAGCAGCTCTGAGGAGTTCTGCAGGTCTTCTCTGTAAGTGCAGAGAGCTGTGTGTCACATGACCTTGATCTGACAGGTTTCACGGAAGTTTGGATCCTTCCTCTTCATGGGCCTTGCATACTGTAGGTAGAGCTCCCCCGCCCCTGCCCCTCACCTGTCCCACAAATGGTCCAACAAGATGAATCCAAGCTGAAGGTTGCCTGGATCCCTTCAGTGGAAGGCAAGACGCAAGAGTATGACAGGAAATTAGTAATTAAGTACAGTCCGTGCTTTTTAGGTAGATCCAGGCGGGGCGTTTACAACCAAATGTGTCTTCTCACGGTCTTTGCAGCATTCAGCATTACCTTCTTTTGTGTTTTGTTATGCCCTTTTCATATGTAGGGGGGAAAAAAACACAAAATCAACTACACACTGTATCTCAACCTCACTAAAAAGTTTTGTGAATTCGGTTTTATTATTTTTTGCTTTCAAATAAGGAAACTGAGGCTCAGAAAGGGGCAATGGTTTGAGCCTGTGAGTCCTCTGACCCCAGAGCTGTGCACCCTCCCCTGTCCACCATATGGAGCCAGGCTGAGTGTCTTGTGTCAGTTGGATCTGGCTGATGTTTTTCATGTTAAACTAAACTGTAAGCTTTATGAGCTTGTATGTGTGTTTTTCCTGTCATCTTTTCCCCTGAAGTTTCTTGCTTCTCAACCTGGAATAGAAAAACCAATAGCTTTTTAGACCATTCTTCCCAAATGCAGGCAGCGTCATAGCCACCCCATGATTTGACCAAAGACACAGATCTGAAGAATGATTGTAGAAAGGGCAAGAGGTGGACCTTCCTAACCAGACCGATGTGCATAGCTCGATAAAGCAGGGTGGGAGATCACTCTGGCAGCAATACCTGTTTACAAAGGTCAGGAAGCGAATGCTGTATACTCATGGGAAGGGAGACCACCAGACAGCGGGCAGCAGCAGGTTTGTAGGGCTCCATGGCGCAGAGGGCTGGCTGGTGCTAGCTGGGCTCACTGGGGCATCCTCTCCACACACCCCACTGACTGAGTTACAAAATAAACCATCTAACTGTGCAGTTTGCCCATGGAACTTGAGGCATGCAAACACTGGGTGCCATCGGGAGGAGGAGGTCGTGTCCGCTGGGGGAGGGAGAGAAGTAAACAGGTGACCAGAAAGCAGTAAAAAAGATAAGAGTTTATAACGCAAGGGAGAAGAGTTTATAACTCAAGCAACAAGATGCCGTGTAAGCGCAGAGAGGAGATTGCCTGGGTCTTTAAAGATAGTACAGTCAGGTGGCTGCAGCGGGTAGAACAACCATCAGGATCGTCATCCTGACTAGCATTTGAGTGCTTCGCCTGTGTGTGGTGTTTTATACGCCTGCCCCTACTCAAAACTTCCTTGAAAGACGGATACTGTCATCCCCACCTAAAGAAGAGGAAACAGGCCCAGAGAAAGATCAGGAGCTCAGCCTCTTACTCGCAAAGCCCTGGTTCTTTCCAGAATTACACGCCCCCCGCTGCTAGAGCGTTGGATACAAACGGCTGGATCCTCCAGGGCCGGACCTCAGCCTCACCTCCGGCGGGGACTTGGGTGCACCCGTCGAGTCCGGACATTGACATCTGCCGGGACTCCCAGTGGGGAGGTATTTAGATGGAGAGGCAAGAGTCAGCACGACCTGGGGAGTGAGGGGACCTTATCAGGGTGCAACCAGCTCGTCAGGTAAACACAGATGAGTCAGATGCATGGGGCCTGGGGGACCCCGCCCCACGCCGGTCCTCAGCGCCTGCATCTGTGGCCGTCAGCGTCTGAGGCCAGCCCAGGGGGAGCGCGGGGCCAGGCTCTGCGTCCGAGAGGAGAAGGAGCAGCCCAGGACGGTCACCTGGAGAACTTCCGTCCAGGCGGCGGGGTCAGCGGCGGGGTCAGCAGGCGCTGCAGACCCGCCCGAGAGAGGACAGGCGGTTGCAGCCGTCCAGAGTCCGGGCGGGCAGTCCTGGGCGTGGCCCGAGGGCCCCGCCCCCTCCCGGCTCCTAGCCCCATTGGTTGAAGCTGGACAGACAGTCCCCGCCCTCCACCCTCATTGGCTGGCTCAGCGGGAGGCCGCTCTCTGGCCCCGCCTCCTGGTCGCACCACGCTCCTATTGGTTGATTCTGCAAACCCAGCCTCCACTCATAGTTCCGCCCTGAGGGCGGGTCCCGCCCGCGTGGCTTCCCCGGATCTTTGCTCTCATTGGTCCATCTTGGCCTGGGGGCGGGCCCGAGCGCCGACGCCCGCCCCGCCTCGCGTCCCCATTGGCTGCGCCCGCGGGCCGCCCGTTCCGGCCCCCCGGCCGCCCGGAGCTGCGCACCCGCGGGCGGCGCGGGGCGAGGCGGGCGCCGGCCGCGGCGGCGGTTCGGGCTGCGGAGCGGACGGGCGCGGGGCGCGGACATGGCGCCCGAGGACGAGGAGGAGAGCCGGCCGCTCCTGCGGCCTGCGGGCGGCAGGTACACCGGGGGGAGGGGGACGGGGGGAGGGGAGGGGGGTCCCGCCGCGCCCTGACCGCCCCCCGCCCCGCAGGGCCCCCCGCGGCCGCCGCGTCTTCCTCGCCGCCTTCGCCGCCGCGCTGGGGCCGCTCAGCGTCGGCTTCGCGCTCGGCTACAGCTCCCCGGCCATCCCGAGCCTGCGGCGCGCCGCGGCCCCCGCCCCGCGCCTGGACGCCGCCGCCGCCTCCTGGTTCGGGGTGAGACCCCTGCGGGCCCCCCCTCCCCCTCCCCTCCTCCCGGCGCCCGCGCCCCGGGACGCGCGTGGCGCCCCCGCCCCGCGGCCTCGCGCCCGCCGCGTCCCTCTGAGATGGGCTGGAGGGCGGGGTGGGGCCGCGACCCCCCGGCCCCCCTCTCAGCCGGCGGTTCCCCTCCGCAGGCCATCGTGACGCTGGGCGCCACGGCGGGGGGCGTGCTGGGCGGCTGGCTGCTGGACCGCGCCGGCCGCAAGCTGAGCCTCCTGCTCTGCTCCGCGCCCTTCGTGCTCGGCTTTGCTGCCATCACGGCGGCCCAGGACGTGTGGGCGCTGCTCGGGGGCCGCCTGCTCACCGGCCTGGCCTGCGGCGTGGCCTCGCTCGTGGCCCCGGTGAGTGTCCCCCCCCCCCAGCCTCACCCCCTGGGGCGTGGTTCTCCCCGCTGAGGCCCCCTGCCTGCGCCTTACCGGCTGCATCTCCCTGACTCTTGCAAGGGCCTCGCCTCCGCCCTCCAAGGTTGCAGATAAGGCGAATTTCAGAAACTGAAGTCCTCTGTCCAGGCACAGCCAGTGGGGGTGAGGCTGTTCCTCAAACCCAGGATTGTGCCACTTACCCAGGCCTCTCTTTTGCTCTACAAATAAGATGGCAGCTGCGAATGGGCAACAGCAGCCTGGCAACATGGCTGGGAGCCCCATCCCCCTTCCCCTCGTCATTCAGACTACTGACTAGTCTGATAGGCAAATCCTGGTCTGGTTTGTCCCCCGGAGCAAAGGCTGCTGGGACCTGATGCTCCCTTCACTGCGCCACGCCAGCCCTCCCGCTGCTTCCCCTGCTCCTGCCTGCCTGCTCCTAACCCAGCGCCGCCCAGGACGACTTAGGAGCTTGTACATACCTGGGCGACGGCTCGGCTCTGCCACTTATTGGGGCAGAGCACCTCTCTGCACCTCCGTTCTCTCCCCTGTAAAGCAAGAACCTCATGTGATGGGTGAGGATTCAAAGGCTGCACGTACAGCCCTGGCATGGCTTGTGGAGGACTTGGACCCTGGCAGCTGGGACTGCTTGGTGACCAGTGAACTTGGTCATGGGCTTGGATGATCAACCACCCACACCCAACCTGGCTCAGATTGACAGCAATGGCTCAGGGTTCCTCCCTAGTCGTCCCTTTGCAGCTGCCACTTATTTCACCCGCATCTGCTGGGCAGCAGGCAGCAGCTGGGTTGGATTTTTTGTTTTGGGTTTTTTTATTGGGAAAAATAAAACACCTAAGTCATGGGCATAAAGTATGGAAAAGAAGCATGGGCAAGGCCTTTCTGGCCCCTGAGCCCAGAGAGAGCAGTGGCAGTCACGGAAAGGGATTGAGGAGAGTGCCTGCTTTCACTCCAAGGACACCACCCAAGTGTGGTCGATGGGCCAGCAGCCTGGGTGTCACCTGGAACTAGTTAAAAAGGCAGAATCTTGGGCCCCACCCCAGACCTACTGCATCAGAAACTGCATTTTATCAAGGGTATTCGTATGATCCAATGAATGTTTGAGCTCTGTGCTCCCACATACCCATCCCCATCCACACAGCAGCCAGGTACGTGCCCTTAATCCCTTTAAACACCCACTGCAGATCACTTGGTGGGGTTCGGGGAGGTATGAAGAAAGCTCTGCTGACCTGGGACTTGCAATTCGGGGCCCACCGGGCCTGCAGTAGCCCCAGTTGAGGCTCTCGTCTTAATACCGACAGGTCTATATCTCCGAAATCGCCTACCCCGAGGTGCGGGGGCTGCTCGGCTCCTGCGTGCAGCTGATGGTTGTCACCGGCATCCTCCTAGCCTACCTGGCAGGTAGTTTCCACATTATCTCTTTCAGTTCCTGTTAATGGGCACGTGGCCACTTTACAGGTCTAGAAACTGAAGTTCAGAGAGGTCAAGGGACTTGCCCGAGGTCACACAGGCAGTGCCCAAGGTGTCAGGTTCCCGGTTTACTTCCCTGAGATCCTGGGCCATGTGGGTCTTGTGACTAAGTTCCAGGGAGAGCTGGAGAAGGTGATGTCCTCATCTTCCCAAGGCCGAAGCCCATTCTGGGGGTGTGGGACAGGGGGCTAACAGGTTAGGTCAGTACCTCACTGTGCAATGACAGGATTCCAAGGACAGGTGGGGCACCCCCAAAATCTTCAGCCCAGGAGCTTGGAGGGCCCAGGCATCTCCCTCAGAAATAGCAGAACTAGATTTGCAGCATGAAGGAGGTGGCCTCCAGGGCTGGGCCAACGTGAGGAAGCTTGCGGAGGCAGGTGTAACTGGGGCAGATAGAGCACAGGCCTGAAATCTGACAGTCCCAGATTAGGGGACGGCCTCCACCACTTACTGGCTGTGTGACCTGGGCCTAGTCACACCACTTTCTGTCTTTAAGTGGGATAACCCCACTTAGTCCGAGGCTGTTGAGGGTTTACATCAGTGACACGTGAAAAGTACCAGCCCCAATAAGAATTGGTAAGGGATGGCCTGAGAAGCGTAGGGGGCTGGGGCTTCTGGCCGGACATGGCGAGGCCGGGCCACGTGCCCTCTGGGTCTGTAGAGTGGTCCACATGCAGGCTCGGGGCTTTCCCGTCCTGACTCTACAGACTCCTGCCAGCCATCTGGCTGCCCTGAGGGCCCAGCAGTGTGCCCAAGCCCTGCCATGTGCAGACACTGACATCTGGGTATCAACTCACCAACAGTATCATCTCCACTTTATTATAACCTGCACTTCCGTTGAGCAATTTCTGCGATCCAGCGTCCAGAGAAAAGCCCCCCTCATCCTCTCTGTCCCCTGCACTCTCCGAGGAAGCCAGCCTGGCCTGCCTTTTGGTGGCCTTCCGGAGAGTCTGCACGCATGAGAACTGCATGTATTTGTTCTCCTGCCCCAACCTTTTACACAAATGTGCTATGTCATACCTGTCGTTACACAGCGAGTGCCTCGTTGTTTGCTGGCTACGTAAACATTTCCTGAGCAGATATAGCATAATGCTGTACCCTCGTCATCTCTACATTTCAACAATAATATCGGTAACACAAGGGCAGCCGTACAGAGGTAGTGAGGTCCCCACCCTTTCAACTGAGTCTCTAGAGTTGGTGAGGGGACAGGCTAGGAAGGCCCAGGCCTGCTCACCCCGGCTCTGACCTCTGGCCCCCCCATCCAGGCTGGGTCCTGGAGTGGCGCTGGCTGGCCGTGCTGGGCTGCGTGCCCCCCGCCTTCATGCTGCTGCTCATGTGCTATATGCCCGAGACCCCACGCTTCTTGCTGACTCAGCACAAGCGCCAGGAAGCCATGGCCGCCGTGCAGTTCCTGTGGGGCTCCGAGCAGGGCTGGGAAGAGCCCCCTGTCGGGGCTGAGCACCAGGTGAGGGCCGGGAGGCAGAACTGGAGGGAGGGGGTCGGTGAGGTAGCACCTCTGCGCAGCCTGTCCTCTAGGCTGCACGTGTGCATGCGCGCACACACACACACACACACACACACACACACACACACACACGGGGCGGGGGCAGTGTTGCCCTGTGCGTGAGCGAGCAAAGGCCTGCTCGAGCCCCACTCCGTGGCTGGACCCGAGCCTTGGTCTTACTGTCCCAGGAAGAGAAAGGTCCGGCCAGGTCTGAGAGAAATGCAGGTCAGACTCGAGGACTCAGACTTTTAAGTGGGAGTTGTGGGGCAGAGGGGGAGGTTAAGTCTCTGCCAGTTACCTGCTGTGGGACTGTCCTACTGTGGGGACTTAGTTTCTCTATCTGTAAAATGAGTCCCTGGTCGTGGTGGTGGTAAGGATTTGGTGGGGCCGGGAAAGGCTCGGCCCAGGCCCAAGGCTGGTGGGATTCAAGACCCCAGCTCTCTGCCCATGCGCTCTCTTTGTGGCTCCCCCCAAAAATCAGGAAGGGGCACGAGGCGGCGAGGATCTAGTTACCTTACAAATGGGGAGGCCATAGTGATGCAGACTTGTCTGTGGACCCGAGACCCATGTGGGGCTAAGACGAGAAGCTGAGGTTCATCCCTCTAGCAGGCCTCAGGATGGTGGGCTCAAAGCTGGGACGCCCCTTGGGAGAGGGCAGAGAGAAGCACCGACACCCCATTTCATCGAGCAGGGCTTCCACCTGGCCCAGCTGAGGCGTCCTAGCATCTACAAGCCCTTCGTCATCGGCATTTCACTCATGGTCTTCCAGCAGCTGTCAGGGATCAACGCTGTCATGTTCTATGCAGAGACCATCTTCGAGGAGGCCAAGTTCAAGGTAAAGAGGCCTCTGCCCTGCCCTGCCTCATCCAGATGTCATGTGGGTGTGGCCGGGTCACGGGGTCTTTGCCTGACCCGCCTCGGCCCGTCTCCCCAGGAGAGCAGTCTGGCCTCGGTCGTCGTGGGCATCTTCCAGGTGCTGTTCACAGCCGTGGCGGCTCTCATCATGGACAGAGCAGGGCGGAGGCTGCTCCTGGCCTTGTCAGGTGAGGCCTGAGGCTGAGGGCTCAGCCTGGTGCAGGGGGTGTGGCCGAGGCCAGGCTCCCCACTGCAGGCCGGGGGGCTTTGCCGAGGCCACCATGTTGTGGAGGGAGGAGGCCAAGCAACCCTGAGAACAAGACGGAGACTTAGTGGGGGTTCTGGCTGAGCGCTCCCTCCAGACCAGGCCTGCTCCGGCGGCCTCACGGTGCCACGCCTCGACCTTTATAATGAACCTGCAAAGGGGGCGCCATCAGGGCCCAGGAGGTGAAAGTGACTCAGGAGCTACTGGTCTTTTGGGGCAAGTGACTTTACCTCTCTGAACCTCAGTTTCCCCTCTGAGATGGGGATGGCGGGCCATTGCGAGGATCGGGAGGTCATCCGTGGAGGCGCAGGAGCAGGTGGCGCTGCTGGGGACGAGGGAGGTCACACAGCGCTGCTGCAGCTGTCGCTGCGCCCGCCATCTCGGGCCAGGGAGGGTCTGCTTCCAGGAGCGTCCTGGACTTGGTTGAGGTTTGAGGGCCAGTCGGGTCCCGGACACCGCCTCCCGCCCCTCTCTGAGGCTGTGGCTGGCCACACCGCGCTGAGGCTTCGGCCGGGGGACAGGGGGCCACGTGCCACTTCCCCAGGCCCCGTCCAGCACCACGCTCCGCCCGCAGGCGCAGTCATGGTGTTCAGCACCAGTGCCTTCGGCGCCTACTTCAAGCTGACGGAGGGGGCGCCCAGCAACTCCTCGCACGTGGACCTCTTGGCACCCGTGTCCGCGGAACCCGCCGGGGCAAGTGTAGGGCTGGCCTGGTTGGCAGTGGGCAGCATGTGCCTCTTCATTGCCGGTGAGAGGGGCCCCGTGGGAGGCGGGGAGGGTTGTGGGGGGGCCAGTGGGGGCCCCCAGCGAGTCCAGGCCTCCCGCCCTCACCTCTCCATATATGTCCCCATCTCTGCGTCTGTAGCTCTGACCACGTGCCATGCACCAGGCTAAGCCCTTCCCTGCCCTTTTCACTTAATCCCCAGTGCATGCTCCAGGTAGTTCCCGCCCCTGTGCCAGTCTGTAGAGAAAAGACCTTGGTGCATGGAGCAAGGGGCCTGGCCTGACCGCACAGTGGGAAGGCGCAGAGCTGGTGGGCACCGTGCTGGTGGGCACCGTGCTGGTGGGCACAGGCTGGATTGCAGGCGCCCTCAGCCCACCCCCTGCAGCATGGTGAGGCTGCCGCCCAGGAGCCTGCTGCAGACCAGAGGCCCAGACACTGCAGTCCTGACACCCGCCTTGCTCCCGCAGGCTTCGCCGTGGGCTGGGGGCCCATCCCCTGGCTCCTCATGTCTGAGATCTTCCCTTTGCACGTCAAGGGCGTGGCCACCGGCGTCTGCGTCCTCACCAACTGGCTCATGGCCTTCCTGGTGACAAAAGAGTTTAGCAGCCTTATGGTGAGTACAGGCCCTGTGGCCTCCCCCTCACAGGGTCAGCAGAGCAGCACGTTTTAGAATGACTTTCATTGCAAAAGACACTGTCAGTGGCCTGTGTACAGGCTGAGACCCCGTCGTCCTGGGCCACCAGCCTTCTTGTTCAGGGGTGACGGGAAGACAGACTGGCCAGGGCAGGTGAGGAACCCAGGCCGTGACCACCTGGGAGCCATCAGGCTGTCTTGGTGGAGGGAAGCTGGGCGGGCCTCCCCACGGGGTGTGAGGGACACGGGCCTGGGCTGTGTGGGAAATCTGGCTTTGAGGTCAGCAGGCCTAGGCTCCAGCCAGGTATTGGCCATTTCCCATGATGTGACCTTGGCTGAGCTGCTTACCTGCTCTGAATCGGCTTCCTTGGCTGAAAATGGAGCGTGACAGTACCTTCCCCTGCGGGTTGATGGGAGCATCAGTTCAGTTCAACATTTTGTCACCTTCTCATGGGGGGACTGACACAGACGTGGTCCCTGCCCAGAGGCTTCCCAGCTGGGGGGATGGGGAAATGGTGCCAGAGCAGATAGACAAGCCATTCGTTCAGTCATTCATTCCCCCATGTCTCCTGGTAATCACCACATCCCAGCCTGTTCAAGGCTCCAGAGACAGCAATGAATGAGATGGACAGGGTCCCCTTTATGACAAGGTCTGGGATGACGGGGACAGTGGTGGGAGAGTGAACCACCAGGAGGCTGGGCTGCAGCAAGAGGAGGCAGATCGTGAGAGGGGTAGACGCCAGGGCTGGCCTGGAACCATCCAGGGCCTGGGCACACTCAGGCAGGGCTGCCCCAGGAAGCACATGAGGGAGAGGCCTGGGGGTGGAAAGTACTTCTGGGGGCTTGGGGGGGACCAATAGGCAAGGAGGGAGGAGGCGGCCAGGGACCTAACAGTGACCCAGGGTGTACAGTGTACATAAGGCCAAGGGAAGGGCTTCAAGGAGGAGGGGAGGGGCCACCAGTTTCCCAGAGGAAGAGGAACTGAGGAGGAAGGGGCCCGGGCTGAGAGGGAGGACAGGCTCTGACCGAAAGGAACAGCTCCCCCTTCCCTCTATGCCTGGGTGTCCTGTGTGCTCACACTGCCCCATCTCAACCTGCTGTTAGGTAGCCATGCCCTCTGGCACCAAGAAGAGACTCCTGGGGGCAGGGGCCTCAGGGGGCAGGGCCAAAGCTAAGTGCAGAAGCAGGTCTGTGGGCCCCGGAGTCAGGCCCCGGAGTCAGACCCCAGGGACGGGAGCCCAGCTGTCACTTGATAGTGGGTCTCTGACCTGGAGGCACAGTCACGTGCTTACAGTGGGCTCGTTGCCAAGGCACATGTCCACACCCCGGGCAGAGATGGCCGTGCCAGCCGCTCCGCTGCCCTGAGCCAGGGCAGGGCGGGCCAGGGCCTTGGCTCCTGACCATGCTCCTGCCCTTCCGCCACGTCCACTCGCGGCCTTCCCCTCTCTCCGCAGGAGGTGCTCAGGCCCTACGGCGCCTTCTGGCTCGCGTCCGCCTTCTGCATCCTCAGTGTCCTTTTCACTTTGTGCTGCGTCCCCGAAACCAAAGGAAAGACTTTGGAGCAAATCACAGCGCATTTCGAGGGGCGATGACAGTCCCTTCCCGGGAGTGGCTGCCCCTCCCACGGGGCCTGCTTGGGCCTTGGAGGGGACAGAGCCTGCCTGTGACTTCGAGCAGGGTCTCAACCCGAGCCCAGAGCCCCTGCTCACTCCAGGGACCTGGGATCCAGGACTGCAGCCCCTCGGAGCCTTGTCCTGCGGGGTCCCTCCTTCCTGCCCGGCTCTCCACAGCCCCTCGAGCTACAGCATAAGGTTCCCAGCCCCCGGGTCCAGTTCCCGTCGCTGCTCTGAGACTGGAGGAGGGAACACCTCGGAGTGTCTGTCTTCGCCGCCCTGTGGCCAGTCCTCCACGCACCATCTCCGCCGTGACACAGAAGTGACAGTGGAGGAGAGTGACTCTGGACGCCTCGATTTCTGGAGGAGGTGCTTTTGGAGGCTGGGTTACGGCCCACGGTTTCCCCTCACGTGGCTGCGTTATCAGGAAGGAACTTTGTTTGCCAAATAAAGATCTGACTCAGAAAACCAGGCATGGCCTCTCTGTGAGCCCCACTTGCAAAGGGCATTTTCCTGTCCCTCCCACTGCTGGGCCTGGCCAAGCACATCTGTGGATTCACTTCCCATCCCGTCACCTGCTTTGCTCATATCCCAGGCTGGGCGCCCACCTCGGCACCTCCTGTTAAGCCTTGTGACAAGGCCGGGGGGTGGGGTGGTGGGGAGAGCAGGACCCCAGGCTGTTTCTGGAAGATCCTGCAGCAGCTGCTCCGATTTCGGTAGAACGTGCTAATACACAGGACAGCTTTCAGGTTTAGCAGAGTCCAAAGTCCTTGGGACCTTCCAGAAGTGAAGTCCAGATGCAGGCGCAGCGTCCGTGCTGATAACTGTCCCCACGCGCCCACCAGTGCTGCGCGGTGGCCCATTGATTGGGCTGAGAACCCACATCGTAATGTTGGGCGGGGCGTTCTACAAATGTCAACCGGGTGGTGCTGTTTAACAGGGTTCAGGGCTCCTCCGTCCTCGCTGATTTTCCATCCACTCGTCCTGTCGGTATTGGGAGAGGTGGTGACATCACCTGCAAACGTGGCAGTTTCTCCTCGCAGCCCTTGGGGTTTCACTTCCTGTGCCACGAAGCTCGGTTACCAGGTGTGTGCCCGTTTCGGATTGTTCCACTCTCCCGAGAATTTCGTCCTTTATCACTATGAAATGACCTTTTTTATCCCTTGTCGTAGTCCTTGTTCTGAGGTCTGCTTTGTCTGGTTTCAGCGTACGCAACCACCCAGTTTGCTTTCCGTTGCTGTTTTGACAACCATTTTAAACTCGCTCTTAGTCACCTTTCCTTTTGCACAGCACCCTATAATTTTTTTGGGGGGAAGGGAGAGAATACTGTTTGGGATTTTTCTGAAAAGTCACATTTCACTTAAAAAATGAATTCTATCGAGGCATATTTATATACCATGAAATTCAACAATTGTGGGCATACAGTTTGGTGACTCAGGTGAGGTATGTACAGCTGTGCATCCTCCACTGCCATCAGGATAGAGGTCATTGTCATCACCCTAAAATGTTCCCTCATGTCCCTTGGCGGTTGACCACCTCCCAACAGCGATGGCCCTGCCAACCACAAAGAAAGAGCATCCCTATACCACGTCCCTGTACCTTTGCTTTTTCTAGATTTTCATAAAAATGGAATCACATAGTTTAGTGTTTTGAGTCTGGCTTCTTTAAGCAGGACGCCGCTAAGACACGCATGTCGTTGCGTCGGTGTCTCATTTCTTTGTACTGGTGGGTTTTATTCCACGGGACACTCGGGCTGGTCCCAGCTCTTGGTGGTTGTGAGTAAAGTGGATACACACATTAGCATACAAGTGTGGCCCAGAGTGGAACTGCTGGGTCATGTGTCTAATTACTTTAAGATCCTGCCCAACTGTTCTCCAGAGCGATGTACCACGTCCCCACAGGCGGTGTGACCATCGCCTGCCACACCCTCAACGACGCTTCGGATTCACTGTTAAAAATAATACCGCTTACACGTTTCTTGAAAGTTGTGCTCTGATTTCCTCCGGAATCGTGGATGAGGTTGGTAATCTTGGTCCTTCTCTTTCGTGTTGCTGGTTTATCACAAACATCTGGTCAGCTTTGGCCGTCCACATTCAGGCATGAAGAGCGAGGTTTTAATCGTGGGAGCCGGTGCACACACCCCTGACCTGTTCTCAGTTCCATCGTGGATCTGTTCCCTTTGACGCATCTTCACTGTCAGTTCACCAGCTTGAAGTGTAAGCTTTCTTCACTCTTTTAATGACGACGTAGTATTTGTTTGCCATCAGACTCATGGTGTGTGTCAAAGAGTAGGTGCTTGAATAGTTGCTGAATATAAGATTATTATATAAATGTATCAAAATTTAAATCAACCTCATATTGTTTCACATTCAGATTGTTTGCGGTTTTCTGCATATTGATCTTTCTGCTATTATATAGATGTAAATTTAGAGAGAGGAGAGGGAGAAGGGGAGATAAAGATGGAGCTGGTCATGGACATTTTGTCCCCCTAATATTCATAAGTAGAAGTCCTAAATCCCAGTACCTTGGAATGTGACTGTATTTAGAGGTAGGGCCTTTAAAGAGGTAATTAAGGTAAAATAAGGATAAGAGGGTGGGTCCTAATCCAATGTGACTGGTGTCCTTATAAAGAGAGACTAGGACACAGACGCACACAGGGGCAGACCATGTGAAGACTGGGAGAAGACGGCCACTTACAAGCCAAGCAGCGAGGCCCCAGAAGAAACCAACCCTTCCAACGCCTTGTCCTCAGACGTTCAGCCTTCCTTCTGTCAACTGTGAGGAAATAAATTTCTGCCGTTTGGGCCACTCAGTCTGTGCTGTTTCTTCTGTTAGCCCTAGAGACCGATGCAGAGGTAGTGGTGGTAAGGGAGACGACGGAGATGGAAGAGAAGCCAGAGTCGGGGAGAGAGAGAACCAGAGCCAGGCCTGTGCGTAGGCAACCAGAAACTTCTGAGGCTAAAACCTTACAGGCGTAACTGCCAGTCAGAGGAGCTGTGCATCATCAAAGCGATTTCTCCATCTCGTTAGACTGCGCCCCGGAGGAAGTACACTGGCCACGTCCGGGGGGCCCACTCCTCACCACCTCAGAGTGTCTTCTCAGTGGGTCAGCACCCAAGACCAGGGAGCCGGACTCAGACAGGTTCAGGCACATGTCAGGTGTCTAGGACTGGGACAGCCTTGGCACCTGTGCTACTCATGTCCACATTTAACTCAATGCGACAGGCCACCCACCCTTAGCTACCTCCTAGGAGATTGTACTAGATAACTTCTTGACACGGAGCTTCAAGCAGGCCATGCCCAGCCTCTGTGAATGGGGGGTTGGCAAAGGACCAGAGGGAAGGCAGGGGGCTGGGTCACCCACCCCCCGGCTGCAAGGGAGATGGTTAATTGTGGGCACAGGAAACACCACCGTGGCTTCAATCCCACCTTGGCCTCTTTCATCTAATCCAGGGCCCAAGAGCCACGGCAGCGTGGTGGGTAAGAGCCAGTGGACTTGCTTGTATTTCTCTGGTTATACTACTTAGTTGTACAAATTCCAGTTGTAGGACTGTCTATGTGACCCGGGCAAGTCACTAAACCGCTCTAAGCCTCTATTTATTCATGTTAATGGGCACAATGATGCTCTCTCCCTCATAGGATTGCTGTGAAGTCAAAAGATGATTATGTAAAGCGCTCAGAAGTGAGGCTATCACAGAATAAGCGTTCGGCTGATGTTAGCTGGTGGGGAGGCTGTGGTGGGGAGGGGAACTGCACGCAAGGCTGGTGCCATGTAAAGGGACATTTGAAATCTTTACACTTTTTTCTTTTAATAGTCTGCTTTCTACCCTGCTCCTACCCATATCACCTTCCGATTGCTACTAGCACCCACTTATAGGTACCAAGGACTGGATACACATGCTCTTCTGAGGTCCCCTTATGTCCTTTGGGGCCTTCCCATCAGAGCACAAGTTACTTCAGGGACAAGAGCCAGCCCCAGTTGATAATCCTGTGTCTGCCCTAGGAGCCCAGCCCGTATCACGGAGAAGAGGGGCAGAATATCCCCAGAAGGCAGGAGCAACAGAAGTTGGGTTTTACCCAGCCCACAAAAGACTGGTATTTAGACTGGGCAGGCATCTGCACTGCCCACCAATACCCACCCCATCTCCCACCCCGCACCCAGAGAACAACTTCCAGGAGGATCCTGGCTTCTGCTAACCTGAAGCAAAAACTGCCTTGGCACCACTCAGTGGCCACAGGCGGAGTTGCATCAGCTGACCCTTGAAGCACTCTACTTCCCAGTGGCCATGGTTGGGATCGCCATGCAAAGGCAGGAAGCCCTCTGCTACTGCCCAGTGGCCTGTATGGGGTTAGCACCTGTTGGGCCCGAGGCTGCCTGCAAAACCGCACCAGCTGGAAGGAGCCACAAGTCAAGGAATTCAGGCAGCCCCTGGAAGCTGGAAAAGGTCACCCGGAGCCTTTACAAAGACTGGAACCCTACCAGCGCCTTGATCTTAAATGAGACCCATCTCAGACTTCTGACCTCCAAAGTTGTAAGTCCGAAATTGTGGCAGCCGGAAGTAGAGAAGGGCTTATCTCGAAGGGATCTATAAATGTGGCTTAATACAATGAATCCCAGTAAGATCTGTCAAGTGAAAAATAACGTCAACTAGGTGTTTCACCACCAAAAGGATTTATTCGGGAAATAGAAAGGGCTGCAACCCAGAGAATGCAAACATGGCAAACCACGTGCACACTCTGGCCTGTGGACCAAGCCGGAGGGGTATTTATAAAAAGGAAAAGGAAGTCAATGGAAGAGCGAGTTAGAACCATAGAGCGTTATCAGAACTTATTTTGAGTTCTTCCTGCATAGAGCCCAGGACTTCCTCCACAGGCCCTCCCAACTGATCGCTTAAATCTCCAGTTCATCGTTATCAGACTCATGGAGGGCCCACAAAGTTCAGAGGATTGTGTTGGCAAAAACGCGGCAGCTACAACCAAAAGGGATGGACGGCACAAAACAGAGGCCTGAGGACCCCCGACTCGTTCCTGCTTCCCAGGTAACTGTTCCACCTTCTTATCGTCGAAATGCCTCGAAGGCTGAGTAAGGCCGAGAGTGCCGCGGTCCCCCCGCGGAGCGATGTCACCTTCACGGAGCAGAGCGCCGGCCACCGGCTGGGGCCGCCCTGTCCCGCTCGCCTCCTCCACTCTCCTGAGTGGGCAGGGCTGCAGGGCGCCTCGCGGGGGCTGCGCTCGGCCCGACCTGACGGTCCAGGCCGGTCCTGGGAGCGCGCACGGACCACCGAGGGGGAGTCGGGCGCCCGGCCCGCGCGAGGACCCCGCAGAGCCGCGCCCAGACCCGCGCGGGCCCCAGGGCGCCCCTGCGAGCGCGCAGCGCGGGGCCCGGGAGACCCTGACGGGACGGGGCGGCGCGGCGGCCGCAAGCCCGCGCCGAGGGAGGGAACACGCTGCAGCCGGGCGGCGGCCCCGGGGCGTCTGCGGAGCGGAGCCCGGCGGGGAGGCGGGGGTCCGGGGACGAGCGCGTGACCGGAAGCGGCGCGTCACTTCCGGCGCGCCCCCTCGGCGCCAGCGCGGGCCCGGGCGGCGGCGGCGGCGTCTCCACGCGCCGTTTTGCCCGAGACCCGTCGCCGGTCGCGCCTCGAGCCCCCTAGGCCGGACCTGGCTGCGGCGCGGGGGACGGTGAGACCCGCCGACGGGCTCGGACCCGGCTTCGGAGGGAGAGGCCCGCGGGGCGGGGCGGGCCCCCGAGACTCGCCGGAGGCGCTGGCGCGCGGCGCGCCCCGGGCAGGTGAGGCGTGCGGCGGGGCCGGCCCGGGCAGCTGGCTCGCCGAGCTGCTGCGCGACCCAGGCCGGAACCCTGCGGCGGCCCTTCCCACTTTAAATGTGTGAGGCGCTGGGACCGGGTAACCTGAGTGCCCGACCCTCCCACCCCGACCTGCTTGCGGGGCCAGTAGCACCCCTGAGGGGAACGGGAGGGGAACGGGACGTACTCGGGGTCTCCTCTGTTGCTTCTGAGCTTTCAGCTCCTGAAGCGGCCAAGGATGCGACTGAGGCCGGGTCCAACCCCGCTGTGGGGTACTCGCCAGGTCTCAGCCTGTGTTTCTCCGTGGAGGGAAGGAAGGGTGAAACGACACTGAGTACCTCGTTTACCTCCTGGAACTGTGAACATCGCACAGAACGTGTGAAGCCTCTTGAGTGCCTTACAGAGCAAGTGCGCGTGTACGCTGAACCGCTGAGGCCTGCCTGGGTCATCCCCCCTTAGATCAGGGGTCCCGTCCATGTCAGATCTGACAACCAGCATTTCTCGTTGCCTTTTCCAGAGACCTGAGAACGCAAGCAGGTCTTATGCTCGCCATACTACTAAAAAGGAAATAGTAGAGTTAGGGACAGCTCAGTAACATGTGGTCTGCACCAAGACCAGTATCCAAACCTATTATTTCTGTTTCTGAGCTATTTCTGAGGGCTGTACCACCTGTTTTTAATTGAGGTATAATTCACATGCTATAATCATTTTTTAAAAATTAGGGTGACATTGCTTGATAAAATATATAGGTTTCAAGCGTACAGTACTGCACTGTTGACCACCCAAAGTCAAATCACTATATATTTGACTAATAATCACTTTTAAAGTATAAAATTCAATGGTTTTTAGTATATTTGCAAAGTTGTACAACTATCGCTGCTACTTAATTCTATTTTCTTCACCCCTAAAAGAAACCCATACTCATTAACCACTCCCTATTCTCCCTTCCCCCAGTCCCTGGCAACCACTAATCTTTCTGTCCCTATGGATTTGCCTATTCTGGACATTTCATAAAAGTAGAATCATACAATGTATATCCAACTTCTTTCAATTAGCATTGTTTGGAGGTTCATCTGTTATTTAACATGAGTGTACCTTGGACCTCTTTATGGCTAATATTCCATTATATGGATATATACCACATTTTCTCTCTCTCTTCAGTTGATGGATATTTGGGTGGTTTCCAGTTTTGGTTATTATGAATAATGCTGTGAACATGGGTGCACAAGTTTTTGTGTGTTTTTATTTCTCAAGTCTATACCTAGGAGAGGAATTGCTATCAAATGGCTTTTTAGAAACTGCCAAATGTTTCCACAATGGCTGCACCAGTTTACATCAGCATTTTCATCTTCTTTTAGCCATCTAGTGTGTGTGAAGTGATACCTCATTATCATTTGATATGTACTTCTCCAGTGATTTGTGTTGAGCCTCTTTTCATGAACTTCTTGTCTATTTGCATATCTTGCTTGGAGAAATAGCTCTTCAGATACTTTGCCCATTTTGAAAGTGAGTTCTTTTTATTGAATCATAATATATTCTTTATATATTGTGGATACTGGGCCCTTAGAAGATAAGTGATTTGCAGAATTTTTATTTTTTCCATTCTGTGGTTTTCTTTTCACTTTCTTGTATCCTTTGAAGCACAAAGTTTTTAATTTTGATGAAATTCAATTTTTTTCTTCTGTTGCTTGTGCTTTTGGTGCCATAGCTAAGAAACTATTACCAATTAGAGGTCATAAAGATTTATACCTACATTTTCTTCTGGGAGCTTTAGCTTTTACATTAGGCCTTTGAACCATTTTGAGTTAATTTTTATTATTTGTGCAAGGTAGGAGTATAATAACTTCACTATTTTTTATGTGGCTATCCAGTTGTCCCAGCACTACTTTTTGAAAAGGCTATTCCCCCATTTTCCTTCTTGGCACTCTTTTGAAAATTCAGTTGTCCATAAGTGTTTATTTTCAGTTCTCTTCCATTGATCTATGTCTATCCTTATACCAGTATCACACTATTTTAGTTTTGTAGAAAGTTTTGACATTGTGAATGAGTCCTTCAATTTCTTCTTTTTCCAGATTGTTGGACTATAACTGTAAACATCAAATAAATTCTGGGTCCCTTTTATTTCCATATGAATTTTAAGATCAGTTTATGAATTTCTGTAAAAAAAAAACCCATCTGGGGTTGATAGGGATTGCATTGACTCAAAATGTTTGGTAGTTTTTAATGTACATGTCTTGCATTTTATTTTTTCCCTAGGTATTTTATTCTTTAATGCACTTTGAACTTTATTGCTATATAGAAATACATCTGGATAAATGTCTATTCAAATCTTTTGCCCATTTTTAAGTGGGTTGTCTATTGTATTCATATTGTATCCTGTGACCTTGTTTATCTGTGAGTTTTTTTGTGGATTCCTTAAGATTTTCTATATACAAAATCATGTCACATAGTTTTAGTTCTTCCTTTCCGATCGGGATGCCTTTTTTTCTATTGTCTTGCGTAACTGCCCTGGCTAGACCTTCCAGTGCACTAGTGAATAGGAGTGGCAGGAGCAGACATTGTTTGACCTTAGGACAGCACAGGCTTTTGCCACCAAGTATGATGTTAGCTCTGTGATTTTCACAGATGCCCTTTCTCAGATGAAGGCAGTTCCCTTCTGTTCTTAGTTTATAGAATGTATTTTATCATGAAAGTGTCAGATTTTGTAAAATGGCCTTTTTGGTGTTTGAGATGACCACGTGGAATTTTTTCCTTTGTATTAATATGGTGTCTTATGTAGATCATATATTGAATGAAACCAGTATTCCTGAAATGAATTCTACTTGGTCATAACCCCTTCTTTTAATTAGGCAAATGTCTTAAATTCAGAGCCACTTGATCCAAAGAAAAGGTAATATTTGTAAACTGTATACTTACATGCTAGGTGCTGTACCAACTGCTTTATTTGCATTTTCCTTTAATCTTCACAGCAACAACTTTACAAGGGGTTATTATCTCCATTTTACAAATGAGAAAAATGAGACTTAGATTGTGATTTGCACACTGCAGGTCAAGTAGTAGATTTGGGATACTTGAGTTTGTCACACTCTAAAACCTCCCTATATCTGACTGAATTGATGGGATTTCTAAGGTGGGAAAAATGGGAAAATTTACATCTTAATGTGTGTCTGCAAATTCAGGCCCAGTGCCCTGGAACCTTGAATGACCTTTGAACACCCCCTCTTCAGAGTGTGAATGTGAGACCTTCCAGCTTGGTGAGTTATAAATTTGTATGCCTCACTGTGTCTTTCTCTTTCTCCAGAACCACCTTCTCTGCACACTACCCTTGCCCAAGAGGAAAGTGGAGGAGAGGAAGGAATGGTGGCTGGTGTCCTTCCAGCTGGGCCCCATGTGAGTTGGAAATTTACTATGAGAGGCAGCTTCTTATTAAGGGTACCTCCCCCTTAATTACAAAAGGAATTTATATTCATTGTAGAAAACCTGAAAAATACAGAAACACGCACCGCCCCCCACAAAAAATTCACTCATTCTCAGAGATAACTTAAAATTGATTTCTATTCAGACATTTTCCCCAAAATGGGTTTGTCCAAAATGGATGTATAACCTTTACCGCTTTGTAGAATTTGATTAAAATTTCCATTTCATTTAGCAGATATTCTGTTGTAGCATCCTGCAGTTAGGAGCTGTCTTCTTCCCCAGCCCGCTTTTTTGACTAGATTAAGTATTGGTCTGTTTTCATTTTTAGAAAGTCTACTCTTAAATTTCCTCATCAGTTCTACTTTACTGACAACTTTTTATTAGTTTTGTTTCTGCTTTCCTTAGATTTAAAATTCGTATTTTGAATCACTTGAATCCCTAATTTTTTTCCTTTCTTATTGAAAGGTTTTGGCTGTAGGTTTTATCTTTGGATATTCCAAAATTGTGACTTTGGTTTCTTTGCCCATTTAGCTGGTCTGTGCTCCCTGGGGACAGACTGTGTCTCTTGTCAACACAAAACACCCAGGTGTAGTTTGACAGTGCTATGAGCTCAACCTTATTAAATTGTTCAGTTCTTCCATACTTCTACTTTGTATTATCAACTGAATTAACATCTCTCATAGCTGTATTTTAAACTTGTCCTGAACTTCCTACAGTTTTTCCTTTATGAATTATGTTTATTTGGTTCATGACAGACCAGACATTCTTGCCTCTGCTCCTGGTGCCTCCCATGCCTTGAAGAGCCTTCTCTTGCCCCTTTGGAGGAATTTTCTCCTGTAAGGCTAGCTCAGTGATTGTTTTCTGTGGTCTTCTTACCTGATTATCCTCCTGCCTGCCCTCCACCAGTTTATCGTATAAACTGGTCGGTCCATCTCTGACACGTTATTACAGGTTGTAGTATTGTGTGCCTGGCTCTCCTGCTAGTACTGTGTCATGTCTGAATTCCCAGGGATACTTATTAAATGTTCTGAAACATTCAGTTTTCATATTTCTTTGCTAATTTGCACCTGATTCCTCATTTCGTAAACTCACACATTCTAGTTTTGGTTTTTCTATATTGGCTCTTAATTCCCAAGCAGCTGTTAGTTTCTGCCCAACTAATGTTCACGTAAACGTGTTTTCTATATCTCCATATGTAAGTCTACCAGAATTACAATTGTGAGACTATTTATTTTTGTGTATCAATATCCAATATAGTGTTAAGCACATACTAAGTGTTTTTTTCTGAACTACTCAGAGCCCTGAGTTTTTTCAGACCCTTTCTAGGCCTGCTAGCCATTTCACTCAGAGCTGCCAGCCTCTCACCCCCTCCTCCACCTCATTTCCTAAGATCACTGGGAAAGATGACATGTTTATTATTTCAGGGATCCATGCCCTTCAGCAACGTGACTTTGGCTTTCACCCACGAACAGTGGAGGCACTCGGTCCCTGCTCCAAGGGACAAATTCGAGGAGGGAATCCCAGGAAAGTCCAGGAACCTGGTCCTACTGGGTAAGGAAAACCGTTTAAAATATAGAATATGTTCAATTCTGAAAACCTGTGACACTTTCCAATGTTGAGTGATCCCAGATTGTTCTGACACCCCAGAGGGATGTTTGTTACTTCCCGCTTCCCCAGGGAAAGGTCTTGGCCTTCTTGGTAGTAAGGTAGGCATTTTCATTTTGTGTCCCCCTAAGGCTGCACCTCAGCATTTTCTTATTTCCCAGAAGGGCTGAGGTAACCTTCAGGCCAGTTCTCTCCATATTCAATGAGTTCCCATCTTCCTAAATAGTTTGGCTTTATGGGCTACGGGTTTGACTCCCTCCTGAGGCTGTTTCTTTATCTTCTTCCAGAAATGCTTTACCAAGACAGTGGCACATTGTCTTATTTACTGCTGTATCCCCTAGTGCCTGGCATTAATTAAGTGCTCAATAAACATTGGTTGAAGGAATAAAATTAATGACCTAATTGGCCTGTTTCCACTCCCCCAAGTTCTGGGTGGCTGTTTATACTTAGGACAAATCTCTAAAGCCTGTTTTTCCCCCACTTGATTAGGACTTCCAGTTTCCCAACCTGGCATGAACTCCCAGTTGGAACAAAGGGAAGGCCCATGGATATTGGAGGGAAATGGCCTAAGAACTACCTGTTCAGGTACGTTAGTAAGCACTAAGCAGGTGAGTCTGGGAAGCAAAAGCCCTCTGAAACACATGAGTGCATTTAATAAGGGAACAGTGACTGGGGGTACCAAGGTAAAAGTGGAAATATAGACATGGTAGGGAGCTATGTTTTAGATCAGATGAATAGGAAAGACCACTTTGAGGTGACAGTAGAGTTGAGATCTAAAGGAAGAGAATGAGTGAGCCATGTGAGTGTTTGGGGGAGAAACATTCTGGGCCACAGCATGTTTTGAGACACTGAGCTGGATATGAATTTGCACCAGAAATAGCCAAAATGAGGAGACAGAGAAATATGTTCCAAACAAAAGAACAGGACAAAAATCCCAGAAAAAGAACTAAATGAAACAGAATTCAAAACACTGGTTTATAAGGATGCTCAGAGCACTCAGGAAAAGAAAAGATGAACTCATTGAGAACTTGGATAAAGAGAAAATATAAAAACCAGTCAGAACTGAACACTAACTGAAATCAAAAATACATTAGAGGGAATCAACAGATTTGTTGATGCAGAAGAGTCAGCAAGCTAGAAGACAAGTTAGTGGAAATCAACCAATCAGACCAACAGAAATAAAAATAAGGATTGTAAAAACTGCATTTTAGGGACCTCCAAAACAACATCAAGTAGACTAACATTAGAATCATAGGAATCCCAGGAAGAGATAGGAAACCAATTAAAAAAAGAATAATGGCTGAGAAAACTTCCCAATGGTAAGAGACATCCAAGTCCAGGAAGCACAGAGTCCCAAACAAAGTGAACCCAAACAGGTCCACACTAAGACACATAAGAAAATGCCAAAAGTTAGAGTATCTTAAAAGCAGCAAGAGTAAAGCAGTTGATAGGAATGGCATGATTTACTCAAAATGAAAGGGGGGGGGCAAACAATACCCAGCAAGTTTATCATTCAGAATTAAAACATAGGTGGTGGCGTCAGCATCATGGCAGTTTTGAGAACATTGCTTTGTACTGCCCCTTAATTTTACAAGTCAGACATCTGTAATCCAACAAAGGTTCAACAGACGTTCCTGACAGGTCCATGCATCAGTACATTTGAAAGTGGGCATACTGGAATGCAGAGGGGAGTTGGGATGGGGTAAGATAAAGACAGTGTCCACAGATGCAGTTTGGGGGCTTCTGCAGCCCCATCTAACACAGTAATAACAAGAGTTTGGGTGTGCCCCCCACACTACGGCCCAGCAGAGAGATTTGTTTCTCAGAGGTGCAAGTAGTACAGGTAAGAAAAACAAACTTGCACTATATCACCATCTACTTGAAAACAAAGACCTCTGTCATTCTGCTGAATTGTCAAGATCAAACAAAACAGCATCTAAACAAGAGTCCACTACCTAAAATGCACAGGGCAGGAGCAATCCACCAAGAACCATGAACAACCAAGGTAACATGGTAACTTTCAAGAAGTGTCTAGAAACCAATCTCAGAATCATGGAAGACTCTGATTTTCAAGATTTCTGTCATGAAAAAACTCAATGAGATACCAGAAAACTCAAGACAGGCAGTTCAGTGAGCTCAGGAATGAAATTAATGAACGAAAGGAGTACTTTACTAAAGAGACAGACTATAAAAAGAACCAAGATGGGAGACTGAAGAGCTCAATAAATGAAATGAATGCATTTGAGATCACGGAAATAGCAAACCAGATAGATAACAGAATTAACACGCCCGAAAATAGAAATGACTCAGATTGAAGGGAGAACTGAAAGCTTTAATCACTAGCCTATATCACATCCAGTATAGTTGTCCATGGATAGATGAATGGGTAAAGACATATAGAATATTACTCAACCACAAAAAACTTGCTATTTACAACAATATGGATAGAACTCAAGAGCATTATGTTAAGTCTGACAGGAAGACAAATGCCATTTGATTTTACTTATACAGAATGAACAAAATGAAACAAATTCATAGAGAACTGATGATTGCCAGAGGGAAGGGAGATGGTGGGTTTGGGCAGATAGGGAAGGGGACTGGGAATTAAGAAATAAAACCAGTTTTCCAGAAAGGTGGTTCCAATTTCTGCAGCTGTTCTCAGTGCATGAGATATTCTACGCTGCTGTACTCTTACCAACTCTAGAAATAACCATTTTTTGACATCTGATTTAAGTGAAAAAATCATGCTGCTGGCATTGTTTTTCAGCTTTTAAAAGTGAATTATTTAAACTCTGTAAACAGATTGCCTAAAACCACACAGAATTATTTAAGACTAAGACAGCTTGAGGTAACTCAGTACTTGGCAAAAGCAGATGAGTATCAAAAAAAAAAAAGGAATATTGCATCTGAAGTGGAGGATTAGGGTAAATTTCATCCCTTTGCATTTAGGAGAATGCAAAACAGCATCTAAACAAAAGGGTGCTAATATGTCTATCTGAAAACCCAAAGCCATCTCATCATTACACATGGTTTAGAACAGAACTAAGAGATCAGTAAGGTTCTGAGTGAAAGGAAGTGAAGTAGTAAACCTGTCTGTGTAAGAGCTCAGCCAAACTTCAGCCTTTTGTATTTCAGTAGTATCTTTCTTCCACCACAGGAATTTTTTTAACTGCCTAAATTTTTTTCAGATTGGAAGACTGTATCGCAGTCACCACCAGAGCAAGACATTTCTGAGGAATCATTCCAAGACACAAGTGTAGAGGTGTCCCCTGGGAAGCCAAATCACAGGAACAGTGACCTGGGAAAGAGCTGCAATCCAAGACTAGTCCTTTCTCCTCAACAGAGAGTTCCTACAGAAGTAAGGCCCCATACACATGAACCACAACAAACAAAGGGCTTCAGGAAGGGTTCAGATGTCATTAAGTCTCACAGAGTGAAACCGTACATGTGCGATGACTGTGGCAAAGCCTTCAGTTACTGCTCCTCCCTTTCTCAGCATCAGAAGAGCCACACTGGGGAGAAGCCATACGAGTGCAGTGAGTGTGGAAAGGCCTTCAGCCAGAGCTCATCGCTCATCCAGCACCAGAGGGTTCACACCGGAGAGAAACCTTATAAATGCAGCCAGTGTGGAAGAGCCTTCAGCCAGAACGCAAACCTCACAAAACACCAGAGAACTCATACTGGAGAGAAGCCCTACAAGTGTACGGAATGTGAGAAAGCCTTCAGTGACTGCTCGGCCCTCGTTCAGCATCAGCGCATTCACACAGGGGAGAAGCCCTATGAGTGCAGTGAGTGCGGGAAGGCCTTCCGTCACAGTGCCAACCTCACCAACCACCAAAGGACACACACGGGAGAGAAGCCCTACGAGTGCAGTGCATGCGGGAAGGCCTTCAGCTACTGTGCGGCCTTTATTCAGCATCAGAGGATCCACACGGGGGAGAAACCTTACAAATGCAACGCATGTGGGAAAGCCTTCAGTCAGAGCGCAAACCTCACCAATCACCAGAGGACTCACACGGGGGAGAAACCATACAAGTGCAGTGAGTGTGGGAAGGCCTTCAGCCAAAGTACCAATCTGATAATCCACCAGAAGACCCACACTGGAGAGAAGCCATACAAGTGTAATGAATGTGGGAAGTTTTTCAGTGAGAGCTCAGCCCTCATTCGACATCATATAATCCATACTGGGGAGAAACCCTATGAATGCAATGAGTGTGGAAAAGCCTTTAACCAGAGTTCATCTCTTAGTCAGCATCAGAGAATTCACACTGGCGTGAAACCTTACCAGTGCAGCCAGTGTGGCAAGGCCTTCAGATGTAGTTCAGCTTTCATTAGACATCAGCGACTCCATGCTGGAGAGTGATTGGGAACATGGCCGATGGGGATAGGGACCTGACAGGTAAATGCAGGTAACTTGAAAGCACCTGGTGACATCTGACTTCTAGTCTGTAGCCCAGAGCTACATGCACCTTTAATAAAGTCAGTTTTACATACAGCATGTGGAAGGACTCAGCTCTTAACCATTTTCCATTTAAAAAAGCATAGCTCGCTGCCAGCATCAAGTTAACATTGCGTGTAGGAATGCTGCATTTTCTAGGGTTTGACATCTTCAGCAATCAAGAATCATTGTATTTTGTAAATGGAAATTCCACTACCAAAAACATAATGCTATAAATAGAATGTCATTTGTTTCCAAACACTATCGATATACTATAGCGATGCAGTAATAATATAAGCCAGATATTCTGTGGCAAACTTTGGAGGTAAAGTTAGGACCATAACAGCGAGTTATTGGGGTAAATGCTGCAACCACAAGCTGGTGAGTATTCATCCTCAGGACAAATGAGAAATGGGCTACCATCTTCCATGAGCTTAAATAACTCCTTGAGTTAGGGCTACTTCAAAAGAAACAAGTACATTGGCCAGGAAAGAGCATTTCTTTTAATGGGGCTACTAAGGTATCTGATCTATTTAGAGGGGTAAATCCAAATGAGAAATGGATTCTAGCGCCAACCATTAAGTGCGCTCATTGGGGGCTGGGAAGGGATTCACTCCCTAATGCTAAAGACACCTGGGAAAGCTGCAACTCAGGCAACACTGCAGTGCCCAATGTTATAAACCCTTCCAGCGCTTTTTACTGCTATGGAAGTCTCAGGACAATGAAGTTGAGGCTATCAGGAGGAAGGTACTGAAACCTCTCTGTAAGGCACATCCTTTCTTGTGGAGACCCCAACAGGAAAGGACAACTTAATGATAGCCATGTTACCCTGGCTCAGAGTCAAGTGGGTCATCTTCACATCTTTCCCCTCTCTGAAGTTGTTTCCTTTGATCAGTATTTTACCCTGGGCCTGCTTCTTTTCTCCTTGGCACTGACCTGAGTCCTGCCCTTGATATTATAACTCATCACATATCCCAGTGGTGTGATGGCATCCTAGCACATATAGAACTCCAGTGTGCTCCTCTGGCTTTGGTTAAATGTTTAATTTCAGACATAGACTTCCCATTACTAGTGTTCTACTATAAGGGAAACGTGTGTTAACCATCCTCATCCAAGGCCTCTAGCTTTGATTGCTTTGCTTGGGTGACTTGGCACCATGTCCTGGAATTCCCACTCTACCCCCTCATTCACCCTAATTCTCAGGTCATCCATTCCACATCTGGTGACAAACAGGAGAAACTAAAGTTCTTGAGTTAATCATCCCCAACTCCCTTTAGGGTAGTGACCAGAACCACCTTCCAGGTGGTGCTTCAAGCTATTCAGGTTATGGCTTGTCCCAGTGCCCAGGTGTCCATTCACTCAAGTGAAAGTGATAAGCTCTTAAAGTGATTGAGAAGGAACAGAACTAAGGGAAGATGGAAGACTTGAGGAAGATGGAAAACATACATTGGAAGATAGTCTGTTACTGGTTTAAAGCAGATTCAGAGAATGGCAGGACAAGAACTGCAGCTAACTTTAAACATGAACTCTACCCCCATTTCATATAATCTCAAGACCAGTCAGGGAGTCATGATAAGGTCAGGTTTCTTTGTTGACTGACCCCCAGCTATGCACTGAAATAGATACTGCAACCTTGAATTATGGCCCCTGGACCCCAACCCTCCATGATGAACTTGGTCTGGAATGAAGAGCTTCATCCCCATTTACTTAGGCTAAATTACAAATTTTCCTTCTGGCCAAGATTTCTTAAGAGTGCCATGAATGTCTCTATAAAAAAGCACCGAGACCTTGCTTTCTAGATGTCTTTCCTGAGTTAGTCCCACACAGGGAACTTACTGCCCGAACTGCTACTGCCACAGGTTCTGATTTCTTGGTCCCATTAACCACCATCTGACCACAGGGAGCTAGCTCCCCCAGGAAAAAGACATCAAAAAATCCAGTGGTTATCAAATAAATGATCTTTAATTGAAATTATTTTTCTTTGTAGTTCTTAACTCTGTGGGAAAGAAAAAAATCCTATCAGTGATGGGACAAAAAAAAATCTCAACCCCATTACTGACCATTTCTAGAATTTTCCAGCTCATCTCCAGGAATACATTAGCTCCTCTCCAGCTTTCACCCAGATTTTAAGCAAATGAAACTGATGCAGCAGTTACTTACAGCTGGGCATTCCACCGCGCCACTGTTGATGTCATCTATGATGTCATGAGGATGGCGACCATCAACATTGCAGCCCACAGACTGGGCAGTCCCCAAGATCTCTTTAATGGTTCCTATAATTAAGAAAAAGTGGCATCAGATGGGGCTGTCAAGGCCCTCACAATCTTCAAATACCATTAAGGAAATACTTTAGGTTTCACCAGCAACCAAGGAGAGGAATAACTTATTTTATAAAATACTAGGAATAACACCCCTGGCTCCCCTATTCCAAAATTCAGAGCTCCACTTTGTTGTGTGAGCCCTAACTTCAGACTTCACAGGATCCTTCACAGGATACCCAGATTGAACACATCCAGCCCAAAATCTTCCCCATGATAAAGCCATTCTTTCAAACCCAGAGAATGATACACCCCACATTTTAGGTTTTACAGAATAACATCCCCTGTAAGAAGGGAAACACTACTCAGTGAATAAGCCCTGTGCCATGCTCTTACCAGAGAGTTCTCTAGCTAGAGATCGGTGCCGCATCTGTCGGGCAATGTTGACAATCTCATCAAAAGTGATGTTTCCACTGTGCTTAACTGCAGGAAAAAAACAGCTAAAGCTTTGTCACAAGCCAAGGACAGAGTAGACCACATGTCCTCCCTCAGCCATTTCCAGATGTCCCCATGCTCTCGGCACAGAGTCATCCACATGAAGAACAACCCTGTTTCCTAAGCTGGGGTTTACTCTCAGCTCACCACTGGATTGCACCAGCCAACAGAGAACTGGTCAGGTGCAGTGGCGGGTGGCTAGGCTATGGCAAAACCAAGTCTACTAATCTTATTTTGAACGCTTACAGATGAGGAAAGACAAACTTAAGTCCCTGGGGTTAGTTAAGCTGTTCAGTGTCATCCAGCTCAGCAGTCTCTCTTACTTAATTAGTGGTCATCATTTTCAGTTGCTTCACCCTGCATATTTCCTTCCTGCATGGCACTTGATAGTGCCTGGCTCTCTAACTGCTTAACGTCAAGTCCCCGAGCCAACCCTAGGTCTGGTTATAGAAAACATGCACCAGGTTATCAAGCACTGCACTAACTACATGCAGACACCACCACCTATAAACCCTCAGTTAACCAGAGAAAAAGCTACTCACTGTTTTTCTGCTTCTTTCTGTCTCTTGGTGGTTCTTTGAGGGCTTTGATGATCAAGGCAGAGGCAGAAGGTACTACCTCAATCTGCAGAAAAGAATCTCAATGTGAATAAACCCTATGCCACCCTCTAATTAAAATACTACCACGCTACTTGGTTCTTAGAGACCATGGACGGGCTAGACACTGGATTTGCTTATACATTCTCAAATAATTTTCAATCTGGAACGTCCTTGTCTAAGAGACAAAGTGACTGACCCAATGTCACACAAGTGAGAATATATGAGCTTTTATCTTTGACCATGGTCAATGCTCTCAAAAAAACCCCTCCCCAGATAAAATTACTCTCACTACTGGTGGCTGGTGGCCATGTCAGCAAAACCCTTCTACCTAGGAATCCCAAACCACCCTCAAACCATGTACCTGGGCCTGTCTGTTCTGAATGGTCAGTTTCACTGTGATCCTCAGACCCTTCCAATCACCAGTTGCCTTGGCGATGTCATCACCAACCTTTTTTGGCGACTGTAGATAGAAATTAAAGTATGTAATCATATTATGCCCAAAGTTAATGACAACAACCTGAAAACCTGCCCAGTCTACCTTACTCAGCAATACCTCAGATCCTCATCAAGCACAGAAAACTGAAGCACATAACTGTACCTATCCAATCAAGATGTGCCTATCACCACAGTATGAACTGGGAAAATGAGGCTGGGGTGAAGGCTGTTCAGGAATGTAAGCTGCAAGCCCAGGGCCATAATGGGGCAAAGTCCCTTCCTTACCAACCTACCCTCTCATAAGAACCCATGTGATAATGTAGGAACTTCCAACCCTGGTTACAGCTGAATCCCCTGGAAGTTTTACAGATGGATATCAGGTTCCTGTGTCAAACCTATTCCAGTCAATCTACCAAGGTGGAGAATGGGCATTTGCTACTTTGGAGTTTCCTAGTGACCACAAGCCTAAACAGGTATGCCCAGTGAGTATCTGCTAAGAGCCAAAGAAAATTAAGACACTGATTATGCAAGACCATAGGAGTGTATTTGGGACAGACCACTACACAAGGAATAAAAGCTTAATGATATCGAGGAAAACTCAAGCAAACTGGAGAAGCAGGCAAGAGGCTGGTCATGGGTAAAGTAGGTCTTATTAATAATCCTCCCATTTACGACCATACCCCTGACTAGGAAACTCAGGCCACTTGACTTCGAAACCCTCACACCTGACCTCTTCCAGCCCATCCCTCAGGTGCACTAACAGCGGTGGTTAAGAGACCCTGGAGAAGTTTTACTCCTTCAAGGTACCGAGTTCGATTTTCACACGTGACCTTTCTACAGAACCTAGTGCCAATCCAACGACTCAGGTCTAGTCGGGGACAAATATCCGCCACTGCCCTCTTCCCTAGGGTCGTGCTTGCCCAAGCCAGGGCCTAACTGCTCTCACACGCACACAGGCAACACCCGCCCACGAAACAGACTCACCAGACCCAGGGGCCCGATCTTGGGGGCCAGGGCAGACGTGGCACCGACTTCCCCACCGGTGCACCTCAAGTACACTGCGAGAAGACAAGACGATTAAATGCCTCTGTAAGACGATTAAATGCCTCTGTGTGGGGGGAGGTGGGGGAGGCTCAGAACCACACCGGTCTCTACGCATCGCTCCGGGGCTGGCCACGCCGCCTTTTGGCTCTTTTCAAACCAGGACCGAAGGCCTCGTCGGGGAACGCAGGCAGGGCACCCCCTCCCCGCCGCCATCACCTTCGTGAGCACGTGGGGCAGCGGCCTCGGGACGGCTGCGTGCACCTCGGCGGCGAGGCCGCAGCCGCACCGCCCGCCAACCACGCGGGGACGGGCCGGGGACGCACCTTACCCTAAGGCGTGCGGGCTGCGAGGCCGCCACGGGTCGTCCGGTCCTCCCTCCCCACCTACACGTGGGGAAGCTGAGGCTCCGCAAGAGCAAACGGGACGTCGCGGCGCCCCGAACGCGGCACCGGAGGGGCCTCGAGCAGGCGGCAGCCTTTTTTTTTTTTTTAAAGCCCGACATGGTGGGGAAGAGCCACTGCGGAGAGGCCGCGCGCGCTCGCCGGGCTGCGGGGACAGGGAGGCTCCATCCCGCAGCCCCGGCCGCCTCTTACGCACGCACCGACTTTGACTTCGTTAGGGTCGAACTTGGGCGGCATGGTGGAGGCGGCTGGTGTCGGATGAACCCGGATTCGGGACGACCGAAGACAGTTGCACCGTAGCCTCCTCCGCGCCGGCGGCCGAAAGACCGGAAGTCTCGCGGACTACGCCGGATATAGGCCGCGGCGCGCAGCTCTCGCGAGAACAGCCGGCTCCGCCCCGCCCCTCAGCGACGCCCTCGCCGCCATGTTGCTTGTGGGCAGGCGCCCGAGCAGAGGCGGACGGGCGGACAGCCTGATGGACCCCTCGGTGAGCGGTGGCCGCGGGCTCAGCAGAGGGATCGGGCAGCTCGCCTCTGGGAGGCAGACGAAAGGGGGCTGCTCCCCAGATCCCGGGCCCCGCTGTTGCCCCTTCTCCCCTCCCGTGCGGGTCACCCCATGGTCCTCGTCACCCAACCCCAGAGCCCCGCCCCTCCCCTGAGAAGCCCGCACCCACACTCGGGGTCCCCAGGGCCACAGCGACCCCCGGCCTTTTTTCTTTCTTTTTTTTTTTAACTCCCTCGCGATGTGTGCATTTCAGTGAGCACAGACAATTCCGATCGCGTCCAAAGTCGTCCTCAGCGTCAATGTTCTACGACCCCGCAGCTCTCGGAGTCCCGGACTTCGCCGTCGGGGTCTGCGGGGCTCCTCGGGGACCCTGCGTTTCCGTCCCCAGCTCCTGCGTTGGGAGGAGACCGGTCCCCGCGGCCGCCGGCCTTCCTGCCAGGTGCTCTGCGACCGGCGTCCATGACCAAGCCCTGCGAGTGATCGATCGATCGAGTGATCGGCCCGCCTTCGGGTTCGCCCGAGGGAACGGACGTCTCGGGGACCTGTCGCCCAGGAAGCCAGGTGGGGCACTCCCCACTCCAAGCAGGGGGAGATGGGTGTGGTTCCCCCCCGCACCCCACGTCTGGACTGGAAGCTGGGGGAGGGGTGGATATGGGGAGCAAGCTGGGAGGAGCTGACCTGAGGGGTGGGGGGGAGGGATGAGGGGAGGAGGTGGAGAGGACTGGATTTCAGGGAGGGGGTCTAAGGGAAGGGTAGTCATTAGGGAGCAGAAGATTAGAGCTTGTCATCAGGGCTCAAGGAGTGGGGAATGCTGGTTTTAGATTATGCCCCATCCCTGCAGTCAGGTGGGGTGACCAGAGGAGCCTGAGCCAGCTCTGCAGTCTTGGCTGGCTCCCCAGACAGCCCCACTGGCTGTGGGCGCAGACCTGTGATCCCTGCCCCTCCCCCTGAGGACTGGGTGTGTGTCTTCAACTGCATCTCCTCCCTAGCCAGCCCTCTTCTCCCTGGATTTTTAAACTGGACACTTTACAGAGGAGAAAACTGAGGCTCAGAGCAGTAAAACAAGGCGCCAGGGTTGGTGGGTGGCAGATCTGGGATTCAAACCCAGTTGTATTTCAAGAAATATAAACCCAGGGCAGCTATTAACCCTAACCTTCCCTGGATGATTGCTTCCTGGCCCATTGATGTCCATTGTCAAGGGCTGATATTTGCAGATACTGGGCAGGCGAGTGAGCACCTGGCTTCTGAGTTCACGGCAGTGTACTTAGTGTATACGAAGTTGTTTGAGCACCAAAGAGTTAGGCAAAATCACAGGATCAGGACTAAAGAGAGCAGAATTCCAGACTGGTTTTGCTAGTGTAATCCAGGCTGTGTAACCAGGTCGGTGAACTCGATGATTGTCAGTTTCATCACTACAAACAAGACTGTTGAGAATCAAATGGAATAATAACTGTGAGAGTGGTAAGGTGCTTGAAAATTGCTTTTGAATTTTTAGCTAAAAAATTTCTTTGGTTGGGATGTAGTTGAGCTCTCCAAGGTCATGGCTGGCTGATGTCATGCCGCATTTGATTTGTTGATACCACTCACAGTATTTCAGAGACGAGGAGTGACTCATCAGGCCAGTCTGTTAGAGTCCCCAAAGAAGGACCTGAGGAAACTTCTCTGGGTCAACCCCTTATCTAATGTGAAGGCGAGAAGGGGGTCCAGAACAGGGCAAAAGTATGCCAAGGTCTCCCAGTGGCCAGTGGCAAATGTGGGCCAGCACCGAGGTCACCTGGCTTGTCATCATGCTGCCTATGTCAACAAAGAACAAGGAGTAGTGAGCACCTGCTGTGCCTGGCTCAGGGTGCAGGTTGATGGTCCAGATGGACACAGCCCCTGCTCTCAGGGAGCCTACAGTCCAGCTGATCAGCTACATGCTCTGTATTACTGCACTACCTACCTGTCCTGGCTGTCAGGGGAGGGCTGTGACAAATTCCCCAGGCCCTAACTTTTCTCCTATGGTCTAGTGCTGTGAAGATTGCACCAGGAAAAAGGAAGGATGCCACTCTTCTTCCGGAAGCGGAAACCCAGTGAGGAAGCTCGGAAACGCCTAGAGTACCAGATGTGTCTGGTGAGGGAAAATATGTTTCCTCTGAGTCCGTTCCCATCTCCACCTCTGCCCCATAAAATAGGGCTCCACACTTTCTCACAAACTAGCTGTACAGCCTCCCATCATCCTTCCCCACCTCCCAGCCACTCCCAAGAGGAAATCTATGACTCAGAGCCGACCGATGAGGCTGCCTATCAGGTGCTCAGGAGTCCCCTGTACTTCCCCCCATAGACTGATCACACCAGTAGATTGATCACACCCGTCATTACTTATTCACTGGTTCTTCCCTGCTGGCCCTCTAACCCCTTTAAACCAGGAATCTGGTCTGCCACAAAATGGATTAGTTGAACCATTTCTATGGCCCCTTATAGATTCTTAATCCTACGTTTCTTTGTCTGGTTTGTCCACTCTGCAAGGATGTTTTGTTTGAACACTTTAAAAAAAAAAAACACTTTTTTTTCCTGAAAGAAAAATAATAAAATGCACCTAAACCATCAATAAAAATTTTTTTTATCCTTAGGCGAAAGAAGCTGGAGCAGATGACATTCTCGACATCTCTAAGTGTGAGCTTTCAGAGGTAAACTGGGTGGTGTTCTGGCTGTGAGTTTGGTCTCTCTTGTTGAATCACATGTTCCTGGGAAAGGCAGATGTAGACTGGGGCTTTAAAAAGTCCGGAAGTGCTGGTCAAGAGCTGTTTCTTAGATTTTGTCCTTGTCCAAAAGAATTGAGATTGTCTTTGGCCTCGACGTAGTCTTCAAGAATCAAGGAGCCTACTTAGAAAAATTACCCACAGATTCCTAGGGTCCTGGAGAGTGTGGGTTTCTCTAGCCTCTGGAAAGTGCTGGAGACCTTTCTTCTGCCCCTGATAGAGTTGATGATGGCATGGGGAGTGTGGGCTAGGACTGGGCAGGGCACTCTCCTGCCAGCTGATTGGAAGGGAGCACTGCCCATACCCTGAGCAACATTCCTCACCAGCATTTTCCCCGGGCTTAGTGCTGTTCTCTACGTCAGCATTTTGCATTGTTCGCCTCCTGTTCCCTCTCTCCCTCACACGTGTGCCACTCAGAAAACAAATTAAAAACTGGCCGGTGGGGAGGCACTGACTCTTCTTTATTCTTCTCTCAGATTCCATTTGGGGCTTTTGCAACGTGCAAGGTTCTTCAGAAAAAGGTGAGACCGCGGGAGTGTTAGGAGCTCTCCTGGTATCCCCCTTCTCTCTGATTCTCTCACCCTTACAGCCTGCAGCTGGTCTTTTTGCTGTTAGGAGAGCCGGCTTTGGCATTGGACAGCCCTGGGTACATCCTGGCTTTGCCACGTAGGCCTTGGGCAACTTCCTTAAACACTTACATTTTGATTTCTTCATCTATGAAGTAAAAGTACTCATAGCCTTATTCTGACAGAAATATAGTAAGATGCAAATGAGCGACAGAGCGGTCACAAAGTATAATTAGTTACTGCCACATCGTGAACACTGAGAAACCTCATTGTTATTAGTAATAAAAACTACACTTGCTCCATTCTGGTTACTCCAGGGAGGTTAAGATAGATGAACGATTGTTAGGAAAGTCTTTGCAGCTTTGAATGCAGCTAGGTAAGAATATTCTAAATGAATTATTAGGGGTCCCCAGCCCCAGGGCCATGGACCAGTACCAGTCCGTGGCCTGTTCGGAACCCGGGCACACAGCAGGAGGTAAGCAGTGGGTGAGCCAGTGAAGCTTCACCTGTATCTGCAGCCATTGCCTAGCACTAGTCACCGCCTCAGCTCCACCTCAGATCGTCAGGCATTATATTCTCATAGGAGTACTGGTACCTCGTGCCAAAAGGATTGGGAACCGCTGGTCTAGATGAAGGTAGGTAAGAAGTGTTCCATCCAATAGGGTAGTAAGCCCTTTGACACTAGAAGTATTCATCCAGGGGCCAGTGCTTAATAAAAATGGCGACAGATGACATGGATCGAGCACTGGACCGTGTGCCAGCTCTGGGCTGAGTGCTTCTTGTCCATCAGCTTGTTAATCATCATGGCAGCCCTCTAAGGCAGGCACTTTATTATCCTCTATTTTCCATGTGAAGACTGAAGCTGAGGAAGGGTAAGATCAGGACAACTACATGAGGATCCCTTCTCAGAACGCAAGATGGAACTAGCTCTCTAGAGTCCCTTTCACCCTTGAAATTTCAAGTGTTAAGGTCATCTGATTCCACCTAGAGGTCCCATCCCCCACTGTGGTGTCTGGTAGAGCAGAGAGCACCGGGCAGGGCCCACGTGCATCCTGTGCCAAGCTGGCTACCTGTTGCCAGCCTTCCACCCTGCTGCTCTGCTTCAGTCTTCTTCAACCTAAAGTGACAAATCTTTCCCACACAGGTGTTGATTGTCCACACGAATCACCTCACTTCCCTCCTTCCTAAATCCTGCAGCCTCCTGAGTCTCATAACCATCAAGGTACTAAGGCCTTTCTCCCAGGTGTGGGGGGACTCTGCATGGCTTTCCAGGTGTCCGGCTCCCTTTGTGTCTCCTCTGTTAAAGGGTGTGCCAGGTGGGCCTAACGCAGTAGTCCATGTAGGGTTTAATTAGCATGGTTCATTGGGCGCCTTCTGTGTGCTGTGCGTGGGGTGGGCTTACAAAGAGAACGAACCACAGGCTCTGCCTTCAGGGAGCTTGCTGGCTGGGCAGAAAAGCAAACCATAGACTCATTGCAAGCGAACTGGCAGAGGGCAAGGAAACTCATGGTCCCAGACAAGAAGGACCAGGACAGACACCTAATGGTCCCAGACAGGGAGGAACACAATGGACGCCAGGCATCGTGTGGTCAGTGTGTAAAAGCCTGGTGACCGGGGTGACTTCCTCCTGACTGTCAGCTCCTCCAGGACGTAGTCACACAATACTTGAGGCGTGACCCCAGAGTGTCCCACGTGACCGTGAGCTGTGACAGTGGGTGTACACACTAAGAGAAGACTGGCAACAGAAGCATCGAAGTGTTTTATATGGTTAACCCTCGTTTGTCGGGGTCAGGGGTAGTTTTTACTTCTCTTTATTGTCCAACATGCATTATTTTTATAGTCAGGAAAAGGTAACATTAACATTTTTTCTACTAGTATTTGTGTTTTATATGTTTCATGTATATGTATGGTAGACATACACATGTATACATATATATGTATATTTCTTGTGCCTTTTACTCATTTTCATTGTTAAAAAATGAAATACACTTCAGCAGAAAATGAGGGAAAACATAATTTCACACTCCAGACAACCACTCAATATTTTATTGCATGTTTAATTGTCTTTTTCAATACAAATATACATTTATACTCTGAAGATTTTTTTAATTTTTTTTTTTTAAACCTACCGCACCTGGTATTCCTAGGTGGTCTCCCATCCAAGTAGTTACCAGGCCCGACCCTGCTTAGCTTTCAAGGTCAGCGGAGATCGGGCACATTCAGGGTGGCATGGCCGTAGACTGAAGATTTTTTTTAAGCATATAAATGTCTTTGTGTACTTTTTTTACTCAGTAGTTAAATATTTGGCAAATAAAAGGATGAAATGGTATAATATTTTGAAAAAGGAAATGAGGTGGAATGATCATTTAGTGGGAGAGGAAAGGTTGGGTGCTCTTTAGCTCAACACCAGCAGCCTGAGGCACCTGTCTCCCCGCCCCCGTCCCCCCACTGGCGTGTTCTCGCCCCTCGGGAGCCAAAAATTGGAGGAACTGCCTTAGTTGGTGACTGTTAGGTTCCAGGCTTGTCTTTCTTCTGCAGGTTCTAGATCTTCATGATAACCAGCTGACGGCCCTTCCTGAGGATATAGGGCAGCTGACGGCCCTCCAGGTATGGCTTCAGGAAACAAAACCCACCACTGATCCCTCAGTGAGAAATTTCAGCCACATAGGCCTGGAACGTTCTGGTTGTTGTTGGGCCAGGCAACACTTGGCGCCAGCTCTCCTGCCCCTTTGCTGTTAAGACACCTAGTAACACCCCTGCCATTGCAGTGGGTGTCTGCCATATTTTTGGTTTGTCCTTTTTGGGATTTCATTACAAGCTTCCACAACTTTACAGGAAAAAAAAGCTCCTAGTCCCCTTCTCCTTTCCTTCCCAATCGTGGGACTGTTATTGGGCATTTTGTCATCTGTGTAAACAATGGACCCAGGTTTGTGTTCTGGCTCTGCTCTCCCGGGCACGTGATTTCACTGGTCTCAGCCTCGGCTTTCTCATCCCTCAGATGGGATCATAACCTGTGCCTCCCTCACAGGGCTGTCAGGAAGAGGCAAAGGCGTGTGTATGGTGTCCTGATCTGAAGTAGGCGTCTCACAACTATCTGGACCAAGAGGTCTCATTTTTCTTTCCTTTTTCTTAGGTATTGAATGTGGAAAGGAATCAACTGACATATCTCCCACATTCCACTGGGAACCTGACCCACCTCCAGACACTCAATGTGAAAGGTAGGGGCAAGAAAGCCCCGTTTGTGTAACCCTTGGTCAGCTCTGGGCTGTCCCAGTCAGAATCCTCCTGGGAGCCATTGAGCATGAGGGCAGCCAGGCCCCTATATGTGGGACTGACCAGTTTGATTGCCATGGTAACCACAGAGAGGGTCGTGTGGGGAGGAAGGCAGACACCGTTGACAGCTAGGCCTGTGAGACTCCGTCATTCGTGTTTACAATAAGTGTGGTAGTAAGTGGAGTGGACTGACTGGGTGACAGTCATCTGGGAGCCATGGGGACAGTCCTGAGTCGCTTCACACTCGCTAAACAGCACCTCCACAGCCAGCGAAGTGGCTGTCTTTGGTCTATGAGATAGGGAGATAGAGAGGTGTTATCTCCAAGTTAGAGATGAAGAAGATGAGGCTCAGAGAGCAGTGACTTGCTCAAGACCCCCCACTATGACCCAGATACTAATGCAGCAGTGGAGTACCTGCCTCATACCCCACAGCCCTTCCTATCTTCTGGCTGTTTTAAGCATTTTCTGCACAGAATGCCTCAGTCTACCTAAATGTAGCATGAATGATGATAAAAATAATAATGCCCCACTTAGGCATTGCACCAAGGACCTCATATGCATAATCTCATAGAATCCCTCAACATTCCCACGAGGCCAAGTGGTGGTATTATCCCATTTGACAGATGAGAAAACCGTGCCCCAGGGAAGTAAAGTCAGTTTTCCAAAGTGACTGTGCTGCTGAGTGGTGGAGTGGGGGCTTGAGGCCCAGCCACTGAAACTCCACCCTTGTGTTCTCATGAAGTCACAGTCAGAGTCAAAGTGAGGCACACCACTCCCCTTCCCCCCACCACCGCCAACCCCAAGTCCTAGTGGCTCTCGAGCAGGAAGCTGGTGAAGGGGCTTAGGGTGCTGAGCTGTGCCATTGTGTTCTCTCCAGACAACAAGCTGAAGGAGCTCCCAGACACCATAGGGGAACTTCGAAGCTTACGCACTCTCGACATCAGTGGGAACGAGATTCGGAGATTGCCACAGATGCTAGCGCATGTCCGAACCCTGGAGGTAAGTGAAGCCATTCTGGCCTGGGGTCCTCTCTGGCCTGCCTGCCTCCCCACTCCCACACTGCTGAATGCCTGTCCTGGCCACAGGGTGCTGAGGTCACAGAGATCCCAAGGCATGGCCCTTAGGAGCTCTCAAGGCGACCAATATGAACAGTTGTAAGTATGTGGCTTTTTCTGCCATAATGGAGGCAGAAAAACGTGTTTCTCGTGTGAGGAAAATGCCAAATCCTGATGGGGTTGACACTTTCTGAAGGAGATGGGATTCGAGCCAGACCTTGAAAGAGGAATAAGCTTTGGAGACTTAGACCAGGGTAATTGGAGCACTCTGGGTGGGGAGACAGTATGAGGAAAGGCACAGGATGTGTCAGGGGAGGAATGGGTAGCTAAGGCGGTTGGAGGTTGCTGGGCCTGGAGGGTCCAGCTCATGGGGTGCCCAGGGGCTGTCAGGGAAGGAGCAGCCTCAGCTTGGAGCTGCAGAAGCTGATTTTCATCAGAGCAAGGGGTGCGAGAAAGGAAGGGGGCAAACACCTCCTGGGACACCTTGTTGGTTTGCCAGGGAGACCATAACAAGGTACTGCGGACTGGGTGGCTCAAACAACAGATATTAATTTTTTCACAGCTCTGGAGGCTGTAAGTCCAAGGTCAAGGTTTTTGCAGGGTTGGTCTCTTCTGAGCCTCTTTGGTGTGTAGGTGGCCATTTTCTCCGTGTCCTCAAACCATCTTCCCTTTGTATGTGTCTGTGTCCAAATTTCCTTTGCTTCCAAGGACACCCGTCATACATATTGGATTAGAGCCCAGCCTGGTGACTTCATTTTGGACGTGATTGCCTCTGAAATGACCCTATGTCTAAATATAGTCGCAGTCTGTATTCCTCGTGGTTAGGACTTCAGCATGCATATTTTAAAGGGACGCAACCCCGCCCCTAGCAGACACTGGCACAAGGCAAGCCTCTCGAGTAAAGAGGGTTCCCAGTGTCATGACCAGACGCTCACATTGGCCTGGTGCTCCCTAAGGCCAAGCGCTTGACCTACATTAGCTCCCTGCATCCTCACAGAATCCTGTGAGGCAAATACTGCTGTGGCCCTTTGCAGATGAAGAAACTGAGGCATGGATGGTTTAAGGTGCTCACCCAAGGGCCACACAACACTAAGTAGCAAAGAGGGGATTGTCTGGATCCAGGGCCTGTGCTCCCCATCTCTGTGCAGCTCAGCCTCTGGAATAAGAACTTATCCAACCATTCACAGTGGCACATATCTGACCATGCAAAGGGAGGCAGCTGGCCCAGGTGGCTGGTCCCTGCTTCATGGCAGCTAACCTGAGAAAGGACAGGATGGTCAGGCTCTTGTCCCTGGGCAGGCTGGAGAGACAGGCCGACACGTGGGTATTCACTGTGCTGTCCAGTAGAACCTTCTGCCATGATGGAGATGTCCAGTGGCTGCTGTCCAGATCGGTAGCCACCAGCCACGTGTGGCTATCCAATATATGAAAGGTGGCTCGTATGACCAAGGAACAACCTGTGTAATTTTAGTGAATTTTAGTTACATTTCAAGAGCCACCTGTGCCCAGTGGCCACCATATTGGATGGCGCAGCTCCAAGTAGAGTGGCATTCCTAACTGGGAAGCCGTCCTGAGACAGCTAGTAAAAGCTCTGTGAGTGATTCATTCTATGATGACTCTTTAAACAAAACTCCTCGAGCCGCTCGGTGGCATTGCAGACAAACTCGTCCTCAGGATGAGACTGTAACAGCAGCCATTCTTGGCTGAGGCCAAGGTCTTTTCACATGTAATCCACTGGGTATCAAACAGCCAGGTCATTAGATGTCACGTCTGTTTAAGCCTGAGGGAGCTGCGGCTCAGCGAAGTCAGGTGGCCTCCTAAAGGCCTACACGGCTGGCATGTGACTGGCTGGAGTCTGAAGCCAGGGCTGTATGACCTGATCCAGTGCTGTCCAATGCCTGCTTCTGCTGGTGGCGGAAATGTTCCGTGATCCATACTGGCCACTGGCCACCCACGGCTATTGAGCCCTTAAAATGTGATGCATGAGACTGAATAACTGAGGCTACAACTCTCTTTAATTTTAATCAATTAAAATTTAAACATAAATGGCCACCTGTGGCTCATGGCTGCCGTACGAGGTGCTGCAGCCTCATCGTCCAGATTCTCAAGCCACCATGCTTCACTGTCAGTGACTAATATGACCCACGTGGTGTTAATTTTCTTTAGATTTATTTCCCCAGGCTGAGATTTTCTGCTCTTGGGCCTCCCAACCCCAGGCAGTCAGTTCCTCTGCTCCAGAGGAGGCTCCCTCCTCCCTCTGCAATTTGTGTTCACTCAGCACCCACAGGTGCCAGGCTGTGCTGGCCAGGCTGGTGGGGGCATCTGAGCTGCTCTTCCTACTCCTTGCCTTCCCAGGCCCTGTCCCTTATCCAAAACTCCCCTGGCCGCTGAGGCCTATCTGTCTGTCCCAGGCACAGAGATTGTCAGTTCCTCAAAGGGGCCTTCGGTGCCAGTACGCGGTGGCATTGAAAGGTGTATGGGAAGCGAGAGGGTGGCAGGGGAGGGCTTGGTTAAAAACAGACACACGATGGCCATGGGCAGTTGTGTGATTGTGTGTGTGGGCCTAGGTCCCTCTTTCTTGGGCTTCATAAACCATTTGTGTAAACATATTGTTTTAAAGAGTCTGATATTTATTGCTCCAATTTTTTTTTCTATAAATATACTAATCTGAGAGTATATAAATTTTTTTTTTTACAAAAATGGAATCTTATTCTCCATGCTGTCTTATAACTTCCCTTTTGTCACTCATTCATGTATTTATCCAAATACATTCATTGAGTGCTCGCTACGTGCTAGTCACTGTTCTAGGGGCTGGGACGCAGAAGGAACAGATATGTAAGCTTTCCCTGCCAGGCAGAGGTGACAGTCAACACAATGACTAATCCAGGTGCTTTCAGTTGTGACAAGCAGTGAAGTAAATGACACGCATAAAGAGGGGTCCCCTTGTGTCTACAGACTCTGAGCCTGGACGCCTCATCCATGGTCTACCCACCTCAGGAGGTGTGCAGCTCCGGCCCTGAGGCCATTCAGCAGTTCCTCTGCAAAGGTAAAGCCAGGCAGCCTGCCTCCTTGGCCCCGCAAGCACCCATGGCCCCAGTGGCTGCCCCAGACCAGCCCAGGCTTGGGCAACGGCAGACCGAGGAGGCCAAACAGATCATCACACAAGGGAATATAATCACCGATCATGTTTACAAGAGTACAGTGGGGCATTTAGGCGCTTCAGGGTAGGTCTGTCTGAGAAAGTGGCTCAGAGGAAACCTGAGTGATGATTAGCACTTAGACAAGAAAGGATGTTCCTGGCAGAAGGAGGTGCCCCCAGGCCCCATCATACAGGAGAAGAAATTGATCACCCCTTCCTTTTTACAAAGAGCACTCCAGATGTAGGAAGGAGAAGGGATTGGAGAAAGCAAGATTGGGGTGGGGGCAGTTAGGAGGTCACTGGGGTCACCCAGGAGAGAGACCACAATGGACTGGACTTGGAGAAATGGCAGAAGTTGCTAAACCTGAGGGCCACCCCTGGTCTGGGTGCCAGGAGGAAAGAGCAGCACACAGGCCTACCTTGGAGGCATTGGGGTTCCCTTCCAGACCGCTGCAGTAAAGTAGGTTGTAATATTTTTGCTGGTAGAAGGTCTTACTTTCAATTTGTAAAAAAACCACAACATCTGTGAAGCACAATAAAGTGGGGTGCAATGAAATGAGGTGTGCATGTACCCAGTTACCTCCTGTCAGGCTGGGCATTCTTAAGGCTGGGCTCCTGTCACCTGTGGAACTTTCAGATCACAGCTAAGTCTCATGCGTGTGTGGTCATCTGGCTTATGACAAAGGTGCCATTGCAAAGCAATGAGAAAGCAAGGGTCTTTTCAATAAATGATTCTGGATCAATCATATATCCACATTGGGAGGGAAAAAATTTTTAACCTCTTCCTTAAATATGAGACAGGCAACACTAACCATAAAAGATTGATAAATTAGATTTCATTAAAATCAAAATCTTCTTCAAAAGGCACCATTTAGGGAAGGGAAGGGAAGGGAAGGGAAGGGAAGGGAAGGGAAGGGAAGGGAAGGGAAGGGAAGGGAAAGGAAAGGAAAGGAAAGGAAAGGAAAGGAAAGGAAAGGAAAGGAAAGGAAAGTCGTGAAGTTGGAGATGATATTCACAATGCATACATACCCAACAAAGGACTCATTTCTGGAAGATAGAACTAGAGGGCAATAAGGACAATGCATGGTCCAGAGACAAGAATAGGAATTTTATAAGAGTAGGAATTTTATCCATATGACCCGTAGTATCTGAAAAAGTGCCCCCTTCATTTTAGTCAACAGGAAAATGCAAATTATAACTGCAAAGAGATACTTAAACCCTAACACCTTCACTAAAATGGAAAAAATCAATCCATCCATACCAAGAATTAGCAAAGACGTGGAGCAACAGGAGCTCCCATACACTGCAGGTGGGAGTGTAAATCGAAAACTCTTCAGAAAATGATTGTCAATATCTACTCAAGCTGAACATGCAAATACCCTGTGACCTGTCAGTTCCATGCCTAGGGAGACGCCCAAGAGAGATGCCTGTGAACATGTGACCCAAGAACATAGAACATGCAGTTGGATCGGTCGCACGTGAGCTCTGAGCAGTACTAATTCCTGCTTATCAGGGCATGTTTATTTAATAACATTCATCAAGCTACGTGAAGACTTTGTGCTCTTTTCTGTATGTACGTCACACTGCAGTTAAAAAAGTCACACACGCCATAACAGCTCACCAGGCCATGTGCCTACTGAACTAGTCTTTGAGCAGCAGGTGATTCTACCAGAGAGCTTAAGAAACAATCCTTCGATTTATTTAAACTGTAGCAGATATATATGTGAACTTTTTAGTTTTGCTCTTTTAAAAACAAAAAACAACTCACAAAAGATATCATATTATGTGATTCTATGCCTTGCTCTTTTCACTCCAAAGTAGGTCTTGGACCTTTTCCTATTTCAACATACGGATCGGCCTCATTTTTAACTGCCATGTAGTACTTCACGTGGTGGAGCCGTTGCTTGTGTAGCCATCCCCTTGCTGTGGACCTGGAGGTTATGCCCAGTTTGCCACCGATATGGGCACTATAACCCACAGGTCTGGTACAGTGCGAGTGTTCCTCCAATGCAGGCAGCAATGGGGATGGGAGGTGAAAGGGACAAGCACTTGGTGTGGCTCCCTGAAGAGGTTATACCATCTACACTCCTTGAGTATCTGAGAGGACCTGGTCCACCTCCACAGTCTAACACTTGGTGTTAGCTTTAAAAGTTTTCTAACCTGATGGATAAACAAGAGAGCCTATTGTGTAATTTCCTCGATTAGTTGAATATTTTTTCATGTGCCTACTGCCCATTTTTACTATTTCTTATGACTTGCCTATTTATTCCCTTCCTGGGGGGTGAGAGTGGGAGAGATAACTTTCCATTAAAATCTAAACTTTTTTACCCCAAAAGTATACCATCATCAAAGTTAAAAAGATGACTTACCACCCAGAAGCAGATACATATATTGTAGACCTGAGTTATTAGCTACAATATGTAAAAAGCGCCTACAAATCAGCAAGAACAAGGCAAACAACCCCATAGAAAATGGGTAGAGGGTGTGAATCCTTTGAAGTTATACAGGAGGAAACTGCAGGGTCAGAGAAGGCTAGCATCTTGCCCAAGGTCACACACAGACTTATGGGTAAGGCTGGGACCCAGCCTTCTCTACTAATCTCAGGCTTTTTTTATCACTTCATTCTTACTTGGATGATAAAGAGGCAGGTGGTGTTCCTATTTATTCATTCAGCTGATGCTTACTGAGCACTGGATGTATCCCAGGCCCAGGCCTTAGGACATGAATAACACGAGGTCCCCGTCTAGGGCAGGGGAATGGTGGACTGAGGCGGGGTGGGGCCAGATTCTAGGAAGGAAGGAGGAAGGCAAGGGAGGCAGGAACTGGCAGCTCCGGGTACCTGGCCTATCTCCTTCCTCTTGATCAGCTTGTGTCGTCTCTTGCAGAGTCAGGGCTGGAATACTACCCCCCTTCTCAGTACCTGCTGCCAGTCCTGGAGCAAGATGGAGCCGAGACCTCCCAGGACAGCCCCGATGGGCCCACAGACAGGTTCTCCAGGGAGGAGGTGGAGTGGCAGGTAAGGTGCACCCGCCTGCCCGCACATGGAATGGGTGGTGTGTGTGCGGGAAGCCCTGGGCATTGGTGGGTGATGTTCAGAGCTGCAGCTGCTGGACTCCTCCATCAAACTAGAAGTTCACCTCCATCCAGACTGAGGTGCAGTATGCTTTCACAAGGCCTGTGGCCGCCTCAGCTTGCTAGCTCACCAGCTCACCAAGTGTCAGTTGCTCCAGGCTCCTCCCTGTTCCCTAACTCCCTGGGACCTTTCAATGCATCCTTCTGTCTAGAACTCTTCCCACTCACCTTCTCCCGCTAACTCAGTTCCATCCTTCAGTTCTGTCTAAACATCACAGCCTCCGAGAAGCCTTCCCCGACACACCAGCCCAGGTCAGGTCTCCTGTTGCATGTTCTCAGTGCACCCTAATGCTTCCTTGGGAGCACTTGTCACAGCTCTACATTCAATGAATTACATGGGATTTGATTGTTTTAATGTCGGTCCGCTCTGCTGGATGGAGCTTCATGGGAGTGGGGCTCATGTCCCTATTGTTCGTGGTTGTCCCTCCGCAAATACTTGCTGCCTAATGCCACTGGCTGTACAGGACGCCTGTTGTGATCCCCACCTAGTGAAGAAGTCAGGCACACATGTCAGCACAGCAACAGGCTGGCCCTCCCGGGTCCCTGTTACACGCACACACACGCAGATGCAGGCAGACCTCAGAGACAGTGCGGTTCAGTTCCAAACCACCGCAGTGCAGTGCATATCGCACTAAAGCGAGTCACGTGACTTTTTTGGTTTCCCAGTGCACATAAAAGTTATATTTACCCTGTGCGGTCATCTATTAAGTGTGCAATAATAGCATTATGTCTAAAAACAATGTATGTACCTTAATTTAAAAATACTTTATTACTAAAAAAATGTTAATCATCCGAGCCTTCAGCAAGTCGTAACCTTTTTGCTGGTGGACAGTCTTGCCTCAATGTTGATGAAAACGTGCGAAGCATAATGAAACGATGTATGCCTGTATGTATATTTTCCCAAAGGCATAAATTATATGTAAGTAGATGCATGGACTCGGGTCTGATGATGATACCTACATGGGGGCCGGGGGGAACCAGGATTAGGCCTGGGCGTGATCAGTGGGTACTTTAGTTTCATATGTCATGTTTTAATTTTCCACAGAAGAGTATATTCAGATATCATCTGTATAATTTCTGAAGATTATACAGATCATAAAGATTTTTATAAAGATAAATTTTAAAAATCTTACTCCTGCCTCAGGATAGGAAAAAGGATGCTGCATCTACAGTTTAAACAGAGACTGGTCCTGGTCTCAGAGCTAGAGAACTAAATCAAAAGGCCACTAAAAGTGTGTGTGTGTGTGTGTGTGTGTGTGTGTGTGTGTGTGTGTGTGTGTGCGTGCGCGCGCGCATGTGCGTGTGTTCATGTTTAACTACAGAAATAATTCCTGCTCTTTGTTATAAATCTAAACATATAGAAATATATACCATAAATGGATGTCAGCCCTGACCCTACAGTTCATCCTCTAGAGCAGTGGTCCCTAACATTTTTGGCACCAGGGACCGGTGCTCTTATGAGAATCTAACACCTGATGATCTGATGATCTGAGGTGGAGCTGAGGCGGCAATGCTAGCAGATACAGACGAAGCTTCACTCACCCACCCACCACGCACCTCCTGCTGTGCGGGCCTGTTCCTAACAGGCCACAGACTGGTACTGGTCTGCAGCCTGGGGGTTGGGGGCCCGTGCCCTAGAGGTAATCATCATGAACTGGTCAGCAAACCTCCTTCCTGACTTTTGTCTCAACAACTACAAAACTCAGTCTAGAGTTTTGCTGATGTTGTTTTTGTAAGAGTGGAATCGCCTACACCTGGGGTGAAAGATGGCTGACATCTTTTCCTGCGGCTACACCCGCATTCGCCCCGTTACTTTGACAGTTGTATAACATTTCACTGTGTGGACGCACCGTGACTTATTAATCACCTGTTGGTGGACATTCATTTCTAGTGTTTTCATTCTTTGGAACAATTTTGCAGGAATTTATGCAGACTCCCTTGTGCATTGAGGGGTCTTTTGGTGGGCTACAGCCAGGTCCTGCAGGCATAGATGGAAAACAGATACCCCATTTCTTGGTCTCCTCTTCGGAGCATCATCATGCTTTCTCAGAGCTGCATCCCCAGGACTGTTGAAGACCTCCCTACAGTGTGCCCAGCCCTGTGGTTCTCAACCCTGGTGTCCACCAGAACCATCTGCAACCCTTTATCGAACTCCCACCCCCTCGTCCTCATCCCCCACCAATACCACACCGTTCCATGGAGTGGGCCTGGGAGTCTTAATGGTGTCAAGCTGCCCGCCTCCTCTGACTGCTGTCTTTTTCTCCCCAGAATAGGTTCTCAGACTATGAGAAGAGGAAGGTAAGAAAATGCCATTTGCTCTCTGTCACTTTTCTTCTCATTAAAGATCTCAACTGTTATCAAAGACTTGAGGACACGAGTCCTTTCTGCCTCTAAGTTAGAGGGGAGAGCAATGCTTTTTTCTTATGTACATGGCCTCAGCACCTCCTCCCACTGCCTCGGTATGGGTAGAGTATCTCCACTCGATAGGTGAGAAGACCAAGCCTCAGAGGGTCGAGCCCAACCCCAGGCTCCAAACCACCAGCCTCTGCCAGCGGACAGCCGTTTTTTTCCAGGGGGGCCCTGGGGCTGTTGCTCAGCCTTAAGATCTGCAGCTTGCACTGTTCAGAGTCGTGGGGTGGGTTCCCCCTGCTCCATGTCCTAATGTTCGCAGAACCTCTACTATTAGTCATCGGGATCTACATTCTTGCAGGAACAGAAGATGCTGGAGAAACTCGAGTTTGAACGGCGCCTGGAACTCGGGCAGCGAGAGCACGCTCAGCTCCTTCAGCAGAGCAGCAGTCAGAAGGACGAGATCCTTCAGACAGTCAAGGAGGTTCGTGAGCGGCCAGGTGGGGTCGGCACCCCTGCCAGGGCCTCCTGACGGCAGCCAAGGTCCCTCTGGTGTGGGAAGGCGGTCGGAGTAAGCCAGCTCACGTCCATCCCCCAGGGCCTGGGGGACCTTACAGATCACCCAGTCCAGCCTCTTCACATGCAGTGGGTGCCCTGAGCCCAGCGAGGGGAGGCCCTGGCCCAGGGTCACCCAGAAAGGCCTGGCAGGATGGGGACAGGAAGGCCGTTCTCCTAGCACCAGTCCAGAGCCCTCGCTGCCCTACGGCACCTGAGGGGGCCCAGCTTCTCAGGACCACCACCCACCCTGCGCAGGAGCAGTCACGGCTGGAGCAGGGCCTGAGCGAGCGCCAGCGTCACCTGGAAGAGGACCGGCAGCGGCTGCGGGAGCAGCTGAGGCAGACGGAGCAGAACATTTCCAACCGGATCCAGAAACTTCTACAGGACAATCAGAGGTCAGGCACCCATCCCCATGCCCCCAGGGTGGGGGTTCGCCTCCCGCCACCGGCTCCACCCCTGCACAAGGTTTCCACCGCTGGGATGCAGTCCCGGTGCTGCAGTGCGCACCAGCTTAAAGGAGAATACTCAGGTCTGGGCATGAGGTCAGCAGCTCACCGGCTGCGGGGAGGTGCGCCTCAGAGTCCCGTCCCAGGTGGGAGCTGCAGGGAGCAGGTCTCAACGCCCAGGGCTTGGGAGAAAGGGGGCTAGACGGAGCTCTCAGGAAGCCGGTTCGTTGTGGAAAGACCAGAAACGCTTTGGCCGCATCCCCTGTTGCTTTTGGCTTGGCCCCTCCACCATCCAGCAGTCACCCGGTGCCTACGTGTACAGCCCAGTGTGCAGTCACCATCAAGGGCGTCCAGGAAGGCCGCCCTCTGTCGGGTGCTTCTTACGTGCCATGCACTTTATATTTTCTCTCTCACTCTTCACAAACATTTCACGAGGTTTTTATTATCATCATTGTTTCCACGTCACAGACAAGGCACTGGGGCTTGGAGCAGTTGAGTAACTGGCTGGAGGACATAGAGCCAGCCCCTCGGTGGTGGGACTAAGAGGTCCCAGCGCAGTCGTTAAGCCCCCTCTACGCAGCCAGCGCAATGAGGGGACAGCAGTGCTGTTGGAAACAGGCCTGCTGGTGATGACTGCGGAGACCTTTCACGGATTTCTCCACAGGCAAAAGAAGAGTTCTGAGATTTTGAAGTCGCTGGAAAATGAAAGGTAAGCATTTCAGCTCCAGCACTTTCCCAGCACGTTCTTCCTCTGGGGAGAGAAGGTCTATGATTCCTGAGGATTATGCCAGAAAGTTTTCCTAAAGCTATGAGGAGAATCACCTCTTTGGGGAATACTGAATTAAGAATCACTGTCTCCCAGTTTGTTAAAACACATGTACACCCCTGAGAAAAATTTAGGCGTGAATGAAAACATATGTATAATGTCCAGCTATATTCCTAGAATAAAAAAAAAAAATTAGAAAAATGTCTGCATTTCTGGGGGAAAATTTTTTTTGTATAAGTTATATACAAAAGGATAATCTGTAGCTATTCATTGTCTTGTAGGAGAATATTCCTTACTAAAGGAAACACAATAGATTGCTAAGTAGAAAAGTGGGGCCTATAGTCGGTCATTTCTTGAAGATACTGTTTCTGTGCTCAGACAGCGAAAGGAGTCGCCCCCGATGGTTTACACTGGATAATTTTGAGAGGTGGGATTAAAGGTCATGGTATTTGGATTCTCCCTTTGTGTTTTCTGTATTTTCTAAATGTATTGCATTGAGATGCACCAGTTCAGGAATACAAAAGATGGTAGTTGAGAAGGACAAACCCCCAACACACACACACTTCCCGACGTATTAATGTGATCCCTTCTGGTTCTCTGGGATCCCAAAATAGCAGAAAGGACTTTGCCGTTGTCCTTGTGCCCTGCCTTCTAGACCCCTCAGCTCCAGAGAAGACCACCTACAGGGCACTCCCACCAAGTGGCAGGGTAGCCCATCATCCCACCCACTTCAGCAGCGGTGCTGCGGTAGTCTGGGGTGGTCAAGGCCCAGCTGAGTGGTGGCTGGACGTCATTTACTCAGCACATGCTGACCAAGCGCCCTTTCTGTGCTGGGCCTGGCCAGGGCCTGGGCCGAGCAGCACCCCATATGCGGCCTTCCCTTGAGCAGCCTGTGGTCCTGGGCAGGAGGCATGGGTGGCCAGATGGTACGTGCTTCTGCCAGCGAAGTCAACTCTGCAGAAATCAAAGGGTTGTCTTTCCAAGCTGTTATGACCAGTTTAGTGTGCGGTTAAAAATGCATACAAACAGCATGCACCTATGTACTCCTTATTTTCAATTTATGCGCAATTACTCTTTATTTTCATTTATTATATCATGCATGTATTTCCATGCCAAAAACGTTATTATTTGTAATAGCTATAGACTATCCCATTACACGATTATGTCATAATTTATTTAATCAGCTCTCTGTTCCTGGACATTTAGTTATTTCTAGTTTTTCACAATTATAAACATTGTTGCAGTGGCTGTCTTCTTAACACACCCATGTGCATTATGTGAATATTTTTGAAAGGCATAGTCAAAAGACATTTGATAGTTATTGCCAAATTCCCTCCCAAAAATATTTTCCATTTTACACTCCTCTCACCAGTATGGGAAAGTGCCCATTTCACCCCCTTTATTGCTATCATCAATGGTTATCAATTTTCTTGATATCAAGTGATGTGATAGATGAAAAAATGATTTTACTTTTTTAGTTATTGATGACATTAAGCATCTTCCCATACCTTTATCAGTCACTTACTTGTATTTAAATACCAATGAAATGTCTGTTTGCATCCTTTGCCCATTTTTCTAAGGGATTGTTCATCTTTTTATGCAAGAAACTAACTACAAGGCCGAGAGTAGGCAGGGCCCCGGCGGAGGCGCAGGATGCAGCGCGAGCTTGTCTGGGTTGGCACATCCAAGAGGACTTCCTGAAGGAAGCAGGGTTCACCTGGCAGGATTCCCACTTGGAAATGTTAGGTCTGCTGAATAAATGGATGGATTGTTCTTCTAGAATAAGAATGGAACAGCTGATGTCCATAACCCAGGAGGAGACAGAGAACCTGCGGAGGCGCGAGATTGCCTGTGAGTCTCAGCATTGTGGGGGAGGGGAGTGGACGTGGCAAGGGGTCCTGGGAACAGAGCTCGGCTGACTGGAGACTGCAGAGCTCTGTCCCTGTTGGTCACCCGTAGAGGGCACTGATTGTTACCCCTCAAGCCAGTAAGAAGTAAGAAGTGGTATGTTTGCATAAGTTTAATTTTTTATTGTGATAAAATTTATGTAACATAAAATTTACCAAAATTTTAACCACTTTTAACCACTGTGGCATCAAGTACACTGTTGTGTAACTCTCACCGCCTCCCCCACCCCCATCTCCAGAACGCTTTTCATCTTGCAAAACTGCAACTCCCTACCCGTTAAATAAACCATCATTTCCCGCTCCCCCAGCCCCTGGCACCCACCATTCTACTTTCCGTGTCTATGAATTCAACCACTCTAGGGACCCATGTAAGTGGAATCATATGTCATTTGTGACTGGCTTCTTTCACTTATGTCCTCAAGTTTTGTTCATGTTGTAGCTTATCTCTGAATTTCCTTCCTTTTTAAGGTTGAATAATATTTCGTTGTATGGATATACCACGTTTTGTTTATCCATTTATTTGTCAGTGGGCACATGGGTTGTTTCCACCTTTGGGCCGCTATGAATAATGCTGCTATGAACATGAGTGTACGCATATCCATTCAGTTCTCTACTTTCAATTTTTTTAAATTTATAAATATGCATTAACATTTGACTGGAAAAATATACATATTAAAACGTAGTCATTTCTCTGGATGACAAGATTCTAGAAGATTTTGTGCCTGATGTTCAGTGTTTTACCACGAGTCAATCTTTCCAGTTTGAGTTACTTCTATAGTTAAAAAAAAAGAAAAGAAAATATATTTTTTTTTCAGGGCGACTATCAGGTGAGTAGCTGGGTCAGCCCCGTGAGGCCACCCCAGATGTGGCTGCCCCTCTCTGAGCCCCTGCTCCTGTGTTTCCTCAGCCGCCATGCAGCAGATGCTGACAGAGAGCTGCAAGAACCGGTTCATCCAGATGGCCTACGAGTCTCAGAGACAGAACTTGGTCCAGCAGGCCTGTTCCAGGTAAGGTAAGGAGAGGCTTCCTGAGGAAGGGAGTTGGGGGAGCCGGCTCGGGGCCCAGGAAGTCCCCTTCCTTCGGCCACCCCAGCCTTGGTCATGCTGTCAGGGGCGAGCGGTGACTGGTCATCGTGACTTTTCTCTCTAGTCCCCACGATTCTATTTAGGGCCGTGATAAAATGACAGTACCTCATTTTATTGCCCTTAGCTTTGTCACACTTTGCAGATATTGTGTTTCTTACGAATTAAAGGTTTGCGGCAGCCGTGTGTCAAGCAAGTCTGTCGATGCCGTTTTTCCAACAGGTGCAAATGATGGTTAGCATTTTTTAGCAATAAAGTATTTTTAAATCAGGTTATGTACATTTTTTAGACTTAGTACTATTATACATTCGATAGACCATGGTGTGGTGTAAACACAATTTTTATATGAAGGGGAAACCTCAAAAATTCGTGTGATTCACATGCAGTATTTGCTTTATTGGGGGTCCCAAAACCAAACCCGCACTATCTCCCAGGTTCACCCGCAATCTCCACCACTTCCCTTGCACTTCCCATGTGCTGGGCACTCGGCTTAGTGAGCCTCCGAGGGATGTACTGCCATCAGCCCCATTTTACAGTCACAACTCAGACTCAGAGACTGTGACACACCCAAGGAAACACAGCTAGTGGCAGAGTGGGTGTGCTCTTGACGATGGTGCACTTGTCAACTCCGAGAGTCTCCACGGGTTGGGAGCAGGGTGCGCTGGAGGGGATATGACAGGGTTGCCTTCATGCCGGTGGCCACCCTGAGTCCGGCTCCCCAGGTTCACTGCAACGCTGTGGGTTGTCTGTTGAAGGAGCCATTGGGTGTCTGGCAGAGCCAGGAGACAAAAGCCCAGTAGGTGCTCAGGAGCCCCAGATGGGGACAGGCCAGCATCCCTGGCTGCCTTTGTGTTTTTCTTCCCATTTAGGTGACGCAGCTACCAGCTTCCCCTGTGTCCTCAGGGGTGGGGCCTTCTCCCTCCTTTCCTGGTGGTATGACCTTGTGCTTAGCACAGGCACTTCTGTCAGTAACTGTGAAGTCCTGGGCGAGTTACTTCCCCTCCCTGAGCCTCAATTTTCTTATCTGAAAACTGGGGAAAAATCACCTACTCCTAGAGTTTCTGGAGGACTTAATGAGTCTAAATGAGCATAACGTCTGCCATATAGGGTTCAATAAAAACAGCTGTTATTATGAAATAGACTCAAAACCACGACTGTACCAGTGTAGGGACATAGGCAAGGTTGCAGGATTTGTATTTTTGTGCAAAAATCACTAGACTCATTCTAGTGGGCAAAGAGCGGATCCACTGCCAGGGCGAGAAACTCTAGGGCAGGCGGTGCAGCGGTTGGTGCCTGGGGAAGGGCGGCTTTCTCAAGGCCCAAGTGGCGTGCCTGGGAGGTTACGTTCTGCTGGAGGGTACTGGAGGACCCAGAGATTATGTCTTCCAGTTCTCAAGATACAGACTCTGTCACCTTCCTTCCAGAGCTGTGGGATTCAGACAGACGCTATGTCCGCACCCAGCCTGGGACGTGGCCGCCAGTAGGCACTCCATAATTATTGCTGAATGAATAAATGGTTGACTTGACCTCCTCCAAGATGCCTGGCACATAGTAGGTGCTCAGCAAATGTTGAGAGAGTGAATGAATTTGCTGTCTTTCCGGCAGCATGGCTGAAATGGATGAGCGGTTCCAGCAGATTCTGTCATGGCAGCAGATGGATCAGAACAAAGCCATCAGCCAGATCCTGCAGGAGGTGAGCCTTGGCCCAGGGCGTGAGGGCGGGGGTACAGGTGGGGGACAGTGAGCCAGGGCAGAACGTCAGAACTCCACAGGGAGCCCCGTCCTAGATGGAGGGTAAGACCCAAGATGCTTAGTGCGTTTACTACAAACAATCTGGGGAGGCCTCTGGGCGGGGATTTTCTGGACACCGAAAGCTAGAGAAGCACCCCTTCCCTGGCGGGCGTCCATGCCCCAGGCTGTGAGGGGCTTTGTGGTGAGGGCTGAAAGGGCAGGGGAGATGTATCACACCTTGGAGGAGGAGCGCTGCAGGACTTTGCACTTCTTATTTCCATACCCCGCTGCCCCTGTCTTCTCTCCTGCCGGCTTAGCCGGCCCACTGGGAGCACGCGACCGCCCAGCCCCTACTGAGCAGCCGTGATCTCTGTTGCAGAGCGCCATACAGAAGGCTGCGTTTGAGGCTCTCCAGGTGAAGAAAGACCTGATGCATCGGCAGATCAGGAACCAGGTCAGCGTGGGGGTCAGGGCCCCCCACCCACACCTGTCCTGTCAGCTCTCAGATGCGCAGAGGTGTCTGGACAGGCCGCGTTAAGCTTGCATCCTGGCTCCTTCACTTGCCGGCTCAGTGTCTCCCCTCAGAACCTCTTTTTTCCCCAGAGCCCAGGTCACGTTTCTCACATTTCCGGGCTGAGGGGAAGGGCAGCTCCAACTCTAAGCCTCAGGGCAGCCTCTGCACTGACCAGGCCGCAGGCAGACCCCTCACTGGGGGACAGCAGTGGCTCAAGCCCCAATGTCCCCATCTATTCATACTGGGGAGCTGGGGCAGATTGGATCCCCCACCTGAGGGGGCAGGGCAGGCCTGATGTCAGCTGAGGAGTGACCTGGGTCGTGGGGCAGGGAGGGACACATTCTTGTATGCACCCCGCCACCAACCTGTGGCCCGGCCTTGGGCAACTCTACCTCTGTAGCCTCCTTGCCACCTCTGTGGAGTGGGGCTGTGCAGGACTCGCTTGGCCTTCCTGGGCAAGGTGGGATGGGAGGCTGTAGGTGGAGTGGGCTTTCAGGCTGTGGGAACACTCATCGCATCATACTCAGCATATTTTGAATTTCACATTTTGCATGGTTTATTTTATTTCTATTCTTTTTTTGTTTGTTTTTTTGCCAGACCGACTTACCATTTTATTTCCCTCTTTAATTTCAATCCCACATAGCCGGACATGAAGCTCATTCCTCTGACCAGGGGTTGGTGGGGATACAGGAATTTAGGGACAAGTATCAAAGGTTGTAGGCACAGGGTAGACACCACCTGTGGGCTCCGACCCCCAAAGCTAAAAGCCCCCTGTGTCCTTGGGCAGGTTGCTTAACCTCTCTGAGTCTCAGTTTCCTTGCCTATAAAATGGAGGCAGTAATACCTCCTAAAAGCCAGAGGGAAATTGATAAACCAATGCATTAAAGTACCCAGCACAGGCCTAGCACCCAGGATGCTCAATAAATATCAGCTAGTGTTGCTGTTACTATTCTGTCACTCCCATTACCCTCTGCCCTCCTTTGTGACAGCTATTTAGAGGAAGCAAGAGACTTGGGCCAGTTAAGAGAAGAATGCCATGTCTTTTCTTCACTCTGGCCTGAAACTCAATGAAAAGGCCCTTCGACATTCCACAAACCTTGATTCGGCACCCACTCTGGGACAGGCCCCAACCGGAACAAGCATGTCTACCCCCCACCCCAAAGCACTCGGGGCCGTGACAAGACTAACTCTTGTTAAACCCCCACTGGTGAATTTCTAGAGGCACACAGGTCTCCTACATTCCAGAGCTCCCCAGAAAAGATTCTTAGACCCCACTTGGCCATCAGAGGGCTACAGCACAGAGTTGAATTGCGGTTAATGTGAATTTAAAGGAAAAAAAAACTGTCTCGTCTTCTGTTTAGATTAAGTTAATAGAAACTGAGTTATTGCAGCTGACACAGCTGGAGTTAAAGAGGAAATCCCTGGACACAGAGGCACTACAGGTATGTAGGGCTCCTGCTTTGCCCCGTTGCTCCCCCGCCCCAATGAAGTCCCCTACCCGGTGCCCCAGCCCCAGAAGGTGATGGGAGCACAGGCCAAGGTTAAGGGTCGGTCAGCCTGTTGTTAGGCAGGAGGGTCAGAGGAAAGAGGGTTTCATTGCCATGGCTCACCCAGGTGACATCTGCATCTCCACATTTCCTTTGTTTTGGAGTGGGGCTGCCGCTGAGCGCCCTCTTTCAGCTACGCTTCTGGTTCTGGTGCTGGTTTGCCTCATGGGCTGGCATCCTCTTGGTTGGGAAGGAGCTTTCTTGGTATCCCAGGAATGTCTGGAGGAGAGGGCCCAGCTGTCACTGTGTCGCTCCCTGCAGGCAGCTTGTCCGTGAGCTCCAGCCTCGGTGTCCTGCTCACAGAGACATGTGAGCCCCAGGGACCAGCAGGCAGAGTTCTAGACTGCAAGTCTGGGGTGTGGGTTCTGTCCCAGCATGTCCTAGCACAGTCTTGCTGTGTGACCTGGGTGGGTAGGGGAAACAGGGTGACCCTCTTCCTTCTCTGTGCCTCAGTCTCCCCTGTTTTACAGAGGGGCTAGTTCGAGGTGTGTGAGGACATTTGCTGTTAATCAGGGCCCTGTCCGTCACTGTCCCTACATTTGTTCTCAGTGGAGAAGTCTTAAGTGGTCTCATGGACTTCTCAGTGCAGTGAAAGGATGCTGGGATCTGGGGTCCTGGGCTGAGGTCTGCCATAGATGCACTGTGTGACCTTAGGCAGGTCCCTTCCCCTCCCTCGGCCTCCATTTATTCCATCCATAAAATGGCAATAATCTTCCAGGCCCAGCCTGCGTCAGGGCCATCAGAGGGTGGGCTAGCCAGCAGAAAGTCCTGTGTGAGCTTAGAAATGGTCTTCAGAGAGGACGGATTGGGGCAGTGCTCAGAGCAGGTACAGCCACTGTGCTTCGTGGGTGTCCTTGTCACCTGCCCATGAGAGCTCATGGGGCTCCCATGTGGGGCCTCCATGGGAGGAGACGAGTGAAACATGGACACAAATGAGGGCTCTGCTCCAACTTTCACGTGCCCCCATCTGCACAGAGCTCTCCAGGGAAGACTGGTGTGTGGTGACACCAGCCCTCCCCGCCACGTGCTTCCCCCTCATGCTCTGGAGTCAGTGAGAGGAAGTCAGATTCTGTGGCTTGTCATTTCCTTTGTTTGCTCTTTTTTACCACTCCACCGACATCAGTCACTCGATCCCATGCCAGGCCTCAATCCCATGGGGAGGGGAGGTCCAGATTTAGGAGCGGGGGCGGGGGATGCCCAGCTGAGGGGCCCCTCGGCTCTGTTCCCCAACTCTCAGCCTGAGACCATGGGCCCCTGGCTGCCGGCTGAGGACCAAGTGAGGGGGACCCGGCACAGCACCCCTGGGACTTCTGGCGCCAGGGCTGCCACGGGCTTCCAGCAGCCCCGGGCGTGGTCTTGTGTTTCAGGAGATGGTCTCACAGCAGCGCTGGGCCCTCAGCTCCCTGCTGCAGCAGCTGCTGAAAGAGAAGGCGCAGCGGGAGGAGGAGCTCCGCGAGATCCTGGTGTGTTGCCCGCGTCCGTCGTGCAGGGGTTCGCTTTCCCTCCACACGCTTGCCGTTCTCAGAAACACTTCCGTTATCCAAGTCACAGTTGTTCGTCAAAGGAAAAGCAAAGTACAGAGGGAAAGAATCTCACTTCCAGGAGTCTTCCGTTGCTAACGTTTTGATGTATATTCTCCAAACATGGTGCATGTTTGTAGCCACGCACGCATGTGCCTTTGAGTATGAACGGTGCGTTTGGGAGGGTCGCCACTGAGCCCAGAGTGGAGCATTTAGACCGTTTCCAGTTCTTTACTTTCATTACTCTCGGACTGTCTTAGTAACTCAGTGTTTGAGAACAGCTGAGCATTTTCTCAAGACAAACGCCCAGGAGAAGACTTGCTGTGTCCAGGGCCGGCCATTTAATAAGCCTTTAACAGGAGTTGCCCGACCTTCCCCTGTCCTCACATGGGTTTGCCTCTGGCACATCATCAGGGTGGCAAAGCCCTGTTCAGGGTCGTGTCCTCCAGAACCCAAGTGCACCTGAGTGGTGAGGACGGAGGCCAGGCCCACCAGCCAGGCTGGGAGAACTGAGTTGCCCCTGTGGCATCGTTACTGCCCCAAGTTGTCCTTTGAGCTCCACCGTGGGCCAGGCCCTGTGGGGGTACAGAGAAGAGTGAGACCAGCTCACCCAACACTGGATGGCACGTCCGTGCTAATCAGAAGGTGCCCGTTCCTCACAACGCCTCGCTAGTGTCACCTATGAGTTACAGTAATGTGAGGACCATGGCCTTGGCATTGTGCAAGAGCAGCTATATGCTGTGGGACTCGCTCTCAACAGAACATGACCATCAGGGTCATAAGTTCCAGAAGAACAATGTGTCCACAGCCCAGGCAGGGCCAAGGCCAGAAGAGGGGAGCCAGCTTGGGGGGGCCCAGGAGTGACCACCAGGAGGACTGGGGAAATGCCCGTGTTGAAATCCTGCTCCTCGTGTCACATCTGGCCCCCAGCGCGTGGTTCAGTCTAGATGCACAGGCTCGGCTGTTCAGAGCAAGACAGACCGGCTCTGAATCCTGGCCCTGACACCGGGCAGCACTTTGACCTTGGGTGGCTGCTCATCACACTGAACCTCGGTTTCCTCCCCTGTGAAGCAGGACCTGCTTGACAGAGTTGCGAAAATTAAGGGAAATGGTCTCTCTCAGTGCACAGCACAGTCTGGCACGGAGCGCTCTGAAAGCATGAGCTGTTGTTAGTATCGTTTGTTCGCTGCTCCATCCCTAGCACCTACAACGGTGCCTGGCCCAGAGCAACGCTCAAGGAATACTTGCAGGATGACAGAGCAAGGAATCTGTTTCGGCCCCGTTTATAATTCTCTGGCTTGGCCAGAGCAGTGAGGAGAGCCTCTCCGGAAGCTGAAGGTGCCTTTGGAATCCTGTTTCTCTCCCTGCCTGGCTCCCGGGAGACCAGCCTGAGCTTTGTAGAAGGAGGTCGCTGCTCAGAGCTTTGCCCTTGGCACAGGCGGATGAGAAGGTGTCCCTCCCAGACGACTGGTGTACGAAGCGAGGTGCCAGGCGTCCGTAGCCCAGGTTCAGGCCCCCCACCGGGTCTGCAGTGTCTCAGATGATTCCAGGCAGTGAATAGAGATAGCGGTGCTTCCTGCCTTTTCCATTTGAGTAGTTGCGACGATGCGGTAACAGTGGGTGGGAAAGTTGTCTGCAAGACACCCGGGTGCCATCCACATGCTCAGAGGAGTGTTGTTCACAGGGGTCACTTTCCTTTTTTTCATTTACTGTCTTGTAACTAACAGTCCCTGCTTCGTTCTTGGCAGACGGAGTTAGAAGCCAAAAGCGAGACCAAGCAGGAGAATTACTGGCTGATTCAGTATCAGCGGCTTTTGAACCAGAAGCCCTTGTCCTTGAAGCTGCAGGTAAGGCCCGGTGGTACCCACCCTCGCCGGGAGCCAGGAGGACCTCAATTCAGAGCGCCCCCTCACGCCCCAGCAATGCCCTGCTTCTGGGCCTTTCCAGTTTAATTCCATTCCCATTTCTGGTGGCCAGTGCACCAGGTTCTGTGCCAGCCCTCAGTGGGGACAGAAATGAGAGGGAGCGTTCATTCCAGTAAGGGGAAGACGGCCACTGGTCACTGCCATGTGGAGCAGAGACCGTGAGCCCACAGAGGGCCAGGGCCTGCTGTGGATGCCAGGGCAGGTGGGCAGCGACGCTACCCGTGAGCACCTGCTGTGGACAGGGTAGCTGTGGGCCTCTCCCTCTCTCTCTCCCTCCCTCTCTGCCCCCCCAAACTTACTAAACATTTTTAAATAAAAACGGAGTCCTTCTATACATACTATTTTGGCAGCTTCCTTTTCCTCTTAGCAGTAGTGGTGGGCGGTTGTCCAGGTCCACGCACGCAGACCCCGCTGTTTCCATACAGCTGCACAGTACGAAGTGTGTGCGTGAGCCCTCTGTGGTTTAGTCAGTCCCCTCCTGACGGGGACTGCAGTTGCTTCCCATTTTCAAGTTCATAAATAGAGCGGCGGTGGCTTTCCCTGTGCATTTATCACTATGCACTTACGTACGCATTTCTGGAACAGAAAAGTCCAAGAATACATTTTACGTGTTATGCGTGGCCAGACCCTTTGTTTGCTGTTGGAAATAACCGCTTCCTGTGTTTCCTCCCGGCCGCGGTGCGCTTGGCTTTTCCCGTGGGTCTGTGCTGCAGGAAGAGGGAATGGAGCGCCAGCTGGTGGCCCTGCTGGTGGAGCTGTCAGCCGAGCACTACCTGCCCGTCTTCGCCCATCACCGCATCTCACTGGACATGCTGAGCCGGATGAGCCCCAGGGACCTGGCCAAGGTAGGCAGCAGCCTCTCGGAGGAGGTGAGGGAGGCAGGCGGGGCCACCGGCCCAACCTGGCCAAGGGACATCTCGCACTCATGGTTCTTGGTGAAGCCTGCTGTTATCAAGTGTCCCAGAGCCCCTGGCTTCCAGACGGCCAGGACACCCGCCCCATCTGCCCCCACACAGCCGACCGTGCCCTGCACGCTGTTTGGCTAAGAAGGTCCAGAGACATGTGTGCGGCTGACATCAGACTGCGCTTCTGCTCAGATTGGATCTTCACATCGTCGGGCCGAGACGGGTCCTTGGAGTTGCTCTGGTCTAGCCCCGCCCCCACCCCCAGGTAGCGGGAGGGCAGCGCCGCCTGAGCCTGGTGGCATCCTGGGCACTAATTCACTTACTCTTCAGAAGAGACGGGTAACGGTAAGAGCCTTTGTAGCTCTTGCCAGGCGCTGTTCTAAGCACTTTTCACAAACTAACTCATCGAATCTTCCCGACAACCTAGGCAGGGAGGTATCGTCTTGTCATCGTTTTTCAGATGAGGAAACTGAGACACACAGCAGGGTAGTGATTTGCCTGAGGCATGCAGCAGGGCCGGGACGCGAGCCGGTGGTCTGGGGCCAGAGGCCATGTTGCCTACCAGTCTACTGTGCTGCCCATCTCAACCCAAGGGCTGTCCCTAGACAGATGTCCTCACGGGGGCCATGTCACCTGAGCTCAAGAGCCTGTGCACTGGAGGCCGAGGGACTTTGTGAATCCCATTCTGCCACTTCGCAGCAGCTCAGCCTCGACCATGTGAGCTGTGACCGAGGGTCCTGGCTCTCAGTCATCATGGGTCACGCAGGTGAAGCTGTCACACAGTCCCTGGCACAGGGGAAGCCCTAGCTAAGCCGTAGCTGTTACTAGTGTTGGCTTCCTTTGGGGCCTAAGTTTCTCCCTCTGCCACATGGATGGTGGGGCCCAGTATGGCTGTACGCCAAGAGGCCTCGACATTTCCAGCCGAAGGTGCCAGGAGCCGGGAATGAGGCGGTCCCAGTGGCTCTGTGCTTCGTAGTAGGCTCCTACCCCGCCCAGGCCACAACCTGTTCTTCTTTGCACTGCTGTTGCAGGTGGGCGTCTCGGAAGCTGGGCTGCAGCACGAGATCCTGCGGCGGGTCCAGAAGCTGCTCGATGCAACCAGGATCCAGCCAGGTACTGACACCAGGGCCTCTGCTCAACAGGGCTCCAGCCTCACGTGAGCACCGCGGTTGGGGTGGTCACCTGTTTCTATTCCGGGTCGTGTCCTAAGGGCCAGTTCTAGCTCCTGCCAGTTCTTGAGGTTCCCTCCTAAAGGAACAGGATTTATAAATGAGAAAAGCAGGCCACGAAGACATACACACGCACAGACACCCAGGATCCATGCAGTCGAGAGAGAAACCATGCACACCTCGTGCCCACTGCGTGCCCGACACCGTGCCTGGGGCAGCCTGTGGTTTGGATGTGGAGGGACGTTTGTGATGGGTTGAAGGGGTAAAGGCAGGTCATAAAGGCACTCCGCCCGTCCAAAGGCCAGGGGGAGGCAGGTACTGTGGCTGCCATAGGGACAGGCATTTCCTGTGCGCCAAGGCACTTGCTGACCATTTCATGGGTACCGCGTTGTGTCACCTTTGTGTCAACCGCGTGAGGCGGGCACTCTTGTCCTCATTCGAGGGGTGAGGAAACTGAGGCAGAGAGAGGGGTTAACATGCCCCCCAAAATGTCACACAGCTGGCCGATGGCTGCACCACTGGGCTTTGCTGCCCGTTCATCCTCAGGGAAAGGCCAACGGCTCCTGACAAGGGAAAGGAAGCCCGGGACCTAGAGCCTGCAGACTCCAGCCTTCCAGCTAGTTTTACTCCGAGGACATTGACTCTATCAAAGAAAAAGGCATCACACTTGCAGTCCTTTAATATCAAGTAACATGCAAAATCGTCACTTTCCAGATGTCCCCCAGCAGCAACCCCCGCGCTCTCTGAAGGGAGGTCAGGAAGAGTTTGACCTCAGGAACTGGGGTCACCGTAACCTTCAAGCAGGAGTCATGGGTGCCCTTTCACTCCGAGCCCCCTGAGCATCCGGAACGGCTGCTCTGACTGTCTCCCACCATCCCTAGCGCCAGCAGGAGCCGCTCCCTCCTCAGAGCCGGCCAGCGGTTCTTCCTCCTGCGGCCCCGGGCACAGTGCCTCGGCTCCTTAGGGCTTCTTCCTGGTTGTGCCCACCCCACAGGGCAGGGACTGTGACCCAGTGGCCTCTTCTCAGCTCCAGAAAGGGTCAGGAAATCCTCAGGCATTTTCCTAACAATGCTCACGTTGCTCCCAGGACGCGACATGCATCGTATTAAACACAGAAGGGCTCTCACAGTGGTGGTCTGGGGGCACCGTGATACTCCTTAGAGTGGCTCGTGTTGCAACAGCCTCTTTAAAACCTTCAGATTTTCTGATAAGCTCCAGAGAGTTGTGCACCGCGGGCCTTACAGACCCAGAGACCGAAACTGACCGCACAGGAATGTGAACATAAAAATTCCTAACTAGAAGCGGGTCGTGGTGGGTGGTCACGTCCCAGGCCTGTGGCTTCCTCAACAAGGGTCAGCCCTTACCTTTCGTGAGCCCGCCTGTTGTCTTTTTGCATCTACGATAACATACCTTCGAAAGGTCAGAGTGACCTTTCCCAGACCCCTCAGGGCACAGCCACTGCTCTGAGCACAGACCACAGAACCCCTCACTGTTATCTTGTCCCCCGCATACCATCTCTACCTGCTGCAGATCTTAATGACTAGCTGTCCTGGACCCGCCAAGGCAGAAGTCTCTGTCTCTCCCTTTTACTTTTTCCCAGCCCCAGAGGTGTCCCCGCTTTGCTTTCTCCCGCCTCTGCCAGTGGGTTCCCTGTAACCCCTGGGCATCTCCTTTGAGTCTAATGTCTAAAATGAGCTGTAAAACTGCCATTCTCCGGAGCATTTTCTCAGTCTGCTTCCTGGCGGTTGTCATCCGTTTGGCTCAAATAAGCGCTTATAAGACTTAAAAAAAAAAAAAAAAGTCTTCAGGGTTTTCTATCATTAAAAGAAAAAGAAACACTATTCATAATTCCACCATAGGATGAATGGAAAACGCCAGTCGTGGTCGGGGTGGGGATCAGGGACGTCTTTAGGGCATGACCCGTGACAGCGGAAGAGCCTGTGCTTTGTAAGGGCCGAGCCCGATGTCCTGCCCCAGGGCTGGATGCCGGCTGCAGGGCAGAGCAGTGGGGACCAGGGCTGTCTGCCAGCGGGTTGCGAGAAGCAGCCTTAGGGACTTAGTCCTCCCCCTGGTCCTCTGGGTCATGCGAAGGGAGGTGCCCGTCTGCCTTCTGGGTAACGGGGTGAGGTTGAGAGTGTCGCCCCGAGCCGGGCTCCTGCACCACAGCTCCACCACCAGGTGGCCCTGTGGCCTCAGGCAAGTGGCTTCCCCTCGCCGGCCTCTCTGAAAGTGAGGAGCCCCACTCACAGGGTGGCCAGTAAGGGTCCAGGGGATGTTAGGGTAAGAGGCCCCAGTTAACCAGTGCTGTGGCCGTCCCTGCCAGCGTTCCCGCACTCCCATTTCACAGATGGGGAATGAGGTCAGAGAAGAGAAATAAGAGGGTGCGTGGGAAGGTGGCCCTGCCCCCAGTTCTGAGATCAGAGCACCCCCACCTTCCAGCTCACTGCCCGCTTGGGGCAGGCAGGGCCAGGGGCGTCCCGTAGGGAACGGGACCGTTGGGAGTGACTGACCCTGGCTCAGCCTGTCCCGTGGTCCCCACAGAGCTGCCGAAGCCACCCCAGGGCGAGGTCCCCGGGGCCCTGGAGCCCACCGCCCCCGAGGAGCTTCCTGAGTCGGTGAGGCCGTCGGCTCCCCCCGCAGAGCTGGAGGTGCAGACCTCGGAATGTGTCGTGTGCCTGGAACGGGAGGTAAGTCTGGGGCGGGGCCCGCCTGCCTCACCGGCGGCCATCCCAGGCCTCTCCAGCACCTGTACTCTGCCTAAACACATTTTTCCTATTTATGTAAGTTTACTGTGTTCGTTAGAAATTGTGGAAAACACGGGAAATAAAAATGACCCATCATCCCATGACCTGAATATGAGCGATGCTGACATCATCTTCTGTTTTTTTTTTTGTTTTTTTGGTTTTTTTGTTTTTTTAAGAGGTTTTTTTCTCTGCTTAACAAATACGTTAAGGAAGATTTCCCAAGTTGTTGACTATCAACAGCACAATTTTCTCTGAAGGCTGTTTTAAAAGTCTTTTTAAAAAAACCTTAACAAAATTTTAATCCGCCCCTCCCTCTCCAGTGCAGTCGTACCCAGAGGCGGCGGCCACGTTAGAGAATTCGATCACCACATCCGTGATCTTTGCCGAGCCCAGGGAATGCCAAGACGTGGGGGGCCTTGCTGATTTAAATTTAACCACGTTCCTGCTTTCCGGCCTCCGGGTTCTTGTTATTACAAACGGTGCAGCACCGAGCAGCCCTGGGCTGAGCTGAGAGCTCACCCCTGATGATCAGGACACATTCCTGAAAAGAGGACCTGCTGAGCCACGCGTAGGTGCACTTCCGTGGCTTCTGATCCACAATGTTGGCGTCGGTCTAGGCTGATGGGCCGGGCGAGGGCACACGCACGCACACTCACACACACGCACACTCACAAGGTGGGAACGACCGTAACGTCCAGCAGCAGGGCCTCCTGCACGGAGGGCACCGCAGCTGTCACACCGAGAGGGCGTGGGCGGTGCCCAAGGCCGGTGGCAGACAGACAACAGAAGCAAGTGGTAAAACACCGGAGAATGACCCCAGCTTTCTGTAAGAAAGGGGTGGGGCTCACGCGTACTCAGACACTTTTTACAAAATATGGACAAACAGTTCCTCCTGCTAACGGAAGGAGGGGCTAGGTTTTCGCTCGCTGTGGGGGTCGTGTCTGTGATGTTCGATTCAGGACGGCCACAGCAGCAGATTTGACGGGAAAGAACGTCGAGGGGTCCAGGGCCTGGGGCTCAGCTGCTCATCCCTGGACACCAGGCAAGTCAAGGGCAGAGCCCAGACACCCCGCTCTCTCTCCTCAGGCCCAGATGATCTTCCTCAACTGCGGCCACGTCTGCTGCTGCCAGCAGTGCTGCCAGCCGCTGAGGACTTGCCCGCTGTGCCGTCAGGACATCAGCCAGCGCCTCCGGATCTACCACAGCAGCTGAGCGCCGGCCTGGCCGCCGGCCCCCTCCTCCACCTGCAGGTCCAGGGCTCAGCTCACCCCCTGCTCTAGCCAGAATAGTACGGCCCACTCTGCCCCGGACCCTTCTCCACAGCCCCTGAGGGTACCCCCCACCCTTGACCTCCAAGCACTTTGCCAGGCCGGGACAGGGAGTATTCCTGACCGGTAACCTAAATACTGTGAGGAAGAGGATCCCTCACGGCACAAGGATGGGCTCTGGGGTATGAAGAGGCAGCTGTGTCACCACCACCTGAGCGCAGGACCGAGTGTCCTGGCCAGTGCGGTTCTGCCACTTCCCAACTGACTGGCAGGTCCCCTGCCCCTCTAGGAGCCTCTCAGTGGGGTGACTGATGGGCGCGCAGGAGGGCCCAGGCTGAGGGGAGGGGGCCGCAGGCCGCCGTGGCTATCCCTGATTGATGAGCCGGAATGTGTTCGGTGCAGGCCTTGTGCCCTAAGCAACGTCGGCTGCCCCTCGCCTCCCAGGCTCTGCTCCCCAGCACTCTGGGCCCCTCTGCATCCAGCCCACGCGGCTCGGGGCAGCAATGAGCTTCGCAGACCCAAAGCAGGAATGTCATTAAACCCTCCTCCTGCCTGCTCCTTCCGAGTCATCACTGGGTCCTGGTGGAGCCCGGGGACGGGAGGGGTCGAGGGCCGCCCCTCAGTCACAAGAAGAGGGAACAGGGGGAGGCGTTCCCGAATGTGAGGTTACAAACGCCCCTGGGTAGGGGTGGAGAGACGGGGCTCGGAGAAGGGCACGGGAGTCCGCGGGAGCAGCCGTGCCCCGCAGGCCCGCGCTGCGGCTCCACTGTCCCTACCCCAGACGAGGGCGCCGAGGCCGAGCGGGCTGCGTGCCAGGGACCTTGCAGCTGGGACGCAGCGGCGCTGGGGTTGGAAGCCAAGCAGCTGTGCGGCGCGTCCACCGCACAGTTCTGGAAGGAGCCCTGAATCTGGTTCTTGCCGTGGGGCTGCGCAGGTGTTGAACTTTTTCCACCGGCTGGTTTTGAGCCGAGGGCAGCTTTTCCTCGGGGCTGGAGGCAGGCCTGCTCCGGGCGCCTGGGTCTGCCCCCAGCTGACCCTCGCCCCGGCCAGCCTTCCAGACGTCCCCATATCCATTCAGTATGGGACCTGACAGGGCTCCTACGCAGCCTGGTGGCCTCTGGGGGGAGGCACTGAGAGCTCACCCCAGGCGCAGTGCCGAGAGCCACCTAGATGCGGGGGATAGGCCCCGGGGTGGCAGGAAGAGCCCAGGCCTGCTTTCCTGCCTCACCGGGCCGTCTGTCAACCCTGTGGGCAGGAGCGGGACCCAAGGGGCCTCCTGTGGGGTGAGTCAAGCTTTCCAGGCAGGTCCTGGGGCCTCCTCCCCCGCTGTCTTCCGCCCCCCAGTGACCTTTGACGGTTCCCTCTCCTCACCCTCTGGGCTCCTCTTGGTCACGAGGGGAGACTGAGGCCTGCGGTGGGCAGGGACTCTGCAGAGCACAGCGTCTCAGAGACTCCCTGAGGCCCCGGGAGAAAGGACTTCGGCGACTCCCCTTCAACAGATGAGGAGCCCGAGGCTGTTAGTGACTTGCCGAGGCCAGCGGCCAGAAGCGGGTGAACCTCCTGGCCTGTCACCCGAGGGGCAGGTCCAGCTGAGGAAGCTGCCCGGGCTGCTGACAGGCTGGTCACCCACATGCTCTGAGTCCTCTCGCTCAGCCTTGGTCTCCACCTCTGTGAAATGGGGTCCTCTAAGAACTCTGACCTCTAGGGACCTGGTCAAGCGATGACCGCAGAAAGCCAGGGTACCCAGGCCTCTTAGGCAGCCCCCAGCCCAGGTCTTCCCCTGCTCACACCACACGCAGGCCACTGGCTTTAAATAAAGCATTTATTGATTAGTAAAAGCTTAAACAGTTTGCATAATATTCTTAATACAATATCTGGAAAGGATGATTGGAAAACCCCGAAAGAAGGCACTACAGGAGAGCGTCCTAAGACGGAGTGTTGGTAGAAGAGGTTAGAGAGGCGTTTGAGGTTGGGGCCAGTGGGGCCTGGGGGCCCTGAGCACCAGCCACTGCCACACGTCCTGGGGGCCAAGGCCAGGGCCCCAGGAAGTACAAGGAGATGGAGGATGCAGGGCTGGGGGGGCCCCGCGCTGAGGACCCCAAAGGAGTCAGTTTCCGCCCTGCCCGCCCTCCCCTTGAAGCAGAAGGGGAGGGGTGTGGAGGTGCCGGGCTGGGGTTGCCCCAGCTTGACCCTCACCCCGAGGACTAAAAAGCTGAGCACGGCTGGCCGGGCCCCGGGTGACTCACGCTTTGAAAAGGGGCCTGGGATTTTCGGGGTGAGGTGACTTGGTAGCTCAGCGGGAGCCACGCCACAGCCTAAGAGCCTCCGAGAAGCCGTCAGCAGTGCTTTGGGGACCCGTGGCCCCTCAGGAGCCCCACCAGCTCCCTTGGTGGACAGCGCGTACCGTGGAGATGGCCCACAGAAGACAGCACCCACACCCACTAAAGCCCGCCTCTGAGCAACAAGCCACAGCACCGTCCGTGGGTACAGAAGGGGCAGGGGCGCCGCAGGGACTCCTGGAGGCTGGGGCCGGGAGGGGGAGGGGCCCGGACGCCTGCTTGGCGTGCAGCTCGCTCCCTCTGCCCCCTCGCCTCGGCTGGCGCACACCCCCAGGACACCCCGGCAGGGCTCGCTCCTTCCCGCCCCCCGACACTTCCTCTCCCCAGACCAACACGTTCCAGGACGTCCTCACTCCATCTCCTGGCCTGTGGCCCCACCCGCCTTCACAAGGCAACCCCCCCCAGCATCCCCCAGCCTGACTCTAGCCCGAAGACCCCCTCCTTGCACCTCCCCTCACCCAGGATCAGAAAGGCGAGGCCCGTGTCCCCTCCCAAACTGGCCGGTGGGCCCAGCCAGGGAGAGCGGGAGGGGGGTGGGGCCACGACAGGCCTCCGCGCTACATGTCCCCAGTTCCAGTGAGCCCGTGGTGAGGGGGCAGAGAATTCAAGGGCTGAGCCACAGCGGACAAAGCCTTTTCCTCCCTCTGCGAAGATGGCAGGACCCGCGAGGGAGGCAGGAAGGGAGGACCCGGAGACCCGGGGCCCCCGGGTGCTCCCCAGTCCCCGGCACAAGGAGGAAAGCTGAGATCCACCCACAGAAAAGAAAACGGAGCAACGAAGTAGGACCGAACCCCATAAAGTGACTCAGGTGGGCCGTCCCTGCCCAGCCCCAGGCGTGTGCTAGCCCTGCCCCCCGCCACCCGGGGACACGCATCTGGGCTCCTGCCCGGAGCCGGCCCGCCAGTGCCTCGGAGGGAGGGGCCCGTGTGCCTTGTCCACAGAAGCTCGGGGCGACCAGCCTAGAATTCAGTCTGCACCCCCGCGCTGTCCTCGGTGGTGGTGTGGATGGCAGGGCGGCCGTCGGGGCTGGCCACCTGCTCCCCGGTCTCCTGGTCGCTGGGCTCGGGAGGCTCAAGGTCCACGGCCTTTCCAGGCTGCCGGAGGGGCGAGGCAGGTGGCGAGGCCTCGGGGCTGGCCGCGGGCTGGGCGCTCTCCTGCACGGGGGCCCCGTTGAGCAGGGGGCCGGCCGGCGGGGGGCTCTCAGCCCGCAGATTCTGGGCCAGCAGGCCGCGGAGCTCGGTGACACTGTCCGGGGATGCGGGTGACAGGAGCTCAGGGCCAGCCTCAAAGGGCAGCCCCGCCTCTTCGTCGCGGACCATGGACACCACCTGCTTGGCTCGCCGTTGTTTCTCCGAGGTGGTGGCCGCTTCTGGGACACCGGGGCTGGGATCGCCGCTGTTCCCACCGCTGCCACCACTGCCACCGCCGTCGCCATACTCCTCACCCCAGTCAATGGGCGTGCCTTCGGCCAGCAGGTGCAGGTTGGGGTCGCTGTTGTGCATGACCATGCTGTCCCGGTACAGGTTGTGCTTCCTCTGCACAGCGGCCTCCTTCACGGCTGTGGGGCCAAAGGGGTCGGGACATTCACCACAGGCACCTCAGCTGCCCCTGCATCCTACACTGTGCCCAGCTGTGACCTGCAGCATCCCCCAGAGGCCCGCCCACGGCCTGCGTGGGCGTCGTGACTGGGATGTTACTCATTCCAGGCCTCACCGCTAGGATGCAGGAGCCGAGGCCCTAACCCCGAGCCCACGCTGGCAACCACCGCGTCGCCCTGTTACTCATCTGACGCTCCCTGAAATGCCAAGGACCCATGAAGACACTGAGGCACAGAGTCATGACGCTACCCTCCTGGGGCCACATAACAGTGGGCCGAACCCAGGCCACAGGCTCGAGGCTCACGGTTTTCTGTGCGGCTTCTCAACCCCAGCGGGAAGACCTCGGGCCGCCGCCTCCATCACCCTCCCTCCCTCCCGTCACCAGCAGCGGCGGCGAGGGAGACGGGGGGCAGGCCTGGCACGCACCCTGCAGGATGTCCTTCATGACCGTCTGCAGCACCACCTCCTCGTACGTGTTCTCCACCAGGATGAACCTGGCGAAGTCCTCGAAGATCAGCTCCTGGAACCGGGGCAGCTCCTACCAGGCAGGGAGGGCGGGCAGAGGGGGGGGTCAGGGCCACCAGTCAGGCCGACCCCGGCTGCCAGGGCCCGGGGCAGGCTGGGGCCGAGGGGGCCGGGCGCTCTCACCGACTTGCAGGTGGGGGCCAGCTTCTTGAGCAGGAACGGGATGGTGATCTGCAGCAGCGCCTCCCGGAAGAAGCGCTTCCGCACGGAGCTGCTGTCATAGTCGTATTTCTGCCGGAAGAGGAGCCGGGGGCGGGGGTCGCCAAGTCAGTGGGCTCCACCGGCCCCGGCAGGAAGACAGAAGGCCGGGGGTCTGATCTGACCGTCACCATCCTCATCTGTGCGAGGGGGTGGTGGCACCTCCCATAGGGACAGCGTCCCGGTGCCAGCGTGGGGACTGGGCGCAGGGCTCAGCCACACTTGGGGACAGGTCAAGGTCCGGGGGGCAGGGCCGCTCACCTTCAGCACCCGCTCCAGGATCCTCTGGATGGACTTGCATAGCTCCTCCTTGGTGGGCCCCTTCCCCAGCTCCTGGTGCAGGAGGGTCTCGAAGGTGTACACGGCGTTGTCCATTTGCTGTGGGACACACCATGGGGCACGTGAAGGTTCCAGAGTGACCACAGCCCCTCCTGCACGCCTCCGAGGGGCTCCTCAGCCGGCCACCCCAGGCCTTCCCAGGAGGAGTTGGCGGGCGGCCTGTGGGCTCACTGTGCTCCCTCCCTTACACCATTACTGAGAGCCTACTGTCCGCTGGCACTGTGCAGGGCACTGGGGCCAGTCCCTGCCTCAAAAATAAAAGGAAACAGGTCCTGGGCCCTGGAGGACAGGGTTTGGGGAGCAAGGAGGGCTTCCCGGAGGAGGGGGTCTCTAAGCCGAGACCTGAAAGATGAGACCAGGTTAGCCCGACGAACAGAGGGGCAGGTGTTCCCAACAGACGGGAGGGCGCACTGGGGCTGAGAAGGGCCGGAGTGCGGCTCACAGGGGACCCGGGGTGAGGTGGGGGCGGGGGTGCGGTGTGCTGGGGCGGGAGCCTCGGGCCCACCTCACGCATATGGATCTGGGCTCGCTGCTTGAAGACGGACGTGCTGGACACGTCGAAACGCTGCTGCAGACCGTCGAGCCGCAGCGGCTCCATCTTCTCGTAGCAGCTCTGCATCTTGAGGGGGTGGTACGCCAGCTGGGACAGCTTCTCCATGTACTGCAGGGGGACGGGGGCGCATGGGGCCTGAGCCGGGGCCACCTGAGTGGCCGGGCGGCCCCCACAGACCCGCACGCCTTGCCTGGCCCCTTGGGAGTCCAGGCCCTGGGGCTGGTACTAGCACCTGAGAAGGCCACCTGGGGGCGGGGGTAGAGTGGGGCCCACAAGGGTAAGCCATGGAGGGCCCGGGACAGGAAGGACGCGGATCTGAAGGCCAAAGGAGCCTGGTCGTGCAGCACAGCCTGGGTGCGGGCCGTAGGCCCGTTCCTCGGGGGCACAGGGTGACCGTGGGCAGCTCGCTCATCCTCTCTGAGCCTCAGCGTCCTCAGCCTCAGAGTCAGGAGCCCGTTTCCACGATCCCTAAGGTTCTTTCTGGTCCTCGGACTCTGGATTATTATTGTGTGTGGCCTCCCCAAGCTGAGGCATGGAAAAGAGGCCAAGACTACAGGATCGACCCTGCCTGCACCTGACAACTATGTGCGGCCCCCGGAGGCCAAGGACCCCCATACGGAGTCGGTGGGAGGGCGTTCAGCCAAAGAACCAAACAACCGAGGAACAGCGAGAACTGGGCTGCCTCCATTCCTGGGGGACGAAGTGGCTACATGTATTTAATTCTCCCTCGATAATCATGTGGCTCGTAGCGGAAGCTCGCCTTTGCCTTCCTCTTCCCCCTCCTCTCTTCCTCCCCTCTTGTCCTCCTTCCCTCCCTCCCTTCTGTTGAGTTCTCTGATTATTTAGCAACCCGCTTGGCTTACGAAGCCTGGTGGCAGCGGGCAGGCTCCCCCCTCTTCTCCCTGCCAGCCCCCAGCAGGGCAGCCAACAGCTCTGGCTTCATGGACTCAGGCCCTCACACTCTCTACTTATGGATTATGCCAGGAGGGGATGACCCATGTGGGTCGCACCGAGAGTCCGACCCAAACCCAGGAGGTACCACCCCCCTCCGTTCCCAAGGAGGAGCAGGGCCTGGCCTCACCTCGCCCAGCTTGTCGATGCCGCCCTCGTTGATGATGTTCAGGTTCATGTCGGTGACCTCCTTGAAGAAGACGTCCCGCACCTCAGTGAAGCCCTGGCTGGTGGGCACCATGAGGGCCTCCAGGATGGACGAGATGTAGGGCTGGACGTGGTTCCGGACACACACCTCCGCCTTGGGGAGAATGAAGGCTGCGCCCAGAGAGAGCTGGTTAGCTGATGCCACCCTGGAAGCATCTCCCAGCCAGCCCCCCGGACCTGGAAGCTAGAGGCACGCCGCTGGGTGTTTTTTGTTTTTTTTCTTAAAGAAATCCAAAAAAAAAAGAAAATCCACAGGTGACAGCAGTAGCAAACGATAATTCTAGAGAAAGCTCATAAAGACTCATTGGCCGTGGAGAAATCCACGGAGACAAACTGCTATGACATTCTGAGACTGGGCCCCGATGTTTCTGAAACTGTGGTGACAAGACGCTAGGAAACAGCTAAAGGTGCCGGTGGTTTCTCTGCTTCGCTAGAGGGAGAGAGAAACATCTTTGGGGGTCTGGCTCCTTCATTTAGAAAAGAAAAAAGAAGAAAAAGGGAAAACGCTTTAGCAGATCCCCTGAGCCTCGGCTCTGCAAACACGAAGCCCAGTCCTGCTCTGGAATGGCCTGGCCTGGCACGGCCACCTGCGTGAACGGTGGCGTCCCTGGGGGCAGGGACCACCTCCGGGACGTTCTGACCAAGGCGTTTCACCCTCCGGGGTTTGGATGTCCCTCCCTTTCCCCTGCCCAACGTGTGTTGTTTGTTCCACAAAATAAACGTCGGCACTGGGTGTCCTCTCCGGCTCACAATGAACACAAACACCCTCGGGCAACTGACAACAGCCGAAACTGCACACAGCCACCGTGTCGCGGTGACAAGGGAGCGGAAGGGTCCCATCTGGCTGGGAACAGAAAGGAGCATAAATGCACCCGGAAAAGCCAGATTTGGCGAAAGTGAATCATCACAGAGCGAAGCTGACGGCTGCGAAAATGGCACGTGGTGGCAATCTGTGATGAGTCAAAGCGGAGCAGAAGCCGACCCTCCTCGGCAGAAATCCAGATCTTCCCTCGCGATCTGGATTTACAGAAATAACAGCTACAAACAACTTACAGGGGCCGGGGCAGGGGAAAAGGGCTTGGATGTGATTTCCATTTTTTAAAACCACGAGTTGTGTCATCGCTGAGAAACGGACCGGGATCCGTGAAAGAGAGGGGGAGTGCCCGGGCCCCTGGAGAGCCCGTGGTCCCGGCAGGCCGGCCGGGCGGTGACGAGCAGGCGCCCTGCCTACCTCGGATCTTGCTGGCCAGGTGCTCCTTGGAGGTGATGATCTGGTCCATGTCGGTGCGGATGACGGCCTCCATGGCCGGCCGCGCCAGCTGCAGCTTGGCCAGCACCGCCTCAAACTGCGCTGCGGCCTGCTCGTACACCATGCGGTACACGGCATCCGAGATCTGGGGGCCGAGGTTCGGTGTCAGGGCCCGGACGAGGGTGCCAGGGAGCTGCAGGCCCCCAGCGCCCGCCCCCCGGCCCTAAGCCCAGGCCCACGCACCTGGATCCACTGCCGCTGTCGCTCCTGCGGCTTCCCCTTCAGCCGGGGGCCAAGCTCCGCCCTCAGCTCGGGGCCCAGCTCCTCCATCACCAGGTTGCTCAGGATCTAGAAGCGGGAGGCACAGCCGGGGCAGGGGTTGGCTTGTGTCTCGGTGTGCTCCTCTCTACTACGTATGGTCAAGCCCAGCCATGCAGAGGTCCCTACGCCCTGGCAGTTTGGCCCTTTGCTCGTCTCTCTCCTGAGCATCATTCCCACAGGTCCCAGCTTATCTGTTTGGGCGTCTTGCAGGCTCAGGGGTCCCACCTCAGGGCCTTTGCACATGCGGCCTCCCTGTCCAGAAGACCACTCTTCTCTTCCCTTGCCTAGGCATGGAGGATTGTGCGTGTTTATTTGTCAAATGTCTGTTTTTCCTGCTAGACAGAGAGGGCCGGGGCTACGTCCCTCTTGTGCACAGCGGCACCCCAGCCCCTGGTCCAGGGCAGGTGAACAAAACAACAAGTATCTCCACCTGCATGACCCCCCCCCCAGCTTCCACTCGCCCAAATCTGAGCTTGTCTCTGTCTCTGTCCCAACGTCCGGTGCCCCAGAGCCCCGTCTCTGCGCCCAGCTCCACCCTCTGGACAGTCTCCCTGCCAGCTCCTGGCCTCACCTGCACCTCGTTGCCACACAGCATCTCCCAGGTGCCATACAGCTCCTTCGACTGGCGGTACATGCGAATGGCGTCCGTGAACGCAGGGCCCTCCACCTTGGAGTCCTCGGGGATCCCTGCCCAGGAACGGGAGGGGGAGGGGAGGTCAGCAGGATGGCCCCGTGGCCTCCACCAAGACCATCGACTGACGGCCACACACACAGACACAGACACACACACGAGCGAGCGTGTACCCCTGCACACCACCACCCGTGACCCTCCACTGCCCTCGTAGTAACTGTGGCAGGAGAAGTTGGAGTGACAGCAACGGCGATGACGCCCTACCGCCAACAGCAGCAAGGCAGTCCTTCAGGTCCCCCTTATTCAGGTCCTGACGACCTCCCCAAGACACGGGTACCGTCTTCCTCTCTGCCTCACAGATGTCAGACCAGGTTCAAGGGCGGCGCCGGCAGGGCCGGGACTAGAAGCCACCCATCCTCCTCCCAGGGGCGGCTGCCCCCTCCCCTTACTCTCTACTTCGGGGGCTGCAGATTTTCCCTGCTCAGGGCCAGACAACACGTTTTCCTCTTTGCAGGCCAGGTCATCTCTGCCGCAACCCAACGCTGCACGGAAGCAGCCACGGACAGTCTGTGCGTGAACTTGACCCGCAGCCCCAAGCCAGGGCTGATTTCAGCCCATGGGTATGATTTGCCAGGCCTGGTTCCACATCGCTGAAACCTAAAGGGACTCAGTTTCCCCTTCTGAACAGGGGGAACCATGGCCCAGCCTGGCCTTGCACAAGCCCAGGAGGCTCCGGGGACTACAGTGCAGGCCCCGGCCTGGGGCTGCACATTGTACTTGACGAGTAAGTGTAGCAAGAAGCCGCTTGTGCTTCTGCGGGCCGGCCCTGGGTCCGCCTGGGCCACCGTTGTGTATTCGGGCCTGACTACAAAATGCCTTTTTTCCATTTTTGTTAGTGGTGGTGGCGGCCCCCCTGAGTTTGCCCACCTCCCCCGTGAGGGTGAGGCAGGTGTCGGTGGAGCTCCCGACTGGGTGCAGGAAGTGGCAAAGCTGGCTTGGGGAAGAGTGTGGTTCAGCACCACGGAGCCAGGCAGCGGGCGGCTACCTTGGCCACGTGCCCCCAACCACTGTGTCCCCAGAGCCGAGGGAAGGGAAACAGCAGCCTGCGCCTCTGAAACCGAAGCTCCCACTGCGATGACTACAGGCTGAATCACCCCCGCGGAGAAAAAGCCCCACTCCGGTGTGGGGAAGACCCCTCCCCCCCACATCCGGCTGACCGCAGAAATCACTGCCTGTCGGAGCTGGGAGGCAGCTCGGCAGTGGGGAAACTGAGGCCCAGCCCCCACCCGTGCAGTGGCGGCTCCCTGAACTAACATGGGGGCGTCTGACCCCTGCATGTCAGGGACCCGACATCAGGCGGGAGTGACTGCAGCAGAGAAGGGTGTTCTAGACGAGGCTTGTGCAGAGCCCCTGGGGTGGGGTGCCACCCACCCGGGCCAGGGGAAGAACCACCACCTCCCTACCCCACCCCACCCCCAGGAGGGCCACCATCTTCTAGGGTCCAGGTTTCGCTTGGGAAATCGGGCTCTGCATTGCACGCAGCTTCTCCCATGTCAGGGCATTGACACTCTACAGGCGACAGGCAGGTGTGCCCGGCCGGGATGCTTTCGTGGTGGCAGGCAGGGCAGGCGGCACGGAGGAGGAGGCTGGTGGTTCGAGCCCTGGCTCTGCTCAGCCAGACCCTTAGAGCATCCCTTGTCTGCAGGCCGAGCTGCCAAGCTTTATAAAAGTGAGGGTCACCCCCACCCCCCAAGCTATTGTGTCCCCAACACACACACCTCCAGAGCCTCAGAATGCGACTGTACTTAGAGACAAGGACTTAAAAGATGAAGCTAAAATGAGGTCACTAGGCAGGGCTCTGAGCCGACAGGACCGGTGTCCTTACGAAAAGGAAATCTGGGCACAGAAATGTCCACGCACGGGGTGGGGGGACCACGTGAAGACACGGGGAGAAGGCGGCCCCCTGCCAGCCAGGGACGAGGCCTCAGAAGGAAACAGCTGCTGACACCTCGGCCTTGGACTCCCAGCCCCCAGAACCGTCAGAAAATTAACTTCTGTTTAAGACACGGGGTCCGTGATGCTCTGTTGTGGCGCCGGAGCCAGCGAGACACTCGGACTCACTCCCTCGTCCAGTCCTGCGAGGAGCGACGGTTCTCGGCCCCGCTTCTCCCCGGGACACGAGGCTCAGGGAGGCAGTTACTGGCCCAAGGACACACAGCTAGGGAGGGACCAGGCCTCGAACCCACGACCCACTGACTCCGGTGAGACCTGGAGACTTCCAGAACGGAAACGGCATTCCTCAGTCCCGGGCAGCACAGGAAGAGGCCTTGACCTCGGCGCCCCCGGCCCACCCCTAGGGCTCCGCTCTGCGCCTCAGCGGCCTCTTGCCACCCCCAACCGCTCCAGGAATGCAGGATGTGAGCCCCCCCATGAGCTGGCTGCCACCCCGCTTGGCCTCCTTCCCCACCCCCCACTCCCACTTCCTGGCAGCCCCTGGAGGGAGCGATTCCAGGCTCCAGGAATTCCAGGCCCCGGCCTCCCCGGCCCCCTTGGGCCGAGGACTTTCCCACCGTCCTCAGCGTGGAGGAAAGGCCCGTCTGAAGCCAGACACGTCAGCTCTGGAACACTTTCCTGCTGCAGGACACCCCTTCTCGCCCCCTTCCTGCCCCCCGCAGCGCTCCCTGACCTCCTCTCCTGCCCGCGGCACCCACGCCCACGGGGCTCCCCTAGGGCTCCCCTAGGCCTCCCAGCTGAGCAGGCCCATGTGCCAGGCGCGGGGCCAAGTGCTCCACAAGAACCGGCTCATTCACCCGCTAACAACCCCACAAAGCCCCAGCTGACCATCCCCCAGGGGAACTGAAACGGGGACTCTTCCCCACCTACTTCTGTCCCCGTCCCCCACCTGACCTGGGGTCACCCTGCCAGGTCCGCATTAGCCTTGGACACCTGGAGAGGGTGGAGTTGGGCCAAGGCTGGGGGAGGGGGAGGGGGAGAGGGAGGGAGGAAGAAGGGAGGAGGGAGGGCACCCCCCGCCAGGCAACCAGAGACCAGATCCCCTCCGCCCAGTCCCGGCCCCACCGCCCCTGGGGACCTGGGAACAGGAGGCCCTTTGTGGGCGCCAGGGCCCGGCCCGGGTGGCAGGGATCGGCCTGACTGAAGACCTGGTTCCTCTGCCTGGCAGACTCCAGACAGGGCAGAGGCAGCCCTGGAGAGTCCAGAGGGCGGGTGGGGTGAGCCGAGTCACCATGGCTGCCGGCCCCCAGGCGCGGGCGCCCCCACCACCTGTCCACCCCGTGTGGAGCTGAGCCCTAGGTGTGCCGGGGCGGCAGGGCAGGGTGGGCGGCCGCAGGCACAGCCGCCTCCCTCTGCTGTCCCAAGGCCAGGCCACGAGGAGACGAACAGGGTCGCTCCTTCCACAAGCAGAAAGGACCAGTCACAAGCTTTTTCGATCCAACTCCTTAGAGCCCACGAGGCTCTCCTGACCTGACCCCAGGGTCCCCTGCAGCCCCATTTCAGGTGTCCCCCCATCTCCACGACAGGGCCTCGTGCAGTTCTAACCTGCTCCCCCATCTGGGCCTCCCCTCATGCCACTGCCACTCGTCAGGACGTCTCCTTCCTCCTCCCGCTGCTGGGAGACTCCGCATCTAACCTCCAGGGCTCAGCTGACCCACCCCTCCCCAAACCCAGGATCAGCAACCCACCCTCCCCCAGAACAGTCACACCCTCAGCCTCCCCCGTGACTCCCCCAGCACCCAGCACAGCTGTGACTCATCGCCCCGGGTGTCCCCATCTGTTTAACATCTGTCTCCGCCACCAGGCTGCAGGGGCCGGGACCACGTCTTCCTCCCTGTTGCATCCTCCGTGCCCAGACACTGAAAACGTCTGCTGAGAGAATGAGGGGCCGGACGAGGCCTCTAGCTCCCCAGATGGGAAAACACTGAGGCCCTGAGGGTGGAAGTGAGCTTCTCAGACCACCTAGAGGTCGGTGGCGAGGGAAGGAACGATACGATCCGAAAACACCTGTAGACGCGGGGCGTGGATTCTCACTGTGAATCCTCACAAACCCCTCAGACACAGGAGGAATCCGATGCCCGATTCAGGGGTAAGCCAGGTCCTAAGGAAGCGGCAGAATCAGGATTGTGATCCCGTGACCCAGGGTTCAAGGGCACGGCCAACCACACCCATCGGGAGAGCAATTTCCTGAATTTTTCCTGAGCAACGCAGAACGGTTTTCACGCAGGGAAAGAGGCTACGGGCAGCATCACCATGGTTTCCGACGAGCCCAGGAGGAACATGAGAACAGCGCACAGCGCAGGGTTGCCACATCACACCCAGACACTAGGTGCCACCACCATTCGGGAAGGGCCCCGGGGATCCCACGCCACCCCTCGCCCCCTGCCCCACAGCCACTCACCGTTGTTGCAGTGCCTGATGCAGTCCTGCAGGACGGCCTGCCACTTGTCCTGCTCGGCTTCTGTCATCATGCAGAAGTAGTAGTGTCGTGCAGAAGGGTGCCAGAGGATGAGCGGGAACTGCGTGGGGCACTTGAGGATGGGGGCGGAGCCCGATTTCGAGGTGGTCCCTGTGGGCACAGTGAGCTCTGAGCCTTGTGCGGTTTCCCTGGGTCCTAATCTGAGGGGTAGGCTCAGACCCGGAGAGTCGGCCTGTCCTGGGGGGTGACCAGCACGTCACTGAGGAGGCGGCATCCTTTCTTGCCGCGTCCTCCACAGCCTGGCTGAAGGGGCCTCAGAAGCCCCTGGCACCTGTTCAGACCCCTGTCTTAGAGCTGGTGCTGCAGTCACAGCCACCCCCTCCTGGGGAAGGTTCTAAACTCCGGGTGTGAGTCACAAATGACCAGGGTCAGGGCCCTGAGGTTCGAGGCCAAGCATTACCTTCTTGGGTTTCCCTTCAAAGTTTAGCTGTGGAGGCCAAAGTGTGGTTTAAATGTCCAAGGAGGGGAAAAGGAGGCCTGGGAGATGGGAGATGGGGGAGAGGAAATACATAAAAGGCGATTTTTCTCTATTTTAACCGCATGGATATTCGAGATCCAGGGAGGTAAGCGGTCCTCGCCACCGCTGTAATAACAGGACAATAGCGGCTTTTCTTTGCGCCCTGGCTCTGTCTGTGTCCCGGGGCTGGGCTCGGTGAACACAGCACCTCGTGGGGTCCACACTGCCCCAAGGTCAACGCCTTGTTGCCCAAGAAGACGCAGCAAAACAAAGCCAGAGCAGGGCCGGAATCCAGGAACGCCAACGCCACCTGAGCCCTCAGCCACTCGGGGGCACATTGGTCCCAAGTCCTATCCGAGGGGCACACGTTGCCCCCAGGCCAGCATCTCCCCCCAACCCTTTAGTGTCCCCCGGATCATCTGAGAGGCAGATGTGTTCTCCTAAGGCTTCCGGGAGCCTGTGCCAGGGCGGGTTGGGAGCCGAAAATAACTCCTCGCAAATGCAGTATTGACTCAGCAGCTTGCAAAGCTGGGTCACCCCGATCGTCTTCTCCCCAGTCCCTCGAGGACTCGGGAAAGGGGAAGGATGGAGGGCGAGAGCCCCACTGCGCAGCTGTGGTCATCAGGTTCAGGAACTGGGTACCGGGTGGAGCCCACGCGGCTGGGGCTTGGCCCTGATTCCCCGTGTGGCCTCAGGCCTCCTCTCTGTGGGCTCAGGCCACACTGGTCCTTCTGCAACCTGGAACCTGGGGCTCAGGGGTCAGGACTGCTGCCCCCCACCTCCCCTGGCCACATCCCCGGGCCTGCGCAGGGCATTTTGTCTTTGAATGGCTGCTCCTTTACCTGGTAAGGTGTTGCCAACGAGCTCCAGGTACTGGTCCACGGACGTGAGGATTTTGTAGCCTGCACTGTTGATGACAGCTCGGGGTGGCACCTGCCGCTCATAGGCCTAAGGAGAGGGTAAGAGAGGTGGCCCCTGGGGGTTACAGGCGTGGCCTAAGGCAAATCCCATCTCCAGCTCTGGCTTTAGGACCGGACTCAGTGTTGCCGGCCCCAGGTGGGGAGGAGGATGAGGGGGAGGATGGAGGAGAGGAGGGAGAGGCAGGGAAGAGAAAGAGGAGTCTGGCCAGCATGAGTCAACACGGTACAGTGACCGGACCCAGGCTCTGGGCTCACATCCTGGCTCCACTTGACGACCGTCTGTGTGACAAGCCTCCTTCCCCTCCCAGGCTTCTTTCCTCCCCTATAACACCAGGGTCACAATGACTCCCCCCTCACAGGGCTGCGCGAGGTCTCAGGGAGGCAGCGCACAGTGCCCGGCACAGCGAGGACAAGCAGACACGCTGAGGTTTCTGTTGCTGTCACCGCTCCCCATACTACCCACCCCTCTGTCATCCGTAGCTACCACTAGCTGGGCCTTCACTACGCACCAGGCCCTGAGCTACGGGCACTGCATGCCTCGTCTCACAGGAGACTCACCACCCAGCAGGCGGGTACCATCATGGGTCAGCTGCAGGTAGGGACCTGGGACACGAACCTGGCCTATCGGCTCCCTAAGTCTTGAGCACCACACAAGCCCCCTCTGGAGGAGAGCCGGGTCTGGGCACCGCTTTCTTAGGGGAAAACACGGGGCTCACACAGCTGGGCCGCCATGCTGTGTCCTGCCATCAGGTGTCACGACTCAACCCATGTCTTGAGAGCAGGGGGAACCTCCAGGACAGGGTCCCAGATTATGTGGACGAGCCCTGCAGGCGCGTCCCATTCAATTCTGCTAATTTGAGAACCACCGCCCTGGGGCAATAGGTTGCTCCCGACTGTTGCTCCGGCACTGGGCACTGACCCGCCTGAAACAGAGGGCTCAAGCCTGTGCTCTGGCTGCTCCGGAGAAATGTCTGGTAGGAAAACCTGGGTCTGCGCCTTAACCAGATGGGGCTATTCTCCAAGGGCTCAAGGCAAAGATAGGGACACTCTGCAGGACACATCCAGCCACTGCAGGGCAGGGAGGTGCAAAGGGGGTGGATGGGGAAGGAACGGGGAAGAACCACCACCCAGGGGTAAGCGGGGCAGGGAATGGCTGCTGAAGAGCAAGGGTGGGACCTGCGAGGAGCTGAGCGGCAGGAAGCCCCGCCAGCAAGGAGGCCCAGGTCGGGGAGGCCTGGGCTAGGGCCCTGGAAAGGGAGAGCTTTGGAGGGACCGGAGAGAGGTCTGGAGGGCTGGGTAAGGTGGTTATAGCGAGCTGGTTATAGGGGAGCCAGAGAGGGGATGCCTGGATGGATGGAATTTAAAAAGGGCACCCGAAGCGAGCCAGGAAGGTGGGAACGGGTTGGGGAGGGTGCTGAGGTTCCGCTTTGGCCCTGGCGACAGCAGAGCGGGGATGCCAGGCGGCAGGGTGAGGGTGGGGTGGGGGTCTGGAGTCTCAGATTTAGGAGCGGGGCGAGCGGCGTGATGATGACTGTGGAGGCAGACAGCTGGGGGAGGTGGAGAAGGGGAAGAAGACCTGGCCGGGGCCAGCAGGGGCTGGGGGATCGGTGTGGGGGCCCCGAGGCTGGCTGGGGTGGCGGCCTCACCACTTTGTTCTCGTAGAGCACCAGCCCATAGTTGTGGGGCACGAGGCTGAAGCGGTTCCTCCACTTCTTGTTGTCCTCCTGGTGCTGGAAGAGGTTCCCCGAGAAGATGATGCGCTCATCCAGCGGCACCTGCGGGAGCGAGGAGGGCGGGCAGTGAGGCCTGGCAAGGGAACGGGTCCTCCAAGGAGGTGACAGCCTGGCCTGCAGTGCCTGTGTGCCCACCCCTGGGGCAGGGCTGTGTGTCACCCGCTGGGCAAACGAGGAGAGTGAGGCCCGGGGCTCCCCAAAACCCAGGAGGGGCAGCGGTGGTGTCGGGACTTGAACCCAGGCCGACCACCACGATTCAGAGCCCAGCCAGGACCCCCACTCCATCCTGGCCATCAGGGGGCACGGCTACCCCAGGACAGGCCTGGGACTTTCTGGGGTCCATGGCAAACTGCTTCCCCATCCGCCCCCACTACAGCGAGGGCGCACAGCTGTCACTCCAGCAGCGGGGACACCCCCACGCCAGCACCTGGGCAAGTCTCTTCTCAGCTCTGGGCCTCAGCTCATCCTCGGGGCAACAAACAGTTGACCAAGGTGGCTCTGGGGAAGGCACTCAGCTCTGACAGCTGACATGAATCTGGGTGGGGATTCATGGGAGGGAGGGGACCTCAGTCTGGCGGGGTCGACACTTCACGGGCATCCCGGCAGGTTGGTGACAGCGGGAGCACCCAGACATTCCTGCAAAGCCCTAGCTTTGACTCTCCCTCTGACTCAGTGCGACCTCAGACCTGTCATATCATCACCTCTCTGGCCCTTTAGGCAGCCCCGGTCTGTTCCACAATAAATGTGGCTCCATTTGCAAAAAGAAACCTGCACCATGTGCGACACCGGGAGAAGGCGTCATTGTGAGCGGAGCCTAATCCCTCCCAGCTCGCCCGCCCTGTCGCCGGGCTGGCCTGCAGCTGCAGCCGGACGCGGGCAGCCCCTGCCAAGATGCTCCCCCACCCCGGGCCTGGCTCCTCACACGCAGGCCCCTCTCCCCAGCAACCTCCCCGACACTCTGCAAGGGGAAATGCCGAAAGACTCTTGGAAAATGAGGGCCCATTGTCCTGAAACAATAGGACCCCCGCAGACTGCTTCCTACCCAGGGATAAAAATATTCACAGGAAAAGAAAACAGTTCTCCCTACCACCCCCACTCCATCCCTGCCCCCCCACACACACACACAGGGGGTTTTGCCCAGGTCACGGGGCTGCAGTTCAGTGGTCTGTACTTAGACCAGGGCCAACTCTCTGCCCACCTCTCCATGCCCAGGTCTTCTAGAAAGAGTGCGGACACAGCTCTCCTAACAGCCCGCGAAGCCCCTCCAGCCCCCCCGGCCTCTGCTTAGGGCGAAGGCCCCGACTCAGGGCCAGTGGGCACCTGCGCCTAAGGGCACACTCAGCTCGCTGCCCAGGCGAGCTCACCATCTCCAGCCCTGAGTCCACCTCCGAACCCTGGGCAGCCTGGAATGGGTGGTGGCTTGCAGGTTTGGGTTTATTTTTAAGATTTTCAAATGGCAGAGTCGTGTTTCCAGGGGAAAAGCCTGCAGAAAACAGGAGGGAACCGACAGCCCAGGCCAAACAGAGGGACTGCAAAGCCCTCTGATGACGCGGTGGGACTCTTTGGTGGGCGGTGGATGGATGAAGCACGGGCCCCGGTTCCAGTCCCACCTCCACTGCCCACACCAGGGGAGCCTGGACAAGTGACTCCTCCTCCCAAAGCCTCAGCACCCACAGACGTGGACACAATCATAATCTGTCAGACAGCAGAGCTGTGCCCACGGGATGAACCGTGCCCACGGGATGAACCGTGCCCACGCAAGCACCTGCTATTCTTATTCCTGTTTGTTTGTATTGTTACTATTTTTATTGTCTTATTTTTCATTTTTGTTTCTAATAAAAGCAGTGGAGGCTATGATGATGCTGGTTATTAATGCTATTATTTCTATTAGTATTAAATCTACTACCGTGATTTAACATCACGATGGCTAATTTCCTGAGCGGCCAAAATGAGACCAAAAGTCCCTGTTTTTCAGGGATTGGGGGTGATTTCATTTTACTCATTTTTGCTCACATATTCATTCTGTTTTCCTACAATAAACACACACCCTTGCGAGTGTAAAAGGCATTTCTCATGCAGAGTAAAAGCTTCGGGCTGTCAGCGGGCCCCCACTTCTGTCTCGGGTTATTTGGGACCCACCTCCCTGGGATATCTCTTTCCAAATTGGGGGTGGGGCGGCAATTCCAGCTCTGCCCACTCTGTAGAAGCAGCTCACCTGGGCAGGGTGCAAGGCCTTTCCTACCAGACACCCAGGACATGCCCCATCTCCACTCTGCCCTCCGTTATCAGGAGGTCGGGAGATTGCCATGATGCCAGGGGACCAGCCTTTTCTGGGTCCAAGATCAAAGGAACACATGCTCTGAGAGGCTGTGACACAGACCCGAGCTACCCTCACCCTGAGGAGGCTGGGGGCTGAGGCAGAAAGAGCCCTTGGCTAAGTCTGGGACCTGGCTGAGTGCTGCCTCCGCCAGCCAGGCAAGCCGGTTTAAGGCTCAGCCCCGGGCCTTTGCACATGCCATTGACTTGGTGCCATATTCCTTCTCTCATAAGGTCCTCAGCTGAGAGGGCCCTTCTTCCAGGAAGCCCTCATGAGCCACCCAGATGGTGTCAGGCCCCCACGGTCTGAGTTCGCCCTGTCATCTCCTTCATAGCGCTCATTTGACTGTGCAAATGGCTGTTTACAGTTGCGGTCTGTCTCCGGTCTGCAGGGGCCACAGCGCCTGACCTGACAGTCAGTCTCCGGCCTGGCTCTCTCTCAGGGTAAATCCCTGTCTCATCAGCAGCTCTCCTACCCCCCAGGGCTAACGCCTCCGGCTATTCCTCCCACTGAGAAGACACCAAAGGGTAATAAACCCTCAAAGCCAGGTCAAGTGACGCCTCCTCTTGCCTTTTTAGTCTCCTGGTAAATAGGCACATTTTTAGTTACTTGGTTTGGAGGGAGGGTGGGGGTGGAATGAAACAGAAATCCCAGTGTGGGGCCCTCTCAGCCTCTTCTGTCTGCTCTGCCACCTCCCCTGTGCCCTCCAGACCCACCCATCCCCACTCCGTCATGCCCAGCAAAGCCCCACAAACCTCCCTCCCCCTGCACGAAGCCGCTGTCACTCCCCTGGCCCCTGATGACTCTTCGCTCTGAATACCACTTCACAGAGAAACTGAGGCTCAGCAAGGTGAAGCCATATGTCTCAGGTCACCCAGCAGGTGGGGACTCACACATCCTTAGAAATCCCACGCGCCATTAATCCTCTCACTGAATCCTCACCATAGGCCTCTGCAGAGGGCACCCACCTGTCACACGAGGAGACTGGGCCTTAAAGGATGACTCCACTGAGGGGATTTGAACCCAGGCCCCCCTGAGCTCTTTCTCACCAGACTATGAGGTTCCAGGCTCCATCCCTCCTCGATGGCACTGGCCCCAGACCCTCGAAGCACAGCCAACCGGGCTGTGGGGAGGTGTGGCCAGGTGGCCGAGGGCAACTGCTCAGCCCGCCAGCCATGGCATTTGGCCACTGATGACCTGAGCGCCAGACACGAGGGTTGCCCGGCTGACCTGGTTTGGACCCCACTTCTCGAGGGATCGGCTCAACCAGTCAGGTTCCCAGAGGGAAGCAGGTGGGCACTCTGCTCAGGGGCCGCCAGCCAAGAGCAAGTAGCCTCTGGCTGCTGCTCGGTTGGTCATTCCAGGGCAAGGCCACCTGCAGAAGCGGCGGCTCTGGTGCCCTTCTTCCTCACCACCCCTCCCCTGCCACCAGCCTGGCCACCCAGGGGGCAGAAGGCAAAGGTCACTAAAAGGGAATGACCCCAGCCCAGGGATGGGCAGTGCCCTCAAATGGGACTTCCCTGGGTTAACACTGGGCCCCCTGCACTACTCACAGAAGGGCGAGGACGGGTCTCGTCCCAAAAGCCCAGACCCGAGACTGGCGGCTGGCTTCCAGCCTGGCACTCAGAGCCCGCCCTGTGCCCCGTCACTCCCTCACTTCCTCTGGGGCCAATCACAGGGTCCCCTCCCCAAGAGGCTTCACTTGCTTCCTCCAGCCCACGCTCACCCCCCGGCCAGAGCCAGGGAGCTTCCAGGCCCTCCCCACATAAATACTTACTGGGCCAACACAGCCCTACTACTAACAACGGGACAGTGACGAGGCCGGTGATGACGACAGTGTCAGCCAGCACTGTGCGAGCGCCTTCCCTGCCCCAGGCACCCGGCTGCCTGGAATCTGAAATCCTAGCAAGCACCCTGCGCACGCTCATCCCATTTCACAGAGGCGTAAACCGAGGCTTCACGAGGTGAGGTCATTTGCTCACGGGCACACGACGAATTAGAGGAGGTGCTGGCCTTGAACCCGGGTCTGTCGAGATGACTCCGGAGCCCCAGCTCTCCTAGTGGAGGGGAAGAGCTGGGCAGGGGATCCCCACAGTGACAAAGGGGCCTCGGGGACACCACCAGGTCATCTGTGTATTCAGAAGCTGAGCAGGGCCCTTAGACACCATCGCTGCACCAATGGGAAACTGAGGCCCGGAGAAGGATGTTGCTCACTGGACACCGCATGGGGAGGGGGTGTCGGAGCCCCTCACCTTGCGCCAGAGCAGCTGGGCCTGCGGCACCCCGGTGCCCTCGATCTCGTGGCGCATGCTGTTGAAGAGGGCGACTCCATACTGGTCCTCGTAAAAACGAAGGAACTCCGTCAGGATCTTTCTGGTTTTCTCTGGAAGGGAAGAACAAACAGGCCCGTGAGGTCGTCATGGTTACCGACAGTCAGCGACCCTGCCCCGGGGAGGGGCGTCCCCAACGCCCCAAATTCCTGCGCGGGAAACTGTTTGCACAAGCTCCGCGTTTCCTGCACTCAGCTGGGTGAGCCTCCGGACAGGAAAACGGGCCAGGACCCCAGACGGAGAAACCGCCAGGGAGAAACGACAAGGAGCCGAGAGACGAGTGAAAAAGACGCTCAGCCTCCCCGGTCACCAAACAGACGCAGAAGGAGCCAAGATTCCCGTTTTCCCCATCAGAGGGACCAGGAGGCGAGGGGACACGCAGCCTGCCCCGGGCCTGGGGGTGAGGGAAAGGGAACGGCCTTTTCGGAGGGCGACGGGCAGCTGTGCGCACAACTTCACGGGTGTGAGCAAGAAGGGGGGGCGTAAGTATATGGATCAGCAAAGGGGAGGTGTCCACGCTCCATCGCGGAGAGAAGAGCACGTTACAGAATCGGGTGTCACCGCATTTACAGGATGCCATCGCGTCTCCAGTTGTCCCGTGCGCACAGATTACTCAGGCCTGGGGACTTCCAGAAAGGGGTCCCGAAGGCCGCACGCCTGAGTGCTAAGGCGGGACCTCGGGGTGCGGGGCTGCGGACAGCGGGATCGCTCTCGTTTTCTGTTTTATTCGCTTTTCGAGCCTTTTCATGATCTCACAGGCACGACTCCTTTCTCAATAAAATAATAAATATTCTAAAATTGACTCATTCACCAGGTTAGCGACCTTTGTGCTTCCACTGGCCCGTTTGCTCCTCTTTTCTGCTACGAAACAGAGAAGGTGAACGCTGTGGCCTCCGGGGCAGGCCCAGCGCGCATTAAACGCTCAGTAGTTTGAGCTGCCCACGTGGCGTTTGCAGATGAAGAAACTGAGGCCCAGCAAGGGTCGTGACCCAGGACCAGAGGGCCTTCTCCTGGAGAAAGACTTATTGGTGCTGAGCAGCTGCCTCAGCCTGAGCCCCGACCAGGGGTTTGTGCTGGCCCCCTGTGCGGCGCCCTCTCTGGGCCTCAGTTTCCCCCAGCACACTGAGCGGACTGGACCCAATCATGGTTGGGCCCTGACAGGTTTGGATTCCAGGCTTCGAAGGCCTGGTCCTTTCTCGAAGGAGAAGGGACTGACATGACACTGTCCCCTCCCTGCTCCCCATGGGTACGGAGTGCCCCTCGCCAGCGTAGCATTTCATCTAATCCTCTCACTAGCTCTGTGAGGAAGGGCTGGTGTCATTCCCGCTTTACAGAAGAGGAAACAGAGACCCCGAGAGGTTAAGTGACTGGCCCAAGGTCACACAGCCAGTGGGCAGCGTAGCTGGGATGCAGTCCTGGGAACCAGCCAGGATGCGGTGGCCGAGGGAAAAGGCTGAAAGCATGTCCCACGTCCCACACCTAGGAGCTCGGCCAGGCCCACTCCCTCCACGCCCTGGGGAGACGGCACAGCCCATGGTCCCCTCGCTGCGGCCTTGGCCTCGCCTGTGCTCCCCTTTCCTGGAACAAGGCCACGTCTGTCCATATTCTGGGAGGGAGGAAGGGGAGAACAAATGAGGAATTTGCTTCGAATGCCTCCTTTTTAAAAACCGTAAACAACCAGAACTTCTCAGAGACCAGGGGAATTGTTTTGGAAAATGATGAGACAAGATGGGGCTGGAAGGAGATGGGGTACGAACGGGGGTCAAATAGAGAAAATGGGATCCTACATGACAAAAATATTGAAAAACCCCATAATCACCACCGTAAGTTACCGCTGATGGTGAACCCGAGCCAGTGAGCGGGCAAGTTTCACATGTGTGAGCCCAGAAAATCTTCATGGAAACCCCGGGGAGTCAGTGCTATTGTTTCCCCCATTTTAGGGATGAGGAGGCTCAGCCGCCAGCCCACCAAGCCTCGGCCCGGGGTTTTGTCCCATCTCTGCCCCAAGCAGCCAGACTCGCAGCGGGCACTCTCCCAGCAAGCCGGGTGGGCAGGCATGGGCCCTCCATCGCGAGGTTCCTCTGGGAGGCCCAACCCGAGCCTGAGCACCAGCCTCGGACAGAGCATCATTTCCAGAAGGACTGGAATCTGCCCTGACCCCGGGGGGAGCCAGGCCCAGGAGGAAGCCAACGGGGGCTGCCCGCAGCCTGTCCTCGGCTGCCAGATCAGGGAAGGCCAGATTTCGAGTCCAGGCAGGGAGTGGCTGGGTTTAGAAGGGCCCTGGGGCTAGACTGGGGAGGACAGGAAGGGCAAGGCTAGCCAGGTGAGGGCCCAGGCATCATCCCATAGAGCCAGGCACCCTTAAGGCCCACACTGGGTGGGGCTGTGGACTGGAGAGGAAGCCTGTGGGGGCTGAGGAAGTGACAACCAGAACAAGGTGACCCAGACAGAGCCAGAAGGCACAGATGAGTCTGACAAACCTCAAACGTCTGGGCCGAGAGGGGCCAGGGCAGGGTGGGAGGCGGGGACGAGATCCATTCTAGACCTTTCAGGTTATCCAAGGGCGACTGTAGGACCAGAGTCCGGGGGCGTGAGGACTGGAGGAGAAGGCACAGGGCAGAGGGTGGTGAGAGGAAAGGGATGGGCATGACCCTGGGGGTGCCTCGCTCCGCAGAGAAGGAAGAGAGGCAGGCGCGTGAGCCCGCATGCCCCAGCGGCAGCCACCCGGGCCCGACCGCACCCAGCTCTAATTACGGGCATGCCTGAGGGCTGTCCCGATCTGATTCTGTTTCTAGAGAAACTCTTTGCTACCTAAAATTTCAGAACCAAAAGATGGGTGAGTGGGGGGTCCCTCGCCATCCAGCCTTGCCCTCCCAAAGGGACTGAGATGAAGAGCAAATGCTACCGTCTAAGGGCTGACTGCAAACCCGGGCAGTGCGGGGGTGGGTCTGGTGCCCTTCTCATCACCAGTGGATCCCCCCGGCTCATTGCCTGTGGCCTGGTGCAGGCTGGCACTAAGGACGAGGAGGTCCACTCACCAGCCATATGGTTACAGAGTGTCCGCTCCCCAGCGGGCCCCACAGGACAAGGGAGATGCTGAGTGAGGGGTGGGGGCGATGTCACGCCCCTAGGGATTAAGGACTAAGGGGACAGAGCTGGCAGCGCCAAGGGCTGGGCACACTCATCTAAGTTTGGCAGCAAAAGGAACTCTGGAAAGGGAAGACGGGAAGAACAGGGCAGCGGGCGGCTTCCTGGCGGAGGTAGCCCCAAGCACATTCTTGAGAGATGTCCTAAGACAGCTTGGGAGGAACTGCCACGTGCTTGGTGCACAGGAAGCACCACAGGAAGGCAGGGGATGAGGACTTGGGGCGTGAGGACCTCGGAGAGGCAGGAGGGGGGAAGGGGCCCAGCCCCCTATCAGGGACCAAGGGCTCAGAGGGAAGAAGCCCTGAACAGGGTCCCCCTCTCTGGCCAGATGCGTGGCCCTGGGGAAGGCCCCCACGGGAGGGCCAGGCCTCAATGCCCAGGTGGCGCCCTCCCTGTAAACGCTACTCAGCACCCCACGCTCTCCTTCCCTGCCTTTCCCTGCCTCCCTGCAGCAGCTGTCTCCCTGAAGCTGCCACAGGGACTTTACAACTTAAATTCCCACAGCAGCATCCTCGCCTGCGTGTTCGCGGGTGGTCCCTGAGGCCTCAGTGCCCCTCTCTCCTTCACACCTGCCGCACCAGCTCTTCCCGCTTCCTCCCACAGCGTCCAGACACCACATGCCATGAATTTGGGGCCCCCAAGACCACGGCTCTGAGCCAGAGAGGATGGATGAGGACTCACCTGAGGTTGCACAGCAGGACTGAGGCACCTGGGGTTCGAATCATGGCCTGGTGACCCCCTCCTGATCCTGGCTCTGACCACTGTTCCCAGGGCTCCCCACCCCCAGTCCAGAAGGCCAAAAGGAAGGAGGTCATGGCCCCCCACTCCAGAGGCAGAGCCAGCCCTGTGGGTCCTGGGCCCAGGGACTGGGAGGCCCCTTGAGTTATAGTGATTCAGTTGCTGCTGGGAGCGACAGAGATGCTGGGGCAGAGCCGTCTCGGGGCGTGTGGCCACCTCACCCATTTTCCACATCGTCTCAGCCATCCTCCCTCCCTCTCCACGCTGACTGGTGGAGGAGAAGGTATAGGACGGACTGAGGGGGCCTGTCCTGCGATTCCAGGCTCCCAGCCGTCTGCTTAGGACCCCAGGGTGTGGGCCAAGTCCCGGTTCTGCCAGAGCCCAGCCCTGCAGCTGCCTAGCTCAGAGCCTCAAGCTCCTCATCTGTGAAATGGGCATAACCGAATCCACTCACAGCGCTCCCCAGGGAGAGGAAAGCAGGTGAAGTGTGCCGTTCAGGACCCCCATACGCGCCGCTCTTAATCGCAGCAGTGCCCGGCTTCTAAGGACAATGGAAGAGCCTAAAACGGTCATAGGCAGGTATGGCTTTTATAGTTTGAAAACATCCCATTAAGACTTAAAAAAAAAGAAAAGAATGAGGAAAAGAACCCACAAAATAAATGATGATAAGGGTGGGTAAGTCTTCGACAGACAAAGATCAGAGGGAGGGCCCAGGAGAAGGAAGGGACCTCACAGGCAAAGGGGAGGGGGAGAGAAAGCCAGGCCAGGAGTGTGCAAGGCACATGCCCAGACCCAGGATCCCACCTGACCTTAGTGGAAACCCATGGCATAATCTCCAGCCCCTGCTGGTGCCCAGAGCCAATCACCACCCCCTTTTGTGCCCCTTTGCCAGCACGTCCCACAGAATAAGGAGGTAAGCTCACCCCACTAGGACAAAGGGCCCAACACACACACCCAGATTCTTCAAAGGAAGCCAGAGGTGAACACAGGTAAATAGAGCCTTCCGCTTTGCAGGTGTGTGAACCGAGGCTCAGAAAGATTAGTGACTCATGAAAGGCCATTTCACTCCGTCAACAGAAACCTACCGTGCACCTCTGCGGGGTGTCACGGAAGGGGCCTGCCTCTGGGAGGCCCGATTCTCTCCTTAGCCCGAGAGGGCAGCCCGTGAACTCTGGGACTGGAGCTGAGTGTCCCAGTCTGTTCCCGGCCACCGCTGTGCTCTAGGACCCCGGGGAGCCACTGCCCACCCAGGGCCTCCGTCTCCACGTCACATCTGCAACATGAGGGTAGTGACTCCATCTGGCTTTGAAGAGGTCACGTCCCAGGACCTCAGGGCCAGGGCAAAACCCTCACGTACACACACGGGGTTTGTTTGGGAGTCAAGCCTTTCCGCACGCTGGCTGAGGACGGCGTCTCGTGTCTTAGATCTCTAGATCTTAGCATGTCCCTGCCCCCAAGACGACAGGAACCCCATCTCCAGAGCCAGAACCCGTTATGACCACCGAGCGTGACCCAGAGGGGCCTTCTCACCAGCCGGTCCTTCTAACTCTGCCCCCAGAACTCCCAGAGGCTGCCAGGGGTGCCAGCCGCTGAGGACGTTTGCATGTTCAACAGCTCGTTGTGAATAGAGATTGCTACGCCCACTTTACAGATGAGGAAACTGAGGCTTAGAGAGACCTGGTGACCTCCTCAAAGCCTGGAAGGGAAAGAGGTGGGTTTCCAACCTTGTCTCATACCACAGCTTCTTCCTCCCCTGGTCTCTCGGGCTGCAACATGATTGCCAAAGCCCTGCCTTGAACTTCCTTGCTGCGCCTTTCTTTGCCTGGGCTCAAGAGGCTGGTAAAGCGGATTTTACTGTCCTCATTTTACAGAGGAGACTGAGGTTCAGAGAGGCAAAGTGACTTTCCCAGGGTCACACAGGTGGCCACACTATCAGAGCCAGGACCGAACGCTGGGGTCTCCAGCCCACCTTGTGAGGGCCGGCAGGGACCCTTCACGCCTGCTGGGTCCTTACTTGTCCACCTTCTCCGGGCCTCAGTTGTTCTAAATGCGTGCGTGGGTCCCTGTTGGCTCAGCTGATCTAAAATCTCAACGACAATCTAATCAGTGTTGTCCTCAAGAGCTGACCAGGATGCTGGCCTCAGCATCTCCTCTGAGCTGCTGGTGAGTCAGCTCTGAGTGGGAGGTGACCACAGGCCCACCCCCCAGGCTGGACAGAAGGATGGGGGAATAGGTGGAAGGCAGGACTCAGCACCACCCCCACCTGTAGTACAGAGCACTGTCTCCTCTGGGCTCTGGGTTCAAGTCTCAGCTCTCTGCCACCTGCTGGCTGTGCGGCTTTGGCCAGGGCGCTTCCCTTCTCTGAGCCTCTGTATCCCCTTCTGCAAAATGGCACAACAGTGTATGCCCGATTGGGCTGTAAGGAGACCTCTAAGCTAAGCAATATAAAGCCCTTTGCCCTGGCAAGGAGAAGGCATGTCACTGATGGCCTCTCCTATAAAGTCCCTTTCGTCCAAGCTTCCCCTAACGCAGGGAGAAGCCCCTGAAATGGAGGTCAAGCACCACCATCCTGCCCATCCCCCAGGACCAGCACAGACAGCAGCCGGAAGAACATTAATCTCTGATTTTCCAAACTGACAACATTCAAGGATCACACTACTTCCTGCACTCAGATAGCGGAGGCTGGCAAGACCCGGGGGGGCCCCAGGGTGGCCTGAAGCTCCCTGGTGATGCTGGAGGACTTGGGGGCTGAGGGATGGGGCACTGGGCCCACGGTGCACGTAGGGAAACTGAGGCTCAGCGAGAAGGGGCTTGCTGAGCTGAGAAGGGGAGGAGGCACTGCAGGGGTCCTCGGAGAGCAGACCTGGAAAGGTGATACCCTGGAAAGCCTGGAGTGCCAAGCTAAGGGGTGTCTGCCTTCTCAGGCCCTCCCAAAGCCCAGCACATGCCACAGCGGTGCTAAGCCTTTCACCTGGATCGGCCCCCCAAACCCTCAACTCAACCCCCTGGCAGATGGCATCCGACTGGAGGAACGTTTAGACAAGGACACGGAGACAGAGAACTGAGTCCCCTTCCCATGTCCCTCAGCTGGGAAGCAGAGGGACGGGATCTGAGCCCAGGCCAGGGGTCCCCTCCGCCCTGGCCGTGGGGCACCTGCACCAGGTGGCAGACCTGAGATCGCAGCGGCTCTGTGCCAGCCCGGGGGGCTTCACGTTCGGCCTGGCCCTGCTTTGGCCTAAGCCGAGAGCACGGTGCCAGGCCCGTTCCTGGTCCATCCGGTCCCTCCAGCGGGCTCCGGGGACATGCCTCACCCACCAGGCCCGGCCCAGTTTCAGGGCTGAGAGATCTGCCGACTGAAACCGGGCCGGGCGGGGCCACAACCTGCCTGCCTGGTTCCCAGAGCACCTGGGAACAGGGCCGGGTGACAAGGTGGGGGAGGCCGCCAGGGACACCAACCCTACCCACCCCAGAGCTGAAGGAACAGCAGAAACAAGAGGAGGCAGGGACCCCATTCTGCCATGTCGTAGTGGTGCTGTCACCGTGGGAAAGCAGGAAAAGCTCGGGGTCTAGAGAGGTGTCAGCGCTGTCTGAGGGTCACAGAGCGTGTCCCACAGGGCAGGGTGGCCATGCCGGCCCCCGGTGCCTAGCCCGGGGCCCTACCACATGCTCACTGTTCACACCAGCAGAAGCTGCTGGTTCAGTGCCCGCTCTGCACCCAGGACGGTGCCACACATGTACACGCGTCATTTCACGCGTTATCCCCGCTTGACACAAGAGGACACTGCGATGCAGACAGGGTCTCGGGACACCCAGGTTGTAAATGACGTGTACCCAGGACAGTCTCACAGGAACCAAACTTTGGGTGGCTGCATCTCACCGCTGTCTTCCCTCCTTAGGGGGCAGGGCAGGGCCGGCCCTGTGGGTGGCCCCCGTCAGGAAGGTGGACAGAAAGGCTGACAGGCTCCCACTCAGGACTGTAATCAGGGGGGGAGGGGGAGGCCCAGAGGAGGAGGGGAATGACAGGCTCCATCGGCCAGCAGGGGCAGGCGATCTGCAGAGCCAAATCCGGAATGGGGTGGATCACCTGAGCACTCCCGCCACCCTAAGCCAGTCCTTGTCCAGAAGGGGAACGACCCCCAGAGAAGTCAAGGCACTGATGAAAGCTCACCCCATAAGTATCCCCTGAAGAAGCGGTGTGCTCAGAGCATCTGCAGAGCAGCGGCAGGTCCCTGGGACCCCCACTTCTGGGCACCAGAGGATTCCCACCACCCCACGCCCCGCTCCCCAGTGCAAGGCCCCCAGGGTGAAGCCGGCTTTCTAACTTGGGGCCAGTCCAGCTTGGTCCAAATGATACCAACAGTCACTGCTTCCCCCCTCCCCAGCCAGGCCACTCCCATGTCACGCCTGCCACAGCCTCCAAACTTCTCCCCCGCAACCTCTCCTGCTCAAAAGCCTCCCGTGGCTCCCACTGCCTTGGGCCCCTCAGCATGTCCCAGACCGCGTGAGCCCTTCTGCGCACAGGGTCCTGCACAGGCTGCTCTCGGGTCATCAGTGGTCCCCTCTCCTCCGCGGAGCTCATTTCTCAGCCCTCGGCAGCACTGTCCCTTCCCCCAGGAAGTCCCCAGGGTGTTGGGTCCCCCCACTTACTCCCACAGCCCCCCCATGATCTCACAGTGGGCAAAGGCTGTTCCCTGTCTGACTCCCCCTGGCAGTACCCACCACATCAGGGACAAATCCCAGCACATAGTGGGAATGGGAAGGAAGCTGAGAGTGAGAGGCCAGAGGCAGAGATGTCGAGCCAGGCCCGCCACCCCGCTCCCACCGCCCGCCCAGGGAGACGCCACCCCCATTGAGCAATAAGCTCCCGTGCACACCCCAAAGATTTCTCACCATAGAAAGGGAGGCCAATGCCCAACCCAGGGGCCATGGCTGGGTCCCAGGGATGACAGAATGTGCACGACACTGCCCCTTTTCCTCAGGAACATGACTACCACCATCAGGTTCCCTTCCCGCTGGCCTCAGGTCCCCTGATGGGACTCTTTGTTGGGTCACTCCTTCCCAAGGGCCAGTTATTAACAAGGAAAAACCTCCTCCCATCAAGACAGCACACCGAGGCCAGATAATGACAGCCACCTGACCGCAACCGCCCAGCTCTGTGCGAGTGAGTGACTTTATGTGGGAGATGGCAGTGGCATGGAGGAGGGAGGCCCCGTCCTTGCCGCAGCAGACAGAGGAGGAAATGAAAGCGCCACCCAGCTGGGAAGGCACAGTGCTGGCTGGCGACACCCAGCACTCACATGGGCTAGCACTCGATAGGGGCATTTACTGAATTTTGACACTGAGCCCTGGCAACGGTCCCGGAAGGGGGGTACAGGTATCATCTCCCCCTCTCCCACCCCCCGCCAGAGGAAACAGAGGCTTTGAGGCCTGGTGACTTGTCCAAGGTCAACCAACCTCAATGAAGGGGAGCAACTCTAGGCTGAGGCTTGAACCCAGACTCCAGGGTTGTACACACGACAGGAGACAGCCATGCACAGCAGCTGGTAAAGGCTCTCACTGGCCTCTGGGGGCCGAGGAGACCACACGCTCACCCGTCACCACATCCTCAGCACCCGACACGGGGCCTGGCACACCGCAGCCCGCAAACACATTACCCTGAATCTGATGCAGGATCCACTAGGATCTCCATCCCGCTTCCTCCCCACTGCCCCACCCCGGCCATTTCCTACCTGTCTCAGGTACTTCCCGCCTCCACGCATCACCGAGGCTCTGCCCTCTGGCTGGAACTCTCTTCCCTCTCTTTCCCACAGATGGAATTCTCAGCCAGACTTCCAGGCCCTGCCCAAACATCGTCTCTTCCATCGCCGTGTTCTCAGCTGCCCATTTGCATGTGATTATAATACTAACTGGGGCATGAGCTAATGCGTGTAACACTTAGCCCAGTGCCAGGCACAGAGACAGCTCCCTGTGCTAACAGTCCCGTCCACATTACTTCATTTAACCCTCACCCGGATGTCGTGTTAAACCCATTTTATAGATGAGGTGGCTGAGGCTCAGAAAAGCGAAGTGATTTGCCCAACACCACACAGGTAAGAGCACATTTGGGACATGTGCCTAGAACCGTGCAGCTCACAAACTCACAAGTACCTGTGGACTCTCTGCTGGGACTTTCTCCACTCGAAGGGCAGCTCCCCGGGTCTGACCACAGGCCCCTGGACCTGAGAAGGGCCCCGTGAGATTGGACAGATGGGGAAACTGAGTGGGGGAGGAGAGCCAAGCACCCCCAGCCTGTCAGTGGCCCAGCCCCTCCTGACAGCACCGCGGAGAGAAGTCAGCAGGATTTTGGTACTCAGAGAGGAACGCTGGCTCCGGCCTGGAATGTTCTCCCACAGCCTGGCCATCTCCTCTGCCTGGCCATCTCCTCCTCCTCCCCAGGCTCCAATGCCACCTCCTTGGGAACCCCCCAACCCAAGCCCTGTCCCCACAGCTTCTGCTGCCACAGTCCTCACTTCTCCTTGGCATCCTTCACCGCTCTGATCACTGTGTCACTGGGAAAGACTCCTTCAGCCCATCTCCCCACAGACAGAGACCTTATTCCACCATCTCCCCAGCACCCAGGTCATGCCTGGCCCAGGCGGGAGCTCAGTGAACACATGCTGAAGGAAGCTCACTCAGTTTCGGTGCTAAAATGGCTACCCAGGAGGCCACATGGGCCTGGGAAGGAGGCTAAGGAGGGCAGAGGCTGGCTTTGGGGGACGGTGGCAGCAGGCAGGAGCTGCCGGGAATTCTCACAAAGCTGCCTTGAAAGCTCTTCTCAGCTAGCAAATATTTAACCACAGCTCAGTCGGGTGGGAAGAGTGAGCATGGAGGCAGGAGGGCCTGAAGGAGGGAGGTGGCTGAGCGCAGGCCAGAGAAAAGCCCCCCAACCTCCCTGCCCCGAAAAAGCAGACTGGAGACCCGCCCACCCATGGGGGAGACTGCCCTTTCCTTTACACCTCGAGGCCTCCTCAGAGGGAGGAAGTCAGTTCCCATCTTGACACAAACAGAGGGAAACAAAAGCCCTCTCATCCCCTCCCTCCCGCCCTCCCTGTCTGGCAGCGGCCTGTGCCCACAGCCTACAGTTGGCTGCTTGTTCTGGAGCCCAGAACCCAGGCGTCCCTGCTCCCTGGGAGCACAGACCCAAGCTGGGAAGGGTGGAGATGGGGTGCCAAGGCCCCCTGCAGCGACTCCCACCCAGGGCAGGACCAGCCTCCCTGCGCCTCCCCTAGGCCCTTAGAGGAGCACCACTTCTGCTGCTGGGAGCACATAGTGAGTTGGGCTCCCAAGGCTGGAGTCTTGCACCACATGCCATGGCCAAGGCCACGGCCCAGCCCAATGGGGCCGTGAAGAAAGAATCAAAGGGAGGGTCAAAGGCAGCTGGAGACCTCCCCAAAGCTGCAAGATGGCCCAGGAGGATCTGCCACCTTGCACTGTACACCCCGGCTCAACTTCCCCATCCTTCCGCCTCCGGAGAGGCCTGGCTGGGGAGCCAGACAGATACAGAGCAAATCCCAGCATCAGTGGTCCAACGGCCTCACCTCTGAGCCTTGGTAATGGAGATAACTAGCTTCTCTCTCATGTAGTTGCCATCCTCGGGATGGGCACAGAGCTGGCTGATATGGAAGTTTTCAGTGATGTGTTTCATGCCACGAAACGGGGACCAGCAAAGAGGAACCAGAACGACAGCTACCCAGCCCCTCAGCAAGCCACTCAGGGGACGACGGGAAGGTGACATGCTTGGGGTCCCATCTTTCTGGGCTCCCAGAGGTTCACTCATCAGAAAGGGGAAGTAGAAAGGGAAGCATCGATGAAGAATCTGAAAGCAAACAGCCCACGGACCGCACTCACCACCGCACCTCCGCCCCGTGGCCCTGCAGAGGGCGGGCTTGCTGTCTCTCTGAGACGCCACTTCCCACAGGTAGCCTCACAGGATGGACAGTGCTAAGGGAGAGGCTACAAGGGGGAATGCTTTGAATTCCATGGAGGCGAGTGTGTCCTGCTCTCCTGGTGTCTGGTCTTTATGACTCTTTCTTTTTCTTATCCCATCGACTAAGACGTCCAGATCAATGCTAATGAAAATGCCTCCAGCCTTTCAACACAGGTTTGCTCAATCTTGCTCAGTGTGTGATGAATGACCCTGTAAAGGCCTGAGTTCCAGGTAGGGCCTGCTAAGGGGAAGGATGGAAAGAGTTGGATAATCCCCTGGGAAAATAGTTTCTGGAAAAACCCAGTCATAGCCATTTGCCCCGACCAAACTGGCACCTGTTCTCAAGTGACCCACTAAGGACGGACAAAACTCCGCAGAGGGATTTCTATCTCAGATGCCCAGGGTAGAACAGGTGACGCCAGTAGGTAGAGAGCTCCCCATCACTGGAGGTGTGCAAGCGGAGGTTGGGTGGCTGTGGAGGAGATTCTGTCCCAGGAGGAAAGGTAACAGTAAAAAGAGAAACTTTGGGACCAGCAGACCTGGTTCTGCTACTGACCATAACTTCCTAAGCTTCAGTTTCTTTATCTATAAAATGGGGAGAAAATAGTACACGTCTCGAAGAGTCGCTGTGAGAAGTAAATAAGACAACGAGTGAGACGTGCCTGGCACTCTGCCTGCCTCTTGGTGGGAGCCCCATAAATACCCACTGCTGTTCTAATGAGAAGCAATCCCTAATACGTGTCAGTTACCGTGGCCCAGCCCCAACAGGCCGGGGCCAAACAGAGACCAAACCCCCACATTTCATCAGCCGAGTGCCCTCTGACACCAACATCCTTTCCACTGAGTCCAGGCTTCTTCCTGAGCTGCCTCAGACCCAGATTCCCCCTGCCCATCACTCACTCACTCACTCACTCACACACACACACACACAATCTCTCTCTCTCTCTCTCTCTCTCTCTCTCTCTCTCTCTCTCTCTCTCTCTCTCTCGCTGCTGCCTGCCCTACTGGCTCTCTGGGTCCTGAAGGCAAATGAGGTGGGGGCAGGGGTAGGGTTCCTGCCTTCTCAAAGCCAGGGAAGGAGAGGCCAAGGGGGAGGGGGAGGGAGGAAGATGAGCCAATATGAAAATTCACTCCTGTGCTTGCTGCTGGGCCAGAGGAAACCCAATCCGGGGCTGGAATGCCAGGGAACCTCGGCAGGGTGAGGCTGTGTGCGGATAGAAGATGGAAAGTTTATTCAAATAACAAGACTGAGAGGACACAGACCCTGCCCCACCCTTGGGTCACCAGCTGCAGGTCTGTGTCTCCTCGGGCTCCAGGAGGGGAGGTACCAGAACGAGTCTTAAAGGCCCTGCCAGCCTCACACTCCTCGTTCCAGGTGCCAGCATGGCTCCCATCTGTGCTCCAAGGGAAACTCTGCTCTCAGCTAACAGGCCCAAGTCTCTGGTCCACTTCCCAGGAGGTGGGGGGAGGGAGGCAGTGTCCACTGGAGCATGAGTGGGGAAGCGCCATCTCCCCTGGGGGCGACACACAGAGTCTAGGCACAGACTCCAGGCGGTGATGCAGGATTAAGAACACGGGGCCCAGAGTCCAGGCACTGACTGCCGCTGGGTGACCTTGGGCAAGTCCCTCACCCTTCCTGGCTCTGTCTCCTCGTTAGGCCAATGAAGGCGCTAAACTCCACTGTACTGGACCCTCAAGGCCCTGACGCCCTATAACGGTGACATAAAACGGTGTTCCCTCCCCAACACAGGACCACATAGGCCCGGAGGAGTTTGTCGTCAGGTTTGATCACATTGCTCCACATTCCACCTGACAGTCACCCCTCCCCGCCGCCTTCAGGCCAGAACCCCCCTTTAGCCATCAGCACAGCTTTGCTTCAATAATTAACTATTTAGAGTTCGTGAGGACAGGGACACTGCTGATCTCATTCATGATACATCCCCAGAAAGGAGCACGGCCCTCAGCACATAAATATTTGTCCCCAACTGCGAGATTACAGCCTGGCATCGTAAGACACAGAAGAGTATGGGCTTTCAAAAAGCCCAGCTTAGGCTTGGGGACAGACCCTCTACTATCCCCGGGGACAGTGTTAGCCGGGGGCTCTCCAATTCCCCTAGGGCACTTCCTGCACAGGTAGGGTCGGGTTTGGAGCAAGCAAGACTTGCTCAAGGCCATGCATCGGCAGCAGAAAAGGTCACCACCCTGTCACACAAGCCAAGCTGTCACCTAAGCTCTGATCCTCAGTTTCTGCTTCCGACAGATTCTGTCAAACAATACAGCACCTGGAAAGGGCCTGGAAATTGGAGCCGAGCGGGACCTTTGCAGAGCTGCCCCTCTGCCTACAGTCCTGTCCTCCCTCAACCTTGCGGTCTCACCTAGACACCCTGTCCTCCACCAAGCCTCCTCTGACCTCCACATCTGGGTTACTGCTGCTCTCTGGGCTCCCCTGGGGTTCCACGCTGGGTCTGTCCTCCCAGAAAGGGACCCCTGGGAGGGCGAGGACCACACTGCCTTCCCATCGCATGACCTGGCACCGAGCAGGCTCTCAAATTACGATGGAATGGATGAATTAATCCCACGGAAATGATCACAGCTGTCCAACAAAGCACTGCGCGCAACAATGAAAAACAGAAACAACCCAAGTGCTCAGCAGGAGGGTTTTGGCTGATCGATTTGAAATGCAGACTATGGGACGTAACGGAATATTCTGGACCATTCAACATGCTGCAGGGGAGGTGACACGTGTGCAGATGCCCACAGCCCACTATTGATTATGCTTCAGAAAAATGCCTGAAAGTCATTCTTTCTGAATGGTAGCATTGGTGATTTTCATTTCCTTCCTATTCTCATTTTTTTTCTAATTTTTCATTGATCATTGATTATTGCTTATGTGACAATAACAACAAAAGAGTGAGCTCTGAGAAGTTCAAAGCAGAAAGCCCAAGCCAGGGGCTGAGGATCTGACCTTTGGTGAATGCTGGCAGGTGGGAGCCACCGCAGGTCTGAGGGCAAGGTCAGGGCTCCCCACCGAGACAGACCTGGCCTAACACCATTCTGTCACTAGAGTCCAGGTGGCCTGGGCTCCTCCAGGAGGGAAGCTTTGACCTTGGTGGGGGTACGGGACCCCAAAGGCAGAAACTCTCTTCTGAGCATTCGCTCTGTGCCAAGCACCAGGAGTGCGACATCCCTCATAGAGCTCACAACACTCTGGAAGGTAGATGGGGAAACAGAGGCACCGAGAGCTGATGTCACAACGAAGACAGGCAGAGGGGGAAGCCCTGGGCATTGCAGGAAGAGGTCTTGGAGCCCGGCCTTCTTCCTCACACTGTTTCATGCAGCAGACACCACCTCCCCCGGGGACCCTGGGCCCGTTCTGGCCAGAGCAGTGAGCGGGATGCCTCCGGCCTCAGGAGGTTGGTAAATTGTAGACTCTCCCAGTTAGAGAAGGACCTACCCACCCGCCTTCACTACCTGGCATGGATGAAGACCTCATGTTGTGGAATCAACCCAGTGTCTCTGGATCAAACCACCAGTTTCAACCATCCACAGCCACAGGGGCCTCCCTGGCAGGGCACAGAGTACACACTTCAATACGATTGTTGCTATTCTTACCCGCAGTGGCAGGCATCAAATCCTCCTTCTAAAGTCCAGCCAGTGAGTGTTGATGAGAAAGGGCTCCCTGCTCCCTGGCTCCTTGGCCAGGTACTCAAGGCTGCACCAGTCAGGGCTCCTGTCCCTCCCTCTCTCTCTAGCCACAGTCCCCACTCCCATCCCCAGACTCCCTGCAAGGGCAGAAAACTGTCTGGGCTAAGCCACTCCCTCCACTTGCCTGTACCTCAACTCTGATGGCCCAAATTCATCTTGTCCTTCAGGATCCAACTCAAACACCTCCCTTCCAGAATCTTCTCTGCTCCCACCCTTTCTCCCAAGCCTACCCTGTGCTTTGCACTGCCTTTAGGACTCCTGTCAGGTGAGGGTGGCTCTGATTTTTAAGTCAGACAGAGGAATCAAAATTTTCCCCAAAATATGGTCAATAGGACTACTTTTTAATTTAATATATTTACTATAAAAAAGGACAGAATGAAGTAAATAATCGATAACCCTACCAACCCTAAAAATCTGTTAACATTTTTATGAATTTCCTTCCTACACCCGTACAGATATATATTCTTGTAGACAAACAGAATTATACCTCAATTTTATTGGCTACATCTCATGCCACTGAACATGACCTGCTAGTTACATTGTCCCCCTCTCCCCTTTTATTTCCTGTTTTAAGCAAATGCTGTAACACAATGTAACCATTTGCCACATTCAGGTAAACTCCTGGTGCGGAATGGTGGGCCGTTTCACCAGGGGCTTTGAGCCACCTCTCTGCCCTTGCTCCTACTGGTGGCGGGGCTGGAGAGGACCCCCCTTGGGTACCCATTTCCTGCCCAGGCTTTAGGAGGATCCAATGCTTTAGCCCCAGTGGCCTCTGCACCCCATGCTTCCACCTCAGGATACATGAAGGATTTCTAGGGCTACAAACCTGGTCTGGCACTGCAGTTACGCAGTCCCAAGGACTGTGTTCATCATCCTAAAAGCCAGGAGTGACAACCCAGGCCCTATGTAGGGCCAGCAGCAGGACCCCGGCCTCTATCACAGCCTACCTCTCGGATGCGTGTTTTACTTGACAAGAAATTGAGGCACAAGAAGGAAGGGACTTGGGCCTGTTCTCCCATCCACTCAGGGGACCCTGGGCAAGTCCCTTGGCCTGTTTCCTCATCTGTGACAGGAGGACAAATAACAGGCATTGCTGTGACAACCCCACGGAACATGCGCCACAGGGGCCTGGCACAGGGACCACAAGTGTGAGCTCCCTAGGAGGGTGGACATTTCATCACAGCAATTTGCCCACTGGTAATTATTTAATCAAGGACTGGCTGGTAACCATTGTTCGAAGTGTCTCTCCTTTAGCTCTACACAGGCAGGGCCTGGGTGAGCCAGGTTGGGTGCCAAACACATAGAGAGCCCACGGTCGACATGTATCCCCATGCCTGACACACAGTGAGTCGGCGGGAGCACCAGGACCCAGGTATCCAGTTCCCTGCCCGTCATACCAGGGGTTCAGTCCTGGGGGCCCAGAGGCCCAGCACCTGGAGCTGCAGAGGGGCCAGGACGTAGGGGCAGGGGCAGCCTGACCAACAGTGGATCCCTGGGCCCCTGCCTCTCCAGGCCACCCCCTCAGAGCTCAAGGACAAGAACAAAAGGCTCAAAGCCAATGAGTCAGACTGAGAGGAATACTGGCCAGGAGGAAGGAAGCTGAATGTGGCTACGCGAGCTCCGTGCCTGTGGTCTCAGACGTGGTGGGGCCCAAACCGCTCCTCCCAGAAGGAAGAGGGGAAGTCAGAATCAGCCTGGGCTCTGCACCCTCCTGCACCCGCCCCACCCCTCTCTTTGCCCCTAACGCATAATCTACACCCACCAGGCCCTTCATCCAAACAGCTTGGGGCTCCCTGGAAGCTGCAGGAATGCAAACCCTGCAATGACATTTATTCATTCACTCACTGTTAAGGAATTAAAACCATTTAAACCAGTATGTGTTAATTATAGCTATTGAATATGGAGCATTTACTGTGCCCAGGACTGTGGTAACTATGCATAAATGTGATTTATAAACAATTTAAACTTTACGACCCAGTGAAGTATTATTATCATTCCCATTTTACAGCTGATGAAACGAAAGAGTAAAGAAGAGCCAGAGAAACTGTCCTGGGGCACCTGGCTGGTAGCTGCTAAAGCAAGCTGTGGTCCTCGAGGCCACACTGTCCACCTGAGGGGAGCTCACGGTGATCAAGCCTTCATGATGCTCATATCATAGAGGAGAATTAGAACCTCAACCATGTAGGCAGGGGTGCGGACCCAGCTTGGCCCAGGGGCCCAGGGAAGTGTCCTGGCTACAGAGGCCAGTCCCTGGGTCCTGCAGGGCTTTTCCTGGTCTGGAATTTGACCCAGAGGGTCCAAGCCCTTCTCTGAACCATGGGGAAACTGAGGCCTAGAGTGGAGGCTAGACAGAGCTCCCATCTACAGAGCCAGACTCTCAGATGTCCACGCAGGGGACTCAGGAAAAGAGAAAAGGAGGGGAGGGGAGTTCTGCCCCTAATCATACGGGAAGTCTGCCACTCCACACTGGGGTCTCCCAGCCAGACAAGCAGCCCAGCCCCCAACCCATGGGGCAGGCCCCAGAAGCAGCTCCTCTCAGATTCTGTCACAGTCTCAACAGGAAAACAGGAAAGTTGAGCTGGGCGGCCTGCTACAGCCTGACGGGGCTTGGAGGTTTGGTCTGCCAGGAGCAGACCAACTCTCAAGTCACTGAGACAGTAACCTCTGCTCCAAGGGAGAGGGGCCCCTGCCGCTGGCCACAGAGAAGGGGAGAGATTCTGAGGTCCCTGCAGGCCTCAGGTGAGAGAGAGATAGAGGGGTCCTGGGTTCAAGTGCTCGACTCAAAGCACCCCCTACTCTCACCACCCTCCTGGAGGGACAGGATCGTTCCCATTTTAGAGATGAAGAACTGAGGCCTAGAGAGGAGACGCCCCTCGACCAAAGTCACACAGTGAGCTGTGACAGTGCTGGGCCGAGCTGGAGGGCTGAGCAGCGGTCACCCTAGGGGGCCGGGTCCCGCCCTGTCCCTCTTCTCCCCCCTCCCAGTTAAATATGGGGGTGGGGATGGGAGTGGGAGGGGAGTGTGGCTTTGGCTTTTTAAAATCTTCCATAACACCTTAGTGTCCGCGGGTGCACAGGCCTGGGCTGTCTCCTCAGACACTGGCCTGTCTGTGAGGCCAGCACAGGGCCGACTAGCTCACTCTCACAGAGGCCTTGTTTGTTTACTCGGTTCTCAAAATTATAACCTCCGCAGCTCCACCCAGGCCGCTCACTCCTTCTCTGCCCAGTCGCTGCTGTCTGGGGCCATCCACGGGGGTCGAAGGGACACAGGAATGGAAAGGGCTTCATGCAGGCATTGGGGCCCTGGGTTTCTGGTACCATCTACAGTTTCTGAGACCCTCCCTGGGTATATCCTTTCCTCTTTCTGGGCCTCAGTTTACTCAGTAGTGAAGTGGAGGAGGGGATCTGTGCAATGACTGCGAAGGGTCCTTCCTGACTAGGAGCAAAGCAGCCGGTGCCCATGGCACAAGCTCCAAACTCAGCGAAGAAGAGCTGTGACCCAAGGAGACCCAAGCAAACCCTCCATGCTAGCTGCGGGCTCCCCGATGCTTAAGCTCTGTTCTCTTTTCTCCCTCTCCCTCACTAAACATTGCCCCGCAAATGAATGAATGAATGAATGAATGAATAAATAAATAAATAAATAAATAAATAAATAGCAAAAGCAGAAGTGCAATTGTCAGCTCGCTCTGGATGTCCCATTACCCTGAAAGTCAAATGACATAACCCCTCCTAGAACTCAGCTAAAATGGAATTGCCACTGACCTAGCACCTTCCGAGTGCCACCAATACCTGCCCGCCAGAATCTTCACACGCCCAGAGGTAGGATCACCTTCCCATTTTACTGACCCGCAGAGGCTCGGAAGACAGTAGCTTGCCCAAGGCCATGAGCCAGCCTCCTCCCAAGTCAAGGCCAGACACGCTGCCTCTTCAGTTAGGCTGAGGGGTGTTTAAAGCCACCATGCGCTTTGTAAAACACACAGATCCCTGTCTTTGTAATACAAACCGCACTGCATCCAGCTTGACCGAGCTTCTTGGCTGGTATAAGACCCATGAGCTCCTGTCACTGCTTCACCCCCACCACCTTGCTCAGGCCCTCAGGCCAGGGACAAGATAGCTCTTCCTTCCACCTTCCACAGCAGATGGCATCATACAACAAATATTTGCTGAGCACCTGCGCTGTGCCTTCAATGCAGCCCAAGGTCCACAGGCTCCTAAGAGAGCAGAGATAGATGGACACTAGATTGTCCTAGTGCCCACTGCACAGGGAGGCAAAGTGAGGCCAGAGAGGAAGGAGGGCTTGGAGAGGTCACCTGGCACCAGCCCTGGGACGCTCACCTCCAGCCTGCACCCATCAGTGGCTCTTGGAAGACAGGGTAGATGAGAGGTGAGTGGAGCACAAAATGATAAGTAGTTTCCTGCCCCACAGACTGCTTTTCTAGAAGATTCTGGCTTCACAAACTCAGCTGGACACAGATAGCTCTGTTCTGCACAGTATGTGGGGAGGATGGACACCAGCTGCAGTTGACTTGGCCACAGAAGTGTGGGTGGGAAAGTGGGGTTCACACTTTGCAAACCTCAATTCATTCTTTCTCCGCCCCTCCCAGATGCCGTTACCCACTGGAGTCCCCACCCCTGCACATGGACCCTGGACCCAGTGCCCTGGCCCACGCCTTGAACTTTTGATCTCCCTGAGATGAGAGGCTCCCTAGGCCAGTGTCCTAACATGGACTATACACAACAGTAATAGCCGATAATAGGAGCCGATGCTTCCTTAAACGCAAAGTGCCCTACGCACATCATCTCGTCGATCCCTCACAGCAACCTAGCAGGTCTGGGCTACTCTTATGTGCAGATGAAGAACCTGAAACCCAGGGAAGGGGATGCACCTGTCAAATAACACGGCAGTTGAGACAGCATCTCAAAAGCAGGTACTCAGAATCCAGGTCCAGCCCACCTCCTACTCTTCTCATACTCAGAGCTGCCCAGGAAGGGAATGAGTCTCCTGTCATCAGAGGAATGGGAGCAGAGGATGCCGGACCACTGGCTGTCTTCATAAAACAACCTATGGGATCCATCAACCCCACAGGGCCAAGACACCAGATCTCCCCCACCTCAGGACCACAAAGGCCTGGTTGCTCTATTTCTATCGAACTCATGATAATAGGAGCCTGCTGTGCCCCAACCCATCCACTCTGGTCCAGCCCCACAACAGTGGGCCCTGCTCGGCTCATCCTCCCTCACGCACACAGCTGACCTGCCTATGTGCTGCGGCTGCCTAAAAATGCCCCTGAGGCCTCCCCATGAACCTCTCAGCAAAGTCCCCTGGTGGCTCCCTCCACTTCACCCTAAACCTCCCTCACCCACATGGTCAGTCCCCCTCTCATGCTTTCCTGCAGGGGCCATGCAGGAATATGTGCCTCAGTGTGTCCCTGGTACCTAGCACAGTGCCTGGCACACCGTAGGTACTCAATAACTATTGATTATAAAATAAAAAAAGTGTGTCTGGGGCCGGAGCTCATACACTGCTGTGGGGATCTCACAGGCATGCAGTTGAGAACCCTACACCCCAATTTCTAACATCCAGACCCATCCGGCCCAGCCTTTGTAAGGCACCTCGTGCACGACCCCAAAGAGAGGGTTTTCAGGGACAGAGAATTCCCAGGACCAGTAGATATTAGTTTTGGGGTCACAGATGCAGAAAGAGACATAGAGAGACACAGCCATTGGTCCAGAGTCACACAACAGTAAACAGGACCAGGCTGGAGGCCTATGAGTTTAGTTCTGGACACATGGCCAGGCGGGGTGGGAGGGATGAGGGGGTGGCAGGTTCCCATTCGTCTTTTGCCCATTTATTCCTGTGCCCTGTCCAACCCTGGGCACAGCGTTGACAATGCTATCGAATGACTCTGCTGTGTAACCATGGCCCCTTGTCACCACCCTCCAAGTACCCGCTGACCGCCTCAGGTGTCCAGGGCCACAAGCTAGTGCTCCTCAACCTGAGGCATGCCGACTTCCTGGGGTACACAGCAGGACATGGGGGATGCCTGAGGCCCCGGGACAGACCCAGCACATCCCCCTCAGTGAAGTGCCAATTGTAACAGCTACCACTGTGTTCTCACCCTCCACCAGCCCCGTGATGCTCCATCCGGCAGCCGTCACGCTTGACCCTCGCCACTACCATCTTCTTTTACAAAAGAAGCTGAGGCTCAGAGAAGGTGACCAACTTGCCCCAAAACACCAGCCCATCTATTGGCTGGGACTGAACCCAAGCAGTCTGACTTGCAGGGCCTTGCCTGGAACCGCTCAGCTCACTGCCTCTTCTAACTCACCATCCACTGTGTCAGCAGGCAGTGGGTGAGAGGTAGTGCATCTCCGAACCTGGACAGTTCCCAGGGGGTGGAACCGGGTGCCCTGGAGAGGTGGGCACTTCCTGCTCTTCCAGTTTTGAAATCTGTGGGATCAGAAGATGGCAGGCAGCCTTCCTGACTCAGGACCTAAGAGTCTACTGGGAGGTGGGCACGGCTCTGCCCTACCCTCAAGGGTTTAAACCTAGGAATCTGCCTTCATTATTCCTTAAGACTGCCCAGTGCGGGCCACAGAAAACCCTCTTCCCAGGGCAGGGAAGCAGAGGGGGGCGGGAGGGGGAAGGGAAAAGCAGCTCAGGAATTTGTGCAACCCGCAGGATGATGCTGCTGGAGACCCAGGGCGAAGTGAGTCATGAGCTCTGCCTGCGGAGGAGGAGGGGGCGACTCGAAGGAGAACAGGCCTGGCCAACGAGGGACAGTCTCAGACTGAGTAATGACACTGAGTAATGACGGGAGGGATAGATTTGTGCAATATACGGGAGCCTCTGACACACACCGCTGTTCCCACTCGGCTCCTCCTCCTCCAGGCCCCTTCCCCCACCGCCTGCCTCTTTTAGGGGCCTTTTCCACATTGTCCCTTGACCAATCTGGGCACCAGGAAACGTCTGGTCACATACAGCACGGCTTTAACAGCTAAGGGCTCAGCCTCCCAGGTCTGGGCCGGGGCCGGCCACTGACTTGCTTCACCCCCACCTGTAAAACACTGAGGAGGGGCACAGAGGGTGAGGAGTCACTGAGGTATACAGGCAAAAGAAGGCCTAGCACATAGTAAGTGCTTGGTTCTATAGTGCTCGGTTCTATAGTGCTCGGTTCTATGGTGCTCAGTTCTACAGATATAGTTCAGGACCTAACACTGCCCCTCCCTGCTCCATCAACCACCATCCTCAGGCAGGAGACACATCCATGAAATCTCTGAAGAGCACATGCTGGAGAAGCAGCCAGAGGTCATGATCACACACACCCAAAGGCCAATGTCATCGGTCCATGTCCCTAGCTCACATACAGCCCCTTCGAGCCCACCTCCCTATGGAAAGACGTTCAGAAGTGTCAGGACTCCCAGGAAGACCACTCTCAAAATGCCAACTGGTGGAAGCAGGTGTGGGGGGGAGGGCGGAAACTAGGGCCAGAGTATGAGTCTGCCCTCAGCAGGGAAGCTGACCAGAGCAGGGAAGGAAGAGAACCCGGTGACTCAGTTTGCCCCAGAAAGCCAACTGTCTGGTCATAGAGGAGCATGGCACTGTCCAGCGTCAGGGGAAAGGCTAAGGAAATGGCCTTCCTGCATGGATGGCCTCCAGTGGCACAAGAGGCAGTGTTTGGGACTGCTTCAAGGGAAGTTCTAATGACCTACGAATATTTAGTGGAAGAAGCAACACACAAATTGAGCTCTGGTCTCGGCAACATGCAACAATAAACACAGAAGGGAAAGACCATTAAAGAATAAAGTGGTCATCACAGGACGGTGAGTGATTCCCAGTCTCGCCTCTAAACCTCATTGCTTGGAGGCGGGTTGGGAGGCCCCGTGGCACAGTTTGGGTTTAGAAAGTCTCTTTGGCAGTGGGTATGGGAAGGATGGAGGGGTGAAGTGGGAAGGAAGGAGGGGTGAGGCGGTAGGCAGCTCCTAGCAGGGGAGGCCAGAGGCCTCTCAGCAAGGAGAAAAGAACAGAGTGCAGGCTGGATGGAGGGGGAGGGCAGGGGCAACGCCAACAAAAGCACGTTATGTAAGTGACACAAGAGCAGAGCAGAGTCCCCAGACGCTTCACCCCCGGGGCTGACCCAGACCTTGACTAAGGGCAGGAGCCCAGACAGAGCCAGGCACTGCTTCCGGTCAGCCTGGTGTCTCTGCAAAGCCCAGAAACCCAGGCCCCTGCTGCCCAGGAGGCGGGAAGAGGGGCAGAGCCACGTACCTGGGCGGGGTACCCAAAGCAGACATCGCTATCCCCTCTCTCCTGGCACCTACAGCCATTCCTCAAATGTGGGGGGGTAGGTTTGTAAAAATCAGTTTGCAAAAAGGCATTCCTTGTTTTGGTCACTAAAATTACACATACTGAGCTCGTACCAGCTGAAAGGAGTGTCACATGTTCACGGCCTTTTCGGACGCTGTGTGTCAGTTCATCAAAACGGGACTCAGGAGTTCCATTTTGGGGTCTCTGTCAGGCGTGGGGTATGTGCAGAGGTTCGGGCAGCATGGTGATTGCCAGCCAAACACTGGAAACGACTCGAATGCCCTTTAACAGAAGGCTGGGTGAATACAGCACACGGTGCACAGAAAGAAGCCCCCCGACAGCAGAGCCAGGCAGACCCCCGTGTTCTGACACACAGAGGTGTTCAAAAGACACTGAGTGAAAACAGTCAAGCCACAGAGGCATATATGTGGGCCTCCTTCTATAGGCTGAGCCAGCTGCGTGTGTCCACAGAGCCGCACGGTTGGAAGAGTGACACGCTTCGCGAACTTGAGCACTTTCCTTTGGGAGTGGGGCTGAAGATGGAGAGGACTCTCATTTTCGTGCTGTGCACCTACACTGTGTGTGCAATCGGACCATCAGACAGCCTCCGCGGTGGCTGCCTGGCATTGGGAAGGACTGGGGGGGACGCGCGTGACGACCAACAGGTGGAGGGTTTCTTTCGAGGATGATGAAAAGGTTTCTAAATCGATCGTGGTGATGGCAGCACACCTCTTTGAATACACACACACAAAATATTGACTTGTACGCTTCTAGTGGATGGACGAACTGTCTTGCAGGCAGATTCAATAAAGCTGCTATTTCAATAAAGAATTAGCAAGGAGAAAGGTGAGGCTGGCCAAAGGGAGGAGCACAAGTACAGGCAGACTTCCTCTCCAGCCCTCTCAGGTAATAAACTTTAGGGCTGTAAGTGTGTGTGGAAGGGGGAGTTCCGTGGCCCTCGTAATTTCATCCTGGTCAAAAGAATTTCCAGAGTAACGCCTGAGTCCTTCACGGCTGTCCTAGAGGCAGAGGGGCCCCCAGGCAATGCCAGGTTTCCTGCCAACGGTACAGCACCCAGCCCCTACTTGCACATCTTGAGCAACAGTGAGCTCACTCCCTCACCTGCTCCATCCTGGTTGATGTGGCTCGGACCACATGCAAAGCACCCCCCATACAGCACTGATTTGAGCCAGCTGGGCACTTCTACTCTGTTGTCCTAGTCCTGCTCTCTGGGCCAGGAGGAAGGTGTGGATTACCCTAACCCCCACCTGTCTGTGTCCTAGTTCCTTGTAGGGTCCCCATCACTGCCCTCCCACTCCAGATAGCCCACATCCATCCCACCACACACATGTCAACGGGGAAGGAACACGGTCATCATAAAACTTGGTGGATTCTCGAACCCAGGGACCTAGCACCCACCCGACCCCAGAGACTGCACAGCCTTGGAGAAATGGGACTAAATCACAGCTACAATTGTCCTCTTCAAACTCCAAACACTTCATCACTCTCCTTGCCCACCAGAGAGTAAATAACAATCTCGATAATAGCGATTGTTTGCTGAGCACTTACTATGCCGCAAGCACTGGGCTGAGTTTCCTACCTGCATTAATTATCTGATTAAATTCCTCCAACAGTACCTGGAGGGAAGGGACCCTTATTCCCATTTTACAGATAAGAAAACCGAGATTAAGATGCTGGCCCGAGGTCCAGCCAGTTAACACACTGTGAAGTCAATGTGGGGGACTCTGAGCTGGCTCAAACTGAAGGAGAATCATGGAAATTTGGGGGGATCATTAGGCCCTCAGAACTGGAAGGGACTTCAGGTAGCACAGACCTCCTGGCTCCTAGGCCAGGGCTCTTTCCTCCACGCAAACTCCCTCATGAAAGCAGGAGGAAATCCTGCCATCAGCCCCACGGGGCCCTGGTGTGAGAACAAGCCCCTGCTTGCCAGAGGCTTTGAAATCCCAGGATGAAAGGCGCCCTGACAGCAAAACAGCACCGTGGGCAGAAGCCCGCCTGACCCCTGCCAGGACTTGCAGGCTGGCATTCACCTGCTCACCTGCTCAGGGGGCGGGTCGGCCAAGCCACAGAATCCTAACAGGCCCCAGAACTCAGAGCATTGTGGGAAGGGATATTCCAAACCCTGGCGCCTCTGCAGGGGTGGCCCCAGGTCTCCTGGGTGGAGAACCAGGCCCCAGGTAGGAGGGGCACTGGAATCTTAATTGTCTGGCATAAAAGTGCCCACTGCTCCTTGGGTGGGGTGAAGAGGGTGCGGGATCACAGGAGGTGGCAAAGGCACGCCCTCATTCCCCTCCTGCAGAGATTTCTAAGGCAGGTCACTTCCTTGGGAGGGGACTGGAGGGTGGCTGGTTTCCTCGCCTTCCAACCTCCCACCTGCACACTTCAGGAGCCCCCACAGGTGAGCCTGGAACAGGAATCTGAGGCATTTGAAGAGGGTTATTAATAGCACTGAAGTGTTGAAAAGAGGGAGGCCAGCAGGCTCTGAGTGGACACAACCCTCTTCCACCCAGCCCGGTATCCATAAAACAAGCCTAAGCCTGTCCAGGAGAGGACACTTCACCTTTTGTGGTCTCAGCCTCCTCCCCTGTAAATGGAAGGGAGGGGACTGGCTGGCAGTTCTCTGCCCAAGAGGTGGGAAGAGGGGGAGAGCCAGAGCTGGGTGTGCGGGAAGGAAAAACCTCACTGAAGAAGGCGCAGCACATCCCACCCAGGCTGGGTGAGGGGCCCCAACTGGAGGTCGTGAATGGATGGACTGTTACAGAGCCCCAGGAGGCTGCCCCCGACAGGGAGGGGACAGGAAGACTCCACCCCAGCCTTCCTCCTCCCAGAGTCCAGGCCTGTCCTCAGAGCAAGAGTTCCAGGACTTAACCCCCTGCTGGTTCAAGGCTGGAGAGGGTCTGACTCATTTCTCCATCACCCTCACCCCTGGCCCAGCCCCAGGCCTGGCACAAAGGGGAAGCTCAGGCAGTCGGCCCAGGACCACAGTTATTAAACAAGCCTTCCTCAGCCACCTCCTTTGTGCCCAGAGGGGTGGGACACAGAGCTAAGGGCCACCTGGTCCTCATTCTCCAGGGGTATGAGCAGGCAGAGCACAGCTGCTGAAACTACGGGATTGCACGACACATCAAGATGAGTGTACGCAGACACAGGGCTCTGTGCCCCCTGGACAGGGGGAGGCAAATACAGCCGAGGGAACGGTCTCCTCTTCCCACAGGCTGCCGCCACACCCCACAGAGGCCAGCATCCCGTGCATCCGTGCCTCCTCTATGCCAGGCCCGAACAAGCTATGTACATCAGCTCACTTAAGTCTCTCAACAACTCACAAATGAGGAAGAAATCATCCACCCCATTTAAAAGAGGAGAAAACCAAGGTGCCAGGACATTAAGATCATCCAAGATCTCGCCGCTGGGGAACAGGTGCTGGGGTTCCACCCAGGCAGCCTCACCCAGGGTGGATTGGTGAGCCACAGAACTGTTTCCCAGGCAGCTTGGGATTCACACCCTCTCTCCATTCCCTGAGATTGGAAGAGGAGAAACCCAGGACCCTGCTACAGGTCTCCTGGCTCCCCCACACCCCATGCCCTTCCCCACCAGAGGTGGGGCGCTGCCCCTCTGAGAAGTGGCCACTGTGCAGTGACAGGCTGGGAGGTTGGATGGCTCAAGGAGGGGGCTGAAGAGGCTAGTCTCTGGCCTCCACCAGCCCCGTGGACACGCTGCCACGCAGGGGCACCCTGCCGAGCCTGAGCCAAACGACAGCGGCTCTGACCCAGCCCTCCCGAGCGCCCCATCTATGCCTGACCCCACTCCTCGGCCTCAGTGCCAGGAGCTGCGAGGCTCTCCCTGGAAGCCTCGGCCACGTGGACTGACTCTGGGAACAGGACGAGCTGGGGAGCAGGACAGTTAGAAAAGAAGGGCAGGACATGCGGGCCGAGCGCGCCTGGAGTGCTTCCGGGCCGGAATATGGGGTGTGGGGCGGGGGTGAGGAGTGGGCCGCGACCCCTCCCACAGCTCGACTGGGGTAACGTGCTGGGGGACCCGACGCGACCTGCTCCAAGGGGGTTCTGTGTGGGGGCGGGGGGAGGGGTACAAGTCCCCTCGGGAGGGGGAAGGGTGAGCTCAGAAGAGGTTAGGAAGGGGCGACCAGACGCGGAGGAGGAACGAGCTGGGACCACGGCCTTGGTCCGCGACCACTCCCGCCCTGCCCGGGGGCCCGACCCTCCCGAGACGCCAGCCCGAGGGCTGGGCCCCGCGCGCGCGCGGGGCACGACTCACCTGCGATGTGCTGGCGCCGCGACTCGTCCAGGTGCGTGGACAGCACGTCCCCCATGGCGAGGGAACGCGGCGGCCCGCTCCGGCCGCCACCCGCCGCTGCCCGCGCCGCTCAGGCGGACGCCGCTGGCGCCATGGAGCCCGGCCCGCCCTGCGCCCGCCGCTCCCGCCGCTCCCGCCGCCCTGGCTGCGGCCTCCGCTCCCGCACCCGCCGCGTCGTGCAGGGCGCGTCCGTCCCGAGCCCCGGCCCGCCGCCCCGGAGCCCCGCCGCGCCCCGCCCCGCCAGGCCCCGCCCCGCCGCGCCAGGCCACGCCCCGCCAGCCACGCAAGGTCCCGCCCAGCCAGGCCAGACCACGCCCCTCCAGCCCGCCAGGCCTCGCCCTCTAGAAGCCTCACCGCGCCAGCCAGGCCCCACCCCTCCCCAGGCCCCGCCCCTACGGCCCCGCCCTCTCCACAAGGCCCCGCCCCAAGACTCAGCCCCAGGCCCGCCCCCTAGTCGAGCCCCGCCCCGTCGCCAGGCCACGCCCCCTCCTCGCCTCGGGGCGGGCGGGGCAGGGAGCCGGGACTCCGGGACCGCCCTCGAGACAGACAAAGACAAGGTCGGAGAAAGGGATCCCCGAGAGCGGCGCAGAGAGGCGCTCGGGGCCCGGACCGAACCGATGGCGGAGACAGGGCTGGTGGGGGTGTCTGAGAGAACGGGGGCGGGGTGCCCTGGGGTGTCCCCCACCCCACCCCACTCCCCATCCCGCCGTGCCCTCCCGGCGCGGGAATTGAACCACGCCCAGGAGGACTGGAAGGGGACGCCAGGCCGGCGACGTGTGGGAGCTCAGAGTTGGTGCCTGACTCCTGTCCCCTGCTACCTGCACGATGCCCACCCTCACACACACACCCTCAGGTGCGCCCCGCCGCCGCCGCCGGCTCTCAGGACGTTTCCTGGCCTTGAACCGACCTGCCCAGAAGCTGTGCCCGCCTGTCTTGCACGATAGTGCAGGGAAAGGGGAGGTGTCCCGGAGGGCTCAGGCCCAAAGTCATTCCCGGTCCCAGTGCCAGGGGGACGTCCCTCAGGCTCAACATAAGGGTATTTCACGCAAGAGGAGTCTCATGGGACACCCGAGCAAAGAATGGAAAAAATAATAGCACTCTGCAGTTTGTGTAAGATTCAAAACCCAAGGAGTCAGGGTGCCAGGCCTGCAGGGCTGCCCTTGGGTGGATTAGGGAAATGTGTTTTAATCCTACCCTCAGGACCTCCCAAGCTGGTAGGGTAGACAGGTTAACAACCAGGTTCCCAGGTCATGGACTGCGGTGGCAGAGGCCTTCCTTGGCCGCTAATGCTCAGACTTCCTGGACTGCGCCCCAAGAGACATCCAGTTTCTGCGTGCTTGCCCCAGGCACTGCGCACTCACCACTCCTCCATGCAACCCACCCTGTATTTAAGCAGCTAACTGTACCTGTGACACAGGTAGAAAATGATGGTAATAAAAGTTAACATCACTGAACCCGGGTACTTCGGCCCTGTCAATACCACAGATGTGGGCACTCATTCATGAATCCAGTGGCTTTCTGGTCACTCAGCAAACAGGTGATAAACACCTTCTGTAAGATGCTGGAGATAAAACAAGGGGATGTTCAAGCTGTCCTACCTGCTCTGTGACCAGGGACAAGTGGCATTACTCTGAAGCTCAGTTTCCTGTTCTGTCAAATGAGATGAATGAAGCTTTGTTGTGTGGATTAAATGAGATAACAAAGTGGCTGGCATAGGATTGGTCATCTCAGTAAACAGAACCCACCAGTCCATTATTCATCACAGTCTCTCAAGAGCGTATCGAAGCTTGAGGAAGGAACAGAACATCCTGTTTTGAGGAAAATCACAGAGAGTAGTACCAGAACTACAAGTTGAAAAACCAGAATTTTGACAGCAGATTCCGGGGGACGGCATTCCAGGGAATGAGGATGGCACAGGCAGAGGCACGATCTTTGAAGAGCAGGATGTAATCACGAGCGGTCATCAGGTGGAGTTGAAGTCAAGCTGGTGGCAATTACTAGTTTCCTTTTACAGAGACTGAAACTGAAGCCCAGAGAGGGAAAGTGACTTGCCAAAGTCACACAGCAAGGCAGAGGCAGAACCCAGCCAGAGGCCAAATTTCCCAAGTGCCTGGCTGGTTCTCTTTGAGCAACCAGACGCAAGTGACACTATTATGGCCCAAACTATAGGGGCTGAAAAGGCCTGCTCTGCCCTGGGAAGAGATAGCTGGAGTAGCTGGCATCTGGGCACCCCAGGGTATCTCCTTAGCCAGGCTGAAAGCCTGGGCAAATTAGGGTAGAGGTAGGGCCACAGGCAGCCTTTTGCCAGCCCTCACGGTGCACCTAGGCCTATGAGCCTAGAGCACCCACAAACGTGCCAGCATGCCAGGCCCCTGGCCCAGGGATCTTCCCGCTTGGCTTTGGAGGCCCTCTGTTACATGTCACCTTGCCACTATGAGCATCTGTGGCCTCATATGTGAGAAGTGAATAAAAAGACATTGTAAGCTGTTGGATGCTGTATGTGCATGTGGATAGCTCCCCCAAGACTTGGGGCCTGTCCCTTCGATCATTTCTCTCTCTCTCTCTCTCTCTCTCTCTCTCTCATTCTCACACACACACACACACACACACACACACACACACACACATTGTATTATCTGGGGATGAGATAGAGGGGAAATGACTGCAAAGAAACCAGAGGGAGCCTTTGGGGAGGATGAGAATGGTCTATACTTTAACTGGGGTGATGGTCAGGTCACACAGAGTACAGAAGTCAAAACTCCTCAAACTATACAACTGAAAATGGATGAATTTCATTGTATGTAAATTATACTTTAATAAAGTTAATTTTAAAATGAAATATATATACGGAGCACCTGCTGTGTGTCGGGTGTTACATTGTAGGTAGTGGGGATTTATCAGTGTGCAAGATAGTCAAGGCCTTTGCCCTGGCAGAGATTACATTCTCATGCTGGAGATGGAAAGACGGTAAATAAAGAACATGGCTTCAGAGAGTGATAAACATTAAGATAACAAAATAAAATGAGAGAGTAGAGTGACAGGTATGGGAGTGACACCTAGAAAGGCAGTCTAGAAAGGCTTCTTTGAGGAAGTGAAGCTTTGAAACCCGATCAGCAAGAAGAAGCCGCCTTTGTGAAAATCCAGGAATAGCTGCCATTTTCAGAGTATGTACCATGCCAGGTGTGGTGCCAAAGGTGTTTGTGGCCTCATCTGTGCTGTCCTCACAGCTCCTCTGCAGGAAGAATCACCAATTATGAGGATTTTTTTAAAGATGATATTCTATTGTATGCACATAGCAATTTTTATTTAAACACTGGATAGGTAGGCATGGAGGGGGCATGCCAGGTAAAGGTGTCAGCTGAGATAAGTCCTTAGGGGTCCCGGGGACCAGGGGGCTATTCTGAGACTCCTCAGGGAAGAGGAGAGAGGGGTCTGTGCCATGGATGGGTGGGACCAGTGAGAAGCTCCTCAAGCTCCCAGAACTTAAAGAGTTTTTCACTTTAACCTGAGAAGATTGTAAAGTTCTTTAAAAGTTGTCAGCATCCGGGGCAAATATGTGGTGCCAGAAAGAAATCTAACTATGGGAGGTGAACACACAATGTAAATATATATATATTTTACTGTTAAAACGTACAGCTGAAGTCTACGGCCATGCCACCCTGAACAAGCCCGATCCCATCTGACCTCGGAACCCAAGCAGGGTCGGGCCTGGTTAGTACTTGGATGGGAGACCACCTGGGAAGACCAGGTGCTGTAGGTGTAAAAAAAAATTTAAAATAAGGGTTTGTAAGCTGACAAGGTCCTTGTAATCTGTGAGGTCAACCAAGGGTTGCCTAAATAAATAAATAAATAAATAAATAAATAAATAGGATGTGCAGCTGAAACTTACCAGATTTTGTTAACCAATGTCACCATAAAAAAAAAATAAATTTTTAAAAAGAAAAAAAAAGTTGTCAGCATATCCCGCTAATTAATGTTATTAAATCAAGCCAGTTGTGATCTTTGGGTGGGGAAAGAATTACATTTTTGAGGGAAAAATGAATATAGTCATCAGCACCATATGAGAAAAAGAACTCCAGAAATTCAGACTTCAGAAGAATTTCTTAACTCTGAAAGGTGGGAACCCCTGCCCTGATACTTGACACTGTTTTGATGTTCGGTTTTTCGTTCTGCGTAATTAAAGCCTTTTTTAAAATACATTTATTGGTTGTTCGTGGTTTGTTTGTTTTTTCGTATCCTCTGCTTGCTTTCCACTGGAATGTCTTTTTTTTTTTTTCTTTTATCTTTAAGAGTTTCAAAAGGAAAAATTTCTCAACGCTGTGAGGCAGTGCAGGGGGCAGGGGCATCTCTGTTCTTTTTCTAGGTCTCTGAATGCCATCTCTACCCACCAGGATCTCCTACACCCTTTTCTCGGCCCAGCCCCCAGAGCCTGGTGGAAGATACCAGGTGTGAGGACAAGGTATAAAAATGATCCCGAGCTGGGAGCAGGAAGGAAAGGTTACCCTGCCCACCTGCTGGGCCTGTCCCCTCCGGGGCAGAGAATGCCACCTACAGCCCCTGATTCATCCGTCCTTTGTCAGGAAGTGGCTTCTGCCAACCCGCCTCTCTGCAGGACCGCCCCGCCCCACCCCACCCCACCCTAAAGCACATTTAGAAAAAAAGGACCCAAAGGTGAAGAATAATAGCATTTTACTTTGAAAGGAAGGATTCAGAAGGTCAGGGCCGGGGCTTGGACATAGGCCAGGAGAAGGGAGGGGATTTATCCCAGAACATCCAACGGGGGTCCCAGGCCAGGACCCTTCCCAGTCCTATTGGAAGGGGGAGGAACCTCCCTTGACCCCTTGGTCCCTCTCCCTTCCAGTTGGCTCCGTGCCCTAGCTCTGCTCTGCCCTCAAACCTGTCAGACCTGAAATAGCCCAGGAGAAACAAAAACAAACACCTCAGGTAAACAACAGGGAGTGTGAATGAACTAGGATTTTGTTTTTAAGAAATATCATGTGTCCACTGCTGTTTACCCGGTTGGCATGGCCCGTTGTGCGGAAGGGACCCTGGCACCCAGCCTGGCCCGCCCCTCTTTATTAATTGTTGGGTGGTGGTAGAAGGAGCCACAGCTCCCAGCCTGCTCCATCTGTCACCTGGCCTCCGGCTGCCAAACTACCTTCTTGTTCCTCCGGTGGCCAGCTCTACCGCCACTCCCCAGGCCAGGCCCCGTGATTACCATCCTGGTCGACTGCCCAGCCCGACTGGCCTCCTGCCTCCAGCCTCCTGCCTCCCATTTGTTCTTTGCTGGGCAGCCGACTGGAATGTTTTAAAACACAAATATGACCATGTCATTCCCGGGCTTCAGACCTTCTGTGGGTCTCACCATTCTTGAGGGAAAGCCAGACCCAGGCCCTAAACGTGGCATTGGTGCCTCTCCTTTGCCCACCCCCATTCCCCTTGCCCTTCTCTGGCCACAATGACCTTTCACATCCTCAAACTACCCACGCTCCCTCCTGCGTCAGGGATTACACACGCTGATTCCCTTTCCCCATTTTGCCCCACCGAGCCCCATTCGTTTTTCAGACCTCAGCTAAAGCCGCCCTTCATCAGAGAGGCCTTTCCTGTCCTCACCTCCCCCTGCACCCTGTACTCTCCTTCAGCACAGTCAGCACATTCGCAATTATTTTATTTTGTACGTAGTTATTTGTTAAAATAGATCTCGGATGACAAAGACCGTCCTCATTCGACATTCCTAGTGTCAGACGTAATGGGAGCTTGAGTGAGCACCTGCAATGTCCAGAATGCTATCCTGGGCACTGGAGGGCACAGTGACAGCGGGCACCCACCTGGCCCCTGCGACTTGGCCAGCTCACGTCTGCAGTGGCCTCGCCCACTGCACTCCCCGTTTGATGTCTGTTCTACAGCGTCCCTGCCATGCAGGAAGCACCTCCAGGAAGGGGGTTCTCACCAGCTCCCCAGGTCATGACTCCAAGTTGGACCCAACAACACCAAAGTCAGACAAGGAGGATGTAGAAGTGCCAGCAAAGACGCGGAGCATGAAAAATAATCACAAAGGGATGATAAAAACAACCGAACCTCCCATCCACTGCAGGCTTGCACACCGTACCCGGCTCTGGCCTTACACCCTCTGCCTCTCTGATCCTCACCACAGCTCTGAGAAAGAGACCCCTTTGTGGCTCTCCTTCTGCCTTTATAGGAGAGAAAACCGAGGCTCAGGGAGGTTAAGTGACCCATCCAAGGTCACACAGCGAGTAAGAGGTGAAGAGAAAACCCACACACAGCTCGGCCTGCTTTAAAGCTACAACACGTCATCCTCATCCTACGAGCCTCAATCTTCTGCGTTCATCTGGTTCTCGATTGCGAAACGGGATTCTCTGCCATGTCCACTGCTTACCCAACTGTTGCTGTTTTTCACTCAGCAACATACCACGACCATCTTTTCAGGCTAATGACTTCTTAATGCTACTAACTTTTCATGGCTGCCTAATATTCCATTGCGTGGTCCACGAAACTATTTCTTTACCTATGACTAGATGCTTATTTTCAAAATTAGATCAACTCCTAGAAGTGGAATTGCTGGTAGAAACTTCCTTTTGAGGCTTTTGACACAGGGCGACAAACTGCCCTGATAAAATGATTATAGCAGCCAGTGTTCTCCCGGCACTTCCCATGTGCCTGTCATGTGTCCCTTGTCAGGAACTCCTTGTGTTGTGGTGACTTGCACACGAGTCTTACCTCCCATCTCACCCCGCCCTGCAGAGGAGTGAGGGACCCTGAGCCTGGCTGAGGTCCTCACTTCTCCACCAGAGCTGCTGACCAGTGTTGACAGCCACTCCCAGTTCCTCCAGGGCCAGCCAGGAGGGGTTTCAGGCAACCCCCACCTGTCCCTTCCATGTCAGGCTTGGTTTCCTGCTGGGCCAAAGCCACCCCTCACCAGCTGGTGACTCAGCCTGGCTAGGGTGGCAGTGTTAGCCTCCCCAGCCCTGTGGGTGACTAAGTTTGTGGTGAGGCTGGGCCCGGCCTGTTGGGGGTGGGGCCCCCTCCGCCCCAGCCTGGCCCTTCTTCCTCTCTCCCGTTCTTGCGAATTTCTGTCCTCCAGGCCTTCTGGATAGAATGAGAATAATCCCAGGTTCTGAGTGCCTAAATGTGCCCGGGGGTAACGGAGATGCGGTTCCTACCCGCCCAGGGTGGTGGGGGAGGTTTGTAAGCATCACTACGGCTGGTGTCCGTTCGGTGGAGGAGGGGCCCACCGGCATGTAGCACCCGAAGGTCAGAGATGCTAAGCATTCTTCCGAGGTGGCCAGGGTCTTGCCCGGGGTCCAAATCCTCCTCGCACCCCCAAATCCAGCGCTGAGACCCCTGCACTGTGAAGTGGATCTTCCCAGTGTTTTGAAGATATCTTGTCTCACTAGGTTCGAACCCTCCCGGGCCAGGGACATTGCTGATGTTTTTCTTCGTCACCTAGTGATAATGATGGCAATAACATGAGTATCACGCCCAGTGGCCCTGCGTGCCCAGCACACACCAGGCCTTTGAACGTGTTATCTTCCTGACCATCCCCATGAGGGTGGCACTATGATCATCCCCATCTTGCAGATGAGGAAATGCAAGCTCAGAAGGATGAGGGCAGTCACGAGAATGGGAAGTCAGAAAGCCCGTTTCCAACCTGGGTCTGCCTCACTCCAAGGCCCTACTCCCCGCTGGGAGGACAGATGGGGAAATGGACACACAGACATTTTCGCTGCTCCCCACCTAGGGACCAGCAGGGCCAGGTAGAACGAGATGTCGGGGTTCTTTAATGAGAAGCCTTCCCTCTCCACTGCGACACCAAGGACCCACGTCTGCGAGCGTGATGAGGCCATATAATCAGAAGAATATAAAGCCCCGAAGGAAGCCCTCTCTTACCCCTTTTCTCTACCCAGGCTGCCTATTATCTCCAAGTATTTCCTGCTCTGGAAAACGTTAAGGGAATTCCTTTTACTTTAAGGAACACACCTTTCTTTCTGTAAGGTACGGTCCTGTAACTCTGAAGAACTCCTTCCTCTCCACCAACCGGGAAAACCCCTGCACCCTCAAGGTAAGCAGGAGAGGAATCTGGATGTAATCCAACCATCCCTGCCATCAGTGAAAACTGGCTCTGACTGGCTCTCACCATCCTGGTCTCAGCTTTTGTGAAATAAAGTTAATCATCCCTATCATCCTAGCTGTTGTAGGGAGGCCATGAAATTAACCATGTCCAGCCCTGGGCCCAGGGCCTGACACACTAGTCAAGTGGTATCTGCTCTAGTGATGGTTGTCAGCACTTAGGGTGGAAGGCAGGTGGAGCTGAAACGGGTTCTAATTCTGATGATACAAGGTGGACAGTGGCCGGTGCCATGATGGAGGTTCGAGCCAAGGGCCTTGAGAGCCCTGAGCTGGGAGGGTGTGGCAGGGAGCAGGACAGCTTCTCGGTGGAAGAGGTGGCGTTGGAGCCGGGCCACAAGGGATGGCACAGGTTTGCTGTAAAGAAGCTGTGTATCCCAGGTGAGCCAGCTGAGCTGTGGAGCCTCTGACTTGTAGAAACTCTCTGGGGGGTGCTCCAAGCGAGAAAGAAGGATCCCGTGGGACCCGGATGAGGCTGGAAGTGTCAATCTGGGAAACAGGGTTCGGGGGATGGGGGGCAGGTTTTTTCTTTTCTTTGTCTTTTATTCGTGGAAGTCTAATTTACAGACATCGAATGCACAACTCTCAGTGAGTTTTGAAAAAATGCTTTTGTAGCTCTATTGAGTATAATGAACACATCACACACTGCACATGTTTAAAGTGTACAGTTTGATGATTTCAGCAAATGAATACACCTGCAGATCATCACTACAATAAAGATAGGAAACCATCACACCCCAGACTTTCCCCTGGTCTTTAGTCATTTTCCTTTTCCCCTTCCACATACAGCATGTTGCAGGCGACAACTGATCTGATCTCCATCACTGTAGATCAGCTTGCATTTTCTGGGATTTTTTATAAAGGAATTATACAGTGTTGCATTTCTTTTTATTGCTGGCTTGTATTACACACTATGGAGGTACCACAGTTTCTCTAACCATTCACAGATTGATGGCCATTTGAGTCGTGCCCAGTTTTGAACTCTTACAAATAAAACTGTTCAGAACAATCATGTACAGCTTAATGAATCTTTCTCTGTATACACAGATGTAATCATCACCCAGATCATAATAGGAAATATTCCCAGTACCCAAGAATGTTCTCATATACCCCCAAAGGGAACCACTATTTTGCCTCATCACCATACATCAGTTTTGTTTGTCCTAAAACTTCACACAAATGGAATTCAGCCACGATGCAATACATTTTCTTTAGTGTCGGGCTTCTTTGGCCCAACATTATGCCTCCGAGATTAATTTATGTTGCTGCCGATACCAGCAGGTGATTCCTTTTATCTCTCTAGTATAGTATTCCTCTTAGGAATCCATCACAAAGTATTTATCCATCCTCCTGTTATTCTGAAGATGCTAAGGACATTTGCGTTCAAGCCTTTTCCTGGGCACACGTTTTCATTTCGCCTTGTGCCTGAGTCATAGCTAGGAGTGGAATTTCTGGTTCGTAGGGGAAGTATGGCTTATTACTCGAAACTGCCAAGCATTTTTTTACACTCCCACCAATGATGCCGGTGAGTTCCAGTTGCTCCACATTCTTGCCAATATCTGTTATCATTTGGCCTTGTAATGTTAGCCTTCCTGGTGATGAGCAGTGGTGTCTCACGTGGTTTTCCTTTGCATTTCTCTCATGACTAATGACTCATGTTCTGCATCCTTTTCATACACTTATCGCATTTCATTTTTCCTTCGAACTTTGTGTTATTAGAAAAGTAAAATATGCTCCAGGTAAGGCATTCAACTGCGGAAGTGTATAAAGCATAGAATAAAAATAATTTACTTTATTCTCTCAGTTTCATTCCCTGGCATTAGCTAAGAGGTTACTGTATACCACAAACAGATACAGTTGAACGTACACACGTATTTACATTTTTTAACCACCAAGAAAAAAAAATCCTCATTTTTATTGAGCATATACTATGTGTGGATTTTAGGTTAAGGGATTGACATGCATCATAACATTGAATCTGTAGAAGCGTGGTAAGTAGATGAGGAGACTGGGACCCAGAGAGGTTACACAAGGTTACACAAGGTCACACAGCTCACAAGCGGCAGGACTTGAACCTAGTTCTCTTTGACTTCAAAACTTCAGGTGGATTAACTTAGATGCCACCCGGATTTACTCACTCATTTTTTTTTTTCATTCATTCAACAAATATTCGTGGAGCCCCTACCCAGCCCTGGTCTGCCATTCAAAGCCACAGATGAGCTGAGGAGTCAGACAGGTATAATTTAATATAATATAATTTAGGGAGAAAGGGCTATGATGGGAGAAGTAGAGGGGGCAAGCCTAACCCACATTTTGGGTCAGGAAAGGGTGGGTCCTGGAGGAAGTGACCCCTGAGGGATGAAAGAGGATCAGTTTGGAAAAACAGCATGTGTGTGCGAGAGGGGGCACTTGCCGGGAGCCCATCTCTCCCCTCCCGCAGGGCTTCACTGGGGGCAGGCGAGATGCGGGCAGCAAGACCTTGTGAGCATCTTAAGGAGCCTGGCTCCATCCTCAGCACACAGGGAAACCGTGCAAGGGTTGGAGTCACAATTTTCAGATTCCAGGGCTTTAGGATTTAATGATCTTCCCTCGCCATCCTACAAGATTCCTCTGCAAGGGGCGCAGTGTCTGTGGGTGACTCAGAGGCCACGCAGGCACCAGGCATGCTTCACAGCTGCCCCCAGGGGAAGGTGCTCCCGCGTAGGGTTCAGGCTGCCTGCCCGGTCAGCCAGGAAGGAACCCATTGCCCCCTGGTGGTGACCAGAGGGGAATCCGACGCCTGCAGAGCTTGGGGAAATGGGGACAGGGAAAGAAAGGATGCAGCTGTCCCCCTCCTCCCCCAAACCTCCCATCTCAGTCACCGGCATCACCACCCATCCAAGTGTTCAACCAGGGCTCACCCTCCAGACCTTCCTTATGTCATTTTACTCCCCCTTTGCCCTGTCTCCCCCCGCAGCTGCTCCAGGCTGATCCTCCCTCTCTTCTCCCCTTTGGTCTTTGTCACAGCCATGTCATTTTCATGGCTGGGCACTATCTCATTGTGTGTCCATTTATTCTTTCTACTATTGAGGGATATTTGAATTGCTTCCAGTTCGAGGCTGTTAAAAATAGACTGCTGGGTGCCTTCCGGTACAAGTCTTTCGGTCGACACACTCGTTTCTGGTACGTGCCCAGAAGTGGGAATGCTGGGTCACAAGGTAGGCAGGGCTGTGGCCTCTGTAGGTTCTGCCGTGTAGCTTTCCAAAGTGGCTGTACCAATCAGCAGGCCACTGGTCACAGGTGAGAGTAGAACCATTTTTTAAACTTTTTTGGGGAAATAATTTCCAACTTACGGAAAAGTTGCAAGAATAAAAATAGTACAAAGAGCACACTTGTAGACCCTTTACTCAGATTAAACTATTATGTTATATCATTGGACTCTATGTATCTGTCTATATACACACACTTGTACACACACATAACATGGTATTTATATATATATATATACACACGTATGCAAATTTACATATTGTATGTATATAATTCCTTCTGAATCATTTGAGTGTAGACTTTACACGTCATGGTTCTTTACCCCTAAACACATGCCTATCCCCAAGCACAGGGATATTCTCTTACATAACTACAGTACGGTTTTCAACTTGGGTAGAATTAATATCGATTCAATACTCTTGTTTAGTCTCCCGCTCACATTCTTATTTTATGAGCTGCCCCAATAGCACCCTGTGTAGCATCTTCCCTCTCCCGTAGAAAACCTAGTCTAAAATCTAGGGTGGCACTTGGCTCCCATGTCAACTGGGAGCATTTCCACAGCCCTTCCTTGCTTTTATGACTGCAGCAGTCATTCTCAAAGGGGAGCCATTTTTGCCCTCCAGAGGACATCTTGACAATGAAGTGTCTGAAGACACTTAGGGTTGTTACAACTGGGAGTATACATGCCATCTAGTAGGTAGAGGCCAGGGATGTTGATAAACATCCTATAGTCCACGGCCTCCAGATCGAAGAACTTTTGGCCCACAATGTCAATAGCGCCAAAGTTGAGAAACCATAGACTCAAGTCATCATTTAAAATTGTGACTCACATCCTGTCACCTTCCTGCTTAAATCCCTTCAGTGACTTTCCATTGTTCTCAGAATAAAATACGGGTTCCTTATCATGGCATACTAAGCCCTACATGACCTGGCCCCAGACTGACCTCTTTGATTCACTGTGCTCCAGCCACACCGATAGGCCTGCTCCATAAATGTGCCCATCTTACTCCTACCCCAGGGCCTTTGCACACCCTGTTCCCTCTGTCTGGAACACTTTTCTCCCAATATCCATTTGGTAGATCCCTTAGCAACTAGGTCTCACCTCACATGCCCCATCTCAGAAAGGCTTCCTGACAACCCAGATGCTCTATCCCATTACCCTGCTATAGTTTTTTTCATAACATTTTTTATTACCTGATATTATCTTGTTTGTTTAATTACATGTTTATTGCTTATCTCCTCACCAACGTAAGTACCACCTGGTGTGTGTGTGTGGGGGGGGTGCGGTGTTTAACCATTTTTTTTCACTGCTATATCCCTGCCCCCTAAAACAGGTCTTGTCACATAGCAGGCATACAAAAATATTTGTTGAATGAACAAACGTGGCCTAGATTACAAGAATGGGCGTTGAGTTAGGCAGACTTCAGATCAAAGCATCGCTCTGCTGAGCCTCATTCCTCTTTGGTCATGAAGGTAAAAGCGATGCCTCTATCACAGGGTGTCTGATGCTTATGGAATATTACTGGGCACATAGTAAGTGCTCGATAACTTATTAGATGTGGCAATAGGTATGGATGGGAACTGGGACAGGACCCATCCAAACTCTTTTCCTCCCATGATCCCAGATACAATCTTTCTACTTGTAACACTTTATTACATTTTCTGGATGCCTCATGACTTGACATCTGCCTGATGCCCAAGACGTCCCTGTCTACTTAGTGCAGCACCTGGCATAGAGGAGCTGGGAGGGGAAGGGAAAAGAAGGGAACGGAGGGGAGGAAGTAAAGAGGAAAGGAAGACTCTTGCTTATGGTCTTACAAAAGAGGTGAGGTCCTCTGATGAGATGCCAGTGCTGGGTGGGGGGTAGAAATGAAGATGAGGATGAAGATTCCAGGTTTTAGGAGTATAAGGCGATAGGACTAGAAGACAAGTGAGATTCTGGTCTAGGGGGTAAAATTTAATGGGGGGGTATGTGCCAAGAAGCTTAGTAGTCAAGACACAGAATTGCTTAATGTAATATTTTTTTAAATAAAAAACGAATGCCAACATTTCCATTATGAGCAAAATATGAACATTTTAAACAAAGCCAGGATTTGTCACAGTGTTGTGTGGATTGAGCTTAGGGCAAAAGGAAAAATTCTGATCCCATTCCCCTAGTCCTGGCTCTCCGGGCCCTGCTGTTCCTTGCCTCTGCCTGCAGGGGGTGGGGTCCGTCTGGTTTTGGCAAATAAGTCTCCTCTGGGCCTTTGCTTTCTGGACCTGCGGAATTAAAGTAGATGCCGACCTGGCTGGGTGGACAGTCTGCGAAGGCAGGTAAGTCCTTTACCCTCTCTGGGCCTCAGCTTTCCTATCTGTAAAGGCCTAGGAGCTCACATTTCATTTCCAGCTCAAGTATCTCAACCCTGAGTTCTCATTCAGCCTCTTCTTGACGCACCATTCGGAATGTAATTATTTTCAATTAAGCATCTAATCGCTGTTTATCTTATAGCATCTTCTGACTGACTGAACACTCCATTACAAGAAACTTGTGAGCTGCTGAAGTTCTGGTCTGCCTATGATGTATAGCATGGTACGAGCACTCACTCAATGCTTAAATCTTTTTTTTTCTGGCTCGGAAGTTATTCATGCTTTCTCTTTTTTGATTTGTTTATGTAATGAATTCAGTTGACTGCATTTCTAGTGACGAAATCTCTTATTCCTGGGGGCGAGGGAGGGAACCCAAAAGGAAAAATGGTCTACAGTTTTCCTTTTTTTTAAAAAAAAATATATATACATATACGTTTGACTACTAAAGTAATGTTAGTAAAATGGATCGTGAACTTTCTACATAGAATAGTTCATATAACATAGGCATAATCTGATCTTTAAAGATTGGATAAAACTCAGCTGTAAAACCATCTGGGCTTGGTGCCTCTTCCTACCTCTAACTTTTTATTAAAAATTTAAATCTACAGAGAAGTTGAGCACTCTTTAGCTAGATTCACCAATTGTTAACAGTTTATCACATTTGTGTGTTCTCTCTTACACACACACACACGCACACTCCTGCTCCACTTTGTACTGTATGAACTTAGTTGGAACCTAGAATTCTCTTCCCTGTGTGATTCCAAGTAGGGCTGGCCACAAAATAAATGTGCTCAAGGTCTGGAAGGGGCAGGCATTTTTATGCTTTGCACTTGGGCGGAGGGGCTCAGGCCCTGCTATAGCTGGTGCGTGGTTGTCACTGGACTGCTAACTTGCCTTGTTGGCTTGGGAAGCACCGGGGTCTGTGTCTTCTCTGGTTCCTGCTAGGAGACCTAGCTTCTGAGTCCTGGCCCAGGTATGAGTGCTGCTCTGCAAAGGACACCAATTCTCTTGCAAGTCAGCTGTCAGTTGGAGAGGGTGAGGGACAGATGTCCCAGTTGGTCCTTGCTCTCCCCATGACACATCCATCTCTCCTTTCCAGTCACCAGCAGATGTCAAAGCCTTGAACATCCTGTTTCACCAGCACCCACGATTGCATGAGGTCTGGTCCCTGTTGCCAATCCCTTATATCACTACAGTGGCCCTACATCTCTGGATCACACACACACACTACGCTTAAATTGTCTTTGCTCAGCTAGCTGAAAGGTGAAATGAAAACATCAAACACTTCATTCTTAACATTCTTAACAGTTTTTTAAAATGCTATCTCCTGAGATTTAGGACTTTCTTCTATATCAACAACATCCCATTATCCTGACCAAGAAAATATCATTACCCCAACCAGCAGTTACTAGATATAATATCATCTAGCACACTGTCTTATTCAGATGTCTCTAATTGTCCCAATAATGTCCTTTTAGCTGCTTAAAAAAACAAAATAAAAACCCTCTAGGATATAATCCAGAATCCTTCAGTGAATCTGGTTGTCATATCTCTTTAATCTTTTCATCCAGAATAGCTCTGCTTCTCCCTGCCCCTTTTTAGGACTTTGATTTTTTTTTTCAGTCTAAATCAATTGTCTTGTAGAATGCCCCACCATTTTTCTTCTTTAATTTGTTTTTGTACTTCATTAATTTTGTTTTGTCTGATTGCTTCTTCATGATTAGATTCAGGTTGAACATTTTGGGGCTTGAATACAACATAGGTGGTGGTGCGTATTTTCCGTTGTGTCATCGTAAGAGGTACGTAATGTTAAATTGTCCCATTATTTTAGAATACAATCTTTTTAATGGTCTTTCTAATTTCCATGGTTCTTAGTCTGTTAAAATTTTCTATTTCTTGGGTCAATTTTGATAGCTTATATTTTGCTAGAAAAACCATCTCTTTCCTTTTGTTATTCTAATTAATTGCCGTAATAGTTTTGTTGATTATTTTAACAATATCTGTGTGTTTATATTGCCTTTCTCATTCCTAATGTTGAATATTTTTGCTTTTTCTCTTTGCTTTGCTTTCTCACACTTGCCTTTACTTAAGATTTTCTCATTTGATTTGCTTTTTTCTAATAAATTTTATTTATCCTTTTAGTATTTTCCCCATTTTACTAATGCCAGCTTTCATCCTATTTTTCCCTCCTATTTTTTGCTGTCTTCCTAATTTCTTAGGTTGAATACTTAATTCCTTATTTTTGGTCTTTTATTACTAATAAAAGTATTTAAAGCTATGAATGTTCATCTGAGCACAACATTAACTGTGTCCCATAGAATTTTAGGATAAAGAATTCTCTTCACTTACTTTTTGAGATGTTTTTTAATATAATGGCATTCTGCATTAATTGTGTAATGAAAAGTGAAAAAAATGTGTGAAAGCAAACCTCATTACACTTCAATTGTGTCATCCAGGATTTCCCTGCTGTAGTCAGAGGGGAAAACACAGAAATTACTAATGATGATGGGACAGCAATAGCAGATGAATTGATCTTGCCTCTCTAGGAAGGAAGCGGCATTCTTTGAGCATGAGGAAGTTCATTCAAAAACAGCCAGTAGGGGTAGTGGGTGGTGAGACATGGATCTCACAGAGGGAATGCAAATGGCAGGAGAGTTGTCTTCAGAGTAAAAGAGGTCTTTTTCTTCGTCTTCCTTCCTCCCTCCCTTCCTTCCTTCCTTCCTTCCTTCCTTCCTTCCTTCCTTCCTTCCTTCCTTCCTTCCTTCCTTCCTTCCTTCCTTCCTTTTTTTTAAGCAATCAAAGAAAACACCAAGGTGAGACGAAGTAAACTCTAACCCAGAATGCAAAATGCAATGCTCTGTCTCTTCTCGTCCATGAGGCCCATCAGTGGGCAGGTTGGGAATGTGGGGGGGTCACAAATATCTTTCAGTAAAACAGGGCAGAACTATTTACAAATATGCTTGAACAGCTCTCAGGTGGCCATGTCTTCCCTACAGAAGGTGGCGGCATTTTTAGGATACTGCAAACAGATGGCTTCAGGTTCTTGGGGATCCATTCAACAAAATAACAGCAATTTTTGTTTCATATATTAAAACCTGCTCAAACAACTCCTGTGTGTATACAGAGCATGACTGTAATGTGCTTAAGGGGGTGGCTTATCAATAGCTGGAGCAAGGGTCACAGCCTGGAAGGGAGGGAGGGACATGGGGGTTCAGAGTAGCCCAGAGCATCAGTGGGGGTTGGGAGTTCCTGTGTAGAGGGCCAAGGAGGTCCCCAAATTTCTCAAGCGAGCATGGAGCTTGTGGACAATCAGACTCCACCCAAAGCCTGCCTCCTCTCTGTTCCTTTGCTTGGCACAGAGTATTCTCCATCTATGCTTCCCGTTGTTGTCATCATCACCACCATCCCCATCACCATCACTATTCTACAAGGGAAGGGATGGCACCTGAAATACCTCCAGGGTACACAGGTCGTGGTGAGGGCAGCCAGGTCCCCAAGATCAACCCCCTTGTCTACCTGCTTCCTAACTCAGGAGAGAGAAAGTGACATCTGATGTGATTCAAGATAAGGAGCCTAGGACCCAGGTTATGTATAAATGGATAATGGAGAAACTGATGCCCAGAAGCAAGAAGTGCCTGGCAGGGGCTACCCAATAAGGCAGGACTGGAGCCTAAGCATGACTCCTGCTCCCCAAAGCGAAGAGCTGTATTAGGTCTGCTCTTGGGTGGGGAAGGCTGTGGGTCCTGACTCTGCCATGGGGTAACATGGGAAGGCGGCTGCTGTCAGGGAGAGGGGTGAGTGGGGTAGAGTGGAGGTGGGAAGACAGTAGTCAAAAGGAGAGGGAGGGAGGAAGCTGAAAGGGCTAGAAAGAACCTGTGTTTAACTTGATTTGAGTTGGGAGGGCCCAGCCTCCCTGCTTTTCTCAGGCTACTAGATTTCCAGGGTCTACTTTACGTGACGCTGGCGCTAGGGGGATGTGAGCTGAGATGGGGGTTAAGGTGTTGCTAAGTAACAGTCCGCCTCGGATTTAATGATGAAGCAATCCTCCTCCCAGCCACCCGCTGTGCCAGGGCAGATCCAGGTTCTGTGGGGCCAGAAGCTGCAACAATATGGGGGGAGGGGCTCTCCTCAAGGAAAGTAAAACAATTACCAAACCAAAATTAGAGACAGAGGCTTGGAAGGAGCCGTGCTTCACAGCATCTATCCCCAGTTCCGCTCAGAGTCATCTCTGATTTCTTTTCCCTAAGTCCCACCACTTCTGGGGTGGGGAGGGAATTTTTACATAAATATGTACCCATGTTTCCACTCATCAAGACACAGAACACTTCCAAAGTCCAGGGCACTGCCTCTCTTCCCAGTAAATACTCCTTGCCCGCCACCCTCATGAGAGAATCATTGTCCTGATTTCTCTTGTCACAAATTAGTTTAGTGTTCTTGAAACTTCATATGCATGGAATGCATATTTTAAAAAGCGTATATTTTTATGTCTGGCTCAAAAAGGCTGAGAGCTGGAGGTGCTGCAGAGCTCTGTGGTAACAATTCAAGCTTGGGGCTCAAGCATACCTGGTTCAGCCAGGAATTGGCTATATGTCCCACAACGTGCTGTATTTCAGTTTCTCATCTGTAAAATCACCATACCCATTTCATTATGGTTTGGTGGGGGGGAATAAATATCGTGCATGGAGCACCTGGCCTATAAAGGTACTCAGAAAGTGGCAGGTGTGATTTCTATTCATCTCAAATATGTTTGACCCCTCCCACCCTCAACCCCTCACCTGAACTATTTTCTTTTTTCTTGTTTTTTTAGGCAATGCAACCCTTAGTTGACCTCACAGATTGCAAAGATCTTGTCAGGTTATAATCCCTTATTTTTTAGTTTTTACGCCTACAGCACCTGGTCTTCCTAGGTGCTCTCCCATCCAAATATTAACCAGGCCCGACCCTGCTTTGCTTCCAAGATCAGACAGGATTGGGCTTGTTCAGGGTGGCATGGCCATAGACTCACCTGAACTATTGTACCAGCCACCTCAAGGCTTCTCATGGAAAGATAAGTAAAGTCCGAACCACAGAAAACTGCTTTCTACTGTCCATCCTTACCTCCCATATGCCAGGGTTTGAATCCTGGCCCTATTACTCATTGGCTGTGTGACCCAGGACAAATGGCTCAGTTTCCTCATCTGTAAAATGGGGATACTATAATAATAGTTAACTGCCTCAGGGCTGTTGAATTGATATATGTATAGAGCTTGGACTAGTGCTTGGCACAGAGTATTCCCCATATACACTTGCTGTCATTGTCATCCTCACCACCATCACCATTCTGCCAGGGAGGGAAGTCACCTGGCTGTGCAGGATGGGGAGGGGCTCTGGTGGTCTGACTGATCCTTTTCTCTCTCAATCCTTTGTTTTCAGCCCCATGCTTCACACCTACCTTTGGAAGTACCTGGTTCCAGTGATTCTTGAGCTTTTCCAAGGTTCTGGGCTTGAGCCAGCTGGCCTCGTGTCATTAACCCTCACCCATGGGCTGTTTTGTCACCATCTCTTATCTCCCATGGCCTCCTTTTCTCTTCTTGGTGTCCTTGTGGATTTAAACCTTTGATAATCCCCCTGCTAATGTTCTGGTGGGTTTTCTGGAAGAAGTAGAATCTACCTTTTATAACTAGATCTATTTTTCTGAAACAAAAATTTGAAGTAAAACATTAACTCTTCTTTATTTTAGGGGAAGGGGCATTATTTTTATGCTTCATTATTTTTATGCATTTTAAATGTTAAAAAAAGAGTCTCCCACTATTCAAAAAAGTCCCCTTGCTCATGATCCTCTATGGTTCATCCAGGATATTTTGGTTTTTTCCCATCTTTCTTGTGAAATGATAAATTCATACTTTTTCTAGAAGTTTCCAATACAGCCTTCCTTACCTCTCAGTCAGTCCTCACCTGTCTGCACCTTGACTTTTTCCCAGGTAACCAGTGACCCCTCGACTGCCATATCCATTGGTGTTTTTCATTTTTATCAGAGCCCTCAGGTATGAAGTACTGTCAGCTATCCCATCTTTCTGCACTCCTGGCTCACTCTGTACCTCTCCGGCCATTTCTCTTCTATTTCCTTCTGGTCTCTGCTCCCTTTGCTCAGGAAAAACTAAAGTGTTCCTCAGGGGCCCTTCACATGACCACTCCCCTAGCCCCAGGCCATCTGTCACTCTTCCTGGCATCACCCATACCTTATGGGCTGATAGAAATGCCCAGGTCTGGCTCCTGACTTTGAGCTCCTATCCAACCACTTCCCAGTGAAGCCCAGCCTACCTACCTCTCCCCTTTAAAATGCAAAATATTCAACCCCTTACGCCTATATTTTTATCACCTTCTAACATACTATATAATTTATCATTTACGTATGTATTGTGTTTCTCCCTATAGAATGTCACCTTTATATCCGTAAGGAATTTTCTCTTTTGTTCATCGCTGTATCTCCAGTGTCTAGGATAGTGCCTGCCACATAGTAGGTGCTCAATAAATATTGCTTAATTAGTGAATGCACCATACTTTGCCTCTGCCAGAGGTTCTCAAACATGGCAGCCTTTGTCAGTAATTTTTTCATCATGCCCCGGACCAAAAGAAAAACCTAACAGCTCTGTTTATTAAGCTGTTAGGACCTAACAACTTCAGTTATGTCTTAACAACTTAGTATCCATTTAAAAATATAATACCAACAAAATAAAAAAAATTAATATAATTTTTAAATAACCACCTTTACTTACTAATGAGATAGAATCGCAGACCTTGGAATCCCATCAGACATCAGCACTCTCATTTCCTGTTCCATCTTAATTTTCATGAGTTATTTGATTCTTATCACATTAATTGACAAAAATCTGGCTTTACAAAGACATAATGTCATAGAAAGGAATGTAATAGAGTCTAATGTTGGAATTGTGAACTACTCTAGCAAGAGGTTTCATAGTGTCCAACAGATGACATATTACTGTTTCTCTCTAAAACTTAAAATACTCTACTGTGCCCCTGTTAATTTGCTATTGCACCCCAGGGTGCCATTTGGGAACCATTTCTTTGATTGGATTTGATTTTCTCTTTCTTCTCAGCCTCTGGGCTCAGCTCAAATGCCATGTCTTCCATGAAGCTTCCAGGCCAAAAATGAAATGCATCTGAACAAGACTATTTCCCCAGTTAGAATGAAAACTCCTTCTTCTGGGATCCCACAACAAATTAGTTTGTAAAAGGCATGAATTTTTCTCTGATACTCAAAGCGTAAAACATGTCATACTTCTTTATTTTTCTAAATTGAATAAAACCAACTTTAAGCCCCCACTGTCTGAGGTCACTGAGACTTCTAATATCTGGCATTTTGGGGTGGCTCTCTCCTTGTTTTTGGACTATGGGGCTTTCAGAGTCCCTGAAAAACTGAGCTGCCCACATCAGCTGTCCTCAGAGGCTTCCACTGCAGTGCTCACCGATCCACTTAAAATTGGCTGGTTCTAGTCAGCCACCCCAGAGCCAGGCTGGGCAGAGGGAGTCTCTCCTGGCTTTCCAGGCTAAGCCAGAGGCCCTAGTTCTTGGTCCCCAGACATTCACATCTCTTCTACTGTCCAAAGCCCTGGCCAATAAGGTGGAAGTGAGTAGGGTGGAAGTCAGTGCCTCTCTGGTAACCTGCTGCTTGAGGGAATCCAATCTCTTCCTTTGGGAAGCGGTATTAGACTCCTAGGGTTTGCACACAGGTAGCCTGGGGGCTGGATGTGACCCATGAATGTGTTTTGTCTGTTCAGTGTGAGGTTATTAAAAATGTTTTTTAATCTATTGGAACCTTTAAACACTGGAAGATGTCACATAATTTCTACAATCAAGACCCTTAGTTGCTACATGGAAACCACTGATAGCAGCAGAGTAAGCACTGCCCCTGTGAGCAAGGCATGTGCTCTGCAGTTGGCCACATCCGTGGTGTCACTCCCCTCTGCCTGGCCCCTAGAATCCTTTGAGCTTGAGATCCCAGCCTCAGCTTTTGAAAACAAAGGCTTTGGATAATGTATTCTAACCTCAAACACAAAGAAACTGTTAACTCACTCTTGGAGGCAAGGATGTACCAAACTCAAACTTCCCCATCCAGCTGCTCTTTGTAGGAAGGTGGGGTGGCAGAGGTGGCTGCGGTGAAGACAATGACTTTTTTCATTTTCTGTCAATAAATCCACAGCAGCAAAAAAGGTAAGACACCACCAAACAACTGTACTTACAGCCTCATGTCATGTCATTTTTAATGATATTAATAGCTAACTTTCGTTGGGAGCCTTATTAAGTTCTCAGTATCAGAGAAAGAAACTAACAAGGTATTATCTGGTTGAATTCTTCAGAAGATACTTCTAAAAGAGCGTAGCGGAATCTAAAGGTCCAGCAACCAAGAAAGAGGAGGAGGACGAAGGTGAACATGGAAAAATGCAGCTGATGGTGCTGCTTATAAGCAGAAGGGAGGCAAGTGCAAGCCCGACACCGTCAGGGTGTGTAGGGAACCCTAAAGAGTGGGTCCCTGGCATCAGTAGGTCTGGTAGAGGCAACTGCACCCAGTTGCTCCTGCCTCGTCCCGGTCTGCCCCGTTGCCTATTCTGCCTCGTTTTCTTCTCTCTTCCCACTCTCGGTCCCTTCACGCTGCTCCCTGTCTCTCTGGTATCCCCTGCGTCTCCCCGCTGGTCTCTGCATCCGTTTCTCCACCTGCGCGGTTCCAAGCGCAGTGGCCACGCGGTCACGTGACCGGTGCGTGACTTGGAGGATGCTGCCCATCCCCAGTGCGCCACAGTCTGCAGGCCGCGCATGCGCGGGAGCAGGAGCACCTGCGCGCCTGGCGGGCGGGGAGGTAGAGCAGCCGAGAGCATCCTGCGGCCACAGCCCCGCCCCGCCTTCAGGCTGGGCGCCGGAGGGTGGACCCGCTAGGGTCCAAACACCCAAGGGATTCTGGTCCTCGTCGTTGATGCGCTCCCAGAAAGCCTCTCCTTAGGTCAGGGCACTGGGGCTGCGCCTGGGCGGTGGACGTTCTCCTCTGGGTACCAGGAAATCGGAGCGTGAGACCCGGGTCTGCCCTTAGAGCCGTGTGACCTTGGGCGAGTAACTTGACCTCCCGGCGTCCTAGGAAAATGGAGTCATGATAGCACCGACCTCGTGAGGCTGTAGTGAGAATTCAGTGACAATTCCGGAGGGCTCTTTGCGCGGTCTGGCCTTTATCAAACGTCTGTGCAAATAAAGGATGCAGAGCAGAGGGTAGTAGTGTGTGATGACCGAGGGAGAATCTTACCCTGTCGTTTAGGTCATCCTGCTGGCTCCTCAGAGCCACCCAGTGAGTAAAGCCCGGAAGCCTTGTCTCTGTTTCCCAGGTGCAGAAACAAGGCTCAGAGATGTCAGCTCTGGAACCAGGTCTTGGGTTCTCCATGCAGGGAGATTCCAATTTGCCACCTCAGAGTCAGGAGTTCTGGAGTGAGTTCACAGTCTGTCGCCCCGCAAGCTCTTTCAATCACCCTATTTAAAATAACATCCGTTCTGACTTTTGCCACTCCTAGTAAACATCTCAGGTACACATCTGCAGGAAAGGATTTCTTTTTTTGTTCTTCCTTCTGCAAGAAAAATAAGGAGCTGCTGTATTTTATTCGCTATGACCTTTGAGGAGGTCTCATGCAGATTCCAGGTCACCCAATAGTCTTAGAATCCAGCAACGAGGTCTACCCCTGGGGGGCAATCCTTTCCACTCTACCCCTCATACTACCTTTTAGCCAAACTGGCCCCCTCTTAGTTCTTGAAAAAGCCAAAGTCCTTTGTGGCACTTGGTCTTTGTACCTTTTGTATGTCTGCATTGGACATTCCCCCCTTGTTCTACCTTTTATTCATCTCAGGAAGCCTGCCCTGACTGCATCTCCCCCATACTCCACCCGGTCAGGTGCCTTGTTATTCATTCTCACAGCCCCCTGTCCTTCTGCTTCAGCACTAATTGGAACAGTAACTCAGTGTTGCATGTGACTTCTTGATTCCTGTCTGTGTCCTCAGCTGGAATCTGGTTTCCTTGAGGGTAGTTTCTACTGATACATGCCACCTGGCTAGAGAGGGAACATGTGGGATCACAGGTGCATCTTAGGTCTTCTCACGTTTACAGAGCATCTCCTCCTTTTCTGAATGCACCGGAGGCTATCAATACCTTCCTAGGGTAAAAGGCTGAGCCCAGACATGGAGAGATGACAGAAGAACACTTTCTCTGTGAAGCCATGTGAGGGTTCTGTTGGAGTAGTTTGGGGTAGGAATGAGGAGATGGCTGAACCAGGACATGTGGCCTCTTGTCCTGGCTTAGCCATTGTTCACTGCATGACCTTGGGAAAGTCCTCCTTTAGGCCTCAGCTTCTTTAGTTGTGGCTTGGCATAAAATAATGGTTCAGAATTTAGATTCTAGAACTGGATTTTTCCTTTGTCACTAGCAATGCACTTATCTTCTCTGAATCTATTTCCTCATCTGTAAAATATTATATGTCTTAATACTATTAAGAAAAGGATCTAGTTCACAGAGCTGTTCCAAAAAACTTAATGAGTATTCATTGATTGTATGACTACCAGCTCCCTGTCCTTTTTGATTTGTAACGGGCTCTACTTACTTGTTTTTCTTTGAAGCCAGAGGTGAGCCTGTCCTATATTTCAAAAGTAATCTCCCCCATCAACAAAGAAATTTCAGCGAAAACTGACCTGGGACCACTTTAATAAATGTGAACCCTAGGAAGGAGATACTGAGACCAGAGTTGCCCCACAGCATATTCTTATCAGATTTGGTACTTAGAAATTTCTACAGTTTGAGTGCTCAAAGACTAGGATCTGACTCTGCCTTGTACATGGCTGCAGCTTCAATGCCCAGAATAGTGGTTTACATGTAGTGGCGAGAGAACAATAAATATTTGCTAATCAATGATACACAGCCTGAGAGCAAGTCAGGTGCTCAATTCTTTGTTATTTATTTATTTATTTATTTATTTATTTAGGCAATCCTTGGTTGACCCCACATGTTTGAAGGACTTTGTCAGCTTACAATCCCTTATTTTTTAATGCCTACAGCACCTGATTTTCCTAGGTGGTCTCCCATCCAAGTACTAACCAGGTCTGACCCTGCTTAGCTCTGAGATTAGAAGGGATCCGGCTTATTCAGGGTGGCATGGCCCTAGACCGGTGCTCAATTCTTTGAGCCTTTTTTTTTTTCATCTGAAAATGCAGATTTAAAAAAATGCCCAGTTATTGTGAGGATTTAGTGTGATGATGCCTGTAAGGGGCTTCGCATAGAGTTTGATACTTCACAGTTCAGTGAATGGGAGATGTACGGATATAGGTACCCAGAGAGAGAGAGAGAGATGCTGTGACTGCGAGTGGGTACCACTACTGACAGATCTGGCCTTTTTTGAGGCGAGAGAAAAAAATGGAAGGCTCCCAAAAAGAGGAAAGACGGGGTTTCAGGAAGATGGAGAGTGTCAGTAGGCCGTGGCCAGGGACTCAGGTGCGAAGAAGGCGGCAGAAGGGACTTTAGGACCCTGCACTCGGGGAGCGCGCGGCGGCCCGGGGTGCGCGCGGCGCGGGAGGGGAGGAGGGGCAGAGCGCGGCTCTGGCTCCGCCCAGCCGCATCCCAGGGGGCGGGGCCGAGCCCAGGGCCGCACTGCGATTGGCGGAGGCGCGCGAGTGACGCGAAGCCTGGCGCGAAGCCCCGCCCCCGGACGGACGGCCCCGCCCCTGCGCGCGCGCGCGCGCGCCGCCGGGTCGGCAGCCTCGCTCTGGCTCGCGCCGCGGCCCCGCGCGCCGACCGCGCGTCAGTCGGTCCCCAGCGCGGCTCCGGGGCGGCGGGCTGCAGCCGGCGGGGCGCGCCAGGCCGGGGCGGCGGCGGGCGTCGCGCGAGGAGGCTCGAAGCCCGGAGGCTCGCGCAGCGCGATGGCCCCCATCGGCCTCAAAGCCGTGGTCGGAGAGAGTAAGTGGCGGCGCGGTCCTCGGTCCTCTCCGCGGTCCTCCTCTCCGCGGTCCTCCTCTCCGCGGTCCTCCTCTCCGCGGTCCTCTCCGCGGTCCTCTCCCCGCTGCCCGCCCGCGGCGCCCCGCCCGGCGGGGGGCTCCGGCTGGGGTGGGGGTTGCCCCGTTATTCGGGCGCCGCCCCGCTCCGAGGACAGGCCCCCAGTCCCCGGGCGGCCCGCGCCCCCTCTCCCCTTCCCCTGCTCTCCCCTCCCCGAATTCCTCCCCCTCCCCCACCCCCCTCTGCACCCCATCCCCTTCCCTTTTTATATCCACCCCGCCCGCCTCCACCCAGGTCATCCCTCCTCCTCCCCCATCCCTCCCTCCCCTCGATCCCCATCCTTCCCTCCCCGCTTTACCTCACGCCCCTCCCTCGCCCCCCTCGCTCCATCCCTCCACCCCGTCCCTACCCCTTTTCAACTCCATTTTTCTCTCCTTCCCCGGGGGCACCCGCCCTCCTTCGTTCCTTTTTTCCGCTTTTTTTTTTAACCCCCCCCCCGGCACCCATACCTGCCCTCCCCACCTCGCCTTCACCCACCCCGGCTGCCCAGCCCTGACCCTGCCCTTCCGCACCTCAGCACCCTCCCGGCACCCTCTGTCTCCTCCCCTCCCGCTACCTTCCCCGCGTCTCCCCCTCTCGGCTGCCTCGCCTCCTTTGATCTCCTAAGCTCTCCGATTCCACTCCTTTTCTGTTGTTTTTGTGTCAGTCTCCAGCCCCTCCCTCTTTCCCACCCTCCTCCGTGAATCGTGACGAGCGAAGTCCCGGCCGGCGCCCTCCTCCCCCCCGGGGCTGCGGAGTCCCACCTGGGAGCGGCCCCGGCCGCTGGAGGGAGGCCCGAGGTCCAGAGGCTTGGCCCTGGTGCCGGCGTCGAGGCCGCCTCTCTCCTCCTCGCGTCCGAGGGTCTTGGCTTCGAGGGCAGGGCCTGATCGGGGTCCGGACCCTGTGAAATCACACGGTGGATGGGGAGATGGGGATGCCCGCGGTGTGCCGCGGGAGGAGGGGCCCTGCCATCGCCGCAGTCTGCAGTCCCCGGGTTGGCACGACTCAGCCCCTGCCTGCCCGGCTGAGCGTGCGGGGCCGTTCACACCACGGGTGCAGGGCGGCGGTGCGGGTTTCTGGTCTTGGAGGAAAGGATCGGACGAACGTGGATTCTGAAAAATGGATGGGGGTTGAGCGTCGGCCGCAGCGGAGCGAGGGCTGATGTCAGTCGTGTTTGGGAAGCGGCGCCCTCAGCGCTGAATGAGATCGGGGATCTGCGTGGACGGACTGTCTTCTCGGGATTCGGGCTGTTTCTTTAACAACAAACACACGCACACGCACACAGTGTAGGGATTGCTGGGGCTTCTCCCCTTATTTTAGAAGGAAGAATTAAAACTGGGCATTTCTCTGGAGGAGAGAATAAGGTAATATAATCAAAATGGTGGAAATTGGTTTCCTTTCCAATGATTCCTATTACACACACTCTCTCTCTCTCTCTCTCTCTCTCTCTCTCTCTCTCTCTCTCCCCCCGCCCCCCATCAAATGTTTCTGGCTGTGTAACGTTTCTTTTGCGCATCATTACTGTTTTTTCTTTCCCATTCTTTTCATCGATTTAGCACACATCCCCACTTGTACAATCTTATCTGCCTTATTACATCAGAAGACCTTTTTATGAAAACTGAACCCCAAATGATCAAGTTTTTTTTTAGTGCCCACTGTCACACCTGCCTTCCTCATGCAGTAAAGGTTCTGAATCATGCGCCTTCTGTTTTATAAGGAGAATCAAAGCATTTCGGGATCCTGTAATGACAACACTCTCATTTTACCCATGGGAAAGAAATGGAGGCTCAGAGCAGTTAAATGACTTGCCGAAATCAGTGTTAATTACTTTTTAAAACCCGGTGTCCATTTCCTTGCAATATTAGTTAAAAAAACAAAACAAAACACTTTCTTCATTATTTCAGATATATTGTTTCTTTCCACTACCTCTTTTAAAGGGTTATGGAATGTGAATGTTACAGGTTACATTCTTTCAGATGTTTTTCATAGGTGGTTTTACAACAAAATCCATAAGTGTTATAGAAATCAAATTTTTGCATCCTTTTGCCAAGACCCAGGTGGCTTCTTAGTCCTCTCCCGACTCCATACCCTCATTTATTTTAGAAGCAAGCATAAAGGTAAAAAAATAAAATCAATATGTAAAATGCCCAAATTTCTTTTCCGAAACAAAGCAAAGCCACTGCTAATGGAAATAAAACCAAACCAACTTTACATAAAATTGGTGAATTTTGAGCAGTGTTCTATTCCTGTAACAATTGAGTTAGGTATATATTTTGGATGAAAATATATTATTGCAGTCCTTTGTCAATGACACAGGTTAGTTCTGGCTCCTAATTTTTGATGGGATTTCCAGCTTTGCCTTTTTCTCTAAAAATAAAAATGAAATAAAGATTTTTTTTAACCAACTTGTATTATTTTAAATGTTACCTTCACAGCCTGGTCTTGGCAATCAAAGTTAACAATACCACATAGCCACTGTTTATTATATTTCCTCCTTAATTTTTTTCATAGCACTTAAGATTACTTGAAATGATCTTGTTCAGCGTTTGGTCTGTTCTGTTTTTTTGCATTTGTTTGATTGTTTCATCCACTGGAATGTTGCTTCCAGGAGAGCAGGGTGACATGTTCCCCACTATGTCCCATGCCAAGAACAGTGGCTGGCTCATAGTTGGCAGTCATTAAATACTTATTGAATGAATGAATGAATGAAGAATGTGGAGAGCAAGATAAATGTAGTTTTTGGCTTCTTGTCACATCTTTCTGAGTTGAATTTTCGTAGGTACAGGCACAATAGAAGTAGAAGAGGTGGGTCAACTTTAGCTGTTTATTCAACAAATGTTCCTTCAGAGCCTGCTAGGAACTAAGGGGGAATACAGGATGACTAAAGTATGCGGCACACTCATACTGTTGTGACAGACATAGACAGTCCTGAGACGCTTTCCCTGTCACTCTCCTATCACTCCCCAGACACACTTAGAGTATACTCAGTATATTGCACTTTTTCGTGGGTCTTGTGCGACTAGACCAGATATTCCTTCGTGGGAGAGTTGGACCTTGTCATATTATTCTATCTGTCCTTAGTGGGTGAACTAGTGCTTGGTACTTAGTAAATGTTGAACGAATGACTTAATCTTTATGTATAGCAGTTCCGAGAAGGGACTCTGGAATGGAAGTAGACTACCTGGGATAAAAGTCTGATCCAATACTTATTAGCCATGTGACTTTGGCAAGTAATGGAACATTTTTGTGTCTCAATTTCTTCAACTATAAAATGAGTGATAATAGCACCCACATTGTGGGGCTGGTTCTGTGAGTATTAAATGAGGTAATACAGGTATTGCATTGGGCACAGTTCTTGGCACACAGTAAATTGAGTAAATATTATCATGATGAAAAGACCCACAAAGAGGGTCAGTCAGAGTGTTAGAGGATTTCAAGAAGAGAGACTATTTCTATCCTGTGGGGGGCCAGGTTTTGGAGGAGAAAGCAGAATCTCAGATAAACTCCTTGAAAGAAGTGCAGATGCACTGGAAAATGGAAGAATCAACCTGAAAAACATGGATGATTTATAATTTGACCCAATTTCTGTTCCCAGCCCTGCTCATTTTTTTACTTTTTTTTCTTTTTTTTTTTTCTATAAAATGTAGTTTTCTGCACTCTACGAAGAGATTGTAAGAGAAAGGACAATTCATTTTTTGTAGCACCTTATGTCTATTTTTTGTTAATAGGTGACGTTTCAATTATATAAATCCATATTGTGTAATCTAGAGTTTATTCCTGTTCCCTGAAGTGTTGTCAGTGGATTACAAAAATGCAAGGATTACAAAACGTACTGTTTTTCTTGTTGTTTCTTAACTCTTAGCAATTTCTCCTCATGTTCATTTATCAGAATCACATTCTTTTGGAAAAGAATGTGGTTTCGATTTGTACATCAAAAACATACCTTTTTCAGATGGGGTCGTGATTCATAGGATGTGTCAGAAATTGAGAGGACACCTTGACAGAAGGAGTCTTCATTCATCTCTTACACTTATTTTAAATAGAAACTTTGGTTAGCATACAAATAAAAGTATATTTTGACCTATATTAAATACGTGTTGTGTTTTTTCCATTAAAAAATTAAAATATAATTTGCATCCAATAAAATTTGCCCTTTTTAAAAAGTGAAGAGTTCACATTTCAGCCTTTGCATACAGGCACATAACCACCACCATAATCAAATACAGAACAGTGCCTGTCAACCCCTCAGGTTCCCTCGTGGCGCCTGTCACTAGTCAGCCTCTTCCCCCACGCCCAGCCCTGCCAAACACTGAACTGTTTATTGTCCCTATAGTTTTGCCTTTTCCAGAATGTCATATCCCGTACACATGTAATATGTAGCTTTTTGAATATGACTTCTTTTATGGGATTAATGGGTTGTATGATAAGTATATGTTTAACTTTATAAGAAATGGTCAAAATTGTTTTCCAAAGTGACTATATCTTTTTACATTTCTACCAGCATTTTTGTACTTGGTCTTGTCAATTTTGAAAATTTTGGTCATTCTGATAGAGAGCAGTATCTCATGGTTTTAATTTGCATTTGTGTAATAACTGATAATGTCAAGCATTTTTTCACTTATTTGTTTGCCATCTATCTTCTTTGGTGAAGTTTGCAAATCTTTTGCATACTTTTTACTGGGTTTTTTTTTTTTTTATCGAGTCTTTAGAAGTCTTTATTCTGGAAAATGGAAGTCCTTTATCAAATGTATGATTTGCAAATATTTTCTTACAGTTGTGACTCATCTTTTCATTCTATTAACGATATTTTTCAAAGAACAGAAGATATGTGGTAAAATCCAATTTGTCAATTTCCTTCTATAGATTGTGCTTTTGGTATTCTAAGAAATCTTTGCTTAACTCAAGTTGACAAAGATTTTCTGTTTTATAGATTTTCCTGTGTTTTCTTCTAGAAGTTCTATAATTTTAGGCCTTACATTTAGTCTTTGATCCTTTTTGAGTTAATTTTTATATATTGTATGAGTTATTAAGGTTCTTTTCATGCGTATGAATTTTTCTGCTACGTGAATATCCAGTTGTTTCAGCACCATTTATTGAAAAGGCTATCTTTTTTTTCATTGAATCATCTTTGTTCTTTGTTGAAAATCAGTTGGCCATGTATGGGTGGATCTGTTTCTGGACTCCCTGTTCTGTTTCAGTGATCAATATGTATGCCTTCACAAACACCCACTCTGTCTCAATTATCATAGCATTAAGGTAAGACTAGAAACCAGGTACTGTAAGTCTTCCGACTTTGTTCTTTTTCAAAATTGTTTTGTTTTGTTTTGTTTTGGTTCATTTGCTTTTCCATGTGAATTATAGAATTACCTTATCTATTTCTGTTTTTAAAATCTTTCTGGGATTTTGATTGGAATGGTATTGAATCTTTAGATCAGTTTAGGAAGAACCAGTCCTGTAACAAATTTATTTTTAATATTTTAGTTTATTTACTGTATTACAATGTGAAAATTATAATTCTTAGCTTCATAAATAAGGGAGCAACCCTATAAGGAGAATTATATGTAGTTCAGCAACGTCGCAGGATATAAAGTCAATTTACACAAATCAATTGTATTTCTATATACTAGCGATGAACAGTTAAAAATTGAAATTTAAAATGGTGCTATTTACAGTAGAATAAAAAACATGAAATACTTAGGTATAAGTCTAACAGAATAAATTCTAGATCTGTGTGCAGAAAACTACAAAATACTGATAAAGGAAATCAAAGAAGACTTAAATAAATGGAGCGATATACTGTATTCATGGATTGGAAGAATTTATGTTCCATTTATTTTTATTTTTTTAGAAATGTGTTTTCAGTTCTCTTGGGTAAAATTGCTGGTTTATGTAGTTACTCTATATATTATTTTTGAGGAATTGCCAAACTGCTTTCCAAAGTGGTTGCACCATTTTATATTCTCACCAGCAGTGTATGAGGGTTCCAATTTCATAATATCCTCGCTAACACTTGTTATTATCTATTTTTTTGCTTGTAGCCATCTAATGGGTGTGAGGTGGTATCTCATTGAGATTTTGATTTGCATTTCACCGATGCCTTTAGTGTTGAGTATTTTTTCATGTGTTTATGGGCCATTTGTTTATCTTCTTTGGAGAGATGTTATGCAAAGTTTTGCCCATTTTTAAATAAGATTGCTCATTTACATTTTTAATCTATGTATTTTCATTTAAAGTTATTTTACTGTCTTTTAAAAGTAAAAGTTGAAAGCTTCAATGAATAATAAGTATTACTTAAGTGAGACCAGTTTGGCTGTTTCTTTAGTCTTCTACCTTCTGTCTTTTTCTCTGTATACTTTTGATAAGAACTTTTTCTTGTAACAGTTGTGATTTTATATCCTTTTAGATGGTCCATTTAAAATTTGAAAATTGTCGAATGGTCCTGTTGTGTCTTCATTCCCAGTTTATTAATTAAAATTATCATACTTTTTATTCTCCTCACTTTTTTTAAAGGATTCTAATATAGCTTGCTCATCCTGGGATGAGCTCTCATCCTTCAAGGGCTGTTCAATACTATTTTTTTTTTCCAATAAGGCATCTCCCTTTCTGTTGTCTGGAATGGAAGTTTCTCCTCTTTTGACGCCATTCTATTCTTTCTTATGGCACTTTATTGCATTCTGCATTAGGTTATAATTATTTGTTGTAAGTTTTTCTACCTTGTTAAATCATAAGACCCTTGAAGGCAAGGACTGTGTCTTATTCTTCTTGGAGTTTCCCATAGTGCCTAGAACAGTTCATTACACATGGGAGGCAGGCACCAGATATCTCTGGAATTAAATTGCATGTTTATAATGTCTTCTCCCTAGGCCCAGACCCTCCTATATTCTTCCCAGATTTCTGGACATGACACATTCTTGAACTCAAAGCTGATATCCAGTTGTACACACTGGTTTGGCAGGTATTAAAATATTGAAAATCCTCTTTGCTGGTTGGGAAATAGTTTCTGCCCTGAGTCCCTAATCCTCCTATTGTCCAGGTCCCTCTCCTGGAACCCCTGGGATCTTCCCATGATGCAGGAGCCAGAAGGACAATAACACAGCACAGGGCTGTAGAACCTTTCTCCTGTGTAATAGTGTCATCCATTTGGATGGGGTGGTGTCTGTGTTTATTAGTTAAGTATTTTAAATATCATCTTTGCTTATACAACTATTCTACTGTCACATATAATTTCTAGGGAGATTGTTACTTTCTTCTTCCAAAAATCACATCTAGTCTGGATAGTTTTCCAAGATAACTAAATGGTGTTGTATTTGTACATTTCTTTTAAAAATTCATTTTGGGGTGTGTGTTATAACATAGGCTTTGGAATCGATAGACATAAGTTTTAATTTGGAGACCAGTCATTACATATCTGTATCATTTTGGACACATTAGCTAAACTCACTTACTTGTAAAATTAGGATAATTGTATTTGGTTTGTAGGGTTGTTTTAAGCATTAGAGACAATGTACATAAATTGCTAGTACATAGCTCTGTGTGTAGTAGATGATTATTTAAAATGGTGGCTATTTTAATTCCTATGTTCTTTTATTTGTGTTACCAGTATGCCTTTTAGTTATTATAGTAGCTACGTTTAGAGTTTTTTGAAGTTCATAATCAATTTTCCTAATTTATTTCCTGATTTCTATTTTATATGTACCATCATTTTATGTATTTCTCTTCCTTTTAAAAAATGTTAATATGACCCATCATGGTATCTCATAAGAAGAAGCTAAGGCTTCTTAAATGACCTTTACTTGTTAGTCGTGTATTTTTTTCTGTATTATTAAATTTTACATATCTTTGCATCTGTATTTATTAAAACTGGAGCCTTCTTGCTGTTCTTTGATCATTCCAGGTACTATCCCACCTCAGGGCTTTGTCTTTGCTCTTCCCTACGTCTTTATTCTTCTTCAGATATCTGCATGCATTTTCTCTTAATTCCTTTAGGTTCCTGGCCAAACACCAACTCTCTAATGAGGTCTTCTTTGAGTACTTTACATAAAATGGAACTTTCCCTAATTTCCCCCAGAATATCTCTCTTACCATACTGAATTGTCAGATCTGACATTTCATACTTATTGGATTATTTGTTCGTTTATCCCTCCTTCCATCAGCCAAATGTAAGCTCCATGCGAGGTTAGACTGTTTTGTTACTGCTCTACCCCTAGTGCCTATAAGAACAGTGCTGATACGTAGTGGGCAATCAGTAAATATTGAATAAACAATTGAATACTATGTATCTAGTATTTCTATATATTGAATATATATGTTCTTTTTCTTTTTCTCTCTTTTAAATCTTTTTTAAATTTTTTTCCACATCTCCTGCATCAGAATTTCTCTCTCCTTAAATAGATTAGGAAGTTAACCTGTCTTTCTCTTTGTTCCAGAATAGATAAGATAGCTTGGAAATTATCTTCTTTGAATGTTAGAAATGGTTTATCCATAAAACTATTTGAATTTATTGCTTTGAGTAGGGGAAAGAGGATAAATATTTGACAGCCTTTTAAATTTATTTGATTATTATTTATTTAGGCTTTCTACTTCTTGAGTCAGTTTTGGGAATTTATATTTCTTTATACTGTAGGCCATTCAACTGAAAAATTTCATATTTATTGACTAAATTTTTATAAATTGAAAAAATATGTTTTGTACTGGTTGTTATGCTCTTTCTTACTCTACACTGTTTTTGTTATTATGTTTATGGAAATACTTGCTAGAGACTAGTCAGTTTTAACTGGCTTTTTAAAATAATTTGTTTCTTCTACATTTTGTGTAGATGTGTTCTTAATTTTTTTGACTTTCAATATTTTATATTAGTTTCAAGTGTACAGCGTAGTGGTTAGACATTTGTATAATCTATTTAATTTCTTGAATCAAGTGCTCCTTAATTTTTTTCTTCCAATAAAAGAAACTAAGGATATGAATTTTTATCTGAGCACAGCTTTGGTTGAATCCCATAGGTTTTATTTCCCTCATAGTTTTTCATATGCAGTATTCCTGCCATTTATTTTTAAATTTGGTCTTTCTTTGTTTTGAACTAGATGTTACACTCATGGGGTGATAAGTCCTTTAAATTGGGGTGTATTTTCCATAAGAGGTGGTTTGGGACTGGGGTATCATTCATGTACCCTTCCGATGTAAGAGCACACGCATCTGCCACAGCATCCAAAAAGGGCTTATTGAATGGTCACCAAAAGATTTTCCCTCTGGCTTTTTTTGGCACACAGCACCTCTTAGACAAACAGGTAGTTGGCAGCTAATGAAGTGTCTTTTTCTTTAGTGGAGTAGCCAGACCAAATTTTATAGTTATCACTGGCAACTCAGCAGTCATAAATTTTGAACCCTAGTCCTGTGGTTGCTGATACGGAAAGTGCTTGGGGAATCCCCAGCTGATCCTCTTATGTGATTGCCTCAATCAATTGCTTTTGTGCAGAGCTGTTGCTAAAGCTGAAGTTAGGGTGAGGTCTCCAAGAGTTCATTTTAATTTCAGCAAGGATGAGTTTTACTTACTTTTCCCCCAATGCTTTTTTTTTTAATTATTATTTTTTTAATCAACGAGAAGCAGTGTTGGGTAGTGGGAAAAGTTCTGAATTAGAAGTCAGACATCCAGCTGACGGTTCCAGTCCTAATGCTTAGTGGCTGGGTGACTTGGATGTGCTATTTAACCATTTTTTAAATTGAGAATTCTAATCCCAGTACCACTAAATTCTTTTTAAGACTCACATTCAACAATATACAGAAAAGTCTGGAAAACAGAGAATTGCTGTAAGGGGTTATTATTATTTTCCAGATAGAATTACAGAGATTAGTTTACTGGCTCAAGGTTACTGAATAAATCACTAGAAGAATCAAGGAAATGAATTACTTATACTTTTGATAGACACATAATCTAATAATCACTAGACAACAGCCAGCCATTACCCACTCTGATGCCCTTGGGGAAAGTTTGCATTGGTTAAAACAAAGCAATTTGCTTCCGATGTAGACTGATTTGATCTTAATGTATGTCTCAAGCTCTGAAGCAAGACTAAGTACTGATGGTTCAAATTGCAAGCTCTCACAGGGCAGATTTCCAATATTCCTTTCTTTTTGTTTCTTGTATGCCACTGATATTTCACTTTAAATGTCTACTAATTATTTGGTCTAAGAGCTGACCTCGTAGGAAGTAAATGAGATATTCAATATTTATCACACTAAGAAAAGCCTATTTTATTTTTGGAAACAAAAATAAAATTAGAGATAGAGGAAAGCAGAAAAAAACAAACAAAAAATATTTTTAAAATCATCAGAGCCTAGCTGTGAAGATACAGATTTAAGTCAGAGTCTCCAGCAGTTACTCCCTATTTGGAGGACTTCTGAGGTGTCAGGGAAACCCAGGACCATGTATCACGGCTCGTTTCTATTTCAGCATGCCTCAGAGGGTTTGGCACCAAATTTTCATTTGACCAATATTTATGTAGTCCCTCCTGCGTGCCAGAACCTGTACTCAGGGCAGCAGATATAATGGTGCATAAGTAGACGTGGTCCTACTGGGATTCAGACAGGTGGTGGTGAAATATCAGGATAAGTGCCCTGAGAGGGGCAAATGGTGTGATGATATTGGAGCACAGTGGGGAGCCCCCAACAAGACCTGGGGAGTGAGGAAGGCTGAGGCAAACCCAGCGGATGAGGTGGAGTTAGCCAGGAGGAGGTTGGTCTTGGTGGGGCCTGGGAAGAGTAAGTCAAGTAGATCTATGTCCAGCTTGGTAAGAGATGAGAAAGGTGCAGTGAGCCTAACGCTGGGGATGAGGGAGTGTGCCGAGGGAGGTGGAGAGGGCTCTCCTAGTCTTGTGAAGAACTCTTATCTTCCTCCCAGGAGCAGTGGTTCATAACTTAGCTTAGGGAGATCTCTGGTTGCTGCGTAGAGGATGGATGGGAAGGAGTGAGACTGAGGGCAGAGGGTTCCATTAGGAGGCTGTCGTGGTGATCCAGACTGGAGAGAGTAATGGTGAGAACAGGAATCTTTGCCAGGGATGGAGAAATAGCAGCTAGCGGAGAGAAGATCGACTTGAAAGAGTCTTGGAAGATAGAAGCACCAGGTCATGGTGATTAATTGGATGTGGAAGATGAGGGAAAGGAATTGGGAACAGGTTAGTTTACCGGCTCAGGCTTACTGAATAAAACCCCAGTGTTCTTGGCTTGGGCACCAGCTGGAAAGCTATACCATTCACTGAGATATGAAAGAAGAAGAAACAGGTTTGCCAAGGAAGATTCGCTTTTGTAGGCAAGGTGTTGCAGGTGCCTGTGGACTGTCTAAAGAGGCAGGAAGCATAGCCAGCAGGCAGGCTTGAGAGTCAGAGACAGGAATGCAAATGTAGCAGAGCCATGTCTACGATTTTGTGACTCCCAGGGCCCACTCTCAAATCGTCTCAAAGCAAGCCCAAGCCAGCAGCCGGCAGTCTTCATGCAGGATCGAGCCTCTGCTCTCCAAGCTGGGAGGATTGGCAGGTAGAGACTTTTCAGCAGTTTTTCTCTGTCATGTTTCCCCTGTGTCTTAAAGTCAGCCCTTGCCTCTGTGGACATCATTGTTTAAAATTATTTTGAGGGAGAAGTGAGGTAATGGTTGTAGTCAGTCAAAATGCAAAGCTCTGGGGATTCAGGTTTATGCTGTGTTAAGATGCCTCACACTGTGGACTCTTGGCTCTAGGAAGGATCTCAGAAGCATCTAGTCCAGACTCTCACCCAGGACAGGAAGTCAGATTGTGCTGGTCTGCTGGATGAACCACGCTGGCAGATTTCTTTCTCTGCGGCTACTGGGGACAGACGGTGTCATTTTCACATTCGGTGCCAGCATAGATTCACAGTGACTAGTGTAAGCTACTAGGAGTTACGATGATGAAGGCAGAAAGGCCACTGATGCTTAGCTTAGATGTAGCCCAGGACTTTCCAGTTGATTTTGACCTACTCGCAGATGATCCTCATGAACTTCCTTCAGTGTCAACTCCTGTTTGGCAGCTGAGGGGGAGGAAGGAAGAACCGTTAGGTGTAGATGGTTTTCAGAGCCTCCACACCGGGGGTGGCAGGGTGAAGCAAGCCTGTTGATCCTCTTCCCTCACGGTTTCCTTTTCCCCATCTTCTCTAGCATTGGGGTAGCCAGGGGAGGAGAGAGAGAGGCCTTTCCGTGGTCTCTGGACACATCAGTGTTGTTGGTACTCGTTGCTCGGGACGGAGGAAAATATAACATCGGAGATGAGCAAGAGGCCCCCTCCGCTCTATTAGTTTCACACTCTAGGCTTTCAGCAGTAGATTAAAAATTAGTCTACAGACCTCATCGTGTTTTGGGTAAAAGTGCTTCTCTGGGATTTTTAAGATGAGGCAACCATGTGGCCACTGAGAGTTCCCCAGTTTGCTTTCTCTTGGATTATCTGAGGGTGGGTTACCTTGAACTTCACTGTTTTGGTTGTGTGGGACCATCAGCCTCTCTGTTCTCCTCTTCCTCCCCCTTCCTCCTCTGCTCCTCTTTCTTTTTCTTTCCCTTCCCCTTCTTTCTCCTCCTCTTTGTCCTCTTGCTCCTTCTTTCCCTTCTTCTCTTCCCAACTTTATTTATCCTTTAAGGCACTTTGAAATTCAAGTTGGAGTAATAAGCTTTTCCAAGCTTTTTAACTGAGACTGATCGATCTGGTCCATCTCTCCAGAATGGTAGTACTCATTCCTTCCCCACCTCCAACCTCTTATTAAGAAAAAATTTTAACATACTGCAAAGTTGAATGAATAGTATAACAATCACCCACCTACCTTCTACCTAGATTTAACTATTACTAACTTATCACCATATTTGTTTTTATATCTGTATATAAATACTTTTTATTAAAGGGTTAGGATTAGAGGTTAGACATTGCAGAAGAAAAAATTAGGGAATTTGAAGACGTAGCAATAGAAACCATCCAAAGCAAAACATAGGGAAAAGACTGGGAGGAAAAAAACACAAGAGACCATCACTGAGCTGTGGGTTAAATTCAGGGAGCCTACTATATATAAGTCTCTAAAGGGGAGAAGAATGGGTGGGGGAAAGAGGAACAATATTTTAAGAAATATTGGCTGAACATTTTCCAAATTTGATGAAAACTGTAAACTCTCAGGTCCAAGAAGTTCAATGAACCCCAAGCATAAGTAACATGAAATGTGTGCAGAAAGGGACATCGTAACCAAATCACTTAAAAACAGTGATGAAAAGGAAAAAAAAGTAATTAGCCAGAGAGAAAAGACGTATTATAGGCAGAGCAGAGATAAAGATGGCAGCAGAGTCTAGGGCCATGCCACCCTGAACATTCCTGGTCTCGTCTGACCTCGGAAGCTAAGCAGGCTCAGGCCTGGTTAGTACTTGGATGGGAGACCAACTAGGAAGACCAGACGCTGTGGACATTAAAAGAAAAAAGAGAGAGAGAGAGATGGCAGCAGATTTCTTGTCTTCTGGATTTCACAGTGATTTGCCTTGGTGTTTGTCTGTTCTTATCCATTGTGCTAGACCAGGGTCAGAAAATTTTTTTGTAAAGGGCATGTACTAAATACTTTAGTTTTCATGGTCCATATGTGGTTCTGCCACATATTCCCTTTCCCCCCACCCCTTTAAAAGTGTAAACATCATTCTTAGCTTAAAATGTACAAAACTAGGCTAGAGGCTGAATTTGGCCTGTGGGCCGCAGTTTGCTTACCCCGTGCTAGGCCTTCGGTGGCCTCTGCAGGCTGGCCACTGATGTCATTTATTTCTCAGAACATTTCTTACATAATTGCACTAATAATTTCTTCTCAGTTTTCTCTCTATGAAATTCCTGCATTTGATATTGAACCTCTTGGATTAGTTTTCTTATCTTTCCAATTATTTCTTTGGCCGTGCTTTCTAGATTTCCTCAGCTTTATCTTCCAGCCTTCTATTTAATTTTAAATTTCTGCTGTCATGTTCTTTAAGCATTTCTAATAGCTCTCTTTAGTTTTCTTTTCTATAGCCCCCTATTCTTGTTTCATGGATGCGGTATCTTCTTTTCTGTCTCTCTCTTTTAAAAAAATTTTAAAAAAATAATCCTTGCATAATCTGTTTCCTCCAGGTTTTGTGGTCGCTGTTTTGCTTGTTTTGGTCTCTGTTTTCCATGTAGGGACTTTCCTCTGGTGTGTAGCCCACCCTTGTGATTCAGAATGAGAGTGGTAAATGCTGACTGGGAACCCCAACTTTGTGGTTGGGTCTGATCTGGGTGGGACTTTCTTGTTGGGAAGTCCTCAGTGTCATGTGTTTACATTTTTCTTCTTGGATCAATTCCCCAGAGAAGTCTCTTCCTGTCTTCGGCCTGGGAGGTAAAGGTCCAGCTGCCAGGATTCTAGGAGCTGAGTGGATGAAGAGGGCAATTCCCAGCAACCGTACTTATGGTCATTTGGCCCTTCTGTTTTCAGTATTAGACTCAATCTCTCAACTGTGCCTTGGGTACCCCCGGTCCAAGGACCCTCAACACTCTCTGAAGAGGAAATTTTTTGGTGTTCCACCATGTTGGGAGAAGGACAGTCACCTGGTGATGGGAAGTGGTAGAAGGGATCTAGGTAGGATGCAACTGCTTCTCAGACACCTTGCTACCAACATGCCTCTCTGCCCTACCCCATTTTTTAGGTTCCAGAGGTACCTGGTGCTGCCAGTTCCCAAAACTTGATTTTTCTGTGTAGATTCAGTTGGTTTTCAGTGTTCCCTACTCCTGGTTTAGGACTCTACTTCAGGTGGATTTAGCTTTCCTAGGCCCGCTAAGACCAGAGACTCAGAATTGAAAAATAAGACTTTACCATTTATAAGAACTGCATTTCAAAAAAGAAGGAGGTGAGTGGCTGCCAGCCAGAGGCTGGGGACCACCACACCCTAGTTTCTTAACAGCAAAATGACTGGCTCTTTTGGCTACTTTTTTTTCTTTTCCTGCTGATAGGAGAATCAAAACAGTCTGCTAGAGTACTAGGGCTGATTGTCTGGGCAGCACACAAAACTCTGACTAAACAGAGACAGGTTAAAAAAGTATTTAGGACACCCCAAATCCAGGAGTTTTATTCTGAATTGGCTCATTAGTGAAGCAAGAGATCGAGTGAGGCCTGAGATCATTTCTTCCAGTGCCAGGCACCCCTCCTGGACTCCAGTATGCATTCTCGGTGGAGTGTTCTTTGACTTAGAAGTTTTTACTAAATTATACAGTTTGGAGAGACAGACCTCACCATTCAGTTCTACTCCACCCACCTGTCTGTCCCCTGGCTGAAGGCTGGGCAAAGTCCATTATCCGACATGCAATCTTCAAACAATGCCTGGGTAAATGAAGAGGGGACAAAGAGAGCTCACCTATACATTTTGGTACAAATAGATGGCTGGAGGAAATTGCCTCTGGTCTAGATTATTTAGGCAGGAAAGAAAATAAAAAACATCTACATGGACCTTTGTATTAAAATATCAGAAGCAGAGTCTTTTCTATTGATCATGGAAAACTGATGAGAAAATCACCCAGTCTACGTAACCACTGAAGTTCTGGCAGAGTCAGTGTTTTGGGCTGTCAGTGTTTCTTCTCTCCTTGGAGCTCCACCTTCTTCGCATGCTTGATCCTGAGCCCAACAGGATGTTTTTTACTCCTGGTATCTTATCTTAAGCAGCTATGTGGATTTGGGAAAAGGAAGCAGCCCTCCTGAAATTAGACCTTTGTATGTGTTGGGGGATGGGGATGGGGATGGGGGGGCACATTTTCTGCCTTCTGTGGTTTTCTCATGTCAGTTTGACACTTCTAAATGGCTGTATGGAATGTTCCAGAGGGGGCTTGAGCCTGTGGTCTTGTCATGCTGTGTGAGACTAAACATTTTTTAATATCTCAGACCTAAAGCAGGTTAAATCTTAAAGCAGAACAGATTGGGCTGATCAGAATCTTCAAAATAAGGTGATTCCTGCCAGCACTGTCATGGACAAGTCATTCGATCTCTTTCAGGTTCGGTTTCTTTATAATAGACTAGAGCAAGGTTTCTCAACCTCAGCACTATTTGACATTTTGAGCCATGTGAGCCCGTGCCTTGTAGGATGTGTAGCAGCATCCCAGGCCTCTCCCCACTCGATGCCCATAGCACCCTCCGATCGTGACAGTCAAAAACACCTCCAGACGTTGCTGAATGCTTCTGACACTACATGATCTTTATGTCCCCTGTCTGCTCTGGGTGTCTGCGAGCATATGAAACATTCCATTCTTTCCCTCTCTTCTTCTTCTAGCATATAGTTTATGAAACAGTGCCTCTGATTACTCTATCACCCCTCTGGCTCTGCACACAGCCATTACATTACTGCTGACTGCATCATTCCCTATGCTGTGCTCCCCATCCCTGTGACCGTCTCTCAACCACTACTTATACTTCTTTAACTCTTCTCCCCTTTCTCCCAACCCTCCTCTCCTCTGGCCATCACCAGATTGTCCCCTGTAGTTGTGAGTCTGTTTTTGATTCGTTTGTTCTTTTTGCTCCTTAGATTCCACATGTAAGCGAAATCATATGGTATTTAGCTTTCTCTGTCTGACTTATCATGCTCTAGGGTTCACCCATGTTGTTGCAAATGGTAGGATTTCATTTTTTTATGGCTGAGTAATATTCCATTGTATATATGAACCATAATTTCTTTATCCAGTTGTCTATTGATGGGTATTTAGGTTGCTTCCATATCTTGGCTATTGTGCCTTGTCTTTTCTTTCAAAGTGTATTTTCCCTAACCCTTTAGTCCTTAGGGAAACTCCTACTGAAGTCTAGACATGTGATTTGGAGCCATTAAAAGCCACGTCTACCAGTTTAAGATACTGGCCACATGTTGGGTTCCTCCTGCCAGGATCAAGATTCTTGGTCCCTGCACTTCAAGGCAGAATTACTGCAGTCATCATTGAGCGTGTATTAAGAGGACAGGCTTTTTGCAAAGAAAAGGATGCAGGCTGGCAAACCAAGCAGGCCATTGACAGATGAGGTCTGCTGCTGTGGGTAATGTACAAGGGCAGTGTGTTTTGTTTGTTACTTTAGCAAATGCAAAATGCTTCCCAAACGACTGCATGGCGGTATCGCTATTATGTATAAAAACTGGCCCTCATTCTTGAGTCCTTTCTTTTAAAATTGCATATTTACAGTCGTAGTGCTTTCTGTCCTAGAGGGTTAATTACCATTTCACTATTTTTTGTCTTTTTTTTTTTTTTGGTCTTTCTGTTTTAAAATGTTAATGTAAGTAAATAGTATTTACTACTATAAGCTATTGATTTTAAGAAGATATAAATTGTTTTGGTTTCCTATGTTGATTGATGTTTTTATTTGCATATGTATAGTAACTTCACAGCTTTTATCCAAGGAACATCATGCTGAAATGAAGGCAACTTAGGAAGAAGAAAATAGCTCCTTTGGAATTGAGGCGAAGTGACTGTTGATTCTGAAGTACTGCCGGGGACTCCTATTTCTAATCTCTTTTTGTCCCCAGGTTAAGATTTCTTTTTCTACTCATCAAAGTTCCAAGGTCCATGAGGCTTTGCTTTAGAGATTTTCTAGCTCCTTAACCTTTTGGCTCTAAATCTTATGAAACAGAATGAGGGAAATGAGGATTTCCCCATAGAGTGAAAGAGAAAGTGGACAGTCATTTCTGTGACTCTCTCCAGCATCCTTTTGGGCCTGAGGTTAAGATTTGGTTTCTTGTATATCAGGCATTTATTTATCAGATCTTGGCAGCAGCCCGAGGTTTGGGTGTCATCACTTCGGACATTTGATTCTTATGCAATCTCTGAGTGTGCTTAGAAGGGCAGAGAAATCAAGGCGTTGTTCCCCCATCTCTGCATGGTCTGAAGCTTGTGACCAACCTCTCCTTTCTTCTCTCTCACTCCCTACCACCCCAAAAGTAAAATAATAGGAACACTCCCAGATTAACCCATTGTCATTCAGCAGTTATAGGGAGCAGTGCCCTGTGGCTAACAATTTGTGGTCCCTGTTTTAGTCTAACTTTTGCAAAGCATAATTTGGATACAAATTAAAAGGAAATTATAATTTTAGATAACTGATATTGTATAGGGGTACACCAGGTACCTGTCTTCAATTGAAGACACTATGGAACAGTTTCGTATTAAGCAAAACTATTTTCTTTTGAGTTTGAAGTTTTCATCTAAAATTCTCTGATGACTTTTTAAAGACAGTTCTCTTGAGATGTGACTTACATACCATGCCATTCACCCACTTAAACGTACAATTTGATGGTTTTTGATGGTCTGTGAATTGTGCATCATCATCATCACAATTTTAGAATACTTTCATTACCCAAGAAAGAAACTCAGTACTCCTTAGATATCCCCCCAACTTCTTTATTCTCTCCTGCCCTAGGCAACTACTAACCTACCTTCTATCTCTATGGATTTGCCTATTCTGGACATTTCCCATAAATGGAATTACACAGATGTGGTTCTTTGTGATTGACTTCTTTGACTTAGCATGTTGTAAAGGTTCATCCAAGTTGTAGCATGTGTCAGTCCTTCACTCCTTTTTACAGCTGAATGGTATTTCATTGTATGCATGGATTTCATTTATTTATCCATTCATCAATTGATGGCTATTAGAGTTGTTTCTACTTTTTAGCTATTACAAACAGTGCTGTGAGCATTCATGTGTGTTTGTGTAGACCTGTGTTTTCATTTCTCTTAGCTATACACCCAGCAGTGGAATTGTTGAAACTTGTAGTAACTCTACATTTAGCTATTCGAGGGACTGCCAGACTATTTTCCAAAGAGATGGTACCATTTTACAGTCCCCCCAGCAGTGCATGAGGGTCTTATGACTTTTTATCTTATGCTGCAGGTGTCTTATTTCTTCAACTGGACTGACTACAAATTCCATGGGGTCAAGAAATTGCTTTATATGTTTTTTGGGGGGTGTATTCTTCATAGATTTCATATAGTTATGCACATTATATTGTGTAATTGCTAGATACTTCACTTCTTGGGGCCTCAGTTTTCTCCGTTAAAAGGGGATGATTATAATATTTAATCTCCAAGAGCTGCTATGAGCTTTAAGTGAGATGATACGTGTAAAATGTATAGGACAACATATTCCATGCAGTCTGTCTTCAATAAATGTTAGATACCACTACTGTTGTGGGCATTTTTTTTTATTATGGCACCTGAATTATTGATTGAATTTTTTTTAATATGAAATTTTTAAAGAATTTTGGCTAAGTTTGTGATATGTCAATTACTGGTTAAAAAATGAGTATATAGAGAAATACTAAGATGGCAGAAACTTTAGACCTGAGCGCTTGTATCTGTACATTTACATAATACCACACTCCTCACTAAATTGGAGTGAGGAGAGTTAAGGGGAAAATATTTTTAGATTTTTCTGTCTTGCAAACTCATACTGGCTAGAATCACCACAGTTTGCCTGTTATGTTCCCCAAGAATAAAGAGATCTCTCTCCCCAGTAGCAAAAGAGTCTCAGACTTTTTTCTTTTTCCCAAGGGATGATCATTGAACTGGGAGTTCTGAATCCCAGGGTGTCAAGAGGTTGGTGGCTGAGAGGGGGAGTGAAGGTGGTCGTGGGGAGTCACTGGGTGGTGGAAGCACCTTACTCAGCCATGTGGCATGCTGTTAACAGAACTGCTTATTTCCCTCCCAGCAAGTACTGCTCAGTTATGCCACTTGGGGTGGGGGTGGGGGGTTCATTCATTCTTCAGGCTTTGCTAAGTCATTATTTGATGCCAGATGCCAGAGATGGGTGGAGTGAGCATGCTGGGAGGGGGAGGGAGCTGTCACATTTGAAGGTGAATGAATGGAGCTCAGTGCACAAGGAGCTGAGTGCAGTGAGTGACTTGTGGAGTCCTTGCCTGGTGAGTAGTTGCTGCTGTAAATGACTAAGTGAGACTCCTCGTGGACCGTGCACACCCTGAACTGCTCCCTCCCTCCCTGAGCTCACTGAGTCTTCCCATACTTGCTTTCTCTTCCTTCCTAGCCTGTCTCATCCTTGACCCTAAACGTGAGGACTTTGCACCTTTTCTTCCTGTGCCTGGGAAACTTGCCCCAGACCTTTGCAGAGTCAGTTCCTCCTCACCACTTCCTCAGAGTACCTTCTCCCAAGCCCCATCACACTCGAGGTCATTAACCCAATAGATTTCCTGTGAGCACTTATTCTCTAGGACGATCTTGTGTTTTTCCTTGTGTTTATTGGCCGTCTCTCCCTTCCATATCAGGTGTAAAACTTTGAGAACAGGAGTCTTGTCTAGCTTGTTCACTGTGGCCTTTCCAGTGCCTGGACCACAGCAAGTGTTTAATAAGTCATCGTTGTGGAATGGATGATAGAATTTGTACACACAGAGTACCAAACTGGAGAACAGGAGACATCTCATAAACTCCATGGAGTAGCAATAATAAACCAACTGGAAATCATTGGATTCTTCCTAATTCAGAAGGTCAAATACCACTTAAAATAGATGATGATGGTGCTAGTGATAGCCAGCAGTGTTAAGTACCATTCAAAGCAGTGAACTAAGTACTTACACACATTAATTCATTTAATCCTCACAATAACTCTGAGGCACATGCAGTCATTTCCATTTCTCACTTGGGGAAAACTGTGACTCAGAGAGACTTAATAAGTTGCCCAAAGTCACAGCTAGTAAATGGAGGAGCTGGGATTTGAACCTTAACCACCTGATTCCACACTCATCTGAATCACTTTGCTGTGTCAAAGTGATCATTGGAATATAACAGAAAAGACATGGGTTCAATCTCAGAGCCCTGTCCATGCTAGTGTCCGAGAAATAATGTGTGTGTGTGTGTGGTGAGACAAGCATTTGGACAAGGATCCAGAGACCCACTTCTGCTCACTCTGGAGGGACCAGTGAGAGGCCTTGCCCACTCCAGATGGCTATGTTTTACAGGGAGCATCTCAATTCAAAACTAAGGGACTTAACTCTGGCCTTAGATCCTCTCTAAAGTTCTTCCCAGAATACGTAATTAAGCACCAAAAAAGTAAAGTCATTGAAAGTTACATTATGTCCCCAGGCCTCAACTGAGGAGCCATGAGTGTAAGTGTCTGCATTCCCTCGCACGCTTACACGTGCCCAAGAGAGGAATCTTAAGGGTCCCCCCTAAACTGGCAGTACTTGTTTCCCTCAAGAGTGGAGGTAAGGAGGGAGATTTGACTTTGTATTTATACACCTCTGTTTGAATTTTTTTTCAATAAAAAAGTTCTATTTCTGTAGTATTCAAAACAACATAAAGGTAAACAATTAAAGTGATTGTAGTTAGGTTACCAGTAGCTTAACGCATGAATGGTGTTTCAGAAGGGCAGGATCTGGAGAGTACTTGGAATGCTTGTTTTCAAGTATTTGAACCATTTCCCCTATCTGGTTTAGTATTACCTATTCCACCTGGGGAAGTGCGTTGGTTTAGCAAGGAGAATCCAGCCAGAGCAAGACATTCAAAGGAAGTTGGTGGCTGTCTTTAGATACCTGAAGGGCTGTCAGGGGAAGAGGGATAGGCTCCTTGGAGCTCCAGAGGAGAAGTACCAGCAGCAAGTAGCATCAGGAGGACAGTGGCTTCCCAGCCCAGGACGCACAGGTAACCAGTGGACAGTCTTCCCAGAAACTAGTTACTGTTGCCCAGTCAAAGTCCTCTTGGTTTTTATGTAGTTATTTTATATCCGGCACCCCTCTGAACGTTTGAACTTTTCCACTAGTTTATCAGTTGATTCCCATGATTTCTGCAGGCAGACAGCCTGTATATTTCTTACCACCATTATACTTCATTTTGTTTTCTTGGCTTAGTGCATTTTCAGAACAATGTTAAGTAATGGCAAATTAAAAAAGTAGTCCTATGTGCCTGTGTTGTGACAGAGAATGTTTGATTTTCCATGGGCCCCTATTTGTGCTTTAGCTTTAACATGTCTCTTCCTAGATAAACAGAGGTCCCTCTGTTCCCTCAGCAGGGGATAAGGACTCTTCCATTCAATTTTATATTTACATTTAAGATTTATGTACATTGGCACATTGGTGCCATTGTTCCAGAATGTATTCACATGTGTATTGTCAGACAAGTTTTAAAGTTTTTAATGAAATGCCAAGAGTGGTCTATCCAAATATTTTTATCATTATTAAAGCTGTATTTTAATATGCATTTTTTAAATTAGGTTTTTACATTATATGAAAAGTCTCAATTGGTGGAAGTGATGTGTCATAATTTTGTTATTTCCTTGTCTGTACCATATTTTTACAGTGACATCATAATCAGTACCTTTTGTTGAATGCCTCATATGTGCCAGGCACTGTACTAGGCATTTTTATCTCATTAATCTTCACAGCAGGTCATTAGAGTATGATAATTTTAATTTTGTTGCTGGGAAAATGGAAGCTTACAACATTTTAAACTTGCCCAAGTTCACATAGCCAGCAGATGCCTGCCACCTGGGTTTTCCAGAGTCTGTCTAACTTTGGCACTTCTCCAGGATGACCTTTGCCTGAGTAATGAGCATTTACTCTCAGACCACTGAGGTTTGTTCAGGAGGGTGTCTTTTAGAAGAACTAACGCTCTCAAGCTGGAGTAACTGGAAACTCTCTATATTTCGAATTGGTAAAAGAGGAGGGCAGTTGTGGCCCAAGTTCAGACTCCCCAAAATCCCTCAGCAGAATGGAGGCACTTCATCTCCCAACCTGGGGCCACCGGACTCCTGGTGCATCCATTCATTTGGGGCAGCGTGGAGCTCTGGGGCTGCAGAGCATAGAATGTTTAAATCCCTTGTGGTTTTGAGAGCCTTGATGATGCTCACATTTTCCCCAAACTTTGGGTCCATCTGATATTTGTCATGCTATTTCAGATGTTTTTTCATGCCTGGGGCTTGGGTGTCCTAACACATGTCACGGCAGAGGGTGGTCATGGGTGCCAGGGCCATAAGGACAGGACTCCACGAGGTTGCAGGGTGAAGTCTGCCGCTGTCTCTAGAGCCTGCGCTTTGGGACTCCAGTTGGTGTTCCAAGTGCACCTGGAGGTGTCCCAGGGAATCTTAGACCACCTGCTATTTTTCTCAGGGCTTGGGAGAGATTTGGTGAGTTTGAGAGTCACTGAGACCTAGAGGATGTCATGGAGAAGGAAACTATTTTCTGGCCCTCCTGGTTATGGGGAAGTTGAAGCTCCCTGGTCTCTTTTGTCCCATCTATGTGGACAGGGTGGCAGAGCAATGTTTTGGCTGTATATACACATGATTTGGCATGAAGAAATAAGACCTGCTGGCCAGATCAGCCTCAGAGAGCTTTATTCTTTGTTTTCACACAAAGAAAACTTACAAGGGAGATGGAGTGTGATTGCCAGGAATTATTTGTGAGGAATTAGCTCAGGAGACTTGATTCTTAATGCTAAAATGGGCTCTAATCCTTGTTTCCTTTTTGGTATTGGATTAGAAGAATGTAGGACAGGATTAGAATTGGTTGTTAACAACACCCAGGACAAATATATGCCCCAGGAACTTCGGAACTGGCATTACAAGGTGGGAAGGATTGACGCTGTAGCCATTTTTTCTCAGTGTTTGCCTGTTGCATCACTTTCTGAATTGTCAATTCTGCATCTCTCTTCCCCTACCAAAAAAAGGTGATGAATTTAAAGTCAGTGAATTTAAATTAATTTCATGTAGTAGTAAAAAAGAGAAAATATTTGTCCCTAGTAATAAACAAATTTAAATATAGTGAAATATATCATTTTCTGCTGACACAATTTCAAAGATTAAAATAAACCTCAAGGCATTATTTTATCAGTTAGTATGTTAATTTTGAGAGTCATGTAAAGTACTGGTGAGAATGTAAATTGTGCTTTTAAAAAATAATCATCAGAATTTATCAAGAGCTCAGAAAGTTTATACTCTTCACCCATTCATTCCATACCCAGAAAGCTCTCCTCACAATAATTTGTGCAGAGAAGCCCTGGGCATGAAGACGTTCACTGACACATTATTTTTAGAGCACCTTTCCTATTATAAAAAAATAATCTGTACTCAGTGCAGAAAGCTTAGGAGACAATTAAGGATTAATCATCTTACTATACACAAATTACATTTTTGTATAAGCTCTTCTCACTTTTCTATGCACATATACTTGTTAAAAAAGAGTTGTTGCATGCCCTTTTCCCCCCTTAGCCATGTAACTTGGCATTTCCTCCCTGTGTTATACTTGGGAAATTCTAACCCTAGTTGAAACCAGCTCCTTTCCTTCCTGGCGTGTACCTGGATAGCCAAACATTTAAAAAAAAAAAAAAGTCACAAATGAGCTGCCTGGTTTTACTTTAAATTCATAGTCACAGTCTACAGCCATGCCACCCTGAATAAGCCTGATCCTGACTGATCTCAGAAACTAAGCAGGGTCAGGTCTGGGTAGTACTTGGATGGGAGACCACCTAGGAAGACCAGGTGCTGTAGGCGTAAAAAAAATAAAAAATAAGGTATTGTAAGCTAACAAGGTCCTTGCAATTTGTGAGGCCAACCAAGGGGTACCTCACCTTAAAAATTATAAACAAACAAAATGAATTCATAGTCATGAACCTCAAATTAGTCCTTAATACCATCCAGAAATGCTGAAACATCTCTATAGTAAATTCATTTCCCCAGTCTTTGGAAAAATATTCAACACCTTCTTTCTTTAAACCTTCCAGGTACAGCACCACTCTGCCCCTTTTAGCCAGTGACCTCATCTCCCACAAGGAAACCCCTCACCTCTGCCACCAAATCTTTAAGCCCACCAATCGCCTCCTCCCTTCTTCCCAATGGATGCCATGTGGTGCCCTGCTATTTGTTCTCTCCTGGTGCTTGACACAGTAACTGGCAAACAGTGGTTACTCAACAAATATTATTGAATGAAAGAGTGAATGGATGAGTACGTAGTTTCCCATGTCATTATTTCTAATGAGTACATAGTATTCCATTGTACACACGTAACCTAACTTACTTACCACTGCTCTATTATTGGATATATTTGTTCCCAATTTTTCATCACACTAAACCATGGAAAATAATCTAAATGGCTACTAAGACAATTGGTGACTAAACTATGGACTATTATGCAAGCATTTAAAATCCTAGGAAGCATTTTTATTAACCTGGGGAAATGAGCTTGTTAACTGAAAAACATACTACAAAATTATGTACATAAAGCATCATCTTAACTATGTAAAAGCACATAGAAAAGGCTAGTAGGAAATAACTGACAATGTTAATTAAGCATTTCAAGTTGGCAGGAATACTGATGATTTTTCTTCTTGAAATTTTTAAGTACACAAATAAAACATATTTTCTTCTTGATACTTTTCTGTGTTTTCCAAGTTTACTGTACTGCAATAAGTTTGTGTGTGTGTGTGTGTGTGTGTGTGTGTGTGTGTGTGTGTGTAATCAGGAATATAATTCTTAAACATTTTAGAACACATTTTGACACATCAGATTACTGAAGATCATCAAAAGTGTAATTATGAACCATTGTGCTCTAGAGAACTACCTACTCTTTGAAACACACTTGCTAATGACAGCAGTTAGCCTTTGAACCCTTCCAGGTCTGTTAGTCACCTGGGTGTAGAAAGGATGGCAAGCATGGTGGGTACATTTGTGTGGAGAGGGACATTATGGAGACTGGGGTTTACCAGAATGGTGATTTTGGGGTGAGAACATCTCACAGATATACTGAGGGTGGGAAAGACTTCATAGTTGCTCTTTACATCTGTTTTTGGAGCTTGAAGGAGACTCATGTGGCCTGAGGGATTGTCACAGACTTTTACTCAATTTAAGACACTGGTTAAACCCAAGACCGTTTTGGGAGTCCATGCGGTCAAAACTATCTTCTTGATAAGACTAATAAGTTGTTATTTGCCTTTTTCGCTTTTAACCCCTCATGAATGCACAGTGGAGTTGTCCAGATGCTATACAACTTACAACAGATTGTAGAAGCAGGCCGGAGGATCCAGCTGTCTTCTACGAAGCTGGGCATTAAAGAGAGTTGCAAAAATAGTTTTTAAAAAAGCTACTAAATCTAATTTTTCTCTTTTAGAAAATATAGTTACATTTCATTAAAATGCTATTTATGTTAACATAAAATGGGTTTATTGTTATTTTAATGAATTAACATTTTTTTTTAATTTCTCAGTTTAACTATTTCTAATATAGTAAATATCGGTAGGTATTTCCCCACATAAGCCAACAGTCTTTGGGGTCCTCAAGTTTTAAGAGTGTAAAGGAGTCCTGAGATCAGAAAGTTTGGGAACTACCAGTTAAGGAAACAGGAAGAGAACTGTCTTTATGGTGGATTGATTATGGCTTAGTGAAGAGATTGGTTGAACAAAGAGAAAGAACAAAGCCTGTGTGTGTGTGGGGGGGGTGCGGGGAGGAATTATTAGACCTAGTCTAATAGGTAGGTATTAGAAGTCCTTGAAATTACATTAAATTTTTCTTTTCCCCTGCTTCCTTCTCCCTTCCACCTCCCTCTTCCCTTCTTTTTTCTCTCCTTTTTCAGAGATCATGCACGATGTGATAAAGAAGGTAAAGAAGAAGGGGGAGTGGAAGGTAAGATGAGTACAGTTAATGGCCATAAAGGTGAATTAATATAGAAAATGAGACAGTGGGGGTAGAGGTGGGGGAAAGGCCTACAGGTAGGGAGTGGGGACCTTGTTTGTGTCTAGAGGGACTGAAGTCGTTTACTCCCAGATGACGCACATGCTGCTGAAGGTGTGTCCCAATGACACGGCAATAAAGTCCTCACCTTCCAGACCATACATGGGGCACAAGTGTCCATTCTCCCTTTAAGAAAAAGCTGTACCCTGGAAAAAATACTCTTCAGTACAGTTTTCTCTCAGTATGGGTGCTATAAATTATTTTTGTCTTTTTCCTTTTTTAGAGTAATTTTATTTATTGTGGAAAATGAAAACTTAAAAAATTTTAAGTTGATAAATCAGTGAGAGCAAACTCTAATTCCTAGAAGGTTAGATTTGGGTGTGGGAGATGAAAACTAGCAGGCGTGTCAGCAAACTTTCAGCCCATAGGAAACACCGGTAACTCAGGATTCTGTACTCTAGGGTTCTTTTTAAAGTCTGATGGGGTGAGCTGCTGTGAGCATCAGGGCAAATGCCATACGGGTAGTAAGCTGGCATCTTTGCTTACAGGTGCTGGTGGTCGATCAGCTGAGCATGAGGATGCTCTCCTCCTGCTGTAAGATGACGGACATCATGACCGAGGGGATAACAAGTGAGCACAGCATTCCCTCTGCCCTTGAGTGACCCGCTAGCCTTCCCTTTGGCTGGGCTTTCCTCCTCTCTATTCATTATTATCTTGCTTGATTCTTCCAACAACCTGGGTGATCAAACTGAGTTTCTGAGAGAGACCCAAGTCCTCTTATTCATTACTAAATCCCTGATCCATTAAATATTTGTGCAAGGATGCCAAAAAGGTTAAATCAAAAAAATAAAGCAGGCCATCCAATAGAAAAAAATGGGCAAAAGACCTGAACAGGCACTTAACAAAAGAAGAAATCTAAATGCCCAACAAATACATGAAAAATTGCCCACCTGCATTAGTGGTCAGAAAAATGCAATTACAACCAGAGTGAGGTACTGCTTGCATACACTCACCAAATTGGAATATTTAAACTCTGATAATGTCAAGTGACGGAGAAGATGTAGAACAACGGGAACTCCTATATGACAGAGTGAGGGTTCGTTGGTACAGCTACTTTGAAAAACACTTGGCAGTGTCCAGTAGGGCTGAAGGTGAATGTGTCCTACGAACCAGCAAGTCTGTGGTTAGATGTGTGTCCTAGGCAACCTCAGGCGCGTGTGCCCAGGGTGCATATGCAGAGATGCTCACAGGGCATCATTCATAGTAGCCCCAAATTGAAAACACCCACAAAACGTCCATCAAGAGTAGAATGACAAAGTAATTATGGTAGAGTCACACAGCAGAATCCTAGATGGCAATGAAAATGAATGACCTCTGACCACTCACAATAACATGAATGAATCTGATAAACGTGTTAGTGAGCAAAAGAAGCAAGATACAAAGAAGTACTTACAGTAAACTTTAATTTCGATAAAGTTCAAATCCAGGCGGAACTTAGTTTAGCTGTACTGTTTTGAAGGGCAGACATAAGTGGTAAAACCACAAAGAGAAATGATCATGTCAGGATGGCGGTTCTTTTTAAGGAAGGAGGCACTTGATGAGGGAGGAGAGTGGATGGGGCTGGGTGAGGGCGCCTCACAGTGCTGATGGGTTCTGCTTCCTAACTGGGTGGTGCTTATACAGACATTTGTCTTGCAGTTATTTGTATGTTGCCCACTCTTTGGAATGTGTGTTGTAATTTCACAATAAATAGATTTTTTTTTTTAAGTTAAAGTCACCTGCTCAAGTTCCCTACCCAGTGTCACACCTGAGACTAGGACTCAGACCTGGCTCCTGTCCCAGGCTCTCATTCACGCTGTGTGCACTCACTCTTGTACTCAGGGGCTCCTTTCAAGAGGGATCACGTATTTTAACCTTTGAAACAGCATTGATTGAGGTATTATTTCAAACAAGGAAGTTGACTTTTGGCTTTCTTCTGAAAAAATGTTGGGTGGAATATACCTGTCACAGTGCAGTCCCCACTTTTTTCCCCTGCAAACAACTTTGTGTGATGTGTGGCTCACACACTGTGGCTGGTCTCTCTAAGTTACTAGCATATCACAGTTACGGGAGGAAATCCAGAGGATGGTTTTTATTAAGCTAAAGATTTTCATGTAAAGGTTTGTTCTTCAGTCTAAGATTATGTCTTTCCCATTATTTGGTGTTACAATGTTTTTAAAGTGTGAAATTATGGTGGTAATATATTGTAGATTTTCTGTTGATTATATTCTACATGAAATATATACATATTTTTATTATATATAATAACTTAGGGGGTACGATGACAACTTAACTCCCTAATTTTTAAAGAGCACATTTCCAAATCCAGTTTATCACCAGAAACATAGTCCTGAAAATGGATGAGAGTGCATAATTTTTGGTGTGACTTTTTGTCATTTGGCGAGTTAAGACCAGGCTTGCCCCTCCTTGTTTTGAGCTTGCAAAGTTATTTTCTTCATCGAATTTTTAAGTTTTCTCTTCAGGTGAGGCAACCTTTGGTTGACCTCACAGATTGCAAAGAACTTGTGAGCTTACAATCCCTTATTTTTTATTTTTTATGCCTATAGCACCTGGTCTTCCTAGGTGGTCTCCTATCTAAGTATTAACCAGCCCCAACACTGCTTAGCTTTTCATCAAATTTTTTTAATGATTTTTTCCTATCAAAGCAAAAAAAATGCACAAAGTTAAAGGGGACAGAAAGCCAAATGGTGGTGATAAGCTTCTGAAAGAGAAGCAGCAGCTCCCTGCCCTAGGTCTTGTCCCCCAGGACCCATCCCCCAGAAATAGCCACTCTGCTCTTCTGATTATCTTTCTGATATTTCTAAATAAGTACTTCTACTATTATCTCTTGATTCATCGATGTTAGATGTTATCCAATGACTTCCTGTAGTAAATGAGGGTTCAGCTCTCCCCTAGCTTTTTCTTATCCCAAGGGTGGCTTTTAAAAAATGTCCTTACTTGGCAAAATTTAAGAGTTAGCAACCCTGTATTGAACCCCAAAACATTTGGGGGGGAAGTATTATTGACTTACGAAATTCAAAAATCTACAACCACTGGTAAAGTGAAAGATTTTGGGGTGAAAAGTCTTTATAAATATTACAAAGGACACTTCTAAAGTGATGCTTTTATTTCCTTAAATCACGTGCATAGGAAGAATGGCACCATAGTACTGCCCTCTCTGTGCCAGAGGACAGCACGGTGTAGGTAACCATCCTGAGCTCTGTCTGGTGACTAGTAAAATGGTGACTATCCCATCTTTCTAGGTGAAGTAGCTGACATAACCGTTAAAGAAATAAGTAAACCAAAACCTCTGTTTTTTTTTTTTTTTAAACAAAATATGTTTAGTCTTTGAACTGAGAATTGAGGGAGACAGTATTATATAGAGGGTGTATTTGGAATGACCTCGTTTGAGATACAGAAGAAAATGATAAAACTATCCAATGGGTGATAAATAAGCTCAACATGGAAATTCTAAAGGAACTGGGAATATTTAGGACAGATGAGGAAAAAAGCAAAGGAAGAGGCAAAAGACTGTTCTTGACAGAATGAGGTAGCATTTTCCATTTTCAAATAGAGCAGATCAAGGAATTTACTTAAACGGAAATGGGAACTGGGAAGTAGTTAGTGTGAGATGGTTTCAGGTTTTCTAACACCTTAAACATATGACACAGTGGAATGTGGTAACTCCAAGGAAGGGACAAGTGACTCCCACCTCCACCCCAATAAATTTTTGTCTGTGACAGTCTGACAGTGGCCTGTATCTATTGCTTCCAGTTTTATGATCTCCAGTTGTGTTTTCTTACTTACTGTGGACTGCTATTTTCTTGTCTAGTTGTGGAAGATATCAACAAGTGCAGGGAACCACTGCCCAGCCTGGAGGCTGTGTATCTCATCACTCCATCCGAGAAGGTAAATCCTCCCCCAGCAGAGCTTTAGCCAAGTGGTACCTGTGCTGGCTTAGCGTCTGCGCGCAGAACGCCTGCCATTTCTAGGTTAAGCATGTAACACACTGCTCTGTTGAAGCACACAGTCTGCCAACGGGGAGGGAGTGGTGCAGGGAGGGGTGGAGAGAGCCTTAAGCTTTCTGAAGTGACCCTGTCCAGAAAGCCCGCACTGGGTCATTCCAGTTTCCCCTTGCATGCCCACTCTGAGCAGGAGATTCCCTTTATCTAGTTAGGGATTCACCTTCCAGACTCTGGTATTTCTTGGTTTCAGGTTTATTTCATCAGTATCTAGTCAGTGCTCATTTTTACATGTCTTATCATTTGGGGCAGTTGGTTCAAATAAGCACCCAAAGTCCACCTTCCTGCTTTTGGTTGATAGTTGTCTTAGGTCTCTCAATCCACATAAACGCCCTTCAGTTTTTACGCTTTCTTTTCATTTTTAAAAACTGCCAAAAAAAAAAAAAAAAACTGGCTTACATATGAGTTTCTGAAGATGCAGCAAAATTACCAAAACTTCATCAACATGAATCTCCTGGAATATTTCTAATAGGTTTCCTCTTTCGTGGGTCTCTTCTTAGGACCCCAAGTTACTATGGCTCCAAAGAACTGACACTGTCATTCCGGAATGAACTAAGAAGCCTTTTTTTCATCTAAATCCTAAAATAATCTTAATTTCAAGTCCTCAGAACTCAGTTATGGCTGAGCATGAGTTAGAAGTATACATTCAAAATCCCCTGCTATTTCGTGTATGTAGTTTGAAATTCCAGTTCAGATATAGGTCCTATTCGCCCCTGAAATTAAATTCATTTCCCTCTTTTTCCCTCTCCAGTCTGTCCGTTCTCTCATTAATGACTTCAAGGACCCACCGACTGCGAAGTACCGGGCTGCCCACGTCTTCTTCACTGACTGTAAGTATAGCCATCGAATGTCAGATGTCGGATGTTGGTGCCACCCCACCCGGCCCACTTAGCACTACACAGTGGGGCTAGACCAAAACCAAGCCAGAGCAACAAGAAGGAAATTTGTTGTTGCCGAATTTGTCCTGATCTTTTCTTTTCAGAAGAAAAATTGCATGAGACAAAAATAGGTACACACAGATACAACCCTCCTAGGTCGTGTGGTCTTCTTAATGGAAAGTGTCACCTCTTGGGGCCAGAGGGTTTAGTGCTGAGAAGAATTTCCTGAGGCTGGCCTTGGTATGCCACCCCATAGACTGCCAGATACCGCCGTAAACAGTAGTGTCTTTCCATCTGGTTTTTAACCACGAAGGTGTTCCATCGGGTGGTCTTTGTGTCAGATAGAACAGCATCCTTGTTCTGGAATTAATATTTCGAGGAGGTTGTATACCTGTGGCCTAGTGCGTAAGCGTCTTGGTCACCTTTGTTAGTAGCAGTGGGAGATGCGTGGGGCCAGTGAGTGTGTAGTAATGGTTTCCCAGTGTTCTCTCTAGGAGAATCCCACAAAACTCACCACTGAGACAATGCGGCAAGGTTCTTGAAAAGAATAATTTTTTACTATTTGAACATAGGTAGATGGCATTAGTCATAGTGAACCAATAACACATTTCTGGGACCCTGCAGCCATTGTGTGGCCCAGGAGACTCATAGGACATCGTGGTTCCCCGCCACCTGGTCTCCTGAGCAGCCAGGTCCTTAGAGGATCAAGGGGAAGTCCTGCATCACATTTCCTAGTGATTTTATTTTCCTTTGTTTTTCATAAGCATGTCAGTATGTGCTGTTTGTTTACATTACAGCCTTTTCCTAATCCCTTTACAATCTCTTCTGGCGTTTTTTCCTTCTCCTGGATATTAGAAAATAATTTTTATGAGCTCTTACTGTCTCAATCTTTATTGCCAATTGTTCCTTTATTCTGAATTAGGGCCTTGTAGATGATTTTATATTCCTTTTATACCCTAGAATTAGTGGGTATTTTAGGATGAGATGAACTCTGTATTTGCCTTTTTAAAAATCCTAATAAATAAGAATCCACTGGACATGTGTGCCTGTTGAAACGGACCAGCAAATGGGTGAGAAAACCCGTTGTCTTCTGTCATTCCTGCAGCGTGTCCAGATGCCCTGTTTAATGAGCTGGTGAAATCTCGAGCGGCCAAAGTCATCAAAACCCTGACGGAAATCAACATTGCATTTCTCCCCTACGAATCCCAGGTAAGGCTGAGCAGGGGTGTGTGGGACTCCTGCATCCTACTCACTCTGGCAGGAGCTGTGGCAGGGTCTGAGAGGGTGGGAGAAGGGTGAGAGAAAGACAGTGAGGGAGGGAGGATACTGAATTCTGAATTGCCAAATGAGCTGTCGTAAGTGGATGTTTATGTAATGGAAAGAGACAGTATTCCTTAGGGTTTGCCCGGCCCTCAGCTTACTCTTCGGTTATTTCTGACTGGTTTTCAGCCATCGTGCCTTTCTTTGTGTGCCTATCTCCTTGTTCACGGTGTTCACTCTGATTGGCTGACTCCTGAATAACCAAAGGCAGCCAATCCAGAAGGAGCATGAGAGGAGAGATGGGGAGGGATCAGACAACACCCATCTGCTGTGAAGGAGACTGTTTTCATGTAGAGATAACCTCAGCCTGTCCTGTGCTGAGAGAACAGATGGCAGCCTTCGTCATTAGCCGTTAACACGTTGGATGCCAGATGCTAGGGCAGCAAACCTCTCTCCCTGGAAAAAAACCAAAGTTGTTACATCAGCAAAGGTGATGCTGTTGTGAGAGAGTGTACAAAATTTATATCTTAGTATCTTAAGATCTGTTAAAATGTTCTCTCCTAACAAAGAAACAAAAGTAATGGGATTTTAATGCATTTTCTAGAGATAAAAAATGATTGTGGCATATTGGATCTTTATAGAGTAGCTTCTAGACACCAGAGAGTGATCTGTTCTTCATCAAGGAAGGATGGGAAAAATACAGTATGAACATTTAAAGACAGTTTCTTTCCCATCTCACTTGGACTAAAGCCTGTTCCCATCTTGAGGATGGAATTTTTTTCTCTGTAGGATCCCTGTCACTACCCAGTTTGACCAAAATCTAACTTTAGCATATCCAGCTATATTATATTTTATATAATATTTAATATTTAATATATAATATAATATATATTATATGTATTATATATATATTATATATATAATATTTTATATATTTTTAAAAAGTAATACACTGTTTTTTAGATGACCGGGGTAGTTTTCATAAATGAGATTCTGAGAGAATACTGGTAGTTGGTAGGCTAGGTAGTTTAAGAGGAAATCTGAAACTTCCAGGACTCTCCAAAGAAAAAGAAAAAAAATACTTAGAAAATACTCTTAGGTAAGGAAGTTATTAAATTATAAAGCTCCATTATTTGCTGACAGTCGCAGCACCATTTCTGCCTTCCATTCACATTCATGTGTTGGTCGTTCACAGTTCCCAAGTATTTCGCACATTGCTTGGCACAGCAGTCACCCAGCACGTTGGCAGAGTAAACGTGTCCTGTAGACTCACTACCAGGCCTGGAGAAAAATCTGACAGTTCGTATATATTTTCCCTCCCCCTCAGGTGTATTCCCTGGACTCTGCTGACTCTTTCCAGAGCTTCTATAGTCCCCACAAGGCTCAGATGAAGAACCCTATACTGGAGCGCCTAGCAGAGCAGATTGCGACTCTGTGTGCCACCCTGAAGGAGTACCCAGCTGTGCGGTACCGAGGGTAAGACAGAGAGCCAGTCCACCTTTTGTGGCCTCCAAGTGAGGAACTGTCCCCGACTCTCCCTCTGGCCTTATAATTCCTCTAACAGTTGTCTCGAGAAGGTCAAGATTTGAGAGTCTCACTTTTATAATTATTCTTCCAGTGGTGTTGTCATTTTCTAAATTTTATTGTGAAGTATAATGATACAAACAGAAAAGATAAAGATATATAGTCAGTTATTGAATTACTAAAATGCAAACCCCTATGTAACTGCAACCCAGGTTTCCTATAGTTTTTTTTTTAATCTCTTTCTAACCTTTAAAAACAATCATGTTTGCAGAAGATGTTTCAGAGTAAGACAAAATACAAAGAGAATAATCCCTTAAAGCAACGGTCCCTAACCTTTTCGGCTCCAGGAACCAGTGCTCCTATGAGAATCTAATGCCCAGTGATCTGAGGTGGAGCTGAGGTGGTGATGCTGGCGCTGGGGAGCGTCTGCACATACAGAAGAAGCTTTGCTCTTGCCTGCCACTCACCCCCTGCTATGAGTCCAATTCTCAACAGGCCACAGAGCAGCACGGGGGTTGGAGACCCCTGCTTTAAAGGACGCTTTCGTCAGATCTATAGTCATTCACTTATCACTTACTGCTGTGTGCTAAGTGCTGGAGAGACTTAAACTGAGGACACAGCCCCTGCCCTTAGAAGCCCCTGGCCTAGAAAGGCAGATAAGACACCAGCATCAGTGTCCATAAGCCATGCACACCTACAGTGTGGGCCTGTGAGATGAGTGCCTTAGGGCAAGGGCTTGAGCATCCAGGGTAGGGAGAGGGCCCTTCAGGCTGACATGATCAGGAACAGCGTCAGACTAGAGGTGACATTTGAACTAGCTCTTGAAGGACAGGTTTAGATTTCAGTAGACTACTGAGGAGCAGAGGGCGTTTGTGTGGACAGCTGGCTCTTGCCGTCGGTCTGAGCAGAGGTGTGGAGTTGGGGAGACAAAGGGCATGTCCGAGGGGGGTTGGCAATTCAGCACAGTATGTGTAGGGAAGGGGGCAAGATGAAGCCGTTTCCAAAGGCCTCAGATGCCAGCTCTGGGGTATGTCCTTCAGTGGCTGTCACTGGGAGGAGTAAATGCAGCGCTGTGGGAGCATGAGGATGGGAGTCAGGTGAGGAGAAACTGGACGGGTGAGTCCACTGCGAGAGCTAAGGGCCTGGGCTTGGAGCACCGTGAATCAGTATCCACCCGTCCTTATTACCTCACTGTCTGCTGGACGTGTAGCCACAGAAACCCCTCTGTCTGCCCCAGAATCTGGCCTCCCTCTGCTACTGGTGTTCACCGACAAAAGCCTGGTGGGAGTTAAGAAACGGGGGTCAAGGCCATGGAATCCTTCGGGTGGGGCCCCAGAAAATGCCTTCAGGTTAGCCAAGGGGAAAGGGTCAGAAGTTCTCATGTTCATCTTTATGGCTCTGCCCACAGAAGTGTCACTTGCCTTCAAAACAAAACAAGACCCAAGGGAATTTGAATGGCAGGAAGTGAGCACCAGGTGGGTCAGGCTCCCACAGCCTGATCGTGGGGAAAGGGTGGTTGGGTAGGACCCTCTGCTGATGCGTGGTCGTCCATCTGAGCTGCTGGGAAAGGCTGCCTGTTTCTATTTAGATAGTTTTAAAAAAGGAACTAGAAAATCAAGTATTCCTGTTCCATGCACTGAGCTAAGTATTTTCTTTTGTTTGCCCTTTTTAATTATACATGTAACATATGAATAGATTCTCATCATAAAAGAGCAGTGCAGATGAAGCCCACATCTCCCTGGCCCTCCCCACACCCGCACAGTCCCACCTTCCTCCCCGAGGGCAGTCAGCCCCATCATTTGGGTGCAGGGGCCACTCACCCTGTGTCACTCCTCCTTTGTCAGGGAATACAAGGACAATGCTCTGCTGGCTCAGCTAATCCAGGACAAGCTCGACGCCTACAAAGCTGATGATCCCACCATGGGGGAGGTAAGTCTGAACCTTGACCACATGGTTCTCTCGCCAAGTGACCACTCTGAATGGCAGTCCAGGGTATGGCTCAGTTGCTCGCAGAGTGTACGTGAGTGCCTCTGTCCCTGCATGCCAGCCTCCAGGGAAATGCTCAGGCCCCCGGGCAGGCTGCTTCAAATTTTGTTCAGTGTAGCCAGGACGACCAATTTGTTTCTGTTCCCTAGGACCTTCCCAGTTTATCATTGAAGCCCTGCACCCTAGGAAAGCCCTCAGTAGCTCTATATCGGCCCAGGAGATCAACATTTTTATGAACTCCAGACCTCATTTAGATTTCACTAGGGTGTCGTGTACTCGTGTGTGTGTGTGTGTGTGTGTGTGTGTGTGTGAGAGACAGAGAGAGAGAGAGAGAGAGAGAGAGAGAGAACCTATCACATGTATAGGTTCATGTAACCCCCAGTGCAGTCAAGGCACAGAGTTCCTCATTATTTTGGTTTTAAAACAGAAAGGCGCAGGTCCTGGGAACTCCAGGTCCCAGTCAGACTGGATGATGAGTCACCCTGTTTATCACTAAACCCAGGTGGTGCTCTCCTTCATGAGCTCACTTTGGGCCCCAGCCACACTTTTGCCTCAAAGGACCCCCTTTGTCAAACAGACACATTAGAGTCTCATATGGTGTTGACAGATGTTTTCCTCAAGCTATAAACATAGTATATTCAGTGCTATTTTAGTAGGTTTTACCTCCGGGTTCGCTTCCTGCCCACTTTGAAAAGGCAGGCCACGCCAGTTGAAGGAGCTGGAGTTGTGCGGGGTGGCTTGTGAAAGTCCCTGTGTCCTTCCTTCCAGGGCCCAGACAAGGCTCGCTCCCAGCTCCTGATCCTGGACCGTGGTTTCGACCCCAGTTCCCCCGTGCTGCATGAACTGACTTTTCAGGCCATGAGTTACGATCTGCTGCCGATTGAGAATGATGTATACAAGTAAGTGTTCACACCCCGCAGGGAGCGCAGCTTTGCGGGTGAACCAGAAGCACCTCAAACTTCAGAAAAAGGACGTCATTAACCCTAGGAAAAGTGGGGGTGCTTTGATACCTGCAGTCTTTTCTGTGAGTTCCCCAAATCCCAAAATGACATTTCTAGCTAGGGACTTGGGCACCTTTTGGGGGAGAACAAGAACTTCAGATCTTTAGTTCACTTCACATCACCTCCGTCCATAGCCCGCTTGGATGTGTTAATGGCGATTTGGGCACGTGTGTGTGTCTTATTCAGAGTTGAACCTTTTTAATTAAAGGTCATGAAATATGATGATAAAATAACAGGAGTTTCTTACTGAACATTGTTTGCAGAGGAGCAGTTTTCTTCATTATAAACAACATTTTTCTTGGTAACAATCATCAGAAATTCGATCTCCAAAAACTAGTTTTTCTTTTTATGGAAACAGACTGTGTTGTTCTCGTGTCATTTATTTTACAACCTTAAGTGGTTTTAAAATGGAGGTTCTAAAAATATGAGTGAATCTCTGCTCTTCTCCCTTTTGGTCCCCATAATTCTTGCTTTCCTATAGATGTTCATGATTCCACATGTAATCAGTCATACGCTGAGGGCCCGTCGTAGGTAGCTGCTGCTATAAGCTGTTTAGTCACCTTGAAGATGATCTAGTATTTTTCAGAGAGGGGCAAATGTGATCTTTGTCCCTTTTTAGTAACTGAACCCACCTATAACCTGACTTCACACCCTGAACCATGTGGCTGACCCTGATAATTTTAAAGCAGAGCTTCAAGTCAGTTGACCTTGATTGAAGCTTTGGGTCTCTCCCTGCCATGTTAGTGCTTGTACTGCTGACCTGATACAGACAGTGACATGTCGGATGGTCTCATTCATGTGGACATCTGTCATCTGAGGACTGTGGGCTCTTGTTCGTTAAAAACCAGAGGGGACTGGATGAATTTTGTGGGGTCGTCCCCTCTCTAGGTACGAGACGAGTGGCATCGGAGAGGCGCGGGTGAAGGAAGTGCTTCTGGACGAGGATGACGACCTCTGGATAACGCTGCGCCACAAGCACATCGCAGAGGTGTCCCAGTAAGAGGCCCTTTCTCTGCCCCCTCCAGGGAGGGACATTTCTCCCCATGTGGTTTTTGATACTCCGGGTAGCTTGGGCAGAGCTCATCAGTGGGCAGATTTGCTGTCTTGGTGAAGTCGCCAACATGTTAACCTATGACGAGATGACAAACCTCTTCTGATCTGAGCTTTGCCTCTGCTAACTTTAGGAAGTTAGAGAATCTGTTCTGTGTTGGGGAGGGCGCTTAGAATGTTTGGAAAGCATTTGTAGCTCTGTCAGCAAAATGCATTATAAACACTACACATGTAAAGCGAGTTTGAGCCACTGAAAGATCCAGACGAAAGATCTAGATGCCACTCCATGCAGTTCTCTTTCATGTAATTAGTGTGCAGTCTTCGTCCCCTCTGTTCATCCCAAAAACGGCTGAGAACCTATGTCTGTGCATGCACTGCAGCTATGGAGCTCTGAAAGTGTTTCATAATGTTTCCGATATCTAAACATTGTTATGACACCTTGAAACAATTCTGTCTTTGCAGAAAGACACATTCTGCTACTTTGAGTTGGTGACATCCTCAGGAAATTCACAAGGAAGAGTGAGATAGTCTGAGAGAGCTCTGTTATTTAGAAGTGGTCTCCAAACTTTTCGGATTATTCAACTTCAGAAAAGTGCTGATTTACAGTTCCAGTATTTAAATTTACCTGTGAATTAAAAATATGCTTTATTATACTAATATATGTATTTTGTAGCATTTACAAAATCATGAATTTTAAAAAGATGAAATAAAATAAACAAATAAATGTCCTCATATTTTCTTCTCAAATCAGCTCACACACCCCGCTCTGGAGACCCTGGTTTAGAATGTTAGGTAGGAAAACAATCTCTCTCTCTCCTCTTAGCAAATCACATTAAATGCATATCTTACTGGCAGGAAAAGTCCCCACATCTTCCTAAAGGAAGAATCTTGCGTTACTCCTGTAGCTTCCACGTAGAGGTGCTTGGTGTTGCTTTGAAACTTAGCTGCCTCCTTCTGTCTTCCAGGGAAGTCACCCGTTCTCTGAAAGATTTTTCTTCCAGCAAGAGAATGAACACTGGAGAGAAGGTAAACCCCTACTAACGCTGCCATGCCCTCTGAGCCGATCCCTGCTTTCTCTCTAGGAGCAGCCAGGACACCTTCTCTGCCTAAGACTAGTGAGTGGGGGGGTGGTGGTCATAGTCCTCCCTGCATCAGTGATCATTTTGCCTTAGTTTTGCATTCAAGATTGAGCTCTAGAGCTCCGTTTTTTATATTTATAGAGCTCTTTTTGTTACTTGAGGATTTATATTTACTTTTTTGGATCATGATTCATTTTAAGCCAGAAAAACTGGGAAACTTTTTTTTTAGCTTGTGGAAGAATTAGAATTCGTGACCTAACTCACTTGGGCCTCTCCTTGTCCTGACTGTTGATCAGAGGTGGTTTACCCATCTTAGTCGCAGCAAATGCAGCTCTCACCGTGTCACTCCCTTGCTCAAGACCATCTAGAACTTCGCGTTGCCAGTAGAATGCAGCCCAACCCGTGATACATCTCAGAGCACTGGGGTCATCAGGCTCCAGAGACTCTGTGGCTCTGTTTCCCTTCTTTGTCCCTGCTGCCTTGCTCCAGCCGCACCTGAGTTCCTTGTCTGGGCCTCTAGCTCAGGTGTCATTTTGTGGAGAAAAACTTCCCTGCTCTTCCCTTGACTAGTGGACTGGTACGGTGCCTCTGCCCTGTACATCCACACTCTGATGCCTTCAGGGAGCTCTGATTCACTCAGTTGGAGGCCTCCACTGCTGGGCGTGAGCTCCGTGAAAACAGATAATCTTTTTTCTTTTTATCTTTTTTGTCCTATATCTGCAGCACCGAAAAGTGTCTGCCATGTAATAGTAATTTAATACACTTTTCTTGGGTAGATCAATGGGATTAGGTGGGTCACACAGGTAGAAAGTAAACAGACCCCTCTCATCTGTCCGGATGCACATTCCAGCCTTTTCTTGCCTCCTCCTGACTTTCCACCTCTCCACACAACCACAGCCTTTCTGCTGGGATGAACTATGAACTTGATGCCAAGAGTATTTGAACTGAGTATGCAGAAAAGCAGTGGGCAGAAGAAAAATGATTCTTTTCTGGCAAGAATTATGTTCTCAACTTTCTAGTCCAGTAAATAAAATGTAATCGATAGACTTCAGAGTTCAGTTCCCATCTATAAGACCGACATGGTATACGGATCAGTAATTTTTTTTGAGCCAGAAGCCTAGTGATCTAAACACGTGATCTTGTGTTTAATGGATTCATTTTGAGAGCTGAAGAGCATGCACTCGGGGAGCCCGGTACTGACTACTGTCCTGTTCTTTGCCCACCACACTTGTCCCGCCTCTTAGATCACGGTCATGTACTTTCCTTTCCTGTCACTTACAGACCACCATGCGAGACCTATCCCAGATGCTGAAGAAGATGCCCCAGTACCAGAAAGAGCTCAGCAAGGTATGACAATCGGAAATGACCGATTGGGATCGTGGGTATAGATAGCTGCAAAAAGACTTCTCAAAGCCCAACTAAATCTATCGAAATCCTTAGATTTTTAGTCATCTTCAATTTTATCCTGGAAGGCAGGATAGATAGTTTATTTCCTATGACTTTCTTGTCACCTCTTCGTCTTTTTTCTCTTTACCCTTCCTGTTCCTCCCCTCATGGGCCTCACCACAGGGCTGCTTGAGAGTCATCACGACATGGCAGCTTCCCTGGAGTGAGTGACCTGAGAGAGAGAGAGCTAGGAGGAAGTCACAATGCCCTTTATGTCTTGATCTTGGATATCACACATCACTTCCCACACACTATTCATTAGAGTCACTAAATGTAGCCCACGCTCCAGGCTCCAGGAGAGGGGAACCAAGCTCCACCTGCTAAAGGGAAGAATATCAGAGAACTCATGGACCATCGTGTCACCCTACCCCCCATGAGGTGTTCCTCTTTCCTCTAGACTCTTTAGAATGTGATGTGTTTCTCCTCACACACAAAATTTCCTACCTTGTGGTGTTTGTGTATCAGCCTGATCACATGTTTCCTTTCCTTTGTGAGGCAGGAGGCTCCTTGGTGCCTAGCCCAGTGTTTATACGTCATAGGTGTTCAGTAGATATTGCATGAATCGGTGAGTAATTGCTTTATCACAAACTCTGCCTTTTCGTAGTATTCGACTCACCTGCACCTTGCCGAGGACTGCATGAAGCATTACCAAGGCACCGTGGACAAGCTCTGCCGGGTGGAGCAGGTAGGGCTTTTCCTTCTTGTCCTGTCATGCGCATTTACCCAGCTGAATTTTAATGTCTGACCTTGAACATCCTGCAGAATCATAGGAAATAGAGATGGGAAAGCCTGCTAGAACGTGTTGTCTTACCTCTCTGGAGCCAGTGCCATCCACTCTCCATGGTAGGGACAAGACTGGTCTGGAATGCCGTGCTCTTTGGATTTTGCATGCCTGGCTTTCCAAAGGCTCCATTTTCCCTGGAGTTGCTGAAGGGAGGTGTGTGGAGCTCTGAGCCCTACGTGGACAGGGCTGGCTCAAGTTTACGTTCGGAATGTGTTTCCTCCCACCGTGGCCACACCAGGTTTGGGGAGACCTGGAGGCTGGAAGGAGATAGTACAGTAACAGCCTCACCGGTCACAGCCTCACCGGTCACAGTTAGGACTGTAAGTTGAGAGTTGGAGGTTTGAGTTCTGTCTCTGTCGCTGATTTGTTTGATGTGCCAGTTTCTCTCCGCTTTATTTTCCTCATCTGCAAAGGGAAATAACAGTGCTGCCACAATTCGGGGGAGTGTGTGTGGAGTCTGTAATCCTGGCACTCCATTCTGCAAGTGTGGTGACAGCGCTCAACGAGGATCGGCTTCTAAGGGAGGCGAGGGCATTAAACAATCCTGAAACCTCAGCAGAAGCTCCCTCCTCCCAGGAAAAGCAGCCCAAGTTTTCAGTGTGAAGCTAGGATTTAAGTCTTCTGGTTTGATGTGACAGGCTTCGGTTTGGAAGAGCTGTTCTCATTCATTGCCCCCCTTCTAAGGGGAAGCCACCCTGCTCAAGTCCATCGGTTTCACAGGTGACCTCAGTAAACACAAAGGAATTTGACCATCCAGAGAATAGGTGACCCTTAGATCAGTAAAAATGCGATGGGGATTAATCGTTGGAAGTGTAAATTTTTTCAGAAGTGCTCAGTCATATTTGTTGAAGCGGTTACGTTTTATTTGACTTTTAGAGAGAACTGGAATCCCGTCTTGCTGAATAAATGTCTTTTGAGGCTGGTGGTGTGACTGAGGTGAAAGGGCCTAGGAGAGATGCCCTGCTTTCCTCCAGCCCAGACCAGGAAGAGACCATGAACTTGAGATCATAATTGTTATGGACTCCTCAGAGCAAAAAGGGAACATTCAGGCAACCCCAGTAAAGCCACGGAGGGAGTTGCAGCCGCCAGTCTCTGAGAGCAAGACCAGATGGTTCTTGATGGGCTGAGACTGCCATGCTGCTCTCTGGCCTACCGAGAATGGGTCTGACTCGTAAAATGGGGCCGGTAGACTGTGATTACCTCATTCTCTTGCATCTTCATTTCTTTTAGGAACTCATTCTTTTTCCTCCTCACTGTAGAATTGGTTGGAAGATTAAAAGCAGAGGCTAAATACCTGTGTGGTTAAAACTCCAAAAGCACATCCTTAGTGCCAGGGGAAGCAGAGTGGGAAGAATCGAGCGAGGCAGGGACACCTTAAATGCCAAAGCCTTTCCTGTGTGGGACTGTGTCCCTCTAAGCCCTGGTCCTTTGGCAGGACTTTGAACCTCTGGAGGACCCACCAGGATTAAAGCTTTTCCTGAGGAGCCAGTGCAGGTTTACTGGCCCTCGCCTGAAGCGGACGGCTGTCTGGCCAATCATTGTGGTTTCTGTGTTTGGAAAGTGAAACCTAGAGCTTTATTCTCACTGATGCTCTGGAAAACAGTGCTAATGACACCAGGGCTAGTTCCTGCATCATGAGACGTGACGTACCCATTAAAGACTTCCCCCAACCCAGACACAAGTCCCAGACATTTACAGACTAGCAACTTTCTAATAGTCACCACCTATCCAGACTGTCGCCAGCAATGGGGCCAGCATGCTGTCTTTCTGCAGGACCTGGCCATGGGCACTGATGCTGAAGGGGAGAAGATCAAGGACCCCATGAGAGCCATCGTCCCCATTCTGCTGGACGCAAATGTCAGCACTTACGACAAAATCCGCATCATCCTTCTGTACATCTTTCTGAAGAATGGTAGGAATGCAGGATGCACCTGGGAGAGTGAAACCAGGGTGGAAAAGTGGTTGAAAAGACCTGGAAAAGGGAAGGGAAGGGTATTTATCAAGAAGAACCTAGGGGCTCTTTACGTTTGGGGAAATGGAACGTAAGCAAAGCAGTTACAGCTAGAGGCCGAGTGTCCCCGAGTAATTCCAGGGTTAACTGGTGTCATGGGACCATGGAAGAGCGGGGTGCGGGGGAGCAGGGTGAGCCCTTAAAGCAGGGAGAGCTTTCTGGCCACCTCATTAGAGTGTTTCTGTCAGAGACTTTAACTTGCACATTTGTAACTGTGCCTTTAAGCAACTGATTTTTACCCACACGATAGTTGCCATAAGTGCCCATTGTACAAAAAGATGGGCACAGAGACTCTTGTCCAGGTTGACTTTGATGTGGGCAGAGATGGCTGAGAAGCAGGAGGCAGAGAGGGAAGCAGAGACCACGAGGGGCAGTTTGTGATGGTCACAGCCGGGACAGAGTGGTGGGGGTGGAACCAGAGTCCTGATATCATCCTTGTCTTGCGATAAAGTTGACTCGATGTGCAGATTAGTTTCCTCTAATCTGGAGGAGGAGAAGGGTCACTGTCCCTCCCAGGCGCTTGGCTCTCCTTCTGAGTGTGTGATGCATGTTCGTGGGCATGGTGACCGGGGGTTTTGTCCTCTCAGGCATCACTGAGGAAAACCTGAACAAGCTGATCCAGCACGCCCAGATCCCCCCGGAGGACAGCGAGATCATCACCAACATGGCGCACCTTGGGGTGCCCATCGTCACAGATGTAAGGGGCCAGCCCTGTGTGTGGGGACGGCGAGGCAGGAGGGAAGCTGGTGGACTTTACCTCCTCTCCTAACTTCCTTAAGGCAGCTTACAATACACACACTCAACATCAAGAAAGAGAAAACATAAATCAGAGGAATAAAGATACAGGGGTGTAAATAAAATAGCGGTTTAGCGCCCAGAACCCAGATATGCCCACCAAGGAGTCACATACGATCAGGAAAGCTGAGCTGTGACTGTGAGCCGGCCCACAGTGGCGGTCACACTAGCTTCTTCGGGTGAGTCTGGCTCTGCCTTTGGATCCTGAGACCCAGGATCACCTGTGCGGGTGAGAATCGACTCTTGGCATCAAGCAGTTTGTGTCTCCTGCACTGGCAATGGTTCGGGACCAAGTCAGGGCAGGTTGTCTGGGAGGCCTAGCCATGCCCTAAGCCCTAGGGGGCCCCAGGACTGAAGAAAGAGGCCTGAGCACTCTTCAGAGCACCCCGCTAGCAGCTGTGTCAGTGGGAGCCCCACTGTGCACCTGCTTCCCATAAGGAGTCACCCCGCACGACAGCGCTAATAAAGCTAGGGCTGCAGATGCACCCCGTTTGGAATCTTGGAGCCAAAAACTTTGTTCTGGAGCCACCAGCCCAGAAGCCTGTAACTGGCGTTTTCAGACCCTTGTTCACAAGGAAACCCAAAGTGAGAATGGAGAGGATTCCTTTGGTACCTCTTGCTCTCCTGAAACAAAGAGATATTTTCTCCCATAATCGATAGCAAACTATTTTTTTTTAACTAGCTGGATTTGTTTTTTAAGTGGCACTCATATTTGACCCACATTTGCCATTTTCATGGCTTTAAAGAACAAGATTGCTTCAGATTCCTAAAAGGGACATTTTTGTCTTCTCCAAGGAAAACATCTCCCTACTCATTCCTTTTTGCCAGTGCTGCCTCTCAGCAGGGAGTCCTTGGGGGAGAATTCCCAGAGTCCAGCAAGGTGACCTGGGGCCCAGGTGGCCCTGACTGGGTCTAACTGTGCATGTGTTTTGCATTCAGTCCACACTGCGACGCAGGAGCAAGCCGGAACGGAAGGAGCGCATCAGTGAGCAGACCTACCAGCTCTCACGGTGGACCCCGATAATCAAGGACATCATGGAGGTCAGTGATGGCATGGAGAGTGTGGAGGCAGGCAGCCAGGGCCCAGGGCTCTTCTCTCGAAGGCCCAGGTGTTTCCAGCAACACCTTCCATCAGGTGGCGGCGACACCGCATAGCATTTGCATCCAGGTCTCCAGAGCTTTTTCCGGCCACAAAGTATATCTCGTCCTGAGGGCTTATGAAGAGCAGTCCCAAGAGACTGTCCTGTGCAGATCCCCAAGGTCCCTATGATTTAGCCCTGTGTTAGCGTCCCTTCGATGGTCCCATACCCAAAGGAAACAAATGTATCACAGCATCTAAAGGTCCAGTGAGTAATGAGTTCCATCCCTGGGCGCAGGTGTGCTGTGCGGACACCTTTGCTGGAATGTGACCCCAGCCTGTCCCCCACCCCGTCTCCAACTGCGCCCCTCCCTTCATCCTCCACGCCATCCAGAGACCCTGCCAAGCATATTTCTGCCTCGGCTCTTCTGTTCAGACCCATTTCTTGTCCAGAATGTTCTCATCTCCTTTCCACTTTCTGAATCCTGCCTTCCTTCAAAGGCCCCATCCCTCCAGCGAAGCCTCCCCTGGACTCCTGCAGCACGTGTTGGGGGCTCTTCCCATGTATGTGCTGTTCCAGGTCATTTTACACCTTGATCCTGTACGCTCAGCCAGTGTGTCCTCTGGCACCGTGCCCGTGCACAGGTGTTTCATCTTTATAAGGTGTCCCTGTGGCATCCCTCCCTTCTCCTTGTAGAGCCTGTGTAGAACCCTACCCTGATAGATTTTGGGGGTGAGATTGGAGGTCATCTGTCTGACACCTGCACTTCACAGGTGCACAGAACTGGGATACCAAGAATCAGGGATCCCAACCCCCGGGTCATGGACCGGTACTGGTCCATAGCATGTTAGAAACCAGGCCACACAGCAGGAGGTGAGCAGCAGACAAGTGGGCAAAGCTTCATTTGTATTTGCAGCCGCTCCCCAGCTCTAGCATCACTCCTCAGCTCCACCTCAGGTCATCAGGCATCAGATTCTCATAGGAGCACTGGTCCCTGGCGCCAAAAAGGTCGGGGACCGCTGCTGAGGAAAAAGGGACTTGCTCAGGATCCCTTTGTTAATTCATAGCAGTCCAGGTATTTGTACTAAATTGTAGTTAAAATAAATATGTATTAATTATATATAGTGAGTCAGCTTCCTATTTTTAAATCCCACAAAGCCGAAAGGATGGGTGAACATGAGACATCTAGAAACCAATTACGTGGTACGGTAGATAAAGCCAGCCCCTGTCTATTCCCTTCTTTGTTCTCTGCTCCCTTTTTCTCCCCCTTTTCTCCAGCCCCCCAAAGAGGCATGTGTAGGTGTCACATGGTAGCTGTTAGTGGGAGTGCAGATCTCAAGGCAGCAGGAGGTGGGTAGCCGGATAATTAGCCCCTTGGAAAACTGAGGGCGGCAGCTTCTCTTGCACGACACCTTCTGCCTGTGCCTAGTTTCTACAAGACCGATGGCAAGTACTGGGAATTTTGGACAGAATGCAACATTTATAATCTCACATAGAATGTAAAAGTGGGGGGAGAATAAATTAGAGGGGAAACAAGAAAAATGAGTGATTTTTTTTTTAACTTCTCTTAAAAAGCAGACCTGCAGACCTACTCAGTGTATTAGCCAAGTAGGAAGCGCCTGATCCGTGTCGAGCACTGCACTGGGCACCTGCAGCAGGCGGCAGGGAGGGGACTCTGGTCGTTGCAGACCTGGCCGCGGCTTTCACTACGTGACTTGTTCTTCAGATCTTCTCACCTGGGTTCTCGCTGCCCTTTACAGACAGGCCGCAGACCTAACATCAGCCTCTTTTCTTTCCAGGACACTATTGAGGACAAACTCGACACCAAGCACTACCCTTACATCTCTACCCGCTCCTCTGCCTCCTTTAGCACCACCGCTGTCAGGTAGGCGGGGGTCCCCGGGAGGCAAGGGGGCAGTAAGTGGGGCTGGCTCTGGCTGGGCTTCGGCTGCCCAGTAGTCTTGTTGTGATGCTGTACGACCCCTGAGGACCCTCCCACTGTTCCCATCATGGCCAGCGTGCAGGCCAGGTCCTTACGGCCACCGTGAGGCACTTTCCCCTCTGGCTTCAGTTCTTCTGTTCCTCCCTCCTCCCTTCTCCCATCTCAGTTCAACCATCTCAGCTCCTCTCTCTTCCCTGAACGTGCCAGGCTTACCTGTGCCGCAGGACCTTTGTTCTTGCTTTTCCCACTGCCTGAAATGATCTGTCCCCAGGTGTATCCGCATGGCCTGCCTCTTACCTTCTTCAGGTTTTCAGTCAAGCATTACCCGTTATGATGTTCCCTAACCACCTGTTTAAAAGCACAGTGCACCAGCGTTCCTAGCAGCATTATTCATAAGCACTCAGAAATAGAAATGACCCAAATGTCTGTCAACTCGTGAATGACAGAACATGGTAGATTCATACAATGCAATAGTATTTAACCACAAAAGAGAATGAGGTGCCCCTTCATGCTACGACGTGGGTGAACCTCGAAACAGCATGCTAAGTGAAAGGAGAGGTCACAGAAGGTGATTGTGTGATTCCATTTGTATGAAATGTCCAGAATGGGGAAATCTGTAAAGACAGAGCAGGTTAGTGGCTGCCAGGGACTCGTGGGGGCGGAGGAATGGGGGATGACAGCTCATGGGTGCAGGGTTTCTTTTGGGGATGATGCAAATGGTCTCATATTGGCTGTGGTGATCGTTCACAATTCTGCGATTATACCACAACCCATCGAGTTGTACACCTCAGTGGGTGGGCTGTATGATAGGGGATTACCACTCGATAAAGGTATCATGGGAAATAAAAATGTCGCAGCCTCTCCACAACACTATTCATCTCCCTTCCCGACTTTATTTTTCTCCTCAGACGACGCCACCACCTAGGGTGCTATGTGTTTATGTTGATTGCCAGTCTCCCCCGGCTAGAATGTCCGCCTCCTGAGGGCAGGGATTTGTGTGTTTTATCCTCAGTGCGTAGAACAGAACCTGGCACGTAGCAGATGCTCAGTGTGTTGGCTCCCCTTGGGACTGATGAGTGGATTTTAGTTACTAATTAAGGAGATGAATGCGTCACCTGCACAGAGCCACATTTCTCAGATGCATGCTCTGTGGAAACGCCGACGGTGGAAGTGTGGCTGCCTTGGGTGTACTGGGTTTCCGCCATGTGCCTGGCGATGATGCCCAGACGCTTCCCAGCTTCAGGGTGTGAGTAGGTGTGAGTAGGGAGCAGTCTGTCCCCGGGCCCCCCACTCTGTGTTGCCCGCAGCACCTTGCGAGACCTGTGTTTCAAGTTCTCTTCCCCTTGCTCTCCGCCTTCCCATAATCATCCAGAAACTGTCGCTGCTGTGCTCTGCGGGTGACATCTCCATGTGCCCATCCGTGGGACTAAGGTCTACAGGCGCGTTTCACCTCCCGACTCCCTTCCTGCCGCCCTGTCTGTGCGGTCTGGTCCCTCCCTGACCCACAGCGCCATCTGGTACCTTCCCCGAGGTGGAGGCTGCTCAGAGCCAGGGTGCTGCTCAGTTTCTCTCTGACAGCGAGAGCTTCGCTTGGGTCCTGAGAACAGTTAGGCCGAACACGTGAGCTTGGACATGAGTCGCACCCGGAAGGCAACCCGTGGCGCTGGTGTAGCATGCAGTGCCTAGGACTAGCACCTTAGGATGTGCGCCTTCGTCCCTCTTCTCGTACTTTCCCCGCCCATCTTCTCTCTTGCCCTTCCTAACATTTTCACTTCCAGGCCTTTTCTGGGGAGGTGGGGCAGAGGCCTGTGTGGCACATATGGCATACATGTCACATTTATGCCCCCTCCGATGGCAGCGGAGGCCAAAAGTTTATTGCCAACATGGGAGTAAAATGCAAGGCCCCAGGTAGTGCCCCACCCCAGCTGGGTGGCGCTGGCAGAACGTCCAGCGGTTGTTCAGGCGAAGAAAGTGACGGAAGGTCTCCGTGTTGGCCCACCTGGGCCCCCGGTGCCTTCGAGATTTGGAAAGAGACTGTGATGCTCGTGGCCGTTTGAGTCAGGGAGAAGGGCAGAGAGTTCACTGGCCGGAGGAGACGTGCCCTCCTCCTTTTGTGTTGTGCTCCCCATTTTCGTAACTGGGGAACGACCCATTTCTCATTTCTGAGGTGAAGTTCCCTTGAGGAAGCCCGGTGGCAGAGGGGACACCTCTGGGGAGCGAGGGAGCTGAATTGAAACACACGTGTCTCAGGAAGCAGCTCAGTGTCACTTCTCCTGGGAGGCCTTCCCCAGTGACGCCGAGACAGCACCAGGCGGCGCTGCCCTGTGACGCCTGTCCCATGACACGGAGCTCCCCTGTCCCATGGCACAACCCTTCCTTCTCTCCAGCCTCTGCCCCACCCCGGGTTAGCCATGAGCCTTGGTGGACAAGGGCTGTGACTCCCTCAGGCTGCCTCCTCTGGACTGAATCGGCCTGGTCCAGTGAGACATGCAGTGCACGTTCGTGCGGTAAAGCCAGGCCTTAGACTCTGTCGCCACTGCTCGCTGTCCCCAGAATGTCCCAGACACGCCTGGAAGCATGTACAGGCGGGGTAGACACCTAGACGAACGCCATGGAGCCTGAGGCTGTTGAACTTAACATGTCCAGCGTTGAAGCCAACCTGAACCTGCCTGCCACCCACGGGCTCCGAGGGTCACAGCGCGGGCACAGCGCGGGCACTCTCAGTGACTCTGCTCCCAGCAGCCGGAGCCACCAGTGTTGTGCACAGCAGTTCGTTCCCAAACTTACGAAGCACCTGCTCTGCCTCGGTCGCTGGTGTGCAGACGAATGTGCAGACGAGTCACAGAGGTGTGCAGTGACAAGTACTGTGAGTGCACATACACGTAATTAATCTCTCTCTCTCTCTCTCTCTCTCTCTCTCTCTCTCATCCCTCCTTCCCTCTCCCCCTGTCCCCAGCGCCCGCTATGGGCACTGGCATAAGAATAAGGCCCCGGGGGAGTACCGCAGCGGTCCCCGCCTCATTATTTTCATCCTTGGGGGCGTGAGCCTGAATGAGATGCGCTGTGCGTATGAGGTGACCCAGGCCAATGGAAAGTGGGAAGTGCTAATAGGTGAGTGGGCATGCTTTCCGGGGGGAAGGGGCTGCTTCTCCGCACTCTGACTCCATTCCACGCTTCGGTGTTCCGTCCGTCTTCAACTCGCCATCGGCCCTGCAGAGCTGAGTCTCTAGGCCCGTTGGTGGCAGAAGCTAAGAGCGAAGGCTCCCTTCCTCGAGCCTGCGCTGTCTCTTCCTGAGAGGCAGCTGCATGTGCTGGAAGGTGCCAGACCACAGACTCCAGCAGCCCCAGGCTCACTCTCTGCTCGGCCATTGCCCAGCGGGTCACCTGGAGCAAGCGCCTCCCTGATCCTTACCTACCCAATGGGGTTGAGAACACCCACTTACAGCCTCGAACCAGGCCTGAGGTGGGGCTGTTCGTGTCCTGGCATTGCGCCTCACGCCCAGAATGTGCTCAGTGACTGGGAGTTAAATCACGACCCCCTCCTTTACCTGCCACTTGGGGTCGGACAGACGTGGCGTGCAGGCAGAGACTGCCCGAAACATAGCAGCCTGACTGCTGGACTCTGCTCAGGGTGCCCCCCAACCTGGTCACACCCTGTTTGGTATCTCCTGTTGGTCTTCCAGAAAAAAAGGAAGCAACTCATACGAGCTGGCTTGCTGCAGCAGGAGAAGGTCTCCCTCCTTTTTCATGCCTTAGTAGCCGCTTTCCCAATTTCTAGGGCTGGAAGAGAAAGAATCGCTGAGAACAACCCTGCTTTTTCCAAAGGCTTTCCTTTTTATCCCATCTTGCCCTAACAAAATGGAGTAGCACCTGCCCAGGTGCCTCCTGGCGTTGATTGGCAAGAGGCCGTCAGCATATACCTGGGCCAGGTCCTGACCTTTCTCCTTATCCCAATAAGGTATGTCAGGTTTATACCTGCACTTTGGGGTGACCAAGTCACAGTGCCGCCCCCACCCCGCCCCAGACTCTCAGACTGAGCAGATCCTACAGACAGGTCTATACGGCCATCCCTGGGTGTCTCCAGCTGGACCTGCCACTGTCCGCCACCTTCTAGATACCACCGTTCAGTGGGGAGATGGACATCTGCCCCCGCCCCTGCCTTCCTGAAGCTTCCCCTGTCTGGTCGCCATTCCTCCCTGTCCTGTTTCTTCCTTTTTGCTAAGTAGGCCCCTGCAACGGAACTCCCTGTCCCCTGCTTGCATACGTGTTGCATGCACGTGTGGGTAACTCTCGGCCCAAACGCAGCCTTCCTGGGCAGAAGCTGTCATAGCCAGGCCCAGGGAAGATCTCCCTCGGCAGCTTCGGCCCTGGCCCGAGGCTCCCTGTCGGGCGGTAGGAACCTGGGGAGACAGAGTGGTCCGTGAAGACCAGACGTGGAGGGGCCTCGCAAAGACAGCCGACGTCCGCCCCGTGGCCTCCCCGGCTTTGTGCACGCCCACGGCCCTTGCAGTACGCACGTGTGCGTGTGCATGTGTGTGCGTGCGTGTGCATGCAGGTCTTGCTTCCGCGTACCTCATCGGCTGCCTGAAACGTAGGCCTAAGTTGGCATGTTCCTGTGACGTACCTTTGTTCAAGCAGTCAGCTGGCCTCTGTTCTCCCGCAGGTTCTACTCATATTCTTACTCCCACCAAATTTCTCATGGACCTGAGACACCCCGACTTCAGGGAGTCCTCTAGGGTATCTTTTGAGGATCAGGCTCCAACAATGGAGTGAGAGCCAAAGAAACAAAGTAAAAGCAGCTTATTACACAAAAGAAACTCTTCCACTCCGAAGGGTTTTCTTTGATTATTCCGTCACTCTTTTTCTTTTTCCCCCTTTTTAGTTGATTATTTATTTGATTTTTCTTTAACAAGAAAATGCTTGCAGTTCTTAACACCGATTGAAAATGTGTCCGATGCCGCCTTCACGCACCTGCCACGGGAGCCTCCGGCCCCGGCTTGTCAGCTCCCTCATGCCCTGGGTTACCTGCCGCTCAGTGTGACAGGGGCAGCCTACTGGGTTTTAAGCCGAGAATGAGAATGACCGCTGCGCACAGTCCTCCAGCGGGGGCTGGCAGTTGAGGGGTGCCAGAGGCACGGGCGCCCAAGCCTGCGGGCCCAGGGGTGAATTCGTGGGCACCAGGCAGAGGACACATTGTGTGTCCTGGTTGGGACGTGGTTTGAGAACTTGAGAGTGAGGCCAGCAGGTGTTTGAGGGCCAGGGACAGTCATGTCCAAGAAGGCAGAAGCACAGTGGCGATGCCCCCGGGCACCTGACCCTGAGGAGATCTGTCCAAGTAGACTCCAGGTCAGGGGTAGTTAGGCACGGAAATGCCTTTTTCCTGGGACAGGCACGTATCCCGAGGCACAATTTCTAAGGGGTAATGGGCCATAAACCACCGTTATTTGGTGAGCCCCAGCCACCCTCAGAAAGAGCTCATGTCTCGTGTTCCTCTGAGGAAAACGGAACTTAATAGTCATTTGCTCTTCCAGTGATTGCTTTTAGTTTAATTCTCCTGTGAACCTTTCCAGACTGGAGCACTCACAGCCCCTGCTCCAACCAAAGCCTCTCGATAGGAGCTGAGAGCCTTTGGGTAGGGATCTGCTCTCAGCACTGTGAGCTCTTCTCTCTCCCCACGCCCTGGTGCCCCACCCTGCACCCGGGAGCCCACTGTCAGGTGGATCGTCCAGATTCCATTCTCCACTCCTTCCTCTCTCTTCCCATCCTTCACACGCGCTGGGAACCCTGTCTAACGAGTCTGGAAGACTGATATGGAAGACTGACCCTGCAGTGTTAGTCATGCCCTGGCTTCCTGACCCATTCTGTGGCGAGGCCACGTGCTGTGTCCCTGACTTCGTAGGCTTCGTTCACAGTGAAAGCGCCCCCTCCCCCTGGGCTGAGCCATGGCCCAGTGAGTCTCAGCCTGAGTTGCCTGTGAGCAGTGGCAAGACCTGGACTCTGGCCCCAGCTCTGCCACGAGCACCTGTGTGGCTGTAGGTCATCCCCACCTCCTGGGCCACAGTGTGTGGAGCACAGGGAGGCTGGGACACAGGGCCCCAAACCTCCTCCGAGCTCTGACCATCATAATTCAGTCATTGAGATTGGTGACACAACCGTGACCCTCGCTTGCACACTCTGGGAATCCTCAGGGGAGTGGTCCATCAGACCATTAGGTGCCCATTTGTGGGGAGAGAGTGCGCTCATCCAGAAAGGACCTGCTCTAGAGGCCTGAACAAGGCTCCCCCAGGGTGGCAGTGAGGCGAGAGGTCGTGAACCAGGACTCAGCTGGCTATGGCCCTGGGCTGCCTCCCTCCAGAAAGTGAGGCCAGTGGAGTGCTGAGTAGAAGCAGTTGTTAAATAATTAACATTTAGAAGCACCTTGGTAGGCTGATGATCAGAGATATCTGGCTCTGTGTGCAGATGGCAGGGGGGTGGACCGCGTTTGCTGCTGAGCGGACTCCAAGACGGATGTTGAGGCTGCAGCAGTGACACCACTACACGCTCTGAAAGAATCACAAACCCAGACCCCAGGGGCTCCCGCTAGGGCTCACTCTGGGCTCCCTGCTTCAGAAGTCTCCTTTGCCAACTGTTGTCCTCTGTGGTAGGTTCAGTCAGCAGACAGGCTCTCAGCTGCCATCAGAGCAAAGAGAACATGAGTAGACGCTGGTCGTGCATCCTGGGCTTCTGAAGTGCTCTGTTGCTTTTTAGAAAGTTCAGTTAAGAAAAAGCGAGGCCCCGATCGAGCATGTCCCCAGCAGGCCCCCGTGCATGGGTGCCCAGGGCTGGGGGAAGGGGGTGGGCGTGTCCTGCTGCACAGCACATTCCACCGAGCCTCATCGTAATCCCCACCAGTCGCTTGTCCTCCAGGTTGTCTGAGAAATGAAATCCGTTGTTTAGATCTTCACCTCTACACGCTGGGCAGCTTATCAAAAGTACGGGTCGTTAGGGAACGTCCAGGGGCTGTCAGAAGCTAATGAAGGCATTAGAAGGCTGGGTGAGACCCGTAATATGGCACTTACACTTGGGAGAAAGTTTTGGGGCTTTTCTATATTGAATGTTTGGCTTTATTCCAGATTGGGGTCAGGCAAGTGTCATTTTTCAGCAGGACTCAGATTTGAGTCTGAATTCAGAGCCGGCCCATTGCCCAGCCGCTGCTGAAGCACTCACTCGCCTGTCCCCTCCTGGGGTCAGGGGCCCACAGGATGCCCAGAACTGAGGCCGGTGGCATGGCTTCTGGGCCTGGCCGCGAGCAAGCACTCCACTGCTCTGGGCTTCCTTGTCCCCTCTGTGGGCCGGAACACTCACCCGGCTGCCTGAGAAAGCCACATTTCCAGGTGGCTCCCTGGGTCTTCTGGGTCAGTGGGTCTCTTTCAGCTGAAGCAGCTGATCCGTAAGAACTCATCCAGTTTTCAAATTCCGTTAGTGAAGAAAGAAGGATTTTGTCCGAGCAGAGCGCGCGGTGTCTGGCCCACGGCTTCGAGGCTTCTGGGTGGCTTTGTTCTTGGAGACCATCACTCCCATCTCTCAATCTTCCGGTTACGTAGACGAAGAGGGACCCTCGGAGCAGTGGAACCCACTTGCTGTTCTGTGTGGTCAGCCACCTGCGGGTTCAGAAGGAGAACATTCGCAAAGTGTGGATTAAACTCAAGCCCGCTCACTTTGCAACGTTTTAAGTGGTGAAAAGCTGGACCGAGGTACTAAAGCAGGTCAGATGATCGGGTGGCAAGATGTGGCTCTCGGGTACTTCGGATTCACCCCAGCTTGCCTGCCCTTTAAAGAGACCAGGTGAGGGAGGGCCCAGGAGCATGCGTGCCCGCTGCCCCGAGTCCTAGAGGCCTCGCGGGTTGTCCAGTACGCCTGGTCCTCAAAGTCGTCTTCTTTAGTCAAAGACTGGGAGCAGCAGATGCTCAATGATCAGATAATATCAGGAAATTCTAGAGTGTGGGCTCCTCGACCTCTTTGGCCTCCCCCAAATCCTGACTTCGCATCTAGGCAAGGGTAGGGAGTGCTTCGGGGATGGGAATCTGGTCAGAAGCCCCCTTTAGATTTCTCCTCTGATTCAAGTCTGCTTTCCTCTCTCCAGGAGCTCAGTGGATGGCTAAGGAGGAGGGCGTTAGGGACCATTGTGCCCTGGTCCCTGCACGGAGCACCTGGTGCTGCCTCTCGGGGTGTAGTTGTGGTTGGAAGGCCATCTTTCTGGCGGTGGTTCTCTGTTCAGAATTTGGGAACATGTGTCCTGCTTCCCCATTTGTAGCGCAGCCTTTGACTTTCCTTAGGACTTTCAGGGAGACTGTAAGGTCACAGAAATGAGTGCTTTTTAGGGAGAAAGAGGCGCCATAACACCACCCAGGGACAGAGTGCTGAAACCTGTGTCACGTCTGCAGAAGGAGCCTCAGGTCTGCAGAACGATGAGTCAGCCTCCGAGCGTGGGGACGGGTGCCTGCTGCGTGGGCATCACGCTTGGCACCTCTGGGAAGTAGCGACGCAGAGCAGTGGCTGGTGTCTGGGCCTTCACCGCAGAGAACAGCGTATAGGAAGAAGCCCCTCACGCGGGAGGGGCTTCTACAAGTTTTCTGCCGCTCTAGACTGACCAGGAAGGTCCAAGACCTGCAGTCCCAGCCGTCCCAGGTCAACCGAGCAAGGAGTGGTCAAAGGCGCAGGGACCCTGGTCACACCCAGCCGGCCAGCCAGAGCCCCTGCCTGCCCTCGGGGCGGGAATCTGGCATCCCGGGCTCTCGGGCCCCCTCATCCCGTCCCGTGAAGGCCCATTCCCTCGCCCGCATCTCCAGGGAGGCACATTTTCAAGTACGGATCTCTTTTGTTCACTTCTCTCCCACCAGGACCTCTTTCTTTGAAGCCCACTGCTGCATGCGTGCGGGCCCCATGCTCACACTCCAGTCACTTCTGTTCTGTTTGAGTCAGTCCATGTCCGAACCACACGGTCCATGCATCTTTCCTTAACTGCACTTCCTCGACGCCTCTCTCCTTCTGAAAAAGGACTTCATTTATGATTTTTTATTCTTTTATTTTTTTGCAGTAGAACTGTATCTAATTCCATTAGCTTAAACTTTGCAAGCATTTTATAATTTCTTACAATGCGCGGTCTCTGCAAGGTAAGGCCTCAGGTACCCCAGCCCCTCCCCCTTGCACACCTGAGGTCCCCCCCACCGTGGCAGGACCAACCAGCGGGCTCCGGAGGTCAGTGGCTTCCCCCAGGGTGCCCTGTCCCTCAGCGTCCTCCCTGCCGGGCACCATTCTTTCCACACACGCCCGCTCATCCCCCCCCCCCGCCCCATTCCCAGCCTTCCCCCCTGCCCTATGGTTTGGAATCTCTCTCCCTGGCATTACCCTGAGTTCAAAACGCAGCTGCTCCTTCCCCCCGCAGATGGCGCTGAGCCCTGAGGGACAGTGTCGCCTCCTTTGGTGCAGCCTGGAACCCTGCCCGAGCCAGAGGACCTGTTTCGTTTATCCACAGTCCCCATGTCTCCCATACCTGTGGTGACGGTCCCCAACGCCAACCCCACCCCCCTCCCTGCTTCCACCGACCAAGGGCCAGGACCAGGGTGGGGGCGGGGGAGCAGGTGCAGGCCTGGGATCCAGAAGGGCAGGAAGGAGGAAGCGCTGGGCCCGGCGCCCGCAGGCTCTCACCGTCTTTTCTGCCTCCCCCAGGATCCACGCACATTCTCACCCCCCAGAAACTGCTGGACACGCTGAAGAAACTGAATAAAACAGATGAAGAAATAAGCAGTTAAAACAATAAGCCTCCCCTCCAGACCCCGCGCCCCTGCCCCCCAGCGCTCCGCAGCCCTGCCGCCCGCCGCCGCGGTCGCTTTGCTGGCCCCCTCCCTCCGGGCCTCCCCGGCTCTGCACGCCCGGCCGGTGCCGCCGCCGCCACCGCGTCCTCGTGTTCAGTGATGCCCTCTGCCCGTTTGAAACAAAAGAAAACCATGCATTGTGTTTTTTAAAAAGAGTATCTTCTACATGTATCCTAAGAGGAGAAGCTCACGTGTGAGTGGCACGCCGCCCGAGAAGGTTCGGAGCTGTTTAGGATGAATGGACACCTTCTCCCCATCAGTCCCTAGGCCGTGACCTGGTGCATGACCCAGGGTGACGTGCGCGCATCGCTCGAGTCTGGGAAGGTCAACGCTTGGGTGTTTGCCGAAACCTGCCCTGTCCTTGCTGGGACTCGCAGAGATGTCTGTTCCGGGAGTATCTCAAACTGAGGCTCAACCTGTGCTCTTCACTCCCCCCGAACCCTCAGTGCCTGCTGTCGTCCAGATTCGCCGGGAAGTGAAGGCCAGGCGTCACCCCGGAGGTCTGAGCTGGAACCGACCTCTCTGCCTTCCCCAGTGGCCCGAGCCCCCGATGCTGCGGCTGTGGGTGGGGGCTGGGGTGTCCACCTGAAGGCAGGACCAGCCTGTCACAGGACCTCCCCCTGCCCCGGCCCGAGTCCACAGCGCTGTGATCCCGAGGGAAGTCATTCTGCAGTCTTAAGTCACCGTGCCCAGACAGGTGAGGAGCCAGCTCCCACCGGGGACCCCGTCTCTTGGAGAAGCGGGTAGGCCCGATCCCTTTGACCAGACCCCTTCCTCCCCCAGGCGTCAGCACCATCACCTCCTCCTCAGCAGGGGCAGCCTGGGTCAGCTCAAGGGTCAGGAATGGACTAGAACAGAAGAGGTTCCGCAGGCTGTGGTCAGAGGGCCCCGTCCTGTAGAGAGCGTCTGTCCCCTGAGACAGCAAACGGCCCGTCGGGTTCATGCAGACCTTTTCCCACTCAGGTTCTCCTCAGTTTAAGATACTTCGTGACACTTTATCTTTTGTAGTGCCAGGTCATCTGTCGCTGTGCTCGTGAGAGAAAACGGTCATTTTATCCTCCTTTGTATAAAAACTTAGCTGTACAAAACTTAGCTCTGACGCAAAAATCGAAGAAGCAAACGCAGACAGGATGACGAGCATCCTCAGACTCAGCAGTTCTCGTTCTCCGCGAGTGAGCGCGCCGTTTGTTCTGCTGCTGTGGTCGACTAACATAAAGACAGTGGAAGTCACAAAAACGTCCCCTGCCCAGCCCCCCGCCGCCCTGGAACCCCGGCAGACCGTGTGTATATTGCTGTCTCGTGCCGTCGTTGCAAACGTGGTGTATGCTAGTTCAACGCGCCCCTTTCCTCTCGGAACCTGTCCCTCGCCCGCCCCGTAGGTGCATCGTGGTGTTCTCTTCCCGAGGCCCCGAAACCCCCTCCTCTGCACTCAGATTAGTTTCCAGGTCCGTCTCCCTTCTCCCCCTTAAGATAGCGATCTCACTTCCTTAGGACAGAACTGTAGGTCCTCGCCTCGGTTTGTTTCTTACCGTTACTGCTTGTGTTGTCCCCTGACCCTCGACCAGACAGTGCTCACGCTTCAGGACCTTGTCTGTCGAACATGTTGGTTTTCCTTTCTCTGTTATTTATATAAAAATAATTTATCAAAAGGATATTTTAAAAAAAAAAGCTAGTCCGTCTTGAAACTTGTTGACCTTGAAATTATCCGAATCTCAGTGTTGAAAGGTATTGAAGCACAAACATGTATCATCTCTGTACTGTTCCGTACTAAAGCACCCGAGTCTAATAAAGAAATAAAGCAGCGCCCACCGCCGTGTCCCGCGTGGCTCGGGTCTGGCCTTACTGCAGGGAGGGACGGGGGAAGCCTTCAGCACTGGCCCGTGGCAGCGGAGACCAGCTTCCCAGCGTGGCTGCGAGTCTTCCGGACCCAGGTCACTGTGACTTGCATTGGGATCTGTAGCTCTCTCACATCGGGGACAGTCCCTGAAGCGTGTCTCGGGCCCCTGGCAGCAGCAGCCGCAGGGCCCTGGCTGTAGACTAAGTGGTTCTTCCGTTGCCCGCTCTCCCCCTGTCTAGAACGTCTCTGTCGCAGAGAATGCTCCCTGCGCGGGCACTTGGTGACGGTGTATTTGGGGCATGTGACGAGGTCACCTTGTCAGTGTCCCTGTTCCCCTCCGTTCCAGCCGCCACATCCTCTAGCCTTCCAATGAACTTCTCTCTGCCCGTCCTGCTGGTTTCGAAGGCCGTTCGTGACCTGGGGAGACTGCGATGAGCTTCACCCGGCCTGGGGAGCAGGCCCTTAGTTAGGGTCGTGGTCACACTGGAGACCGGCGGGAACCCTGGGCACGGGGAGTGGGGCTTTGTCTTGCCCCCAGTCACTCATTCGAATCCCAGTCTCCTTCGTAGCATGAGGAAACCTGACAAGCCAAGGCCGGTCGGTGGAAGTTGCACCTGGTGAAACCTACCTCGAGGCAGGTACCGGTGACAGTGACCATTTATTGAGTTGCTGCCCCACGTTGGGTCCACACGGCCCTCGACTGTTGGACACGTCCCTTCCCGTTTAAAGATGAGGAAGCTGAGGCTCAGAGGGAGACAGTATCTCACGAAGCTCCCTCCAGCCGGGGAGCATCAGACGTTCATTGTCTCACATCAGCAGCCGCTTCACCGGTAACCAAAACGCCATGGAATGAGACCCTAGACCACAACTTTTAAATTCTAAATCGTTCGACACTGAGTTTACATGAAAGCGAAGTAAATACTGTTTGTTTCTTCTTCCCGGGGCCCTCTGTACCCTCCAGGCCCACAGTGCCGGCTTGTAGTCTCCCTCCCCGAATGCTCTGGACACCCTTTGGCACCTCGCTCCATTCCACCTCACTTCTACCCGATGGCAAATACGTCTGGCCCTTTCTGTGTCCCCGGCAGAAGTCCTGGCCCCCGGTTACACAGCACAGGTGGAGCCTGCAGGTCGTTCCTCCCAAAAGTGTCCAAAGTGTCCACTATTCTCAGAGGGGTCGGGGGTTCGGAAATAGCCCAAAGCAGATAGCACTAAGTCAATAACAGCATCGTAAATAGAACAGGTCCAGGCTGGGGGTCTCAACCGGACCCTGCTGAGGGACTCACCTCAGTGGGACACCAGGTGGAGGTTCGTCCCTGGAAGGCAGCGTGACCGGGAGCACGGACCTCGGCACCAGGCAGGCCTGGCTCGGATCCGCGTGACCCCGACAGGAACTTCGTCCCCGCCTGTGCGTGACGCTCGTGTAGGAGTGACATTGAGCTGAAGTGTTGCTGGATGTGGGATTCTGGGTTGACTTTGTCTTTTTCCACGCGTTGTCATTCTACTGCCTCCGGCCTCCAAGGTCTCCCGTAAGAAGTCAGCCGTCCACGTTGTCGCGGAGCCTTGCGTGGATGAGTAGTGTCTGTGTTGCTGCTTTCAACATTTGTCTCTGTCTCTCTACAGTTTGTGGCGTGTCGAGGTGTGACTCTCTTAGCGTTTACTCAGCCTGGAGTTCACTGAGCTTACTGGGTGTGCAGGTGAACGTTTATTTATCAACGATGAGAAGGTTTCAGCCATTTTTTCTTTTTTTTTAAATTAATTTATTTATTTTAATTAGTTTCAAGTAGACGGTACATTGGTTAGACATCTACATAGTTCCTAAAATGACCCCCCCAATTGCTCCCTCCCTCTCCTGGCCCTCCACCTAGCCGTCATATGAATGCTGACTGCATTCCCTATCCGTCCCCGTGACCATCCATCAACTACTAATTTGTACTTTTTCAACCCTTCACCCCACTCTCCCAGTGCCCCAACCCCCCTCCCTTCTGTCTGTCACCAAATTGTCCACTATACTTGCGAGTCCGTTTTCGATTAGTTTGTTCTTTTTGTTCCTCAGATTCCACATGTAAGTGAAATCATATGGTATTTATCTTTCTCTGACTTATTTCACTCAGCACGAAACCTCTAGGGCCATCCCTGTCTTTGCAAATGGTAGGATTTTATTATTTTTTAATGGCTGAGATCCCCTCACTGGTCACTCACGAGAGGGCACAGCCTTGGACAGGCATAGCCTTCCTCACTTCTCGTGATGACTGTGAAGTTAGTTTTAAGCCCGAGTCCCTAGGAGTCACCCCTGGGTCAGAGCGTCTTATCATCCAGTATTTGTTCTGTGTTAAGCCCCTTGCACTACTGAGGCCTCAGCCCATGTTGATGGGTCTCTGTGTGGCTTGGGCAAAGCTTTTAAGTCTGCCCCACACCTTACACTGATTCCCCCGAGTGGGTGCAGCCTGGCACATGCGCCCGGCCTTCCCGACCCCCACACTGTGATCCTGGGGCCGTGGGGGATCTCCTCTCGGCTGTCTCTTGCCCTGGTTCTTGATTAAACTGCTGCTGCTCGGCCATTTTGCTTGTGACATGGAGCTACCAGCCCCCTCTTAACTATTCTCTACCAAGATCTCCAGTGGTGATCATCAGCTCCCTCAGGCAGAGATCTAGAGTTCTTTGCCTTTACAGCTGTCTTGCCCCAGAGCGGAGCCCATGCACCCCTACACCCAACCCGGGGGTGGGACCTACTTTCCCTGGAGTGACACCAGGCTCTCAGGGCTGGCAGTGCCAGGTCTCAGCTGTCCCCACAATGTAGAATGTCCACCCTTGGAGCTAGCCGAGGTGGGGGCCACCAGGGTCCAAGCATTCTCACCCTGCCACATCTGGCTGGACAGAGCCTCCACCCTACAGGCGGGTCTGTGTGGGGAAGTCCTGTCCGTGGGCCCTGCTTGGAGTAGATTCTGCAGCACAGGGCTGGACAGGATGAGAAAGGCTGGCAGCCTGCCCCTCCCGGGGTAAAACTAGCCCCGCACGAGTTGCTGGGAGGAGGGGGAGCCCCCCGTCTTCTTGATCACACCCACCCAGAGCAGTGCACCCCAGGAAAAACGTCCATGACACAGAACTGGGAGGAAGAGCGGGCCCACGTTATCTTCTGACACCAAACACATGCTGCTTCGCCACACCATTCCTCCGAGTCTGACACCAACTGGGCAGCCACTGGCTCGAGTCATTGTCACACTACCGACTCAGCGTCCCCTCAGATCGAGGGCTCAGTCCCACAAGAGTACCCCCACTTCGATGCCAGCCACCAACGGGGTGCCCAGGCCACCCACACTGCTGCCCAGCTGACGACGAATCTGAGGGCTCCCGTTTGATCATCCACGGGAACAACTCTCGGAACTCAGGAAAGCACTTTACTGTCCGTTACTGATTTTTTATAAAGAATCCAACTCAGGAGCCGGCAAACGGAAGAGCTGCATGGTGCGAGGCATGGGGGGGTGGGGGTGGGGCCCAGGGCTTCCATGCCCCCCCCAGGCACACCACCCCACCCTCCCAGCACCTGGACGTGTTCACCAGCCTGGAAGCTCCCCAGGCCCGTGGTTTTGGAGTGCCGGTGGAGGTTTCACCAGGCAGGCAGGGCTGATTAAATCCTGGCCGCCGGTTATCGAACTCGACCTCCAGCTGCATGTATAAGCCTGGCCCTGCCCCCCAGGAGCAACCCTGGTCTGACGTCCCAGAGCCGACACCTCCCATGGGCTCCAAGCAGCCTGAGGGGCTGCTGGCTGTGCTGCCCCACCGGGCTGGGGATTCGGAGCTACCTTCTGGGATGGGCCGCAGGTAGAAAGGTGGAAACCCAGGAGGCGTGAGTCAGGGGAGACAGCTGGAGTCGGGGCCACCTTGGGGATCCTTTGCCTGGGCTAGGTTCCTGAGGGGGAGCCAGTCAGAGGGCAATATCCGGCTGGAGCGGGGCCATTGCTTTGGGCTAGAGGGGCAGCCCCCCTATTGGCTTGGGCACCGGGCAAGGTCTCTCTCCTCTGTGGCCTGTGCCACCCTGTCTGCAGTCCTGGGCAGACGAATCCGAGCCCACGTTTAACCAACCACCGCTCTGATCTGCCTCCTTGACGAAACACCTGTGTTTCTGACCCCTCCTCATCGCGTAGCTCTGCAAGGATCTAGCCACTTGAATCAAGCTCAGGTGCTGAAGTAATACTGAGCTTCCCCTGGTCCGGTCATCAGAGGCTCTCAGGATGGACTGCATCATCTCTTGTTAAGTGCCAAGCCCAGGGAAACGGGGAAGAAGAGGACCTGCCACTGTCCCAGGAAGGGCCTGGGCCACCTGCACTGGGCGGACGTAGCGGGAATACAGGCACGGCCGGCTGAAGAGGAAGGCGGGAGATGGAGCACGGAGAGGCCTGAGGCTGGTTGGGGCACGTGACTGCTAGGCAAGGCATCTGCCAGCCGGACACATACCGCTCCCACTCCCAGGATGCTGCCACCCCAGGCCAAAGCTACAGAGTGGCCCTTCGTTCGCTGGGGTCAGTGTGGGGCACATGGAACACCTCCACCGAGCCTTATGGAAAACCGAGTCAGCCTCCGCACTGGGACGTCCTGGGACCTCATATGGTACCGTGCTGCCTCCCCACCCTGCTTTGCGTGAACCGAGAGGATGGTTCTGCCATGTAAACTGCATCACCAAAGAACTAAGCCAGCCTCGGAAGCCTCAGGGTGGGGGCTCCTCGAGCGGGGGGCCACATGACCGGCTTCTGGTCCTGGGGCGCTCTGGGGAAGATGCCCCCTCTAAAGGGTACAAAGGGCAGAGTGGCGGTTTCTAGGGCTTTGACCAACTCTGATATCCCCACACCGCTTATTCACATTAAGTCAAGGAGGGGTCTCCCAGGGCCCAAAAGAGTGTCCGGAGAGCCTGGCGTCCTGGTCTCTGAGATGCTATGGCCTGGGACACCCCAGCCTAGGGTGTCTGTAGTGCTGTCAGCCTTGGAGCCAGAGGCCATTCGCCAGTGCCCGGTCTTGCCAGGAAGAGGACAGGGTCCCTTTAAGCCTTTCCTCGCTCCCTCAGTTTGTTGCTATGTACACGACCAACTTCCTTAGCAACCACCTGACCTCTTAAAGGGGCCCTGGAGTAGCAGAGGCCACCAGCCATGGCTCCCAAGAAGAAGGCAAACAAGGGGGCCAAGGAGCCGGAGGTCAAGAAGAAGAAAGGTGGCAAGAAGGATCTTGGCACGGCCATGGACCTGCTTTCAGCTGAGGAGATGCGGGAGTTCTACCACATCCAGATCCGCGACCTGGAGGACAGGCTGGCCCGGTGCGTGGCCGGGCAGGGGGGCTGGTCCCGCTGGGCGAAGCTCCACTCCCAGCTGGGCACTGTGCAGGCTTCGCCGGGGTGGGTGTGGGGGTTCTCAAACTCCTCTGGTGACGAGGGGGCATCCCCAGGTGGTGTCGCAGATGCTCACAGCTAATGCGAGTCCTTTGTGTGTGCCAGGTGGGGCCTGTGCTGTTGGTTCACTGTGTCCTCAGAACAGTCCCACGAGAGAGGTCTTGATCTCACTGCCCAGGTGGGGGGACTGAGGCCCAGAAAGTGCCAGAATGGGAGCCCCGGCCCCTCAGGTCTCTCCGCCAGGCTGCTTCCTGGCTCCACAAAGCCTGCATGCAGCCGCCATGCAAACGATGCTGGTTGAGCAAATTATGAAATAAAACATCCTTCCAAGTAACTTCGACCAACTATTCCATTGGCTCAATGATCAATTATGTGACACTTGAAAACCTCACAAGCTTCCCTCAAGCTGAGACCAGATTGAATGCACCTGAGGAAAAGGCATCTGGGAGGCAGTTTGTTTTGTGGTCACTGCGTGCCAAGCCCCTCTGCCAGGCCCCGAGAGGTCCAGGGGTCTGCCAAGTGGAGGACTAGACACGTCAAGTCTCAACCCGCCCAGTGGGACAAGGGCCAGCCTACAGGAGGGCACCAGAGAGGGTCACAAATGTGGCTCAGGGTCAAGAGGGCACCACCGAGGAGGTAACTCAATGGCTGAGTGAGGAAGGCAGCAGGTGCAAAGGTGGGACTGCAGAGTGCGGCAGTGGCGGGGGTAGAGCTGGCCGACCGCAGCGGGAAGCCGTGCAGTTAAGGGCCTCAGCTCCAGAGTCAGACTGACTGGGCTCGAGTTCCGGTTTTGCCATTTACTGCCCAGGAGCTTCTTCTTCCCCCTGGGCCTGCACTTCATCTGTAAAACGGGTATGATCATCACCCATGGGTGGTTGTGAGAATTCAGCAAACACACTGAGTCCCTACTGCGTACCAGGGCCTGTCCTCGGTGCTGGGGACACAGCTGTGAGCACCATGAACAAAGGCCCTGCCCTCGTGGAACTCGCATCCAGGGATGCGATGAACGCAAGGCAGAAGGGCTGGCCGTGGTCGTGAGTGCAGACCCGGGGGAGAGGAGTCTGGATGCCAAGCGCGAGGAGCCTCAACTGCCCCTCGGGGGGGCGGGTCCTGAGGACTGGAGGCCTGGCTCACCCAGACCCCTGGACCTCTGCCCGGCCCTCGCCGCAGGTACCAGCGGAAGTGGGACGAGCTGGCGGTGCAGGAGAAGCTGTCCCGCCAGGAGTATGAGCAACTGGCCAACAACAAGAAGGAGATCGTGGCCTTCCTCAAGCGGACCCTCAACCAGCGGGTGGACGAGATCACCGACCTCAACGAGCAGCTCCAGAGCCTGCAGCTGGCCAAGGAGGTGGAGAAGGACGCTTTTGAGGCACAGCTGGCCCAGGTGCGCCATGAGTTCCAGGAGACCAAGGACCAGCTCACCACGGAGAACATCATCCTTGGTGAGCGGGGACCGAGGGCACACGCCATGGGGACAGGGATTCCAAGGCTCTGGCTCTCTGGGCTCAAGTCCTGGCTCCACCTACCACGGATTCCCTCGGTGGCCTTGGGGGAGCACTCGTCTCTGACCCCGTTTCCTGAGAAATGGGAGTAACGCATCCACCTGGAGTAACAGCTGTGTGCTGCTCCCCACACGTTAACTGCCCCAGCAATCCCACGGGGCAGAAAATACTGTCACCCCCGTTGGTAGGAGAGGGAGCATCTCATGAAGGTGAAGTGTCTTTGACCGAGGCCACTCAGCTGGCAAGGGATGTTCTGAGGCTTAAGGACAGCATGAGTGCCGAGAAACAGAGAAGGTGTTCAAACTGAGTAGCTGTTGTCACCATCACTGTCATAGAGGGGACGGGGGCCAGTGTCAAGGGAGTCTTCTCAGGGGAGGTGGAACCCGAACGAGGATCAGTAAGATTAGAGAGGGGAAGAGAGAACTTTCCAGACTAAGGCAACAAAGGAGGGCAGGGCTGGGTGTCGGGACAGGTGCCTGACCCTACTGGATCAGGAACCGTAGGCAGGGCAAGGGGACACGGGGCGGGAGGGGTCAAGGGCCTCCCCGCCCCGGGCGGCCCCTCACCAGGCCTGTGCCCTGCGGTGGGGCAGCGGGGAAGCTGGCAGCCCTGGAGGAGTTCCGGCTGCAGAAGGAGGAGCTCACGGAGAAATTCGCGTCCCTGGAGGACCAGCTGCGAAGGCAGGAGAGTGAATACAAGGACTACGTGTACAACCTGGAGAAGAAGTCGGTGCTGGACAAGGACAGGTGGGGCCAGGCACGCCCAGTGCCCAGACTCCACTGGCTCCTAACTGGGGGGACTGCGCCAGCCCACTGACCCCCACCCGCTGCTCCTCGGCGTCCTTGCTGATTTGTGGAGGGTGGGAGAAACCCACGAGCTCCCACTCCCGCCCTCACGCCGGCCAGCACTGGAGAGACCCTGAACTTCCTTTTGAAACAAATCATATTTATTTCATAGGTAATAACACAGTGATTTGGTTCAAAATCCAAAGGCACAAAGGTCTACAGTGGAAAGACCCCTGCCTGCAGCCCCTCCCCGCCTGGGGGAGGAGTGCAGAGGTGGCTAGAGGTGCCCTGGGGACCCCCCCGCCACGGAGGAAGGTAGGGGTGCCTGAGGCCTGTGCCCATTCTGCCCGACGCCTCTCGCTGCCACCCATCTCGACTAGATTGAAGAAGGAGATCGTCCAGCGTGTGAACCTGGTGGCCACCGAGTTCCGCAAGGTGACCACGAGCCAGATGTGGGACACGACAAAGCGGGCCATCCTGGAGAACAACAGCATGAGCCTGCAGCTGTCCAAGGTCTCCCAGCACGGCGTGCAGCTGCTGCAGGAGAACGAGCAGCTCAAGTGCGCCCAGGACAATCTGTGCAGACAGCTGGAGCTGCTGGAAGACGCCAAGGAGATCATGGCCAGGCACAGCAAAGGCCACCAGAAGGTGTGCCGGCCAGACCTCACCCCAGGGTGTCTGACACAGAAGGCAGGAGGGAACCCTCGGGGCCCTGCCCTCAGGGCAAACACAGGACCCAAGCTGGAGCCAGGTTACAGGGAAGCAGCAGTGAGAGGTCGGGGACCCTCCATGTGGCGGCTCTGGGGTGCTGGCCCTAGTTTCTCTTGATTTGGCTTAAAGCCCCCATAACTTGTGGAAGTGGAGCCCACTCCCGGACTGCTGGGTGCTCTCTGCCTCAGCTGCTGCCCAGAGCCCTGGCCGAGTCGGGAGCTGGGGGCGTGGGGCTGGCTGAGGGCCCACAGTGGGCCCAGGGCACGGCCACCTGCCCGCCCCCGCAGATCATCGTCATGCTGACGGAGAAGTGCCGCGAGCAGCAGCACAGCAAAGTGGAGGCTGAGCGGCTGCGCCTTTTGCAAAGCAAACTGGAGCAGAGCCTCCTGCAGCTGCAGCAGGACAAGGAGGCGCTGAGGTGACGGGCAAGCGGCGGGGGCAGGTGGGAGCCCGTCCCTTTAGGGCCACATGACACAGGCCAGTGACTTCCCTTCTCTAGAGGTGCCTTGAGGCTTCCTCTGTCAGACAGGCTGCGGCCTGAGGCTGGCTGAGCGCCCCGGTGGGCTAAAGAGAAACAGCAGGGCCCACTGCCCTGGGGCAGGGAGGCGGCTGACTCTCCTGACCCCGGAGCCAGGAGCCAGAGAGACCAGCTGACCGTGCAGCTGCAGCGGCAGCAGGCTGAGGTGCAGCGGCTACAGCAGGAGCTGACCGAGGAGCAGAAGGTTCGGGCAAACCTGGAGATGGCCCTGGGCCAAGCCACCTCCCTCCTACAGGGCATCATGCAGGTGAACTGGAAGTGGGTGAAAGTGGGGGGCAGGAGGCAGCGGGCCAAGGATAGAAGGTTCTCAGTGATAAGTGAGTCAGGTGGAGAAGGCTGGGCCAGAGCCAGCAGCCCCCCGATTTTCCCCTGAGAGACTCCTGGCAAGTCTATCCTTTTCGGATTCTGCACTGAAGATCCCTCCAAGGTCTGAAAGGACCTGGATGGAGTCCTCTGAGGCCCCGGAAGGCCTCAGGCCTCAGCCTTCCTATGTGGAGAATGGATGCCCCACCACAGCCAGGGAACACTCTGCAAATACAGACACTGGAGCTGGTTTGGGGGCCACTGAGGACCGATCCCTCTGCCCCTCCCCGCTCCCACCGGCAGATGCAACCGGAAGGAGAGGACGGCGACTTTGATGTGGTGTTCCAGCTGCAGCGCAAGGAGATGCTGCAGCAGCTGCTGGCCATGCTCAGCTCGGCTATGGTCCTAAGCCTCCAGATGGTTCCTTGTCCCCACAAAGCCAGCCAGCCCCGTGGCCCAACCAAGGAGAGGTGAGTGACGCTGTGTGACCTCAGAAGCAGCTATCGGACTTGTCCAAGGGCTGTCCTGAGTGACCCGGAGCCAGATTTCGGGGTCCCCAAAGCCTTTCTCCACCTCAGCTTCCTCAACTATGAAACGAAGTTGTGATGACACCAGCCCCCTCCCCACAGCAGGTCCAGCGCCCAGACACCCAAGATGGGTTCTCTGCTGCAGCAGCTGTCCAACATCACACCCTACCAACTGGGAGACCTGGGCCTGGTGCCTCGACGGACCCACATCCCACCCAACCCTGAGGACCTGAGGCTCCTCTCGCGCACCACCCGTGTGGGAGCCTTCCACACGCACAGCAGCTCTGAGGTGAGAGTGCCTAGGGACCCGATGACAGCAGGATGGCAACCAGCCCTGGGTGTAGATCCCAGCATGGCCACACACACTGCACCTGGGGGGATGTGGCTGGACCTCTCTAAGCCTCCATTTCCCCATCTGTAAAATGGGCTGAAGAAAGGTGGGCTCAGGCATGCGCACACAGTCCCTGGGAGAGGGGCTTGCTGGGCCCCTCTTCCGTAGGCATGGGAGGGGTAGGAACCCCAAGGAGGCCTCAAGCTTCCAAGCTGGCATCTTTAATCTTACAGATCCACACCTCTGGTTCTACAAAAAGATTCAAAAAGCTTAGTCTTCCTGAAGTTTCCCTATTTTCCAAGTAAGATGTGGAGAAGACCAACCCCCCACTCCCAGAAATGGACCAATCAGGCCCCAGTCCCCCCTTTAATCCACAGGAGGCCTGCAGCTGCCCAGAAGAGATATATAAAAAGTGGATACCGCAGGTTGGCATGGCACCTCTGTGGATGCGGCTGGGCGCATGGGCATGGCAGTCAGGCAGGCAGCCATATCCACTGGTGTCAGGTGCCCGATAAGGGCCCCTGGCTTCGCTGGCGGATGTGGTCCAGGAGGAGGTCGGTGGCGCGCTCCAGCAAGGGAGGGAGCAGCTCCTGCTCCGCAGAGGAGAAGCAGCCCAGCACGTGCGCCTGCACTGCGTCGGGGTGCGCCGGGCGCCCTATACCCACCCGCAGCCGAGGCATTGCCTGTGGGGGAGGAGACAGTTCCAGGGGGCTTTGGTGAGGAGTGCTGGGGCCCCATGCCATCCCATCTCCCCACACCCAGAGCAGGACAGAGGGGCGGACTCACGCTGGAGTTGAGGCAGGTAATGCAGGAACGAACTCCATTGTGGCCCCTTAAGGGATGAGAGAGGAGCAGTCAGAACTTCCCTGGGCCAGCGCCTTCCCGCCTCCGAGCCCAGGCTGGAGTCAGAGCACCCCGCCCCACTCCAACTGGGATGCCAGCTTCCCTTACGCCACCCACTCTGGCTCAGGGCCTCACCTGGCGCTTCCCCCCAGCTTCAGAGCCAGTTTCCCCAAGGGCTTGTCCAGCTCGTCATGCACCAGGTAGACCTCCTCAGCAGTCAGCCCGAACAGCTCCGCTTGGCACACGGACAGGGAGGCCCTGGTTACTGCCCATCTGCCCAGGGGGGCGTTGTCCCAACTCAGGGCCCCCACGCGGAGGCCCCAAAGTTCACCCACTTCACATAGAAAGAAAACCGAGGCTCCCCCGATCCCCAAGGCCATGCAGCAGCTGGGGCTCCACAGGCCCCTGGAGGTGAAGGGGTCTGCCGCAGCCCGGGATCCCCTCTGCCCCCCACCCCACCCCTGGCGCCCGCGACTCACCGGCCCGGGCCACGCTGCGCCCGTTGGCATTCATGAGGCGCCGTGGCCGGAGCAGGACCAGCTGGGCATCGCCGAGCGAGGCCAGGGCGAGGTCGGCGGCGCAGCGGCGGTCGCGCGCCCAGCTCTCCGCCGCACCCAGGCGGCGCGCCAGCTGCCCCAGCACGGCCATGCCCACGCTGTGCCGCGTGCCGGGCAGGCCCGGGTTCCCCAGGCCGGCCACCTGCGGGCGGCACCGGGGAGACCGAGGTCGGACACCTGCGCCCCCCTCTAGCTCACAGTGACCCCCACCCCCGGGACGCAGAGCAGCGCCGCAGCGTGGAGAAGGGGCCTAGAGAGAGACCCTGGAGGCCCCAGAGGCGGGGTGGGAGGTGGCGCGCGGCGGGCAGGGGGGGCCGGGCGCCCCGGGGCGGCAGCCGAGTCGCTGCAAGTTCAGGGCCCGTCGGGGTGTGAGCGCCATTTCCAGAGGAGACACCTGAGACGGGGGCAAAGCGGAGCCTCGACGTCGCCCCCCGCCACGCCGCGCCACTCACCAGCCACCGCTTCCCCGGAGGCCGCGGCGCCGACGCGCACCCGCGGCTCATGGCGCGGCTCAGCCACCGCCCGGCGAGCGAGAGGCCGCGAGGCGGCATGCTGCCCCGAGTCTGAGCCCCGCCCCCTCTCCTGACGTCATACAGCCCTCGGCCAATAGCGATCGCCCCCGCGCGGAGGGGGTGGCTGCCGGCGTCCAATCAGAGCGCGCTGCGCGGTCGCCATGTTTCTGAGGGGCGGAAGTGGCGCTGCGTGGCGTCGCCGCGTCCGGGCGAGGTGGGTCGCGGGACTGACTCCCGGCGCCCTTGCTGGATCCCCCGATCGGGAGGAGGGAGGCTTGTTTGGCGCGCTCCCCGCAGCGGTCCTCCTCGCTGCGGAAACCTGGCACGTCTTTTTTTTTTTCCTTCTGCGGCCTCAGCCTCCCCGGCTGACACGCTTGCCACCGTCCGCCCTGCCCGGGCGGCCCTCGGGTCCCAGGGGCGCGGCCCGAGGGGCGGAGCCTGCGGGCGTCGCCTTGGGGCTGCCTAGCAACGGCAAGGGAGGATGAGCGGCGCCGGGCAGCCGCCGACCCCGGCCTGGAGGAGGCCCACCGGGAAGGGGCCTCATGAGCGACCCCGAGGCAGTGCTGGAGGAGGTGAAGGCAGAGAGGCTGGGGGCCGGGGGGAGACGGAGTTCACGGGGAAGGTTTGAGCCCCGGAGAGGCGGGATCCGTATGGAGCATCACGGGCTTGGGACTCGCGTGGCCTGTGGGGAGGTCGGGGGAGTGGCTGGAGTCGGTGTCCTGGCCGAGATGGCACGGACCCGGACGAGGTGAGAGAAGAGGAGGGATCTAAGGGATCCTGAGGACTCATGGGACATAGGTCTCTGGCCGGCAGAGAAGGTGAACTCACTCACCCAGGTGGGAAAGCTGGGGCAGAAGTCAGGTGAGGTGCCCAGTTTGGCCTGCTGGGAGTGAGAATCCCACAGGAATCCCCTGGGTCCCGCAGCGTGGGGCGGGGCCTGAGCTGGAGGCTACTATTAGAGTTTTGGGTGTCAGTAGCTGGAGGTGGGAGCTGAGGAGGACCAGAAGGAGAGCAGAGGGCAGTTGCAAGCATGAGAACCTTGACCACAGGAGGAGAGAGACAGGACTGCAGAGATAGAGGTTGGGACATCCCTAAGGGGAATGGGACTGGGAGTGCCACCAGACCCTAGATCGTGCCTCCTACCAGGCCTCATTCCCACGCCTCTTCCATCCTGTAAAATACCTGAAGAGAGTGAGTGTGTGTGTGTAGGGGATGGGGGGACAGTCATCCCTGAGGCCTGCTCCAGCATGCTGTCCCTTGGTTCTAGGATCCTCTTTACCAGACTCCCTCACAGCACATCCCAAAGCCATGGGTGACTCCAGCCCCAAAGGAAACCCTCCAGCGCATCTTTGGGACCAGCCAGGTGTTCTGGACCACTGAAGATACAGGACCAGCGGTCACTGGGTCAACAGTACCCCGCAAAGTCAGGGAGTAGTGAGTGACCACCTTGCCCCAGGGTCCCAGGTTCCTACTCTGGATGATATGCCGTTGATATGTCATTCAGCCTTGGGCCAGTTGCTCTCCCTCCCTGGGCTTCAGTGAACTCACCTGTGTAATAGGGCTCTTCCACCTCAGCTGATTAAAGGATGCCAGCCTCTTCCCCAGATCTCTATCTGTCCCTCATGTGTCTCCACCCAAGCGCCCCTGCCCACCCCCTCCCACAGCCCTAGTTGTATGCCCTGGGCTGGTCAAAGTCAGGGCTTGCCCCTCTGCCTGTACCCCTTGCCCCCACAGCTACCAGCAAGGCCATCAGTGCTTGGAGAAAGAAGACTGGGAGTTGGCTGTGCTGTTCTTCTCCCGTGCCCTCCACCTGGACCCCCTGCTGGTGAGGGGAAGGGTTTGGGTGGGCCCTCATCATTGCACCTGCCAGGCCCATCCTCTTAGGGCCACCAAGTCCCTACTGGTAACAGCGTCAAGCCTCAGGGTGGACTGTGGGGAGGTGACAGCAGCCTGGGACCCCTCTCCCCAGGTAGACTTCTACGCCTTAAGAGCCGAAGCCTACATCCAGCTCTGCGACTTCTCCTCAGCTGCCCAGAACCTGCGAAGGGCCTACTCCCTCCAGCCAGAGAACACCAAATACCTGGAGCGGCTCACCTTCATGCTTTACCTGCAGGTGCCTGACATTGCCCCCGGCCCACACAAGGCTGCCACCCCACACTTGGGCCTGCTGCCTCTCCCCCCAACTCTGGGGCCCTCCTTGCTCCTGGGACTAGTTCTGACTCCCTGTGGACCTCCTTGTCCCTGTGTTTGTGTCGTCACCTCTCATGACCTCTCCCACCTCCTGAGTTGGTTTACTGCCAGGGCTGGGTGAAATTCTGCAACGTTGTCCCATAAGAACTTTCTGCAACAGTGACAGTGAGCTACTGCATACTGCCCAATCTGGCAGCCATCAGTCACATGGAACTGTTGAGGCCTTGAAATGTGGCAAGTGTGACTGAGGAACTAATTTTTAAGTTGTATTTCATTCTAATTAAATTTGTATAGTCAGTTCCCTCATCTAAAAGGGGGGGGGGGTGCTAATTATCACCAGTGAGATACCACGTTCAGGTTCTTCACACACGGCTCAGGCACCTGGAGCCCCATCACGCTGAAGCCTGTTCCTGTTAGCTCTGCTGTTCCCATTTACCTCCCAGATTTTCCCTTTCTCTTTGTTCCTGGGTCTCCGCATTGCTGTCTCTTGCCAACTGTGTATTTCTCACTGCCTTGTGCTGTTTCCCCCCAACTCTGTACCTCTCCCCATCTCAGTGACCCTGTGTCTTCTCTCTCTCCCCTTCCACCCCAGTGTTGCCCCACCCGTCATGGGTAGTGCCAGTCCGGGGATGCCAACAGAAGGGACTGCCCCTGTGTCCCCAGGGCCAGTGCCTGTTTGAGCAGTGTGCCTTTCAGGATGCCCTGAACATCTTCTTGCAAGCCTGTGAGCTCCAGCCCGAGAAATCCTGCTTCCGTTACCGATGGTGAGTGCCCCGTTTGCACCCTTGCCAAGCTTTCTTCTCCAGTAGCCCCTGTCTGTCTCTCTCACCTCACAGAGCACCTTTGCCCTCTGTCCTCAGCATGACCTGTCTCCTGGCCCTCAAGCAGCATCGCGACTGCCTCTCACTTGTCACTAAGGAGGTGAACCGCGGCACAACCAATGCTGATGTCTATATGCTCCGGGCCAGGCTCTATAACTTCTTCCAGAAGGTAGAGCAGAGAGGGCAGGCAGGGGGTGTCTCTCCCCTCAGCCCAGGTTCCCACAGCATGCCCGAGGTTAGAAGAGTCAGCCCAGAAGCCACATCCCCACAGTGTGGTGGAGGCGCTGTTCTCTCAGGGCAGAGGCCCTGACCAGCACTGACCACTGAGCTGCTCTGTCACGTAGTTCCATTATCACTCAACCCCGGCTTTGTGCCAGGCTTGCGCTGGCCCCTGGAAACCACAAGGTGAGAGACCCATGGCATCACTGTCCTCACAGAACTCACAGCCCAGGGGAGACGTCCCTAAGCAGGTAATTACGTGAAGAAACATGAGTGTACGAACTAGACAAGGCGGCCCTTCCTCCTCCCTTACATCCTTCCTTTTCTTAGTTGCCTCAATGAACATTTACTAAGCACCTCCAGCTGGTGCACCCCCGGCTTGGACATGGGGACAGACAGTACAGGGAATGGCTTAGGGACAAGGGAAACTTGGGGTCACAAGGGAAGAGGGGACTGCAGGTATGGAAAGGCATTGGGCAAGGCCTTGGGAACCCAGGACGACCCTGACTTCCTGGAGACAGTGGGAGCCTCAAAAGGATGCTCATCAGGGCAGTGGGCTTTTAAAAGATCCTTCTGGCTGCCAGGGGGAGTGTGGGCTGGAGGGGACAAGCCTGAAGACTGGAAGCCTGAGGAGGAGGCTAGGTGCCATCCAACAGAAGAGGAGGGAACCAGGGGTAGGATGGGCAAGAAGTGGCAGTTCACTGTCCTCGGACGTGAGGATCAGAGACGGATGGGGGGGGGGCCACGAGGGGAGGGATGGATCCAGAACAGTGGCTGGTGTTCCAGTTTGGCCTGGTGCCTGGGACCTGGGACAGGACAGGAAGGAGCAGGGAGTGGGTGGAACTGGGTGGGGGCTCACCTCAGTTCACCAGGCGGGGCATCCTGGGGGTGGTTGGAGATGTGAACCTCCCTGTGCTGGGGGCTGGGCTTCTGTGGTCCACAGTGAGTCAGCGGGAGAGTCTCCTTCAAAGCTGGGAGACTGGTAATTATTGATAATTATTGTCATTTGAGCTACTCCTGCCACTTCAGCGCCTACAATGTGCACGCTAAGCACTCAACCCATGTTTACCTCAAAGGCTCACAATAACACCTCGTCCTCTCTTCACAGATGACTCATTTAAGGTCATACAGCCAGTTCTTAGGGACACTGTCCTTGAACCCAAGTCTGCCTACTCCAAAGCCCTGCCCCTGGCCTCTGCTGTCTTCCCCCCATCCTGATGTCCACTCACACCTGGTGTCCACACTGCTTGCTCTGCTCTCCTCCAACCAATTACCCATAGGACACAGAGTCCTTGCTAAAACTGATGGTTAACTGGTGGACAGACCTGATCACCCAGTGGAAGGTTATTTTCCTGGGGATGTTTTCCTCTCATGCCCAGGCCTGAATCTGTTCTTGGTCAGAGTTATCTTGGAATTAAAGGTCAAGAGAGTCAGGGAGGACCTGCAGGGAAGGAGTGAGAGGAAACAAGAGTCACAGTCAGGAGGCCACACCCTCCCCTACCTTGAGAGAGCCTCCCGGAAGTCCTCCAAGGAGGCGGCGTCTGTGACCCCATTCCAGAGGAGGCGTCTGTAACCCCATTCCACAGCAGAAACAACCGAGGCTGATCTGAGGTCACATCTGGAAAGGGGCCAGCAGGAATGGGACCTGGGATGGGATCTTCCCACAATGTTCCCTGCCTTCTTCAAGAGGTGGAAAAGGTGGAACAGCAAAGCGGGACCACTGAGAATGGGTGGCATGGTGCCAGCCCACCCAGAGAAAGGCCCCTTCAGGCCTGAAGGTCTGCCCCCCCCTCACTGGACAGGGTAGGGCTCAGCTTGGCCTTCAACCCTGATGCCACCCCGGCCCCCTGCAGCCCAAGCTCTGCTATCAAGACCTGCACAGCGCCTTGCTACTGGATCCCAAGCACGCACAGGCCAAGGTGCTGCTCCAGCTGATGGTGGACCAGGCCCAGAAGTCACGCCAAGATGCTGGGATCCTAGCCGTGCAGGGCAAGCCTCAGCATGCGCTGCATTGTATCAACTGTGCCATTGAAAACAACCCTCTGGACCCCAGCCTCTTCCTCTTCCGGTATGAGGCCGGGAGGGAGGTGTCAGTCTTGGGTCCAGCTGTGTGGTCTCAGGAGAGCCCTCTAATCTCCTTAGGCCTCAGTTTCCCCATCTAGCTTCTAATAATCTTTCCCTACTCTCCACTGGGGTCAGGCATCATGGGGGTGGTCTCTGCTAGCACCCCTGGAGATGGGGCAGGCATGCTCAGTTAACAGTGGAATCCTGGCCCCCCAGGGCTGCTGAGCAGTTCACACTGGGGTGATCAGCCCAGCACAGTGGACAAGGCTTGGTTGTGAATCTGGACCAGACAAGGGCTCACCACGTGATTCAGAGCCATTTAACTTCCTTGAGCCTAGGTTTTCTCATTCCACAGTAGGGGTGAACCACCTGTCTGGGGTACAGAGAGGCCTTAGCATAGAGGCTGGCAGCACCTGCCTCCCAAAAAGAAAGATGGGAGCTATTTTGGGGGAAAGCGTTGTTACCAGGGACTAGCGGGTCATCTGAGTAGCAATGTTGACCTCACAGGCCAGACCTAGCGCATGACCTGGAGCTCCCCACCCCCACCCCATCCCCCTACACACACAGGCCACCTCGGCGGGTCAAAGGGCCCGGAGCAGCAGCGCTGGCCCTCACACCCCTCTCTCGCAGGGGCACCATGTACCGGCGGCTCGGGGAGTTCGACACGGCCGTGGAGGACTTCCTGAAGGCGCTGGACATGATGGCCGAGTGCCAGGAGGACCTGGTGGAGCAGGCGCAGCGCCAGCTGCTGCTGACCTACAACGACTTCGCCGTGCACTGCTACACGCAGGGCGCCTACCAGGAGAGCGTGCTGCTGCTCAACAAGGCGCTCAAGGACGGGCAGCGGGAGAAGGGCCTGTACATCAACCGCGGCGGTGAGTGGGGGGCCCGGGCCGGCGCCCCCACGCCCCTCCAGGCCCCGGGCCGGGCATCTGAGGCCTCTGAGGGAGGGAAGGAGGGAGGAGGAGGGGCAGCAGTGCGGAGTCTCAGGGCCCCACGGGCACGCCGGCGGGGGGAAACGTGGCCTTCGACAGACTGCCTAAGGGACGTTCAGAAATCGGGCAGCGGGGTCGGGGGGAAAGGTGCGCAGAAGCTCGGAGCATCTCCGCGGGCGCCCCCGACCGCCCACGGGTGCTGTCAGCCACCGGCTTCAGGCCCTGCCCCCTCCGGGCAGGCGGAGCAGGCTGGGCCGGGACGCCGGGGCTCTGGGGCTGGGGGCGCACTCAGCCCCCGTCCCCGCCCCAGATTGCTTCTTCCAGCTGGGCAACCTGCTCTTCGCCGAGGCGGACTACCGGCAGGCGCTGGAGCTGAGCCCGCAGGATGAGGGCGCCAACCTGCGCATGGGCCTCCTGCAGGAGATGATGGGCTTCTGCCAGCAGAAGAGCAAGTGCGCATGCGCGGGGCCTGCGGGGCGGGGCATCGAGGGGGCGTGGTCTGACTGGGGCGGGGCCCGAGGGTGGACCCGTGGGGTCTGATTGGGGGCGGGCTTGTGGGGCGTGGTCTGGGGCGGGGCCTGGTGGGGCGGGGCTGCCGCGAAGCCGCCCGCAGCGATCTCTGGGTGGTGATGCTCACCCGAGTGTGTCTCCCAAACGTAAATTTTATTTCCAAGTTTTCTCTAAAAATCCTTTTACTTCCCCCCCCCCGAATATCATGGTGATTTTGCTTTTTATGAAACAACTTAAGCGTTCACTCATTTACAACTCGGGACCTGAAAGTTCCTTCTCATATCGACCCCGCAACGCCTCCCCTGCCTGCCCCTAATCGTTTGGTAGAGTCCTCCAGATTGCTTCCTATGCATATACTAATAATTATTATCATTTTACAAAAGTGAGATCGTGCTACACTGTGTTTTGACCTGCTCTTTTACTTCCCACGGCATTACGCGTGGGACGACCTCGTTTTCCTTTTACTACTTGCATAGTATTCCATGCTTTAGACAATCCTCTACGGATGAATTTTGGGGCTGATTTCAGTTTTTTATTATACACAATGCAGTAATGAGCACTCGGCATACATTTTCATGCATCCATACTAGTAACGCTGTAGCGAGATTGCTGGAAGTTAAATTGTTGCAGAATGTGAGAAGTTAACATTTTAAAGGATAATACCCAAGTGTTCTCCAAAAACAGTGCATATAAACTTCATTCAGGAAGAGTCTTTGTTTCCCCAAATCTCCTTAGTGGGGGTATTAAAACAATTTTTCAACTCTGCTAATCTAGTAGGCAAAAAAACAAAAACAAAAAACCTCACAGTTGACTTTGCATGTTTAAATTGCTAATGCCATACAGCATCTTTTGTGTGTTTACTGGCCATATGGCTGCCCAAATTTTTCACATATTAATGTTATTAATTTGGTCATTTAAAATTTTTTTTTTTGGGGTATGAGTTATCTGTAGGATAGGAAAATTAACTTATCATCTGCCTTATGTAGCAAAATACACCTCTTGTTTTCTTTTGTGGTATTTTTGCTACTCAATAACTTAGGATTTAATCATGGTCAAATTCATTTTTTTCATTTTTAGCTGCTGGGCGCATGACATTCTTAGAAAGGGCTTCCATAATGCTAGATCATAAAAATGTTCACTTATGTTGCCGTTTTACACTAGCATTTGAGTGCCGGGTCCATCAAGAGCATACTGGTAGAAGGAGAGCAGAGGGGCATAGTGGCAGGGAGCAGAGACCAGCCCAGGTTTTCCTAAACTCCCCAGTAGGCCCAGAAACTGTTGTCTACCCCCAGGTGGCATAACTCACAGAGGCATGTGGCCTGCTGTGTCTTGCAGGCAGTTCCAGAAGGCGGAGAGCCACTTCTCAACAGCCATCCGACACAATCCCCAGGGAGCCCAGTACTACATACACCGTGCCAGGTGCCGGGAGCTCATGCAGAACATTTTTGGGGCCCGCCAAGATGTGGCCACTGCCCTAATCCTCAACCCTAAGCAACCCAAGGTGGGTTCCAGCTGAGCCAGGAGGGCAGGCTCCAGAGTCAGCATTTCTGAGCACCTTAAAGATACTCCATCATTAAATGAAATCTGATCTCTTAGCAAAAGATGAGCTGCTAATGCCAGTGCATTTACTAGGTGCCAGGCACTCTTCTAGTTGCTTCGACTTGCATTGCTGTCTAACTCTATTCAGCACCCTACAAGACAACTAACATTGTTATTACAACCCAATTTGTAGATGAAGAGGGTAAGACTCGGAGAAGCCAGTGTCCTTGCCACAGGTCCCACAGCTTCAAAGTCAGACCCTCATGCCTGGCTCCAGAACCATGGCTAAACGTGCCATCAGTGCTCCCTCTCTGAGTAGTTCTTTTCTTGTGGTCTCCCGATAGTTCTGGTGCAAAAGGGTCCAGCCCTTTAACACAACAGTTCGTAAGCCTTAGCCTTTTAAGCCCTGCGAAGGGACTCTGCAAGACCAGGGCAGCACCACACCACCTGTCCCCCTGACATGGCCCACACCTGGCTCTGGTTGCCCCCTTTCCTAGCAATTGCTCCGGCTGATGGCTGACCTCTTTCCGGGCATGTCAGCGGAGGAGATACTTAGCAGCCAGATAGCCCAGCTGGCCAGACTGGAGCTGAGTCGGGTGGTGGAGAACAGCCTGCAGGACAGCACCCCTCGAGGCATTATGGGGTAAGTTCCTTGTGCAGCGACTGCAGGCCAGGAATGGGAATGGCTGGAGCTCAAAGCTCCTCTGGCCCCAGTGCCTCTTCAGGTCACTGTCCAGTGCTGGGGATGGTGAGGTGAGTCAGGGGGTCTTACCCAGTGCTCTGGGGCTGTGGCTTGGCAGGCAGCTCAGGAAATGGGAACTAGAGCGCCAGAAAGCCCGGGCCCTGCAGCAGTCCTATAACCTGGAGCAGCCTCCGTTTGAGACCTCTGAGCAGCTGGACGCCACCCCCCAGACCCTGCAGGAAGAACCAGAACACCCAGAGGAGGTCAAGGGCCCTGAGGAGGAAGAGGAAAAGAAGGAGGAGGAAGAGGAGGAGGAGGAGGAGGAGAAGGTGAGTGGGCCACACCCAGGGCCACATCTGGGGTGCTTAAGGTCCAGGAGGAGTGTCCAAGCCAGGGCTGAGAGGCCAGTTTCGAAGCCTGGCTCTGCCACCGTTCAGCTGTGCGACTTGGGCTGGGGACATCTCACTGTGAGATGGGGATGGTACCAATAAGGCTACCCCGAGGAAGTCCACATGAGGGTGTGGGGCCCTCAGAGAGGCCTTCCCAAACATTTCACACACTCACCTTCATAAATGCTGCTGTGTGCACTGGCCACTTGTGCCAAAATTTTCTTAACTCTTAAATGCATTTCTAAAAACTTTTTATTGAATGTGACATATAGAAAAGTACAAAAATTATGAACTGTTTGATAAATTTTCACAAACTGAATACAACCATGATACCATTCTCCAGATCAAGAAAGAACACACAGCTCCCCAGAAGCCCCCTGGTGTGCCCCTCTCGCCCCTCCCCTGCCCAGCCCACCCCACAAGGCTGTCCTGATTGGTAACCCTGCAGAGGAGCACGTGTGCTTATTTGTCCAGAGGACAAATCCCCTGTGCCCTCTGCTCCTTTCACATTAAGGATGATGTTTGTGAGGTGCAGCCAGGTTGACTGTTGGTTGCCATGGAGAACTCCATCCTGTGACTATCTTACAATTGTTTTATCCACTCTACTGCTGATGGACAGCACATACATTTGTGTTCAAAGGAAACTTTACACACCTGAAGTAAATGGGATACCAGCATCCTTTGCCATAATGGAAAAGCCTAGTGGGACATTTTTCTAGCTCACATTAGAATATAAAAATTAAAGACTTTCGGGAACCTCCCGAAGTCATCGTGGGCTCCCTTCCTCAGGGAGATGTTGAGCTGGCACCTCCATTAGCGCTTTGCAGCAGTGCTGCTCTGCTGTTTCTCTCTGGCTTCTGCACATTCCCCACTGACTGCAGGTGTGAATGGGCCAGGGGGGACCAGCAGCCCAGAGCCGGGATGTGGAGCCTACAGACCTGGAGTCGAGCCCAGATTCTCTCCGTAGCCAAGTGCCCTGGGCAGGCTGCTTAGGCGCTCAGAGCCTTGGTTTCCTGGTCCATGAAATGGTTCCAGTGGGAGTCCCCTCCCAGATGTGTGGGGAGGAGGAAATGAGATCAGGCATGTAAAGCTTGGAGAAGCTCAGTTCCCTGCTAGCCATTCCCCAGGGTCCAACACTTCAGTTTACAATGCCTGTCCCACGCTTGAACTAATTTACACTTCGCAGATGGGGAAACTGAGGCCCATGCAGCCTCTTGAACACTGCCTTTCTCACAGCACTCGGCTGGCCACTCCCCTTCCTGTCCAGTCTTAGCCTCTCTGTGTCCCCACCCAACCCTAAGCTGGGACCTCCCAAGTAGTTCTAAACTCAGGGGAACAGCCACTGACGGTCCCAAGGCCCACTGGCCTTCCAGGGCTACAGCCCCTGGCCCGGGGCTTCCTGCAGCCTGACTGCCCAGCCTGTCTCCTGCCCTAGGAGAAGCCAGAGCTCGCTCTTAGAAAGCCGACGTCCCTGTCTGACAGCTACCTCGACCAGACCTCTTCAGGCTCCATCTTTGGCTGTAAGTCCCCGGTGTTCTGCCAGGCCTGAGTGAGCCAAAGCAGCAGAATGGGCAAAGGTCAGGGGTCACAGACTTTGTGACCTGGGGGTACATATGGGCTCTGCTGCTTATAGCTAGCTGTGTGACCCTAAAGAGGGAATGTGATCCCAACTTTGCGGGGGCGCGCTGAGCCCTCAGTGAGGCCTGCCCAGCGCGGGGCCTGCACCGGCTGTCACTGAGCACTTCACAGTTGCCGCCTGCTGCAGCCTCACTCCCCTCTCAGGCCCTTCGTCCTCTCTGTCCCCTTGGCCTCTCCCTGAAATCAGCCCACAAACCCTGGGCATATCCATGGGGCTTTTTTACCCCTGATTCTGCCAGTTGCCAGCATGGAAAGGACAGAAGTGAAACCCCCAGGAATGCTGCTCCAGACAGAGTCCCAAGGGGCAGGTGGATCAGTCCAGGGCAGGCGGGAAATAGCAGTGGCCAGCCCCGTCCTTCCACTCTGTGCAGTTCAGTGCATGGAGACCCGGGCTGGGCCTCTGCTGCACGTTGGCTATGGGCACGAACAGCCCAGTTCCCACCCCAGGCAGCTCCTGGTCCCGAAGGGAAGAAGGCACGGAGGTAAACAGATACCAGGACAGAGTAGGTAATATGTAGAAGGTTGTGGGTACAGTTAGCCCTCTTTAGGGGGTCAGAGAGGGCATCCAAGACCTGAAGTAGGAGTAGGGCTTAGTCAAATGTGGGAGGGGTGGAGCAGGGGAAGTGCTGCACGCAGGGGGCCCAGGGCCTCGCAGGCCATTGGTCCTGGCGGGACACAGAGGGCAAGGGGCGGCCAGCAGAGTGGAGGTCAGGGTGCGGTTAAGTGGGACCCTCAGTATCTCCCCCTTATCTCACAACCCCGCCACCCACAGGGCTCAGGCTGCTGAGGAGGGCGGGGCTGGCGTGATCTGGCAGGCCTTCCCCGTGGCCATGCAAGGCCTCTGGGATTTAGGCAAGGGGGAGGCCCAGAAGCCTCCTTTTCCTGAGCTGCTTAGGAAAGGCAACCTGACAGATGCCCTTGGCACTCCCTTCCCAGTCAGGACCGTGTCAACCTCAGAGACGGAGATATCCACTGCCCCCCAGGAATACAGGAGCACCTCGGTCACCACTGTGACATTCTCCGATTCTTCACTCCTAAAGACTCAGTCCTCAGACTTGGGGAACAACAGGGACCTAAGCCTGAGCCATGGCCCCAGAAAAGCCAAGGCTGCCTGGGCCCAGAGCCAGAGGTCCAGCAAGACGGAGGCTACCCAGGGTCAGAGCCGGAGGGCCAGCAAGATGGAGGCCATCCAGGCCCAGAGCCGGAGGTCCAGCAAGATGGAGGGCATCCAGGCCCAGAGCCGGAGGTCCAGCAAGATGGAGGGCATCCAGGCCCAGAGCCGGAGGTCCAGCAAGATGGAGGGCATCCAGGCCCAGAGCCGGAGGTCCAGCAAGATGGAGGGCATCCAGGCCCAGAGCTGGAGGTCCAGCAAGATGGAGACCACCCGGGGCCAGAGCCAGAGGTCCAGCAAGACAGAGGCCATGGAGAGCCAGAGCCAGAGGTCCAGCAAGATTGAGGCCATCCAGACCCAGAGCCAGAGGTCCAGCAAGATGGAGGCCACCCAGGCCCAGAGCCAGAGGTCCAGCAAGACTGAGGCCATGGAGAGCCAGAGCCAGAGGTCCAGCAAGACTGAGGCCATCCACACCCCAAGGCAAAAGCCTAATAAGACCAAGGCTTCCCAGGGCCCAAGGCAGAGGGTCAGAAAGGCCAAGGCTGCTTATGGCCGGAGCTGGGGACCCAGCAAGGCTAATGCCATCCAGGGCCACAGCTGGGGACTGATGCGAAGTTCCAGTAAGACCAAGACCTTCTATGACCCAAGCTGGAACCCCAGCGACACTGAGGCCACCCAGGGGCAATGCCAGAGTCCCAGAAAGACAGAGGATCCCCATAGCTGGACTCAGATCATGAGCCTAGGTTCTAGCAAGACTGAGGTCACGCTGGGCCTGAACCAGAAGCCCAGCCCAATCCAGCCTGCCCAGGACCCCAGCCCTGGCGGTTACACTGCTCCCTGAAGGGGCCCCCGAGCCCCTCACTTCTCGCTGTGGATGGGAGATATTCTACCCTCACACACTGGCACTCAGCAGTTAGAAACCTCAGCCAACATTCCTCTGGTCCCATGGCTTAGTTTATTGTATTTGTTCTCTTCTTTTACAAAATTAAAAACTTAAAAAACTAGGCCCAAGTGGCAGCATGAGTCCCTCCGTTCATGGAGACTGAGAAGTCTCAGCCTGGCTTTACAATACTGGGACACAGGGTGTGGGATGGAGGGTTGGGGGATGGTGCCAGGGAAAGGGGCCAAGGGTAAAAGACCAAGGAGGGAGGAAGCAGCCACAAGCCACAGTCCCTGAGTTACAATTCACATTTTAAGAAGGCTCAGGCTGGAGAGCGAGGTCAAGGCTCGTTGAGGTTCTGGGGTGACCAGAGGTTTCCCCTGGGGAAGGAAGCAAAGGCCAAGATGCCCTCAGACCAGTTAAGGGGCCGAGGCCCACGCTGGCCCTATGGCCTACCGTCTTCATCTTCAATTTGTGCTCTGGGTCCCACTCTCCGGGAGGCTATGGACAAGGGTCCCTCTGACAGTGGCCGCAGGGCTTTCCTGCATGGCCAGACCTGGAGCATCAGAGGAAGAGGGAAATTCGGGAAGCCACAGTCTTGCAGCCGTTGGAGGAAAAGAGCTGCTCGTCCTCAGGGAAGAAGGTGGTGCTGTCCAGCACCGCCTGGATCACCTCCTCCCTTTGCTCCAGGCCCAGCTGGGCCAGCTCGTTGAGGACACAGTGCCGCACGTGGTGCCGCTGGAGCGGGAGGAAGGGCACCAGAGCGTCCAGGAGATGCTCCTCCATGATGCCCGAGCGCCAGAAACCATCTGCAGGAAGGGGTGACGGGGAAGAGAGGCTGTGCTTCCCAGAAGCCGGGCCTCCGCCCCTAACGGCCAGTGCAGGTTCGGGGCTTGGTCTCAACACTTTCAGCCACCTTCCAGGCGAAGGGCTCAGAGAGGCTGTTTGACAGCCAGGAGCCCCAAAGCTTGGGCCGGGAAGGACCAGGTCACTGGAGCTGGGGGTGAAGCCTCAGCCCGCTGAAGCCATCCCGGGGGCCCCCTGAGCCAAACTCACGGTGTGGGTTGTCCAGCACAGCCCGGGAGATGACCGGCTCCAGCTCCTGTAGGCGGATCTCCTCGCGGTCCCGGCGGGTGCGCCACGCCTCCAGCGCCACTTGGTTGATCTGCTCACCACCGGTGTTGCTACAACCATGGGGACCCGGGCAGAGACTCAGACAGTGTGGGGCAGGATTTGGCCCTCGCTTCCCAAGTGCCACCTAACATGACCTGAGCCTACAAATCCAGCTCAGTGCTGGCAGGAGACAAAGCCACTGAAAACACCCCACAGGAACCACATCCCCCCCACTCTGGAGCTTGTGTCTACAGTGGCAACTCCCAGAAACACCTACAGGTGTTTCCATGCACTCTGTAATTTACAAAACACTTCTGAGTCCCTTAATTAACTTTCCCTCACCCGGCCTCTAGAAAGGTAGTGGGGCGTTCGTGCTGCTGTTCAGAAGAGGACATGGGAGCTCAGAGAGGTGAAGTAATTTGCCTAAGGAAACACAGTGAGGACTCTTAGAGGTGGGACTAGAACCCTAGCCCTGTTTTTCCCAGGCCTGGGTTCTCCTGGCCACAAAAGAGGAAAAACTGTATGCAGCAGAACTTCCACAAAGGAATCAGAAAGACGGCCCAGAATGGGCTTCAAGATCGTCAGAGGGGAAGTTAACCGCCTTGAATGACAGTGTCACCAGTGAGACTGTGAGGGGCTCTGGGAAAGCCTGATTGGGCCCAGAGGGATGATATTCTGTCATGGGACCACGGGCCAAGACTACGTAGCTGAGACCTCTAACATGTGTCCTCATGCTATGCCTGCTGCACAGCAGGGGCCCACCTGATGAAGATGAAGATGGCTTTGCGATAGTTGGTCCCGTACACCACCCAGGAGGAGCCCAGGAAAGGTCGCAGGACCTCCATCAGGCCTGGGGCCAGCTTGTCCATCTCATCGAAGAGGAAGAGGGAACGGCCACAAACAGTGAGGTTCCCCTGGACCCAGCTCTTGAGATCCTTCTGCAGGAGAGAGACAGGAGTTTGAGGGGGACAGGAAATACAATCCCAGCCCCAGACTTCCTCCCAAGGCAGGATCTCATCCCCTTCCCAGGACCGCTGGTGAAATCGGCCCTGAGAGGGGCAGAGACTTGTCCAAGCTCAAACAGCAAGTCAGCAGGGGAACAGGGACTCAAACCCAGGCCTGGCACCTGCCCGTTCGGGGCTCCTTCCCTGACACCTACTGCTTTCTATGGAAGGAGACAGGCTCCTCCTTTCTCCATGAACTTTCTCAGCATTGCTGACAGCTGACACAGATCAGCCTGGAAAGCACCTTGTCATGGACAACAGGAATAGGAGTAAGAGCTCATATTTATAATGTTTACTGAATACTTACTCTGAGCCTCACATTGGGGCTCAGTGCTTTACAGAGAGAAGATAACACAGAGTCTGGCAAAGACAAGAGCTCAATTAATAAATAATAAATCAATAAATAACACCTTCAGTGATGTCATCCCGTGTTTCTCACAACAGCCCTGCCAGGTAGGTTGCATCACTGCCCCCTCCCCACCCCAGGAACTAAAGGGAGAACTCCCTGCCATGGCACCATCCCAACCTCTGTTTGGGATGGGTCTCCAGGACTGAGGCCTGGAGCAAATGAGTCCCCGGCTCCAGGCTTAGGACTCACTCCCTAGGGTGGGCATGGTGCTCCAGGACGCAGGCAGATGACAGTCCAGGATGCCTACCTTGTAGCGCTCCATGTTGCTGGGATGGGGGAAGTGGATGACGGGGGAGAAGTGGTGCACGTGGGGGCTGCGGAGGCCGCCGCGGAAGAGGTAGTGAGCCAGGAGGGAGCTGACGTAGGACTTGCCGGTGCCCGTCCAGCCGTGCAGGGAGAGCACCAGCGGCTTGGTCGGGGCGGGGTCCCCCACGAAGGCTTTCAGCGCTTTCACCACCAGCGCCCTGGCCAGGTGCTGGCCGGCCAGGTGCTGGGCCAGGTCACATTCCAGACCTAGGGCCACAAGAGGGACGGTGTCAGAGATGAGAGACCACACTCCCGGCCGCGGGGGAGGTCCAAGGCGGGGAGTGACGTCTGGACCCCGGCCTCGGGATGGATACCTGGGGTCTGGGCCGGTGTTTGCCGCGTCGGCGTCAAGGGAGCGGTGACCTTGAGGCCTCCCGCGGCGGGAGGCCCTGAGGCCCACGCCCGGGCGCCTCTGGCGCGGGCGGTCGGCGGGGTCTGGCCCGCCACCTGCCCACCCACGCCCCAAGCAGGCTTCCCCCTGAGGGGGTCCCGACAGGCCCCCCGAGGCCCGGCTTTCCCCGCCGCTCTCCATCCGGCCTGGACCCCAAACAGGCGTGCCCGCGCCCCTGCTCCGGCGCCCCGGGGGGCTCTCAGGGTCCGTCCCCGCGGGGTGCACTTCCGGCCCTGCCGGGGGGAAGTCTGGGGGTCTCGCCCGCCTCAGTTTCCCCCTCCGGGTGCGTCCACGCCGGAGTCCACGGGCTTCCGGCTGCGCGGCGCCTCACCCGGGAAGTCGGGCCGGAAGTCGCATTCGCAGAAGCTGCCGAGGCTGCAGCGCAGCGAGGTCAGGTCCCAGGCGGCGGCCGCGGCCCACACCAGCCCGAGCAGCCCGAGGAGGAGCGAGCCCCGGGGCCGGCAGCCACGCGTGGCAGCCGCCATCCGGCTGAGGCCCGCGCCCGAGAACTACAGCTCCCGGCGTGCATCGCGGCGGCGGCCTCCGCCGGCGGCCTCCAGCTCCCGGCAGCCCTCGCGTCCCTCGCGAAGGCCGGCCTGGTCATCCCGCCTCAGGCCCCGGGGGTGGCCTCCAGGGGGCGCCCACGAGCTGTCCAGTCGGGGACGGCGGGCCGCGTTTCCATGACCACGGTCCCTAGGGGACCGCCGTAGCGGCTCCGAAAGAATAATAAAGGACGTGAGCACAAGGGTGACGTCACGACTGTAGCGCAAACTTGCGCGGCACCTTCCACCTCGCAGAGGGCCTTGTTCTTATAAAAGGGCGCTCCGAAGCGCTTTTGGGGAGCAGCGACTGTGCGCCATCGCGGAGAGGTACCTTGTACGTCCTGTAAGATGATAACAATTCCTGTCCTACAGAGAAATGCTGATATTCCAGTGCGGTACAGCACGTGAAGCGTTTTGACTCCAAGAAACAGATGATCACTGACAAGCTATCATGTATGAAAAACATGTTTGTCCTTCCCCTAGCAGCCACCCTGCGCTAAATGGTTTAACAACAATCCTAAGAGATCGATTTTGTTATTGTCCCCATTTTGCTGAGGTGGAAATTGGGACCGGAGAGGTTCAGCCTCATATCCAAGGTTATCTAGCCAATTAACATTAGAACCGAACCCAAGTTTGGCTGCCACCAAAGATCTAATGCGCTGTCACCCAGGATTCAGAAGGCAAAGAACCCCAGACTTTTCAAATTCAGTGAACGGGCTCCCCAGGCCTCCAGCCTGCCCTGGAATCCTGTTGATCCACATTGCTTACCTCCCCCACATGCAGAATCAAGACAGCTGCCTTCACGGCCCTTTTCACAGTCCTCCTGCCCCCCCACCCCCAACCCAGGACTCCTGGGGCCACATCTCAAAGCCTGAAAAGAAATGAGTGGTTCCCACCATTGAGAAGAGAGAAGGAAAGAACTCCAGGTCAAGACACCTAGGTTCCAACCTTCCTCATTCTGCTGCTGTGACCTCGGGAAAGACTCTTCTCCCTGAGTTTCCTCAAAGGGGCGGTGGAATCCTAGATTTCAAAAGCCCTTCTGCCTCAGACATCTGGGATCCTTGGCTGTGTGTTTGTGGGAGCCTTTGCTGTGGCTTCCCCCAGCAGAGATTGGGTAGGCAGGTCAGCTTTTCTCCCACTGGTTAGAACTGACTGTTGATCTCCCCCACTGGCTGTGGGCTCCTCCAGGACTGGAGACTGGGTTTTAGTATTGCCTGAAACTCTGGCTCCTGGTACAATCATTTGTTGAATGAATTTTTCCACCTTTCACCTAATAAAAGATGCTTCCTCCCCCTGCCCCCAGGATCCCCTGAGAGACAGAATAAAGAGTCATAAAAGTTTATTATATGAAAGAAAGAGCATGGCTTCTGTACATCTATTTACAGGACAGACTTATTTACAGCCAGATGGAGGCCTTGGTGTCAGTGGGGAACAGATGCCTGGAGAAGAGTGAGGAGGCGTGAAGAGCCTCCCGTGGCTCAAACACAGGACACCTCAGCAGGAAGGGGAGAAGCAGATGCTGGAGAAGGGAACAGGGTTCCGGCTCTTCCTGAAGGAAGACTTCGTGTGCATGTGACAGGTGGGATGGAGCCCAGAGTCTCTGCAGGACCCTGGAGGTGAAGGGCGATCCTGGCATTGAGCCCAGAACATTTCCTGGGCTGATCACAGTGTCCCTGGGGTGCTCCAGGGAGAGGTCTGTGCCCTTCTGTCCCCGTTGCTGCCTGCAGCTTGCAGAGGGGAAGGCTCCGTGTGGGTCACAGCTCGCTGGATCGGACAGCAGGCTCCAGTTTGTGGGACAGGGCAGTGAGAACCTTGTCGAACTTCTCATAGCGCCGGGCCTGGCTGCTGCTGGCGCCCTGGCTGCCCCAGAGGAGACGCATCTGGAACTCAGTGCTGAACACCTCCAGGAGCTCTGGCCGGGCCTGAAACCCTGTGGGGTGGGGCAGAGGGGTCCATCAGGCAGCTGGGGAGGCTGGGGCTTGTGCCTAGGCCACCCCATCCTTCCTTCCAGCTCTGTAGGGATTCTACATGGATTGTTGCTGGACATGGCCATGCAGTTTAGCACCAAGTATTTGCCCTACTATTTGCAACATGTAATTTAGGTGATCAAAAATATTAATGTTAATTTGGGGGGATCTTGGGTGATTTTTCTTCTTTCTTATTTTTTTTTTGTATTTCTTCTGTAAGTTACAATTTTTTCCCTAAAAAACATATATACATTTTTATTAGTCAAAGCAAAAATAATTTTTTTCTTTCTTAGAAAGAAAAAGTCAGAACTAACATACACCAGAATGCTCACAGCAATAACCTCTGGGTAATTGTGGGTGATTTTTTTAAATCTTGTTTTTGCTCAGCTGTAATTTCCAATTTGTCTACAGTAAATGTTTCTGACTTAAAAAATACCTAAAGCAGTGAAAGATGGATTGTCTGAAGACCTTTATCTCCACTCCTTTCAGGAGAGGAAGCTCTACCTTTCGACTAGACTGCGGGGCGGGGCGGGGCAGGGCCTGGGAGGTAGGTCAGGTCTGCAACAGCCCCAGGGCCCCAGGCCGAGTGTTTTGCAAACAACTAGTAAAGTAGGCCTGTTAGGATACCCGCTTCACATACTAGAAAACTGAGGCTGGAAAAGCTAAGACACACTGAGATGCAATCTGTGGTGCACTTTAATCACCTCTGTGTCCACCTGGTGCTTGCCACTAACCATTGCTTGTTAAACTGATGAGTGAGGAAGAAAAAGAATGAGAAAAATGAGTCAGGAAGACAGGGCAGAAAAGAGGGGTGGAGAAATGGAATGGACATTTGGAGGAAAGGGGAGAGCAAAGCCTGTAGAACCTGTGACCGTCTTGCCCCCAGGATGTGACCAGGGACTCACCCTGCAGCTTGACCTCAGCGTTGGTGTGGTACAGGCCTCCGTGGTGTGCCACTGTGCGGGCAGCCTCCAGGTGGGCCAGCACCACCTCCACACCGTGCTCCGTGCTGCCCCAGGGCTCCGGGCCCTCAGCTGGGGCTGTGTCACACTCCAGCAGAGTGATGAGAGGCAGTATGTGAGGAAATGTGGTGTTGCTCAGCGGGGGGCCTTCTGCAGGGGAGGAAGCAGTGGGTGCTTAGATGCCCTGGAGCACCCCCCTCCTGTCTACCCCCACCCTGCTGCCTGCAGTCCTCCCAGAAACCGAGATGCAGGGAGGGGAGGGAAAGGGGCCTGCCTGGGGTCACGGGAAGCCTCCAGGGCTCCTGACTCCAGGGATAGATCTTTCCTTTCAGCTGAATCCACTAAGGCCTTGGCCCAGCCCCCAGGGCCAAGCCTGGACCTGGACTCAGCTTACACAGTAGCCAGGGGCAGAGTGAGTGCAAGGAGAATGGCTCGCACTGAGTTCAGTGGAGCTCTTATCTGTCATCCACACCAGGAAAGTCTTTGCTGGCCCAGACAGGGCTGCAACCTGTGAAAGGCTACACAGGAAGGTGGGGGAGGTACCTTTGCCCTCGTTGAGGCTTTTGAGAAATGGCTTGAGCTTCTTCTCATAGAGGATGGCACCTTCTGTGTGTCGCTGCCGCAGGGTCATCCACGTCTGCTCCAGCCGGGTAATCTGGGGAGACCAGACTGTGAGTGACCAGCCAGGAAAGGGGCCTGCAGGGGCCACAGACTGCCTTCCTCAGTGGACACCCAGACGTGGGATAATAATTATTACTATGGTCACTATTCATTTATCGGGGACGGTGCTGACAGACTGACTGCTTTTCACGTGTCTCTCATGAAGCCCTCGCAACAACCCATTTTACAGATGAGGAAACTAAGGCTCAGAGAGGGGAATGACTTGCCCAAGGTCATTCCAAAAATAAGTGACAGAGCTGGGAGTTGAACCATCACCTTTGGGACCCCGTGGTTACTATTTACTAGGGAAAGAGGATGAGGTTCCAGCCTGAAATTAGAGAGGCCTGATTCAAATCCCAACTTTTTCAGCCTCCGATTGTACTGCTCTGCCCTAATTCCTCCATAAGTAAAATGGGGACAACAAAGACGTTTACCTCATGAGAATGTTTTGAAGAATCAGTGCTTGTCAAGTCCTTAGTGTAGCATCTAGCATACAGTGAGTGCTCACAAAATGATAGCCATTTTATATGTATACTGTATACTCCTATCATGCTCCTTGTTCATTTTACAGGTGGGGAAACTGAGGCTCAGAACAGGTCAGCGCTCAGAGAGCTCAGCTCTCCCAGTTGCCCTGTCACCAGCGCTGCAAGAAAGTCACGGAGTTCTTCTTCCTGAACAGCCATCCCCAAGGAATGTATCCCAGGGCTCTTTCCAGACAGTCTGCGTGATGCCCGCTCTGCGTGGGCCCCTCCCTACCTGGGCCATCTCCAGGGCGCCCATGACTGCAGCGAAGCTGAACATGTTGCCCATGGTCCCCCGCAGCTCAGCGGCCAGCTGGATGGTCTTATGCAGAAGGGCTGCCCGCTCCTCAGCGGAGCCTGTGCAGCCCAGGATGTCCACGGCCAGCGTGATGGACATGGTGTGGAACCTATGGGAGAGGCCAGGTCAGAGGGGCAGGGCCAAGGACCCAGCGTGGCAGGAAGGGGCCCTGCCCCTGCGCAGCTGTTGCCCTAGGGGAACCGAGAGCCTGAACCCAAACTGAGAGGTTGTAAAGGGTCAGGCCCCCGAGCACCTGGCTGGGGGGGATCTTGAGATGGATCAGGGGGATTCAGAAAGAGAAGCCAGAGCGGATGGGGCTCCTGGACTGTGACTGGGCAAGAGGATGCCAAGGTGAGTCCGGAGGGAAAGGACTCACCCAGGCTTCGGGAAACCAGAATGAATGTCTGGGAGCTGGAGAACGCGTTGCGATTGGTCAATGGGGCGGGGGCGTGGCCAGAACCCCGGGAGCGGGAGTCGGGCTGGGAGACCGTGATTGGCCAATGGGCCAAGCCGCAGGCCAGGAGGGAGCCCCGGATTCCCCGCCCCGGGCCCTGAGCGCTGGGCCTGGCCCTACCTTTCCAGCAGGTCTAGTCGTAGCTGCCGGCCATGGGGGAGGGTGAGCAGCTCCATGCCCCAGCGGACTCCCATTAGGGTCTGCATCTCCTTGGTAACGCCCAGTATCCTAGCAACCTGCAAGGACGCCCCGAGGGCTGATTAATTTCCTGTCGTGGCTGGCCCAAGCCATCTGGGAATCAATCAAGAGAGCTTTTACCTAAGCGGGCAGCAGGCTGGGACCAGCTCTACTGCTGCTAACTCTCCCAAATGGAGCAAGTGAGCCTCGCTTTCCTCATCGGAGGAATGGAAAAATGCCCAGAGGTCTCTGACATGGTAACTATTCTGTGAAGGTTAAGGACCAGGACTACCTGGTTCCAAAAGGCAAACCTGAGTCCCAGGGAGAGAAAGGGCTTATCCAAGGCCACGCACTGGGCCCAGAACCCAGCGCGGTGCCCTTCACACCTCCGTGCCCTTCACAGAGCATCCTCTGTGCACTCTTTTCTTGCTTCCTGAGCTGGGAGACCAGTGTGACCAAGTAATCAGTGCCCTCCAAACTCCAGAAGGAGAAACTGAGGCGCAGAGAGAGTCGGGGTCCTTAGATGGGCACAAATTCGTTCAAAGCGACACCCCCGGCTTTGACAATTTATGGGCCCAGGTAAGGGTTTTGCTTATTTTGTCCACCAGAGGGCGTGGGGGCGGTGAGTAGGGTCTTCTCTATCCCCGGGACCGGCCCTGGACTCCACCAGGCTCAAAAAGTACCCCAGGAAGTCAGACGCCATTGGGTTTCAGGACTGCCTGCTTCCAGTGCCAAACTGACATCTGGACAAAGCAAAAATATCTTTTTTTTTTTTTTTTTGCCTTTTTAAAAGGAGAAAATGGAGGCCCAGAAAAGCCAAGTTATCAGCCCAGAGTCACACAGCAAGTAAAGGACAGACATGAAGCCAGAATCCAGGTCCACTGGCTCTGTTCCTCACTACCTTGACCCCTGTTCCAAAGGCAGGGGACAGGGATGCTACCCCTGTCCCAGCGTGCGCCCAGCACCTACCAGGCAGTCAACCTTGGTGACATGCCGCGCCAACGTCCGGGCATCCACCTCTGCCAGCAGTTCCTTGACCCTGCGCAGGAGGCCCACCTCCAGTGGCCGGTTGTCCTTGGGGATCAGTAGGGACTGGAAGGTGGCTGGGTTGAAGGAAGAGGTGGCTTCCATGATGGGGGCTGTAAAGGCCCTGCCCCAGTCCCCCTCGGGGGCCCCATTTTCTGACAGTTCCTTTAGCCTCTCCCCGTAGCTCTTCGCCTGCCGGCTGGAGGCTTCAACTGTTGCCCACTCACGGCCACGGACGGGAGGCTGGAGCTGGCAGTAATGGCCAGAGTCCGGGTCACTGTAGCTGCTGAGAGATGGCGATGGAGAGGCCTTGCAGAGCGTGTGGGAAGGGCTGGCATAAGGGCCCTTGTCCGGTTCCCCAGAAGGCTTCGGGGCACTTCCAGGACACAGCTGGGGTTCACTGGAGCGGCGGGTGACAGGGGAGGCAGGCAGTGTTGTGGCTGAGGAGGCTGCAGGGGTGGTGTGAACACGGGTCACTGCAGGGAGACAGAGGGAGAGGACTAGTTACCATGGCTCCCACCCAGTGAGTTTCCCCCACCTCCTGCCCAAAAGACAGTCTCCATCCACTCTACAGATGGTGACCCAGCTTCCTTGTGCCCAGGCTGGGCCCAGCAGACTCTAGCAAATGGACCGGCCCATCGACGATACTCTGAAATCCCTGGCCCCCAGGAATCTGCACACAACCACGGAACTGTGTGGAGGGGCTTTCATAGATTCAGGGAAGCTAAGCACTTTCCAGAGTTCACACCTGGAATGATTTCTTGATGAATCAGTAATAATGATTAGGTGGGTTCACATGTGCCAGGAGCTGGTGACAGGCTGGAGGTACACTGGTCAACAATAGTAAAACCATCATCCCAAATTAGAGGTGATGCTTACTGAGCTCTTACTGCCTGTGAGATTTTTCCTTGCACATTAGTCCACTTAACCCTCTCAACATCCTATAAAGTAAGTACTTTCGTGGTCTTCATTCTACAGATGAGAAAACTGAGGCTCAGAGATGTGAACTGACTCGCCCAAGGTCACCCAGCCCGTCAGTGGGAGAGCTGGGATTTAAAACCCGGCTCCTGGGTACGTGAGGATGCCATGTTGCTTAGAAATTGTCCCGTTGATAATTGGCAACATTCTTTTTTTTTTCTTCTAGAAATGAATGAGTGCTGTGTTTCTACAATGTAAATATTCTTTGTATTTGAAAAAGCCCAGCAGTCTGAACTGTCTGCTCAATTTCACTGCAAACTAAAAACTGCTCTAAAAAATAAAGTCTATTTAAAAAAATAAATAAAAGCAAAAAAACATAACATGGCAAGCTTGGTTTGGCCACTTGAAATCGGGGCTCCTTGGGTCCCAGTTGATGCAGGGCCCAGCAGAGCATCCTACACACATAACCAAAGAGGTTGTGCTGCCGTGTGAGCGTGTCGTACAGCCTTTGAGCCCAGGTTTGGTAACACAGTGAGCTTCCGGCAGACCTCAATGCATTCTGGAAACTACTGGAAAGCACTGGAAACTACTTCATGCACGGTGCCTGGTACCCAATAGGTGCTCGATGAATTGTTGCTGAATGAGCAAACCATGCATCTGATTTGCATGTCGACCTCAATAGGTCTGCTCGCAGGTTTTTAGTGTAAATTCTTGTAGGGTCTTGCTCTTAGAAAAGAGGTAGAAACACGCATAATCACACCCTGTAACAGAACTCATCAAAAACACGTGCACACACAAGGTCATTGCCACCAGACTGCCACCAGATGCCCCCACCTGCCCTTATCCCCTCCACTGGCCATACCGGTACTGTAGGCAGGGGAGCTGGGGTTCTCAGAGATGGGGGACATGGGCGAGTGCAGGTCTGGGATCTGGTCCATGCTGAGGGCACAGTTGCGGATGGATTCCCGGGGGTGGGGTAGTGATGTGCTGTGGAGCAGACACCTTCATGAGCAGAGAACCCAGAGGTTGGGGTCCTCAGCCAGCCTTAGGACCCCCCACCTCTGCTTCCATCCTAGATCTGCTGAACTTCAGAGGCAGAAAAGGCTCGGAGATTATCAAGTCCAACCTCCCTCTTGACAGGTACAAAAACTGAAGCCCACAGAAGGAAGGGGTGGTGCAGTCCACAACCTGCACAACTGTTCTCTTTTCTGGGAACCTTGCCCCAAACTTGGAGAACTGTCTGGGAAAGGATGAGAAGCCCCAGGGAGGATGGGAAGCCCCAGGGTGCAAGGCCTGCCAATCTGACCCCTCCTCATGGCTCCCATGCTATGCTCAGGGTTCCTGGATCACACATGGCCTGTGGCACCAGTAACATCACTGGTTCTAAGCCACAGGTCAAGTGGCTGCTGCCCGCATGGTATCCAACCATCAATTCCTTGGCTGACAGCCCCTATCCCCAGGGATGTGATACATATCCAAGCGTTAGTGGCACAGAACGGCAGGTCTTTCTGCAAACAGCCAGGGAAGCCATTGAAATTAGGAGCACAGACTTTGGGGTCGCAGACCTGGGCTTGAATGTCAATCTTACCCCTCTCGATCTAGCAAGTGGCTTCCCCTCCCTAGGCCTATGTCCTCATCTATAAAATGGGGGTATGGACAGGAGCGACTGCCCAGCGGGGCTTGGGAGTTGATGAGACGGAGCACAAAGAGCACTGAGCACAGGGCTAGGTGCACAGCCCGCCTCAGGAATGATTTGCTGCTGTGGCCTTTCCTGGAATCAGGGCCTGGTCTCACCTAGCCCCAGGGGCAACTGCATGTCATCAAAGTGTTGCTAAGAACATTCCATTCTCTGCGTGGTGGCTTGTACACAGCAAAGCCCTCCGTTCTGATGCTCACCTTGGCCTAGCTAGATGGGGTGGGGAGGGGAATCACTGGTGAAAGGAACCAGGCCCTCTGCCAGGGTCCCCCTTGAGTGAGAGGGGGCTATTCTAGCGTGGGCCCTTTACAGGCAGGAGCACGGAGGTGAAAGGAGTGACACAGTCAAGGTCACACACCTGGTGGGAGCAGAGCTGGGTCTGCACCCAGGCCTCACCAGTTCGGCCTGACCTTCCTCCTGTTCCCTACACACTGGGGCCCCAGGTCAGTGTGACGGGGAGACTGAGGCTGAGTGTGGTGTCCTTGCTTACCTGGTGGGGCAGCCATCGCTGCGGGTGACTTTGTCGGCAGTGAGTCCATCAGTCATGGTGACACTGCGCCGCTTCATATGGCTGCCCTTGGGGCCCGAGGGGCTGGCAGGGCTGGCAGCCTTGCCACTGCCCTGGCCCAGGCCATAGCAGGCCTCCAGGTAGCGCAGTGGGAAGGTGCGGTTGACAGGGCAGTAGATGATGGCGCCACTCTGCTCCGACACAGCCTTCCGGCTGCCCACATGGTACCGCACGAGGGCGGGCACGTGGTCAAAGCTCTCCTGCTCGAACAGGTACTGGATGTGGGTGTAGCTCTCGCCCGCCTTCACCACCACCTTGTTGATCTTGAAGTGCAAGGCCTGGTTGTGCCACCGGCACGTGAGCACATAGTCACCCAGGCTGGTGAGTGAGTCCCGGATGAGGAAGTCACCATTGCGCTGCACCAGGGTCTCCGAGACCTGCAGGAGGCAGGGTGGGCTCAGGCATGGTACGGCAGGGTTAGGAGAGGGCCACACCCAGGATCTTGGGGACATGGTAAACAGAGACATCTGAGGCTGGAGGGGGGGGATGCAATGACCCAGATGCAGAGGGGGCAAGTCAACCAGAGGCTCTGGGTCTGAGGCAACACAAAGAGGCTCAGGGACGGCAGGTCTCATCACCCTGGATTGGAAGTCACAGGGACACAGGGTCTGGGGAGCTCTGTTTCAGACCTACCCCCTCCCTCCCTCACATAGGACAAAGGGACTATCCTGGCTCTTCCAAACACCTAGTTTGGGCCTGTCTCTTGGTACCCTTGAGCCTCTTCCTCTGCATGAAATATCCTGCCCCACCCCAACCCCGCTCCCAATCACCTGGCAAACTCCTTTTCATCTCAATAACCCCTCTCCTCAACTCCCCCTCCTCGGGGCTTGCCCACACTCCCTGCTGGCACTCCACTCTTGCACTTCTCCCACTGGGCTCTGACTGTCCGCCTGCCTGTCAGCTCCCACCATGGGCCACCAGTCCTTAAGGGAAGCCACCACCTGTTTTATCTTTGCATCCTTGGTGCCCAGCACAGGGCCTGGCAGAGCTGACAAAGTTTTATAGAATGAACAAGAGAGGAAACAGGTGACTATCAGCCCGAGTTTGAGCCTCAGGCTGAAAATTCAGCTTTGCCAAAACTGAGCAGCTTAAGGACTGATACTCACTGACCAAACACACAGGAGGCTGATGTGTAGGCTCATAACAAAATGGTAAAAAAAAGTAACAACAACAAAGGACAATGTTTCTTGAACTCACTGCATGTCAGACCTCATGTTAAGCACGTACTATTATTTCATTTAATTCTCACAACAGCCCTTTGAGTTAGGTACTATTATTATCCTCCATTTTACAGAGGAGGAAACTGAGGCTCAGAGAGGTGACGTGACTTGTCCAAGGTCATACAGTCAGTCAATGGCAGAACTGACCTCATCCTGGTAGTCTACCCTGATAGAACCCACCAAGCAATAGATCAGAGCCTTTCTGGGCTGGGACTGGCCGAGCGGTGGGTGAAAGGGTCTAGGGCTGAGGTCCCAGCTCAGGGCCCACGCACCTCACGGGGGATGCGGCCGTGGTACCAGGCATGGCTACGCAGATCTGTGCTGCTGAGCTTGAGTTCTTCTTCCAACTCCTTGTGCAGTTTCTCAGGCGATGAGTCCAGGATGTACTTCTCCTTGGAGAACTGGGCAGGAGACAGCAAAAATTGACAACCAATCCAAAGCCCCCTTCCCCCTTCCCTCCCAACCTTCCCTTACCCCCATGTGAACTCCTTCCATCCCAGGACCCTGGCAACACTTAGCACAGAAACCAGAATGGTCCTTACCCATTTCTTTACTCTTGCCAGGAAGTCCCCATCCTGGCAAGAGTAAAGAAATCTCAGTTCCACCAAACAGTGCCTACTGTGTTCTAGGCACTGTGCCGTGTCCCACGGGTAAGTGAGGCAATTAAATAAACCAGGCCCTTTCTTCAAGCAAGCCTCTGGTCTGAGAGGGGAGGAAAAGCCACGTGAGCACTTGAACCGACTGTGGTCAGCACCACAGTACTGGACAGCGGCAAAGAGCGGGGTGGCTCTTAGGAGGGAGGGGAGGAAGCTAGGTGAGGTCAAGTGGTCCAGGAATGCTTCCTGGATGAGAAGGCAACAGGAAAACACCCGTTGTGCACCGAAGACACCAAACGGATGTTAAAGCGAGTGGAGGGAGAAGTTCTATGGGTGAACCTGGGAGGCAAGGCAGCAGGTACCCTGGCAAAGGCATGGACAAAAACATACAGCTGGATGGCAAGGATATATTTTGAGATGGCGAATTATACAGTGGAAGGGTAAGAGGGAAGGTTATCATCAACAGGGAAACAGAGGCCTCCAAACGAGCATCTGTGTGGCCCTTTACAATTCCCAAGGCCCTTTCCTCCTTGCCATCTCAAGCAATCCTTGCCAGATTGGGAAACCACAGCCCGACAGGGAAGCCCAAGGTCACTCAGTGGAGATAATGGCCAGGACCCCCTGTCTCCACCTGCCCAAGGGGGGCATTCCTGTTTTCTTGTTTTGTGGCCTGGGGTTGGAGGCCTAAGGGCAATCAGAGGGGAGTCTCAGCTGCCAGGTATGCCCCTGCCACAGAGCCCAGCCTGAACCTTGTTTTTTCCCCTGTAAAATGGGTACAATGATAAAACCTGCCTCACCGAGTTGCAAGGATGAAAGGAGATAATACTCCAGGGTACCATGACTAGCCCACAGATGTCCTTGTCACTGTGAGGGCATGTGACATTGCTTCTTCACCCTTCCCTTGACTCTAGGCCCCAAAGATGGCAGCTCCATTTTCAACACTTCAGCGTGCCTTAATCTACACTTCTCCCAAGACACACTGATTCTCAGCTTCAGAGATGTCCAGAATCTCTGACTCCATTATTTCAACATCAATTAGGTCCCATCTCTGGGACAGGTCCTTTGCCAGGGGCTGAGGCCTCAAGGTCATCAGGACAGGTGGCCTCTGCCCTGGAAGAGCCACGTAGACCCTGACAAGTAATTCTAGGGTTTCTAAATGTTCGAGATGCACAGAGAGCTCTGGGAGCAGTTGAGAATGTCCCTCCTCATCGAGTCAGGGAGTGGAGTCCCTGAAGAGGTGACGTTTCCAGTGAAGCTCAAAAAGAAACTGGATGAGCCAAGCAAAAGCATTGGATAGGGGACAGACAGGCGGGCAGATGGGCAGGGAAGAGCTTCTGAGAAGAGAGTGGCAAAGTCAGGGTCCTATGAGCAGAGCCAAAGCCCTGGGGGTGGAGTGGGGGGGAGGAAAGAAGCTTCAAAGGGGCTGGGGGGGGGGACAGGGGCAGATGGCAGGGTTGTGATGCTGCCTTAGGGAGCTGGGGTTTACCCAGAGGCCACAGCAGAGCCACAGAGGACTTTTTTAGTGTTGAAGGCAGGTTCAACCTGCTGTATAGAGAGTGATCTAGTGTTTTCCAGGCACTGGCAGGGCAAGGTAGGGCACAGGGATAAATGTTGGGGGAAGGGCATTTAGGGAGCCACTGATTGGGTGTGGGAGAAGAGGCAGAGAAGGCCAGGGCTGCACAGAAACCTGCAGTTCTCCACAGGGCTGCATATTCTTCGGGACCCCTGGCCTCCCCTTATATCACACCACGCTCTGAGGACTGAAGAAGACATGAGCTTTATAGGGTCCTTCTCCTTGACAAGGAGCATGCAGTTGAGAACTTGCCCGGATACCCTAGCTAGAGCAGGAAGAATACGGGACAAAGAAGGGGAGGGGGCTGTGCTAAAGAACCTGGTCCCAAGACTCTGCCTGCCACTGTGTGACCTTGAGTCAGTCACTCTCCCTCTCTGAACCTGGGTATCCCCACCTGTGAATGGGCGTGGGACAGGGGGCTTCCCTTTTCCAGCCATCACCAATGGTCTGGGAGAATCTGGGGCAGGGGTCCTCTCACACATCCGAGGGTGAGGATCCCTAGGGTCGCTGTGCCCTCCTCACCCGGGGGAGGGGGGGAGAAGGGGTAGGGCTGGAGCGCTGCAGCATCCCTGCGCTCGGCGCTCTGCTATTGGCCAGAGATGATCTCACCGCCTCCCGGCCTGCGCCCGCCGGATTGGCCGGTGCGGGGATGCTGCGCTCCGCCGCCGTCATTCAGGCGGGCTCGGAGCGTGTGTGAGCTGAGGGGAGCGCAGAGGTGACGCGCCCGGCGTCCCCCAGGGACTCAGGAGGCAAAAGCACGAGACCCCCCGGTCAGGATCCTAACCCCTTCCCACCAGCCTGAGCCCGGCTAGCCCCCTCTGGTTTTCCTAGTCTGGCAATCTCATCCCCAGATGATGCTCCGCAGAGAGGCGGGGTCCGGGTCCTCCCCTCCACCCCCTTCCGTTTAACCCTTTCCCCGCACCACGCCGTCCGGCACTGCCCGGCCAGCTGGGCTGACGGACCAGCGCCCGGGGCATGCCCCGGCCGGCCGCGGGGACGGGAGGGCAGCAGACGCTCTGACCCCGGCCCCCGCGACCCGCAGCATCACTCCTGCTCCCCGCCCCTCGCTCAGCCTACGACCCCAGCCCGCGCTCCCGGTACAATGGGAAGCCAAGCTGCCCGGGTCAGCCGCGGGGGCCGGAGAGCTCGCTCGAGGTCCGGCGGGACGCGGGGACACCCCCCCATCACCCCGATCCCTCCAGCCCCACAGCCCGGCTCCCTCCTGCGGAGAAGGCAGAACCAGAACGGCGGCCCCCGCAGGGTCCCGGGAGCGGCCGCCGGACCCTCACCCCGAGGAGCGTCCGGTGCCCAGAGGTGAGGCTGGGGCGACCCCGCCCCCTCCCGCAGCCCCTGCCCGGCGGGACCCCCGCACGGCCCCGGGGCGCCGCGGCTCCCAGCTCCCCGGCCCGGGGCACAGCGGCCGGGGGGTCCCGGCCCCGAGCGCCCGGCGGGGGCCGTGCCACCCCCTCACCTGCACCTGCACGAAGGAGCCGCGGTAGAAGCAGCAGGCGGCGGCCGACAGGGCGCTCCACAGGCTGCAGCGCTCGGTCATGCTGGCGCCGGGGGTCGGGGCGCCGGGGCCGGGACGGTGCGGGGGGCGGCGACCGGCCGGCCAGGGGCACGGGGACCGACCGGGCTGGGCACCGGCTGCGCGTGCCTCTCGGCGGCGCGATTACCTCATCGCCTGGTCGGGGGCGGAGCGGGGAGGCGGGGCGGGGAGACCCCACCCTCCCGCCAGCCAGGGGCGAGGAGGGGGCCATTGTTCCTCCCTCCGCCCTCCCCTCCGCCTCCCCCCCGCCCCGCTGCGCCCCAGCCCCACGCGCCCCGGCTCCTTGGAAGAGGGAGATGCGGAGCCGCGGACCTGCCAAAGCGAGGGCAGCGGGGTGAGGTGGGGACCCCCGGGCCGGCCAGGGGAGTCCTGCCTGTCCCACTCGCCGCACCCCTCAGTCACTGGCCCGGAGCGGGCAGAGACTTTGAATGAAATCCTATTATCCAAAGCTGAAAATATCCCTGTGTGCGTTTGCTGGAATCCTTTGTGGCCTCAGGAAACCTCCCAGAGCCCAGGATTTCTCATCTCTGAATTGGGATCGGGGTCTCTGCGGGGAATCGCGGGGTCTTCGGCGAGCACCTCTGGGGTGCGGAGAGCCAGCGAGCGGGTGGTTAGGGCACCAGCATGGGGTTGACAGCGGTGTCTCCACCTCCACCCCACCAGCCCCTTCTGCTGCTGAGCCCAGATGTCATCTAGAAAACATACCTGTGCTGACCTCGCGGAAGTCTTGTGAGCACTGGCTGAGCCGATGCATGGAAGTTGCCAGGCATAAAGTGCCCGAGAAATGCATGATTATCCTCACGCTTAGTGTCTTAGAATCTGGACTTTTTTGTGCTAGAATCATAGGCTCTTCAATGCAAAGAGAGTCAGTGCTGACTCTGCCTCAGTCAGGCCTGGGGTTCCAATCTTTTTGACAGACTGTGTGACCAAAAGGCCACCTCTCTGGATCCTAGTTGTACGTTTGGTTGTTTTCTGTAAATACTTTGAAGCTCTGAGCAGGGACCTCAGAATTTATGTCCTTGGAACTTTAGAATTCTTGCCTTAGAATGAAAGTATGTTCACATGGTGGACTGAGAATCCTGGAATTCTGGAAGCTGAGTACCTTAGGGCAGGAATGAACTTTTAGAAACTTGACTATTGAGTCCACCCTCATCTGAGGCTTGAAGTTAAAACTAACATTCCTTTGACTTCATCCTTTAGGGGATTTCTCAGTCAGTTCCAGTGAGCGGGTATTATTTCTTTTATAATATTTTTAATTACATTTTTAGCCCCATGAACTAAAGGAAACACACAAACTAACAATCCTCACAGGGATCTCACTACCATCATCAGTGATGAAGATCTCAATGCCTTGCCAGGCAGCTGGGGTTAGAGGGGTGCTGAAATATGCCCCCCATGTGTTCTCCCCATTGGCTTTGGTGCTGCTTCTCCCCGAAGCCTCTTTCCTCCTGTGATATGAAGCTCTGGATGAGGAGCGAGGGCCCAGATTCCAGTAGCAGCTCCTGCTCAGCTCACCACAGCCCTGGACTGCACTTCCTGGGCTCACCCAGCTTGCTTTCTGACTTTGCTCACATTCTTGCCCCTGCCTGGATCACTTTACTGCCCATCTCTGCTTTGTCTTTGTCTCCTTTCCAGCTTTTTGTTTGGGGGAGGGAATGTTGATAAATGCTCCTGGTCAACTGCAATGGCTTGGATTCAGTGCCTCCTCCTCCAGAAAGCCTTCCTTGATCTTCACCTCCCCAGCTCCTGAGCTGAAAGTCATCCCCGACTTCCGAAGCTCCAATGGCTTCTTACATGAGCCTTCTGGTGATCGGGGTAAGCAATCAGAGCACTTCTCATACTGCCTCATTACTAGTCACTTACACAGAACTTTACATGCAGTATCTCCGGTGTTGGAATGTCTTTGATGTCTGGAGCCAGGCCATCCTGCTCTGTTCCAGACCCAGCTCTCCCTGTATTCATTGAGCATGAGTTCATTGAGCACATAGCAACATTGGGTTGGAGGTGCTGCTGTTACCCCATTTCACATAGGTGAACACTGAGGCTCAGAGAGATAACACACACACCCCAAGTCACGTGGCAGATCTGGGACTAAAATTAGAACCTGCTAGATCACAAAACACGAAGCTAAACCACTGTGCGATTCTTCCCTGGCTCCCACATGGACTGGGGAGCCCTTGAACACAGGGCCTGATGCTCCTCACTCTCTGTTGTATGCTCCGTACTCAGCAGGGGGCCTGCCTCAGGGGGTGTGTTCTTGGAAGTAGAAGGCCAAGGTCTTTGTCCATGGTCTTGGCATCAAATAAACTTGGATTGCAACCACAGTTCCCCCTGTAGTAGCCGCATGGCTATGAGCAAGTCACTGCACTTCTCTGAGCTTCAAGTTTCCCATCTGTAAGTGGGCATCAGAAGGCCTTTGCTGCCCCGTGAGGAGGGAAGAAGTCAAAGACCTCATTCACGTAAAGAGCTCAAAACTATCTCTCTTCCAGTCCTAGCACAGGGCTTCGCACACCATAGGAACTCAAATTGTTATGTATTTTTTATTATTATTATTATTATTATTATTATTATCATCATCATCATCATCATCATCATCATCATCATCGTAATTTCAAAACTGCACTTTCAACATTCCCAGCACCCAGAATAAATCAAACTTGTGATAAACGTGAGCCGCGCCCATTATCTGTGATGAACTGAGTCATTCTTTTTTGCTCCCACCTCCTAGCACCAGCTCATGCTCAGAGGCTGGGTGCAGTCAGAGCACCATGGTCCTTGCAAAGAGACACCCTTGGGGCCCTGTCCAGCTGGCAGGGTGGTGGGATATGCTGGTAGCAAGCATTGGGATGTCCTGAGTGTACGGCCAGAGGAGAATGGTGGAAGGCACGGGAAGAAGATGCTGGAGTGAAAGCAGACCTAAGTGCTGCCCTGACCCCAAACCCTCCCCTCCTGGGGACAGACAGTGAGATCTGGCTCCTAACTAGGCTCAGAAGAGGATTCTGCCCTTCATGAAACAAGCTCTGAGCACCCTGCCCCTGTGTCTCCCTGCCCAGTGCCTTACCTTCACGTAGTCCCCACCAGCATCCAGCTCGTCAGCAGCCCTGGAAAGAGAGAAGAGAGGTAAGTATCCCCAGCTCTGTCTGGCTCCCCAGCTACCAGCCTCTACCACCTGCCTGGTGCCAGCACCTGGCCCTCTGGGCCCCAGAGGGCTCATCCTGAAAGCAGGAGGGGGCACTGCAGCTGACAGCGCTTGCGGGAATCTGTGGGCTGGGTGCTTCTACACTCTCCAGCTGTGAGAACCTGGGCAAGTCCCTTTACCTCCCTGAGCCTGGGTTTCTTATCGGGGACAATGACAGCCTCTGCCTCCTCAGGTTGTTGTGAAGACTCAAGAAGCTGATGAATGCTACATGTTAACACGGGCCTGCCTCCTGAATTACTGTCTCCACCCAGCCACAGGGCACTGCGCCCTCCTGGTGCTCTCTCCACCTCTCTCCGACTTGAGTAGTTGGAGGCCCCAGGCTAGGGCTCAGCCTCTTCTCCTCCTGCCCTACTCACTCCCTACTACAGTGACCCACTCAGCGGCTGCCTAGCACACTGTGGGGCCACTGCTGATGACAGCTGGCTGTAGAATTTATCCCCTCCTCCTTCAGGGTGGATGGCATGTGGCCTGAAGAGGCCAGAGGCCAGGGTGGCTGTTTTTCCCAGGTGCCAAATAAATATCATTCTTCATGCGGGCCACCATGAGTCATTTCCCCCCTCCCCGTCCTTGGTGTTTAATGCCATCCCTTCTCTGATGTAGCCTGGACCTGCCCCTTCAACACTCATAAACCCAGCTGTGTCCTTGTCATCTCCTCCTGGGTGTCTGAAGTCATCCTGAACTTGTCATATTCAAAGCAGGACTGCCGGGTCCTCCCCCACCATGGCCCTGTTTCAGACGCCCACTTCCCATCTCAGTTAATGTCACTTTCATCCTTCTCGTTGCTTTGTTTGGCCAAGAACCTGCAGTCGTCTGTGCCTCCTCTCTCACTCACACTCCACGCCCAATCCATCAGGAAATCCTGCGGCTCTACTTTCAAAATAGATTCTGACCACTTCTCTCTATGTGTCAACTCTGCCCCACATGGGCCACCGTCTGTGTCTTCGCAGAGCGCACAGCAGCCTCCTCAGCGGCTCACTCTCTCACCCTGGTCAGCTACCACTCCACCAGCAGACTGCACTAAGGTGAAAACCTAAGCAGACCCGGCACACCCTCCCCACCCCCACTCTCCCATCTCACGGAGAACAAGATCGAAACCCCTCTCCACGGCCTGCAGATGGCTGGCCATGTCACATCATCCAACCAGGATGCTTCTTCCCTTGTGAGACTAAAGAGGGTGCCATTATTACCCCATGAAAACTGGCATAAATCGGGTTATATGTTCTCCAGTTTATAGGGCCTTCTATGGCCTGGTGGTTCCCAACTGCCCACCTCGCCAACTGCCCCATGCCTCCCTCACTCACTCTGACCCTTGTTCTGCCCCAGCCACATTGGCTCATTCTTGTCACAGGGCCTTTGCACTTCCTATTCCTTTTGCCCTGCTTTATTTTCTTCACAAGCATCAATCCTTGCCCGAAATAATCACTTGACATTTATCTGTGACAAATAATGCCTGACACCTCCACAAGGACACTGACTTTGTCTAATCCAGCACAGTGCCTGGCACCCAGTAAGAGCTCAAGAAATATTTATTGCTTAAAGGAATGCATGAATAACAAGCACTCGGCCAATGTTAATCCCTCTCATTATTATTAATTCTGTCAGGCTGGGCCCAGGCTCTCTGTCTGGGACAAGATTCAATATCCCCATCTGCAAAACAGGGAGGGAGGCTGAACATTGAGGAACTGCTTCCTCATATACAGAAGTGCAATATTTAAATTTAAATGTGCAATATTTAAATTTAAATGTAATGACTTTAATAAAATACATTTAAACCAGACAAATAAAAAAAAGCTGAGCTAAAAACAACAGTAACGACAACAGAAATTGCGGTCAAGGTGTGTGTGTTTCCAGGCCAGAATTTCATACTGGGTCTCCCCAGCTCCTGAGGCCGGGGGATCCTCGCTGAGAAGCAGTCTGATGGCTCTCTCAGTGGTGACATTCTAGAGTCCCTGTTGCTGACCTTCCCTCCTTCAAGGTCCTTCCTGACCTCTAACTACAGACCCTTAAGCTGCAGCTCGGGTTCTCCGTGTCCAGCAGTGGGAGCGAGGTGGAGTAAGGACCCCTGTCCTGGTCGCCTCCACCGCTTTTCCCGGGTGAGGTGTCCCATCCCAGCGTTTCCGGCCATTCAGGCCCGGAAATCCTTCCACTGCTGGGAACAGATTGGCCAGGACACTGGGGTTGCCCCAGCATTTCCTCCTGCTTCCTGTCCACTTCCCCTCAGCCCCCGGGTGGGAGCAGAGCCTTGGGGAGGGGATGGCAGCACCAGGGATCGGGTGCGATGGGGTGGCCAGGGCCAATGGGGGTGCTCAGGGCAGAGGCCCGGGAGGGTCTGGGCAGCACTTACCCCCGTTGCCTGCCCCTAACCTTCTATGATACTCCAGGATCTCCAAGACATAAGGAGACCATGTCTGCTGACACAGACTGCCATCTCTTGCCCGGACTATGGCCACCACCTTGTTCCTGGCCTGCTTTTTCCTCAGCAGCCCAAGCAGTCCTGTTAAAATGAAAGTTAGATCATGGCTTCTCTCTGCTCTAACCCACTGAAGTGGCCCCAGTTTTACTCAGAGTAAAAGTCAAAGTTCTCATAACAGCCTTCACAGCCTCACCACCTCTCCCACCTCAAGCCTGACCACACTGCTCCAGCCAAGCTGGGCTTCCTGCTGGCTTCTGTCCCCACCTCAGGGCCTTCGCACTTTCTGTTCCCCCTGCTAGAATACCTTCCCTCCAAATACCCACCCAGCTTCCTCCCTTCCCCTTTTCAAGTCCCTACTAAAAATGTCCCCATCTCAGTGAGGACTTCCCTGCTAGCCACCTAACAGTCTGACCTTCTCAAGGCGCTCCATCTCCCTTCCCTGTCCTTCATCTCTGTAGCCTCTAGCTGACTCACCACGCATCCTACCTCAAGCGTTGACTGTCTCTTCTCACCAACCATCAGCTCCGCAAGGACAGGGATTGGGGTCTGCCTAGAGCAGTGCCAGGCAGATGTTTTTGAATGAATGAATGTCACACCAGCCCCTGCAACCCTCAGGTTAAAGACTAGTCCTCATGGTGGCTCAGCCTTCTGTGACGGGGCCTCTGCCAGCCATCATCCTCTCCCCTGACTCTTTCTTGCCCTCTGGCCACCCCGACCTTCAAAGAATGCAGCTCCCTCCAACACCAGACCCTTTGCACCTGATGTCCCCTCTGCCTGGAACCTCCCCTTCCCCTTAGGGCCAGAGTAATTCCAACATCGACTTCAGATCTCAGTTTGCCTTGGAGGCTTCTAGAATGTTCTCCCTCCTATTGTAATGATCAAACCCAGGAATCAAGCTTCCATTTCTAAAACCTCGGCTCCATTTAGTTCATTTATTCTTATTTTATGGACTTAAAAGGCACATCCTCTCTAATATTAGTGGTGAAACCAATTAATAAATAATAATGATAATTGAGCTAAATCAGTCCCATTAATCAACCACATTATTTAAATTAGCAACCCCTTTAATTGCCCATGTTAACCGATTTGTTCTGATAACTGATACCACTCATTGCCCATATTAGCTTAATTAATTGGATTAATGAGCGGTAATTAGAGCCCATTATCTTTTCTTTCCCCGGTGCAGGTTTAAATCTGAACTTCACCTTTAGGGCCTCTGTACTTGCCCAGAAGAAAGGGTGAGGCTTCCCAGGGACCCTAGAGGAGAGGCAGTAGAAGAGGCCGCCATTCTGTCCATCCTGGCCAACTGCCCTTTATCTGTCCCCCAGTTTGTTCCCTTGGGCCTTGGGACCTAATCATATAGCCTTGAGTGGAGACTTGCCCACCTCTGCCTCCTGCTTCTTAACTTTCCCCTTGCCTTCCCCTCTCTTGGGTTCAATTTCCTCATCTGTGAAATGGGCACATTATAACTCTTCCAGAGGGTCCGGGGAGATCTTATGAGAAGGAAGGGTGGGAGGTTCCCTCGCCCACATGGCTCCTCTCTCTGCCCCACCCCACCCTGGAGAGCTCCCTTCCTGGTCCTCCTAGAGGGCTGAAGATTCTTCCCTTCTTTTACTCTGACCTGCACTTACCCCCGGCACAGAAGCAACACTGCTCTGTGCTCCTTAGTCCTCAAAGGTCCTGGACAGAGGGAGATCTGGGGCAGAAAGTCCCGTCTCTCTGGGGACACCATGAGCCTTTGGGATTTCCTGACAGGAAGACTCTTGGCTTTAGCCTGGCCCTGCCCACCACCTCTAAGATGGCCCACCACTGTCCTGGAGACATCTCGGCTCCTTTTTCACCGTTCTGCACCCTCAGTCTTCTTGACAGGGGTGAGCTCCCCAGCAACAGCTCAGAAAGGGTGCCAGCCCTGTGAGGAGAGAGCAGTTTGAGGCCATTCTCCCCGGGGCAGAGCTGAGGATGCCGAGTTCTGAGATCTGCTACCTGAGACTCGAAACCTGCTGGAGGAGAGCAAACTGGAAGCCGTGTCGAGTGCTGACTGAATGCCTGGGACCTCCCCATGTTACAGAGGACAAAACCGAAGCTTGTGACTTGACCCAGGACACATGGCTAGCAACTAGATCTGGGTTGGTTCTGCTAAGCCATCTCCCCTGGAAAATGGAGATGCTTTGTGGTGGAGAGGAGAAGAATGTGGGGAGGGGATGGCAAAAAAAAAAAAAATAATATTTCAACCAGATCAGGAGCCTGAACTGATGTCAGGAAAAGGAAATGGAATGGGGATTGACAGAGAGAAGACAGCTGGGAGGGAGGAAGCTGTGTGACCTTGGCCGAGTCCCCCTCATTGGGCCAGCCTCAGCTTCCTCTTCTATAACATGGGAATGGTGGTAGCATGAGGGTCAATCAAGCTCAGGATAATGGGTGCTGCACCCCATCCACAATGACCCTGTGAAGCAGATGCTATTATTCTCTCCAATTCCCAGATGGGAAAACTGAGGCTCAGGGAGGGGAAGAGAGTCGTTCAAGGTTGTACAATCAGTGGGCCTCTGAGCTGCAGATATATCTGACTCCTGTCCCCCCCCAGCCCGCACTCCGCATAGGTCCAGCATTCTGCAAATAGGGTCCCCTGAGGGTTTGGAGGGATGTAGCTCCAGTTGGGGGCAGGGGCAGTCCATCTTTCCCAAGCCAGCACAGTTCCCACAGCCTGAGGCGTCCAGGGGTCTCAAGGACTGTGAGAAAGTCTCCACAGGAAATGAGAGCCAGGAGCAGCTGGGCCCCTTCGGAAGACAAGGACCAGCCGCCCAGAGCCTGAGGAGGCTGGATGAGCTGGGCCCACCACAGCCCCCTCCCCCGGTGGGTAATCACTACCAGATGCCCGGCAGCTGACGTCACTCTGCAGGGCTGAGAGGGTCGTGGGACTCTGGGGAGCACTGGGAATTCTTGGACCAGAATCAACATTCCAGAAGGAAAACGGGGGGGGGGTACCTTGGCCTGTTCTCAGTGCCCGGCTCCAGGGCCGGGGCATGGGCAATACAGGGTGCCCCTGGCTCTCCTATGGGGTGCCACTTTATCCAAGTTTCAATTTCTCCTGAACAGCTCCAGGGGTGGGAGTGGAGGGGCCTGGGTCTCTGTGTGGGAGAAAAGGATGCTGGGGTGACATACTTTAGAATAAGAACTGTATTCAAATCCTCCTCAAAGGAGAGGTCCTTGTAAAACACAAGTCACAGCGGGGCCCCTCCTCTGCTCAGGACTGGTAATGGCTGCTCAGAGTCAAAGCCAGGTAGGTCCTTGCCCGGCCTTTCAGGCCTTGCATTATATGAATCCATTTCCTGTCCCCCACCACTCCTCTCTCCCCAGACCACCATCTTGCTCTACTCCAGCCACTCAAGTCTCTGCTACTCCTCACACACACCACCGACGTTCTCACCTCAGAACCTTCGTACATGCTGTTCCCTTGGCCTGGTACATTCTTCCCCAGATAGCAAGAGGGGTTGTTCCCTCATCTTCTTTGTTCAAATATCAGTTTCTCACTGAGACTTTATTTCCTGGCTAGCCTTCCTAAATTGTCACCACCAGCCACTCCCGCCTGAGATCAATTTCTCCACTTGATTTAAATCTTTTTTCATGGTGCTTTTTTCTTCTAGCTGACCACATCTTGTTCATCTCTCTTCCCCACACTGGAATGGGGGCTCCATGAGAGCAGGGCTTTGTCTGTTGTGCTCACTGCTGTTTCCATCTCGGCAAATATTAAAATAACTAAAATTCCAGCTCAACTGTATGATCTCATGCAAGTTATTAACCTCACAAAACCTCAAACTCTGATCTCGGAAGCGAAGCAGGGTCGGGCCTGGTTAATGCCTCGATGGGAGACCACCTAGGAAGACCAGGTGCTATAGGCATAAAAAATAAAAAATAAAAGATTGTAAACTGACAATCCTTGCCATCCATGAGGTCAACCAAGCGTTGCCTTGCCTAAAAGTAAGTAAGTAAGTAAACAAATAAATAAATGAAAACTTCAATCTCTCCATCTATAAACTGGGCTTCTCATACTTCTCCAGGGTGTTATGTGTTATGAGAAGTCATTTGAAACGGCTTTGAGTGTTTTGCTTGTAGGAAGTGAAATGTGGCCTAAGTGGTTAAGAGCTTGACCTTGGGAGTTGGCCTAGTCTGGGGTCAAATCTAGGCTCCGACACTTAATCTCTCTGTGACCCCAGGAGAGACCCTTCCCCTCTCTGAACCTCCCGTCTTCTCAATAGAGCAAATGGGGGCTTGCCCCTCACAGGGCCCATGTGCTAGATAGTGCCCATTGGGAGTTCCAGACGGGCTGGCTCCTTGTGAGCAGATCTTGATCACTCGGGCAGGACAGTGGCCTGACAATTTCCGTATGGGTATGGCTGTTGGCGGCGAGGGGTTGGGAGCCTCCCTTCTCTCTCTGAACCTCTGCTTTCTTTTCTGTGACATGGACTGAGAGGGAAGGGTGTCAAGGGTCTCTGGACTGGCTATGTCCCTCCAGAAGTCTGAGGGTGCTAGGGGCCGGTGGCAGGCGAGGCTGCTGCTCTCCTTTCATTCTCTGTGCAGTTGGCTCCTCCTCCCTCCTGCCTCCTCATCCCCATGATCTCAGCAGGCCACGGGGCACCAGGAAACTCCTGCAGCCTCACCTCTTCCCCTTCCTTCCTTTTGCTCCAGGTGCACCCGGCCTCCCAGGGAGTAGGGAAGGAACAACCAGCTTTGGCTGCTCCCTGAGCGGCCACTGGAACCACCCCCTGACAAACCCTTGGGAATGAGGCACCAAGTCTGGCTCAGTGGCAGTTCTCAAGTGCCCTCCTCCTCAAGCTGGGTGCATCCTAAGACACCATTCTAGACCCATCTGGGCTGCTGGGAAGATTGAGGCCCAGAGTAGGTCAGGACAAGCCTGATCTCACCCAGGCAAAGCAGCTTTCCTGGCTCCGGGGCACAAAGCTGGGCTCAGGGGCTCCTGGAAACGTTCAACAACTCCTGGTTTCCTACTTGGCCTGGAGGAGCAGGTGGGACACTGGGTCCCAGGGCACCAGGAGGGGGCTCAGTCTGACCTGCAAACCCACTGCCTCAGGACCCGCTGGATATTCCAGATGATTGGAGGGTTAGGGGAAGAGTCTGTTCCCTCCGACAGCTTTAGGCCACATCTGATGCCAGAGGCACTGCCAGGACCTCCATGGGCCCTTGCCCACGGGGCAGGGAGGCGAGGTCCTAGACCTGGCATTCTTGCAGGGCGTCAAGAACATCCTTCTCATTGGCCCTGGCCCTGCTGGAGGGGGATGAGTGGCCCAGCCTTTCAGGGCATGGGCCAGGAAGGTTCTGATCTTTTCTACGGTGTCAAATCCAGGCAAACCAATCCTCTTTCCTTGTCTAAAAGTGGGAATGATAACAGGGGCTCTCTCCTGGGCCTATTATTGGGAGGAATAGACCTGCGCCCGGACAGACAGGGACAGAGTGACACCCAAAGAAATCGTGAAAGACCCTTATGCTAAACCAGCACCCCAGTTTGTCAGTTGCCCCAGGGGCAAGGATTTCTCGCTCAGGCCAGGGCGGTCTCTCTGCACGTCCTCCCCGGGCCCCCCGGCTCGGTCACTCACCCTCTGGGTGTCAGTGCTGGGCACCTTCGACCCACTGCAGTCATGGCTCCCCGCGGCCGCCGCCTGCAGCCTGGCGACCTCCTCCACCCCAACGGGCTCCCGCTTTTCTCAGACCACGGCGCCGCGGAGCTCCAAGCAGGACTCCGGGGGCGGGGCCTGACGAGTAAGCCCCGCCCAGGCCACGCCCCTGCACCCTCTGCCGGGCCCGCCCCGCCCACTGGGGAGGGCGCGCCCCTGCCTCAGACACGCCCCTTTCATGACCTCACTCTGCCTTCGCCCAATCCGTATCCGAGAGCCAGAAAAGCCACGCCCACGGCCACGCCCCCTCCTCGCCCCGCCCCGCTCCCCACACCAGCTTCCCCTACGGTCCCCGGTGCCTCCTGGAGAGACCGCGCCCCTCCAGCCCGGCGGGTCCAGCGCCTCCTGCAAACGCAGACTTCGGGGTGCGTCAGAACGCCCCGGGACCCATCAGGGCCCGCGCCCCTACTCACAATCCTTGCTCTGCCACACCCGAATGAGGCCGAATTTAGGAGGGGCAGATCCAGTCAAGAAAGGTCCCAGAACCAGCCTGAGCATTACTTCTGCTCCGGTGCTTTTTCTCTCTTTATTTCAATAGGCACATCTGATCAGTGTGGTTTACACAAAGGCTCTGAGGGTTGAAAAGGCTCCTCGGCTCGGGGTTGAGGCATCTCCCAAGGGCATGAAGTACACGGCTGTAGGGCTTAGGTGTGGGTCCAGTGGGGTGGATGAGTATGCGGCCATTGGAGCTAATTACAGCTCAAAGACCTTGGCTGAATCTCAGTTTCCCCATTTGTAAAAGGGGGCTAATCACAGATTCTTTTACAGAATTTTCAGTGAGTAACATCTGTTTTGACACCAGTAAAACAGGTGTTTACTAAATGGAAGCTACGACCATATCATCACTATTTGTGTTTTTGTATGCAAATTCTCAACTTACCCTAAAACCAAGTTAAATGACTGTTTTTTCTTGGAAATTAATTGCAAGTGAAGGGCTAAGCGCAGTGCCTGGTCTACAGTAAGCACTTGGTTTAGATGTGCTTGTTTGTTAGTTGGTTTACCCACACGTGTGTGTTGGGGGGACCTCTCCAGTCACCACTGGCAGGAGACTAGAGACACCTTCCCCTGCAGGTCCCACCCTCACTCTCTCCTCATGGGCACCTACCTTTCTGGGGACACATTCCCAGGGGCTCTCTCCTCTTCTATGTCTGCCCTGGGGTCTTCAGGCTTTCTCATGGGGTCCACCTCCAAAACAGAGGGGTTGGGTCCCACTACTGAGGTGTTGTTCTCCAGGGGAGTTTCAGTCCTCACCACCACTTCCTTGGCTGCCTCCAAGCCTGGGGGGTCGGGCAGACCTCGGGGCACCAGATGGGGCTCAGGGCCCACCTCCTGGGCCTCCCGGGCCTTCCGGGCAGCCTGTTGTCCCCGAGTCTTCTTGATGCTGGGGCGAGGCATGGTGCCCATGTGACTGTACATGTCACTGGAGCGAGCATAGGCCACGGGGCTCTTGGGGACTGTCACCATGTCATCCTGTGTGGCCTCAAACGTTTCAGGCTTTAGGTAGGGACGGATACTGACGGGGGCTGAGGACCGTCTCAGAGTGAAGGACCGATGGAGGTTGGAGAGACTCCCAAGGCCCTTGAACTTGAAGAACTCTGGCAGGGGAGGAGGGAAAAGAGTTAATGCCAATGCCAGCAGCGATAACAATAAAAAACACATGCTGTTTGACTCATTGAGGGTTCGTGGAGGGTCAGGCCTCGCTGGCACTCCCTCTAATTACTATGGTATAACTTGGCAGCTTTGGAGTCACGTAGCCCTGTGCTGGAATCCCTGCTGCTCTTCCACATTCTAGCTGTGCAACCTTAGGCAAGTGACTTGACCTCTCTGAGCCCCATTCGCCACATCGATAAAATAGATTATAGTACCCACCTCCTATGGGCAGTGAGAGGATTGAAAAAAAAGCATGTAAATAATATTCTTAACATGGTGCCCAGCACACAGGATTTCCTCAAGAAGTAATGAAGAGGATGATGATGATTACAATTACACCTGTGCATTAGTTAAACCTACTACACACATCATCTCACTGAATTCTCAGCACAACTCAGTGACACAAGTTTAATTCTCCAGATGAGGAAATTGAGGTTCAGAAATGTGAAAGGAACCACTAAGGTCACACAGCCAGCAGGTAAAACTGCATGCATGTGCCTGTGTGTATGTGTATGTTGGGGCAGGAAGGGGACAAAATGAAAAGGGGGTTGTCAGGAGCCTGAGGGTCCTACTCTCTGTGGTTCTTTCCTTCCTGTCAGCTGAGCCCACGGTCCCAACTCAGGCGACAGTGCTCGGGCGATACCATCTCCACATTTCCGCAGGGGTGCATGTGAATTCCCTCCTTCCTCTTCCCAGCAGTGGGATTGCCCCTCCTCGCAGCCACCACCATCGGACTTCTCTATGCTTCCAGGTGAGCAAAAATGGAAAATCTCTGGCATTTTCAACTTCCCTGGCTTCCTCAGGTCCTCATAAACATGCCAGAATACAGGTAGAATGCCCTCATTTGACAAGAGAGGAAACTGAGGCCCAGAGAGGGGAAAGAATCTGCCCAGGGTCACACAGCAAGGCTGAGCCTGGATGTGGGTCCAGGGATCTGGACTGCTGGGTCAGTGCTCTGGGGCTTTCTCTCAACCCTGCCTAGCCCTCACTTGGTCTTAGCTTCTGCTTCTTGATACACAGTGTCAGAAAAGTCTGTCACTCTGCTCTCAGAAAGCTATTCCATGGGGCAGAAATTGTGCCAACAGCCAGAGGTGTCTCCTGACTCAGCACGACTTGTTTTGCATCCCAGACACTGGGGGTCTGGAGGAAACTGGTGGGGCAGGAAGGGAAACTGAGGCTAAATCCAGGAACGTGACATTGAGCCCCTTATGATCTCAGGCAGTTCTCTGGGCCTCAGTCTTTTCATTTGTGGAATGTAGTCATAACCCTTGCACTGTACACACACACACACACACACACACACACACACACACACACATAGATTGAAAGAACCAGGGGGAGCAGATTTCTGGTACCGGGAGGGGACTGACCTGAGGAAACAACAATGGGTGGGTGTGGCTCTTCATTAAGTTGCTCTGGGACCCAGTAGCACTGCTGATGGGCATCTCATGGCACGCACACCATCCCTACCCCAGTAACGCTGCCTGACCTGAGACCCTATGGAACCAGGCCCAGAGGCAGGGGGCAGGGAGTGGGGGCTCTTCCCCAGCTCAGCCGTGAGATAGGTCAAAGAGAGCCAGGGACCAGGATGTGCAGACCGACGGAGGGAATGAGTCAGGGTGGACCGAGACAGAAACAACAGAAACAGAGATGGAGAGCCAAACCAGCCAGGGAGAGAGAAAGATACTGGGGCCAGAGTGACAGAGAGATGGTGACATGGAAACCCAGAAGCAGAGACCTCCAGAGAGAGATAGACATGGCAGAAAGAGAAACAGAAACAAGTCAGTTATGGAAAAGCAGGGAGCCTGAGATGGACAGACAGCGGGATGAAGGACCATGCACTCACTGAACTTTTTGCTGGCCTTCTTGGGCCCCTCCGTCATCTTGGCAAGTGGTGCAGAGCCCTTGGCCTGCGGGAAAGTGGCGTCTCCAGGCTCTGGACTTGAACGTTGAGGTGCTTCTCTCACCTCCCCTTCCCCTTTCTCGCACCCTCTCACTTGCTTCCTCTGTGTATTTTTAAACCAGTGAAACTCCCACAGCCCCACCCTCCCCATCCTCTCAGCAGGGGCGGGGGCTGGGGCCTCCCCCAGTTCCGGGGCTGGTGGGGCCCCTCTGTGGGCCTCCTCTTTGGCCTTGGCAGCAATGAGGAAGGGGACAGGGGGCAGACCACAAACCCATGGGACCTGGAAGGTCTGGGGAACAAACCGCAGGCTCTGGGAACGGAGCCTACTGGGCCGGGGGGCCCCTGGGGGCCTGCCAACCACTGTCAGGGGGTTCTGGTCATTGGTCTGGGTTGGTGTGGGGAGTCAGGTCCAAGCACAGGGCAGTTTACACTCAGCCTGCCTGGGGATGGACCAGCAGCAGTGAATAGAAGAGTACTGTGGTTAGGCCTGTGGGCTCCGGGACCCAAGTTCAAGTCCTGGCTGGCCACTTTGTTACCACGTGATCCTAGGCTACGGCACTCACCTCCTTGAGCCTGTTTCCTCTCTGTGATCAGGGGTATTTGCAATGTCCAGTTCCCAGTGTCCAGTGCTTAGTGCAAAGCCTGGTACAAAATTGGCATCCACCAAGGCACAGTCACTCCCTTTCAAGCTACTAGGGACACAGCAATCATTTCGTCTACCATACCCACTGTACAGAGATGGGGAAACTGAGGCACATATAGGCAGAGGGACTGTCCCAGTCATACAGCAGGTTGGTGGCACAGACTGAGTTGTAACTTGTCCTTCCAAGTCCCTTAGCCCATAGCCTACCCGCCAGCCTGTGTGTGTATACACGTATGCGTGTGTGTGTGTGTGTACACACTCACGTGAGGAGGACAGAGATGAGGAAACGAAACCTCCTTCATACAGTTGTCCAAGACACCTGTGGGGACTGTCAACAGCTGCTGGGGTTGGGAAGGGTCACAAAACCAGGGACTTCAAATCCTACCCCTGTGTGCTGCAGATGAGTTAGTGGAGCCTCTGAAGTCTCAGTCACCTAATCTCTGGAATGGGCACAAGTACTAGGTACTCAGTCAACCCACAGAGGCTCCTGTGTGGTTTGATGTTATCATCCTGGCGCCTGGGGCTGGCAACTAGGGCTGTGAGACAGGGAGTCCCAGGTCAGATAGGGCCCTTCCTGCATGCTCCGTAAAAATAATGACTGATGTCTTCTTATCATTTAGTATATTCCGGCCACAGGGCTCAGTCCTTCTGTCTTAAGAGGGAAATGTTACTTTTTCCCCCATTCTATATATGTGAATAAGTCAAGATACCTAGGGTTAGAATCTGCTTATCCAGCTGTGGTCCTCACTTCCATGCCCCTGGTAGCTGGACGATGGTGCTAGGTGGGAGAAGGGTCTGGCTGAACCTCTTTGATGGGATGAGGGGGAACCTGAGGTCTTGAGAAGGAAAAAGACACAGCCCATGAGACCAAGGCACTAGGGTCCTGCTCACAGACAGACTGGGACCAGTGTTCAAAGTTCAAATGAAAAAGAAGGTGGGGTTTCTGGGCCATGATCTTGGAAGAAATGAGGAGGGTGCAATTCCAGTTCCTTCTCCTGAGCACTCACTATGAGGCACAGAGCTGGAAGCCTCCACAGATAGTCTATCGAATCCTTATAAGAGACCTGTGAGGCAGATCCTGGTACTGGCCCGTTTCACAGATGAGGAAACTGAGGCTGAAGAGGAGCAGAGACTAGACAGTTATCCAGGTACCCTAGCCCCCAGGCTGGTGCCCCTCCCGTCTCGGGGTTGCTGTTCGAAGGGGGAGAGAGGCCTGTGGCCTGGTGTAGCTGAGCGTCTTCCTAATGGGTCCCTGGCTTCTCTCCCAAGAGGCAGTCCCAGGGACTTGATGCCCAGCTGAGGCTGCGGCATCAGCCAGTGCTGACTTCCTGGCCAGGCCCACTCCCAACTTACTGTGTGATCTTTCATGAGACTTTACTGCTCTGGGTCTCAGTTTCCTTCTCTGTGAAATGGGTCACAGTAGCCCCCACTTCCCTGTGGCTGTTGGGAGGACGAAAAGAGCAAATGTACACTGTGGCCTCAGCAAACCCTGGCAGTTGTCAGTGAGAGATGGGGATGGGGATGGTTCAGGCCAGGAGACCCCAGAGGCAGGCACACGGTGTGCGACCCGGGAGTCCGGGACACAGCGAGGCTGCATTGTGTGGTGAAGGTGCCTTGTCAGCGCTGGGGGCCCTGCTGTTGGCCCAGGCGCCAGGGCTGTTGCCGGATCCCGGGGAGAATGAATGGGGCTCAGTGTGGCGGCCCCGCTGAGCTCAGAGCCCCCTTTGTGCTGTCTCGAGTGGCCGTTGGAAGTGCGGCCGGGGACCTGCTGGCGGGTGGCTGTGCCACAGGTCGTCCTCAGCCTATGCTGGAGGCCGCCCAGCCCATGTTCTGCCCTGCAGCTCTGGACACACAAGTGCTTTCCTGCCGTCAGGCCTTTGCTTGGGTTGGACTCATACCTGGAAGGCCACTCTCCCCTCCACTGGCTCCGTCTTTGGCCTCTGTTGAGCCCCTCAGGTCTGGATTGAGCCATGGCACCCCCAGAAACCCTGCTCTGATTCTGTCCCCTCCCCCTTTGCCCTCTTCTTCGGTCTATGACTCAGTTACCATTAGAGACTGGAGGCCTTCAACTTCATAGCTGAAGGAATTGGGCTCAGGCTAACCTGAGTTCAGGCCACCTGCATGACCTTGGGCAAGTCACATCACCTCTCTGAGCTTCGTTTTTCCCATCAGTAAAATGGGACAAATGCAACATCTGCACATGATCCCGGAGTGATGAAATAAAACATTTACACTGAGTATCGCCCGTATTACACTCGTCTTTATTTGCATGTTTGTGCTCCCTGAGAGGAAATGGCCTTATGCACCCACGCTGGCCCCACCATGCCGTCGGTCTCAGCAGATGCCTTTCTCCAGCTTGTCCCAGCTCTGGTACTGGGGGCCATGTAGGATGGTGGTAAATGATGGTAAATGACTCTGGCCTTTGAAGTCACCTGCTTTGAATCCCAGCTCCATAACTTCCTGGCTATGTGGCCGTGGGCAGGCCATATCACCCCTCTGAGCCTGTTTCCTCTTCTGTAACTTGGGCCCGATAACAGCAATCTCTAAGAGGAGTGCTGTAAAGTTCCAGGGGGCCTACGTATCAACACAGGCCCAGGCACAGAGTCGGTGCCCAGCTAGTGGGAGCAGACCGTCCACGGTGGTAGAGCTATGCATATCGCATAGCCATCATCCATCCTGTACACCCTATCCAAGGACCCCTTGTGTCCCCAGACATACCAGCAACCAAGAGCACCACTCCATGAGCCTGTCTTCTTCCCTCTACACACCCCCACCCTTTCCCTGCTTGGGGGAGGAAATCAAAGGGTCCAGGCCAGGATCAAACAGCTGGCCAGTGGCCCCCTTTCCTACTCTCTGCCTCAGTTTCTCTAATTAATTGTTAAATGGCAGTATGACCAGGGGCTTAGTCATACTGGTCAGTCAGTCAGCAAACATTTATTGAGTACTGGCCACATATCCAGCTTTGTTAGCTTAGCCAGTCTATGGAGCAGGAAGCATCAATCTTGAGCCAAATATCAGAATCAAGTCAGTGAGGAACCATTTCCAGGTAGATCCTCATCTCTTCTCACTTCCACATGGGGCATCTGAAGTCCCAGGCCTGGGCAGCCTTCGGAATGCTCCTGCCTGCCCTCCTTCCCCAGGGAGGGCTGGGGCCACGAAGCCCGGAAGGGAAGTGACTGGCCATATTGGGGTTCAGACCACAGACAATGGGGTAGAGGTGATGACACCAGCGGAACTTCTGCTGAGGCTTCTGCCACAGGATGTGACTTTAGGAGGGTTTGTGGGAAGCAGGCAAGGGCCTGGCCTAAGAGTCTGACTGTGGAAGCCATCCAAACCCATGGCAGACCCCAATGCTACTATCCCTTTCACTCCTCCCATTGGTATCCAGGGTACTCAGCCAGCGGTGCTGTGCCATGACTGTGCCCAAGCTCCACCCCCAGTCCAGATGGCTGGGGTCCTGATGTGGGTAAGTGCTTGGGGTTTGTGCCAGACTGACCTGGTTCTAATAGCAGTGTGGCCACTGGCCAGCTGTTTGATCCTGGCCAGGTGATGTCACCCCTGAATTTCAGTGTCCTTATGTGTACAATGGAAGTGATAATAGTACCCACCTCAGCAGGGTGAGTAAAAACTGAGATAATTCCCATAAAGTGTTAAGTATATGGCCTGGACCATTTATTTTCCCCTCAATAAACAGTAATTACTACAATGATTATTTACGCCCTCCTTGCCCTTACTACCCCCAATTTAGCCAATGGGCTCCCTGCTTCTAATAATGTACCATGAAGCTGACCCCAGATCACACCCTGATATGTCGCTTGACTGCCTAAAAGCCTCGCTGGCTCCATACTGCCCCTCAGGAGAAGACCCCCCCCACTCCTCACCTGACCCTCAAGGCCCTCCCTGGCAGGGCCCTCCCCCAGAGCAGGATCACCAGACCCATGCCTGCCTCCTCCTCCTAGGAGGAGGCTTCAAGGCCAAGCGTGTGGGGTAAGAGCTGAACGGTTTTCTGGGGTGCAATCAGTGAGCACAGCCGTAAAGGCAGGAAGGCCTGGGGAGGTAGGGAACACTGAGAAGATTTTGGTGGCCATAGCCTAGGAGGGGGGCTGGAAAGAGCTTCAAAGGTCACAATTTGTTTTTTTTTTTCTGAAAATAGTGGAGGGCAATACATGCAGACTCTACTTTCAGACTGATCTGGTGAGTGCCTTGAAAGGGACAGATGAAGAGGCCAGGTTGGGGAGGCCAGGGCTCAGGTGATCCGTGGGCGGAGGGCTGGAAAGGGGGGGCAGCCTGACGGCTCGGCTGTGGGCTGGGGGTTGAGTGGAGCTGGAGGGAGCACTGGGAGGCTCGTGGAGCCAGGAAGACGCGAGGACGATGCTGGGGCAGGGAGGGCGGCCTAGGGCTGGGCAGGGGGCTGGGGTGCCGGGCAGGACAGCAGGCCTCAGGCAGCACCACGGCGATGCTCCTGGCGAGACTGAGGAGCCTGCGCTGGGCGCATCCTCCCCAGACGGACAGGCTCGGGTCGCAGCTTCGTTCCTGGGCGCCCGGGAGCAAACGCCCTCCCCTCTCGAGCCGCAGCGTCCTCTTCCGTCAGATGGGCTCGGGGTCCCGGCTGAGGCTGTCGATTCAGGGCTCGGCAGCAAGGCCTCGCTCTTCCCGAGCCCACAGGGCTGCGGGGGAAACGCTGCGGGGCTTCGGGACCCCTGACCCGAGGCTCGGGGCCGCTCTGCGGGCACCGGGGTCGGTGGGTTCCGCCTCCGCCCCCAGAGGCCCGGGAGGGCGCCCAGGCCCGGAAGGTCCGCGCGCGGCTCCTCCGCCGCCGCCGCCGGGGTCGCCGCGCCCCCTGGCGGCCGTCGGTTGCCATGTCAACGGCGGGCGGCGGGGCCGGGGGAGGCGGCGGTGGCGGCGGCGGCGGGGGCCGCCCTCCCCTCCCAGGCCCGGAGGCCGCTCCCTCGCCGCCTCCCGCTCCGGCCACTGGCGGGGGGTGGGGTGGGGTGGGGTGGGCGCTCCGAGCCGGGGGGGAAGGGGCTCCCGCGGCCGCGGGTACGCGGCGGTAAACTGAGGCACGCGGCGCGGCGCCCCGCAGCCAGGTGTCGGGCGCGGGGCCCCACCTCCGCGGGCGGGGGAGGGGCCGCGGGCGGTGACGCGCCGAGGGCGGCCGGCGGACAGCGGGCGGCGGCGGCGGCGGCAGGTGCGGCCGCGGAGGGCGGGAGGGCGGAGGGAGGGGGCGGGGGAGGGGAGGGCGAGGCCCGGGCACCTCCCCCTTTATAACGCGCCCCCTCCCGGGCTCTCGGGCCGCCTCCTCGTCGGCTCTTCCCGTCTCGCCCCCTCGCCCGGCCGCCCCGGGCCCGGGCCCGGCCAGGGAGCCCCCCAAGCCGCGGCTCGCGGGCCGCCCCCCCCCGCGGAGGCGGCGCCGTCGGAGGAGGAGGAGCAGGGCACTGCGGCTGGCCCGGGATCGGGCGCCAGAGCGGCAGCGGCTTCGGCAGCGGCGGCGGCCCGGGCCGATGCAGCGGGACGCGGCGCCCCGAGCTCCAGCCCCGGCGCCCCGGCTTCCCGCGCCCCAAATCGGGGCGGCCGCCAGCACTGGCGGCGGCGGAGGCGGGGGCAGCGGTGGCGGCGGAGGCGCCTCTGCAGCTTCGGTTCCTCCTGGCCTCCCGGGAACTACAAGTCCCAGGGGGCCTGGCGGCGGGCGGCGGGCGGAAGAGGCGGGGTCGGCGCCGCGAGGCCGGAAGTGGCCGTGGAGGCGGAAGTGGCGCGGCCGCGGAGGGGCCTGGAGCGCGGCGGCGGGACCCGGAGCGGGGGCGGCGGGGCCCGGAGCGGGAGCGGCGGCGGCGGCCGGGGGCGGCGGCGGCGGCGGCGCGCTGGAAGCGGCCATGGCAAAGCAGTACGACTCCGTGGAGTGCCCTTTCTGTGACGAGGTGACCAAATACGAGAAGCTTGCTAAGATCGGCCAAGGCACCTTTGGGTAAGGCTGGGCCCCGAGGGACCCGGCGCCCCGGGCCTGCGCCCCTCAGGGCCGGCGTCGGGACGCCGGGGCCGGGTCGGACATGGTCGGGGGGCCACCCAGCCCTAGACTTGCCCTCCGGCCTCGCCGGGCCGCGCCGCAGCGCGTCCGGGTCGGACGGAGCCGGCTGGCTGGGAGGAGCCTGAGACCCGTGGTGGGGTGCAGGGAGGGGCTGCAGAGGGGAGCCTGTGAGGGGAGCAGGACCCCTCAGAGAGAGGCCTGGGCGAGGAGAAGACTCGGAAGGGAGGAAGTAGGGGCTCGGGGAGGAGCTGCAGGTAGGGGGTGGTGGGGTAGCCCAGTGCCCTCGGCCGCAGGCGCAGCCCCGCCCGAGGATCCCCTTGCTGGCGTCTTCCCCTGGTGGGGGAGGGGCCAGCCGTCTGAAAACGGCCTGATGAGCCCTTTTGCGTTCCCCTCTTGGCCTGCAGGGAGGTGTTTAAGGCAAAGCACCGCTTGACCGGCCAAAAGGTGGCCCTGAAGAAGGTACTGATGGAGAACGAGAAGGAGGGGGTGAGTATGGGTGGGGTGGGCGCGCCGGCCGGCTCCCAGAGTGCACGTGGGTTTCTACCGTCCTGCTTCTAGGACTCACGTTGAGATTCAGTTTATGTATCGTTGCTCGGGAATTTCCACAGTACAGGGAAATTGCCTTCCAGATTAAACCTTTTCGTTGAAGAGTTTTAAAGCCTTCGATATTTCATTCTTAGGCAGATATGGTTGGGCCAGGAGGGGGAGCTCACGCTTGCACTGAGTGCACCTCTGTTTGTGGAATTGGGAAGACTTTAAACACTTTTCCTTTAGCGTTTAGTTTTGTTTAATGTAAAAGAAAAAGACATGCAGTGGCTTTAAAAGGGTGACTAGTACTCAACTGGAAAGGAGCAGTCCCCTCCCCCACCTCATCTTCGTTTTAGTCCAGCTTCCAGAGACCTACTTCTTAACAACAAGATTTTTTCATAGTTATATGTGCACCCAGCAGGTTAAACACAGGCATGGAGCTAAAATTTAAAAGTTGAAAAAGCTATGGAGCATTTAGTGACCAATAGTGAAGGTATTAAGTATCGCTGTATCAATTTATTGTCTCTAACTCTTTGAGGGGTGTATAGTTCTTTACACCCCTTTTACAGATAAGGCATTTGAGATAGCTGATTTCAGAGTCTATAATCTTACTCTGTCTTAACCTATACTGCTTAGTACAGACCCCATGGCCAGTTCCTTGATCTGTAATGCACTTACCCACTTTCAACCTCACCCCCTGTCTTTCTCCCACGCAGTTCCCTATTACAGCCTTGCGGGAAATCAAGATCCTCCAGCTTCTAAAACATGAGAATGTGGTCAACTTGATTGAGATCTGTCGAACCAAAGGTAAGGTTCTGGATCTTGTTTCCATCTTCAAATGGAGAAAATAAGGCTTAAAACTTGAGGCTTTGTTTGCAAGGTTGGAACCAGACACTTAAACTGCCTCTTAACACAGATATGCTTATGAACTATGATTGCTTTCTCTGGTCCTTTCATCGTAGCTGGTGTTTTTCTAGGGCCTGCCACAGCACCTGGCCCAGAGGAGACACTCAGGAAATATTTTACCAGTGAAGGAACGCACAGATGGATGCCGGCTGTCCATGAGTTTGAGGGGCGTAGGAGCTGTTTGTGGGAAAATGAGTTGCATATGGGATTTTTGATTTCTTCTTTTTGCCCCCCTTTCCCCATTCTTCCCACCTCAGCTTCCCCCTATAACCGCTGCAAAGGCAGTATATACCTGGTGTTTGACTTCTGCGAGCATGACCTTGCTGGACTGCTGAGCAACGTCTTAGTCAAGTTCACACTGTCTGAGATCAAGAGGGTCATGCAGATGTTGCTCAATGGTCTCTACTACATCCACAGGAACAAGGTGGGGAAGGAGAGACCAAGGCTTGGTCTGGCCTCTACTCCCACTGCTGGAGGGCTACGTGTGGCTAAAGGAGACATCACTCTTTCCCTTCTTGCAGATCCTGCACAGAGACATGAAGGCAGCTAATGTGCTCATCACCCGAGATGGGGTTCTGAAGCTGGCAGACTTTGGGCTGGCCCGGGCCTTCAGTCTGGCCAAGAACAGTCAGCCCAACCGCTATACCAACCGTGTGGTGACGCTCTGGTACCGGCCCCCGGAGCTCTTGCTCGGTGAGGACTTCCGAGTGGGCAGAAGGGGGCAGGGGCCGGGCGCTTAACCGGACCTCAGCCCCCCACTGCCAGGGCTTCCTGAGCCGCCAGCCTCAGGGCAATGCGTCTCAGGAGGCCCTCGGGCTCAAGGGGCCCTCCTGGTGCGCTCTTCTTCCCAGGAGAGCGGGACTACGGCCCCCCCATTGACCTGTGGGGTGCCGGGTGCATCATGGCGGAGATGTGGACCCGCAGCCCTATCATGCAGGGCAACACGGAGCAGCACCAGCTTGCCCTCATCAGCCAGCTCTGTGGCTCCATCACACCTGAGGTGCGTGGCCAGCCTGCCTGGGCTCTTGGTCCCTGCAGGATGCAGAGACTCACAAGTCTCCCTGGCAGGGGAGGAGTGGGGAGTGGAACAGAAGGAAAGCTCTCTCTGGAGAGGTGGCTGCTGGAGGGACAGGGGTTGTCTTTAGGGCCGCACGGGCTGTGTTGCTTCCATCACCTGTCCGTTCTTTGGCCTTGGGCTGGGCATTTGGACTTCTCACCTAGAGCTGAGTTTCTCTTCCTGTGAAACAGCTATGCCTCTGTCAGCCTCGAACACATATTCCAGCTAGTTTACATGAAAGGGCCAAGTGCGTGGTCACTGCCGCCTTCACCTCGGAGGGGTCAAGTTTGTCCTCCAGGGTCTGGGAGCATTTGAACGAAGAAGTTTTAGTCCCTTCAGGTGCTTGACCAACAGATAAACCACACACACTCTGAACTAACTCTTTTCTCTCTCCATGCCCCCACCCACAGGTGTGGCCAAATGTGGACAAGTACGAGCTGTTTGAGAAACTGGAGCTGGTCAAGGGCCAGAAGCGGAAGGTGAAGGACAGGCTGAAGGCCTACGTGCGGGACCCATACGCACTGGACCTCATCGACAAGCTGCTGGTGCTGGACCCCGCACAGCGCATCGACAGCGACGACGCCCTCAACCATGACTTCTTCTGGTCTGACCCCATGCCGTCGGACCTCAGGGGCATGCTGTCCACCCACCTGACATCCATGTTCGAGTACCTGGCGCCGCCACGCCGGAAGGGCAGCCAGATCACCCAGCAGTCCACCAACCAGAGTCGAAACCCCACCACTACCAACCAGACGGAGTTCGAGCGCGTCTTCTGAGGGCCAGCCTCTGTCACTCTGCATTAGGGCTCTCGTTTTATTTTTCTCTTCTGCTTTGGGACTCACGTTGTGGAGATGAAGGGGCATTTGAGTTTTTTCTCTAGTGCATATTTTATTTAACCCCCACTCTGGTCCCTGGGAATGCCAGCTGGATGGACTGGGATAAAGCTTTGGCTGAGAGTCCAGGAGGGCACTGGGGCTGCCTCACCGGGTTCCCTGGTTTCTGGATAACACCCAGAGGGTCTCCATTTACCTTAGGACAAGAATGAGGTGGGAGGAGAGGTGCACCCCACCGCTGACTTTCTAAGAGTTCCCATCACGATGGGAGGAGGGAACAGGTCCCTCGTCCATCCCCAGCCGTCCTCGGGATGAGAAACTCGCGTGGGAGACAACCAGCCTTGGAAACGGGCTGCTCTTGGCCTGACCCTCAGAAGCACTGGGGCTGGCAATAACTTGGTTTCTTCAGTAGGAGAATTTTATCGTGTTTCTGATACTCGGTTGTTGAGAGACATTCTGGACACAGTTTGGCCAGTTAACAATTAAAGTTGACTCTTTTTCAGTAAGTGGCTTCGTGCTCTATTCTGTTTTCAGACTCCCAGCTCTTTCCCTGCAGCCAACAGGTTGGCTCTTGCTGTTGAAGTTGTTTTGATCTGTCAAATCTTCAATTCTTTTTTTGTCCCAATTTATGTCCCCTGACATAATCGTATAGGACTTTTGTCTTTTTTCCCTCTCAGATACCTACCAGAACACTTGCTATCATGCTCCCCAAGGGGCAGGCACTGTGAAGTCCCCTTGCCCCTCTCCACTCAGTGTCAGAGGAGGAGGGAAGACATAAAAGGGTCTCAGTTCCTTTTGTCCATGTCTGCAGTGGTGACCCAAGTGGGGACAGTCTGCTGTAGCTGACAGACATGTTCAAACTCATGAGCACGGGAGGCTGCAGAAGGCTCTCAACGGAATGACAACAGATCTGTAGCTTACAGAGGTCCTTCTGGTTGCTGAGTAGAGGGCGGCTTGGAGGTGAGCGAGGGAATGACCAGAGGAGTTGGAGGACGTCAAGGGCTTCGGAAGGTGGCAGTAGTTTGGATTAAGGTGATGAGGGGGCAAGAGGACAAGTTGGTGTGTGGTTGGATTCTAAGGGCTCAGAGCTGGGACCCTTGGAGGAGTACGATGTCCTGAATAAAGTCGGAGACAGACATATTTGAGGTAAATTCTATGTTCTGTCACAGATGGAGCCCGTTGGGAGGGCTGCAGGAAGGGGGGGAAGGTCGGCAAAACCTTCGACCAGAACTGTCCCTGGGAGAATTGACCCAGGTCACAGCTTCACAAAAGGCCAGTGAAAATTAAAATATTCTTTAGAGTATTAGTTTCTCAGGCTGCTGCAACAAATTACAAGCGTGATGGCTTAAAATAACGACTCTTGGTTCTGGGGGCTAGAAGCTCGAAAGCCAGGTGTGGGCAGGGTTGGCCCTGGGGGCTCAGGGAGAAGCGGCTGCGTGCCTCGTAACTCCCAGCGGCTGCCAGTGGTCCTGTGTCCTTGGCTTGTCGACCTGTCACCCCACTCCATCTTCACGTGGTGGTCTTACCCTCTGTGCCTCTGTCTCATGAAGACACCAGTCACTAGATTTAGGATTCACCTTGAACCAGTATAACTTTATCTTAACCCAATTCCCTCTACAAAGATCTATTCAAACAAGGTCACATTTCAAGGTTCCAGGTGGACATGAACTACGCAATGCAACTAAATATCAAAGAAATCCAAACACAGCAACGGGTCCTGTGGTGATCGAGTCGATAGGTTCTGAATGACAGATGACTCATACGGGATAACTCACACGGCTGGTTTCATTGTCCAAAGTGACGATTTTTATTCTCTGAAGGATAAAAAGTTTCTGTAAAAGGTTGGTATTAGAATACCAGCAATTCCAGAAATTTCTTGTTAGCAATTGTACAGTCTGTTAGCTCATCGAGCCCTCACTGGAAGATGGTAGAAGGGAGGCTGGCCCACTGGGGCACTCCAAAGAGGCCAGAGGGAGAGTGGGTTCCAGAAGCTAAGGGACAGTGTTTTGGGAAGGGTGGGGTGGTCACTTATATGAGTTCTGCTGATGGGTCCCAACGATGGGAGTGAGGACTGACCATGGGTTTGACCACGGAGAGGTTAGTGGTGACCTCGGCAAGAGCCACTGGGTGGAGCCCTTCTGTTGAAACCCCGCCAGGAGCAGCAGGATCACTGAGAACAGGAGGAAGGGGGGACCGAGGCCAAGAAATAGCATGGACCATGGAGGATTCGGTTTCAAGCTAGTCTCGTATAGTCCTAAGATTCGAGAGCCCTGACTTCATGGAAGGACTCAGTAGAGAGGGCACGGTCTGGATGGGGCACCTGTCACAAGCTGACGGGCAATGCCCACGCTGCTGGTTGGGATGTGAGCAGTGCAGATAGGGCAGGGCCCTAGGATGGGATGCTGGACAATGCAAAAGGTCAAAAAAGTGTATGTTCTGTCCCAAAAAGACGTTCCAAAGACAACAGGTGGGAAATATGTACTGTTTGAGCTTATTTGATAAAAACCCATGGTTATTTGGAGTAGTCTGTCCTTTATACTTCTCTGTGTTTTCTAATATTTCTTAATATTTTTATTTATGCAATTAAGTCATACTTGAAAACAGGCCCTAAACCCTGGAGCTTCTAGCTCTGATCTTCCCCAACCCCACCTCCCCAAAGAACACCCCAGAGGGAAGGCTTGGACTAGTGGTAGGTGTGGGTCTGTCCCACTTCAGCCTCCAACCCTAGTGTGACAGGGGTGTCATCCCAGTCTGTGGAGGATGGTTCCTGACATAAAAGCCCCCAGAGGGCAGAATCTGTAGGGTCATTAACCCTGAGGCACCTAGAGTAGTGTCGGGCACCTGTGAATCCCCAAATACTGGAACGAGTCAGCCAGCTCTGAGCAGAGGACTGAAGAGGTGGATAAGCGGGAGAGGTTTCTACCCACCTATGTGGATGGGCTCTGTGGCCCAGGTAAGTCTGAGTCCTGATTTCTTTCTGACCAAATGATTGGGTGAAACCCAGCCTCTCCCCACAACAGGCTCAGACTCCTAAGGTCAAGGACACCCTCAAATTCTGCCCCCTACCCCCAGGGGTCCCAGCGTGGCAGGGCCAAGGCACATGAGGCCCTGACAGTAAGGGGCGGTGGGCAGGTGAGCTGTGATAAGAGACCTAATAAAGCCAGCCCCAAGGGCTGGAAGTCTCCCAGCACTTCCCTCCACACCCCCGCCGGCCTGTTCTTTAACCTTTGCTCAGTTATTATTTTACTCAGAGATGGACCGGAGCTGGGGACGGGAACCTGGGCCAGGCCGCAAGGGGAAGAGCAGGAATCTAGGCTCACATGCTGACAGTCACTAGACAAGTCGCTCAGCCTCCCCAAGCCTCGGTTTCCTCCCCTGTTGAATGGGCACTACGAGAAGGTCCACCCCTCCCTCCCTCTCAGGACTGCAGTCTGAGGCCCAGGAGAGGCTGCAGCAGCTTGGCCAGTGTCCCCAGGGCTGCACGCCAAGTCAGGCCACGCCTCCCCAGGCCCTTTGGACAGATGGACCCTTGTGGCCAGCGGCAGAGGAGGGGCGGCCCCAGATGTCAGGGCTTGGGGGCAGTGGCTCCTTTGAAGTCACCTGGGCCCCCTCACTTTAGAAGCCAGAACCCTAGAGAGATGGGGTGACTCGCCCAGGGTCACGTGGTGTGAGTCCCCTCACTAGGGCCGTCCCCCAGGGTCTGGGGAGTGTTGGCATTTCACAGGGTTCCTCCTGGCGCCGGGGCCTGTCTTTGAAGTAAGAGCCAGCTCAAGGCCAGAACTTTGTCCACCCAGGACCGATGACCCAGTCACCTTCTCCAGCACAGGGCAGGTGGGGGTGGGGTCCAGGGGTGGCCTGGGGGTGGAGTCAGAGGCCCAGGATTCCTGTGAGTGACTAAGTTACTTACTCTGTTAGGCCTTTGTTGCTTCCTCTGAGAAATGGGTCCCAGAACCGAAGCTTCCTCACAGGGCGGGTGAGGATCCAGTGAGAGATGGCGTGAAGGTCTCTGCACAGTGCTGACATCTAGGGAGAACTCACCTTAACTATGATTTAAGAAGATCCAAGTTACAAATGAAAAAAATTCGCTTGGTCTGAGGGACTAAATCAGCAGTCACCGGAGTCAGCTGGAGATGGGACTGAGCTGCATCCTCGCTCTGCCAGCTGGTGACCCGCCCAGGTGATTCCTCTCCTCGGGTCCTCAGTTTCCTCACCTGTAAAATCAGCTCAGCACAGCACGTGGCAAGGACAAGCCCTGGGAGCAGGTGCCACAGACAGTGGTGGTCACAGAGTGAAATAACAAAATCAAAAAAATTCTACGTATGTTTTTTTCCTCCGAAAATCAGTAAGATAAGCTGCTCTCAGGTTTGAGCGGAGAAGGCCTTAATCGGCTGAAGGAGCATTCAGGCCCCTGAGGGAGGAGGCAGGCCGGAAGTCAGCCTTTATGTGGCCTGGCTCAGCACGAAGCTCCATGTCACATGCCTGGGGTCGTCCAAGGGCCCCTCTTGGTCATGACTGGGGAACCTAGGAACTTCGGAGGAGCCACAGCTGGTTCCAAGTTAGTTCTGGCCTCTGCTGGGCCTATGTCCCCAGCTCTGAACAAAGGAGCTGGTTAAGAAGAGCTCTAAGGTCTATGGCCATGCCACCCTGAATGTGCCCGAGCTCGTCTGACCTCGAAAACTAAGCAGGGTCGGGCCTGGTTAGTACTTGGACGGGAGACCACCTAGGAAGACCAGGGGTTGTAGGCTTAAAAAATAAAAAGAAGAAGTTTCGGGGTAGAAATGCAAGAGAACATGGGTTGTGGACGTGACCAGTTTAGATGCTCATGGCTGTAGGTCGGCGAAGAGGGACATTTGAAAAATCAGATGACATCAAAGATCTGGGACAGCAGAACCTTGGGGAGAGTGGTGTGAGGCCTGAGCCCTCCGTGGGGAGAAGGTACAGCCAGCAAGGAAGGAGGAGAAACAGGAGAGAGGGGTCTCGGAAGCCCAGAGAACAAAGGGTTTCAGGAAAACGGGCTTCATCCGCCATGTCACCTGCCACCCAAGATAGGGCCCAGTGGGTCTCTGATCATAGCTCCAATGGTTTCCAGGGTCATGTTTAGAGGTGGAATTGCAGGGTCAAAGGGAGGCCCATTTGTCCTCCTGATAAGCTGAATCTGTTAACTCCTTAGCAGCCAGCTGTCAAAGGAGGAGAGGCTATCCCAGTGAAAATAAGGAATTCTGCCCAAGGCAAGTTGTCTTCCTCCCAGTTACAGAAAAGTGTTTCCTTGTAGGCCAGTGGATGTACAGAGATATCTGGGGTGGAGGACTGGAGGCCTGGGGTGGATTTCCTAAATGCACTTTGTACCCTCCCTTCTGAATGCTAGGCTTCTCTGTAAACCTGCCAACGACCTTGAACCTCCCCTGGTCTTCACCGAACTCCGGGTGGGGGCAGGGAAGGGGCAGCTAGACCTCTCTCATCCAGGCTCTCAGGAGTGTGGTGGCCTTTGGAGACTTGTCCTCACTGAGACATTCCACCCCCTGCTCTGAGATATCCCTAGAAATTATGGCTGGTAAAGAGCTCATTTCAGCCACCACCCTACTTAGGTGGAGACCAAGAGTCAGACAGGATCAGAGAGGGGAAGCAAACTGCCCAGAGTCACACAGCACATCAACAGCAGAGAGCCAGTGTGACCAGACAGGTAGTGAGTTAGGGCAGATTTAGAGTCAGCAAATCCGGATTGTAATCTCGGCTCTGCCACATACTGGCTGTGTCACCTTAGATGAGTTATTTAACCTCCGTGAGCATCCATTTCTCCACCTATAAAATGAGGATAATCTCGAATTCACACAGTTCTCAAGAAGATGAAAAGGGATTGCAATGCCAAGTCCAGGGTTAAGTGCTTAATAAAGGGTAGCTAAAAGCAGCCTACCTAAAAAAGCAAAGAAGAACAGCACAGAGGAAAGGCGTTTTAGGCAGAGGCAAATGTGAGCGAAAGCATAAACGTGGAAGAGACCAAGGTCAATTCTGGAAGTCCTTGTCAGCAGTGGTGGCTGAGGCCAGAGGTGGGCAGAGGCCAGGGCACAGTGGGCTGTGGGCTTTATTAATCCTGAGAGCATGATAGGGCAGGAGAGAAGGCGGTCACTCAGGCTGCACTGAGTCTAGAAAGTCCACCCCGGAGCCCAGCACCACGCCTTTGCTGACCTGCCGTGTGACTCCCAGCTGTCTCTGTCCCTCTCTGGGCTCAGCCTCCTGCTCCTATAGCAATGAGAGTGACTCTGGTCAGGGTTTGCAGATAGGTATATATTTTTTTCTGAATTTCCCTCTTTACTGCCCTTTCACCCCAAGGACAGGGTGCTCCATGAGAAGAACTCTGGCATCTGTTCCAGAACCTAGTGTCCCCAGCACCCAGCCCATCAAATAAATGAGTGAATAAATGAATGGATGGACATTATCCTTTCTCTTTGGAAGGGTGGGGGTTAAAGCAGAATCCCTCTGCCCCTCACTCGCCCTCCACACACCTTCAGTGCGTGGACACTGCCCCATTTGCCAATTTTCCAGCACCTTTGTTTTCTTTTCTTTCCAGAAAATGTCTTTGTTTCTATTCTTTCTTGAGAGCAGAAGTGCCTTCATGGTGGCAACGGCGGCTCTCCAGAAGTGTGACAAAAGTGCCTTCGATTTCTCCTTTTTACATTTCTCCATTTCCTTCTATGGACATCTGTGACTTTTCACATAGAAAATTATGATACAAAGGAGGTGAGCCGACTGTCAAGGAAATACAAACAGTTGCTAAAAATAAGAAAAAGTGCTCAGCCTCCACCAAATAAAATAATGCAACTGATAACTACCCTAAGAATCCGATGCGATTGGTAAGGATCAAAGTTGACTAATGATCTGTGTTGGTGAGGAAATGGCTGGTTCATGCCCTTCCGGTGGAGGGGAGAGGCATGAGCTTGGAAAACTGGCCTCACCCCTTTGGAGAACAATGTGGCAACATATACGAAACTGTCTGACGGAAATCACCTTCCACTCTGCTGTGGAACTTCTTGGAATTTACCCGTCAGATATAATTACACATGGAAGAAATGAGGGTAAAATGTGACCCATTGCGACACTGCTTGTGATGGCAAAATACTGGAAACCTAAACGTCCCTCAGTAGGAGACTGGCCAGGTACACAATAGTACGACACAGCTTAGGAAAACAAATTATCTAATGCAGAGGCTCTTATGGGCTGACACCGTCCAGAATAAGGTCCAGGACATAAAAGCCTGTGGAAAACGCACAGAGCAGACTCGCATGTACGGTCACATGTGGTCTGCTATCTGTGACTACGAAAGGGAAGTCATATGTATTTGCATTTGCTTGTAAATGGATAAAATATCTCTGGAAAGATCCCCAAAAGCATGACTTGGATTGCTTTTGAGGGAGGGAGATTAGGATGCTGGGACCTGAGGCGGGAGGGGAGCTTTTCGCTGTACATCTTTTTGTACCTCTGACTATTCGAATGATGTCTATTATCCATCCCCAAATATTAGAATTTAAAAACAAAATTAAAAAAAAAAGGTTTAATAAAGAAAGTAAGATAAATCTATTCTCTACCCCCTTTAAATTTTACGCCTACAAATTTACCAGCAACACTGGCTATGAACATTGTCCTTGGATTAAACAGAGGCCCAGGGAACAGGTGACCTGCCCAAGGCCACTGGGTGGCTTTGCCAAGGTTCTGGTCACCATTTATAACTTCCTGTACAATTGGGATGATACCAGGTAAGATCCCTGGAATTTTCTGTGCTGTTAATTGCCTTCCGTGTCTGACTGGAGCCAAGGTTTGCAGCTCAACAATTGCCAGGACTGCAAATTGCCACGCTCTAGAGATGGCCTGTCATGGTTAGAGGGGAAGATTGACACATGGCTTTGCTCCAGGCAAAGGGAAAGAAATCAGTAAAGATTCAGGATTGTAGGCAAGTGGGGTTTTCCACCTTACACCCAAGGAGGGAGTCTCCCTCCTGAAATGTCATTTTCCCTGGGACCTCATTCTTGGAGGAATGGCCCAGAGCTCGGATGCCCTGTTACATGTGAATCAGATGCCCACTGTTACTCATGAGAAAAACAACTTGCTGTATAGAGGACAGAACCGAGGAATAATATCTGAGCTTTTGTACTTGATAAGAAGGGGATAAACAGGCATTTGAAAAATGGACCAAGGATGTGTGAGGCAGTTTATTGAAATAAATACCTGGAAAGATACATTGCAGCCAGGGAAATGCAGAGTGACAATGAGAAGGTACTTACATTCAGCAGTCTGGGGGGCATTCTGGGAAGGGGGTCCCCTCCTCACACACAGCACAGGTTACAGTGTTGTGGGAAAAGAACGCAAATACCCTTGAACCCAGCCCTCCTACTCTGTGCCCTCATCTCATGGCAGGAATGAGACCCCCCTGGTATGCACACTATCCACAGCAGCAAAACTCAGGTTATGTGAAGGCCCAGGGAAGTGGGGGGTGCATTATGATGCTGTCACTGCCATTGACTTAACAGTGTCCCCCACCCAGGATTAGGGGGAGTATGAGGGAGGCACAGAGAATAGAAATAAGGACTCTGGGTCCAGAGTTCAAATCTTGATTTTGCGACTCAAGCATGTGCCTTTATTCCTTGGTACCTCAGTTGTTTCCTCACCTGTGAAACAAGGATAATCATACTAGTACCTGTTTCAGAGGATTGTGATGATTAAATGAGACAGCGTTTAGAGCGGTGCCTGGCCCAGAGAAGCGTTCCTTAACTGTTTGCTGAATCCATGTCTTAGAGAAATCTCTAAGAGCTTATTGTTGAGTAAGAAAGTTAAAACAAAAAATATTGTCATCTGCATCAACAAGGCCCTGTAGATGTCTAGGTGTGTCTGAGATTTCATGAGCATAGAAAACTGTGGGACACATAGTTAGTTGTCAAGGATTATCATGAAAGAAGGTGGGGGGAGTGAGCAAAAGAAAAACATTTAAAGATTCTTTATGATCATTTTTATGCTGTTATGAAATTATATACATCTATATAATTTATTAAATTAAATACATGTATATAAGAGAAAGTTTCAATGATTAAAAAAGGAAACCAAGAGAGGAAAAGACGTTATCTCCCACGGGGCCAGATGGGGCACCCAAGTATGAAATGAGGGCAGAAGTCCAGCCAGCCAATGAAGGGATCTTCCCAACACAGCATTTATTTCAAACTCGGACAATTTCTGATAAATATTTACTCCTAATATCTGGAGGAAAGAGGGAGGGAGGTTTTAAAATCCCATTAGTTTTTGAAGAATTGCCTTTTATCTGTGGGAATTTCCCTAGAGGGATGTTGGCAGCATCCCTCACCCCCACCTCCAACCCCCTTTCTGGGCTTCGGCTGTAAAAAGGAAATTTTCAAACTACCTTTTCCATGTTAGCAGTTGGGGCCAAGAAGGTAATAGTAAAAAGTTCTGAAAACTCCAGGACAAATGCAGCTTGTCCTACTCCCTCCCCAACTGGCTCTACAATATACTTTTTTTTAAGGGTCTGATTGGCTTTATTGAATGATTCATGAATCGGGCAGCATCCTATCTAGTAAATAAAAAGTCATACCTCTGCACAGCAAATCTTTAAGTGCAAATATGGTCTTGTCCTCTCTTTTAAAACCATATTTATTGTCATCCAAATTTAATCCAAATTTCTTTTCAGGGTAGGTCCTGCTGGATCTGACATCCTGGCACTCACTCTAAAGCAACTAGGCCCAACCGGGTGGAAGTGCAGTTCTCTTGGGCTCCTAGTCCTCTCTCCAATCGTCCGCTTTTCATACATCGATCCCTCCCCACCCCACCACCTCGCTAACTACCCCCATCCACAGGCCTCAGCTAGGATGTTGCTTTCTTCCAGGCCAGGCAGGCTGCCCAGGCTCGACGAGGAGCCGCACTAGAGTAGGTGCCTGATTTTTGGTCTTTTACCCCGCAGTCAGATTCGTGAGGGCAGAAGCCACATTCCCGCAGTCTGCGGTCTCTGTGTTGATTTGGGACATTTGGGGTTGGGGTTCAGTGACCCCTCCCCCATACTAAGGCCATTCCAACCCCCTCGGAGCTGGTTCCGGCCTGGAGCAGAGGCTGAGGGCTGCTGACTGGCACTGCCTCTTTTAAGGGGGTGCGGCTGGGATCCTCGAGAGGAGGATGTCAAAAAGAGTCCACGTTCATCTCAGGCAGAGGGCCGGAGAGCTTTGCCCCGCATGAATATGGCCAAGGCGCTCCGCCGGGAAGCCTGCCCCTCACAAAGATGGCGCCCGCGGGCTCCTATTGGTGGCTGGGGGCTCCTTGGCCGGCGCTGATTGGCGGGGGGCGCGTTAGGGGCGGGGCGCAGCGGGGAGGGGCGGGGCCCCGCGGCTCCAGCCCCGCGTGAGGTGGCGGGCGCCGCGGCGATGTCGCGGGCGCGCGGGCCCCTGCGCGCCGCCCTGTCCCTGGCCGCGGCGTCTCCGCGCGGCGCGGCGGCGCGGGGCGCGGCGCGGCGAGGGTTGAGCGCGAGGCCCGCGCCGCAGGAGCCGGGCATGGCGTATCAGGTACCGGGCCGGCGGGCGGGGCGGCCGGCGGTGAGCCACGTGGGCTGGGCCCGGAGCCGCCCGGCATCCGGAGGGGCCGGGGCCCGGGGGCGGAGACACCCTGGAGCCCGGGGGTGGGGACCGGGGCTGGGGAGGGGGTGTTCCGCCTGAGACCGGGGAGCGGAGTGAGTGAGCGAGCGGATAGGACCACGAAGGCCACCCGGCGCCTCCTCGGGGGGTCGGGGGGGCCGGGATCCCCGTCTCCGCAGCCCGAACCGGCCGAGGGGGGTCCCGGAGTCTAGATTTGGGGCTGAAACCCCCCAGCCTTCCGGAGGTGGCGATCCAAGGGCCTTGGTGGACTGCGAGGCAGACAGGAATCGGCAGCGATGGGGCTGGGGCAAGAATCTGGAAAACAGAAAACTTCCTGCTGGCTTCATGCCAGGGGCCAGTTGCCAGAGTCCAAACTTGATGCTAGCCAGGCAGGTGGCGCCGGTTCGATGGGGGTGGGTCCGCCGACCCGCCTCGGAGGAGGCCCTGAGAGGGATGAACAAACAGCATCCCCACTCTCACCCCCGGTGTGGACCCTCCTGAGGATGACCCACCTGCCTTCCGGGCTGGGTGACCCATGGGCCACCTGCCTCCTTCCCAACCTCCTCCTCCTCCCCATCTGATTGATGGCGCTTCTCTGGGTCAGAACGTGGAACCCCAGTCATCAGGGTTGGGCCTGGAAGCCTTTAGGAATTCCTCATTCTAATTCTTCCACTCTCAGACCCCAGCCTTCCGTGGTTCTGGCCCCATGGTGGACCTAATATGGTGCTGGACCCCAGTGGAGGAGATCCAGGGCAAAGGCTCCAGGGGTGAAGCCTGGGGAGCTCAAAATAGGCCCGTTAGTCATGTTACCTGCTTAGTCTGACACTCCCTGGGTGGGGCTGAACTGCCGCAGGCTCCCATCTCAGCCAGAGTGGGAACAATGCCACTTCTCTCTCACTGGTGCCTAATCTCTAGGCTGGGGCAACAGGACTGGCAGGCGGGCTGGTTCCCTCGCCTGGCTGCTGGTGCACTGGGTTCCTCTGTCCTTATGGACCCTTAGCGAGCCTTAACCTGCTACCTGGGGACTGTGATTACCAGGATGCTGTACGCACACTCAACACCCTCCAGACCAATGCCAGCTACCTGGAGCAGGTGAAGCACCAGCGAGGTGACCCCCAGGCACAGCTGGAAGCCATGGAGCTGTACTTGGCACGGAGTGGGGTGCAGGTAAAGTGGGCAGGGCCTGTGACCACCTGCCGCTCTATCTGTGAGTCCTGTTGCTGAGGTGGGGACCTTGTCTGTCTGTCCCAGGTGGAGGACTTGGACCGGCTGAACATCATCCATATCACTGGGACCAAGGGGAAGGTGAAGGACAGGACCCAGGGGGAGGCTATCCATTGAGGTGGGGGGGGCGGTGCTGCCAACACAAGAACTCTGTAGTGCCAGATGGATCCCACAGTCATTGGGGAGGGGGAATCACTTCATGGATTGTATAAATGTCTAACTTTTTTAAATTTAAAAGAAAAACAACAAAAAAGAACTTTTCTTTCTAGGGCTCCACCTGTGCCTTCACTGAACGTATCCTCCGAAACTATGGCCTGAAGACAGGATTCTTTAGGTACTGAGGTGCAGAGGGATATGGTGACTCTTAGCTCACTGGGGACTGTGGAACCAGCCAGCCCCTCAGGGCCAGGGTCACGCCCAGGAGGTCAGCTGCTTCTCTCTCTGCTCAGTGTTTATTCACTCAATAAACATTAAATTAGCATTTACCACATTTGCTCAAGTTTATGGCAGTCTTTAATTTTCACAACAAAAATAATTGGGGAGGGTGGCAGCAGAGAATGGTCACTTTTTTTATTAACCTAAATTCCATATGCAATTTTTAAATCACAGAAATATTTATTGAATAGGGTGTCTTTGTGGTAAGGAGATGAAAACCTTAAATGATAAGGGTAGTTTCTGACATTTATGCTGTCTCCTGAGTGGGCAGTGGAGGGAAGCCCTCCACTCCGCCGGCCTCAGCTACTGCTTTGTCCTCAAGGAAGCACCCCCTCTTGGTCGTACTCAGGCATCTAGACTCATACCAGAAGATGGGGACAGGGTGGATGTGGATCCCTCTTCCCTGGGCTGTACATGCCTCGTTTTTAGCTGGTCGGTCACCTGTAAAGCAGTGGGATTAACCTGGTGGTTAATTGCTCAGGATTTGGTCCCTGGGGTTGGGGCATTTAAGATTTTTGCCTCCTTATATGTAACCAGTGCCTTCAGGTGACTTAGAAGCATCTGAAACCAGCTAACTGAGGTTATTTCAGGGCAGTGTGTTTTCCCTAAATAATTGTTCAAAATAAAGACTCATGATATGAAAGGGCCTTTGAGGATTCAAATATAAGCCAATAATCCCTCCTCTGAAAAACGTTTTTGGGTAAAATCCCAGCCCTCGACTTGGGCCCATGTAGCCTCATTGGCCAGCCCAGGGATGCACAGCAGGGCTGAGGCACAGGGAACTCCCGAGGGACTCAGGAGAGGTGAGGCACAGAGGCCAGTGGCGTAAGGGGCTGAGCCCACTGGGGCCCAGGAGGTCAATGGAAGGAGCTGGAACTCTCTTGAGGACAGGAGAAGCCACAATGGTTTTTAGCAGGACAGTGACATCGTCAGATTTGTGTTTCCAAAAGACAGGTCTCACTAGCGGGTAGGGGAAGGCCGGGGGCCCTTGGGCAGGGAGTCCTGATGACCTCAGGTCTCCCGGCAGCTCTCCCCACCTGGTGCAGGTGCGTGAGCGGATCCGCATCAACGGGGAGCCCATCAGCCCTGAGCTCTTCACCAAGCACTTCTGGCGCCTCTACCACCGGCTGGAGGAGACCAAGGTGCCCATGCGTGAGGGCTGGTGGGTGGGCAGGATAGGGAGCACTGGGGTGGGTGGACGGACCCAGAAAGCACTGCACAGCCCAGGACCCCATCTTCCCAGAGCAAGGCTGCGGGGGCCCCAGGCTCTGACATGCTCCTATCCACAGGACAGCGACAGCTGTGTCTCCATGCCCTCCTACTTCCGCTTCCTCACACTCATGGCCTTCCAAGTCTTCCTCCAAGAGAAGGTGCGTGCCCACTCCCCAGAACCCTGTGTCTGAGGCTTTTGGGAGGGGAATCTTAGCAGGCTGGGGGCTCCCATGTGGCACCTGGGCACCCTTGTACCTGTTGCCACGCTCTCTGGTCCTCTGCAGGTGGACCTGGCAGTGGTGGAAGTGGGTATCGGTGGGGCTTACGACTGCACCAACATTGTCAGGTAAGGGTGGCTGCTTGTGGAGGTGGGTGGTGGCCGGAAGCCCAGGCAGCCCAGGGCAGGGGCATCATGATCCTTTTGTCTTCTGCAGGAAGCCTGTGGTGTGTGGGGTCTCTTCCCTTGGCATCGACCACACCAGCCTTCTGGGGGACACAGTGGAGAAGATTGCATGGCAGAAAGGGGGCATCTTCAAGGTGACCAGGCAGCCCCAGGGATGGGGAGGTACATGGAGGCCGCGGCCGGGTCCTTTGTATCCTGACTCAGAACAAGATCTTGGGCATCATTAGGGTCTGGGCTGTTGTCTCAGCTCTTTGTGTGACGGAAGCAAGTTGAGCCCGATCTCTGGCCTTCGTCTCCCTATCAGGGGGTTCCCATAGGTCCCATGGAGGGAGGCTAAATGGCCCACCCAGCCCAGGGATACGGGGGCCAGAGACCTTTGGCACCCCATCTTACTCTCCCCGTCCTCCACAGCATGGTGTCCCTGCCTTCACCGTGCTCCAGCCTGACGGTCCTCTCACAGTGCTGCGGGAGCGTGCCGAGCAGATCTCAGTGAGTCTGAATGGAAGTGCCGGGGACTGCCTTACCCTTTCGGGCCTCATTTTGCTCATCTGTGCGGTGCGGGTCAGCTGCTCTTCCAGCTGGAGCGCATCTTGGTTCTAGGAGCAGGGCTTGGTGGGGAGAGATGGGAGGGATGATGACATTGGGAAGGCCAGGGTGGCAACAGCAGCTCCCGGGATTCCTCTGCAGTGTCCCCCGATTCCTCTACAGTGTCCCCTCTACCTGTGCCCACCGCTGGAGGCTCTGGAGGAAGGGGGGCCGCCGCTAACCCTGGGTCTGGAGGGAGACCACCAGCGGTCCAATGCTGCCTTGGCCTTGCAGCTGGCCCGCTGCTGGCTGCAGCAAAAGGACCATCAAGGTGAGTGGGCAGGTGGGTGGGCAGGCAGGTGGGCAGGGGGCACGTGGAGCCTGCCTCTGAGGGTTCTGAGAACGTTCAGTCTCACATCGTCCTCCCTCGCCCCCAGGTGTCGGGGAGGCAAAGGCGTCCAGGCCAAGCCTCCTGTGGCAGCTGCCTCTGGCCCCCGTGTTCCAGCCCACACCCCACATGCGGCACGGTGAGTTGGATCTTCCTGCCCAGCAGGTTCCTTCAGATAATTCTTCCAGCTTCTGTTTGAGAAGTGGGGGCAATTCGAGATGGTGTCCAGAGAAAGGACTCTCAATTCAGTACGCGTTAAACAGCCCCTGATTTTGAGTTCACGAACTCTCGGTGAAGCTCAGTTTCCCTACCCATCTAGTGAGATGATTATAGGGCCCCCTGTGAAGTGACATCACTAAGGGGCTGAGCCCAGAGCCTGGCAGGTGCGGGATCAAGTCCCCAGCCAGTGGTAACCTGTTACTGTCATCCTTGTCATCAGCACCGTAAGACTGAGGTTCTTGAGAATGGCGATGTCAGACTTCTTGCTCTCCCCAGAGCCTTCAGCACATAGTAGGTGTGATCAGGGCTGTTTAACGCGTGGGGTGCCCACATCAGGGCCATGACACAGCCCTGGAGCCAGCTAGACCTTGGCTCACACCCCAGCGCCAGGGCTCACGTGCACTGTCACCTCACCCCTCTAAGCTAAGGGCTCTCCGCCTGTAACAGGGACTCATGAGCGATAGCCCCCCTCAGGCTGCCTGGAAGATTCCACCAGACGAGGCAGAGGCAGCCAGGGAACTGATCCGGGTCATGCCGGGTCGCAGGCCCTGGTGCCGGTCCCTCCCCGGAGTGCTGAGGCGGGGGCGCTGCGGGGTCGCTGCGGGTTACAGGCTCGGATGAGAGAGGATGTGGGAGGGCCGCCCCCCTCGCCACCGCTGAAAGGCCGCCTTGCCCACCTCCCCCAGGGCTTCGCGACACCGAGTGGCCCGGCCGGACTCAGGTGCTGCGGCGCGGGCCGCTCACCTGGTACCTGGATGGCGCGCACACGTCCAGCAGCGTGCAGGCCTGCGTGCGCTGGTTCCGGCAGGCGCTGCCCCGCCGCGGGGGCGCGGGCAGGTGACCGCTGGGGGGCGGGGCCGGGGCCCAGGGGACAGGGCCGGAGGGAGAGGCGGGGCCCAGGGGACAGGGCCGGAGGGAGAGGCGGGGCCCAGGGGACAGGGCCGGAGGGAGAGGCGGGGCCCAGGGGACAGGGCCGGAGGGAGAGGCGGGGCCCAGGGGACAGGGCCGGAGGGAGAGGCGGGGCCCAGGGCACAGGGGCAGGACTGGGCTGGATGGAGGGAGAGGCGGGGCCCAGGGGACAGGGCTGGAGGGAGAGGCTGGGCCCAGGGGACAGGAGCAGGACTGGGCTGGATGGAGGGAGAAGCTGGGCTCAGGAGACAGGGTTGGAGGGAGAGGCGGGGCCCAGGAGACAGGGCTGGAGGGAGAGGGGGGCCCAGGAGAAGGATGGTTCTGGGGAAGGGGAGGGAGATGCGGCTCTCTCAACCCCTCGTCGCCCCTCGCAGTGGGACGGAGGTGCGTGTCTTGCTCTTCAACTCGACAGGGAACCGGGACGCCGCGGCCCTGCTGAAGCTGCTGCAGGTGAGGGGCTGGCCGGCTGGCGGGAGGGCGACAGTCAGCCCCAGCCTGCCCCCTCACTCACCCCTAGCGGTGGCTTCAGCCCTGAGCCAACGCTTTTGTCGGTTCTAGAATGAGGTGCATCCTCCTCCTTTGGACTGCACTGAGGGTGAAATGTAAAAGCCGGGGGCACAGGGGGAAAGCCTAGTCACTGGTCATGGCCCTCATGCTCCTCCACGGTCAGACTCCAGCCCGGAGTGAAAGGGGGACCAGCTAGTGTGCGACGAGCAGGCTCCGGACTCACTTGTCATGCCTCCTCAACCCACTAGCATATGACCTGGGATGAGAGCCTCAGTTTTCCTCTCTGGACAATGGGGTGCTACTGAGGATTCCTGCTTCTCAAGTTTGATTTAAGGAGTTGCTGGGCTAAAGCACGTCGGGGCCCTTCTCTGCTCTGGAAACTGAGGCCGCCCTAAGCTGTCAGGGCTGAAGTGGTTCCTGGGGGTCATTTCCTGTTCCACAGACCGGGCGGCCGAGGCTGTGCATATCCAGAACCTCTGCCGTTTGTGCAGAAAGCTTTTGCCAGCCTGGATTTGGAGCCTGCCCAGTAGCTGGCTGACCTTAAGATGTAGCTCCCGCCCCAGCCTCAGTTTCCCCATCTGTGGGGATGCTACCCAGGCCACAGGCCAGGCAGGGTATACTGAGGTCGATGGGGGGCAGCCGAGGTGCTGTGTCTGGGATTATGCAGCATCCCCTGCAGTTGAACTGCCATTGGGGGGCATCTCCAGAGATGAAGGTGTATATGTGGCCTCCGAGGGACTGTGTGGAACTTAGGGGTGGGGTGGGCATCTGCTCAGGGCTCTGCCTCCAAGCTTTACCCTTTGGCCCTTCTAGCCCTGCCAGTTCGACTATGCTGTTTTCTGCCCTAACCTAACAGAGGTGTCACCCATGGACAATGCAGGTGAGAGGTGACAGGCATGGTCCCTGGAAGTGGGCAGGGGATGCTCTGTTGGTGACAGTGGGGGCTTCAGATTTGGAGGTCTAGGGTAGAAGCTAAAATTGTTTTATTCTATAAATATCCTTTGGTACATTTTGAATTTTGCGTGTGACTGCAATACTGAAAAAGAATTAGTGGGGAAAACATTTTTCAAAATGCAGGTTACAACTCACTGAAATCAATTTAGTGGGTCTCAACTAGCACTTTTTATTTTAAACTAAATGGAGTAGAAAATATCTGTGTGCTTGGCACGAAATAAGGGCAGGTGCTGTTTTGTGAGGATTCTGTTCCAGAAATTATTATGTACACATGTGAGTGCTGTGGGTCACATTCAAAGAAATTTGAAACCGACTGTCAGGGAAAGCCCAATAATCTGCATTTCTAGAAATGCTTACGCCCACCTGGTGGTAGACTCTGTCTATTTTACAGATGGAGGCATTGAGGCTAGGGTGGGGAGATGTGCTCAGTGGGCAAAAGCCCCAGCTTCAAGGCTGAACTGCCTGGCTCCGCTTCTCAGCAGCCCAGAGACAGTGGGCAGGTCACGGAACCTTCCTGAGCCTCAGTTTCCTCACAGCATCCTCTGTAAGGGCTGATAATGCATATAAAGGGCCTGGCATTAAACAGGTGCTCATAGCATGCCTGCCCTTTCCCCGCCCCCCACTCCCATCCCCCTCGATGACGTGCCTGTCTCCATGCCCTGCAGACCAGCAGAACTTCACAGTGACACTGGACCAGGTGCTGCTCCGGTGCCTGGAACACCAGCAGCACTGGAGCCGCCTGGATGAGGAGCAAGCCTGTCCGGAGCCTGGCGGGCCCACGTCCTTGCTGCTGGCGCCCCGCCCAGTGCACACCCACAGCACCAGCTCCCTCGTCTTCAGTTGCATCTCCCAAGCCTTGCAGTGGATCAGCCAAGGTCGGGACCCTGTCTTTCAACCACCCAGTCCCCCACGGGGCCTCTTCACCCACCCGGTGGCAGGCAGCGGGGCCACCGTACTCCGGGAGGCTGCTGCCATCCACGTGCTGGTCACAGGAAGCCTGCACCTGGTGGGCGGTGTCCTGAAGCTGCTGGAGCCCTCCCTGTCCCAGTAGCTGAGGCGGTGGGCTTGGAGGTGGGGCCTCCCCACACCTGCCCTGCTCCTCTCCATGAACTGCCGTATAAGGTGCCTTGTATTTTCTGCTTCCCTGATTCCATCTAGACTGGCCCAGGGGCCTGGGTTCTGGGCAGTGAAATAGAGGGATGGTGGGTGGGAGGCTGCGATCCGACATTGTCTGAGCCAGCGGTGTCCCTGGCCTCCCCTTCCTGCTGAGACAGCCAGGGGGCTTCCCAGTTCTCCTGTTATGGTGGTAGGCCTGACAGTCCCACCCATCTCCCCCCCACACCTGCTTCCTGCCTCGGTCCCAGCTTATTGTGTGAGCTGCCTGGCCAGGCCTGGGGTCCTGCCAGGTGCAGGTCTTCTGGGAAGGAGAGGGTCCTTGCCTGGGGCCTCCTGGGGATAAGAAAGTGGCTGAATTGGATTAAAGCTTTTAACTTTTTAAAAAAAGAGAAAGCAAAACATTTGCTTTAACTCTTGACCTCTAGTGTCCTCAGCAGACAATAGGGGAGTGGGGGCTGCAGTGGTTCAGAACCGAATTGTGTGGAAGCCTGGACTGTGTGGCCTGGGACAAGTCCCTCCCTCCCTCTGAGCCTCAGGTGGCCTGACGTCTGTTGAGCATACATCAGGCACTGCTTTGCAGACTTCGGAGACCTTGTGATTGAGAATTCTGATTTTACAGACGAGGTAACTGTGGCCCACAGTCACCCAGCCAGTAAGTGGCAAGTCCAGAATGTCAGCCGAGAGCCGCTCCTCCCCTTTGCCCAGCCCAGCCCAGCCCAGCACTGGTTTCAGGGTTTGATTTATTGGTGTCGAGTATATAGGGGTGGGCCCAGGTCAGGCAGCCTGGCCACTCCCATCTGCCGCCTTCCTGATGGGCTAGAAGGGAGGGGTCTTTATGTGACAGTTGCAGGAAGGAGCTAGAGCTAGACTCCCCTGTTCCCAGGCTGGGCACCTCTAGGCTTCAGTCTGCCCCCCAGAGTTGTGCCAGTCCAAGTGTGGATGCCGCTGGGCTCGGATCCTGGTGGTTCTGGGCTGGCCACGGAGGAGGCGCTTTTGGCCTGGGTGGGCAGGGCCGAGTCTGTTTCGAGTCCTCGCCTTCTGCCCAGCCCAGGTCACCGAGTGTTGGATCCAGCTTACAATGACAGGGACTTGGGCTTCTACAGCAGTGTGGACATACAGGGCAGGGGTCTGTCTCTCCGCGGTCCGGGGCAGCTGCACCCCAGGCCCACTGAGTTTGAAGGTTCTGCAGGGTGGGGTGGGGGGACCCCAAGGCATTCCAGGCTGGTGTCGCCGCTGGCAGCAGGCCGCTGAGAGGGAGGCAGGAGGGGCGGGCGTAGAGGGCACGGTTCATCCTTGGTCGAGTGGAAGGGTTGGGGTCCCGGGGTGAGTTCGTGACCAGTGGTTCCCAGCTGGTGGCTGCTCGGTCTCTCTCGTTGGGCAAGGGCTGGCCGGGTGGCCCCTGGGGTCCTGGGCTGGGCACTACGCCATGCTGCTGGTGGAGCAGGGGGTGCTCTGGGTGCTCCCGATGCTGTGGTTGGTGCTACTGCTCTCTGAGGAGGCCGGGGCAGCCACCGCCACCACGGGCTCCCGCTTGCTGGGGGGACCTGGGGGCAGGGGCGGAGGTCAGGGCCCCGGCCAGGGCTCCCCACTCCCCCAGAGGCTTTGCCAGGCTCCCCCAGGCGGTGGTGGAGGGTCCTGCGCACTCACGGTGGGGGCCTGGCATACTCACGCGTGTGCGAGTAGATGAACCAGAGCGTGGCGGTGAGCAGGGCCCCGATGAGGAAGGCGCCAAAGGTGATGCCCAGCACGGCGGGCAGGACGAGCGTTTTGCCTGCGCCACCAAGGGAGGGACGGTCAGCCGTGCTGCCTTCCCCCGACTCCCTACCTTGTGCTGGCCGGTGCCCAGGGTCGGTGCGGGTCCCAGCTTAGCCACTGCCCTGACTTCTCAGAACCTCAGTCTCCTTAGGTAGCAGGTGGGTCTGGCACTAACTAACCTGTGGTTGCTATGGCCATCCACCCAGAGGGCCTAGCCAGGCCTCTGGGCGGTGTCTCTGCCTCCCAAGGCTGAGGGACATGCATTTAGGGACGCTATGATCTGAGCAAAAAGAAGGGGCCTGGGAGTCCCGAGCCTGCCCTGCCTTACTCTGTGACCTTAGGTCAGTCCCTGTCCCTCTCTGAGCCCTATACCATGGTGGGGACGGGCCAGAGCACCTCTGAGGACTCTTCAGCTCTGCTCTTGGGTTTTCCCAAGCCTCATCCCTCCCATACCCCTGACTCCTGTGTGACTATGGGTCAAGCAGCCTCCGCTTGGGCCTCTGACTTTCTATCCAGGCAGTGGAGTGATCAGCCCTGTTCTCCTCGGTGTGAGCTGGGAGTGGGGGCTGCATCCTGGCCCGGGCTGGGTGGCAAAGAGAGGGGTACCCCCCCCCACCTCCAGTGTTGGAGTCTCCTGCCGGGTGGGAGCCGCAGGGAATTAACAAAGAGGCTGGAGGATGCTGGGCTGAAGGGGCATCCTCCATGCTGGGGGCCTTAAGGAGGGTGAGGCCGGCACCATCCCAAGGTATCCTCTGTCCTATTCGGAACTGATTCTGACCCCACTCCCCCACCCCCCGCCGCCCCAGTAATGTTGCCCAGCAGCCGTGGGGATGAGAAGAGCCAAAGGCTCTCCAGATCAAAGATGCAGCTGCGGCCCCTACTCCAGGCTGCCAAGCCCTCATCCTGCCTCCCAGGGCTGCTCCCTCTGGGGTCTGCCCTGCCATGTGCCAGGGCCTCCTCCCTCTGGGTTGTTCGTGGTGCCCCACTCTGACGTCAGCCCCTGAACCTCAGGAGACCTAGAGAGCGCTCACCAGGCATGCCAGGGCTGACGATGTTCAGGTCCATGGAAAGAGTCCTGTGGCCTTCCTAGGGGAGGAAGAGAGAGCCGTTGGTGGCACGGCCTTCGAGAGGAAGCTTCCAGGTTTACTCCCTGGCAGCTCCCTCTAGGGCCTTGGCTTTGAATCCCATCCCACCACGTCTGGCTGGGAGCCTTTGAGCCTATGGAAGGGTGTTGGGCAGACAGCCCTTGGCTGCTGCTGGAATGTTCCCTGTGAGGTTTGGGGAGGCCCCCGACTCCCGTGAGGACTGTGGGAGCACTCCGCACTGCGTGCGTTCCCCTTGTGAACGCCTTAGAAAGATGAGCTCAGAGGCTTCTTTAGGTTCAGATGACCAGAGAGACCTTTCTACGTGCCAGGGCCTGGGGTGACTCTGAGTGTGGCAGGGGTGAGTGCCTGGGAGTGGAGACCCATTGGATGGTGAAGCCCCGTGGCTAGTAAATGAGCAAAATCAGAAAGTTGAGTCCTCTATGTTAACCCTCATCCTTGAGGTCTCCCGTGTCCTGAGATTACACTGGAGATCACACTACATGGGTGGGGAGGTGGGGGGATGGATGGATGGACAGACAGACAGTTGCAGCTGCACATCCTACCAACATCCAAGACAGCGAAGCCTTCAGAGGCTGTAGGGTGGCCTAAAGAGTACACCCCGGTGGCCAGAAGCCTCACCCCTAACTGTGGCTCTGCCTTTCGCCAGCTGCGCTTACATCCTCCCGGTCTGTCATGTCCCTTCCCTGAAACTCCAGACCCGAAAGCCCCCCTTGACCCTGGCAGGCCCCACTCACCAGGGACCAAGTCCTGGAACGCAGGGCTACAGTGCAGCTGAGGGTGCCAGTCTTGGGTGTGGGCACCATGTAGCCGCGGAGGAGGAAGCTGAAGCGCACGTCACCTTGAGGGCTCGGGGACAGCAGGCTCACGCAGCTGCCTTTGGCCGCCTGGCTCTGGATGAGCTCCACGGTCTCTGCCTCGAGCCCCAAATCCAGCTGGCAGCTGTCCAGCTGGAGCGTGAGTTCAGGGATCGATGGAGACACGCTCACCTGGGTAGGCAAGGGGGACGAGGCCCGGGCAGTTACTCTAAACCCTCCACCCTGCCTGCTCTCATGAAAGCAGCTGGATTCGTGCTAGAGTTCCTGCCCCTGAGCCCTGACTGAGACAGCAGCGGGCCTGCCTGGAGGAGGAGGAGGTGACATTTCGAATCTCTGCCTCTGAGTTCTGCCTCTTCCATCTCTCCCCTCCATCATGCACCATGCGCGCTCCCTCCTTCCACCGGGAAGTTAAATTCTCCTCTTCTCTGTGCTCATGGTGGGAAGAAAGGCTCTGAGCAATCTCAGGAGTTGGCGGGCCTGAGAAGTCAAGTCCAGTACCTGCACAAAGCCCTGTTGCCCCAGCTCGATGGTGTTGGAGGCCTGGAGGAATTGTGGGGTGAGGTAGAGGCCCAGCCGGAAGGAGAAGCGTTCTATGAAGATGCACTGCACCTTTTTCTGTAGGAGGTGGGAGGGAGACTTGGTCAGTTTGGGAGGCCCCTGGCCAGGAAGGCGACGGGTGGGGGTGGGAGCAGCAGTCATGTTCTAGCTGCCAGACCCTAGCCTCGCCTTTGGAAACAACAAAAAAACATGCACTTTCCACGTGTCATCTCAGTGGCTGATCGTTAAGCACCCCCGTGGGGGATCCTTTCTTATGCCACTGCTTACAGAAATGGGGCCCAAAAGCTAAAGTGATTTGCCCAGGGCCACACAGCCAGTATGTGCTAGAACCCCCTGATGAGCTGTGAATGTCACCCTCAGCAGTGACAGTGCTGCTCCCATTGTACAGAAGGGGAGGCTGTGACACTGGAGACACAGGGCATGTGGGATGAGCCTGAGTCTCCTTCCCGAGGCCTGCTCCCTCCCAGGCCAGGAGGGGGCCCCAAGATGGGTCAGCACGGTGACCATCGTCTCACCCGCTGCGGTGTTGAGCTTGAAAGGAGGTTGACGACCACCTGCAGGAACAGAGCCAGGGAGCTGGTCAGAGCCAGGAGGGACTCCACAGGGCGCCCCACCCAATACGCTGGAGCCAGCCCCTGGCAACCGAGCTCGCCTCCCTACCGGGCACCACGCCCCGCGCTCTGAAACGCCCTTCGGCCTGGAAGATGGAGGCGGTCCCTGGAGGGGGCACCAACTGGACTGGTACCTTTCGACCCCAGCTCTTACCTCGTTGCTGACCACGTTTTCTGTCAGTTCCATGTTACAGCTGGAGTAGGTGCTGCGTAAGACCAGTTGGTCATCTCTGTCCTCAGCCTGGCAGCTGGGGTCCAAGAAGGTCAGGCTCGTGATGGTGCACCTCAAAGTCTAGGCCAGGGTTGGGGAGGGGGGCACCGTCAGGCACCAGGCTCCCTGGGGTCTGTCTGTCACACCCCAGCACCAAGGTCTGACCAGAACCCAGGGGCCCCAAGTCACAGTCACTCCTCTGCTCTCCTCTCCATTCTTGTTAAGATTCCGTCATCCTACACCAGTTAAGACTTAATGCTCCTCCTGAACTTGACTCACTTTTGTACTTGGCTTGTTCTAGGCACAAAGACCTGTAACATCATGACTTTGATTTTCTACTCACTCTTTTTCTAATACTGTCTATTAAAATAAACGCAGAACTATTAAAAATTTAAAATTTATTGGGGTTCTACACATATGCACACTCCACCAGCATAATCTCAACCGCAGACTCTTAGACCTGAGGTCAGCAAACCGTTACAGAGCCAGATACAAAACGTTACATGTTGCAGACCATGTGGTCTCTGTTTTAATCACCCAACTTTGCCTTCATAGCCCGAAAGCAGCCATCAACAACGTGTAAACTTTATTTATAAAAAACAGGCACTAGGCCCTCGTTATCTCCTGTTCTAGAAAATTCTTGGAATGTCTCACGTTCTCAGGATCAAAGCATATCAGAGTCTTAGAGGCGAGTGGGTTGAGTGTTGTCGGAGGTCCCACTTGAGTCTAGCTAACTCACATCTACTGCAGAATGCTGTCCCTGACTGCCGCTGTCCCAGCTGCCCAGGGCCAGCTTAGGAGACGACAGCCCGCCAAATAAAAAATGGCTTTTTTCACTGGGGAAGCCCCAGTGACAGTGGGCCCAGAATTCAAACTCTGCACACTGACTACGGTCCATAAGTCCATAAGACTGTGTCCCACATTTGGGGGTGCATCTGTTGAGACCCTTTTCTTCGTGCTTGCTTCTATACAGACGTAGGTTCTCAAAACGTGTGGATTTTTAACAAATGGCATCATACTGTCCTTCATGCTTTAGCTTAGTTTTCTCTCTGAACAGCAAATCATGTACATCTTTCTGTCTCTATATTTATGGATCTAGGACATTCTTTTTAGTGCACTGTCACGTTCCAAAGATTGATGGGAAACCATGTACTCGTCCAGGCCCCTGAGACGGGGCAGCAGTAATGCCAGCCTTCACTGGCCGCTGTATCACCCCCTCCACCTCCTGGACATCTGTTGGGCCAGGCACAGGCAGGACAAGGAGGACAAGATGGGCCGTCGATAGGTGGAGCCCTGATAGGCCCCGATACCCCACACTCCAGAAAACCTCCATATGGACTTAACCACAGATTTAAATGTCATTCTAAAAATCCCCGAGACCACGGATGATTTGTCAAGGCCTTGGCAGCAAGATTTCCTGCCTCAGAAAGGCCAGAAGAGATGACAAAGGGAAGATGAGTCGCGAGGGTGGCCCAATGTCTACAAATGTCCAAAAAGTTAAAAACCGGGGTGGCCAAAATTTAAAGACCAGTAACAAACTGGGAAAAACGATTTTGATAAAAATGAAGAAAAAAGGCCCAACATCTTCTCCTTTATGTCAAAAGCCTATAAAAGTTATCTAGGAAAGCACACATCACAGCAATAAAGAGATGTAGGTTGTCAGTCACATGGAGCCATGCCCACACTCACTACTAATCAAAGAATGCCATATCCCACCTCCCACACTGGCTACGGTTTTTTAAAAAAGAAAAAAACACAAAAATATCGTCTGGAGAGAGGGCGAGCCACCGTGCTCTCATAAAGCAGCAGTGAAAATTGGAGTCGTCTTCTGGAAAGTAGGTTGCCAACATGTATCAAGACTTCTAGAATGTTCGCTCATTTTGACCCAGCAATCTCACTAATGTGGAAATCTATGCTAAGAAAATAACCCTATATAGAAAAGCTCCATGCACAATAACACTTTCTGCACATTTACAATATTGCAGAACTGGAAACAAGCGAAATGTCTACCAAGGGAGGAGGAGTTAATTACGGTGTGAACATTCGATGGAATAATCTGTGCTCGTTACATGTGATATTAAGCACATATGTCTAAGTTCCAAAAATATGCTAAGTGACTATAGCAGAAGACAAGTACATCTGATATGATTCCCCCGTAGAAGAAATTCGCAGAGAAAACATTCTAGAAAGAAACACACCAAAATATTGGTAGCCACTGTCTTTTTGGATGGGGAGATTGAGATTTTCTTCTTTTCTGATTTCCCCACATTTTTAAAAGAGCCTGTGTCATTTTTATAATCAATACCCTCGTTCCTCCGTCAGGCAGAAATCATATTGTGTAGGTGCTGTAGGTGGCCACCCTGCTCAGCCCGCATTTGGGATTAATGAGGAACTGTCTAGTGTCTATTGATTGAGCACTTACTGTGTACCACAGCTGGCTCAGCAGGTCAGAGCTCGTTTAGTTCTCACCACAGGGTAGGGACCGTTTTCAACCCCATTTCACAAGTGGGAAAACTGAAGCTTGCAGAGGGATGTGATTTGTCCCGCTGCCTGGGTTAGGACCCTAAGATTTTTAGGCTTGAGAAAGGGACCAGCGGCCCATGTCACCCAGGTCAGAAGGGTAAGTAAGGAACGGTTCCCTTACCGAGATGCGATCTTTCTTGAGTACCAGGGTCATGATGTCATCAGAGCACTTTGGCTGGATCAGGGACATGAGCAGCTCTTGATTGCAGCTCTCCTTGGGCGGGGTGGTCTGGACAGGTGTGGGTGAGGTCTGCGGCCCACTGCCTGCAGGGTAGCAGAGGCAGGCCGGGCAGAGGGTCACGGAGGGCTCCCTGTGAACCAGGCACTAAACACTTCTGTAGCCAGCTACTCTCACTGCCCCCAGGTTGCAGATGAGAAAAGTGGGAGTCGATGCAACTTGCCCATCTCACACAGCTGCACGGTGGTGTTCATCACCACACTGTGGCGGTGATCCAAGGAGAGGGCGAAGGAAGGCAGGAGGGCAAGGGAAGGGAGCTGGGCGCTCACCGCAGCTGCTGGCCCGAAGCGAGATGTCACTGGCCAGAGGGAGCTCCACAAAGGATGCTACCACGCCGGCGTTAAGCCCCCGGGCCTTCCCCAGCAGGCCTTGCGGTGTATCTGGGAGGTCGGAGCCACGGAAGTTCTTCTCTGGAAAGATCTTGAAGGAGTATTCACCAGTGGTCTAATGCCAGAGAGAGAGGCGGAGCACTTAGCCATGGACGTTCAGGGGGCACCCAGCTGAGCCTGGGCTCTGCCAGGCCTCAGCGCGGCTCTCTCTTTTGCTCCTGCTCTTTCCTCTCCTCTCATCTACTGGCTCCTGTTTGTCCTTCAACTCAGCATGGGGTTCACTTTTCCAAGAACTTTCCCTGACCCTGTGGGTTGGGTTAATGGACTCCCTAAGGGTTGATGGAAGGCTTCCTGGAGGAGGTGCCATCTAGGTGCTGATGAAAGGAAGACTAGGTAGTGCGCAGAGGAAGAGGGTGGGCCCAGAAGTACCATGGTCATGTGTCAAGGCTGGGGGGTGGGGCGTGGGTGCAAAGGTTTTCTCTTTGGAGAGAGCCTTGGTGAGGCCTGCACAGGACTGTCTGGGTCGTGGAGCAAGACTCACCAAGATCTGCATGTTGTGGTTGGCGTCGATGAGCCAGGACACGTAGGGTGGACCCTGCAAGATGAGCACGGCGTCGGGATCACCCGAGGTGCACCTCAGCTCCACCTTCACGGTCACTGTCCGGGGCCTGCGGGGAGACAGACCCCCATGTCAGTGGGGGCAGGAATGCGGGGTTGGGCAGGGTCTGAGAGGGCCTGGCCTGGCCGGGACAAGGCCTGGGGTTGACTAGCAGTCCCTACACCGTCACCTGGTGGGAAGAGGGACAGGTGTGGAAGTGAGTGGGGCTCAGACTCAGGGGCGGTGGGGACCATATTCCTGCTTGGCCAAGGGCGGCTCTTAACAAGGTGGGGGTGAAAGGGTGGGGCCTGGGGCAGGGTGGGGCACTCTTACCTGGCATCTGAGCCAGGCAGGACCCTAACGATGTGTGCCTCCTTGTGGCTGGTCACACCTTCCAGGCGGCAGCCGAGGACCGAGGCCCCCGCGAGTGGCCGCCATTCGAGCAAGTGGCCCATGTCCATGTGGCGCTCAGGGCTGCAGGAGGATGGTGACCTCGGGGCTGCGGAGACAAGTGCAACTCAGCCACCTCCCCAGCAGCCCACCCTTACCCACAGTAGACGTGGGGCAAGCAGGAGGAAGCCTGGGCTCCAGCCTCCCCACTCCCCCACTTACTACCAAGTGACTCAGGGCAAGAGTGTCATGTCCCTCCCCACCCTCACCTCAGGGTTCATTTAAGATATGAACTATGTCACATGTAAGGGACAAGGCCCTGCAACAACCAGCACCTCGCTCCCATCCATATTTTTCTTACAGCATTTCCCATGACCCAAAATTCTATCATTTGTCTGTGCACATGTTTACTGTCATCTCCCGACCACAGTGTCAGCTCCAGGAGGGCAGGGCCTGGGTCCTGTCCCCTGACCCAGGCACACAGTAGGTACACAACAGGTAAAAGTGCTGTTTTTGTAGGTCAAAAAGCTGACAAGCAGCGATTTCACGTGGTTCAATCTAATATTTGGTGAAAGGGTAATTACTGTCCCAATAAAGCATTGACTTGCTGTGTGTGACTTGGGGCAAATCACATCGCCTCCTGGCGCTTTCGTGTCCACATCTGAGGAATGGGCCAGAGGAATGCAGATTCCTCCAGTCCGGAGCCTAGAGAGTCTGTAGGAAAAGCTGACCTTGGTCCAGACGGAGGAGGATGCTTCTGGGGTCATTCAGCTTGGCGACAGAGGTGATGGCGCCCTTCGTTTCTGCCCAGTTGAGGACCTGGCTCTCGGTGAGGACTGGCAGGCGTGTGTTGTTGACTTCCGGGGACTCTTGCAAGGTGACCAGGCTGGGGTTCTGGGGAGACACACACAAGCTCGGAGTGCGGTTCCTGGACCTGAGTTCCCTGTCCCACGCGGGAGGTCAGGAGGTTATTTGGGAAGGCAGCCCACTGGCCGAGCAGAGGCAGACAGAGGAGAGAATATCGAGGCTAGTGGATCTCTAGTCAGCCCTGAACCACCCAACTAGCACCCCCACCCCACGCCAGATCTCCCACATCTCCCTTCCAGTCCTGGGGGGCTGGACAGACACATGTCTTCGTTCATCCACCTGTCCAAAACCATCCCCCACTCCTCCACAGTCATAACCAATCCACCCACGTTTATGACACCAGCTTAGCTGGCTACTGTCTGTTTCTCCTGTACTCTGCGGGTCAGTGAGGGACAATTTCTGCCTTGCCCATCCCCGCATGGTGCGCAACACATGGTAGGCACCGAGGAATATTTGTCTGACTTTGCTCCCGGCCCTAGGCCCAGCAGTCAGGATCCTGACTTGTCAGCCTCACCCTGACGCCTGGCGCATGGCAGGTGCTCCTGGCACGTGGGAAGGGAGAAAGGGAAGAAGGAAGAAATGGACGAATAAATAAATGAAAGGTAAATAGAGATGGTCCCTTCCCTGGGGGATCTTACCCTGCAGAAACGAGCTACACATCAAGTCATTTGAAACAACAGAAGACAGAGGACATTATTTAATAAGAAACAAAGGAGCGAGTCAGTTCCCCTGGATGGACAGGGATGGGAATTCGGGGGGTGTCAGCACCTCACTGTCCCCACGGACCATGTCCCGGGAGAGACCCTGGTGGGCAGGGAAGAAAACAGGGACGGCTTCCTGGTGGAGGTGTTGTCTTGAAGCCAAAGGATTCAGAGGAAGCTGTTGAAGTCTCGGACTCAGAATCTAACATTCCCTCTCCCAAGCCAGGGCATTGCGCTGAAGTGGCATGAAGGCTTCAGGCCAGATACTCAGGGGGACTGTAGGCAGACAGCACAGATGGTCCGCCTCGCATGGGGCAGGGCTTTAAGAAGGGGGCAAAGTGAGGAGCACCTGGGTGAGGGAGCCAGCCCCCGGGATGGAGGAAGGGTTGGGGCAGTGGTCTAGAGCTGGAGGGGGTGGGAGGGACTTTACCCAGTCTTACCCTCAGGGTCCTGGTCTGTAAAATGGGGCTGTAAAGGGGATTCGAAGGCAAGGCATTTGTCATTTGCCTGGTGCTGTGTCTGGCCCAGAGGCCAGTGTCCCCAGCAGGGCTGTGGCCCCCTCCAGTGGTGTCCCTGCAGGCCAAGGCCCCAGAGGCTCCAGCAGTGCACCCCGCTTCGGGTATTCTTAGCTCAGGGAGGAATGTAGGGGAAGGTGCGGCCAAGGCAGGAGCCAGTGGCTGCTGAAACCTTCCAGCCTTGGCAGCGGGGCACATTTCCGGCTCTCTGCGTCACCCAGCACCACGCTGGGCTCAGATCCCCAGCCTGGGCCACCTCCAGAGGGCAAGGGATGAGAAACGGGGATGAGGAGCCATTACAGGGCCTGGCTTGGGAGCTCCCTCCCTCTGGGGGCCTTCATGCTAGTCATCTCTGTCTGGATCCTTCCCCTCCCCCGCCCTGCATCCAGGTCTGTCTCGGGGTCTCCAGCTTCTCTCCCCCAACTGTCTCTGGTCTCTCAGTGTCTGTCTGTCTGTCCCTCCCGCAACAGGCCGACCCTCTTTCCATTTCCATTTTTCTTTGTGTCTCTCTTTCTCTCGTTATCTTTGCTGTTTTCGGTCCTCCCCACACCCCGCCCCACTTTTTCGGGCTGTCAGCAATAGCTGCTCACATCGGGGTCACCTTCCAGGGCCTCCATGAGGAGGAGGCAGTGCTGATTGTCCACCCCACTTCCTTCACCCCCTCGCTGTGGGTCCCAGCCTGTTACCTCCTCTCTTAAAACTTGAGTTTTTAAAAAATTAGTTTTTCTCCAACATAGGCCACGTTAAGTAGAGCAAATCTTACAAAATAAATGTTTCTCTTAATCCTACTTCCCAGCCATAACTACTGTCAACACATTGTTAGGTTTCCTCCTGACCTTTTTCCTCGGTACTTAAAGATTTTCAAATAAACGTCTTGTAACATTTTCCAAAGATAGCGACCAGATGATTTTATGGGATGTTATCGAGTCCAATTCTCCCACTGGACAGATGGGAAAACTGAGGCTATGCGAGAGGATGGAGTTGGCCAGGGTTGTCCATCCACCTGCATCCCCCTTCCAGGCTTGGACTCTATTCCAGACCCTGTTGACTTTTGGGTTCTCTCTGTCAGGCAGGGCCCTCCCACGGTCAGTGGTTCAGCCTGGGGTCAGAGGTGACACTCACGGAGGCCAGGTGGAATGGGATTCCTGGGGTCTGCAGGTGCACAAGAACGTTCTTGTCGACGCCGAGGACCAGGAGCACCCCTCGGGGCCGGGTGCCATTTGGCCGGGACAGTTGGACAGTCAGCTCCAGCTCTGACACTTCCTGGGGAGAGGCAGGGGAAAGACACACAGACACACCCGTCAGACTTGCACAGACTGTGCCACCCAGACCAGTGGCGGCCGCCGATGCACCGTGGGCGCGCACTGCCTTCTCCCCGCCCTGCCTCCCAGGGCCCAGCATCGCGCCTGGCCCTCGGGAGGTGCTCAGAAAATATTTGCTGAATGAATGAAAGCGATTAGTCCCACAAATCCAAAGACATAACGAAAAAAAAGAGGATGAGCCTGAACTTTATCCAACAGTCGATCGAGGTTTGCTATTTCTATTGAGCACCAGCTGTGCACCAGGCCTGCGAGCGTCCGTGTGACTCAGAAAGTACCCTGTGCCCTTTCTCTGTCCCTGTACAGTGCCACCCCTCCTCGGTTTACAGTATTGCTTGCTTTACTCTTATAAAGGACTGAAATGTCCATATTTTTGTTGATACACTGCCGTTATTTCCATATCTTACAAGAATGTGAAGCTGAGAGGTCCCTGCGGTGTTAAAATTCGTAATTAATCATTGTGTGCATGTTTAAAATGCTTCCAGAACAACAACAGTAATGACACCGGACGCTTATCCAGCGCTTACTCTGTGCCAGGACTGTTCTGAGGGCTTTCTACATTGACTCGTTTAAACCTCACAACCGGCCCTGAAAGGTGGGCACCGTTCTCAGTCTCACTTCCAGATGAGGAAACAAGGCACAGAGAGGTGAAGTCACTTGCCCAAGATCACACAGCAGGGAAGTAAGGAGATGGGATAGGGACCCGGCCAGGCTGCTGCTCTCCACCCCTAGACCTCCCAGCCACGTTTTTTCTCTGCCTCCTTATCGCCAAGGAGGAAAAGAGCACAGCCATCCACAAAGGCCAAGAGTCTACTGGTTCTCAAAGACTCTCTGCCCGGTGCAGTGCGAGCTCCTGAACTTGAGACAGGTTTAGGCTCCGAAAGCTCCACCACAGACTCACAAGGACAGAGACAAATGGAATCACTTCACTAAAAACACAGACTCCCGCTGCTCTCAAGGCTGGCAGTCTCTACAGAGAGACAAATCCCGAACTCCCAAATCTCCTTAAACTTATCAAAAACGAGACAGACATTTTAAGATGGAAAAGATCAGTGGAAAGTTTTTAGATTTCGCTTCTAATTATCTCCTGGCCATTTCCCCAGCTGATGTCACAGGGCCAGAGAGCGTTTCAGCCGCTGGAAACAATCTGCCCAGAAAGATTTCCATGACTCAATAATGATTCCAGAATCACCCTTCATTTGCAGGTTTGCTCTTTAAAACAAAAAGAGCAAATAATATTCTATTTTCGACGTTTGGCAAATATTTTTTTTTTATTTTAGGGAGCTAGTTTGCTTATTTTTGAATTACTTTTGTGCTAATTTTTAGTAGAATGATAGATATGTTTGAAATTTGTGTTCATATAAATTCCTATTTTTTTGTTCGTTAATGTTGTCGGATGGGTTTATAACTTTTGGTTTTTGAAATCTCTTGTTTCATTCATTTAAAAAGTATTATGCATTCCAAACACTTAAAAAATTAAATACTGGATTTACTATCGTGTTTTGGTAAAATATGAAACACAATCTGAATATCAGAACCGACGTTTTGCTCCAGGATTGTGATCACTACTTGAACTTCATGGGAGTGAGGAGAGACCCACTTCAGTGATGTCAGGAAAGTCCTGGTCACAACCGACCCGACAGAACCTTTGACAATGACGCACCCCAGCCTCTGTACCTTGACTGTGTGTGGCTATTACCTTGAACGATCGAATATGATTATACAACTCCATATAGACACGAAAAACCACTCAGCCGCACACTTTAAATGGGCACATTTTACCTCCATAAGCTGTTGACTATTCGACAATTGAATATCAGTAATTTCACGTGGTTCCGCCCGATCTGTGCCTGGCCCTATGTGCTCACCAAAACAGGGTCAGGTGTTCCCCATTTTACAGATGCAGCCAGTGAGACTTGTAGTGGGAAACCTGCCAAGGGAGCTGTGGTGAGTGGTGAAGTCGATCTGGTGCCCAAGTGGTGCCCACAGCCCCTGGACCTCTGTCAGGGCAGCTCACCTGGACAATGTCCCCCCTCTCAGCACTGCCCCATCTGCCTGTCCTTACCCTGAGGAGTAAACTTTGAGTCCCCATACAGGATAAAAGATGAGCCCCGTGGTTTAGAGATGCCACGGGCTACCTTCTCTGGCCCTCGGTGGACATTGCAGGTCGAGAGCGCCTATGGGTGACAGAGAGAGCAGCTGAGGGAGCACAGCCCCTGAGCTGGAAGGAAAAAGCCTGCGAACATCCATCTACTCCTGTTGCTTCTCTGCAACTGTCCCTGTTTCTTTGTACCTCAGTTTCCCCACCTGTGAAAAGGACAGGGTTGGGGACCAATACCAGATGGGCATCTGGATAAAGAAATCAAAAAAGAGAAGTGGAGACCCATGTCAAGTCATGCTAGGGGCAAGGGGACGAGGGGACTGGAACTTCGGAGCCTTTGTCATAACCCTCAGCTCTTCTCCCAGAGTTCACACACCGTTTCGGTGTCGCTGAGTCCTGCTCTGTAGGATCGGGAGTTAAAGGAAAGGTTGTGTGTGGGAGGAGCTCGGGCCAGAGAGGGGCAGTCATGGGCCAGGCCCACACAGCAATGTGGACTGTCAGGGAGGCAGGGGGGCTGGAACGGGGGGCTGTCTGGGGTCTTGGAGCTTCCAGGCCTAGCTGAGGCCAGCTACTTACCAGGAAAAAAAAAAAACAAAACAGTCAGGGTTTCCACAGCAAACATTTCCACCCCATGGCCCTGACTCACCAACAAGGTCACTCACACGCACACTGACTTCCCTCTTTCCTCCGAGCCCGGGGCCTAAAGGTAAAGAAAGGGGCCTGCCTAGCCCCCACCCCTAACTCCCAGTCTTCCGAGGGCCACCCTGGGAATTCTGTGAGCCTAGCTACTGTGGGCAGCCACCTCCTTACCCCCAGCTCTGCAAGCTGGGCCAGCCTGGGTCGCCCGGGTCCCCTCCCTGTGCTGGTGGGCGGGAGTCCTCGTTTCTATTTTTGTGCCCGTGTCCCGCAGATGCCATTGTTGGCCCAGCAGTCAGTGGCGGGAAGGGGGTATTTCGGTGAGGAGGCCCTGAGCACTAGTAGCCGCTTATAGAAAGTCGCTTCCAGCAATTCTTCTAGGAGTGGAGCCTCCTCGGGGCTGCCTACAGCCCCCACCCTGCCAGGGCCAGACTGGAGCCGGCCACATTGGAGCCAGACGTCCCTCCATCCACCCTGGCAGGCTCAGATGGTCCACACAGACAGCGTGGCCGGGGAAGGGGTCAAAGCCAGACTGACCTGCATTCAAACGCGAGCTCAGTCATTAGCCTGTGACCTGGACAGTCACTTCCCCTCTCTGAGCCTCGGTTTCCTAATCTGGAAAATGGGGGGCTGAAAATATGCCACTTCAGAAACTTGAGAGCATTCAGTGAGATTCTGCCCGCAAAGTGGGTTGTCCAGTGCCTGGCTAACTGCACAGGAGGCCATTTTCGTTGCCTGCAGTTCCCTCCTTGCCCACTCACCCAAAGATGCCAAGATCCGGGGGCTGGGAAGGCTGACGTTAGCAGCGGGCAGCCGTTAGCCAGAACTGGGACATACCTCAGCCATACTTCCCATGGCACCCCCTCTCTGGGCCTCGGTCTTCCCGTATGTGCAGGGAGGAGGTAGGCTTAGTGTGGCCCCCACCTTTCATCCTCCCTGCTGGGGGTCTCAGAGTTTGGCATCTGGGAGTCACGGTCTCCAGCCAGGTGGCCCCAGGAGAGACATGCTACTTTGCCCAGCTGAGGACCCTGGTCGGCTCATGCTCTACCCACCTCCCCGCATCATTCGCCTGTCTGAGAGGCCAGCACTGGGCCCAGCCTGGGGCTCCTGTCCTTAAGGAACTAGGCAGAGGACAAGACGGACACTCCTGAACAACCAAGGATGAACAACAGGTGACACCACTAACCCCTGGGTGGTAGACACCCGGCAAATGTTTGCATGTATATATGTTTCTCCTTCTTTCCTCCCATTATCCACGCATCCATCCATCCATCCATCCTTCAGCCACTCATCTATCCGTCTATCCATCTGACGTTTATTGCCAGACTGACCCTGAGCTGGACACTGGGGACACAGCAGTGAGAGAGCTGACGGAATCCCTGCACAGCCCGTCTGACTCCCGGTCCCTACCGCTCCACCAAGCCTGCCCCTAATATCAGCAAGCAAGAGTACAAGGGGCAGCCCCTGGCCCCAGCCCACCCCCTTCTCTCCATGAGCACGCATGTGACAAGCCAGCCTGGATGCCCAAGCTCTGCTGTGCCCACCCCGCACAAATAGTCCCCTTGCCGTCCTTCATGTCTATTCCTAAGGAATGAGACGAGAAAGACCCCCTCACCCCCCGCACATGAGACTTTGAGAGGAAGCTCAGTGCGACTGGGCAGGAAACTGAGGAGTCCTGGGTGCCCACGGCACGGGCTGAGGGGGGAAGGGGTGCAAGTTCCAGGCAGGCACCCCAGGGGAGGGATGCAACTGAAAGAGGACCAGAGAGGCACCACGAATTGTAGGGCCAGGACAGGATCTCCCTTTGCCCAGGTGTGAGGGCTCCACTGCCTTCCACAGTCCTTCACAGCCTGCCAGGACATTCTGGAACAGTCCGGGACTCCTCCCGCTCTCCTTCTGACTGACAGCCTGGCTCGCCTCTCTGGTCAGGAGTGAATCAGTGCAAAAGCCCAGCAGATTCCATGGCTCGGGGGAGAGACATCGGCTCCCAGAGTTTACCCAGAAGTGGGGTGAATCAGTGGCTGTCCCAGCTCTGGCCCTGCTGCTGCCTGGGGTTTGTTAGAAGGACAGCAGATCAGTACAATCGGCCTGACGGGAACCGCTGAGACACCAGGCCGGTTTCCTGTCTCCGCGGGTCAGGATGTGACCCTGGGCCCTCTCCCGGAATCCAGGCTCCGGCCTGCCCTTTGGGGACCCAGTGAGATAGAGTCCAGGCCCAGCGGCCCCCTCATCCCTCGCCTGTCTGCAGACCTACACACACACACACACACACTGAACCTCTCCTCCCCGAGGCTCTTGGCGGCCACAGGGCATCTGCCGCCCACCAGCAGGAAATCTGGATTCTGAGGCCACGCGGGGATGCAGGGGAAAGCTGTGTGGCTGTGCCAGGATGTGAAGAAGGCAGCCGCAGGCCGGGAGGGACTGGGCGGCTCGTTAAGACGGCTGGCTGCCCACGCTACAGCTGTCGGCTTGTGCTCCTTGCCTTTAGGCCTTTGCTCACGCGGTGGAATGTCCTTGACCCCCTTTCTGTTTGGCCAGACTCTGGGAGCCATTGCCCTAAAGCCCCTTTCTCTCCATGTTCAGTGCTCATCCTGCTGGGGCCCACAGCCCCCCATACTCATCTCCCCTCAAGTGCCAATTCCGTCCCCTAATGCCAGGGCTGCTGAATCTCAACTCTGTCTACCCCGGCCTGGGAGTGGCCTGAGGGCAGGGGCTGGGTCTGCTTCCTCTCTGCACCATCAGTGCCCAACACAGGCTGGGCGCAGAGCAGGTACCTGGCGAGGACTAGTAGAGGGGGACTGTGGGGCTGTGGACCCCATTCTTCAGGGCTGCCTGGGGAAGAAGGTCCCGCCCAGGAAAACCACGGGTCCTTCGGTGACACAGCTGTAGAGTCTGGTGGGATCACGGGCTCCATCCTTGGGGCAGGGAGGTCAGGAGCACGAGGGGGCTGGGGGTGGGGGGGCTCCATCAGGCTGGACCTCAGCTGCTCCCTCTGAAAATGAATTCACGGCCAAGTACCTGCGGAACGTGGTGGCCTGACCTTGAGGCGACCTCTCTAAGCCTTGGTTTTCTAATGAGAAACGTGGAGACGGGAGTCCCCACTTCTCAGGGGGCTGGGAGAATCCAATGGGACAGGCAAGCAAGATGCTGAGCAGGGGCCTGTGCAGAGTGACTGCCCGACAGCCTGTAGCCGCGCCTCGTGTCGTTGCTGTGAGGCTCCCCTTTGGGTTCAGTGTCTCACCTGTCAGCATCCTCATTTTGCCGTGCGTGCTGCAGTTCCTGGAACATGCTCACGTCAATCCCCCTCGGTGATGGCCAGGTCCTGGCCCGGGTTCTGATAAATTCTGTAATTCTTTGGTGAGTCCCTGAGCGCAGGGAATGTGTGTCTGGTGGAGAGTGGGGACAAGGAGCCCCCTCGGCATGCCAGGCACTACATGAGGTGCTGGCCAGTGACACATCCAGGACTGGAGAGCCACAGTCCCCTGAACGCCAGCTCTCTCCACCACCCCCTCAAACGCACACATGCCTGGAAGCCTGGAGCTTGCACCCGGGCTCCTGAATCAAAGGCCAGATGCTCCCTGGGCTGAGTTCTCTGGAAGAGGCAGAGGGTGACAGAGACATTCTGTTGTCATGAGCTCTCGGATGACCTGAGTTGCAGTGGCCATGCCCCTAAACGCTTGTCACTACCCACAGAATAAAGACCTTAATACGATGACAAGGTCATTTACATTTCAAGGGTCACCGTAAGCTGCTGCCACCGCGAACAGCATGCCGACCCCAGCTGCGGCTCACTTTCTCCTCTGCTTTTTCTCTTCACCTCTTCCACTCAGTGAGCGCCTGGCCGTCTCTACTGTTGTTGCTTCCTCCAGGAAGCCCTGCTTAACCCCACAGCATCTGGGGTACCCCTGCCCTGTGCTGCCCAAGGAGGCACCAATCACCTGGATTCGGCCTGGCTGTCTACACCTCTGCCTCCCACACACCTGGGAACTTGGAGGGGGCCTTGCTCTGACTCTGGCCCACTGTGGGGTGATTAGGATAAGGGGACCCCAGTGACCCAGAAGAGGCAGAAAGACCTGAACATCAGAACAAACAAAATGAACTTCCAGAGGGCAATCTTATTTTTCCATATCACCACCAAACTTGAAAAACGTACAATGGCTATGGAAGCCATACAGCGTGTGTTCGGCGCTATCTGCAGCTTGGGGATTATCGAGGCCCACAGTCCCCGCGGCAGGCAGGCGGTGGGAGAAGCCCCCCCGATACTGGTGGTCTGGGCACTGTCTTATCACCACACAAACGCAGGGCAACCTAACAGTTTCGGGGGCGAGTTGGCCACGAGTCTACCCTGAGCTGACACCGCTAACTCGCTATCAGGACCTGAGGCCACACCAGCCAGGTGTGGTCCCTAGCCCAGGCAGGCCAGACGCTGCCTGAACACTGAGATCCCTGAGCAGCCAGGTGACAGCCTGGCTTGGAGTCCCCCGGAGATCTAGTGTGAATGCTGGCCTTGGGCGTGTTGCTTCACCCCTCCAGGCCTGCCTCAGTTTCCTCCTCTGCAAAGTGGGGATAATAACAGACCCTGCCAGGTGGGCCCTTGGGAGGCTCAACATGCATTAATATGTTTAACTCACTTCCTGGCACATAGTAGGCCTAGCACATAGTAGGCCCAGCACAAGACCTAGCACATAGCGAGTGCTCAGTAAATGTCTTATTTTTCAGGACTTAGACTAAGTGGTGGATCTCGGGGGAAAGAAGAACCTCGGAGGCTGTCATTGCTGGCTCTCAGCCTCCAAGGGGGCTGCTCGCCAGGTCACAGATGTTCGGTGGGGGACATTCCAGGGAGGGAGATCTGGACTCAACAGAGGGAAGCACTTTCTCAAAGTCAAAGCTGCCTAGAGTAGAGGTGTCCGCTGCGAAGCAATGAGCTCCCATCACTGGAGATCCATGAGCAACAGCTCACCTGGTCCGCTCCACTGCCCACCCGGCTCTTCTCTACTCGGTCCCCAGCCAAGCCCAGCCCTTCCCACCTGGGTCTTATGGTGGCATCCGGGAGATTGCCCCAATGCCATTTCCAGAAATGACAGCCATCATAGGCCTTGTGAGATGCCCGTGTCACCTTCCAGTCAGGGGCCCCGGTGAGGACTCGGCCCTTTGCTCCAGGGACAGCCACAAGGAAGGCTCCCCTCGTCCCATCACTGGGTCCCCGCCTGGCCCTGCCGTCAGACACTCACCCTTGAGAACTCCAGGAAGAGGATGTGGACGTCGAGGGTAGCGTTGGGAACATGAGCCACGCAGCCCTCAGAAACCTGGCTCGTGAAGTATGTCACCTTGGGGTCCACGGGCTGTAGATCACAATGGACGGTTTTTGCGAGGCCTGTTGGGGAGCAAAGCGGGAGAGAGGGCCCGATAAGACAAAGGTGATGACAGCTACTCCCGCTGGGTGCTTGGCTCTGACCGAGGGCTTTATGGCATTGTCACAGCTACCTCATGAGGTGGGTGCCATATCCGTTCCGCAGGGGGAGGAAACGGAGGCTCAGACAGGAGAAGTCATTTGCCCACAGTCATTGCGCTACTCGGTGTAAGGTTTACAGATACCATGTAGGACACCCCGTTAAATTCGAATAAATAAAAAAAATGAGTAATTTTTAAGGTATAAGGATATTTCAAATATTGCATGGGACATGCGTCTACTAAAATTTCTTCATGGTTTACCTGAAATTCAAACATAACTGGGCATCCTATACGACATGCATTATAACCGGCGACCATACCTGGGCGGTAGGACCCCCTCGTCCATACACCCAGGGGTCCAGGTTGGTAAACTCCAAAGGAAGGCAAGAGCTGAGGGCAGGAGACAAAACTCCCCGCTCTGGTGCCTCAGGGAAGCCGGGAAGAGTGGAGCCTTGAGAGTCCCCTGGTCCCAAGGGGCAGAGTAAGCCGAAGGGGTGGCCCAGGCCTGCCCCTGTGCTGCCCGGAAAAGCAGGTCCTGAGGGAAGGGAATGGAATTTCGCCCTGACCCGGCAGAGGAGGAAGAGGAAATGAGGCCCCTACACCTCGTCCCAAGGAATGTGCCGGGGGAGGTGGGGCGGGCTCCGGAGGAGGGAAGGAGGACAGAGAAGGGGAGACTGTTTGGAAGTTTGTGTCTCCATCTTGTCGCGCTTGCTTCCTGTTTTCTTGGAGATCAAAGATGGGCGCGGAGGGCCTGGCCACACGTCCAGCTGACGCCAGCTCAGGGGAAGGGGGTAGGGAAGCTTCTTCTGAATCCCAGGTTATTGGGCAGTCTCTGCCTAACCCAGCCTCCTTCTCCACCTTTCCGCCGCCTGGTTGGGCTCAGGACCACCAGAGGTCAGAGCAGGACATAAGTAGGGCCTCCCAGCCACGCGACACCATCCACTGGCAACATCTGGGGAAGGATAAGTTCAGGACAAGGACATGTGGCCACCATAGAGGCCCAGGCCTTAGCAGTCCTTGTCCTCTACCTGTCCTGTGTACCAGGGACTTCAGAGCGCCCAGGTGACATGGCATTTTGGTTAAAAGCAAAGGCCCCTAGAGGCAGGGCTGACCTGGGATTGGATCTCAGGCCCAACACTTACTAGCCATGTGGCTTTGGTGAATGATTTCACCAGTTTGGGCTTTGGTTTTCTCGACTGCAAAAGGTCAATAAAATAGAACGTACACAACCCGTAGAGGTTGCTGGGAGGACCCCGTGAGAAGGGGCATCTGGCAGTTCTTTTAATCACAATGACTGACTTCAGTCGCTGGAGAAGGGTTGACTGCAGGGGACAGACCTCTGGGAGGCTCCGACGTCTCAGGCCAGCCGACTCCCTCACCCCAGTAGACCCAAGGGCTGGCACCATCTCCTGCTGTGCCACCCCTGTGACCACCAGGCCACTCAAGCTCCCCACTCTTTCCCCCTTCCTATCAGTGAACACACACTTTTTGGCTGTTACCTAGTCCGAGCCCCTCCTGTGCAGATGGGGATACTGAGGCCTGGAGAGGCTGGATGTCCCAGAGTCACACCGCACGTGGCTGACCAGGCTGGGCCTCAGACCCACCTCCCCCTATATGACCCAGGGTCTGGCCTGCAGATTAGCGCAGCGCCTTCCTCCTTCCCTTTGGACTTTCCCTGCCCCCTCCCCAGACTTCCAGGAACCCCAGTTCCTCCCGGATTGCCGGGGCCGCCTGGGCCACCTCCTCCATGCCGTCAGCGGGAGAGGCCACAGGCCTGGCCATTATGTAATGATCAGATAACAGGCCAGGCTGGGAGATCAGATAAGAGGTCCATTTATTTTGGGGCCTTTTCGAATCCTGGCGGCCCCCACCCCACAGACGAGAATGGGGAGACAGGAGGGAGTGTGACGCCCGGGCCTGTCTCCTGGAGCCGGAGGCGGGCCCAGACAGAGCTGAAAACAATCCCCGGGCACCAAGGGAAACGCCAGGGCCTCCCGGGACCTAAATTGGAGGAGGTGCCACTGGGGAGCCTGGGTGCCCCCCAGCTTGGTGAGAGACCCGGGAGCCCCCTTCCTCCTCCTTACTGACCCACAAGCACGGTGCCACCTTGGGGCTTTCTAAATGGCCACCTCCCGCTCCTTGGGAGGCCACAGACGGCAATGGTCAAGAAAAGCAGCTCTGGAATCAGATGTCCTGGGTCAAATCCCAGTCCCGCCTCTTAAAACACTTGTCACCTTGACCAAAAGCCTAACTTCTCTGAGCCTCAGTTTCCCCATTTGCAAAACAGCTTCGGTCGTACTCGCTGGGACCAGCCACTGCTTCGAGGCTTTGCGTGAGCTCATGCATTCCATCTTCTCAGCAGCCCACGAGGTGGGCACTGTTATGATAACCATGTGACACATGGGGAAACTAAAGATCAGGTGGGTGCAAGAATTGGCCCCGAGGTACCCAACTATTAAGTGGCAGGACCTGTATTTGAACCCAGACGGTCCGGCTCTAGGAGCCAGCATCCTCTCCCCAGGTTGCGTGTCATCTTGGTGGCGACCCATGTAAGTGTTCCGTGATTATTTCATAATACCAGGGCAGATCCTTTACGAGAGGGTCTATTCTGCTTTCCTCTTCTTCAGTCACCCAGCCGCCCTTCACTCTTTTTGGTGTCCAATAATAGCCTCACAGATTTCCCAACTTCTAGCCCAACCTCTCCTCCTGGGCCTGGAGCGGCCCCAACACTCATTCTTCCAGTCTTTCTCAAGACTCCCAGCGCCCGCAGGGTCAAGTTCGTACTCAACAACCTAGAGAGGAGTTAAAAAGTACAGGGATCTGAGAGATGTCAAAGGCTCATGTCCTGACTCTGCCACCTTCCAGCTTCCTTTCCACGCCTCAGTGCTATTGTCTGTAAAATGGGGATGATGATAATCGTAATTCCTGTCTCATCGAGTTGGTGAGAGTGGTGGTCAGATGGCACACGCACAGTGCTGAGCAGGCTCCTGACGCATGAGGATTGCTCAACAACTGGCAACTGCTGCTGTCACAGCTATTTATGTCGCATCAGTAGGGACATGTGAGCTTTTCCTTCAAACAGACCTCATTCCTTGCCTCTGCCACGCCCTTTCCTAGACCAATGGACTTCCTTTATTTAACCACTCAGTCAACTTCTATGCATCCTTCAAAACCCCATTGTGAAAACCTTCTCATCAGAACTAATCCAGCGTTGCTCTAGGCAGGAGGACCACTGTAGAAGCAGGAAAGGGACTGAATGCCCAGGGTGAGAAGATCTGGCAACAGAGAGCTAGCTCTTCACCACTTTCCTTGAAGCAGTGTGGTGCAGCAGGTAGGCACAAGGCTCAGGCCCCAGATGCTCATATCTGGGCTGTGTTCCTCAGGCAAATTCCTCACCAGCCTGTGCCCCAGACTCCTCGGCTGTAAAATGAGGGTGACAGGAGTGTCTGCTGCATCGGGCTTTTGGGAAGGTTGAGTCTGATAGGACACGTAGCAGGTCTAGGGCGGCATCCAGCATATAGTAAGCACTAACTAAATCAATGTCAACTGTTATAGCTGTTTCTCCCCATCACTCCCCTAGCCCCTGTCACAGGTACTGAAGTCAGCTCAGTCCTGGATGAGGGTCCTCTTCAGCCTCCAGAACTCAGGTCCCAAAGCCAGAGCTGGAGCTAAGAGGGGAGGGCCCAGAGCCAGGACAATCAGCTCTCCAGGTCCCCATACCTGGCCACCAAAGGTGCAGGGAAAAGAAGCTGGATTTGGGAGCAGACAACCTGGGGTTGAAATCTAGACCTGTCACTTGTCCCAAAGCTCGATTTCTTCATCTGTAAACTGGGTTTAGAGACAAAGAGCCACCTGATGCACTACAGAAAAAGACGGTTTCCTCCCTCTTCCCCGGATTCCTCTCAAGCCCTTGAGCAAATGGGGCAGGTCTGTCCTCAGAGAGCCCAGCACTGACCCATCCGTGACCTTGAGAGAAAGACTCTCTCTCCCTCCGAGTCTTAGTGTCACTATCTATCTGGCTCAAGTGAGAAAATCTTAATAGTCATCTCCACGGACCCAGAGACCTAGCTTCTCCTTGGCTCACACAGCTCCTCCGCCACCCTCTTTTTCCTCCTGGGAAATGGGAAGCTGCGCCAGAATGCAGCCTTTAGGAGATGGATATTTGTGGCCTCTGTCCCGTGTCACTAGCTTCTTCTCCAGAGAGTCCCAGACCTCCATGTAGGCGGCCTGCAGCCTAAGGACTCCAACTCACACCTCTGGCTCACCCTCCAGCAAATATTTATCCGCACTTAGGAAACATTTTTCCATCCCAGCCACCCAACATGGGCCACGAATCCCAGCACCCCCACTCCTGGGACTCTATCCAAGTGAAATACTCCAAAATACAGGAAAAGGTGCGTGTACTAAAAATGTGCACGGAGGTGGTATTTATAATTAGTCCCAAGGAGAAAACCACCTGAATATTCAACAATAGGGGATCCATTAGGCAAATGATGGAAAGCACATTTAAGGGAGAGAAGATTCCAGAAGCACAATGGGATGGTTACGGAGAAGCCACTGGGAATGAGAAGGGTACAGGAGACTCTCAAATGTTGATCCACCTGCACTGAAATTATCTTAAAAAGCTAGACAAAAAGTAGTAGGTAAGCCACCTGCACGCTGACGATTTTCTCCCTTCTTATCTATCGTCTTTGAGGAGGGCACATAAGTGAATATGTAGATAAATTGCTTTAAAAAAATCTCTACATGTTTGTTCTTTTAAAAAATTTCAACATGAAAAAAAAAATGTGTCCTAGAAAGCGAAAATCCCCCAGAGAAAACAGTGACATTGGGACTCGCTCTGGGCACATTGTGCGTTACTACGATTTTATTCTTCCCGAAAGGAACCATCGCTGTTTGGGCCCCTCACAGTCTGTCCCACACACCTGCCCACAGCAGTGTAGACACAGAGCTCGCTCTTTCTTGGTAGTGGCTGCATGATATCCTACTGAGTAATAATTCATTTAGTGAGGCCCAGGCCTGTGGACATTCGTTGGGTTTTTGTTACAGGTTCCTCGGACCGTGCGTCATTTTAGAGCCGAGCAAGCAACTCTCTAGGTCTAAATTCTGAAGGTTGGGGCATTACACTAGTTACGATTTCGAGAGATTCTACCAAGCTGTGTTCCCACAAATCTGGACCTGGGTTTGGAACTGTTTGGGATCCATTTTTCACCCCTTGCGGCCTGAATAAGGGTGCCTGGGTCACTCCTACCCGCACCCCCCCAGGTGTGGAGATCTGGGTTCCACACCTTGGCCAAGGCCCCCATCTGTTTTCCATGGGCCTCAGTTTCCCAGACTGTAAGTGAGCTGGATTGGATGGTTTGGGATGCCCTGGAACCCTATGATCACTGGGTGCCTGTACCTGCTCGTAGGAGCAGACTGCTAAGTTACCAGGGTTTTTTTCTAACTGTTTAATGTTTCATAATTAAACATTAAATTGTATAAGCTTACAATTAAATTAATTATATTTTTTGTAAAGGTAATAAATATCAAACTCCTTACTTTCTAATTATTTTACTCCATTTTACCATTATCTGTACTCTTGAGATTATCCACATGGCGTATGTGTGTGATGGCAATTCTAGAAAGGGTGTCCAAATGGGCACCAAGTACAGCGAGTTGGTAACTTGAAGTCAGCCCTGCGGGGACATTTATACCACGGACACTGACAAACGCCACCCCCCACCTCCCCACCCCTGTTGTTAACTATTTGCCAACACATCACTGCCTCTGACCCTATAAAACCAGACCATAACGGTCTGCGTGGATCTTCCTCTGATGACCAAGAGGAAGGAAGTGTCATCAAGCCAGAAATGTGGGGTCGGCGGAAGGAAGGCAGGGCGGCTGTCATGGAGCTCAGGTAGGGCTCCACAGCCTCCCTTTCTGTCCTAAAAACGGGGTGATAGTGGCAGCCATCTTGCACAATTATCGGGAGCTGTATCAAGAGGGGTTGCCTCATCCCATGTGGTTAGGAGAAAGAGTTCCGGAGAGCCACAGGCCTGGGGTCAAATCCCTGCTAAGTCACTTAGGGTCTGAGGCTCCGTTTCCTGTCAATCAGGGAGGCCATGGTGAAAGCTTTAGAGACCAAGGATTAGGGACTTTGAAATGCTGTGGGTTTGGATAGGGCAGGGAGAGGATGAACACCACGGTGCCACACTCCTCACCAGCCCCCCAGATCTTTTAGGGAGTTCACAGATGCACCATGGGGAAAGGGGTGTCCATAGGGCCATCCTGTGTCTTTAGGTGGACGTGTCCACAGGGCACAACAGGCCACAGTCACTGGGAGTCCCTGGCTCCTCGGAGCCCCTCATCTGGTCAGCCTCAGAAGGCGGCAGAGGCAATGACTGCCTAGAAAAGCCCCCAGGCTGAGAACACCCCACAGAAGCCCTGGTCTGGGACTGTCCCCCCATCCTGAGGGCTTCTGGGGGGTAGTGAGAGGGGAGAGGCGAGGGAGGGTCCTGTGTTCAGAAGGAGTCAGGAGCCACTTACAGGATGAGGACGCGGGATTTAAAACTAAACATAAAACAGCAACAATAACAACCCAGAGACAACCAGCCGCCTGAGAGCTCTCTCGACAAGACCGAGCCTCAACGCTGACCTGCCCGACAGCCCGAAGTGAGTCTGTTAACCATCCCCGCTTTGCTCAGAGGCTGGAAGGCTGCCCCCGAGATCACACGACAAGGAAGTAACGACAATGTAGAGCCCGACTCCGAACGTGAGTCCTCGCGCCCCCCTTCCCACATCTTGCTCAGATGGAAATCTTAAGGCCCAGAGAGGGCAGGAGACTCTTGGAGGCTGCACAGCACTCTGGGACCTGGGCTTCCTGGGGAGAAATGCGCAGAGGCCAGAGGTCAGGGTTAAGGTAAAAACTACTCACCCTTGTTTGCTGAGACCTTAAGGGCTAAGTGTCCTTGGTCCTGCCAAACTGGGATGGTTGGTCACCCTGTGGCATCACCTTGGGCTATCCAAAGCACCCAGGATGGCCACACTGTGCATGAGCTCAGGACACAGGGAGGAGGCTGGGAGCACTTGGGGCCGGGTCTCCCCACCCCGGGTCCCTGGACACCTACTTGTGGGGCTGAGGCTGCAGATGGCCAGCAGGGCCACGACCAGGGCGAGCGTGCTTTGGTCCATGCTGTCCACCCGGGGGTCCGTGTGCTGGGCCTTATCCGGTGTCCAGGGGCAGGGCTGCAGGCGGGTGCAGGGGCCGGCGTGGGCTCGTGCGGGGACCCAAAGGGAGCAGGCGGCCGGAGCGACGGCGTCCCTGCTCCAGCCTTCTGAGGTGGCAGCCGAGGGGTCAGGAGAAGCGGGCACAGGGGTGCAGGGCCGGGCCAGGGGTCGCTGGCCAAGGGATGAGCGGGAAGGGGGTGCTGGGCTCCTGGGGAGGGCAGCGGTGGCAGCGGTCCGGGGCTGTGGCTGCAGATGGAGGCTGGGGTATGACCGTCAGCGGTGGGGAGCTCCTGGCTCATCCAGCCCGGCCTGGGGAGGCAGGAAATGCGCTTCCTTAGAGAAGGGGCCGGGCCAGGCGGCCTGCCAGGCGGGAGAGGAAGTGCCGCGAGCTTTGTCGCTGGGTGGGGGGCCCTGGGGAGGGGGGGGAGGCAATGGGTGGGAGGACCCAGGCTCCAGGCTTGTCTCCCCAAGCACCCCACCCTCCCATCTCTCCCTCTCCAGGGCTGGCTGGTGGGTTGGGGTACATCTGACAGCCCCCGGGGGGACAGAGGAAAACAATCATCCTAACAGTCCGCCAAGGGGACCTCTCAGGGGTCAGGCCTTAGCCACGGTGGTCCATGTGGAGCTCACAGCCCCATGAAGTCCGTTTTCCCATTTTGCAGATGAGAAAACAGAGACCTAGTAAAGTAAGCGAATTGGCTTAAGGAGAGAGTAGACTTGGGATTTGAACAGATCTATCTCATCGGGGACCAAAGCTGGCTCATGTAGCATGACACTGGCTGCCATTCCCTTGTTTTTCAGGCAGGAAAACTGAGGTCCAGGATAGGGAGGGAAGGAACACTCCCAAAACGTCACAGCACGGCAGCTGGGGCTGAGGTCTCAGGGACCAGACAGGACAGGGGACCTTCCCAGAGCCACACATTTTGCATCTGCTCACTCCAAGGGTGGAAAATTCTTCAGGGACGAAAAATAGTTCCAAATGGAAGGGGGACACACAATTTAGTGACATCTCTGAAGTCAGATGACCTTGGGTTTAAGACCCTGCCCCGCTTGCTCTGAGTTATGGGACCTCAAACAAGCTCCGACACTCAGTCACCCTGTTTGTGAAGTGGGCACGACGGTGCCCTCCTTGCCAGTGTGTTGCGAGATTTCCAGGGATCAGGGCGCTACGGCGCTGAGCTCCGGGCCTGGCACATGGAGAGTGCTCTCCCCTCAGTGTTCCCTGAGCCTAAGCGACAGTCCCAGAAACGTCCCTTGTTCATTCTGCAAACAGCAAGTGCCAACAACATGCCCATCATGGTGCTAGTCACGGGTAGAGCTCAGAGGAGGAGGCCCGGGCTGCCTGGAGGAGGTGACATTTAGGCCCCGCCTTTAAAAGACTGGGCAAGGGGGAGAGGAGTTCAGCAAAGAGGTGAGGAGGACATATGTGGCAAGGGACCGGCCTGAGCAAAGGTGCAGAGGCTGGAAGTGGTCGAGCAGGGTATGATGGGGACAGTAAGCCTGGAGAGGCAGACTCCGGCCCTGCTTTGGGAGGGGGCCTTGAATGCCTGGACTTTATCTTAAAGGCCACAGGGAGTCACGGAAGGTTCTGGAGCAGAAGGTGCTGGCAGAGCTGGGCTTTGGAAAGCCACATCTTGGGGTGTGCTGGCAAGATGTACAGAGGAGATGGAGCCCGGGGGGTGGTCCTTCTCTTTATACTTGTTCTGGGCCCCAGATGGAGAGATGGAGGCCCCGAGAGAGAGGAGACAGTGGGAGGCCTGGGTCCCGCTGGAGGGAGCAGAGCAGGCGGTGCGCTTGTCTCTGCAGGAGCTGACACAGGGGCGGGAAGGGCGGGTGTGGCCCCGTAACTGGCCAGGCGTGGGTGTGGGGTTATGGGAGACCCATCCACGTCCCTCAGGCTGGGAAGCCTGAGGCAGAGCAGACAGGGGGCCACGTGAAAGTGGCAGGTCCCCTGCCTCTTCCTGTGTGTGCAGAGATGAGGAGGTGGGCAGCATGAGGCAAAGTGTGGCCTCAGTCTGCGGGACAATATGGGTGACTGTGAGGTTTCCCCAGGCCCCCAACCAGGGACAGTTAATCCAGCCCCAAGGGCTGAACTCTCCCTGTGTACCAGGCCCCACCCTAGGCGTTCACCTTATCAGCTCTGGATCCCCACAGCCACCCCTGGAGGCCAGTGACATTAAACTACTTACAGAGGAGGAAGCCAAGGCTCCCTGAAAAGTGAGGAACCCCGGGCTGGAGAGTGAAGACCCCAGGGCTGCCTGAGACTTCAGCGCAGACACCAGTACTAGCAGGGCTCCTTCCCTACTGCCGCTACCTGAGCTTGCTGGGGAGAGGAAAGATGTCGCCAGGGCTGGGGGTGTCACAGGGCGAGGGGTATTGTTGTCCAGAGTGATGTCGGGGCCACAACAGGGACTGCATAGGAGACTCGTCCCCAACCTCCCTCCCTCCTACTTTCCTCCACGCCGTGCATCCGTCCACCTCCACGGTACTAACGAGGCCCATTGATTCTCTAGAAAGCAGGAGAGGCTGCGGGTGGATGGGCATGAGGAAGAACTTGCAGGAAGCCTCTAAAGAGAAAAAATACCTACAGGAGCCGCGGGAGGACCTGGACCTGCCCCCAGAGACCCCATGGAGGAAGAGATCGGGGTCCCCAGAGGTGGACAGAAGGTCACCCAGAATCTCCCACAGCACCCAGGCCTCCCCTCCACCTCCGGCCTGTGTGGGGTCATGCCATGTGTCTCTCCACTCAACTAGAAGCCCCTCAAGGGCAGGGACTTTGATGCCTCTGCTCCGCTGTGTCCCCTTTGACCCTTGAGATCTAGTTATTGAAAGCATAAGTGCCCTGGAAGGTAAGGTAGGGGCAGAAACCATGAAAACATAGGGAAACTGAGGCATATAGGGAAACTGAGGTCTTGCTCTTGTTCCCCGGTGAAAGAGGCCAGTCCTGGGGCTGGGTCACCTGTCCCTGGGAAGCTTGATGGTCATGTGGTCTCGCACCTGGGGACAGACCTTGGGGTCGTTGTCTTCAATATCCCCCAGATACACTGTCCCTTCCGATGGACACAGCTACCTCTCCCACCCCCCTCAGCCCTGCACAGATCAGAGAGAGGAAGGGGGGTGGTTGTCTCTTCCCTATAGGGTCACTGCTAGTCACTGAAGGCCACAGCCCGGACCTGGCCCTCTCCAGGCGACGCTTTAGGCCAAGGGCGGTTGTGGCCCCTGCTGCTGCTAGCCCTGGGGCTCAGCACTGTCCCTTGCAGTTTCCCGACACCCTGCCCACACCTGTGTAAACAGACCCTTTATTAAACTCTCCTGATCCCGGTGGAGCGTGCCATCTGTTTCCTGCGGGGCATCCGACTGACAGAGACGTTTTCAGGTGCCGCCTATCCACACGCCAAAGGGACATGTGGCCGATGGCCAGGCCCCTGCGCCTGGACCCCACAGTGGGCAGGTGTACAAATTCGATCCTTCCTCCTCCTGGCTGGCCAGGAAGGCCAGAGCTGCAGGAAGGGACAGAGCACGTCCACCCTGGCCGCTGGCCACCGGCGGAATTTTAGGCGTCCCCCAGGGACTCCCCGCAAGGCGGCTGACCGTCTCCAGAGCAGGCCTGGAGCCAGAGGCTGTTGGAAACAGCAAAGCCAGACCCACGGAGCAAGGAGGCAAGTGGGTCCAGAGGAGAAAAGAGCACACCGGACTGGGGGTCAGTGCCTTTGGGCTCTGCCCCAGTGGCCTCCAGAGTCTGGGTCTCAGTTTCTTCATCTGCACCACGGGAGGGTGGCTCGCTGGGCTGGAGGAGCTCAAAGCCCAGGACGAGAATCGGAGTCACTCCATCACTCGTCCACTTGTCTGCCCAGCCCTGTGCCAGGTGCCACCTCATGGCCACCTCGACGAGCTGAGATTGTCCTAGCTCCCTTTCCCAATGCGGGAAACTGAGGCTCAGACATGCATGGCGACGGGGCTGGGGAAAAGCAGAGGAGAATTCAAATCGGGGCCTCATCCCCCCTTTGGCTTCTAGAACATTCCGTCTTGGTTTTCCTCCCACCTCCCTGGTCGCCTTATCAGCCTCCTCACGGGTTCCTCCTCATCCTCTCATACTTGGCTCCTGGGCCTCTTCCCTTCTCTGTTTGTCCTCACTCCCAAGTCAGGTTTTCTCAGACCTTCGTGACCATGACAACGTCATGTTCCAGCACAATCCCCAGGACTCAGGCTCCAATAACCGAAACGAAGGTTTTGTGAACCAGCATATACCCCTGTGATGGGCATCCATCCTGCTCCACTTTCGAATACTGATCGCAAGCCACTCTGTGGATTTCGTTGCCCACCGGTGGGTCTTGGCCGTACAGGACAAGACCCTAGATCCCGGTCCTCGAAGTGTGCCCGTCCCCCAGGCCCTGCCCCAGACCTGTGGCTTGGAACTTGCACTTTACCAAGCCCCCCAGGGCACTGGTGAACACATTAAAATTTGAGAAGAGCTGTTCTGAGTGTCCTCGCGCAGGCAAGCAGCTGGAAACACCATCTGCACGCGGATGGCCCTCACCTTCGTGTATTAGACATAAACCTCGGCCCAGGACTCTCTCCAGGCTCCTGGATGTTGAATAAGCAGCTCAGACTTCGCGCATCCAAAACGGGCTCCATCACTTCTCTGCCGACTGCTCCTGCCTCAATCCCTCCGTCTCAGACGGTGACAGCTCCCTCCTCTCGTTGCTCAGGCCTCAAGGTTGACCTTGACCTTCACACCTCTCACCCAGCTTGCCAGCTAGTCCAGTCAGCGGCTCCCCCGCATTCCCACCACCCCACTGGGACCGCCCTGGTGACCACCGGCACCTCCCAGAATACTGCACGACTGAGCCCCTGGCCCACTCTGCACACCGTAAAGGGGACCCGTTAAGCAAAGTCAGGTTGCTTAGTGTCCTCCGTAAGCAATCATCTTACTCAGTGTCAAAGCCAGGGCCTCTCACATGGCTGCAGAGCTCCCCCATCCCCGCCCCCACCATCCTCACTTTCTCCTCTCACCCCCTCCCTCACGCCACTGCAGCCACACAGCCTCCTCGCTTTTCCTTGAGTGCGTGAAGCGCGTGTCCACCTCAGGGCCTTTGCACTTGCTGTTCCTGTTCCCTGAAATAGTGTCCCCCTAGATAACTACAGGGCTTGCTCCTCACCCTTTAAGTCACAGATCAAATGTCACACACTCAGCGGGGCTTCCCTGACCGTGGTGTTTATAATAATCCTCTCTCTGTACCGCAAGTGGCCCCCAAGGCACACCTCGCCCTCTCACACACTCTGCATTGTTTGTTTTGTCTCCTTCTCTAGAATAGAAGTTCCATGAGGTAAAGGCCCCGCCGCCTAGAATGGAGTCTGGCCTTGGCAGGCGTTTGATAAGTGCTTATGCAATAAATGAATGGACTTAACCGCTGGGTGACACAGCTCAGTTTCTTAGGTCATCATTCTGAGTCCCCGGGGTGTAGGACAGGGTCTCTGAAGAGGGGGCATGACTCCCCAAGGGTATGGGGAGGTCACAGGGTCAGTGGTCCCTCCAGACTCTTCTAGAAGAGTCAAGTTCCTCAAAGCCTCCCTTTTTTTCCCCAAGAAATGGTCCTGGTACCTGCTGCCTGCCTCCTGGGCCATGTTCACCTTCCTGATGAATCCCACTCCCCAAGGTCTGAAGGACCCAGGAACACCATCAAGGAGACAGGAATTTAGAACCTCTGAGTTGTAAGGGCTCTGAGTGCATAGAAAGGGAAACTGAGGCCCAAAGAGGGGAGAGACTCACCCAGCACCCCATGAAGCATGGTGGGCAACACAGGCAGCACACCCTGCATCAGGACCCCAGGACCAGGGCAAAGGTGGGAGAGGCAGGCCAGGGTCGAGCCCTGCCCTCCGCCTCGCTGCATGACCTGGGGCAAGCCACACAACCTCTCTGGGTCTGCTTCCCCAGCATGGAAGCCCTGTGCTCGAGGCTGCGCAGGTCCAGTAGGGCCCCGGCCCCCACCCCTCCAAAGCCCCCCCAGCACGGAGCCGCCAGGCCTTCCTGTTTACTCGAGGCCCCTCTTGCGGCTGGGAGGCGACAGCCTTGGCCTCCTCTGCTCCCTGCTTCCTTCCTCTCCCACTTCAGCGCCTCCGGTCAGGCCCTTAGGGCCCCCGAGGCCAAGACTTAGGGGCGCAGTCCAGTGGGGGCGTTCAAGGCCACCACCCCAGAGGGCCTACCTGGGAGCACTCCTTCTCTGAGACCCTGAGGTTACAGGGACCTGGTCCCTTTCCTCTGGCTGGTAGGGGTGTTGCAGCACCTTGGGACGAGCCATTTCCTGCAGTGCCCCTGGAGACACGAAGAGTATGACAGCATCTGCTGTCCCAGATCCGGCACCACGCCCACTCCCGGCCCACGGGTAGGGGGTGAGCACATGCTGACCTTAGGGGTGCCCCTTCCTTCCCTGCTCTCCCAGGGTCTCACCTCCACAGGGCAGACTCCGAACTGCTTGACATGCGGGCTGAGGACCCACAGCTGGGCCTGATGGCCCAAACCAGACCTGCTGAATCAGAATCAGCTTTTTAACAAGACTCTGGGGAGGCTGGCAGGCACTTAAAGCTGGAAGCGCTGCGGATTTGACCATCCCACCCAGTTTTAAACCATTTCGTGAGCCTCACCTAGTAGGGATTCTTGTCCCAACGGCTTAACCTGAATCTCTGAAGCCTTTCCGTCCACCTTCCAGTTTACAAGAAATTCAGGGGATGGAGGAGGAAGCCAACCACCACCACGAGGAAGCGACGGACAGATCTGGCAGGAGGAATTTTCTGTAGGACACCCTGTCTCTTCACAGGCCAACGTCATTAAAAAAAAGGAGGGGAGCCATTCAGGGTTCACGAAGTTTGATGACAGCGTAACTAAGGCAGCGTCGTCCTGGATTGCCTCCCGGTTTGAACAGAGGCACATTGGAGGGACAATTAGAGACGACTGCACGTGGACTGATGATTATCCATGGATATTAGCGTTAGTTTAGTGACATCGAAACTCTGAGTGGTGGTTCTATAGGAAAATGTCCTTATCAGAGAGTCGCACTGAAGCCACACTTTTGGGGTGACGTTTTCTCATGTCTGTCATGTATTGTAAAATGGTCCGGCAACAGTAAAACGGCAGTGAAGGAAGTATGGAAAAATGTGAACAGGTACTAAGTGTTGGTGATGGGTATATGGGTGTTCACCACATCATTTCCTCCACTTTTCATTTCATTTGAAATTTTTTGTTAAAAACAAAACTCTCTGTACCTTCCATTGCCCTTAGGAGAAAGACCAATACCTGGGTCAGCATTTGAGGCCCTGCAAGCCCGGCTCCCACCACCCACCAGGCTTGTCTCTAGCTACAGCATCTCCCCTGCCAAGGCCTCAGCCCTCCCCACACTCCGCCGGTCCTCTCTACCTCTGCAGCTCTGCAGGGCTGTTCCTCTGCCTTTCATGCTCTGTCTCATGAACTCCTAGGTATCTTCGAGGCCCCACTCCAGAGCTCCAGCTCAGGGTCCCGGCTGCCCCCAGGGGCCCCTCTGAGCTCTCTGCACTGAGCTGCCCAGAGGCCTCAGGTGAGTAGGTCTGATGGAATTTTATGAACAGGTGTCCCTTCCTCCTGCCCAGAGCCACATCAACTGGGCACAGGGCTTACGAGCTTTGATCTGTGAGCATGGCAGGTGACTCAAAAGTGTTGCTGACGAACAAAGGGGCACGAAGGAAATCCTCAAAGAAAGGTTTGTGGGGACAAGGGTGAGGTGGCATTTACGGAGCTTTTAATATGTTCTTTGCTTTTCTTCAAGCTTTCAAGCTTTCTTTTTTTTAAGTGAACAAAATGGTTCTGTGGTGAATAGTTTGATTAGTTTTCAGAAACTGGGATGCACCTGAATTCGCGAAACTGTGATAAGAAAATAAAGATAATGATGATGATTTTGTCAGGTGGATTTCTCTAGCTCCTTATTGTCTTTGGTGTGTTTTTCCGCTCACCCTCACACGGCCCCTCAGAGAACCCCAAGACAGAAAAGGCATGTGAGTGTGAATGTCTGTGTGTGTGTGTGTGTGTGTGTGTGTGTCAGACCACTTTGACAGATGTGACATGGACACCCCCAGGTGGTAAGTCACAGAGCGAGTTGGTGCTTCCTGGCACACCCTAGCTGGCACGAAAAACAGAGAGACTAGCGGAGGCGGCCTTCACCCCGCATCCCACCCAGACCGGATGGCTCTCCCCCATGACGCCTGCCTCCTCTTCTCTCCTCTGTATTATCATCTCTTTATTTTCATGTTTTTCTTTCAATAGACTCACCTTTTAGAGCTTAAATATATTTATTTGAAAGGAAAGTTTAAATAACTAATGGAAATGGAAAACCAGCAACACTTGCCATAAATAGAAGGGACACATGACAGGCACAATCAGCCCACACGGGGTTTCGTTCCAGCCAGGTGTGGCCCGCTGAGGGCTGTCTTGGCTTTTAAGAGAGCCAGCTGGGGCTGGGACTGGTGTGAAGGACACGTGAGCACCAAACGGAGCCTTTCTCCGTGACAAGGTCAAAGAGTGAAAGAACAGAAAAGAAGAGATGGTTCTCCCCAGGGGATTCCGGGGCCTCCCCAGAGACCCCAGCCTGGCACATCCCCAAGGCTGCTCTGGTCTCTGGCCCCCGCGGGCCTCGGTGTCTGCAACCTACACACTCTGTTTAGCGTGACCTGGGGGGTGGGCACTGAGCCTTAGAAAAGACAGGTTCTGACCTGACCAGGGCCACATGGTGGAAGCCTTTCAGGTCTCACCTCCTCAGGGAGGCTCTCCTGGCCTTGACCCGCCCCCCCCATTCACTCTTAATGTCCTTTTCAGACCCTCGGGGCTTCTTGTACCAAAGTGGCCAATTTCCTGCCCACTTGGCCGGCTGACATGGGCCATCCCCACAACCAGGGAGCCCCCCGCTGCCCATGACCTTGTTGCATGCTATGGCTCAGTCCCCAGAGGAGATTAGGCACAGAAAACGGGCTCAGAGACAGGAGGGGTCAGGGCCAAGGCCACGCAGCAAGGATGCAGAGGAATCCAGGCCAGGGCCCAGCTCTGTCTGACCACAAGTCCCAGAAAGCAAGGACCCTGGCTCCCCAGGCCTGGCTCGGCCTGAGCTCGGCACATCCTGTGTGAGGAAGGGGACCTTCTACCAGGGAGGGGTGGCCGGCCAAGGTGGGCTGAGGGGCCTGAGGAGGAGGAATGGGGAGGGTGAGGGGCTCGAGGCCAGGGCGGCCACCCCACGTGAATCAACCCCGATGGAAGCAAAGAAAAAGGAGTAAAACCGAATGTCCTCGGAAATTCCTTTAGTGCTCAGCTGTCCATGAAAACAGGATAAAGTGGCTTCCTCTGTCTGTGCTCCGGCGGGCAGGGCGGAGGCGCTGAGCTCAGGCCAGGGCTCTCGAGTCAGGACGGGGTGGGGCGGGGCTCCTTGCTGGGGAAGGGGCTCCGGCGCTGCTACTTGAGGGCGTCTAGGTGGGTGCAGACCTGGGAGAAGACACTGTCCACGGAGCCTTCAGCATTGACCTGCAGGGAGACGGGCCGTGAGCACAGAGAGGCCGAGGAGGGCTGGGTGGGCCACGCCAAGGCTGGTCCCTCCTCCAGAGGCCAGGCCTGGCTCCCCCGGCCAGCCACAGCGCACCCCTCATCAAACCAGCGGGGACGGGTGGCCCAAGGTCACAGCAATCTGAGGCCCCAAACTGGGGCCGCCGAGGACGCCCTCGGCCTGCAGGGGCCGCACCTTACGCACGATGCCCCGTTTCTCATAGAAGGCGATGACAGGCTCCGTGGCCTTGTAGTAGGTGTCCAGCCGCTTCTTGATGGTCTCCTCGTTGTCGTCCACGCGCCCGCTGGTCTCCCCCCGCTTCAGGAGCCGCTTGGTCATGGTCTCCGGGCCCGCGTCCACGTACAGCAGCAGCGTGGGCTGTCCGATCTGCGGGCGGGCACTCGTCACCGGGGCCCACTCCTGTCCCTGCGGCCATCTCCTCCCCATCTTCTCACTTCCAGGGCCCCACATGAGCTCCATTCAGCCCTTCGAGCCCTTCCACCAGGCAGCTTGACGGACATTCGTAAAACCAGTGCCCCCAGGACAAAGCCCGCACCCCTTCCTGCCCCCCCGGGGGCCTGCAGGTCGGGCCCTGCCCCATCGCCTGTCTCACCTGGTGCCTCTAACTCCTGTGCCCGCCTCGCTTCAGCCACACCAACTCTCTGTGTCTAGGTCGGCTCTCATCAACCTCTCCCTACACCAGGCCTTCGCTCACGCCGGGGACTCTCTCTCTCAACACCAAGAGCTCCCCATCAGGTGTGGGCTGAAGTCTCATTTCTCTGGGGTGGGCAGTCTTCCTGGATGCCACGCCCTCCCCCAGCCCCCTGGGACAGGCTTTTCCAGTCCCCTTTACTTCTTCTGCCTCAGCATCTCTCAGGAGGGCCAGGAAGGCCTCTGGTTATTTCCTTGACGTCCCTCTCCCCAGCCTCTCTGGAGCCCCTGAGGGGTGAGAGGGGATCTGCCTTACAGCAGCGGAGCTGGGTAAGTACTCGACAGTCAAGGAACAAGGGCTGAGTGAAGCGGCGAGGCACGACAGAGCTCTGGGAAGTTCTGAACATTGTCACTGTCCCTAGAGTGAGAGTTTCATCACCAGGCAGAGGGGGAAGGACAAGAATAAGGCTGACCCATCTCCCTTCAGTGAGGACATGGTGCCCCCTGGTGTCCTGAGTCAAAAAGACGAGGTGCTGGACCCCTGCAGGCCACAGCGGGCTGGGCCCTATGCTGAGCTGGCACCCACACCAGCACCCACAACAGCCCGAGGGGACATAGGGACTTTTATTAACCCCATTCCTGGTGTGACCCAGAGGGTTGGAGGTGACGTCACAGCGAGTGCATGTGGGCCAGGCTAGGATGTGCCTCAGAGCTGGATCCGGGTCCCCTAGTCCAAAGGAAGCCCGGCCAACCTCCACTTCACAGATAGGGAAACTGAGGCCCGGATCAGGGCAGACATTTTCTTGAGGTCTTGCAGGCACTTAGAGTATGGTATAACACCTCTGGACCGGGTTCAACACTATGGAATCCTAAAGATGGCCCTAGCCTCGCAGGATAAGAAAGCAGGACAAGGGTGTAGCCCTACCCTCGGCCTACTGGGGTGCTGGTCCTCCCTGCAAGGCCTGGAAGGACCCCCTCTGCCAAGCAGCCTTCCTTGAGCCCCCCACACCCTTTCTGACCCCTGCCTCCTAGGCACTACAGCTTTATGTTTCCCCTGTGGGACACTAGAGGTACAGGTGTACATGTGTGTGCATATATGTACATGTGTGCAGGAGTGTGCCCTGCCAGATGTGTGTGCACATGTGCACAGGCCTGCGTGCACGTGTGCCTGCGCCTGTGGCCCCGTGCACGTGTACAAGTGCCTCCACGCCTGTGTGTACATGTGCGTGTGCCTGTGTGTGCATGCGGATGACTGTACATTGTGCTTTGGGGTGAGGTGTTTCCACCCTGCATAGGGTTTTCCAGATGAGCCCCCACGTCATGCATTCCAGAGGCATCATCCTCAAGGCCCACTCTCTCTAGACAGGCTCCTAGTGTCCCCAGAAGGAGATGAGACCCCCCTCCCCAGCACTGGAGGCCTCCGGCCAGGGCTAAACCTCCTTCCGCCATGTCACCCCCAGATGCTTTGTCCCCACAGCTTCTGTTTTCCCCACGTCGGCCTGACTCCTCCAGCCCGTCTATGGCATTCCCGGCCCCTCTGACGTGCGTTTACAGAGCACCAAGACCCACTTCGCAGGGTACGTTCTCTCTAACCCCCTTGCTGCCCCTCAAGGCAGCTGTGCCCGTCTCTCCCCATTTTGCAGATGGTGACACTGAGTTTCAGAGAGGCAGAAATGACGGACTAAGGCCCTCAGCAGTTGAGCTGGACCCTGAGCCCAGGCCTGTGAACTCCCCAGCCTGGCGCTTCCTATTCTTCTAGACTTTTCTTCTTGACTTCTAGAAAGCCTCCCAGAAGGTCTTTCCTGGTTTTCCTCCTTATTCAGTCCACCAATCCCTGAAATCAGTGTTTCTGTCTCTGCCCATCACAGCAGCCTCTACCTGGCCACCCCACATCACAGCCCCGAAAGGCCACCCCCCAGGTTGCGCCTTACCCTCTGCTCAAACTCTTCCCCCTGCTGCACCTCCCGAGGGTAGCCGTCGATCAGGAAGCCTTTGGAAGTGTCTACTTTGGCTACCATGGCGTCTCGGAGCATGTCCAACACTGTTTCCTGGGAGCACAGCGAAACGAGGGGCCATGAGGCCCTTTCCCCGCACCCCTCATGGGCCCTGGGGTGCTGAAACACCCTCTGTCCTAACACAGATATTCCAGACAAACTTCCCTCTGCAGGCCTTCTCTGAACTTAGAAGACTTGATTGAACTATTCATTCATTCACTCACTCACTCATTCACTCATTCATTCAGTTATATAGACTGGGCCCCTCCTCTCAGCCAGCTCCCCTTAGGACCCTGAGGACACAGAGGTGAACAAAGCAGGCCTTCCCTGCCCTCAGGAAAGTCACAGCCTGCGGAGGGGACAGACAAGTACACGGATGATTTATAAATTTCCAAACACGACACGGGTTCTCTGGACATAGAAGGGGAACTACTGGAGGTTGGGGCGGGGAGGGTCTTAGCCCAAATTTGAGGACTCAGGAAGGTCTGAGAGTTGAGGAGGAAAAAACACTCCAGGCAGGAAGGCCTGTGATGAGCTTGAAGGGAAAACAAGGCCAGGGTGGTAGGAGGCTGGAGGGGTAAGCAGGGCAGGGTCCTGGAGGCTCTTGGGAGCTTCTGGAAGGAATTTTCTGCCAAGCGCAAAGGGGATCCACAAAAGGGTTCAGAGCCAGGGAAGGAAGGTCATGGTCAGCTTTGCCAGCGTGTCACGGGCTTTGCTGGCTGATGTCCACTCAGGGCCACCATCCCCCCACTGCCCCCTACCCCGCCAGGGCTCACTCACCAGCGGCACCAGCTGCCCCTTCTCCATGATTTCCGACAGCATCTTGCCCCTGGCCGAGCCTGAGCTGACCTCGGCCCGCAGGAGGTCCCCGGTGGAGAGGTGAGTGTAGCCATACTTCTGGACAATCTTCTCACACTGGGTGCCCTTCCCTGAGCCGGGCCCGCCTGCAAGCACCCGCCTATTCAGAAGCCCCAAGAAACGGGGCCCCTGCAGGGACAGGCCGCCCGGCTCCCCAGCAGATGAGGGGCCGAGCCCAGGGTGCAGCCCCAGGCCCTGGCTCCCACCAGGGCCTGTGGAGACACAGCCCTGCTAGTGCCTCACCCGCCTGCCTTGGACTCACCCACCACAAAGATGATCTTGGTTTTCTTCAGCTTCTCTGTGGGAGAGAAAAGGGGAGCAGAGCTCAGTCACTCGCTTGACAAAGAGCCAGAAGCACGTCCATCCGGAGTCCCAGGCCTGAGTGGGGCCCAGGCAGAGGGACAGACACAGCTCATGCTCCCGTTAGGGAGGCCAATGAATCATAGCAGGTCTGCGTAGGGATGGGGTCAGGAGGTGAGAGGGTGTCCCAGGCAGAGGGACCAGCAGAGGCAAAGGCCTGGAGTCAGCTACAGGCACAGGCTGCGGGGTGGCTCCGAGGGGCTCGACGCCAGCCCGCACGCCCCCTCCCTGTGGGTGGCTGGACTGCCGCAGCGGGTCACCTCTGGCCTTACAGTCTTCATCACTGCGGGAGTTGCCCGAGGAGCAGCAGGCACCCATGGTCCTGCTCCGCTGTGTCCCCTTCCCTTCCCCTCCCAGGCCCTGGGCCTGCCCATCGTCCGCCTTCCCTGGGCGGTACAGATGTGGAGCTGGCAGCCACAACAGATGTTGCCCTGGAGACAGTTGCTGGGAGAAGGACCGCGGTGGGTACGTGGAACCCTTGCCTGGACAGAACGCTTGTCAGCTAACATTCCAGCCTCGACCTCGTGTGACCTTAGAACACAGAGGCCACAGCCCCACCGCCGGAGGGAAACGCGGCCCAGGGAGGCAGGGAACCAGGCTGGACCCCAGGGTCTCTTCCCAGGCTGCCGGCCTCCCCTCCTTCTCGGAAGCAAGACCTCACTGTGAGACCTTAGGAAAGAATGCCGCACCCCTCACTGGTTCTCTGACCCTGTCCCAAGGAGGAGGTGAGCCTGGCAGTTCCCAGGGGCCCTCCTGGCCATGGGGCTATAGAGCCTGAGGGCGCTATCAGAGGAACAACTTCTCCTGTGGGTTCCCACCACCTACCTGCCTGCCATGTGATGGGGGAGGGTGGGGGGAGGCCACGGCCCTGTGGCAGGTGACATTCAGAGCTCCAGGTGGAAGGGTGACCACTGGTTTTGGGGAGCAGCAGCAGCCAGGCCCACTGGGCTCCTTTAAGAGCTGCCCAGGCTGAGGCACAATGCCAGGAATGGGACGGGCGGCGCTGCCAGGAGGCGGGCTAGCCTGGCTCTCTGGCCATGACTCTGTCCAGATCCAGCTCGCAGGAGCCAGGGAAGCCTATGGCACCCTCTAGACCCAGCCGCAGTACAACCTGGAAACTGTCCCAGAGAGGGTCATGTGCACACGTGGGGCCCCTCCCCAGGGCAGAGGCCCTTCTGCCTCGCCAGTGCCCACCCTCTCCCGAAAGAGGCAGGGATTCAACTCTAAAAATACCAGCATAGGAGGTGAGCTGTGGGGCCCCCAGGTGCCTCAAGGAAGCCTCGTCGCTTCTAAAAAATCATCCTGTGAGAGGCCTGAGGAGGATGCTGGAGGCTCCCAGACAGGCCCCCTCTGCCAGTCCCAGAGCCTCCCTCAACCCCTCCCAGAATGTCTCCGGAAAGCACACCCCCTTCACAGATGGGCACACTGAGGCCGGGGCAGTGAGCAGGAGAGGAGAGGAGCCTCCATACCTTCCATCCTGCCGAGGTCCGGGGAGCCGAGTCAGCGCTCTGCAAGACAAGGGCCCAGGTGGGGCGGGTGAGCGAGATTCTCCCCACCCTGCCTCTGTTCCCGCCAAGCCACCGGCTGTGTGCCAGGCCCCGACATGCCTTTGAAGGGAGGAGGGGACGCTGGGGGCGGGGAAGGCCCAGGAGGCTGGGTGACCTTGGGAAAGTCATCTTCCTTCTACGTGCTTCTGCTGCCTCACCTGTCAAGGGCAGCAGCCTGCTCCCCGCCACCGAGGGGCATAAACCACGACACAGGCAACTGCCGAGCCGCGTCCCTTGCAAGTCCCAGGAAACAGAGCTCAGTCCTGCATCTGCCTGACACCTTGACGACGCCCTGGCTCCCCAGGGAAAGTTGCTAAGGAGGTGGAGGGAGGAGGGAGGAGAGACCAGAGCTGTGTGTCCTCATCCAGGATGGGGTTTGGAAGAGGGGGTTCAAAGGGACGCAAAGTCTGAAGGGGGGGAAGCTGCTGGAGCTGTTCATGTGGACACAGCCCTGTCGTTTTCAAACGAGGGGTTCCCAGGCTCTCATTCCCCCACCCCGTAAGGCCCAACTTCCACCCTCCATGTGACCGCTGCCCCTTCACCCCCTTGAGAACCTTGCTCCACTGCCCTCCCATCCCCTCAGCGTGTAAATCAACCCCAAACCCTCTTGTCACCCACTTTCCTTCCACAGCCCCCCAGGGACCTCCCTCAACCTCACCTTCCCATCAGTCTTTTTGGAATTGCTGCCCACACTCCTCAGGTTCCCACCCATCAGCCCTCCCCAAGGCTACCAGCAACCATCACAGCCACTCTTGCCTTGACCTTTGACCCTCAGCCAGCATTCCTCTTGCTGGCCCCTGTAACCCAGGCCTCTACTCCACCTTCTCACTGTTGGTTTCAGGTTCCCAGGAGCCTACATCCCTGCCCAGCCAGCCCAGGCCTCTCGACCCAAACCCATAAGTCAATGGCCCGCGGCTCAGGCTCTGAAGGTCAGTCCCTCCTCCTTCCCTAGCTAAAGAACCTTCTCTCACACCCCCCTCCTCCTTATGAGCACATGCCAGTCCTCTTGCTCCTAAACCCCTCCTCGGTCTGCGCCCTCACAGCCACTTCCTTGCTCCAAGCAGGTCTCCTCACCTCCATACCCCACTAGGCAATCTGCCAGATTTCCCCACAAGCCTGAGACCATGTCACTTGCCTGCTTAAAACCCTTCCAAGTGTAGGCCCAAGAGATGAAGCCTGGGCCCCAAATGTAGCCAATGGCCCGCACCTCTCTGCAGCTCTATCAGCTGCCACTTAAAGTGCTAGGGGCTCCCTCACCTACCATGACTGTATCCCATCCCCGGCCCCCGCTCATGTAGCCCCCAATGCCTGGATGCCTTTCTCCAATGTGCTACTGTCCAGGACTCAATTCAGATGTCACCTCCTGCAGGAAGCCTTCCTGGAATCTGCCCTCTGCTTCTGCACTGGCGGCCGTCCCTTCTGAACTTGCCCTGGCGTCACACACAGCATACTGAGTTGGACCTCTCTGTTGCGCTGCAGGCCTGTCTTCCCCTGGCCAGGCTGAGCATAGGCTAGGGGACCTCGCTCCATCGTCACGACTCTCTCAGGAGGAAACTGAGGCTCGGAGCAGATGAGAGACTTGCTCCAGGGCCTGGCTGGGGTTATACCTGGGGCTGCTGTTTTCTGCTGCTCTGGACCCAGCACCCAGTAGGTCCTTAAGCAGCTTTGCTGACTATTCCCCTTGTAGGGCACGAGTTAGAGCCTCTTTCCTGCTGAGTGTGCTTAAGGAAGGACAGTAGCTGCCAACACCGCTCAGCAGCGGGCAGGGGAGGCGGGGTCCCCAGGCCAGGGACAGCCCACAGTTGCTGTCCATGCCTGAGGAGTTGCCTCGACCCCATCCTGCCCCGCCCCCTCCCAGTAACCTAAGCCCCTCTGTCCTGTTGGCACCTGCCACCTCCTTGGTCCAAAATAACCTAAGTTGTGAGGAGGCCTCCCAGAGGCCAGGGGTCCCAGATGGAGTTCAGTTACGGACTCAGCACCCAGGCCTTATAAGGCCCTTGGATTAGGGCTGTAGTGACTCCTGGTATAATGGTGTGGTCTGCCAGGGGCCTGGGGAGCCAGGGCCAGGGAACAGAGACTTAACTACAATCACATGGCAAGGCCAGGGCAGGTCCCAGGTCTCTTATCTCTCGACGGAGAAACCTTTTCAGCATTTGGCGATCCACTGGGGTTCAAATTCCAACTCCATCGCTCTGCTGTGTGACCTTGGGCAGCTGGTATCCCCTCTCTGGGCCCACACCCCCAAGCCCTGTCTCTCTGCAGCTGAAGATCCAGGGTGTGGAGCTGAGCAATGTTCAGGAAAAGCCCCTTCCATCCTGCTGCCCTGAGGCTCTCAAGGAGCCCCTGCCCTTTCAGAAGGCTGAAGCAGGGGGCCAAACATCCAGGGGCCATCCTGTCCCCACAGCACCCAAAATGATGCAACAGGACAGCTCCTCCGATCACAGGGGCTGCCACACCTGGGTCCTCAAGGGCAGGGAGTCAGCCACAGTCCCTCTCCCCGGGCCCCAGCTGGGACTCCCCAAGGACACTAACCTAGAGCCCCAGGAGTGGATGCCAGGACAAAGAGGTGACTGTCTAGGAGGCTGGGAGGGACTGCCACACACACACACACACACACACACACACACACACACAGTGTGGCACAAATACCTAGAGCAGAGCCTGGGGATCACAGATCACAACCACGGACACACACGGCCATGCGACACCCCCCCCCCCAGCGACACCCCAAGGGCACACTCCCCAGGTGCCTGTGGCTTCCCCCCTCCCCGCAGAGGTGCTTCCCCCGACGCGCACGGAAGGACAGACACACGCGGCCGCACGCACTGACCTGGGGGTGGGGTGCGGGTGGGCACCGGGGCCAGCGCGTGCCCTGCCCGTCCTCGCCAGCCACCCGCCCGCAAAGGCGACTATTTATAAGGCTGTCAGCAGCGCGCGGCATGCTGGGAGCCAGCTCTGTGATGGCAGGAGGGAGGGAGAAGGGAGGGAGAGGGACCGGGGAGGGAGGGGACTGGACCAGAGCGAGCCCTGATGGAAAACCGGAGCGAGGCGGAGTCCTCCACCCAGCACCGCCAGGTGGCTGTGCCTGCTCGCGCATGTGGCCTTTCCCGGTTTGCTGAGGGTTTCCCATTCCTGCGTTACCTCCACCGGGCCCACCTCACTCCGGGGGGAGAGGACCACGCTTCCCATGTGACAGCTGGGGAAATTGAGGCCCGGAGAGGAGAGGCTCTTTGCACAAAATCCCACAGCAAATTGGGGACAGAGAGAGGCCAGACCAGGATGGGAGGGGACTGAGGCATGGATTCTGGGAGCCATCGAGGCCCCCAGCCCCTCCTCAGATCTTGTCCAGTGGCCCCTGAGCCAAGACCCACCTGGAATTCCTTCCTCCTCCCTTGTTGAAAGGGATCCCAAGGACTCCTCTGGGACAGAAGCTCCCCAGGACCCCAAAGAGCACCCTCAAAACCTTCTCCCAGCTGGTGGTCGTATAGATTATAAAAACCAGCTCGGCCCCTATGGAGCTGCCTGGCAGCTCCCAACGAGGTGAGCTGGAGGATGTGGGACATTCAGAATGCTGTACCCAGACTGGGGACCGATGATCCTGATAGAAAGAACAGCTCCCATGAGTGAGCGCTCCCGGCACGCCAGGCGTGGACTCCGGCCACGTCTGTGAATCTTTAAACATGAAGGAAAGTGAGTTTCCCGCCTGTAAGCTGGCTCGCCTAAGCTTCCCAGGTAGAAGGTGATGTGTTCATCTGTGGGGACTGACACATGGCAAGGTGCTCAGTAATGTAGCAGGGCAGAGGCCGGCCCCATGCAGCTTCAGAACTTGTACACTTGACCCCTAGACCATGCCATGACCTTGAAGGCAGAAGTCCCAGATACAGGGTGTTTCAGCAGGAGAATAGGACTTCCTGGGAGACCATTGCAGGTGAGCGGTTTCTTAGCAACAGCCTGGACACCAGGAGGCCTGGATCTAGTCCCAGCTCCACCACCTATGACGTCAGACAGGGTCTCTACTCCTGGGGACCTTAGTTTCCCCATCTGTGGGAGGGGCAGGTGCTGGGACAGGCAGCCTGCCATAAGAGTTGTTTCACAGGCCCTCTGCAAAGCTGGAGGTGGCTGTGCGCATTGGCATGACCCTCGGGGAAAGCAAATTAATGATGCCAATCCAAATTTCAAATGTGCCCTTCACCTTCGGGAATCCCACACATGGGCACAAAATGTGTACAGGATGGTTCCCTGCGGCCAGTGAGGGCTGAGTGGCGGGAGGGCCTGTGGTGCAGCCAGGCGTGGAGTGGGGAGGCGGTGACGGCCCTAGGTCAGCATGGGAAAGAAAGCCACAGCTAGAGGGACAGGCAGAAAGCGCCGCTGTGCTGGTCTCGTCCCGCCTTCAGCGACTCTAAACACACAGGGACGTGCGTGTGCAAAATCTATTCCTCGATTTTTTTCTTTGCATTTTAACATCTCTGAACTCATGTTGTCTTAGAAGCAAATCGACGGCTTCTTACGGTTGAGGAAGCAGAACTGAGAGGCTGGCTGTGTGCACATGATTCCCTCCCTGCCCCCGTGGCAAAATCCCCACTTTCTTTTTTAATTCAACAAGCACCTGCTACTGCTTTTTGTATAAAACACTTTTAACAAGGATGCACCTTGAGGACATCATGCTAAGTGAAATAAGCCAGTCACAAAAAGGCAAATACCCTATGGGTCCACTTGCATGAGGTATCTAGGGTCCTCAAATTCAGGGAAACAGAAGTAGTGCCAGGGGCTGAGGGTGGCGGGGAGAGGGGATTGTTTCATGTGTATAGAGTTTCAGATCTGCACGATGAGATCTGTCTTGCGACAATGTAAACGTACTTAACACTATTGAACACTTAAAAGTGGTTAACTTGTAAATCTTATGTTTTTTACCACAATAAAGAAGTTTCAAAATCTTAAAAACTGAGAAAAAAAACTATTTAAAGTACCTGTTTTATTTCATTTGCATATGACCTATGGATTTTTCACCAAAGCTGGAATATTGAAGTTTCAGGATTTTTTTTTCCCTCAGCTATAACCTAAAGAAAGAAAAAAAGGAGGGAGAGAGGAAGAACGCGGCAGGGAGGGAGCCAGGAAGGAGAGAAGGAACAAGACTGTCCTGCTGCTGTCCAAGCAGGGATGTCCTCTCCAAGCAAGAGGGGTGGAGCCTTTGCACTCCTCAGGCTGATGGCCTTCTGCCATCTGGTCCCTAATGGCCTCATTCCCACGGCTCCCTCAGCTGCCAACCGAGTGAGGCCTTGGGTCCCACCGCTGGGCTACTGTTCCAGCCACTCGACATTCCACCTGGAATGTGTCAGGTGCACCTGGCACAGCACATGGCACGCGGCTGCGTACTGAGGGAGTGTATCCATGAACTGAGAGACAAATGCAGGTTGCTGTTCCCTCCCCGCAGCTCCATGGCCCGCCACCTCGGCTGGCCCAGCGCCCGGAGCGCCTTCCTGGTCCCGAGCAGGCGGCAGGCCGGCCCTAGTCTCACAGTCACCCTTTGTTAGGCCTCCGCTCCCAAGGGCATCTTATCTACCTTAACAGGTTGTAATCTCGCAGAGTCACAGACCCGCTTCTCGTGCCAACCTAGAGCTGTAAACAAGGCCTTTTACTCAACCACAGCTCGCCACACCCCTCCCAGAGTAGCAGCCCTGCCTGCCTCCCACCTGCAGGGCCCTGGAGGACGTTACTGCTGCCGGGCCAGCAGGCTCCAGGCCCCACCTCTGACCCTGCTGCCTGCCTTCTGCCCTCTCCCCCTCAACCTGCTGCTCTGACCTCCTCCCAACTGTCCCCAAATAGCATTCTGTAACAGGAATGTCATTTTCTCCTGCCCCTCCTCTCCCTGCAGGAAGCTCTTCCCCTAACCTCTGCAGAGGTCTCTTCCTCATCTTTCAGGTCTTCAGAGAATATCACCTCCTCAAAAGCCCCTCTCATATCACTTGTATTAGTGTCTTTGTAGCCCGTGGTGGCCTGACTGGGGCAGAACCTGTCATGGGGCCCCCCTCCCCTCTCTAGAACTTGAGCTCCTTGAGGGCAAGGGGTGGTCCCAGTTCAGCCATGAGGAAACTGGGGCTCTGAGGAAGGGAAGTGACTTGCCCAAGGTCACACAGGCAGTGGGAGGCAGGACTGGAAAAGCCAGGTGGGTTTGGCTTGAGAACCTCCCCACCTCCCCAACCCCCAGAGCTGCCAACTCTCCACCCCAGCTGCAAAACATATGACTCACTGGCCAGCTGACAAGGCTGGCCATCCTGCTCGAACTCCCCACCTAGAGGGTGTGGGCACTTGACTGTCTCGAGGAGGCCCAAAGCCATGGGCCAGAGAGAGCCTGGCTCGATCGGGAGACACAGGAGATGGAACCGGAGTTTAGGAGCATTTATTCCTGTACAAATCATTACAAAACCAAGTCTGGGGGAGCCACTGGCCCCCACCCCCCACCCCAATGTGCAATGGCTTGCTTCTGGCCTCCTCTTCCTCTTCCACCTGGCCCCTCCCATTCCACAACCTCCTCTGGGAAGGCCTTCAAACTTCCCTTCCAGGATCCGGAAGAGCGGAGGGCAAACCCAACCTACTAAGGCCCAGAAATAAAGTGCCTGATACAGAGTGAGGGCTGCCTGAACCAGGCAACACAGCTCCTGACCCCCTAAAGCATTCTCAGGCCCAGCTGGAGGGAGAATCTTGGGCTGCTTGAAACCCCAATTTGGTTAGGTCCCCCCTTCCTCTGCCCCAAAGGCTCCTCCAACAGGAAGAAAACCTCACTGCCGGATGGCAGAAAAGGGGGCCTGGCTCTTTAAGAGCCAAGCTAAGGGCAGCTTGGGGGAGGGCGAAGCAACAGCTGGTTTGTCTCATTCTTATCAGAGTCTCCCAGACCTGGGGGAATTAGTGCAAAAATACCTTCCTTTTCAGGAGGAGATGGGGAAGGGAACCCTGGGTCCCTAGGGAGTTCGGCTCCCTAACAAGGGAACTCCAGGCCCCCAAAACTCGACACAGGCAAAAGGGTGCCAGAGAAGAGGCAAGGGATTTGTCCAAGGCCACTCAGGGTAGAGCCAAGATGGAGACGTCAGCCTCCCACCTCTGGGACCCCCGGACACAACCCCACAAGTGCCCTGGCCCAGACTCTAGACAATGCCCACCCTCCGCTCAACCTCTTTCTGGCCCTGGGAAGTGAGGGGCAACACAAAGTTCCCAGGTCCTTGGGATAGAACGCCAATAGGAAGTGATTCGAGGGCCATACTGGGGCTCTGAACCAAGGCCTCGTGGGAAAGAACATGTCTTTAGCCTCACATTACTCAGACATACCCTGATTGACTACTCGGACCCTGACTGGCCAAGAAATCCTGACACCCCTGATTAACCACATAGAAGCCCAAATCCCTGACTGACCAAGAGATACCCCCAGGCCCTGACCGGCTGGAGGATACACCCTCTTCAACACCCTGATTGGCCAGAAGACACTCTGGCCCACCTCGATTGGCCAGGAGACGGCCTTTGGTCAAGTGGCTGGGTGGAGTGCCACTTCTCTTGTGTCCCTTGTGAAGGCGCCACCTGCAAGGTGGCCTAGGTCCAGGAGGGATGGGAGAAGGTGATCCCGTACTGCTGGGCCCAGGACGAGAAGACTCTCTTCTCGGTGATGAAGCGGTGGTGGTTGCCCTTGCGGCTGTGCTCATTCTGGATGTAGGTGACACACTCGTCCGGCCCCTTGGGCTCATAGTAGTGGTAGGGCATGCGCTGCAGGCGGGACCGCTGGCTGGGGCAGAGCAGACGGGGCCGTGAGGGCAGGGTGGGCACTGGCTTTTTCTAGCCCCTGACCTGCTATAGGACCTCAGAGAGGGAAAATCCCTGCCCCTCCCTGGGCCTCAGTTTCCCCATCTACAAAATAAGCATAAGGCGAACGAGGCTGGTGACCACAAAAATGTTTTTTTTTTTTAATGCAGTGGACATTTTCTTGTCCCCAAGAGGGTGGCAGAGTAAGGTAAAGGACTATGGGCTCTGGAGCCTGGTCCCTACTCATTACTGTTTGTGGGACCTGAGGCCACTCACAAACGTCCTTCCCAGTTTTTCTCATTCATGAAATGGGGAGGATAACATACCTATCACTAGGAGTCAGTGAGGAGTGAATGAAATAATAAGTAGAGCTAAGCCTAGGACATGGTTAGCAGTCAATAGAGAACAGCTGTCACCTCATGGGATTTTCATATAGTAATAATAATACTTACTGTTGATATATAAACTCTGGACTCTCGCTGAGCTTGGGGTAGAGGCCCCTGAGATAGCTCTAAGGAGCCTAGCTCTCTGCAGAGCAGTTTGAATACCAAAAAATAGCAGCCCTTGAAGGTCCCCCAGCCATGGTTTCCAGGCCCCCAACTCCATCCCACGGCCAGTGACTGGGCATTGTCCTAGAGGGCTCACCTGCAGTAGTCAGGGGGGACCATGCCATAGACGTGCACGCGGTCACACAGCTCCACCGCAATCACCATGGTGAACCAGCCTGTGCTCAACCACGAATGGGACTTTTCCCTGGGGGCAGAGAGGGAGCATGATGAAGGGGCATGCAGGCAGGGGTGGGGCAGACAGGGAGGACCAGTCAACCCCCACGGAGTTTCCAAGAACTCCACCCACCAACTCATCGGGCGGGGGACCCCCAACTTCAGTCACCCCTGGTCCAGCCCGATGCCAGTAGGGGGCTGGTCTGGGCAGAGATGAAAGGTGTGGAGAGAGGTCCTTGGCAGGGAAAGAGTAGGAAGGAATAGGGTATGCTTGGAATAAACTCCTTGGGAGACTGGTCACACTTGGGACCAGGCTGAGAGTGGCCATGATCACAGAACATGCTAGAAGCAGCTATGCCCATGCTAGAAGCAAATTCCCAAGGGGAGACAATCCAAGACAGTCATGCTGGGAGTAACACGTTCATAGCAAAGCATGGAAGAAGTAGCCAAGAGCCCAGAGCTGTGATTCTCACTCTAGCAGCCACATGTGGCACAGGAGGGCACATGGGAGCACTGAACATGTGGTTGAAATGTGCCATCAGTATAAAACACACCCTGGATTTCTTAGAGTATAAAAAAAATGTAGAATACATCACTGATAATTTTTGACTTTGATTACATGTTGAACTGAAAATATTTTGGATATTATTAATTGGAGGCAGTTCTTCGAAGTTTTGTTTTTTTTTAAATAATCTCTCATAAGACTAAAAGAAAAAACACAAATTACCAAAATTAAGAATTAAAAAGAGGATATCATCGACCCTCTAAACATAAATTACAGACCACAAAAAATTTACATACCACAAAAAAATTACATGCACGACAACTCAGATGCAATGGGCCACTTCCTTGAAAACCAGAAACTACTAAAACTCACCCAAGATGAAATAGATAACCTGAATGAATATCTTGTAACCATTAAAGAAATTGAATTCGTAGTTTAAAATCTTCTGAAAAAGAACTCTTCAGGCCCAGATAGTTTCACTGGCAAATTCTACCAAACATTTAAAGAAGAAATAACATCAATTCTATACAATCTCTTCCAGAAAATGGAAGAGGAATCATTTCCCAATTCATTCTCTGAAGCCAGAGTCATCCTGATACCAAAACCAGGCGAAGACAGTACAAAATAAACTACAGACCAATATCTCTCATGAACAAGGACACAATTATCTCAACAAAGTATTAGCAAACGATATCCAGTAATATAGAAAAATAAAACACCACAACCAAGTGGAGTTTGCTCCAGAAATGCAAGGCTAATCAACATTTAAAAATCCGTCTATAGCCATGCTACCCTGAACAAGCCCGATCCTGGCTGATCTCAGAAGCTAAGGGTCAGGCCTGGTTAGTACTTGGATGGGAGACTACCCAGGAAGATCTATAGGCATAAAAAAAAAATTTAAATTAAAAAAATAAATCAATATAAGCCACTATATTAATAGTCTTAAGAAAAACCATATGACCATTGATGCAGAAAAACATTTGATAAAATTCAATACTCAGTAATGATAAAAATTCTTAGCAAACCAGTACGCAAAGGGAACTTCCTCAGCCTGACACAGGACAGCTACAAAAAAACTATAACTAACATCATATTCAATAATGAAAACCTAAATGCTTTCCTTGAGACTGGGCCCAATCCTCAGATGTCTACTGTTGCCATTTCAAATATATTCAACATTGTATTGAAAATCCTAGTCAGTACAATAAGGCAAGAAAAAGAAGTAAGAGGTATACATGTTGGAAAGGAAGGAATAAAACTCCTCATTTGCGTGTCCTTACATGATCAAAGGCACAGGAAACCCCAAAGATTCTACAAAAATCTCCTAGAATCGATAAGTAAATTGAGCAGGATTACAGGATATAAGGTCGACACACAAAAAATCAACCATATTTTGAAAGACGAGCAATGAATAATTGGGAACCAAAAACAGTTTTTGTAAATACCATTTACAATAGCTCCAGAACTTTAAATAGTTCGGTGTAAGTCAAACAAAATATGTACAGGACCACATTTGGACACACTGGGTTAAATCAAACATGTTAAAAATAACTTCACATGTTTCTTTTGACTTTTTCAACGTGGCTACTACATAAACTGAAATCGTGTGTGGGGCTCACATTACATTTCTGTTGGATGGCATTGGCCTAGCCTTTCTCAGATCGGCCAGAGCGGGGCTGGGAATGACAGATGCTTAGAACAGAGCATGCTGGGAGCGACGGAGTGCTTGAAGCAAGAAGTGCTGGAAGGAAGCCCTCCAGGGGAGACGAGGCCATGCAGGGCATGTTGGAAATGACTTGTGCTAAGAGCTGGACACGAAGAGAACTCCCACAGGAAACCTGGGCAGCCGGCGGCAAGAAGTGCCCATGCCCTCAGAGCAGGTGCATGCCAGGGAGCAGCAGGCCCTGGGAGCTCGCCCAAGGGGAGCAGAGAGCTGGCTAGAGGGGGCAGGCAGGAGGCTGGTACCTGTCCTTGCCCGTCTCACCCCGGAAGAGGTCGTCAAACTGGCGCATGCGGCCGGGAGAGACGGCGTAGGCCTCCAAGTTGGGGAATAACAGGCCTGCCTGCTGGATGACACGCACATGGCTGCCCTGGGGCTTCTGCATCTTGTCTGGGGGGCCCCAGAAGATGAACACCACCTCGGGAGTGCGGTTGATGAACTCCTGGGGCCTCCGCAGCACACGGAACACGCTGGAATGGGCCACCACGCGGAAGGTGGTCTTGTTGCCCACGTCTGCTGAGTAGCCCGTGGTGGGTGCGTCATTCATGCGGATCGTGCACTCGGCCTGTTCAATCTCAGGTCCCAGCTTGGTGCCCAGCAGGTGGCTGGAGCTCGTGACGACCACACACTGGTGGCACCTGGAGGGCAGCGTCTGGGGAGGGCAAGGAGAGTCAACACTGTCACCATCACTCCATGCCAGGACCTGTGCTTTGTACATCCAGGCCTCCTGGAGACCAGAATGATTATGCCCATTTTAAAGGAAGAAACCAAAGCCCGTTCACTCAGAATATTTATTGCAAGCTGGCTAATGGCCAAGTACCTGACAGAGCAATGAGCAAAAGAAACCCCACTCCGGCCTTCAGATACTCATGGTTGGGGAGATAGACAGCAAACAAGTAAAAGATAAAATAATAGCAGGTGTTAAGCAAAGTGTGCTAAGAAGAAAGTAAAATAGGGACAGGGGATCAAGAGTGACAGGAGCGGTGGCTGTTTTTGCACTGTCAGGTGCCCCAGTGTCCTCCCAAACCTTGTGTGGACTCCCTAGCAGAGAAATAGTGAAAAACAGAGACACCTTTCCAAAGGGATTTTGAGGAAATGGTAGGATTTTAGTGCTAAGGATGGGAAGAGAAATGAGGCCCAGAGAGGGCAGGGCTCTTGTCCAAGGTCACACAGCAACGAAGGGACTGAAGGCACTGGAAGCCAGGGCCTTGACTCCCAGGGTCCACTCTTTCCTTTAGGAGGGAGAGAGGGAATGGAGAGAAGAGGAGGAGGGGGAACTGTGACGGTGGGCGGGAGAGAGATCAGCCACCAGGCAGCTCCCAGGGAGCTCCCCGAAGTGGCCGCCCTACCTTGTTGCCGAGAATGGGAACATAGCCGTCGGCGATCCTCCACTTCTTGAAGTTGACGGGCCGGCGGCTGTGCACCCTCGGGGAGCCATAATGGAAGACTTCATTGGCACTATTGGAACTGTAGAGGATGAGGATGGTGATGAGAGCAAAGAGGATCACGAATACTGCTGACTGCTGCTCCTGGAGGAAGGAGAGGCCAGTGAGGAGGGCCCAGCGACCTGGCAGGCTCGGCGCCCCGCCTCCTTGCTGCCTCCATGCCCAGCTAACTCCTGTTCCTCATTCCAGACCAGTTCAGACACTACCTCCTCCAGGAAGGCCTCCTCCAGCCCTGAAGACCCCCATCACAGCACTGATCACATCATTACCATGAGCTCTGAGGCTGGGACTGGGTCAGCCTCGCTCCCCACTGTATCTCAGCTCTCAGAGCAAGGCCTAAAGAACAGAGCGTCCTTAGGAGGAGGGTCTGCTGGACTGGACTGGATGTGGGTGTCAGGAGGATCCCTCCAGCTGCAGCTGGAAGGATGCTTGGAGACAGGCGGGACAGTCCAATGAGAGGATTCAGGTCTTCTCCAAACAGCAACTCTCCATAAATCTTCATTTATCTAAACCTGGAGGGGATGGACCTGGTCAGGAATGGGGCTGCAGGGACAGTCAGTGCACCGCCATGTGGCTGACAGGGCAGGAAAGTGATCGCCAAAGTGCCCGCAGGGATTCACTTGCCCAGGGACTGCAAGGCGAGGTGAGACCTGCGAGTCCTGGCTCCTTGTGCTGAGCCCCCCGTGCTGATTATCCATGTATCGCTTCTCACTCACCCTTTTCTCCAGCTCCGTGAAAACAGATCTGGGCCCTCTCCTTGTTTTTCCGCGCAAGCTAACTGCATGTTAAGGTTTCTCAGTAGAGGGCGTTTGAGAGAGGCTGCAGGAGGAAAGGATTTTGCTTCCAGGTTCTGGTGGGCTTTGTGCCCGCCTCTGGGGCACGTGCTTCCACAGTGCACATGGTGGCTTCTCAGGCATGTGCTCTATCTCCAGTGCCCAACGGCCAGCAACCAGCTGCACTGGGCAGCTGCCTCCGGGACCCACCCCCGGGCAGTTTTGGAACAGAGTGCCTCTGGCTCCTGCTGTGATCACAGCTTCTCCAGAGTTCAGCTCATGCAGTAAGTACACTCAACCACCTGAACACCCAGAGACCATCAGCTTCCCCTCCCTGGAGCAGTTGTGTACGGAGCTTGGGTGCCTCTTGGAAGTTATCTCCTGTGAACAACCTCTCATGTAGTGGCCCACGAGGTGGATTTATAACAACTTCCACCAGGACAGCAGCACAGTGGGTTCTCTGACATCCAGGGGGCCATAGCTCTGCCCTCTCCACAAAGGCCTTGATCTCAGCCCAGGGGGCGGTGGCTGCTCCTAACACCTGCTATTCCTGGGTTCCTTAAAGTTCCAATTCCTTGTTACACTAACGCCCGATTATAGTTAATAACTATACATTAACCCATTTCCTATTTGCCCCGAGAATACTCGCTGGCAGCTCTTACAGCTGCAGCGTTTACCCCAAGATAACCTGTGGATTAACAGTCCTAACCTTACCCCCAAAGTTTGCCACAAAACATCTCACTCTTATTATCATTTTCGCGTCACTCTAATATATCAATAGTCTTTGGAAATAAATGACATCATCCTATTTGTAGTATTGTGTTTTTAGTACTGGTATTTCCATTGACCAAATACAGTAATTCTTGATTGCCGAAAATGTCAAATCCTAGAAAACATAGCATTCCGACATGTGATTTTAAATTAACACTGATAGCAGCTGCACTATTTTTTTCTAAACAGGAAATGAGTTAAACTTCCCCTGTTCAAGTTACTGTGTGGTTTCTCTCTGCCATTTGGACCCAGATGGATACACCCTGCCTCCAACCCTCAGATTCTGCCAAGGCTGTGTGGTACAGTGGATCCTAGGAAAGGGGTGTGCAGAGCCAGGCACATAGCAGGTGCTCAGGAAAGCATCAATGACTGGATGATGGGGAATCCTGACACCCTCAGAGTTATGCTCACAATACTCCCTACCCTTTGGCTGAGCCCCTCCCCCAGTCCCCCATTCACCTCTACCTTCCCACCCCCATCCCCTACACAGCACTCCAAGTCACCTTCTCAGACGATCCTTTACCACAAATGGACCGGTCAAACCTAGGAAGGACAGAGGTAGACCTGGACCCAAAGAGAGAGGCAGAACCTTGTCCAAAGCCATACAGATGAATGGCCACAGCAGGGCTCAAATCAGGACTTCACAGGTATCAGCCACTCTTGTCAAGAAAGAGACTTGTGATGGTTTGGGTCTGAGACAGGTCCAAAGGAGCCCATCCCGAGGAAAGAGGCCGAGATGAGGACAAGAAATGAAGGAAGACTTACTTTGTTGCTACTCATCTCTCTCCAGCGTCTGCTTAGGGGCAGGGGCCAGCGTCCTGCAGGTGGCCCAGGGGGCAGGGATGCGGGTTCACGCCTGCAAGCCAGAGAAAGGGTTATGGCCAGCTGCCCTCCCCTAGGTCCAGCTGGTCAAAGACTACACCGTCTCCACCCCTGCCAGCTATCCTACCCACCCATTACTTCAAGGCTCAGGTCCATAACCATTTTGCAGATGGAGACACTGAGGCCCAGAAAGGGCAGAAAACTGCCTGAGGTCACACAGCCAGGTGGTGGCAGAACCCTGGCTCTCTTCCTGACCCTTTTCTCCCCCTCTGTTCCCGCAGCATGGGCCTTCCCACACCCTGGCTCTCCTAGGCAGCCTGAACCCCTCAGAACAAAGGAACAGTCCTTGCAGGTCCCCAAATTCAGCTGCACCTGAACGCTTCCAGGTCTTGCATAAACTGTCTGCAACACCCCGGCTTCCTGTACCCTGTTCACACCCACTCATCCTGCAAGCTTGCACCCCACAGGAAGTTCCCCTGCGTGTCACCTCGCCAAGGCTGAGAGCTCCCTGAGGGTGCAGCCAACTCAGATTCTCTCCTGTGCCTCCAGAGCCCCTGGAGATGGTGCAAGACGATTGCTGAATGACTTCATTAATTAATAAGATCTTGAGGGTTAAAGGCTCAGACTCATCTGTCACATGGTCATAATCACAGCCCCCCCCCCCCGAGGGTGGGTGGGGGACCTCAGGGGACAATGCAGCCTTGGGCAGCCCTTTCTTCCTGCCCCAGCCCCAGTGGCCTCCGCTGTGAGAGGACAAGCCCAGATCAGCTCCTCACTCCCCAGCCAGTCCCCATCCTCGCAGGACGCAGCTCCTCTCCATCTCTCAACATCCCCACCTGTCACAAGCAAACAAGTACTTGTGTCCAGCCACTTCCAGCAGATTCAAGCCCAGAGGGCACCAAGATTGGGCAAGTGCAGAGGGAGAAACTGGGGCCTGGGCTCCCCAGCTCTGCCCTCCCCTCCCCTCCCCTCCAGGGGCCTCACAGCTCCGGCCACTATCTCCACCCCCTGACCTAGCTGCTGTTTACTCGACACTGCCACCAGGAATAGCCGGAGAACCTCAGGCCAAGAGGCTCCCCCCACACGCCTCTCCTGATTGGTTAGGCCCACGGCCCAACCCCGCCCCATCCCCGGAGCAGGCCCCCCCACCTGCCTTCCCAGCCGGGTTTCAGGTTTCGCCCAGGCCATCCTTCACAGCTAGTCAGGGAGACCCCGGGATTCTCGCTGGGTACAGATCAGGAGACTGAAGCTCATCCGAAGGGGAGGGTGGCCCGTCCTCACACTCAGAGCCCATCAGGGCCAAAGCCAGGAGCCCAGAATCCCAGGGTGGCCCCTGTCAGCCCTGAAGCCTCTGACTTTCCAGGCCCTCACCCGTCCAGCTGAGCCGAGGCTCCCAACTCACCACCATTTCCTTCCATGGTGCCCCTTGCTCCAGACACACTAGAGCAATCCGGGTTACCAGGCCGAACCCCTCCTCCCCACCCCCCACCTTTGCCTGAGCAGTGCCCTCAGCCAGGACCACCAACCATCCCCTTGGTCAGCCCCCTTCACAATCCTGCTCTTGAGAAGGCCACGGTCAGTCCAACACCTTAGGTCCAAGTGCAAATGCCAAGTCCACCCCTTACTGGCTGAGAGGCCTCGGGCAAGCCATGTGACCTCTCTGAGCCTCAGTTTCCCCATCTGTGAAATGGGAGTGATACGAAGAGGCGACTCACAGGGCTGTTCAAGGCCTGCCTCCCCGAGTTTGCCAGGGAAACACACTCCTTCCTCGGACCCCTCGCTCAGCTACTCATCTCTCATTTCAGGACTGTGTGCGGGGCTAAGCATCACCCACTCACTCAGTCTTCCCGGCAACACTGCATGGCGGGGCCTCTTACTCCCCACTTCACAGATGAGGAGACTGAGGTTCCGAGAAGCAAAGTGCCCTGCAGGGCTGTCCAGAGCCTGCTGGGGAGACTTGTCTCCTCCGGAGCAGCAAAGGGCTGAGGCTGATGGGATCTCCCTTGGGGATCTCCCAGGGCTGGAATGGGCCAGAGGCCACCCAGTGTGTGTGCCCAGCACCTAAACTGGCACGGAGGCGGGCGTGGGGGGCAAGCCTGTTGGGGAACAACTTGCTCAGGCTGGGGAGATGGCAGGGAGCGTGGACTCCGCCCCAAGGCAACGGTGCAGGAGGGCTGGGTCCCCGGGATAACGGTGGGGGCCACACCCTGCCCTGTTTGCGGGCTTTGCCTCTCCCAGCCCCCGAAGCCCGCCTGCAGGGTCGGGATGCCCCCACGAGCCCCGCGCCCGGGAGGAAGGGGGAGGGGGCACCCAACTCCGAGATGGGGGCCTTCCGGCCCGTGGGTGCACCTGGGGTGGGGGGGGCGATTCCCTTTGCGTCGACCCCAACTCCGGCACTCCGGGGGGACCCGGAGCCCCAGCCCCAGCCTGGAAGAGAAGGGAAGCAGGACGGCGGCAGGGTCCCCGAGTTGCAGTGGGGTCATCAGCTGCAGGAGGCCCCGCCAACGCCGCGATGGCCCTGGGGCGCGAAGGCCAGGGTCTCGGGGCGCAGTTGGCCGGACGGTGGGCTATCTGGGGGAGCCCCCGGAGCCCGCGCATCCCCACGCCCCATCCCCCCGGGGCGCAGGCACAGGCAGCACCCCTCCCTCTGCCCCCCACCCCGCGTGGCACCTGCTCACCTCCCCCGGGGAGCGCCCGGCCCCCCGCGGCCCCCGAGTCCCCTCACATGGCGCCAGGAGCGGGGAGCTGGGGTCCGCGCTGCTCCGGCCGCCCAGGCCCCAACGCAGCCCGGCCCGCCGGGTCCTAGCGCCGCCGCTCGAAGCTCCCGACCAGGCCAGGGAGGCGGGCGGAGCCTCGAGGGGTTCCGGGTGGCTCCGCCCCTGGGCGGTGCCGAGGGGGGGAGGGTGAGGGGCAGGCGACCCCGAGGGCCACGTGAGCGCTTCGCAGCAGTGACAGCGAGAATAACCTTCTGGAACCCTTGAGTGTGGGCTCACTTTCTTGGCTCCGGTTTGGGGAAACTGAGTCTCGCAGCACACGGCGCTTGGAATCAGTTGAGTTGCTCTCTGAGACCCCTTACGCAGGGCATCCAAAGCCTTGCACCCCAGTGTCACTCTGGGTGAACTCAGGTTCAACCTTGCATTCAAGTCCAGCTCTGCCCCCTCTAGCTGTACCGCCTGGCACAGGACTTACATCCCCTGCCTGCCTTTAAAAAATAGGAACCACCTCGTAGGGTGTTGTAAGGATGAAAAATGTTATTGACTTAAAGTTTTCAGGGTGTTTATGATATCATTTTATATAATAGTGAAAATGGTAAGTAGCCATGACAGGGGCCTGGTGAAATAAAGGCACAGCCCTGCTAAAATGAATGCCGCAGATCAATATGTGCTGACAGAAGGGTGGGCCAGGGTATTTACAGAATGTTTAAATGAAGAAACACATTAAAGAACTGCATCTCTATAATCTCTTTGGAAAACAAAGATATAAAAATGTGCATTCCTCTCCTGGGTGTGTACCTGGAGAAATTTTTGCACCTGTATATAAAACAAAGTTCTTAGCACTGCTCAATAACACTAAACTGGAAACAGCCCCATATATCTATCAATGGGAGAATGGGATTTTTTTTGCATGATGGCATGTTCACAGTGTGAAATATTAAGTGGCAGGGGGAAATGAATGAGCTACAACTAAATGGATGGAACTTAGGGATATAAGGTATGAAAAAGACGAGTCTCGGAAGACAAATGAACTACACAATATATTATTAAAGCGTACAGCAGGCAGTAGGCCACCTCTCAGAGCCAGGGACAGGAACTAGCTTTTGCCTATCAGGGTGATTAAAGTTTTTAAAGTAAAAGTCAAGAATCCGGTTGTCTGTGGGTGAGCAGAGAAGTGGGAGAGGGGAAGAAACTAGTAAGGGTCTAATTTCTAATAAGGATCTAGTCTTTTACATGGGATATGGGTTCAAGTTGTACATTATATTATTACTTATAACTTACAAGTATGAATGGCATCATTTGTGTGTATAACAGTATTTAAAAAAGAAAATGGGAGAAAAAAAGAGAAAGAAATCAAAAATAGAGATACCGTTTGTGTGTCATAGTGTTCACAGTGGTTATTTCTGGAATGATGAGATTATGGGTTGCTTTTTATTCTTTTGGCTTAACTGTCTTTTCAAAAATTTAAGATTATGATTATATAATATTTTTAATACATCAAAAATGAACTGCACATATAACATGAGTCCTTTTTTTTAAATACAGCTATCAATGCATGTTTGTAAATGCACATGGAAGGTGTCCAGAAGAATCCAGGAGTGACTACTCGCAGTAGTTTCCCCTGGGGAACGGACATGGAGCCAGAGGGGTGGGTGCTACCTTCACTTTTGCTTTATAAACTTCCAGGTTGTTTGTACTGGACTAATTTATTAAGTTAATACCACTTTGTTTTTAATTGAAGCAAAAGTGAGAGTTGGGGGCAAGGTCTGGCTCCCAGCCTATGGAGGCACCGCCCACCGGAAGTGGGGGAGAGTGGGGAAGGCCAAGCTCGGACAAAGGCTTCCTGCCTTTCTGGTGAGTACCTCCATCTGCTTCCTGAACTTCAGCTCATCCCCACCCTTGGCCCTCCTTGGCTGCCTGATGGGATAGCAAACCACAGAGCCGGGGCCAGGGCAAGTCAGGCAGGAAGGGTGATGAACCCAACTGCTGGGGGCTCGGAAGAGGGGAGCTCCTTGTCTGAGGTCACCCATCAGGTTGGGGGCTGCACCAGGGTAGGGCATCCTGTCCCCAGCCCTTCTCCCTGCCCCAGGCCAATGACCTGTAGAAATAAGAGGGTGCAACAGCCTAGCTCCTGGACCAAATCTGGACCCGGAGCTCCCCTCTGAAGCCTGCCATGTCTTGGGGCCCTGGCTTACCCCAGGAGATTCTGCTATAGGGCTGACTTTCCTGAGCCCTGAGCAATAGAGTGAAAAAAAAAAAATGAAGTCAATTCAGTCAAGTTGCTACATTACTAAAATCAAGTTGAGGTATATAAGGAAATGATTCTATTCTTATTTGACTGGGAACTTAAACTTTTGAACTTTACAGTCCCAAATCAACGCCCAGATTGACATCACCTCCAGGTAACACTCTGATTGACTAAGGAAAAGATGTTCAAGTATCCAGACCACCTGATATCTAATATCTAGACCACCACCTAGAGGATTACAACATGGCACCAATCCAGAGGCCAAGAATGCAGGGCTGAGTCTTCTTTAAAATGTACTTCTTACTATAAGCACCCTCAGCTGTTCCTTCTCATTTAGAACACTCTGGGTATTGCCTAATTGTCTTTCCAGTTTGCAAGTCCTAAAATCCTTGAATAAATCTTTATCATTGATTTCTAGCCAAAGCCTCCAGACTCTTTTTAAGTTGGTTCAACAGCCCCGAGAATGATAACAACCACTTCAGTAATAACGAGGATAAGGAAAAGTGTCATGTGCTTTCTCTTGTGATAGGCACTTTGCGAACATACCTCACTGAAGCCTTAAAAGAGCCTACGAGAAGGGTACTACTGTTATCCCCGCTTTCTAAAGGGAGAAATGAGGATCAAAGAGTACACACGGGTGCCCAAGCTGGGCTTCCCCCAGGCCTGTCTGCTGAATAATCACAGGCCTTTCTGCTCTGAAGCCCCAGGCCTGCCCACACTCACAATAGGACTTTCATGGTTGGGTGGCTGTGGCCATTCCTAGTGCCACATTCCCTGATCCTGCCTCACGGAGCTGCTCCCTCAAGGTCTGGGGGAGATGGCCTCTGCTTCAGCCCTTCCTACCCCAGGGTCAGCGTCCTGGGTGTGATTTCTCTTCTTGCACCTTAGCAATCTTTACACTGTTAGGATTTTCCCCTTCCACAGGGTTCTGGAAAGAGTCCTCAGAGACCTCCTCACCTGCCGCCCCAGCTCCCAATTTACAAAGACTGAAAACAGGGCCCATAAAAGGGACACAACTTGCCCAAGATACCCACTGGGCCCCGGTGAGGTCCAGGGTGGGAGCCAGGACTGGGGACTCAGGCCTTCCTCCCTCTGGATAGAGAAGGAGCCAGATGGATGGCCCTCTGAAGAGAGGCCGGTGAGGGCTGCCAGCCAGTGAAGGCCTGCACACAGCAGCTGCTCCGTGAGCAAGTGTTCCCGAGACCTGGGCATGGGTCTGGAACCAGGAAGTACCTGGCTCTTCACAGACCGAGGCTGGAGTGGTCAGGCTGGCCCAGGTGACACTGGACACAGGTGTCTATCAGTACTCGGCAGAACCGATGCTCCTTCCTCACCTGGCTGGATGAGGTTTGAGTGTGTGTTCCCCGCCTGGCCCCAAGCTCCTCGGAGTGGAAATGTCCCTGAAGATAGCTCAAGGCTGCAAGGCTCACATGGCTTCCCCTGTGGCCTTGGGAAGAAGTGGGTGAGTCCCCAGGGGATCGGCTGAAGGGACAAAGGAGCCAGGGTATAGACAGAGTCCCAAAATGGGGCTGCACGCCAAGGTGCCCCCACCCTGCCACCACACTTCTCAGAGCTAAGAGTAGACTCCTGCCTCAACTCACCTCCTGGAAGCTGCAACTGCAGTGACGGAGATAGGGGTCCTCAGGGAGCCTTCGGCAGGCCTAGAACCAGTCACCAGACCAGGCAAATGCCATCTTCATCTGCCTGGAGGAAGTAGCTGGTGGATGGCTCCTGCCAGGTCACCATACCAGAAAGACACATTACTTGGGCCAATCCAGCAGTAAACAAACACTCCCCACCCGGGGGCAGGGCCAGGACAGAGGCGCCTCTGTGTACTGGGCCCAAGGGCTGGGCTGACATCTTCCAGGGATAAAGGAGGAGGAGGAGGCAACCGCCTGGGAGGGGGTTGAGTTCAAATTCCATCTGACTCAGTGGACCCAGGCCTTGGAGCCCTAGGATGAGGCTGTGATCACAGAGCTGATAGGGATGGGAGGTCTTCCTGCCCATCGTCACCACCAAAGAGCGCAGGGCCAGGTGAGCAAGGGCAACCCCACTGAAAATGATGACTCCCACATATCAAGTGCCAGCCCTGGGGACAGGCACTTTACAGATGCCATCTCTCTAAATGCATATAATCCCGTGAAGTAGGGGTGACTTTAATCATTTTTTTTTTACAGATGACAGTCAGAGAGAGGCTCAGAGAGAGGCACTAATCTGCCGGGGTCCCACGGCAGGAAGTAGAACCAGAATGAGGCCTGGTCTGACTCCAGAGGCCTCCCTCTGCACCCAGAAGGTACCCCACCAGCCACTCACCTGCCAAGATACATCCCACTCTTCTGCCTGACACGGCTCAGAGACACTCGCCACTGCCAGGCCAGCAGCTGTGGTTCGGCTGTCAGCCGGCTCCCTCCCACCACAGAGCTTCCTGCCTCCCCAGCTCACGGCTCTCCTCCCTCTTCTCATACATGCAGAGCTTCCTAGGCCTGCCTGGCATTAGGTAGGGGAGTCACAGCATAAAAGGCTGTGCTGTGGGCCAGATGCCAGGGCTCCAGCCTCTCTTAAGGACATCCAGACTCGTTGGCACGACCGGCTATAAAATGTGTGGGGTCTAGAGCAAAATGAAAATATGAAGCCCTTGTGGGGGGAAAAAACAGCAACAAAAAACAACTCCTCAAATCTCCAGGTAGCATCAAGAGCATTAAGCTAAGCAAGCACAGGGCCCGGGGCTACTGCACAGGTCACACACCCACAAAGTGGCCGACTCTTGGAGCTGGACACTAGAACCCAGGGCTCCGTCCCGGCTGAGCGCCTGAGGTCTGGGGCCCTGGTCTTCCACTAGTCAGTTTCCTGGTCTCCAGAAGAAGGAAGGTGGGAGAGAGGAAGAGAGGGAGGGTGAAGCCCTTGTGGGCTCTTTCCAGCCCCTTAGTTCAGGGCCCAGACGATCAAGCTCAGCTCTCAGACCTGGGACTGCATCCTGGCTAAGCCCAGTGGCTTCGCCTCACCTGTAAAATGGGCTAAGACGATCCCCCCTCCCAGGATGGCTGCATACCCCTGCCGTGTGCTGGTGGGCCAACTTTTCCTCTTTACAGGTGAGGAAGATGAAGCGTAGAGACGGTGAGCCCCGGGCCTGCCCACCTCCTCCCATCCTTACTTTCTTACAACGGAACCAACTCAAGTTAATTGGGAATTTAACTGGCAACAGCCTTGGAATCTGACCTTGGACCAGGGAGGAGACGTGAAGTGGAGAAACTTTCTTTGCACCCCAACTGGTTTCCTCCCAGGCTCTGGACTCTTCTCCCAGTGGCCCCGGGGTGCAGGGTGGGAGTCCCATGGAGCCTCTGAGTTGGGGCACGTCCTGGGCCAAGTGCAGCTATGGGGCCAGACTCTCTGACCTGGTGGAGAAGGGGCAGGCTCTTAGGGAAGAAACGCGCAGGCAGATTGGATGGCGAGAAGCCCAGCCAGTCACAGGTCTGGGGAGAAGCCCTGGGGCTTGGCCTGCCCTCAACTCAGCAGGTTATGGGACTCTGGTAGGGAAAGGAGCCCCAGTTCCCACATCACACAAAACCACACTGGAGGCAGCCTTCCAGAAAACGCACGTTTACCCGTACACTTGAGGTGGTCCTGGCAGTCACAGTCCAAAGGTCCCTTCGCCCAGTGAACCCCAAGCTCCTGGGAAGTGTGGCACCAAAAGTGGGAGTGTAGAGAGGAAGGGCCAAGGCTGGTGCAAGGTCAAAGCTGGTGAGTGGGGGGCCATCAGCCCTGGGGTCAAAGGCCACCGGACAGACCCTGGAGGTGCGATGGACGCCAAAATGAAGATTCAGATTACTCAGGGAGTGAGGGTAGGGAGGAAGGGACAGAGGTCACCGTGGCCCCTCCTCTTCTCCCCTTCAAGTCTGGAGGCCTGAGGTGGCTCCAAGTGCTTCCAGGGGACCCTAGGTCCATCCGGCACGTGGTAGAGGCAGGAACCATAAATTAAATGTTTTTGGTGGAGTGCGAACGGAACGGAGGCCTGGTGAAGGCATTGCAGCCGACTGGGCAACGGGGCTACTGTGCCCTCCAGGATGGGTGGGCGAACACGATGGGTCTCTTCTTGGCCCAGCGGGAGAACACGGCCTTCTCAGTGATGAAGCGGTGGGCGCTGCGGGGTGCCCGTTCGTGTGCCAGGTACATCTGGCACTCGTCCAGCCGGCCCTTCTCGAAGTAGTGGTAAGGCACTGAGGGGTGGCTCTTCTCCCTGCAGAGTGGGGAACGGGGACAGGCATGGGGCACCAGAACTCACCCGCCTCTGACCAGAGCCTGCACCTACCTCAGCCACCCTCCCCAGCAACGACAGGCCGATGGTGTCCGTCCCATGCCTGATCCAAGGTGAGGTCAGGCAAGACGGCAGAGAAGCACGGCAGTTTACGTGCAGATCCCAAAGGCCAGCATTCAAGTCCCAGCTCTGTCCCTTGCAAGCTGGTCAACCCTAGGCCAGAGATGTACCCCGTAAACCTCAATAATCCATCTGTAAAATGGGAATCGTGATAGCCACCTTCCAGATGAATCCATAGGTCAAAACGATAAAGCGCCTTGCTGGTTGCTGGGCTCGTGGGAGGGACCCCTCATGCCCTGTGGCACACATCCACCTACGCACTGGCACGGCGCACACCTGGCCAGGTGCCACAGCAGAGGGCACACAGGCTCCTGCCGTCTCGCCCACATGCTCAACACACAAGTTCCAAAGAGCACAGAGGGAGAAAACACGGGACCCTGTCTGAACTTTTTAGTTCCAACAATATGGAAACCTAATTTTAAAAGTAAAAACTTAGCGGGAACGCATCACTGCCATACGATCGGCCCCAACTTCTGTAGATGACCCCCTCCCTAAACGTTTCCATAACCTTCTGAGGAAATGGAGCCTCGATAAAGTGTGTGACCAACCAACCGCAGGTCACGCAGACAGAGTGGAAACTGGCATCGAGCCTATCTTAGAGGCTGAGCCCCTTCCCTCGAGTGACTGGCCTCGGCCACCCACCCAGAAGCCCACACACCCTGCACCCCACAGATCCTAGATCCCCCGGGCTGGCCTGACCTGCAGTAGCTGTCGCTGACCATTCCATAGACGACGATCTCCTCGCAAAGCTCCAGGGCAAGGATCATGGTGAACCAGCCGGTGCTGAGAAAGGAGCCGGACTGCCTCCTGGCAGGGAGGGGAAACGCAGTCAGCCTGTCGTGTCCCCCACCCAACTCAGAGCCAGGGGCTGTGGGGAGGTGCTGGCCTCAGCTCTATCAAAGCACATCACGGTGACCCTTCCAGCTAAGGCCACTCACCCTGACCCCTACAGGAGCTCTGGGGGAAGCTGGGGAGGGGGCAGAGCCAGCCCAAGGCCAGCAATAGGCCGGAGATGGAGCTGGGCACAAACCTAGGTCTGTTCGATTCCTCACCAGCCATGCCCTGGCCACATCCTTTCTGCATCTAAAGGACCACGCTTAGTTAGGGAGGTAGCGGGAGGCGGCAGCAGGGCCTGGTGGTTGAACGTGAGAAAAGGGGTTGTCTGCAGTCAAACGGTCTTTAGTTCAGACCCTGCACCTGCTCTGAGGCATCGGATTTGCTCACGAACCTCTCGGAGCCCCAGTGACCCAACTGTGAAACGGAAATAATTACAGGTGGTTACAGGGAGGGAACACTGTCAGCACAACAGCGCCCCATGACTCGGCACCTAACTCAGAACAAGGGGCTGTGTGGCCACCCCAAGCCTCCACTCTCTCAAGGCACCAGCACTCGTCACTCCCCTAGCTCAGGGCCACTCGCCTCCACCTCTGCTGAGGCATTAATGGAGTGGTTCATTCGCTCAAACTGAGCACTTCCCAGGCCCTGTCCTGGCCAGGAACTGCTATCCCCAATGCTAACATTCTCAAAAGAAGAAGCTGCTAGAAGAGAACAGCTGAGAACACGAGGTAATACGGAAATGAGTGTACAGAACATCAGGTGGGAGCTGATCGTCAGATGGGGCAGAGAGGAAGGGCTTCTCTGAGGTGGTGACATTCCACCGAGGCCTGAATGGCGGGAAGGGGTCAGACACGGAGAGATCTGGGGGAAGAATATTCTAGGTGGAGAGAATGACATACACAAAGGCATGCGGGTGAGAACCAGTGTGGCTGTCTGAGGAAGCGAGTATGGCTGCAGCAGGGTGTAGGAAGGGAGATGAGGTCGCAGAGGCACGCAGGGGCCAGATCATACAAGGCTTGAAGGCCAGGGGAGGGAAGGACAGGAGTCTGCACTTTATTCTCCATGTGAAGTAAAGCTGCTATGGACTTGGAGGCGGGTGACTGATGGGATGAATTCACTGGGGCAGCTGGAGCTCAGCCTGCAGGGGGCCAGGGTGGCAGCGGGGAAGCTAGCAAGGAGGGGGTGCTGCAAAGGCAGGGGAGGATGGTGGCACCTGTGGGCATGGAAGGAGATTCAAGGGCCCATTGTGTGTGGCAGATGATGGAATGAGGAGAGTTGGGGGCAAAGCCCAAGTTCTGGGCTGGAAAACTGGAGGCTGGCGGCTGTATTTCCTGAGCTGGGGAGGCGGGGGAGAAGCCAGCGTGCAAGGAGGAGGCCGGGATAAAGTGAGATCTTGCGTGCAGGGTCGCAACCCAGTGCCTAGTGCCTGAAGAGGGCTGTTAGTACTGCAACTGCTCCTTTTATATTCTGGGACTTCAGAGACCCATTCGGATCTCAGAGCATCCCCTCCACAGGGCAGGGCTCCCCACCACCACCCCACACTGGTCAGTGCTTGCAAGGCCCAACGCCCCTCACCACCATTTGGGATCCTTGATCTATGCAATGATCTGATCAGTGACAGTCCCTCTGGTTCCCGCTCCTCATCAGAGAGCAGGACCACACCTGCCTCCATCACTGCTGACCCCCAGAGCCTCACGGAGCCAACCCTTGATGGACAATAAGCTCCTGGAGAAGGCAGGCCCCAGCCACCAGGGAGAACCCAGCAGGCAGGCCCCAGCTCACCGGTTTTTGCCGGTCTCGTCCTGGAAGACCTGGTCGCAGTAGGCCATCATGCGCTCGGTGAAGGTGTACACCTGCAGGCCCGGGTACACCTTGGTGAGCTGCAGCAGCGTGCGGTAGGTGCGGCCGCCGAGCGCCCGGTCCATGTGCTTCCCCTGGCCCCACACCACGTACAGTGTGTCCCGGGCCTGCTGGAAGTAGTGTGAGTAGTTGCGCAGCAGCAGAGGAACAGTCGTGTGTGAGATGACACGCAGGGTGCTGCGCTGGCCCACGTCCGCTTCGAAGCCCACAGTGGGCGCCTGATTCATGCGCAGCACACACTCTGCACTGTCGATCTGGCTGCCCAGGCCCGAACCCAGCATCTGGCCGGAGCTGGAGACCACGGCACAGCTGCGGCATGACTTGCGAACCAAAGGCTGCGGGGTGAGGGTGGGGGGGGAGGCAGAGAAAAAAAAAGTCGTAAACGCGCAGCTTCCATGCCCTGCCCCTCCCACCAGGAACACTCACTGACCCCACCTGATCCCTGGATCAGCTCCCATCTTACAGACGAGGAAATGGGCTGGGGCAGGTGGAGTGACTTCCTCAAGGTCATACCAACAACAAAGGGCAGAGCTAAGACTCTACACTCAGAGCCCCATGTTTCATCATCAGCTGTGGTCATGGCCCTTACCCCTACTGCCGAGCCCTCACGAGCCCTTCATCATAGGTTCCTTATTACGGTTCAGTGAGCAAATACTTATAAAGCAGTGACCGTGACCGCAGTGCCTGGCACAGGCTGGGCGTTGTATATGTGTAAAGTAAACATGAACCTCCTAGTTTCGAGATCACTCCCTCTGCTGCCCAAGCCTCACTCATGCTGTGTCCACTCATTAAGCATCAAGAGGTGGAAGCTGAGCCAACAAGCCTGACAAAGGACTTGCTCCCCACCCAGGCCTCTGTGCCCTCCTGGGGGAAAGGGCATTTATGGAGGCCTGGAAAGGCAGTGGGAACATTAATTCCAGTTAATTACAGACACGCTGTCATGCCCCCCTCAGGGGCATTTCATAACTAATATCACACTGATTTAAGGACTCAAAGGACCAATAAAAGAGACTTCCTTCTCCTGCCCTCAGTTTGAGCCTGGAAGGCCACTACCAGCCCCAAGAGGTGTTCTGCTTGTCCTGAAGTCTTTAAAATAGTTAATCAGTCCCTACTTTATAAAAATCAGCCCTTTTGACATTGAAGACTTGGGCTTCTCGCTTCTCTTAACAAACCCAGCAGGTCTGGCCACCCTGAGCCCACGCCCTCATGAGCTCTCAGTGTCTGAAATGAACACTGGCCACCCCTATAGAAGATGAGACAGCGTCCACCCAGCTTGCACCACCATTTGTCTCACCTGCTCCAACCTCTATGGCACTTGAGTTTGGGTTCCCCTCACTGCTGTTTCTGCATCTTGACCAAATATTTACACAGCACCTGTCCTAAACACTGTCCATGAATCAGCCAGTCCAACCTACACGAAAGCCCTACAGAGGTAGGAACTACAACGATTATCTTTTACAGGTGAGGAGGTAACTGAGACTTAGAGGGACAAAGACCCGAAATAGGTCTCCTGCAAGCCAGGGTCCCTGAGTATACCACCCCCCCCAAAAGCACCCAGAGAGCCATCCAGCTCAGAACTGGGAGCTTCCTGCACCCGTGTCAATGCAGATGCTTTTGAGTAACCCACCACGCAGAGCCACTGAAATCAGGGGGAGGGATATAAAGTGTCCCAAAACTCGCCTGGCAGAGCTGACATGGGCTGTGGGCACCGTGCAGCAGGAATGCAGCTGCCTCGTCAACCCAGGGCTCCAGCATCCCTGTCTCCCCATGACAGGGAGAGCTCAGGGTCAGCATGACTTTTATCGCTGTTCTCTCTCTCAGCAGCAACCAGCACAAGGCAAGAGACAGTCAAGGGACCAAATATACACTTGTTGAACGAATGGATTTTGTGTATCGACAGATAAAGATGCACTCAATGTGCCTACCACCACCTGGGATGACATCTGTCTTCCCCCCTGGAGTGGGAGCTCTAGGAGGCTGGCCACCTGGCCTGACTCACCTTTTACCCCCCAGCACCCAGGTGATAGCAGCCACACAGTATTTGTTAAATTAAAAATAAATAAATAACCATTTCCTCTTAGAACTCGGGGTTCAAAGAGTGAAGTGACTGTTCAATGTCACACAGCTGGTGAGCAGAGGAGCCCAGACTGGGGTCCAGGCTGACCCGGTGTGAGCTCAGTTCTCAAGACTCCTCAGAAAGTTTGGAGGGGGGCGGGCACCCTGGCAGCCTGGGCCTGCCTTCAACATGCTGTCTGGCTGACTCACCTTCCCATCTGGCACGCTGCTGTACCCACTAAAGTGCAGGGGCCCTGGCACGGTGGGCCTGGAGTTGGATGGGAGGTGGGGGTCCAGGCAGGCCAAGCAGAAGGGCAGGCAGCCCCAGCAGCAGAGCAGGATGTAGGCAGCAGAGAAGCCCACGGAGCACAGGATGACGAGCAGGAGCCGACTCTGGGGAGACAGTGGCCATGAGATGGGGGTGGGGGATCCCTGGGGCTCCTAGAAACTTCTACAGGGGGGCTGAACCCCAGCCTCACGGGTCCAAACTCCAGCTCAGTAGCTCCTAGAACATGAGCAGAATCAAAGTCTCTGTTAACCGGGCCTTCTCCTGGACTGCCGATCTCAGGATACAAGAGGCCCCGGACATAAGCCCTGCTATTATCCCCTTATTGTAGGTAAGAAAACCAACTTGGGGAGAAGTGTGTAACTCAAGGCCACACAGCAAGAACAAAGCAGGGTGAGGCCTCCAATCCAGGCTGCAGCACCCATGCTCTTAACCAGAAGCCCAGCGCACTGTGAGACACTGGGTGCGTCTCTCCACCTCTCTGGGCCTGTTCCCTTTTCTACAGAATAGAGACCTGAAGTGTGGACTTTCTGTGAAGACAGTGGTGAAAATGCTCTGTGTACTGTAAAGTGCTGTGCACATGAGGACAGCAGAGTGCCCATCAGAAGGGCAACCAGCCCCCTTGAGACCCTGGACTGAAGAGGATGCCAGTACGACCAGCCCCCACTCCCTCCGCCCCCCACAGCTGACTCATTGGCAGCGGCTGAGCCGATGACCACGATCCCAAGGTCAGCAGTCTAGGTAAGGACAGTAGCAGCAGACATGAGGGGAGTGTCATTCAAGAAATGGTTTCAATAACCGAAAGCTACTGTCCAGAGACTCCGCCTCCGGAAACCAGGTGCCAAAGGCCATTTGAACCAGGAAGCCCTCCTGGCCCACTGGCCCTGCTGGCAGACTTTGTGAATGTCCCCACCAAGCTTTCAAGGAGGGGCCGCCTGGTTTGGTGGGGGTCATGACCCGGGGCTGCCATCATGTGCTGGGCACCACTTGTGTGTCTCTGGGCTCTCAGTTCTTCCTCAGCAACAACCAGTCAGAAACCACCTAGCATCTGCCCCGTGCTCTCTGAAAACCAGAGGTGGAAAAGCAGCCCCCACCATTCCCCCCAGGCATATCTCGCCAGAGGCCAAGCCTTTCTGCCACAGACCACATCAGCTTCTAAAAATAAGTCTCCTTTGTGTGGCCAGCTGTGTGAGGGGGAAGAAGTGCCGCCAGAGGCCTCAGGCTCTGCTTGGCACCTGGTGCCCTGAGCACGAGGGACCCAGAGACCTCGATTCAGGATGGTTGACTCTGCCAAGATCCAGGGCTCTCTCCCACAACCAGGGGCTCCTGAATAAATTCAAGAGCAACTAAACTCAACTGTCACACCATAGCCCACTCCCAGGCAGGTAAGGTGCCTCACCCGAGTGACCTCGGTGACGCTCGTAAAAGGAAGTAGTTATTTCTAAGGTAGTAAAACCAGGGAAGAACACTACGTGTCTGGGGCCCCGCCACCTGCCAGATCCGCACTAGACTCTGAGGCCAGTCTGCCCTTCTCGGATCAGGAACAGTGGTGTCAGAAGTGACAGCCGGTCCTAGGGTGGGCAAGGCTACTGAGGCCGCTATGGCGGACGCCACCTCCAAGTCCCCGGTGAGTCTTCCTCTTTCCCACTTACCGGAGCCTTCATCCTGTCGCTGCAGCTCAGCAGCAGGGCGGCTGCTGTCTCCAGGGCTCAGGCTGGGCCGGGATGGGAGCCAGGCACCTGTCAAGACCCAGAAACTCAGAGCCGGGGGCTAGGCCTGAGAGGACACTGCCCGGGGAAACTGAGGCAGCGGAGGGTACAGGTCGAGAGTCAAGGCAGATAGATAGATGGCTTCTGAAAATCAAACACCTCAACGTCCCTACACACCAGGCTGCACTGTCCCCATCCTCAAGGAGCTGGAAGCGGGGACCTATGGGGGACCCTGCCGCCGACCCCAACCCCACAGTGCAGATGAGGAGCAGAGGCGGACAGGGGCTGGGCCCTGGCTCAAGGTCACCACCACAGAGTCTGGGGGGGAGAGAGCCAGGCGCCAGGGGGTGAGGGGGCCCGCCTCCCCCCAGCCGCCTGCCTGGCCACGCGCGGGCCGTGGAGCGGCCCCGGGCGAGACGCGAGGAGGACTTCCGCCCCCGCCCGGGTGCCCCCTCCCCCGCCCCCAGCGGGCGCTAACCGGGTGCGCAGGCGGGGGCCCGCCGGCTGCTCCGGATCCGCTACTCCGAGCGCCATGGCCCGAGGGCCGGGCGAGCCGGGCTGCAGGCGGGAGCCGGGCCGAGGCGGAGGCGGCGCCAGGGCCGCGGCTTCTCCGGAGCCTGGAAGCCGAGCGCGCGCTGCCGGGGGCGGGGGCGGGGCCTGCCGGGCCGGGGGCGGGGCGCGCAGGCTCGGGGGCGGGGCCTGCCAGGCTCGGGGGCGGGCGCGCGAGCTCGGGGGCGGGGCCTAAGAGCGCGACCTGCGGGCGCCGGGCGAGCCTCGCTGAGGAACCCGGGGTGGAGTCTGAGCTCGGCATCCTTCCTCCACCTTTTCCGTCCTTCGGCTTTTCTCCTGAATTCCAGTCCCGGGTGGAGGGGGGAGTGGGGGGGAGCGGCCCGCGGAGAAAAGACCTAGATGGTGTCGCAGCGGCTGAACGGGAGCGGCCTGGCCGCCCACACTTGAGATTCTCCATTTCTGAAACTGGGGGGCGGATAGGAAAGTTAAACAGGGACTCGGGCTCACGCCGCCCTGGTTTTTGAAGCCGGTAAGGTGAAGTAAAATAAGGTTAAGTAAGCAAGTAAAATGCAGGACACCCCGTTTCTTTGGAGTTCCAGACAAACAACGAATAATTCGATTAAAAATCTGAAATTCCAGTGGAACCAGGCACCCTGTATTTTCTGGACTGCCCTACCTGGACTGCCTCTGTTGTTGTGACCTTTTCCTGAGCCTCAGCTCTTCTCTGTGAGGTGGGGATGATGACAGCACCCACCTGTGAGTGAGATGTCGCCAGGGCGGCTTGTGGCAGAGTCAGAATTCAAACCCTGGGCAGGCTCGCTCCAGGGCTCTGACCACCTACCCTCACCTCCCAAACGCCTCCTTCCCAAAGTGTCCTCCCAGCTCAGTAGGCCCTGCAGGTGCTGAATTGTGTCCCCTTTGAAGGTTCAGATGGAGTCCCTTGGAGATTTCACAGTCAGGAGACTTCAGGGGTCCAGAAAGGACCAAAAGAGTAGATGCGGGCAATAGGCGGGGTGGGCCTGCTGGGATGTGGAGTGCACACTTCCTATTTTAAGTGGTTTTTCATAAAGTGTTTCATCTTACCACCCCTGCTACACTCACTTCCCCCTTCAGGGCCTGGGCTGGGAACCACCCGGACCGCCTGCTCTGATCCCATCTCAAACTCCAGGTTCCTTTCCTCAGAGGCCCAGTGTATCCATGTTGGGATTCTGCATGCAGCTCTGCAACTTTCCAAGATTCCCCTGCTCTGGGTACAAAGCCAGGTCTCCTAAGGTGGCGATCTGGGCCTCCAAGCCTCTCTCCATCCTGTTGGGTGGGGAGGGACACTGCAAAGCACCCCTGCCCCCAGGCTCCCTTTGAGCACAAGCTCTCTTTGTCTCCCCCACTCCACCAGGGCACAGCTCAAAGGTAGTGGTCCACGTTCAGACTCTCTGTGTGGCCCCTCATTCACACATAGCAAGGCACACAGTAGGTCCCCAAAGCCAGAGCCCTTCTGTCTCCCTCAGGTCCTCATTTGTCAAGTTTCTCTCCACATAGACCCAACCCCAAGGGGACAATAGTGGGAAGTTCCCTAAGGATTCATATATCACCCACGATAGCTGGTGAAATGACGATTCCTACTCCAGAGAGGCAACTCTCTCCTTGCTAGGGCCGCATGGAGGCAGGACCATTCCCAAATGTCCTGGGCTCCCAGAGCAGATGAGGATCATACACCCACAGTGAGACTGACACCGGGAAGTCCTGCAGCCTCACGTGAAGCTCTTCGATTTGTTTTTGGCAGAAGCCCACTCTCCTTATCACAATCAAGGCCCTGCTCAGTCTGAACTCCTGCCTCCCTCTTAACCACCGTCTACTCACCTTGCCTGCTTTTCTGACCCCCAATCATGCTGAACTCATTCGCACCTCAGGACCTTTGCACTTGCTATATCCTCTGCCTAGACTGCTCTATTCACATGGCCAGCTTCTCCTTGTCATTCAGTTAAAATGTCACCTCCTGGCCAACCAGTCTATCCAACACTGCATCCTTCCTGTCCCAACTTGTCTTATCTTTTTCAAACACTTGTCATACTCTAAAATTACTCTATGTATTAACTAGTTTTTTTGCTTATGGCCCACTTACCCGCTAGACTCCAAGCTCCGTGTGGGCAGAGTCAGGCTGATTGTGTTCTTGGAGCATTTCTATCAACTGCACAGTGCCTGGCACATACTGGGTGATGGATAACATCTGTCAAATGAGCGAGTTAGGAGAGCCAGGAGTCCTAGGCTCTGTGAGATCTTGGAGTCACTTCCTTGTCCAGCCCCAGGCCCTGCCTCAGCCAATTGCCAGGGACTCAAAGAGAGTGAGAGGCTGAGCCACCCTTTTCTGCGAACACAGAATTCTGTGGCTCTGACTCAGTCGGTCAGATCCAGACACCAGGGAAACGTGGGGCTGAATGCATTTCCTGCCGTGCTGCCCTTCCACCGCTGTTTCCACGAATCCCCGCCCCTACCCACAGGGCAGGCGATGAGTTGAACACACTCTCATCTTCCTTATGAGCCAGAGCAAGAAATTCTTCATGGCTTGTGTCAGCTCAAAGAGGTTGAGTAATCACCTAAGGGCACTCAAGCAGCTAGCAGTGATGTCAGTTACATTCTCTGTCTGTATCTGTATCTCCAGGAACACACACTCCAGCCCCCCAGCATAAACTTTCCATGTCCTCTCTCTGCCCCATCGACCACTTTGCTTCCTTTACTCTGAAGACCAATGCAATGACAGTGTTTGGTATAGCTGAGTGGCTTTCCCAAGGTCCCGAGTCATCCAATCTTTGGAGTTAGCTCTCGGCCACATTGTCCTCACCCACCCTCGACTCTAACCAAAGTGAAATATTTCTTTATGTCAAATGCCAGGCTCTCTCTCACCCCACCCTTTGCTGTGCCCTTGGCCTGGGACCCTCCCAGGTCTGCATCTGACTCTTCTGGTTTCAGTTTAGAGGTTAGAGCCCTCACCCACCCCTATTAATTAAGTGGGGTCCTTTCCCTGAGCTCCAGGCTGCATGCTCCTTCACAAGGCTTTGTCACAACAAGTCGCTTTTGTCACCGCCCCTTCCACACACACTGGAAGTTCTGTGAAGATGGAATCTGTGCATCTTGCTCCACCTCCGGGTTCCCAAAGCCCAGCAGAGAACCTGTCACATAGCAGGTACTCAGTAAATATTTAATGAGTTAATGAAGTCCATTTTTATCTTTTCCATTTTACAAATTAGACCACTGAGGCACAGAGAGGTTTAGCACCTTGCTGCGGTCACACAGCCAGGCCCCAGAGCAGCTCTAGAGAAAAGGCCCACTTGGGTTTGGTAAGCTTGGACAGACATCAGAGGCCAGGCTGGAGTTTCCTGGAGGAAGGAGTAGGAATGATCAGGAGCTATGCAAGCACTTTACTTCTCTGCTCCCGCTGATGTCTGGCCAGGGCCCTTGGTCTGACACCAACCAACCCTTGCCCCACTTCTCAGATGAGAAAAGTGACTCTCAAATGAGGGCAGAGCTTATTCAAGATCAATAGTGGACCACAACTTAGTGCATCCCAGAGCCATAGGCTTCCTATACCCCGTCTTCTCCCACCTTCATCCCTAGAGAAGCAGGAATGAAGGGGGGCCACCCCAGAGGGAGGCCAGTGGGTCCTCCTTGAGCCATGGGATAGGGAGGCCTTGCCACTTACCTGTGCACAAGCCCCTTAAAATCTCTGGGCCTCAGTTTCCCCATTTGGGCGACAAAGGGGCTGGGCTAGAGCCTCCAGCCTCCCGCCTTCCCCAGAGCGTGAGGACAGGGCTGGGGGAGCTGGTAAGAATACAGGCTCCTGAGTCCAACAGGCATAGTTGAGTCCTGGTTCCAGCATTTATTGCTGAATGATCTTGCTCAGGCCCTTCACCCCCTTGAGCCTCCATTTCCTGGTCTGTAAAAAGAGAAGAGTAGCAGTTTTTGAGGGTTCAATGAGCTAATGTGGGGGGGGGGGTCCCTGGCACAATGCCAGGCCCAGCATCGCGGGCGGACGAGGCCGCGCCGCACGGTATCGGGGGAATCCTGCCCTCTGGCGGCCAGCGGGAGGAACCGCAGGCCGGGGAGCGCGACCCTCCGCCGCCGGGAGGAGCGCCCCAGGGTCCAGACGGGGGGAGCGCGGCCCGGCGCCTGTCGCTCGGTCACTCGGTGTGCGCCTCCACCCACTGGCAGAGGCGGCGGGCATAGCGGGCGGGGCTGACGGTGGAGAAGGTCCGGCCGGGGTAGCGCAGCGTCTTCCACAGATGCTCCAGCCGCTTGCGGAGCCCGTAAACGGTGGCGAGGTCCACGAGGCCCAGGAAGTAGCGATGCTCCGGCCCGTCCAGGATGTGAAGGGCGTTGGCGGAGTCGGGGAGCAGCCGACGGTTCTGGGCTCCCGGCTCATCCGGGCTCTGTACCCCTTGCACAGACCTGGGGGTCAACAGGGAGGGGTGAGGCTACCGCCTCCTCCGAGGGGCCCCAGCCAATTATCCCCTCCTGTAAGCCCGGCCAGGCTGCCCCTCGACGGCACTCTGCCCTCACCCTGTGCTTCCCTCGCTCATTCCCACACCTCCAGGCGTGTGAAGTCACGTAAACTGGGTAAAGAGTAGTGGATGGTCTAGAGCTGCACTATTAAGTATCCACCCGTGGCCTTTGAGCACTTAAATGTGGCCAGTCCCAACTGAGACGCACTCTAAAGTATAAAATTGCATTTCCAAGGCCCGATGAGAAAAAGGATGTAAAATGTCTCAAATATTTATACTGATGATATGATGAAATAAAATTCTGGATGTATTGAGTAAATAAAATATATTATCAAACTTATTTTTATTTGTTTCTCCTTTCTTTTCTAAAGAGATTGCTAGAAAAGTCAAAACTACATGTGTGGTTCACATGACATTTCCACTGGGCAGCACTGGTCTACAGCATTGGGGCCACACCCACCCTGGCTCTTCATTCGTGTGCCACACCACTTTGAGTGAGTCTCATCATATTTGGGTATTTCCTAAACTGTTTGGAGTTATCCAACCCTAGAAGTTTCAAGGTGGCAGAGCTGAAACCTTGGGAACAAAGTCCAACCCATTTGCAGACGGTGTGTGGGGTAGTTTTTTGTTTTGGGGTTTTTTTTGGCCTCAAAATGTATCCAGATCAGAAAATGCCTTTCATGGGCCCCCAGTCCCAGCCAAAGTAGGTTCAGTTCCCAAACTTAACCCTACTTCAGGCAGGGGCGAGGGGAGGGAGGAGGGAGTGGACGTAGGGTATCACTGAAGGGTTATATTTCTGCCCTGCCCAGGAAAATAAGCCAATGAGAGACAAGCCCTGCCAATCAGGGCTCAGTAGCCTTAGAGCAGGTACCCTCTGCGGTGCACCATATAACAGGGATGAGGAAGAGGTGTGTGTGTGTGTGTGTGTGTGTGTGTGTGTGTGTGTAGAGGAGTGTTCTGGATGAGGGGGTGGGAAGGATTTGGGGTAGGAGACAATGGCTAGTCACAAGTCAGCATAGAAATACTTCAATGCCAACGATTATTATATGCCAACTCAGCCACGATCTAAGTACCAGCTGGGGGCTGAAGGCAAGGAAGAAGCTGCTCTAACTTGGATGCACAGACTCGGGAGGTTCTGTGCCCATGACTGGAATTCCACCCTCTAGTCAAGAGTGCCCAGCCAGAGGGTGTGGGGAGCCATTACCTCAGATTCTGCTCAAGCCTAACCCATCCCAGGGTCTTCCTCTAAGGGTTGGGGATGGAGGTGCTGGATGAGTGGACATCATTTTCACTTGCCTTTTCCACCCACAGGAGAAATGGACTTGTTTCCTTAAAGCGCCTGTCTTAACTACTATGTAATTCTGTTCAGCCACAGAGGTGGGTCTTGAAGGATTGAAATCCAAGTAACTAGCCAAGTGAGTACTCAGAAATCATTCTGTAACTTCTCTTCCACTCTCCGAGCCACAGTTTTCACATTTCTAAAATTGGAATGAACCCACCTTAATGAGGCTTACGATCAGCACACAAGGAAAGATGATTATTATTACAAAGGGGAGGACAACGTGATGATCGTGTCAATGGTGATGACCTCAGGGTCCTAGAAGTGGAATTACTGGGTTAAGAGGAAAGAGCTCTTTCTACGGCAACAATTAAACAGGTCTGAAACCTTCAATGGCTCCATAACCACTTCTGGAAAATGGGCAGATTCTTCAAACTCAGACTGAAGCCCTTGTCCAGTTGGATGTCACCTGTTCTCTCCCCTGCGATGGTCCACCGGGACCCTCTACCCTTACCAGCCAGGCTTCTCCAGCCCTCCACTGTATACACACACGTTGCATTTTCCAGTCTTCGAGCCTTTGCTTATTTGGTCCCCCACCTGACCATCTGTCTTTCCCATGCCCTCATCACCTCGTTCTTGCTGTTGCCCCTGTGAGGAGCCCACCTGGCTGTGCGGAAGACAAGGCTGCTGCCCAGGCCCCTCTCGTCCTCGTGGAGATGCTGGAAGCCCATCAGGAGGCTGTAATCCAGCACGTTGAGCTCCCGGAGGAAGGCGGTGTCCAGTTCCATCTGGCGGAGGAACCAGCTCCGCTGGGGCCCTGCTGGAGCATTAGCACCCCCTCCTGAGTGCTCGCGGTATGCCAGGCAAGGTGCTGAAGGCTCCATATGCATCTGCCCCAGGAGATGTTGTTACTGCCCCATTTCAGATGAAGAAACCCATCTGTCATTTGTCTTGGTCACCTAGCTAGTAAGTCATGGAGCTGGGATTTGAACCCTGCTCTGCCTGACTCCAAAATTTGTATTCTTAATGGTTTGGGCAAAGGGCACTGCCAAGGACACCCTTCTAACTTCACCCCGAATGGAGAAAGAACAGGCAGCGACCATCCCGTGGCTCACCCAGATCAATGGTCTTGCCCTGGAAGTTGAGGTCCTTCAACACCAGGACAAGGGGGCTGCCCTCTGGGGCTGGGTCGACCCATCGGCTCACCTCGCAACCTTTGATGTCATACCTGGGAGGCGAGGAGAGTGGGGGGACATGACAGAATTCAGCTTTACACGGATTCGAGACACATGGGGACCCTTGCAAGGTAATAATAAGAAAGAAGAGCTTCCACTAGGAGACTGTTCAACTCCTCAGCACAACCCATTCCATCCTTGTCCCTGTGTTAGAGATGAAGGAAAAGGCTCAGAGAGTTTCTTGCCCAAGACCACACAGAAAGTAAAGGGCAGAGCAGGGATTCGAACTCCGGTCTTTGGAAGCCCAGTCCAGGTTTTACCCTTGCCTGTGCCAGATTCTCAGGACCTTTACATCCCTGGAGGCTCTTCCAGACACATGGGTCTGACCCTAAGCAGTAGCACCAGGAGGACCTGAAGGAAGTCCGTGGCCTTGGGGGAGCACTAATGGGGAGCATCGATGAGGGCAGAGTTCAGGGCTGGCAAGCGTGGAGGACAGTGTGCTATCAAAGGCTGGGCTTGAATCCCTGCTCCTCCCACAGTACCTGTCCGGCCTTCCCCCGCCTCATTTTCTCACCTGCAAAATGGAGGTGATAACAACTCCCACCCCTCAGAGTTGATACGGGAATAAAGGAGATGATAAATGCAAGTGGCTCAACGCAATGCCCAGTGCATACTGAATGCTCAAGAGATGCTGGTGGTGGGATCGCTGTCTCCGACCCCTCAGGAGATGCTGGGAGGATCCCTTCTCCTCCCTGGGCCTCAGTTCTGCCGTCTGTCTAGGGAGTGTGGGTCTTCCCGGTGGCACATTCCAGGCGGCCCGAGACTCTGCGAGGCCGACTCACCTCTCGGAGATGCGGCCGCCGGGATAGAAGACGCTCTGCATGATGATGAAGTATCTCTGGGGACAGGGGCAGGGAGTGAGGGACGATGGGATCTTGCCCCGCAGCCTCCCCCTCCGGTCCGGTCCCCAGGCCTCGGCCTCACCCACCTTTTTGCCCCGGGCCACCCGCAGACTGTGCACTCCTAGAAGGGGAGAGGGGGCCAGGTGAGGGGCTCCAAACTAGGCAACCCGTGGTCCATCCCGTCCCATGCCATGCCCAGGCCTCGTCTCTATCTCGAGGTCCCCTGCAAGCCGAGCCTGCACCTCCTGCTGCACCCCCAGACCCCCTCTCCCGTAGCCCAACTCGAACCGTCTCTAGACTCAGCCCCAAAGATCCCAGGGCCTCGGGCGTGGCCCCGCCCACATGCCCGCCCCCAGCGGTGCCCAATCCTAACCCCTCCCCTTTGGGCCCCGCCCCAGATCTTGGTCCCGCCTATGGACCCCGAGGTCCCCCTACTTTGCCATCTAGGACCCGCCCTGCACCGAACTCGGAACCGCCTCCTGCCCGGTCCCCTCCAGCCTGCTGGGCTCAGGTCCCCGGCGCCCCCCATCCTGGAACCGCCCCACTCCCTGGCCGCCTCCCCTCCTCCGTCTCCCCTTAACCCTTTCCCCTCTCCTCGCAGCCCCGGGCCCGTACCCAGCAAGCGCGCGAGCAGCGAGTGCGGGTGCCGCTGCAGGTGCTGCACGTAGCGGGGCAGGTGGGCGAGCAGGGCCCGCACCTCCCTGCGGCCCTGGGTCTTCAGGAAGAAGCGCTGGTCATGGCTGAGGGGATGAGGGATGGAGGTGACAGGAGGGGAGTCACTGCGGAGGCTGGGATGGGGCGGCTCCCATCAGGCTTCCTGACCAGGCGTGTCCGTGTGTGGATCTGTGTCCCCACGACCAATTCGCGACCCTCGCCCTCAGGCTCTCCTCCTTCATCTGACCCCGATCGGGCTGGGACCCTCCCTGACTTGGACATTCTATTTCTCTCCCGAATGCCCCCCTCCACCCCAGGACACCACTCCCACTCCGACCCCTGCAGCCAGCTCACGACAGGAAGAAGCTGGCCTTGCTCTTGGAGGTGCTGAGGAACTGCAGGTAGGGGCTGCCGGGCCCCAGCGCTGCTTGATAGTCCTCCTCGGCCAGGCCTAGGGAGTGGCGCAGCCAGGCGAAGGCAGGGCCAGCCAAGGTGCCCAGCTCGAAGCCCTGCAGGGGAGCAAGAGCAGCCCCAAGTGTTCACCGGGGCCCAGGTGTGTGTGGTTGGCCCTAGTGCAGGAGGGTTAAGGAAATCACACTGTTCTTGAAGGCCCTGAGGCAAGCCATTCCTCCCACTGCATCCCTGGGGAAACTGAGGAGAGAGAATGAAGATGGCACCTGCCCCCTCCCATGCTGCAGTCTGGGGCTTCCTACCTCCTGAACCTGGGTTAGGACCTCGGAGAAATCCTCCTCAGTGGGCGGCCCCTGCAGGGAGGGGCAGAGGGGCTCAGAGCAAGACTCAGCCCCCCACTACCAGCCTCAGGATCTCCAAGCGTCCCACATGGTCTCACCCCCTTCACCCAATTTGATCCCTCCAGGAAATGGGGACTGCTCTGGGTGTGCCTAAGTTGGGAAGATGGGGCTACAGACCCTCCTAGAACTGGAGGGAAGATGAAAGAGTGACCTGAAGCAGGTCTTGGGTATGTCTCATCCCCAGCACCTGCCTCTGAGTTAAAGCCTGGCACATTCACCCAGACACACACATTGGCCAAGTGAAGCCAAATACCATCCCAGGAAAAGAAGACCTGCCTGCCTCAGCCTGACCGGGGCAGGAAGCTTTCTCCAAAGCTTCCTGGGGGTGCTGACCCTCAAGCTGAAATCTGAAGGGCGGTGGAGAGGAGGAGCAGAGTGCTCGTAGCACTGGGGATAGCATTGGTGGCCACCAGGAAGGGAAGGGAGAGCCTGAAGTGAGGAAGGGAGAGATGGCGTGTGAACAAGGCTGGACAGTGGGCCCCTGGGCTTGAACCAGCAGGACTCTGAGGCCATGATGAGTCCGGGGGAGCCACGGAAGATTTCAGCAGATTTAGAGGACTTCCACTGACTCTTACACTCTCCCTGGACCTCTAGGTCCCTGGGCCAGGGCTTGGCTAGTGGGACGTGATCACACTGTGCACACGTGTGCATACACACAAACAACACATATGCTCACCCAGGCCCGTCCAGCTGCTGAGCTTGCATTTGGGTGACCCTTTCTGCTGAGCCAGCCTGGCCCCAGTCTGAGCTCTGGGGAGGATGGGCCTGGCTGGCAGGGTGGGGGTAGGGTCTCTTCTCAACTATACACCTGGCAGGGCTGGGACGGCCTCAGAGACCAAGGGGTACAACTCCTACCCCCACAGTCATTCTATAGATGGAGACACTGAGGCATAAAGAGAGGCAGAGGCCCATCTAGAGTCAAACAGCAACCACCTGGGTCAGGGGGCTCCTCAAGCCCCCAACACACCCTAGGATTTTCCAGGTCCTGACCTCAGCCCCCACCTCAGAACGTCCCTCCGTCCCTCCCTCCCTGTACCAAGTCCCTGATTTCCTCCCCCAAAGCCCACTCTGGTGCCCAGCTCTGCAGTGTTAGCAAGACAGGGCATCAGCCACTCACCATGGGCGGGTGGTCCATAGAGGCCTGGGTGGCAGCCCACAGCCCCGCCTGCATCATACAGGTCAGCCGGTGCAGCTCATGGCCCGGGCCAATCTCAAACAGGCCGAGGCGCGGCTGCTTGTCTCGTAGACGCCAGAGGAGGCCATGGCGGCCAGAACTGGAAGTGGCTGCTCTGCGTCCAGCCTCTGGGGAGAGGGCCAGGACCTAGTGGCAGGAGGCACAAGAAGCAATGAGCAGGTGGCAGCATCACAGAGGGAAAAGACCCAATATAAGTCCCATCTCCACTACTTTGAGCCCTCCTCTTATCGCTCTCTGCCTCAGTTTCCCCAGTCGTAAAATACAGTTGGGGGTGTGAGGGGCCACACGGTCTCTGGCGTGCAGTCAGCACCCCGTATAGGGTGATGATGATGATTAGCAGCATAGAGCAGGCCGCTCTGCAGCCAAACCTGGACCCAAGTCCCAAGATTGACTTTCTCACCAGCCGTGTGACCTTAGGTAAGTCACCTAACTTCCTGCACCTTGTCTTCTCATCTGTAAAACTGAGAACTGTGACAACTTCGTGGCAGGCATTACTGCCGAGTCTGGGCTCCGGGCACAGGAACCCTCGATGGGAGCCGTGATGCCGGAGATTCAGTCGTCTGCTCCACTCGTCTGGACTGAGTTCCTCCAGGTGACCAGCAAGGTCGGCACAAAGCTGAGATTCATCCTCTAGCGCTGGCCCGTTCTGGTAGGCACCCCCTAGGTGCCCAGCCCTGGCTGAGAGCTTGACCTCCGAACAGCCAGCCCCACGAGGGAGGAGTTTTGAATATCACCTCCATTTTCCCGATGAAGTGACTGGGGAAGTTCTCGGGGTGCACCCGCCGGATGCCCCCTTCGTACCTGCAGTTTCCCATGTGGGGCGTGTGCTGCCGCCCGCCCAGGGCAGCACCCTTCTTCCTGTGCTTGGATGGGGGGGTGTGTCCGTCCCGTGCAGGGCGGGGAAGCCCGGCTCCTGCCCCCCCACCCTTCCCCCTCCTGTCGTCCCTCGGGTCCGCACCCACCTCGCGGGGCCCCGGGCTCGGCGCGGCCATCACCCCCGCAGCAGCTTCCAGCTCTCCGGCCGCGTCCCCCGCCGCCCCGCCGCCCGGCTGCAGGAGCCAGGCTCCGCCCCTACTCCCGACCGACCAATCGCGCGGGGCCGGGCACGGCTGCGGCCAATCCCGGTCGCCCGCGGGTCCCGCCCCCGGGGCTGCAGCAGCGTCCGGACCGCGGTCCAGGGCTGGGCGGGGTCGCCGCGCGTCGGTTGGGGTCCTTGGGAGGTAAGACCCCCTCCTCTTCCCCGTGCCTCATCCGTCCCCTGGGGTGGAGGACTCGGGTCTTGCGGTCGCCGCTTGGGACGGCGGGAACCTAACCCCAGCCCCGTCCGCCCACTCGGGCGTGGAATTCCACCCGCTGCCTTTCAGGTGGAGAAACTCAGGTCCGGAGAGACCCGTGACTACCCCCGGGTCGCACGGAGTGTCGGGGGCGTGCATGCCCCTAACATGTCATTTTAACACTCGCGATGGGCCAAGGGCAACGCTAGGCCCGGGGACTCAACGGTGAGTGAGAGGAACACACAGCTGCACGCGTGATCTTTTAAAAGCACCAGTTGGATGATGTCACTCTCGTGCCTAAAGCCTCAGCCCTGGAACAAAATCCAAGCCCCTCGCCTGGGCCCCAGGCCCTGCCGCCCTCTCTCCAGCCCTGTCTCCAACTACTCTCCCTGAACCCACCACACAGCCACAGGGATTCCCCTCTGGTGCTTAGCCGCCCCAAACTTTCACATCTGGGGGCTTTTGCAAGCATTGTTCCCTCTGCCTGAAACCCTTTCCCCCAGACTTCCATTTGCCTTATTCCTTCGTGCCACCACGTCTAACTCCGAATGTCCTCTTCTCTCCTTGATCACATCACCTTGATTTATTTTCTTCATCACCCTTGTCGGATTGTCTCGTTCACTTGTTTATTACATCTCCCCCTAGAATTGGGGTACCAGGAAGGAGAAACCATGCTTGGCTCAGTACCTGGCATGAACCCGTGTTTAATAGGTATGTGTTGAACCAATGTGAGTAGGATGTGCAAAGGGCCTTGGCGAGTGCCAGGAAATGAAAGGTCAGCCTGGTGGTGGGTGGAATGAGTAGGAGAGCACTTTCTTGTAGGCCATGGTAGGGAGAGGGGTGGGGACCTGGAGAGTTTTAAGTGTGTGAGAAAGATGCTCAGATGTTTTTAAAAGGTCACATGCAGTCAGATTGGAGGCGGTCAGAGTGCATAGAAGCAAGCAGCAAGGAAGTCTTTGGTGATTTAGGGCAGAGGATGGTGGCTTTGCATCAGGAAGGTGGCTGGGGGAAGTAGGGGGAAAATTAGCAAGATTTGGAGTCTTATGAATGGGGGGAAAGGAAAGCCACGGTCAGTGATGTCTGCCAGGCTGGGGTCAGGGACACAGGATGATGCCAGTCATGAAAGGGGGAGCAGATTTTGGGTGGAGGGGAAGAAGAGACGAGAATTCAGATCACAAGATGAATTTAGGTGCCATTATGGCACAGAGACAAACACACCATCAATGTTTATTGTTCAGCTCACCCCAACGGGCCGGTGCTAGGGCTGAGGGGCTGGGCCTCCATCAGGAGCAGCAGGTCTGGGGTCCAGTGTGGACACTTTAATGTGCCCTGAGGCCTGCTGGTGGTCCTTGTGCCCGTCAGTCCTCTCCCTAGGCTTTCCAAGTCCAGAAGTCCTATGGGGTCTGAGGCTCCATCAGACCTGGAGAGCTTTATCCTGTGTCTGGCACAGTGATGATCCAGTACAAGGAGGACATGTGGAGAGAGATCAGGTGATGTCTCAGAACTTGCCAAGTCCAATATCAGCATGTGACAGGAGGGAAACTGAGGCAACAGGGTAGAACTCAGAGGAAAAAGTGACGGAGTCTGAAGACGAGGTAGGGAAGACCAGCATCTTTCAAGCCCTGAGCCAGAAGGTGGAGAGCGGGAAACTTCCAGGTACTCCTCCCTCCTGGCTTCTGGAAGGGTGAGCAGTGGAGTGGGGGCTCTAGTCAGTCAGGGGTGAGCTCTGAACAGCTTCATTCCCCAGAGGTATCTGCAGGGCAGCCAGGCTAAAGGAGGCCGCAGGGCCTGGGCAGGTCCTGTGGGCCCCTGCTCTTGGTATGCCCCGGAGGGAAACAGAGAAGGGGCAGGCAGCCTCGTCTGCTGGGCCTTCACTGAGCCTTTTTGGACACCTTCTGGTTCTTCAGCATCACACAGGTGATGAACACTCCTGGAATATACAGACCACAAATTCCGGGTAAGATCTAGGCTTGGGTTGCTTAAGGCCAGGGCAGGGCACAGCATGGCAGAATGATCCACAGGTGGGGCCTAGCACCTCCCCAACCACCCTTCAGGATATCTGATCATCTCCTTAGTCAGCCATCAAGCTATACATCCACCCAAATTCATTCAACAAATATCACTGAGTGCCTTTCACAGGCAATTGCTGTGTTTGGTGTTTTAGATTCTGTGGTGTCCAAGATCCACCCAACTATCTATCTACTCACCCAGTCAACCACCTGTCCACCTACTCACCCACCCACCTGCCCACTCAACATTCAGCATCTGCCCACCCACCCCATCATCCAGATGTCTGATTGTTGATTCATCCAAACCACTTTCTTGAATACCAACTTAGTGCCACTGCCTGTGCAGGAGCTGAGGACACAGGGATGATGAAGACACAGTCCTAAGAAGCTCGCATACTAAACCTTGGGAGACAGAGAAGTGCAGGAATCATAAGCCAGGGTGACAAGGGGGTGAGAGGTGATTAAGGTATAAGCAGAGCAATGGTGGTGGTGGAGGAAGAAGGAAAAAAGGAGACATCCATCCCATTAGGGTCCAATGAGCCCAGGGCATCACTGACTTGCAGCCTTGAAGGATGAGCAGGAAAACCCCAGGAGTGAGTTGGGGGGAAGGAGCCTTAAGTAGATGTACAGCAAGTGCCAAAGTGTGGCCACATGTTCCGGGGTGGGAGAGGGCCCTGGGGTTCCCAACACACTGCCCACGGTTGGGAGATTGATGACTTACCTACAAACAGGAGCAGCAGGAGGCCGGCGGCTAGTGGGATGGCAACAGCATAAGCTCGGGGCAGGAAATACTTGTGGATGACATGCTGGCTGTCGATGAATGGCTGGCATAGAGGGCACAACTCTAGTGAGCAATTTCCGCCTTGCCCAGCCCCCCAACATCCTACTTCCTCCATCTCAGGGGCTGATTCCAAAGCGCTGGGACAGCATTTGCTTTAAGACAATGGCACTTTGGGTGTCTTGAGTTGTTTCCTTCCTTCGTTTATGTAATAGCTGTTTACTGGCACTTGACTGGTCCCTGCTTTAAGTTGGTGCTGAAGACCTGGCAGTGAACAGCAGGCAAAGGACTTCCCCTAAGGCCCACACGGCTTAGCAGGGGCAGAGGGTACATGGGAATCCTCAAATGATTCCTGACAGGGGCTCCAACGTCTTCTTTACTAACATTTTCTTCTAAATGATACCCAGTTCTGCAAAACTGTCTTCCAAACAAACTGCACTTCTTAAGCAATACCCAACAACTCCGCCACCCCCCAGATCCTAAGGGCCCTCCCAAAGTCCACTGGCACCCGTCATGCCCAGAGCCAGCAGGATAACCGGAAGGAACAGATTTCCCATCAAAAGCTGAGCAAATCAGGAACAGGGCTTTACAGGGCAGCAGTTCAGAACGCAACCTTGGGCCCGACCCTTCTCCCTGAGCCTCCGCTTCCTCGTCTATAAAACGAGGACATCATTGGCATCTTCTTCGTAGTGCTGTTCTGGAGGTTTCATGGGACATTCAGGTAAAGCACCTAGCACAGTGCTTGTCACATAGCAGCTGCTGAAACGACGTTAGGGGTCGGCCGCAAGATCGAGGAACTGGAGAAGGGGGCGGGGGAAGAACACGTACCAAGAGAATCACCCAGGTGGTGTAGTAGGTGAAGATGATCAGGCTGACGGCGACGAGGCCAAGTCCCACCACCTGGTCCGTCCCCGTGGCCTGGAGAAAGAGGGAGGGCTCACCTGAGCAGGCGCCTCTCCACTGAGATGCCCTGAGGAAGAGGGGGCGTCGCGGCCGGACCACGCCGGCCGAGTGCCCGACCCCGGCGTTTCCAACCGTATAACGGGCCGTCGGGAGGGCGATCCCGGTTCCGAGTGTCCAAGCCCCGGCTCCTGCACAGACCCGGGACCCCCAAACCCAGGGCTCGGCCCCAACTCACCATTTCCCCCGCACTCGGCACAGGAGCACCAGCCACATCCGGTTCCGAATCCCAACCCTTCCGGCCTCCGGCCGCGGGGCACGCCGGGAGTTGTAGTCCTCAGGCCGTCCCGGGACTACGTCGCCCAGGACAGGAAAGCACCGCCTTCCCCGTTTGCATGTCGGGAAATGTAGTTTCTCAAGGGCATTGTGGAACAGGTCGTTCCCGAATCGCCCCTGGGGAATGGGAGAGAAGTGGGAACCCCGACTGGTCGGTCCTCGTGGCCTCGGTCCTGTGGAACTCGCCCCTGAAGGAAAGCCTATGTCCAAATTTCGGAGAGTCCCCAAGCCAGAGCGGGGTCGGGCGGGGGAGGGTCGGAAGTCTCATTTTTCAGTTGGGGACAATGAGGCTCACAGAGGGACAGGGACTTGCGGGAGATGACAATTCGAGTCTGTGGTGAAGCCGACACCAGGACTGAGAACTCTGCTTCTCGGTCCCGAGGCTTTAAGTTGTGTGATGAGGGGAACTGGGGTGCAGAGAATGTTCACCGCCCGCGGGGGATGGGAGGGTCGGCCAGAGCCCGCAGGGATGGGGAGGATTTCGATTGGCTGTAAGGGGGGCGCCCCCTTACCATCGCCTGACTTTCCGAATATCCACACTTCACTAGAGGGATGAGGCCAGGGTGACCCTACCTCCCCGTACCGTCTGCCTCTCGGGCTGTGGGTGCCCCAGCAGCCCAGGGTGCAGATCAGACAGGTCTTCGGACTGGGTGCGTGTGTCGGACCCTCTCCAGGCTTGGATGCCTTTTCCTCCCAGAGCAAGAGGAGGTTGGGCCTCATCACCTTTGACGTGTCCTCCAACTCTGGAGACTGGTACACTGTCTACCCACGGCTCGCGGGATGACTGCTTCCCAATGATCAGGTCTCACAGGGATGCCACAGGTCCCAGGGAAGTCACCTTCCCTGGACAGGGGTTCCTTCCTCTGTGCTCCACAGACCTGAATGTATCTCCATTATGACACCTGTCACCATGTTTTAGTTGATTTACTTGATCCGGCCCACCTGACTCTGAGCTCCTGAGGACAGGGTCGGTGGGTTCTGCTGTTATCTCCAGTGCCCAGAATGGGGCTTGGCACAAAGCAGCTTTGAATCAACTAGCTTTAAGATGAGGTGGCTCTGAATCCTGGAATGCTACTGAATACAGCATCTAGGGACACCAGGGACTGCGTGAGGCTTCCTGCCCTGTCTCCATTTGGGGAGATGTGGTGTGAACCCCGCATGGTTGGCTCCTGCTGGCAGCATGTCTCCATAGGTCATCTAGTCTGAGCCTAGGTAGGGGCCACCCTTCTTACATTGACAGGAGCAAACTTTTTACTCCCTTCCCTTTGCACGCTTTCACTTAGCATTACTGTGTTCCAACTCAGCGACCCCTTTTGGCCTACAGCCCAATTCTTTCCTTGCTTCAGGAAAGACTTTGGGCTCAGCTGGGAGCCAATTTGTCCCTCCCCTGATGTGCTCTGAACAGAGAAAGGGACCCGAGTCAGCCTCCAGGGTTTACAGGGGCCCTGACTGGGATCGGCCCTGAGAAGGGGTGAGGACAATGCAGTGTGGTGGGGACTAGGCCTGGTAGTCTGGTCCTTTCTGACATGTTCAAAGTTGTTGAGGTTTCCTGCCACTTCTGAGCTCATTAAAGGGCCAGAGTGACTTGCCTTTCCCACAGCTCGCTGCAGGCTTCCTCTGTAACTTGAGATGGGCGGGGATCAAGGGACCAGGCCTGGGGACCATGCATGTCTGGGGCCTTTATAGAGAGATTGGGAAGAAGTTCCGCACCATCAGGCTGTATACTCCCTTTCTCATTTGATCCGCAACCCCATTTGCAGCTGAGAAAACTGAGGCATAGACTGGGTTTGTCTTCACGCATGCTTGCTACAGGCCACCTGACTATCGGGGAGGTCCAGAGAACAGTGGTTAAGACTTGGGGCTCTGAGGTCAGAGCTGCCACTTACTAGGTCTGAGACTCTTCTGGGCCTGTTTCCTCCCCAGGCCTCTGGTGTAATAAAGGTGGTAATAATCGTGACTGCAACCAGGACTTGGAGAACTCTGGCCACCCACATCTTCCCCACCCCCAGAGTGTCACCTTACACATCTGGCTTTCATCTGATGCTGTCTTTGACCCCCAAGTCAAGTCAGTAAAACAAACAAGGACCAACATGCCATAACAAACAAAAACTGAAACATTTAATTTTTCCCCCCAATCCAAGACAGACACTAGGCTGATTTCCCTTTACAATGTTATTTTCTACCATAGAAGCTGGGACAGAGATACAAACACAGCCCACTAATCAGGTAGGGTGGTGACAATATTCTGTTAGAAAAGAGGGGAATTAAAAAAAAAGAAAAACCAACACCTCCCCTCCCCCCATCTCCCTGCTCACCTCCCACAAGAGAGGAAAACGTGGACATTCTCCATCCTGGCAGATCATGCCCTGTGGTCAGTTTGTGAGGTGACCAAAAAAATAACCTAAAAATATTGTAGATCTTTCTTTCTTTTAAATCTCCCAGTAAAAACGTTAAACTGTCTTCCAAGAAGATTCCAAACTGGCATTGCATAGACCAATTCCTTTCCAAAAATATCTCTAATATAGTCTCTCTCTAAATATATAGAATTTTTAAGTCCAGGAGCTGTGGGCGCCTAGCTGTGGGGAATTCACTGAGCTTGAGGAACCAGAGGGCTGAAGGAGCCCCACAGGGGGATGAGGCCGGGGCCCCAGGCCTCCAGCTCCAATCAGTATCGATTTGGTTGTGGCCAAATTCTGTTAGTCCAAATACCCTGGCTCAGGGCCTGGCATGGGAGGATGAGACAGGCTCTGTTTCCTTCTGGGGTGACTGTCAAGTACAGAACTCGCCTAGGTTGGGCTGGGGTTCCTGGTTTGGGGGAGTCTCTACGACAGCACCAAAGCCAGCTGCTTTATGCCTAAAGCCCCAGAACTTTGAATCAGACCCCGAATACACCCTGAATGCACCTCCTCACTGTGCTGAGGTCATGAAGACAGAGGGAAGGGTGGCACTCCCCCATCTTTTGGGGGTCACTTCCTCTGGGACTGCAGCCAGTCCCCTTTTAAAGTGCCAGGTATCTATGGGGAAGGAAGGGACCCACAGAGCTGAGCAGAGCCTCTCCAGCCAGAGCAAATGCTCCATCCTGCCTTGGCAGGCACCTTCTAACATTCATTTTCTAAATCATTTTCTAAAAGAGTTAGGTGATTAAAAACAGCAACGACAAAATCCTAGAAATGCTCTGGTCCCAATGCCAGGAAGTTCCAAGACCAAGGCTCCAACTCTTGTCAGCTGGGCAAGGACCCCTCCCTCCCTGCCTGGGGAGGACACCCCCCACTGCCACCCCACCCCCACCCAACAAGACAGAGAACCCAAATCCTGGCCCTCTATCCAGATCCCCAACCCCGCTGGGACCCAGCCAGCGGGTAGAGCAGAGAACAGAACCACCTCCCCTCACCTGGGGGAGGAGAAAGTATCAACTATGAACCACCACCCCCCCCAAAAAAAAAGAGGAAAGAAAAAAAGGTATAGAGCTAAGTAAACACCAGCCTGCTGGGTTTATACAAAAAATGAGTGAAATTAAGAGTGGCATGGGAGTCTGTCCAGGGACTGGCTGCCAGCCAGAACCCACCTTCAAGCAAGTAATGAGGACCGGGAGGAAAGTGCTCAGAGCAGAGGCTTCAGCAAGGGGCAGGGGCAGGGCCAGACTGCTCCCTACTGGAAAACCTCCATTAAAGGGCCCCGCCTCTCCCTTGCCCAGAGAGGGGGACGCTTTCAGAGAAGGGCTGAGGCTCTTCTGGCCAGGAAGCCAGCTCCGGCCAGTCCAGTCACAGCCCGCCTGCCCCTCCAGCTTTGGCCCCAGCCTGGGCCAGCTGACCCTGATGGGAGAAAGGGGGCAATGCTTGCCCAGCCCAGCCAGGTCCCTGACCTCCATGGGCTTGGCAGGCACCTTCTAGGCTTCCTACAGGAAACCAGCTGCTCAGGACCCAGCCCTGTGCAGAGGGGAACCAGCATGGAAGCTCAGACCTTTCCCAGGGTGGGTCTCAGGCCTGAGCCGGAGCAAACTGGAGGGAGGAGAGGCAGTGCCACGTTCCAGCCGGGCCACAAGAGCCAGGCCCGCTGACTGCACTGCAGGCAGCGCCCAGCACTTCTTGGGAAGGGATCTGAGGAAGGGCGGGCGCGGGCCAGTGGGGCTGTGCTGGAGACAAGCATGTGCAAAGTGCAGGCTGCCAGGGCAGCAGGAGAACATTCACTGGGCGAAGGGGTCTCAATCTGGAGTGTGGGTGGGGTCTGAGGTCTTGGCTCCCTGGAGGAGGCCGCCGGCGGGACCTCCAGGGCACAGGGAAGGGACAGCTGAAGCACTAAGCAGTCAGAGGGCCACGGTGGCAGGATTCTGGGGTGAACTGGCCTCTCAAGGGCAAGGGGGCACTAGAACAAAGCCCTGTCAAGACATCGTTGAGCCGGTGCTCCTTGCGTGAGCGGGGACACAGGGAAAAAGGCCCCTCGGCCATAAGCAGCCCCATGTGTGTAGGAGCTGCCGCATGTCCTCATCGAGGGGCCAGGTGGGTCTCCAGCGGGGGCATCCTGGCCGTCTTTGTCTTGCCCACCTACTTCATGGGCCTGCACGTCCTGCCCTCTAGTGGTTCAGGGGAGAATATTCACAGTGGTGCCCAGGCCCTACGGGGCCAGGAGGTTCCTGGCATGGATGGGAGGACAATGGAATGATGCTTTGAGGCAGGAGTGGGGCTGGAGCGCACGGAGGAGGCACAGATGAGATGTGGTACGGGTGGGGATCCGAAGGGAAGTCCCCACGTGGAACGACGCAGGTCTGGACACCCATGAAGGCAGGGCCCTTCTCCAGCCTGGATACTGGCTCCTCAGTGGCTTTCAATCACGACTGGCTCATAGACCCCAGAGGAGACCCTGTGGGGAGAGACAGGTCAGCTCGTCCTCCTCGATACTCCTTTGGGACAGGCCCTTGGAAGTATTCACAAGCAAGCACTGTTTACTGGCCCTGTTTTGCAGAGAGGGTAACTAAGGCTCGGAGAAGTTGAGTCACTTGCCTAGGGTGACACAGACGGTAAGCGTCGGAGTCTGTGGGGTTGCAGAGCTGGCATAGGCTGTGCCCAAGACCTTCCTGGGCAGTAGTAGCTTATACACTGTGGTGTGCTGTGCCCATTCTCATAGTAATCCTGGCAGGGAGGGACTATACCCTGCCCACTTAGCAGATGAAGAAACTGAGGCTCAGAGGAATTATGAGGCCTGCCAAGAGGGCAGCAGAAGATCAGGGGGCTCTTCTCCCCACTGAGGCCAGGCCCACCCATGAGGTGATGGACACTGGGGGCTCAGCAAGCTGCTCTGCTATGACCTTGATGCCAAATACATTGCTCTTCCCTCCCAGTTGCAGAGGAAGTTTAGAGATGGGCATCCACAAAACTTCAAAGAGGTCCCTGTTTGCTTTTTGCCCATCTCATCCGGGGGAGCTGCCCAGGAGGTGGGGAGATGGCAGCTGCAGTGTCGAGCCTTAGCCAGCAGGGGCCAGCAGAGCAGCACCAGGGGGCAGGTGTGGGGCTCCCGGGAGGCCAGCCAAAGCCCCTCCAGCCATGGCCCTAGATGTTAAGCAGGTACTCTCCCACCCCGCCCACAGGAACACGAGGAAAAGCCTCCATCCAGCACAACCAGGGCTACACTCCTGCATGTGGGAGGCTCCTCCACTCACTCGCGCACTCATTCAGTGTAAACATTCTGTAAATAAACGATTGGACGACACTGGCACTCTACAGAGTTCAAGCCAAAGTCTGATCCTATCACCCCATGGTCTGTGAACATCGCGATGGCGAAAACTATTGGTCACTGTTGTATCCCAGAACCTTGTTCACTTCCGGTGCAATAGGAACTGTCCGATAAGTGAGTCACTATCATCGTTTTTAAGGCGTTCCTAGATCTAGGTGGCAGGGAAAGGGAAGTAGAATCCAAAACAGGAAGCCCTGCTGTGAGCTGAGCCCCGTCCCAGGCACTTTCCAAGGTTACCCTTGGATCTCTCAAAGTCAACCCTGGAGCGCTGTCCCAGGCTTCCAGGTGAGATGATGTGGTCCACACCATTTGAGAGATGGGGAAAGGGAGGCTCATTTGAGAGAAGTGACTGGCCCCAGATCACACCATGGTGACAAGAGCTGGCATCAAAGCCCGGTCAGTGCGCTACAGAGACCTTGCTCTCAGCCCCGTGTCCCCTATGGCTACCTAGCAACCCACCCCTGAACCTTCACCCCTACCTGTTGGCCAGTTGGATGCCACTCAGCGTGGTGGAGCCATCACGGCTCACGAACAGCCGGAGGTTGCTGTCTGTGGGGACAGAAGGGAGGATGGAAGCTGAGGAGGGCGGGGGCGGGCAGGCGACATCACCCCTAGCCCACCTGGCGAGGGCAGCTCACCCTCAGTGTTGCTGCCATCGGTAAAATCCTGGCTCTGCATGATCTTCTCCACAATGTCATCGGCGTCGATCCGCGTGTCATCCACCCAGGTTGGGTGGCTCTCCATCGAATCCTTCTTCCGCCTGGAGCAGGGTTACCATGGTCAGGGAGTAACAGGCATGACAATGACAAAAGCAAGCACTTATGGCACTCAGGATGCTCTAAGGGCACGTGAAAGCTGGTTCAGGTTCCATTCACTTAACCCCCATGTCAGCCCTGCAATGCAGGTGCCACTGTTACCTGGTCCTATAGATGAGGACACAGAGGCTCTGAGAGACTGCATAGCGCCTAAGCAGGGGACCTCAGGTACGCTAAACCACACACAGCAACTGCTGACCCGGCATGTGCACGCCACTTAGGCCACGGCTACACCCCTCACGAACATCAGCTGGTCACACAGTCACCATCCAACCCTGATGGAGGGACCCTGCTGTCCCATGTTACAGGTAAAGAGGCAAAAGTTCGGGAGCTACCGGGAGGGGTCGGTCCTCTAAGGCACTGAGCAGTGACACTCACCGAAATGATCGGTCGGACAGATGCAGGGGCCGGGGTGGCCGCGGTGGCTTTTCGGGGGGCCGGTGCTCACGCTCGCCGCCCTCAGGGCCCTCCACAGTCATGCTGAGGCCACCAGAGGCACTGCTGCTGGTGGACGTGTTGCGACGGTGGGTCAAGTCCGAGAGGCTGGAGGAGCGCGAGTGCTCCGTGCTGTAGCCTGGTGGGCAGGTGGGGCGGTTCATCAGCGGGGAGCCAGGGAATGTGGAAGGCCAAGGGCATGGGGCCAGGCTGGCACTCACCAGAGATCTTGGACTGCTGGCTGGCGTAGCTGGAGTTGCGGGAGTGGCCCGAGTGGAAGACCTCCTCGGGGCTGGACAGGTTCTGGTCCGTCTCCTCTGGCACCCCTGGAAGGCGGGGAGGAAGCAGGGGTGACCAGGGGTGCCCATCTCTCAGAGCCTAGTTGGGGCTGGGGGACACTGTGTATTCCCACGTAACAGACTGAAAGATTGAGGTTCAGGGGAACAGCGACCTGCTCCAAGCCACGGTTCACCATCTGAACCCAGGTTTGTTCACTCCACAAATATGTTGGGACCTCCTCCACGAGGGGTGCTCTACTGGGTGTTGTGAACAGGAGACAGGGTGCCACAGGCCGCTGGGGAGGAAAAGCGTGGAACAAAAAATGACCCACCATGGACCACAACTGTGGTGAGTGGTGCAGAGCAAGGAGCAGGTGGGGGTCTGACCCCATCTGAGGTAAGGGAAGGTTTCTCTGAGGTGGAGACCTTCAGGAGGTGTGGGAGGGAGCCAGCCAGGTCAGGCATCAGAGAAAGGGCCTTCCCGGCAGAGGGTACGACATAAGCTAATGTCCTGAGGCTTCAATGAGCTTGGGTGGGTGTAGCTGGAGTGAAGTGAATAAGGGTGAGGGGAAGTGGCTGACAACCCTGCCCCAAGTAGCCCAACTTTGAAACATATTGTCCAGCACTCCCAAGGGAACCAGGTGGATACACCCAGGTTCTGTGAGTACCGACCCACCAGTACCCCTGTGGTCAACACAGGAAGCAATGACTCACCCATCCCCTCTTCAGAGATGAGCACCGTCAGGCCACCAGCTGGACCCTAGGCCTGCTGTAACCCCACCCCAAACCAGGTGGCTTTTCAAGTCCCTGGCAAGTTCTTTGCATATGAGGGAAAGGTGCAGAAAACCGGATACAGAGGCATGTGGAGGCTCAAACCCCATGCTGCCAGGGAGCAGCACCTCTACCTTGTACGAAGGCATCATCTGCAATGGGGTGGCCTGGTCCCCACATCTCTCTTTGGAGACCCCCACTCAGGTGCTGCAATGGGGCTGAGAAGTTCCCAGTCCCAAGCACAGCCCCTAGGCTGAGGCAAGCAAGAACCCCAGCTTTCCAGTCTGGGCCACCGCTGGCCGGGTCTCTGGGAAAAATGCAGTGGAGGAAAACTGGCTCTTCGGGTCAGAGGGCCCCTCACTGCGCCCAGCCCCCAGGGTCAGACTCACCCAGCCAACATCTGCTGAGCCACCTGGCCTTGTGCCCTAATTGCCACCACGTGCCACTTTGCTTGCTAATTAGCTGGGGGCAGCCTGCCCCCCAGCTCTGAGCTCACCCCTAAGAGGGGGTGCAGGGGCCAAGGCTCATATTAGGGGGCTCTGCTCCACCCCACACAGCACTAGATAATAGGGCTGGGGGCAGGGTGGAGCCTCCTCTCCTGGCACTTCCTCCTCCTAATTGCCAGGCCATCTCCTCTGGGGATTCGGAGTCCTCCGAATTGTGTAGAACATTAGTAATAATGATTTAATAGAGATAAATACAGAGCACATGATCTGTGCAGGCGGGGCCCCACGTCTGCTCAGTTCATACCCAAAGCAACCCAGGACGTGGTCACTACTGCTGCTCCCATTTTACAGGAGGATGCTGAGGCCCAAAGAAGCAAAATAGCCAAAGTCATGGAGCCAGTGGGAGAGCAAGAGCTCACAGCATGTATCCCTCTGCTGGGAACACTGCACCCCATACCGCAGATTCAGCTCAAACGTCACCTCTTCAGCGGCCCTTCCCTGGCCCCAGATAGATGCCTCTGTGCCTCTCACAGCCCTGTTACTCCATAGTAGACAAGCATTTGACTTATTTACTGCCTGACTGATGCCTGTCTCTCCTGCTATCCTGCTAGGTTGGGAGGGCCGCGAGGCCAGGGATGTCATGTCACTTGGTCCAGAGCACTGCACAGTGCCTGGCACACAGGAGGGGCTCAGACAACATCTGCTTACTAGAAGCATGGATGCTGCAATCACCCCACTACCACCTCTCTTCTCAGCAAGTATCTCCCTTGGGACCTGGAGACACCTTGGAGACAAAAGCCTTTGGCAGAGGGGAGGGGCATGGCAGGGTGGGCAGCGGAGAACTGTACCTGAGCCAAGGATGGTGGGCCGAGCCTTAGGGTGGCGGGACCCTGTCAGGGAGCTGGTGCTGCTGCTGCCACTGCTGCTGGTCCCGCCACCCTTACACGTCAGCTGCAGGGAGGAGTCCTGGCCTGGGATCGAGATGGACTTGGCAGTGGATGGTGGCCTTGGGAAGACAGAGGGATGTGACTGGGGTGCCCCACCCTCAGGGAAACCCCACCCCTCAGGCAGCTTGCACCCACACTCACGTCTTGAAGCAGGGGTCCCCAGAGAGCAGGAACATCCCAATGGTGACCTGCAAACAGGGAGAAGTCAGCCACTCTGTGTCCACTCACTCAGCTCAGGCGCCCAACTTGCTTCGGCCTCTTTGCTCGGGCTATAGACAAGCCTTGGACTCTGATCCCATCTCTGCCCCCTGCTGACCCTGGTAAAGCCACCGAACCTCACTGAGCCCCCATTTCTTCATGCAGAAGACAGAACTGATCCTGACACCCGCCTCGTGGGATGGTGGAAAGGATGCAGTGAGATGAGGCTTCACTTGGCTCGGTGCCTGGCTTGGAGTGATTGAGTGGCAAAAGCCAGCTCCTGTTATTTCAAAACAACAGCTAGACTGTGAGCTCTCACGCTAGGGGCCGCAGTCTCTTTCCATCCTCAGTGCCCAGGTGCTCGACTAGGCATGGCAGCACCAGCCCAACATGGCAAGAAGGAAGGTGGCTCAAGAAGCCTACCCAGTGACAATGGGCTTCACCGAGACTGACGGGGTGGGGGGTGGGGGGTGGGGGGTGGGGCAGGGTGCTCACATAGTGAAAGTTTCTTGAATAAAGTGAAAAAAGAAAAAGAAAAAAAATAACAATAGAAACTTAATTTAACAGCAAATTGGGCAAAGATTTCAGCAATGGCCCAAACAAGGCAAAGTTTGGGTCCCCAAATCTGGACCAAGGTGGGACAACAAGTGATGGGGTGGGAAAGAGGTACTCAGACACCAGCCACCACAACAAAACTGGAACCATTGGGATGAGGCTGTTGTTGTTGTTGTTTTTTAATGGATTATTTCATTTGGCCATGATAGCAGCCTACGAAGCAGGTGATGGGCCCCGGCTGTAAATGAGAACTCAGACTCAGGGAAGGTGACCGCCCAAGGCCCTATAGACAGAACATGATGGTGCTGGCCTTGAAGCCAAGGCTGCCTGCCCCCCACATGCCCTTGATCTGGCCTGAGGATGCATGGGGCCACTGGAGCAAGGCCAAAAGGTCCTGGCTCCCACCACGATTAGCCTACACCTTTGCAGCTTGGTGAAGGGTCTGAGAGGCCCCAGAGCCTCTGCCCACCATCACCTGCCTGGGTCTTCCCCAGTACCACATGCCCCAGCTGGGTCAGCTGGCAGAGGTGTGGTTAGGACGAGACTATTTTCTCAGCCAGGTAGAAGGTGTGGAGACAAGGAAGAGAGGTATGTGGATGGGAGACACCCAGATATCTCTGTCCCAAGAGGCCAAGGAGGCAGCTGCCTCGGGGGAAGGAGCGGCTCCAGCCACCGGAAACTGCACAAGGTTGGGGCCTCGGAGCAGCCACCCTCGGTCTGCCCAGGTCAAGGGATGGCAGGTTCTCCTGGTCACTGGTGCTCCACTGGGAGCTCAGGTTGCTCATGTCACATGTGACAATGGTGAGGATCTGGACTGCGGATTCAAGTGCCAGCTCTGCTGTGACCCCAGGCAAATGATCTAACCTCTGTGCCTCAACTCCTTTCTGTGCAAAAACTGAGACTAATAATAGACACCACACCTCATGGGGTTGTTGTCTGGCATCACAAGACAAGAGGTGGCAGCACGCAGTGATGTGATCGCACAAAATCCTTAAAGACACTGTTGGGGTTCACTTCCAACCCCCGATTATGAATGGGGAAATAGTCCAGTGGCCAAGACAGGCCTCTGATGGTGGTTTCCTGACCCAGGGCCCACATCCTCCCAGTGTCTCTCGCTGCCTGTCTGGGGGAAAACCTGTATTTTTAACCTCCAGGGACTCTGACGAGGTCCCTGCTGGGAGGGGCGGAAGAGGTGGCAGGGCCCCAGTACCTTCAGGATGGAGTTGTCCTGCCGGGTATTCTTTGTGTCGTATCCCTCTAGCAGACAGCAGCGCACCGTGGAGCCCGAGCCCGCAAACTCAGCCAGGTTCAAGTTGGCAAAACCCAGCTGGGAGGGAGAGAGGAGACTGTGGGAGGCTGCAGGGAGTGTGGGAGCAGGGCTGGCAGCACAAGGGTTAACTTGGCAGAGGGGGAGGGGCAGGCACAGCCCCTGGGCCACCCCACAGCCCAGACTGACTGTTGCATAACTGGCACCCAAGGACAGAGGCCCGAGTTGGTGGCTTGGGTTGGCGGCTCCAACGTGGCAGAGCCAGGAGCTCACATCTCTGAGCTGCACAAAGCGCCCTTTGTGCCATGTCCCAGAGTACACCGGGGCAGCGCCTGAGATGAAAGGACATTGTCGTCTTTGACACAGACACATTGTTCCCTGGGAAACAAGGCTGCGCTGTGGGAGCCGCTGGGACAGCAGGCGGGGGAGGGAAGGCCCGTGGGAAGTTGGCATTGGGACGGGTGGGTGGGGGGTATTCTGCAGGGTGGGCAGGAGCGCCTCGTGGATGCTGGAGTGAGGGACTGTTGGGCGGTCAGTGGTGACGCTTCTCGGATGCAGAGAGAGGAGCAAGAGATGGGGAGCAAAGGGGGAGAAAGTGTGAGAACAGGGCGTGTGCGCTCAGAAGGCCTCTTACATGAAAGCAAGACTGGCAGAGCTGGAGGGGCGACAGAGATTAAGGTGAGGGGGGGCTGGGCTCAGGAACTCAGGACAACCCAACAGACCAGCGACCAAGGAGCACCTGCTGTGTGCCAGTCTCTACTGCTGATGACTTTGGGGCATGTGTGCCAGAATCAGGGTTCAGATCCTAGCCCTGCCATGCACTCAGTGACCCCCAATTTACAGAGAAGGAAACTAAGGTTCAGAGAGAGGAAGTGACGTGCCCAGGGCCCCGCATAGCTCAACCAACAGAGCCAGGCCTGAAACTGTATTAACTCTTACCACCTCTCTGGGCCTCCGTTTCATCCTCTGTACCATGGTTGCAGTGTAGACATTCGATTGGAGAATGGAAGGGAAGGGCCTGGCAGGTGTGACCCGTGCCAGGTGCATGATTAACGTTTGCCGGGTGGAGGTGGGATGCTCCAGCTGTTTGCTGGTAGTTTCTTTCCTGGCTGGGCAGCTGTCCTCACCCACATGAATCAATGGGAGGGGAAATTTCCACTCTCATGGCACCTTTCACAGCTTGGTTCTGGCCACCCTGCCCTCTGCTCCTGGAGCGGGAACTGAGTGCCAGGCCTGAGCAGAGCTCACGGCCCAGACTGCTGAGCTTCCTGAGCTCTGGCCGTGGGGACACACCCCATCCACAGGGTGAAGTGAGGCGGAGGGAGGCATTTCCCCTCTGGACTGACTAAATCCACCCCCTGCCACTGTGCCACCTCCCCCAGGAGGCCCGAGAGGGTGGGCTGCAAGTCCCCACAGAGAAGGGGGTTTAAAGGTAGAGCGGTCTTATTCAAACCCAGAGGCAACCCTCCAAAGGTGTCCCCTCCCACTTTTCCCCGTGGAAAAGGTTTTAACGCACAAGGCTAAACTGTCCGCGGGTGCAGTGGAAGCCAGGCAACAACAAGGATGTGTAACAGTGGGGACTGGCTGAGTCACCCGTCCCCCGGCCACACAATGGGACACTGCTGCTGTTAAAGCAAAAGGAAATTTGCGATGACATGAAAACATGCCCATGACATCCTGGCAAGTGAAACACCAAGCTGCAGAATCCACTCAGAACAAGTCCTTTGTGTGTATTTAAAAGTCTTACTGTCTGCAAAGACACGAGGGTGCACAGAGGGTGCTCACTCTGCATTTCTCAAAACCACATGCATATGTTTTATTCACTGCTTGGCATCTATGATGCACTTCATAATTATTTTTTCTTAAAAAGGTTTGGAAAGATCCTAATAAAACCCAAACCTGGGGTCTGCGGAGGAGGCCTGGAGCGGAAAGGGGACAGAAACTCTCCATTTTGTGAACATCTGTCCCATTTGTGTTGCAACAAACATATGCTGCCTTTATGTTAAGTACAAAGACTATCAATAATGATAATTCCAAGGAAATAATACATCTCCTGCAGGGCTGAGTGTCTCCTGTTTTGGGGTGGAAGATCTTTTGGGAGTTTTTGTCATGCCTGTCCCATCCCGCCCCACCCCAGCCCACTGTCTCTTCACATAGCCCCACTCACCTTGGAATAAGCCTTTCCACCTTTCAGCTCCTGCACAGAGAGACAGACAAAGCAACAGAGTGACTAGGGAATCCCAGGGACCTCACACGTCTCCTCAATTCCCTCTACCCCAAATCCAATTGCTGGGGGAGGGGGACAAGGGGCAGTGTGACTCACCTCACTTTCCTTGGGGGGACAAATCAAGGGATGGGCTTAAAGCCACCAGACCAGGAGTCCGACACCCACCCTTTGGCCTTGAGCTCACAGTCCCCAGACCTGGCTGGAAGCCCAGCCTCACCTTGCGCACCGACACTCGGAAGATGCAGGGGTCCAGCAGGCCGGTGGCCGGGTTGGCACTCATCTTACACACGAAGGTGAACCTCTTCCGCCACCGCACACAGTTCTCCTGCACCTCCTCCCTGCAGGCCAGACGGGGAAGGTGAGCACCAGCATGCAGGTCAATGCCAAGGGAACATACCAGGGGCAGGGTTAACCTCGGGGCAGGGGATGGAGGAGAGCTCTCATTTTTCACTTTGTATCACAAAGTGATTATTTTCATAACAAAAACATGCTTGTCTAAGTGTTGTAAAAACAAAAGATACGTAATAAAAAGGAAAAAAACAAGGCGGGTGAGGTCAGGCTGGAGGCAGCTGTCCCCCTCTCTGCTCCCAGTGCTACCCCCCACTTTGTCCTGTGGCTTTGGGTGGCTCTTTCTGCTGCCATTACCTCCTACCAGCAAGGCTCCCACTGGCCATCTCAAGTGACCCTCACAGTAGTCTTCCCAGGCTGCACCACCCATCCATTTTTACAGATAAAGAGACCGAGGCTAGGTAAACTGCCCAGTACCACTCCGCCAGGAAACCGTTGGCCCTCAGCCCAGTGCTGTCTGGCCCTAGAGACCCCTTCTTCACTGCTAGTGACAATAGCAGGCAACACTCATATGGTGCTTTCCGTGCGCCAGGCCCCACTCAAAGTACCTTACAAACCCAGCCACCCCTGGAGCCTGCTCCAAGTCACGTCAATCCTTCCAACACCTGTCTAGGGCAGTCACTGCCATTAGTCCAATTCCACATTCAAAGAAACCAGAGCTCTGGGACTTAAGACCCTGGCCATGAGGCCCACCACTGCCAGAGGAGAATGGGGCCTTGAACCCAAGCGGCATGATTCGGGTGCTACACACTTAACCCTCACCACTCCAGGGCTAACACACTTCTCAGGCCCTCAGTTTCCCTGGCACTAATGGGGGCTGTCCTTCCAGCTGCTCGAGTTCCTCCTGGGCCTGGGGAGCACGACCAAACCCTAAATTTCAGCACCCCCTTAACAAGGAAGCACTTTGTGCCCTGGGAGTGGGTGGGAGCTGGTGGGAACAGCTCTTCCAAGCCTCTCCCAGCTGCTGTGGGGGACTCAGCAGGAGCTGTGGGTGGCAGTGGCACGTGGCAGAGACGAGCTCTGCACACCTGCGCAGCTCCCCGTCCCCCCACAGCCTGCCTGGCAGAACTGGTGCTTGGGAAGAGAAGGGAGGGGCTGGCATGAGAGACATTATCTCCAGCCTCATCCCACCTAACAGGAACGGCCAAGCGGACAGCTGAAGAAGTGACGGCACCACACCCCGAGGAGCCCAGGAGTGCAGGTTCATGCTGGTCTGGGGGCTGAGTGGGGAGGGTCTGCACAGGATGAGCATCTCCCGAACCTGGCGTGTTTTCTTCTCACTGCAACCTTGGAAGGCAGGCTCTACACTACCCACTTCTGTAGCTGAGGGCACTGAGGCTCCAAGAGAGCGCCCCAGATCACATCCCCAGTGCCTGACAAAACAGAATTCAAGCCAGGACCATCCAGTTGCGGAGTCAGAGCCACGAACCATCACTTTAGCCACAGAGCCCGGAAAGCCTGGCAGGAGGAAGCCACCAAGGCTGTGTGGCCAGCAGGGTCCTGCTATGCACCTGAGGCATCCACCCCGTCTCTGAGTGCCAAGTGTGTGCCAGGCAGCGGCACTGCAGTGGACTTACTCACAGACTGACATTTGACAGTCATCCCAGTGATGACTCAGTGTTACCAGGATGGGGAGGAGGGAGGGGATGAGTCAAGGAAGGTGACTAGCCACAGGGAAGTGACATTCAAGCTCAGACCTAAGTGAAGAGTGGGGAGTACAGCCAGCAGGGGAGACAGTGCCAGGGTGAGGGAACAGCATGAGTGAGGAGCAAATGTACTCTAGGTTTCCTTGGCTGATGGCAGCCTCTGAGCGGAGCCTCCGTTAGGAGCTCCCTCCTGGTTCCTCAAGCCTTGAGGACGTGACTAAGGCTTGTCCCATGCCCTGCCAGATCTGTGACAAGGGGCAACCAGGCTCGGGTCAGACAGACCTGGGCTCACAGTCCTCACTCTACACCTTCGTCAGGAAAGCAGGCGTACCAGCCAGTCACTCATAGGCACCTGGCAGCATTCAGTCAGGTGAGCCCTGTGAGGGCCTGGCATGGGAATGTCTGTGAGGTATGTCTCTTCTGATGAAGACACTGGGAATCTAAAGGGCCTCAGTCACTAGAATGCTCCAACCGTGTGAGGAGGGTGAGCTCCAGCAACCCGCCAGAGCCCCAAGACTGAGGACAAACAGAAAAGGTCAGAGCTGGAGGTGAGGAGAGGAAGGGAGAGTCCCCAGCCCCTGGGAGACATGCGCGGGATCCCTCAGGAGGCAGGTGCCACAGGGGAGGCAGGAACCCTGACCCAGCCGTGCCAGCTCCACTCATTCATTCAAGTAACAGAGCACCAGTCGAGTGCCAGTTCCTGATCTATGCACTGGCAGCACAGCGGTGCCCACCTTACATTCTGGTAGGAGCAGAAAGATGAGGATCAAACAAATGAGAGAAATACGTGGTAGGGGAAAGGAAGGACTAAAACTGTCTTTACTGACAGGTGACTTAATCGTGCGTGTGGAAAATCCTAAGGAATCCACTATAAAAAGTATCAGAATACACGAGTTCAACAAGGTTGCAGGATATAAGAGCAATATACAAAAATTCATTATTTCTATATCCTAGCAATTATGCACAAGGAAATTAAAAGAATTCCATTTATAATAGTATCAAAGAATAAAATATGTAGGAATAAACTTAATAAGCATAAAATATTTACTCTGGAAAACTACAAAACATTGTTGAAAGAAATTCAAAAAGCTCTAAGTAAACGGAAAGACATCCCACGATCATTGATTGAAAGATTTAATATTGTTAAGATGACAATATTCACAAACTGATCTAAAAATTCAACATAACCCCTATAAAAATCTTGGCTGACTTCTTTGCATAAATTTAACAAGTTGATCCTAAACCTTGGAAATTCAAAGGACCAGAATAGTCAAAACAATCTAGGAAAAGCAGAACATAATTAAAGGATTCACATGTCTGGAGTGCAAAACTTCTACAAAGCAACAATAATCAAGACAGTATGGTTGTGGCATAAGGATAAACACACAGATCAAAGGAACAGAACTGAGAGTCCAGAAATAAACTCTCACATATATGGTCAATTGATTTGCAACAAGGGTGCCAGTGGGGGAAAGAACAGTCTTAAAAGCCATGGGGACAACTGGATATTCACATGCAAAAGAACAAAGCAGGGCCCATTTACATACCATGTACAATAATTAACTCAAAAGGTATCAAAGACCTAAGTTTAAGAGCTAAAACTATAAAATTCTTGGAAGAAAACACAGGGGTAACTCTGTGATCTGAAATTAGGCAATGGTTTCTTAGATATGACATCAAAGTACCTATGACAAAAAATATAGACATATTGGACTTTACCCAAATTTAAAAATTTTGTGAGTCAAAGAACACCATCAAGAAAATGAAAAAGACAATCCATGAAAAAAAAAATTTGCAAATCATATCTATGTTAAGGGACTTGTAGCTAGAATACACCCACTAAGATGGCTATAATCAAGACAGATAATCACAAGTGTTGAGAACGTAGAGAAATTGGAACCCTCCTGCACTGCTGGTAGGAAAGTAAAATGAAAACAGTCTGGCAGTTTCTCAAAGGGTTAAACACAGAGTTACTGTAAGATCTAGCAATTCTCTACTAGGTATAGTATATCCAGGAGAAATGGAGAGTATGTCCACACAAAAACTTGCACACAAATGTTCACAGCAGCATTATTCATAATAGCCAAAACGTGGAAGCAACTGATGACTGGACACATAAAATGTGGTATATTCATGCAATGGAATGCTATTTCCACAATCAAAAGAAACTTAAACTCTCCTACATGCTACCATGTGGGTTAACCTTGAAAACATTCTGCTAAGTGAAAGAAGTCAGACACAGAGAACTACACACAATTCTGTGTATACGCAATGTCCAGAATAGGCAAATCAGTAAGACTGGCCAAGGGATGGGGGAATAGGGAGAAAATGGGGAGTGGCTGCTAATGGGTATGCGATTCTTTCTGGGGTCATGCAGAGGCTCTAAAACTGATTGTGGTGATGGTCGCATGATTCTAACTATACTAAAAACCACTGAACTGTACACTTTAAATGGTGAAGTGCGTGGTACGTGAATGACATCTCAATACACTGTTAACCAACCAACCAACCAGCCAGCCAAAAACCCCCACATGGTAGGTCAGATAAAGAGAGGAAAATGGAGAAAACAGAGCAGGAGGTGAGTAGGGAGTGCTGGGTACAAATGAGGTGGGGGCTGCGGCTTTGGCCAGGTAGTTAGGGAAAGCCCTTATGGCAGTGACATCTGAGCAAGGCCTGGAGTGAAGTGAGGTTGAGGGCTGACAAAAGACTGAGGGAAGAGATATCCAGAAGTGTGAACTTCAAGTGCAAAGGCCCTGAGGTAGAGACATCCTTGGCAAACAGAAAAGCAGCACAGAAGGCAGTGGCTGGATGGGACTGGGGAGGAGAACAGAGGGGATGTGGTCAGCAAGAAAGCAGGGGGTCAGGTCGTCCTGGACCTCGAGGGCCATGGTGAACACTCTGAATCTCTTTCTGACAGCAGCTCTGTCTTGCCAACATGGATCCCAGCTTTAGCCCAGGGCAGCCCCAGTGGAGGTAGGTAGATGAGCAAAAAGAAAGGAAACAATTACCAAGCAGCCAGAGAACCAAGCTTAAAAGGGGGGCGTGGGGGGAACGCAGGGCGAGGGGGCTGGCCACGGCTTCCATGTGGACCCTCACACCTTTACCCACCCCTCTGCTCACCCAGCCCAGGAGTTGGAAGCAGTTGCTGGAGACCAGCAGGGAAGCTCACAATGCTGGGCATGTTGAAACACCCAGAGGAATTAGGATTAGTGTCTGGAAACAAAAGGGGATATCAAATTGTAGGCTCTCTCCCTTCCCCTTTGTGAGCCTGCCGTGGGAACACCCAGCCAGGAAGCCAGAGGCCCCCCTCGTGATTCCTGGCCGGAGAAAGACACCTGGAGCCCTCCCAGGCTCAGGTAAAGGGCGGCTTCCTCTCCCACTGAGAGGTGAGCCAGGGCAGGGCTCAGGGGCTCACTCCGGGCCTCACTCATATTTCCACATGACTCCAAACCCACACTATTAAATGCCACCACTCCCACGGGAAGAAGCTCACAGCCTTGACTTGGCCCACCCCAGGAGGTCACAGCAAGGGTAACACACAGCCCCCAGCTGTAGCCATTTCCCAAGAGTCTAGTGTGTGCCACCGGAAATCTTCAACACTGAAAGTTGGGTGTTGTCATGGCCCACCCACTTTCCAGATGGGGCAAGTGAGGCTCAGAAAGGCTGAGTTTCTCACCCACAGTCACAGAGCTGTGAGCAGCACAGCTGGGTCTAATCCCAGGCCCATCCGTGTCTAGAACCCATGTCGCAGAGCCAGAGATGGCACAACCACAACTCAGGGCCTACAGGGCCCCTCAGGAGAGAGGGAGCTGGGTACCCCCAGTTAGATGGTGTGGGGTCCCGGGCACAGGGTAGGGAGATGAACAGGGTGGTGGTGGAGTTCATAAAAAAGGCACGAATGAGGGTGCCAAGCAGTTGGTCACGAGCCCCAGGCGGGAGCTGTCCAGGGGCCAGGTTTGAGGAAACCTCAGGGACTCGAATCACTTAAAAACCTTTTACTAAGCACTTACTAAGTACCAGGTACTGATGAAAGCCCCAGGGACATAAACAGTGGACAGGACAGAGCTTCCTGCCTGCAAGGGGCTTCTAGTCTGACAGTGGGATGGAGAAAGACAAAATGAGGCAAACACATCAGACGGTGGTAAGTGCTATGGAGGGAAAGGAAGCAGGGAAGGAGACAGGCGGTGGGTGCCTGGGGGGGGAGTGTAAAGAACAGATGGCGGGGGAAGGCGTTAATGGGAAGGTGAGATCTGAGCAAAGAGCTGGAGGAGGTGAGAGTGACCTCCCTATGCAGATAAGGGAGGGAAGAGCAGTCCAGGCACGAGGAAGCAGAAGTGCAAAGGCCCTGAGGTGGGAATGTGGTGAGGTGCTTAAGAAAGCAAAAGGAGGCCAGTGTGGCTGGGGCCGAGCAAGAGGGAGAGTGGTGGGAAATGAGGTTGGAGAAGGAATCTTGGTCTCAAATTTACAAAGGGGCCACGTGGAGGTGCTCACAATCATGGCACCTACATGTGCACAAGCAGGTAGAGGACAAAAGAAGAAATGGGGACTTTGCAGGAGAGGAGTATTGGGTCCTTTTATTTTTGAACTGGAAGTATCAGTTGACTTTTTTTTTAAAACATGCCTGGGGGGAAAACGAACTCCTCTGGGAGTTGCTGATTGCAATGAGGTCAGAGGCCAAAAAGCCACCATGGGGACTTCCAGGAGAGGCAGAGGCCACCAGCATTGCAAGACTAAGATGAGGGGGCTACAGGGCCATCGTTTCATTTCTGTCCAAGAATGTTTCTGTAGTAACTGAAATTTAAATTGAAAAATGAAAAGAGGGTGTGAGGTTAGAAAGGCTGGTCAAAGTAAAAGGGATTTGAACCCCCATCTTCCGGATTCGTGGCCTGGGCCCATGTGCACCCTCTGGGCTGAGATGAGGAAGGCCCCAACCCTCCCTAGCCTAGGGCTTCAGCTCCACACTGCCTGCCGGGAAGAGGTAATTACAGAGCCTGGGTTTTCAGGGAAGCTTTCGGGGAGTCTCGCTTTTAGCTTTAAGATATACAATTAGGCGTCCAAATCCCAGAGCTGCAGGGCGAGCCCTCCACCCACCGCAGCTCACTGTGGCCATCACAGAGGCAGGATTCAGCTATTTCTGGGTTGTCCTGAAATAGAGAGGCGCATCCCACCAGGCCAGAGCTCCCTTGGAGGTGCTCCTGTGGCTCCCAGTCCTGACCAGGAACCCTATTCCACCTCCACAAACACTGTGGGCACCAGCTCCATCAAGCAGTTGACAAGGGGTCAGTGTGTGGGGGGGGCCACCTCCTGGCCAGACTGCCATGACTCCAAGGTCTTTGCAGGGAGGGACCATTCAGGGCCCCTCCCCAAGTTGACATGGGAGCACAGGCGCAGCGTGGCTGGCAGTCCTTGCCGAAGTAGTCGGGAGAAGGAAAGCCTGGGCATCAGTGGGCAGCTCAGGGCACATGCTCCGAGATGCCACACCCACTCCCAGCCCTCCGCCTTCCCAGTCGTCCACTGCAAGCATTTGTCTGCATGTCTGACTTGTCACCACTGAGTGTCCAACAAAGAGCCCTAGCCTGGCAGGAAGCAGCTTAGTCGTGGTCACAGTAGGGGCTGGGGGTGGCAAGACTGGCAGGTCAGGGCATCTCAGACTCAAGCCAACACTGAAGAGTCCTTGGCTGGTCACAAATGAAGATTCCCAGGCCCTGCCAGAACTGCGGACCCTACCGGTCAGGGTGTCTCAGCCTTGGCACTAATGATATTATGAACCAGATAACATTTTTTCCCCCAGGGGTGTCCTGTGCATTGTAGGATGTTTAGCAGCATCCTGCCAGTAGCACAACTCCAGCTGTGACAACCAAATGTTGCCAAATGTCGTCCCCCCCCCCACTCCGCCCCACAGGGGGAAAATCACTCCCCGCTGAGAACTGTTGTTACAGGCCTTGGGCTGATTTTTTAAATAAGCTCCCAGGTGATTCTGAGGCTGGATCTGGGCACCTGGCTAAGAGAGGACGCATCCATAAGACCTGAGTGGGACCCCAGGGACCTCCCAGCCCCCGCTGTGTTCCTGGGTTCCTGAAAGGGCTGGCTCCTGATTCCTCCCATTCGGCCCCTATAAAGAAAGGGGGCTGCCATAGGGTCCAGCCACACCCACTCCATGATCTCCAAGTCCTTGGCCAGGTTCCTGGAGAAGCAAGGGGTCATGATGATGCAATCAAGGTTCCCGGCTGATGAAACCCAGCCAGGGAGAGGCGAGAGTCTAATAAGGAAACAATTTAAATTGACAACATCTGCCTGTGCTTCCCAGAAGAGAGCACAGCCGCCTGGGGAGGGGCCCACCCCGGGGACCAGCCAAGGCATCCATCCAGGGGCTGCAGGGCGGTAGAGCCTCGTCCCGGCAACGTGGCCAGCGTGGCAGCCCAGCCGGCGTCTGGCTCCTGCCAGGAATTCAGGGCCGTGTGCAGGGGAAGCAGCTTGTTGCAGTTCTGACACCGCCAGCCCCACCTCCTGCAACACCATGAGGCAGCAAGAAGTTCCTAGAAGCCAAAGCACTCTGCTCAACACTGGAGCGCTTGACACTTTAGTGCTTGGAGGAGCCGCCTGGCACCCCAAGACCCTGCTCTGCTCTCCTGAGGGTGGCCCAGGGATGGGCAGAAGGACTGGGAGCACAATGGGGGCTTCAGAAACTCTGAATCAGAAACGGAGCTGGGGGCCAGCCAGGTCTCAGGCTTGCTGGGGAAGCATCAGGGTGAGCAGTAAGGATTCGGGAGTCATGTGCACCAAGGATCAAATCCTGCCACTTGCCAACTGAGTAACCTTGAGATGGATCAAAAAACCCAAAGTGGGCAGGTTCTGGCTTCCCATTTCTCAGACACAGGCACACAGCCCTCTGCACCCAGAATGCTAGGATGCCGGTGGGTACGCCCTCTTGTTTTCACAGCCTGAGAGGAGAACAGGCCGTTGGAGGGGTCCAAAGTCAACTGCTGGTTTTGACCAAGTGCTAGTTCCCCATACACCTGGGTGAAGGCCCCACCACCCTGTGTGGCCCCGCCTGGCTCCTGTTTCCTGGGCACCCTCCCATGCGCCAGGTGCTGCTCAAGCATTAACTGCAGGCACAACCACCACGCTCTTCACATACATAAGCAAACACTCAGAGGTGAGGGGTGATATGCACTCCACCCCGTCATCCCCATCCCACAGGATGGCTGGGGAAATGCGCCAAGACAGCAGAGATTCTCAGGGGACTGTGGCATCAATGTCCCTGTGTTCTGTGGGCTGACCATTCATGAGCATCAATACCAGGGAAGAGGCAGCCTTGAGACCAGGCTTATGCTAAAGGAGGGGTGGCAACTGGGTCAGAACACATGGTCAGTGGAGCATGGCACTGGGCCAAACCCGTCAAGACCCGCTGGTGTCAGGGACCAAGCTGGTCAATCCAGCGTCAGAGGGAGAAATGGGAAAATGTTCCTAACATCCACTTCCTGCCTCCTGAGCTCTCCTTGCCTGACCTCCCAGGATCCACACCCCAGCCCTGGGAGGTAGGTACCATCGTCTCCATGTCAGAGCCATGAAAACTGAGGCCCGGAGCACAGAAGCCGGCTGCCGCAGGTCTGGCTGGGAGAGGGCTGTAATCTGAACCCATGGCTGTCTGACCCCAGGTCTCAAACTGGACTCCCATGTCAGAGCTGAGCCTGGCTGCAGGCCCTAGAAAATCAAAGCAAGAAGACGCAGGCTGGCTCTGTAGCAGCTACTTCCCCTCCTCTTGGACCCACAACTGTAGAAAACACAGAGCTTCGGGGTTGGCTGTGCTCAGGAAATTTCCCTTCCTGAGACTCCCAGCAGGACTGCTCACAAGCCATGGGTAGGTGAGACAAGAGAGGCTGGGGTTCAAGGCCAGGCTCTGCCATCCACTGGACATTTGGGCCTCAGTCACTATTCTGCCCATCTCATGGGGTTGCTGAGAGGCCTAATGAGAGAGGACCAGGCACATACCCGCAGAGCACTCATGTTGAATGAGGGACATGGCCGCCACCATCAGAAGTGACTCTGAAACAGGTGGTCCAGCAGGAAGCCAGGCACGCAAGGCCCTGACAGAGCCCCCGTTCCCCACCCCAGGACCCTGGGTCAGGAGAGTTCCCCAGGCCTTGAACCTGGCCAGGACATCCCAGGAGGTGGCCTGGCAAGTGGTGCGGCAGGCCTGGGCCGCCTTGGCTGACTCACGCCCTGGTGGCGTTTGAATCACCCAAGGAAGGGAAGCGACAGAGGGGGAGATCCCCATTCCTGGAGCCCGGTTTCTGGAATGGCTGGAGTCAAGAAGTCACGGGGATGTCCCTGTCCTCCAAGCCCCTTCCCAACCCAACTGCCTTTCTTGAAAGCGCCCTCCCCACATCTACTGCAGATGAACCAACTACTTCCTCTTCTGGGCCCCGGTCTTAGGTCTGTGGAAAACGGAAATAGGCTCCCATGCCCCAGAGCACAGAGGTCCTAGAGGCCTGTTTCACTCACTGCTGCTTCCTACATCTGAGGATGGCACTCGGCACATAGCAGGTGCTCAGTTAGTATCTGATAACTGTTAGTGACCTTCACAGCTCTGCTCCCAACAAGAGCTGCCCTAGACCTCCCTGCACCACTATTTCCACCCCCAAAAGAGGGACCTCGCGCTAAGATGGGCCATGTCCACGAGCCCTCTGCAGAGTCTGAAAGGTCAAGGGTCATCGCCATCTCTGGATCTGCCCCCGAGTGTTCCTGCTGCTCCACACAGCCCTCGCCATGGCTCCCTGGACTTCTGAGGTGACTGAGGAATAATGAGGAACTGCTCATCCAGAGTCACTTCTCCTCACACAGCCAGCACAGACCCAGTCCTGTTTGTCCAGCCATCTTCTGAGATTCCAACCACTGGACGAAGGGCTTGGGGTCAGGTGAGACCATGAAGACCCGTCTCCTCCCCAGGTACCTGGTTCTCCTGTGGTAGCACAGACCCACCCTGGGCTGATCACTGCTTCAGCCATTCACTTTCTCCACACACATTCACTGAGCACTTAGTACAAGCCGGGCCTAAACAGGACACAGGGATACACTCAGAACAAGCCAAAGCCTCGGTCTTTGCATCCAAAATAGACGCTGCCTTTCTCACCCAGGTCCATGTGATTCCTCTTTAACAAAACCCTTAGGAGGCGCTGAAGCCCAGAATCTAGCCTTCTCTTGGCATTCAGGGAGCGTACCCAGTCAGCCAAAGGCCCATCCCCAAGAGAGGGGTCAGAGCCAGCACAGGCAGGAGAGGCTGCTGCCTCCCGCCCCGCTGTGTTTGGTACTTTTCTGAGAGCTGATGCGTCCAATGGTCTCCCCGGCTCATGGGCCCCAGGTCAGTGGCCCAACTCGAATCACTAATGTTTCCTGAATGGGTGAACCACTGAAGAAAGGAGGGAAACAAAGGCAGAGAGGGAGGCACGTGGACCTTTCCTGTCTGCTTCTACCCTGGATCCCCTCCAACAATTGTCCTAGATTAATACCAACCACTGCCAGCCTTTACTGAGCATTCACTCTGTGCCAGGGCCTATGCTGCATACGTGATCGGTGTTAACGTATTTAATCTGTACCCCATTTTACAGAGAAGAAAAGCAAGGCTCAGAGAGATCCTGTGGTCTGGCAGCCTCAGGAGGCTTCCTGCCAAGCCCCACGGCCCAGCAGCCCTTGCTGGGGTTTGCAAGAGGCAAAAGGAAAAGCCCCAGCGAAGGAAGACTGTTGGCAGCTGCCAAAATGAGTTACAGGTTATAAACAGGTCGGATGGTTCAGGCTGCCCGGCCAGAAAGAACCTGGAAAGACCCAAAGACCGCCTCGAGGCCTCCAAGGCACCCGGGAAGGCACCTCACTTTTGTCTGGAGGACTTTGGCACTCAGCACCAGCCTATGTGTCAGGTGTCTCCAGGCTGCTTCTCACAGACACGTGCAAACAGTGTCGGTGCACAGTGTGCAGATCCTCAGAACAGTCCCACGTAGCCAGCTCCCAAGAAGCAGGACTTTACAGGCCCCAGAAGCCCCTTCCAGACATGACTGCCACCCCGACAATGACGACACCGTTCTGACTTGTACTAGGATGGGAGGTTTTTATCAGAATGCCTCTGAACTTTACACAAACGGCACACGCTCATCCCCGGCTTCCTTCCCTCCACATTGGGGTTGTTTTGTTGTCAGTAGCAGCAGCTTGTTCATTCTTACTGCTGCACAGTAGGCTTGAGTTTTGTTTTTAATCATCCCACCATGACAGAAGTGGAAAGCCACTCTTCTCAGGTGATGAGAGAGGTGGGAAGCCACCCCGCCCAGGTGACAGCCACCTCCCCTTCCACCAGCTGGAGCCCCAAGTGGTTGCCCTTGCTGGATCTAAAATACAAATCTGACTCACACCCTTCTGTGGCTGCTGCTCAGATGAGGTCCCAGCCCCTCCCCATGGCCTCCTCCCATCCTCCACTCCAAGCCCCCAGGCCACTAGCTCTTCCATACTCAGCACTCTTGCCTTTGGTGTCCCTCTGCTCAGGGCTGCTCTTCTCCCACCACCTGCTAACCGACTCATCCCAGGGACCAAGCCCAGCATCACTTCCCAGGGGCAGGGCTGTGTTCCCAGGAAACAGGTGGAGGATGGGGCACACACACAGCAGATACACAGGAATTGCCCCTGAGGGACTGGGGGCGGAGGAGCAGCAGATGTGCAGCCTCAGGTCTGCAGAGAAGTCTAGTGCGCAGAGAGGAAGTGGTAGGAGGGGAAGGCACCTGGCGTGTGATCAGGACCCAGGCCCCCACCCTCCCCAGCACCCAGCTGGGTACTTTCTCCCTGTCTTGGCAGGTTTAGACTGTTTTCAGCCTGGCCCTGTGCTGCGCAGGTACGACACTGATTTCAGATAGTTCTCCCGCCCCTGTATGAGCACCCCAACCCCACTCGGTGAAGAAGGAAGTCAAGGCTGAAAGGACAAGGCACTTGGCCACGGTCACAGAGCCAGAGAACAGCTGCCAAGGCCCAACTGCAGAGCCTGGGGCAGCCCCAGCCCCTTCTCCTCCCCATCCCCCACAGCGGGGCCACCGAACATAACCTAGCAGTGGCCCCAGCTGCCTGAGATGCTATGAGGGCTGCTCCTGACACGGACTGATACCCCTGGCACCAGTGGGGAGGGGCTGGACCCCAGCAGCTGGCAGTGACCAGCACACAGTGCAGCACCATCAGTGTCCGCACTAGTTCAGCGCCAAGGAAAAACGCTCCAGCCCTGAGCCAGCGCCAACCCAGAACAGAAAGCCCCGGGACTAAGATGCCAGTCTGGGGAAGGAGCTAAGAGGCATGGACATGGACTGCAGTGTCCTGAGACGAGGGCCCACAGTGGGTGTGCAAGGCCAAAAGAAGCCAGGGAAGGCTTCCTGGAGGGCGTGGCCCTTGGGCTGAGCAGTTCAGCCATATGAAGGTGCGGAAAGGGAGCTTGAGGCCTAGGCAACTACAGTGGGTCCCAGAGCTGAGCGTGCAGAGGGCCCTTCCTACAGGCAAAGGCCTCCCGCAGCCCAGCCCGGCCGCACCCAGTGGGAGCTCCCCAGCTCTCACTGGCTCAGAGCCGAGCACCCCAAGGCAGGGCAGGGTCACCGAGGACCCCGAGCTCCAGCGGGAGGCCCTGCCCCTTAGACACTAGGTGTGCTCCTCACGCACCCCCACCCCTCCAGAAGACAGAGAGTGCGCTGTTCGGGAAGCACCGTCTCCCCACAGCGCCCCAGTCAGTCCTGGCCCACAGGGAAGTGCCAGCTGCCACAGAAGGGCAACTGAGGTACACTGTGCACCACCATGACTCAGCCCAGGAAAGAGAGGACGAACTGCAGCGGGCACCGTGCTTCTGCCAGGCACCGGGCGCCAAGCTGGACATCTGACAGGCATTAAGCAAGTCACTGAGATCTCCCAAGAACACACTGAGGCGGGCACCAGCAGCCCTGCTGGATCGGTCGGTCGGGAGGCTTAGGAACTTCCCCAAGGTCGCACAGGCAGCAAAGAGAGGCAGATCAGGCACGTCGTCCCGTGTGTGGGACCAAGCAACAGCCTGACTAAACAGGCAGAAAGTCCTCCGCTGGAGTCCCTTCCTCGCAGATGCTGGAACTAGTTGGCTGCAGGGGCTGCGATGGCCGCTCCCAGTTGACATCAAGGCAGGGCGGGGGTGCAGGCGGTACCAGGCCCGCATGTGAGCTGTTCCAAGCCCGGGGTGCCAACAGAAGCTCAGAGCAGAGACCGATGGTTTACAGACACAGCCCTAAGCAGACACTCAGGCACAGGATGGGCAGCTTCAGGCCTCACTCACCAATGCCACCAAGGATACCAGAAGGCCCAGGGGTGACAGACCTCAGATCACAGAGCACATCTGGGGCCCTGGGACCAGGTCTGGTGTCCCCACAACCCAAAGCACTTGCGGGTAAGGTTAATAATGAAGAGAGACCTCATTCCTACCCCATGTTAGTTCCGGGCCTCTTTCTAAGCAAATCTGATCTCTCCTTCCTGCTCAAGCCTTTCTGTGGCTGAGTGAGATTACCACGGCTGTTATACTGCCCATCCCCAGGAGCAGGCGAGTGACCGCGGGGTCACCACATGGCAGTCACTGGATTTCACACACTGAGTCCCCAGGCTCCTGAGACCCAAGGACACACACGCTAGCAGCTATCACAAGGCCCCGGCAGCGTTTCCTGAGTGCAAGTCAGGACTTCCAGGGACTGAACAAGCAGAGTTCAAAGGCACTCAGGGTTCCTGGCCACCGCCAGGCAAGCTGGGCTGCAGACACCCGGTGTGGTTTACACTAAAAACCCCTGACCAGAAAACTCCCAGAGCAGAGCTCAAGGAGAGGTACAGGTTTCGGGAACAGCCCTGGCTCCACAGAGCCAGATCACCGCAGGTCAGAGATCCGCCAGTGCCAGGCTAGCGGGCAGATGGCAGGGGCTGCCAGGGTGGCACCTGCCAATGGTGTAGCCAGTTGGCTGCAAAGGCCAGGTCCAAGGAGCAGACACCAAGGCCAGGCACAGGCTGGGCAGCTTCAGGCTTCACCAAGGTCCCCAGCGGCACAGCCTAACCCCAAGGGAAGCCAGCAGCTGGCCCGATGCCACCACCTGGCTATCAGGGGCAGTCTCTGTGGCCTGCCAACAGGACTTCTCTCCACAGGCCTGCCTCCTCATGCCCCCCAGACGGCACATGGAATGCCTCCCACAGGGGCCCCAGGGACCAGGCTGGCCCGAGTAAAAAGAGGGGGGCAGTCCACGGTCAGGGATGGAAGGGTGGGCAGTGGAGAAGCCGAGAGAAGGCAGCCCACGGAGGGGCGGTTGCAAAGTCCCTTGGGTCAAACTGTCACACAGCTCTGCTGCCAGACCTTCCAGTGTAATAGACACCCAAAGTCTGGATGTTTATGCTGTCAAAACTATTAGCACACTGTATGGGGCAACGAAACCCTGGCTATGTTCGGCCACTATGCACCCTCTGAACTTCCATCTCCCGGCACCTACCAGGCGGTAGATGTGGCACCAGGCACTGAGGACAGGGAAACCCACCTGCCCACTCTGCCTGCCACTGCCAGCCAACTCCAACTGTCCTTTCTTAAGTGTCACTCAGGTCCCCTTTTATTTTCTCTACCTGCAGCCAAGAGCCGTCAGTCTAACTGGCAAACCAGGCCACACTGCTCCCCTGGGCCCCGGCTGGACCCCCAATGCCAGGAACAGTCCAGCCCTGCTCCCCCATGTTTTCATTCACTCCAGCTCCTCCCTACTCCTCTTCACACCCTGACCATGCCAGGACCTTGCCGTGACCACTGACTATAAGCACGCTATGGCTGGGGGCCGCTACCCTCTCTCCAATCCAATCCCCCTTGGACTTCATGGCTCCTAAGGAGGGTCACTTCCTCAGGGAGTCCTCCCTACTGCAATGATGAGCCCCATCATGAGATCATGAGCTCCATGAGGTCAAGCACCACGTCTAGCCTGGGGTGGGTGCGAGTCAACACTCAAACAAATGGACAGATGACCAGACAATAATGCCCCCCCCCCCAACTGACCCACTGGAGATCTGTGGGATCCTGGGGAGGACCCATCCCCGATCTGAATGGTTCTGCTGTCTCTGTGGTGCCCACCAGGTACACTGCACCCACCCCATGGGGAGCTCCATGGGAGCAGGGATGTCTGGTCCCGCTCTTCTCTGAATGCCCAGGACCAAGGGGGTGCTCGGTAAACGTGGCCTCCTGCTCCCTCCTGCTCTGATGGAAAGTGGATGCTTGCCTACTTCAGGGACCAACATCACCTCTGCATCCCCGTGCCCTCAGGCCCAAGGAATGAACTGTGTGTGGTGTCCACACTGCTCTCCCTCCACACCACGATGTGCCTGAGAGCAGATCTTGCTGGGAAGCAGACTCCGGTGGCATTCCAGACTCCACAGCGTCTTCTGAGGACGGAGGAGGGCCTCGGGGAAGTGAAGGCCCAGACAAGCCTGTGCTGTGTGTGCAAAGACCTGGTCTTGCCAGGCCTGGGCACAGGGCCTCCAGCTGCAGAGCTGGCCTGTCCAAGGCCTCCTGCATGCCCAAAACATCTCAAACCCTCCAAGGGCTCCAATCCTGGCCCACAGAGGGAAGGCGTCCAGGGTCAAGGCCTGGCCCACAGAGGGAAGGCGTTGCCTATACTGGGAGCAGGTGTGCCCTTCTTCAACAGGTTGCCCAAATAAAAACCCCACTGAAGAGACAATTTAGGATTCAAAGCTGCCAAAGCAAAAAGGAAGGGGGCAAGGCATCCCAAGACACAGAGTCTGCTTCTTGGACAGCCTGGCACCCATGTCCAGAGCAGGAGGAGCCCCTCCTCTCTTTCTGGACCTGCCTGCCCCCTTCATGCAGAGGGGTACTGAGGCACAGGGGACAGAGATCAGGGCCAGACCAGCATCCACCCAGCTGTGCCATTAGCTCCTCCCATGAAGTGACCTGGACAAGTGCTCTCTCAGCCCTTGGCCTCAGTTTGCTCATCCACTGGCTGAGGAGGCACAGCACTCTCTGCCTGTCTCCTCCAGAGAGGACTTGTAAAGTAAATCAACACCTCCCTCTCACTCCCTCCCCTGGCACTGCCAGCCACACGCAGGGGGCAGGTCACAGGACCGGTGCCAGCTAGGTGCAGAGACCTCTCAGAAAGTTTGGGATTCTTCCTGCCTGATGGACAGACTGGCTCAAGGCTGAAAGCCTGCTGTTCCCAGGCCACCCTAGGCAGACCACTGCCTCTCGACTCACCACACTTGTTTGGGACCTCTGCATCCCTCCCAGGACCCCTGGGAAAGCCTCCCAGATGCCATTTGGATGTATCCTTCCTGGAAGGCTTCCGGGCAGGGACCTTGGCAAATGCCCACTGTGCTGCAGTGCCAGCCCAGCCTGGCACCATATCTACCGCAGTGACTTCAGCCCCACCCCCACCTATATTTCTGGAACCCCTTATTCTCAGATCTCATATAAGATCTAGCTCAGTGCCTCCAACCCACTGCAAAGAACCTTCTTCAAAGTTCTGAGGACATCACATGGGGCTGTGGCTGCTTCCAGTCCTCTGCCACCAAGGCAAGGCAGGCCTTCAGAGCTGGACCTACCCAAATTCAAATCACAGCTCTGCCACTTCCCAACTATGCAACACAGGCCCATCACTTTAGGTCTCCTGACCCCAGTTAACTCATCAGCTCATGGGGTGGTCCGAGGACTCAAATGATCATGAATTCGAGGTGCTCCGCAGGTGCCTGGCATACAGTAAATGCACAATCAAAGGAAGTCTAAACCCTAATGATAAAAGGGTTATTTTCCCAATTGTATTATCAGCTGGGTGACCTATGGCATGTGGCTTCACCTCTCTGGCCTTGGTGTCTCTGTGGGTGGCCAAGAGGATTACCGACATACCATTTGCAAAACTCTCGGCATGGTGCCTGGCACACAGCACAGGCACTTAGAACATGGTAGCTGTGAGGATTATAGTTCGTGAGGAGGCCTCAGAAAGATGATGCTGGGAACAGCACGATGAACCACCTGTTCTACCTGTTCAAAGTGGGTCAGGCGGGAGCTGTGTAAGCAGCTGTTGCCATGGCACCCAACACAGAGGGAAACACTCCAGCTAGGAAAGCTGGTGCTGCAGACGTGAGGCCTCGGGCCTGCTTCACTCAGACACCACCCATGACGACGGGACCAGTCTCCGGACCACCTCAGGAAACCCTGGGGTTGGGGTGAGTATGCTACTGGATCTGGGTCACAGATCTAAGCAGTCCCATAACCCCTGACCCTACCCCAACTTCAAAGTATTGGGGCCTTGGCCATCTGGAGCGGTAGGCAGTGAGGCAGGGCTCCCAGGCTGCAGACCAGGGTGAATGAGATGGGAGTGGAGGGGGTAAAACAAACAAACAAACAAACAAACAAACAAACAAACCCAAGAACCTCATCTCCTGAGCAGAATCTAAAGTAGCTCTAAAGCAGCCTCAGGTCCCAATGTCACTGTCTGCTCCCTCCAGCCACACCTGCACAGCAGCAAACAGGTACCTGAGTCCAATAAGTGCTCAGCCTTGCAGGGGGAGGGGGGCAATGTCAGCTCCTCCCTCCTCAGCCCCGCTCAGGTTTCATCCAAGATGAGGGCTGAGAAGGGCTGTTTGGGCTCAGTTGGCTTCAGGGAATACATGGCCCTTTGCCAGGAGGGAAGAAGGGGAGGCAGAGGTGAAATCCAGACTCCATGGGCCAAGACTTGGAACTTTCCAGACTTTCCCGGATGACAGGGCAGGTTTAGGGAAATGGAAAGACTGACAAGGTAGGGCGACAGTGGCCCCAGGGCCTGGGAGGCCAGGAGAGACCTCAACCTGAGGCTGAATAACAATTCCTCAAAGGAGTCCAAGACCCTAACCCCCACCCCCCAGCTCACAGGTAGGTCCCCTGCAGACTCTAGCAGGTCCCCCACCTTGGCCATAGAAACCACAACTGCCACAACAATTTGCCTAAGCAGCACATGGCATGGTATATACATCACCCACACCCTCTCACAACCCCAAGGGTGCACATGACCTCTCCCATTTCACAGGAAAAGAAACTAAGGTTCAAAGGCAGAACAGGAGTGGTTAAAAGCATATCCCAAGTTTGAATCTGGACTCTGCTGTAATAACTCAGGCAAGTGAGTTTACTCCCTCTCTGGCCTGTTTCCACCTCTGTAAAATGGGGATAATAATCCTACAGGTCCCCGCAACCCAACCTTCACAGCATAGTCAAAGGTTAACTGAGAGGTGCTAGTAAAACGGGGAGCACAGCCCCCAGCCAGTGAGTGGTAGACCCCAGGCCCTAGCTATGAGCACAGCCCTTTCCCTGAACTGTTGGGCGGCTGTGTGGGTGGCCTGGGATCACAGGCTTCCCAGGCAACGGAGTATGCCACCCCCAACCTACCACCCCCACAGCAATGGGCTGCCCTCGTCTGAATTCCTCAGATAAGCAGCTCTCTGGTAGATTAGGGAACCCAGGCCTGAGCGGGCCCAAATGACCGAAAAGGTGCCCCACCCTGAGATCCACACCAGAGATTCCTAAATCTGGGTTAGGCTGTGTGGCTCCCCTCCCCTGATCACCAGATACATCCAACAGGTCTCCAAACAGGCCAAGTTCAGTGGACAACTGATTCCTGAACGGTCGCTGGTAAGCCACTTACTTTCTCCTTCTGGGCCTCAGTTTCTCCATCTATAACAAGCACCCCATCTCAGAACTGTGATGTAGCTCCAGCTATATGGGCCCACAAGGAGGCCCAAGGAGCAGAGGAACAGACCAGGGAAGGGAACCAGTGTGTCCTAGGCACTGAGCCAGGCCCTGCACCACCTTCTATCTACTGAAATATCTCCACAGCTCTCTGACAGGGACCTGTATTGGGCCCAGAAAGTGACAGGCTAGGCCTCTAACCACCATCTGTCACACTCCAGAGCACTCTCCCAGGTGGGCCAGGGCTATGTGACCCCCAGGTGAGCCCAAGTCAGTGCATGCAGCTTGGGAACTCAGTCACCCTCAGCAATGAGCTGGGCAGCTGGACCAGCAGGATGAGGAAGAACATAAAACCAAAGTTGACCAAGTCTCTTTCAGAGAGGGCTGCAGCCTCCTTGACAAGGACATTTGCAATGCAAAGCAGCCCAGCCTCAGCCAGAAGAGGACAGTCACTCAGAGGGAGCTGGGCAGGCCAAAATCTAGCCGCCTCCCTCCAAGCCAGACTGGGAGTGCCTGGGAACCTGTGGCTGACCCAGGCTCTAAATCATGACAGCCCTAGTGGCGAGCTGGGTTCCAGGTGGCCTGGCACACCCCTCCCATTCTCAGCTCCTCAAGGCACAAACCCCTGTGAGCTCTTTGTGCAAGTCTGCAGAATGGGCCTATGGAGCTTCCTGAGGGCTCCAAGAGGAGGCTGAAAGAATAGACCCACAGGTACCTGGCAGGTCACCTGCAGACGGGTGCGGCACCCAGCCAGCTTCCTCAGGCCCAGACCTCCCAGATCGTTCAGCCCTGCCTTGTGCAAACCTGCCCCAAACACACAATAATCCTCAGGGCTCTGGGCCCCAAGGGGCGCCTCTACACCCGTCTGCTGGGCTAGATCCTGTCCATCGACCCCGTCCCCTGCAGGCGCGACGACCCCAGCTCCTACCTTGACGATAAACTGACAAAATCCCCGCCATCCAGCAGTCGGACCTTGCAGAAGAGAACCCCGTTCACGAAGGGGACGGCCGTCAGCTCCTCCAGGGTGAAAGTGGTTTGGAATTTGAATTTCTTCTTCTTCATCAAGAAAGCCATGAGCGAGTTCCCTGAGTCTGAAGCCCCGAAGGCCCAAAAAAGGGGAGCCAGCAATCCCCAGGATTCCTTTCCCGACACCACACCCCCTCCTCAAAACACCAGAGCCGGGTCCCGCCCCGGGGGTGGCGTAGGCGGCACAGCCAGCGGGGACCTGAGGTCGGAGGGTCCAGGTCGCGGGCCGGCGGGCTTCACCCTCGGGGAGCCGGGGCTCGGAGGGGCTCGGAGTGGCCGGAGGCGCCACCGGCATGGAAACAGCGGGGCATGGCCCCAGGGGCGAGGACAGGAGTGGCTGGCAGCACGCGAGCGGCCGCGCCGGCGGGCGGCATCCCGAGCCCCGGCCCCCTGGAGCTCAGGCCACGCGACCGGGCGCGGCGGGCGGCCCGGTGAGACTGAGCGCGGCGGACGGGCGGGCCGGGGAGGCCGAGCACGGCCCCGGCCCCGCCCCCGCCCCGCGGCCGGCCGGCCGGGGGAGGCGCCGGCGCCGCGCACACGCCCCCGCACCTGGGAGCCCGACGGCCTGTGCAGGTGAGTCCGGGGAGGCGGAGGACACGCCCCGGGGGCGGCCGGGAGCGCTGAGGGCCTCTCGCGGCGGCGCGGCGGCGACGCTCCGGGCCGGGCGCGTCCGGCCGCGACCCCCTCCGGGCGGGCACCGGGCCCGGGTCCCGACCCCCCGCGCGTCGCCTCCTCTTCAGTCCCGGGGCCCCGGCAGAGCTGCGGCGCCCTTCCGGCCGGCCGGTGGCGCCCGCCGCCTCCGCCCAGCCCCCCGCGAGCAGCGGTGCCGCCCCCCGGACCCCGACGCCGCGCGGCGCCGCTGCGAGAATAACGAGGCCCAGCGCGGCCGCCCGCCGAGCCGCCGCCGAGCGCGGGAGGGGCGGGGCGCCGGCGGCCCAGCCCGCCCGCGATTGGACGGCCCGGCGGGGCGGGCGCGGAACGTGATTGGCGGACGGCGGCGAGGGGCGGGACTTGGGGAGGCAGGCGTGGCCCGGGATGCTGGGATTGGTGTGCCGCGTGGCTGGGCCCGCCTCCTCGGTGGGGGTGGAGCGGAGGGAACGAGGAGGGGGCCCCGGGAAGACTGCGAGTGGGGGGTCGCGGAGCGGGAGCCGGGTCTGGCGGGGCGAGGAGGAGGGCGCGGGCAGCAGCAAAGAGACAATGAAGACAAGCAACGATGTGCACACTGTGGCTGGAATAGCCCTCCAGGGTCCTCCTAGACCTGAGCTCGTTGGTGACTAAATCGGTCCTGGAAGGTAGCAAGTCCCCCCTCCCTTTTCTTTCTTCTTTTTTTTTTCTCCTGAAAACACACCCAGAGAGGTGGCGAGGACTAGACCCAGCAGGTCTTAAAGCCTTTGCATCTCTGGTTTTCAGCACTGAAGAGGGAAGTGTCTGCAAATGCTTCTCCGAGGCAGTGATTTGAAGCAGTTCATCAGTCAACCTATAGAAGACCCAGCTTCTTCCATCCCAAGCTGCTACCTAAACCTTTTGTCATTGGCTAGTTTCTTATTTAGTTATGCCTAGGCTTCCTGACCAGATTAACTGCCCTAGCAGCAGAAACTGGGAGATTTGTACCTCCCAGGCCTTCGACATACTGTAGTTCATTCATTCAGTTCCCAAATGTTTAGGGACAATCTGCTCTGAGCCAAGCTCATACCTAGGCTATTGGCAGAGGGGGTTGGGGGAGGTGGGAGGGGTGGCAGTGGGCAAGAGATGGGGCTAGAAGGCCTGTAGTGGCTGGATCTTGCAGAGGCTTGTAGACCAAAGGTAAGGAAGGGAGCCACCCACATTTTAAGCAGAAACGTGACCCAGACCGATTTGTTTTTTGTTGTAAGAAGCTTGCTCTGGCTACAGGTAGTGCAATGAGAAGATGGGAAACAGATGAGGGACTAGGTGTGGCCATCCAGGCAAGAGACAATGATGATGGAAACTCAGCACTGGGGGAAATGAGAGGTTGTGTCCGAGAGGCATTCGAGAGACAGAATCAACTTGGATACAGGGATGAGTCAGGTCCAGACATGTAACTGAGAATTCAGATTTCTGATTTCTTCCTGCTTCCCAGCCATAAAATGGATAGCAACCTGTACTTCTCTCCAGTTTGTCCCATAAGTTAGAAAACTCAGCCAGATAGAAGAAGAATAGCACCTCCCGGTGCTATTCTGTATCCCCATTGATAGGCAAGGAAGTTGAGGCCTGGAGAGTTGACATTGCTTAACTAGGGTTTTGACTCCGGAACATAGGCTCTAGAGTGCTAAGCTGTGCAATTCACACCATGATGTGTATTCTCATTAATTCTGGCAGGGCTTGCTCCATGGGGAAGAACCTGCGGCTACCTGAACCCGGGAAGGGATTCAGAGGAGAGAACCAACCAAGGATGTCCCAAGGCCTGGCTGACTCCTCAGCTGTGACCATAAGTAACCTTAGGCCACTCCAACAGGAAGCAGGGTGGGGACCTGGCTGCCAGACTTAGCTGTGGTTGGGTATTCATCCCTCTGCAGCCTCAGGGCTGGGAACCCAGGAAATTTCCCTTCCTTCATTTCCCAGATGGTGCCTGGGGAAGGGAGAATGTTTGATGCCGGGACAGGATGCTCCATTTGGGGTGAGACAAGCCTGGGTTAGAATCTTGGCTCTGTTGCACATGGGCAGTGTGGCCTGGGTTCAGCACGCTGAGGTTTAGGGGCTCCAAATAGAGTTCAGTATGGTATGGCTAGGACCACTTGCCCTAGAGCCAACAGAGTTCAAAATCTGGCTGACACAACATTGACCACCTGTGTCACACTAACTTTGGGTATAGTTTTGCAAGCATAGAAAGGAATTTTGAAGGATATACCCTAAACTTTTCCATCTCTGAGCCACAGTTTTTTCACCTGTAGAATGGGAGTAAATATACAAACCTTTTTAGAATGTCGTGAGGGCTTCAAGAGGCTGTGCTTGCAAGTGGCTTAGGCCTAGGAAAACATGGGGATCTGAGCAAGTGGTTGGCATGGAGCTCCTGCCAGCACTTCCACACTTCTGCAGCCCCCCAAAATTCCCAACATACCCTGCCCTACCTCCTTGAGGACCTGACCAGATGTACAAGGAAACCAGTACCTCATAGGATAGTTTAAACAAGTGATCTAGAGAAGGAACCCCACGGAAATATGAGAGAGGATGATTGCATTGGGGATCCTGATTGTGATGGAATGATCAAGGAAGGTCTCGTGAGGTGTTATCTCAGCCCAGACCTATATTATAGAGGGGACCCAAGCCCAAGAAGTCACATAGAGCTGGCATGTTTGGGGGACTCTATGTGACTAGAGGGGACTGAGTAGAAATTGGAGAGAGAAGCATAGGGTCTGGCATATGGACCCTGTGGGCCTAGGAGCTTAGATTTTATTCGGAGCCCAAAGGGACACCATTGGAGAATATAAGCAGGTTAGTGACGATACAAAATACCTTTTTAGAGGGGTTTTTTTTCTGGCAGCTATGTGGAGAATGGATTGACTGCCAGGGGCAAGAACAGAAGCAGGCAGCCAGGTGAAGAGGCTGTTACAGTCATCCCAGTGAGAGACTGGTGGCTCAGATCAGGGTGGAGCCAGAACAATGGGAAGAGACAGGAGACACATTTCAGAGGAAGAGCTCAAAATTTGCTGAGCAACGATTACAGTTACTCAATTAGAACTTTTTCAATATTCCCAGGGTTTTGAATTTGACTGAATGCCACCAGGTTCATGAAGGGAGGAGGTCAGTGAGCGTAAACACTGCGGTAGGTGTGGGGAAGGAGTAGAGAGGAACTGAGTGGGGCTGCAGCCTCTAAAATAGAATCACAGCTGGAGAAGGTGAGATGGCCTTAGAGAATCCTTACCCTCACCTGGACCTGGACAAACTCTTATGGTGCTATTCGCGTATCTCACTCTCCCATGAGAGCCTGAGCTTCAGGGGGTCAAACACCTCACCCATCAGGGCTGCCACATGATAGATACTCCATAAATGGTTGTCAAATGAATACACGGGTGCATGGGTAAATGGATGGATGGGTGGATAGATGACTGTACATTTTACCATGTCACCCCCTGCTTTAACATTCCTCAGTGTTGCCAATAACTATCAAAATTTTTCTATAAATACCTATTTTTTAAAAAAATGCAAGAAAAGAAGGAAAACAAAGAAAAGGGAGGAAATCCCAAAAAAACCCAATGCCCACAATTCCTTTTAAAGTAAGTTACCCAATAGCAATACTCACATGTGCATGAAAAGATAAACATGCAAGATGATCCCTGTAGCCTTGTATGTAATATCAGGAGCAGCCGGATGTCTGGCTGCAGGAAGAGGGGGGCCTTGAGGGTGTGTTTTGTTCCCTGCCCTTAGCACCTGGGACACTGCCTGGTACACAATCTGGTTCAATAAATATTTGTGGAATAAAGGGAACCATCAATGAGAGGCCACACTGCTCTTGAGAACGCTGGAGATAATGTGTGTCCGGAGGTACGAGATGTCCACACCATGCCAATGCGAGTCAACAGCATATAAAGGAGGAGCTTATTTTATGAAGAAGAAAATGAATATGTAGGCATGGAAAAGAATCCGGAAGGATATGCCCTAAACTGTCGCCAGCGGCTTTCTCCTGAGGAGAGGGTTAGGAGAGAGATTTTGACTCTCTTTTAATGAATATTCTCGGGTATAGTTTGATTTTTGTAGTATGATGAATTCTTTTTATAATGTCATAATATATCATTATAAGGATATTATAAACGAAAGCCATTTCGTGCTTCTTTGTTGCCCTTTGTTCAAAGTTCTTAGTCTAACATGCAGGCCCCTCTGGAAAAAGCTGTTTAGCCTCTTCCTGCCTGTCTCCCTCAGACCCCTGCAGCACTACCCAGGGGTCCTGGCCTTGTCCCCCTGCTACCTGGTGACTCCTAGTAAGCGTCAATGTTCAGCTCAAGCATCCTCAAGCATTCTCCCACATCAGGCATGATGCTCACTCCCTGCTCTGTGCCCCAAGCTACCAGCCATCCATGTGCAGAGAAAATGAGGGCACCTGGCCTTCTGTCTCAGTACCTGGTGCATATTGGAAAGAGAAGGAGGAAGGATGGGAGGGGAGAAAGAGGGAAAAAGGAAAGAAAGGCGAAACTGAGGTAAGGGTGGAAGATGTCACTTGCCCAAATCATCCAGAGGGCAGCTACCCAGCTGGCCAGCTCTTTCGGTCACCTGACACCCAGCCCAGAGTGCCACGCCAGGCTGCTTTCCCAGCCCTGCTTGCCAAGGGCGGTTCGTGCTGATTCACCAGTGACTGGGCTTCAATTATTTGCAGAACTGGAACAGCAGCCGAGCCACCCCAGCAGCTGACCAAGGGCGTATCGATTTGTGCTGGACTTCTCACCAATATCCGAGCCAGTCACACAAGAAGATAAAGGCCCCAAAGAACTCGCCCACAGTGATGTGTCCTGCCTAAACCTCCCACGGCCAAGTCCACAAATCTCCTCCTTGACCTATCAGCCAACTCTGCCCTTTACAACCCAAGCTTGACCATCACTCACCGAGGCTAGTCACGACTCAGAACACGGGACCTGCAGTCAGGCAGCTTGGGTTTCTGCCCAAGGATTACTGTCAACGCGTATTTACATATTTACTGTCGAGAGATGCGGCCAAACTGCCTCCCAAAAAGGTTGGACCCGTATATCCTCCCACCAACAGTATAAGACAGTGCCCGTTCCCACACTTTCTCCATCTTTCCCAATCTGTTTGACAGACAAAACTGTACTGCTGTGCTTGTATCTCTTTCACTAGCATCTTTTCATCATATTTTTTAACACTTTAAACTTATTCTATAAATTGCCTGGCCTTGACCTTTGTCTTTTTTAAGCTGGAGTAGTCCTCTTTTTGTTATTTATTTGTAGTAGCTTATTACATATGATAGATATCAACTTGTTATCTATATTAAAGTGTTGCTTCCCCTTATTTGTCTTTGGACTTTATGGTGTCTTTCTGCCTCCCAGAAGCCCCTTGCCAAGCACCAGCTAAGAGACAGTAGGCAACCTACTTCAGTGGAGCAAGCACTAAACCGGGAGTCAGGAGCCACCCTGTCACTGACTCACTGTGTGACTTTGAACCCTGTTAAATGAGAGCGTTGAGCTAAATGGTCCATGACGACCTGTCCACCTCCATGCTCTAGACCAGCACTATTAATAGAACGTTCTGCCATGATGGAAATATTCTATATCCGCACCATGCAATGTGGTAAGTGCTAGCCACATGTGGCTATTGAGCACTTACAATGTGGCCAGTGTGACCATGGAACTGCATTTTGAATTTCATGTGACTTAAATTTAAAATTTAAATAGCCACTCAAGGCTAGTCACTACCACATTGGACAGCACAGTTGCAGGTGGTTTAGATCCTTCCCACCTTTGTGTGAGCTGCAACACAGTTTAATTAAGGCAGGGCTGGAGAGTTCCTCTGTGACTTGGGGCAGATCACTCTACCTCTCTGAGCCTCAGTTTCCCCCTCTGTCCAGGAGGGCCCACAGGGATCCCTGCCTCCTGGGGTTGTTGAGCAGATTTGATTAGGGAGTGTGTGAAGGTCAAGGCCCAACGCCTGACCCGACTGCACAATCAGGCCTGGTTCCAGGTTGAAATGTGAGAGTGTGTTTACCCCATTTTTATCGTGTCCAGAAACCAACGGTTGGCTCTCTCCGGAGCAGCCTGTCTCCCTGCTACCACTTTGAGGACAGCTTCTCCTTAAACTAGGGCACCTTCGGCCCAGGACTCCAAATCACTGACAGGACAAACTCCAAACTTCAGCCTGTGTTTCTGGCTGTCAGACCTGGCCCTACCCCTATGTCACTGTCATTAGTATGACCTGAAGCTTAGCCCAGCAGCCCCGTCATCCTCTTCTTGTGTCTGCCTCCTACCCCAGCCTTTTTCACTTACAGACATTTATCACGCCATCTGCTGTGGGACTGGGGCTGTGATGGTGAGCACGCAGATGTAGCCCAAGCACTGAGAGCCATGACACACCTGAGGGTCAGAGGAGTTCAAGGAGTTGGGGAAACACAGAGGTGGCCTGACCTGGTGAGTGTGATCAGGTCAGGCTTTCCTGAGGAAGTGGCAAGTGAGCTGGAGCCTGATGAATGGGTAAAAGTCAGCTAGGAGAGAGGGGAGCTGATAGAGAAGTCTAAGCTGAGCAAATGTAGGAACCTGGGATTTGCCAGAGGCAAGGGCAAAGCTAGAAAGGTAGGCAGGCCCCATCCCACGAGAGGCCTTGCAAGTCACTTACTGATATTGTGCTTTATCCTAAAGGTAACAGGAGCCATGAAAAGTATTAAGAGAGGATGATGTAATTATTCTAGGCCAGCTCCCAACATGACCTTTCCTGCTGGTGAGATTCAAGAATTTACCCGCTTCACCTTTCCCTTCTCTGCCCACCCCCTGTGTGTCAAGATACTTCATGAGCACACAGCTTCTAGGGCCTTCTGTCCCAGCCCTGCCACTCCCTGGCCCTATCACTTCAAGGAAGTTATTAACTTTTTCGCCTAGGTGTCCTCACCCATAAAATAGAGATAATGACAACGTTGCACAGTTACACAAATTATGAGGGAAAAGTATATGGCATGGAGCCACTTAGGAAGCAGAGTCCAGCTGAACTCCTTCTGTGCGAAGTCAAACCAAAGCCGCAGAGCGGGGCTTCCTGAAGGACGCCCCCAGCCTACTACCCCCGAGAAGGCGTCTCATTTCTGGGAAGTATTCCTGTGGCTCTCTGGTCCTGACCAGAGTGGAGGGAAGAGTTGGCTCAGGCCTTTCTCAGGCATCCCAGCTGGGTGCTAGGAGACCTCTCAGGTCTTCTCAGACACGCCCTCCCCCCTACACACACCCAGCAGGCCAGGGCCAGCAGTCAGCAGGTGGACTCAGAGCTTACATAACTGGGCAAGAGTCTGACAACTTTCACCCAGTGATCAGGGCTGTGTTTACCAAGGAGAGGTGTTCCCAGTTCACCTCCCTGTTTCCCAGGTACCGGCACGCACACAGGCCTTCTGCCCTGGCTGAGCCCCTGCTGTTACTGTCAGCAGCAACCATTATTTTTAAATTGAGAAAATCATCAGTGGTGAGGCGCTGGAGGGACAGTAGGGGACAGGGGGAGCAGCCAGGACCTGCAATCAGACTAGGGTGTGTCTTAGCCTCCTCCACCTTTGAGCTCTGTGACCTAGAACCAGTAACTTCAAGTCTCCGAGCCTCAGTTTTGACAGCGATGCAATGGGTTTAGCGGCCATATTTACATCATGAAATTCTTTGGAGAATTCAATGAGGTAGTAATACATTCAGAGGGCCTTGTGCATTACCTGCCACTAGGAAAGCACTCATCAAATGTTGGCTATTAAAATCATACGGTGTGTTGTAACCCATTGTTTCTACTCAACTCATTGTAAACCTTTTTCCGGTGACCACAGAGAATTTAACACTTGGGGCTTTCGGATGCATCCCATGGCTGAAAAGGGGGTTCTGTAAATCTGATCATAAATTCCTAACTGGGCAGGCATGGTGGATAGTCACGCCCAAGGCTTATAACTTTTTAGTAAAAGGTTTATCTTTGCCTTAAGCAAGCCCTGTCCATTGTTTTGTGCCTTTAGGTTAACACATGCTTTTTTTTTTCAGACCCTTGGGAAGGAAGTCATAACTGCTCACTCTCAAGAGATCATAAAGTCTGTTAACTATCCTGTCATCCAGTCCCCCGACCTTGCTTTCTCCTACCTTTACTTAATCCTCTTTCTTCAGGTTTGTGTTCCCTCCTTAATTCCAAAGGCAGAAAGGAAACTGCAAAACTCATTGCCCAGAGCATTTGAGATCTTGCCTCTGGCAATTGTTGTCACTTTCACTCAAACTCTTATAAAGATTTTCTACAGATTTGGACATTTCTTCCACTGACGATCCCAAACCCCTGACGGCCCAGCATCATGGGGCTGCAAGCTGGAGGGCCCTGAATTTTAATGTCCTGTTTGGCCGTGAGGTCTCACCCTCCCAGTCCTCAGTCCTCACTTCCCACTAATGGAACCACAGGGGAGTGAGGGTGGAAGACGATGCTTGCTAAAGGCCCTGCTCTCCACTTCTGCATCTCAGACCTAGACCCTGCACCTCACCTTTCCTTCCTTTATTCCTTCAACACACACGACTCAGGGTTTGAACTCTGACTCTGGCACTTGGCTGTGTGGCTTTGGACAAGTTATATAACCTCTCTATGCCTTGGTTTCCTGATCTCTAAAATGGAAATGTATCACCTATTTTGCAGGGATGTTATATGTAGTGAATGAGTAGATATTTATAAAGGGTTAGAGTAGTGCCTGTTTGACGAGAACAAAAACTGAGTGCCCACTGTGATCCAAGTGCTGTTGTCAGCACTAGGGACACAAGTGAGAACAATCAGACACGGGTCCTGGCCTCCGTGAGATTTTGTTGGGGGCAGGGAAGGAAGTAGAGGGAAGCAGGATGAGGAGTTTAGAAATCAACACCGTTGATGCAGTCAGCCCAAGGCAGGGTGGTGTAGACTCTTCTGCAAAGCCGTTGGCTTTAAAGAAGGTCTTGATGCTGTCACCCTCTAAACAACAGCTTATGGGTTGACCTTGCCCTTGGGGTCCATGTGCCAGGCTAAGTAAGCACTGTGCTCCTAAGAGTTCCTCAAATGCAAACCACCTGTGAGTGGTTCACGCTGGCTCAGCGGAGACATCCCCAGACTGTGCGGTTGCCACCCTTGCCTGCTCCTCCTCATCACCCTCATCACAGCTGACACTTCACTGAATGCTTATCATGTGCCCTCCAGCTCCGGCTAAGGTTTTCTGTATGCGACGTGTTTTAATCTTCACAACTATCCCATGAGGGATTGCTTCTCCCAGGTGAGGAAACTTAGGCCCAGAGAGGTCACATGGGTGATTGATGATGGAGCTGACTTCAAATCTGGAGGCTGGATCTCGAGCCTGAACACTTAATCACCATGCTTTGGGGACATTCTCCTTCTCCCCTAACCATTGCTTCTCTGAGTTCAAAGGCAGCACACGCTCCACAGTGGAGTGAAATTAGAAATCAATTAGCAGAAGGAAAGCTGGAAAAGTCACAAATATGTGGAACACCAACTAACACACTCTTAAGCAATCGATGGGTCAAAGAAGAAATCACAAGGGAGATGAGAAAATATCTGGAGAACAAACGAAAACAAAACACATCAAAATTTATGGGAAGTGTAAAGCAGTCAACCCTTGCGTGAAAAAAGAAGACAGACCTCAAAGCAAAAGGAACACGTGTCCCTCGTTTAAAATGTGACGCATTGCACAATTTTATACAACAAAAAGTGAAAGTTTAGAAAATGAAAGTCCCCCATGATGCTGCTCCCCAGATACAACCTCTGTTAGCAGCATGGTGTGTAGATGCTTAGATAGTTTTTTCCAAGCTTGCAGTAATAGTATTTTTTAAAAAATTGAACAATACAGTACACATTGTTCTGTCACTTTCATTTTGCTTTGTGTTACCTAACAGGGAGTCTCAGAGGCTACGCTTTGCTGGAACATTCTCTTCCAGGGCTGCACAGTTGTCGGTGGTAGAAACATCCATACTGGATTGAGCCAGTTTCATTAAGATATGTTTGGGGCGTTTGCCGTTTTTAACGACTTCAAGGCACTCTGCAGTGAGCACTCATGTAAATGGCCCCTGTGTGCTGATAGGACAGTCTCTGGGGGTAATTTGCAGAAGTAGAACCTCTGGGCCGCAGGTCAAAGAACATTTTTCACATTCCTTTTAAGAAGGCAAAACCAGTTTTGCTTAGAGAGTAAGAGAGTGTCAGTTCCCCTATCCTCATGGCCCTCGCCTCGGTCTTTGCCCCACTGGAGGGTATGAGCCCCAACTGTTGTCTTGCCCTGCTGAGCAATGCCTCACCTTCAAGAGCAGCCTCTTGTGGTGATAGCCTCGCTGCTGCCATTGGGATCCAGAGATTAATCGTAATTGTCAAGCATAGCCATAGCTGGCCGGGGCCAACGCACTTCTCAGAACCCCAGCATTTGCTTTTTAACTCAATATCCAAACAAGCCCTTGGAGAGAGGCCAGCGCCGGTCTGTGCAAACCGCCAGGCCCCACTTTCAAGGTGAGCAGTGGCCAGGCTGGCCTCTGATTAGCATCTCCACGCATGGGTAGCTGGGCCGCCTGAACTCCCTTCCAGAATCCGGCAAGTGGCTTTTTCCCTGAATCATCATGACTCCTGCAAACCCGGCATTGAAATGATTAGTATCCTTTTGGCCACTTGGTAGCAAACATCTTCTGTGTCCATGGGTTTGTCCTGCTGCCAACCTCAGAGAGATTCTGGTATTCCGCTGTGCTTGCCAGTGGAGGCCAGGGTATCATGTCCTGTCTCCTTTGCCTGGGGTGACCTTAATAAAGGCACTTACCTCATCTGGGGCATGCAGTCCATGCTGTTCCCTCTCACCTGGATCTCTCCCCTCACACTCTGCCCTCACTGCTCTTCCTGGCCCACTCCTTGCCACCTGTAGACCGCAGCCCCAGTGTCACTTCTGCAGAGAAGCCCTTCTTGACCCCCCTCTCCGCCCCCAGAGGCAAAGATGGTCTCTTTCTAGATAATCTTAGAGTACCGAGCTCACAGCACGTAAAACAACAGTGGCAGCTCAAGAAGTGGGTCATTGCTATTTATGGCTGGCTCTCTTCCCCGCAGGCCGTGAGGCCCACGAATTGGGATATGTGTCTTGGTCTGCGTCCCAGGGCCTGGAACACTGTCAGGCACGTGCCAGTGCTGAGAGGGCAGTGGTTACAAGCATGACGTCAGAGCCAGGCTGCCCAGATTTGAATCCTGCCTCTGAGAACTAGGGCAAGTTTCTGAGCCTCTTTGTGCCTTATTTTCCCAACTGGAAAATAGAAACAATAGTACCTACCTCTTGGAGTTGTTAGGAGAGTCACATGAGTGGATGTGTGAGGTGCTTGGATGGGTGCCTGGCCTGTAGAAGGTGCTGGATCACTGCTAACATTAACATTGAAAGCTAGTGATTAGACAAGGTTCTCCAACATTCCATCTGTAGCAGGCACTGGTGTCTGCCTACTCAGCATCCTTCTGCGTGGAAATTGCTTAGCCTGTCTTTTTATTATAAAAAGCATGCCTTTCTAGTGTGACTTGTTGTGGAGGCTGTTGTCTCAGTGTTTCAGGCCTGGTACTGGAACACCGGTGATGGTGACAAAAAGCCCCTCAGGATCACCATCATTCTGACTCCTCTGCTCTGTTCGGTGTGTATCTCCCCACTCTGCTCCTACTGACAGAGCCTAACCTTCCCCCACATAACCTGGTTCAGATTTCGTCATCCTTATTGGGGCAGAGCTTTGCTGCCCTGCAGCAGGTGTCTGAGCAGCTGTCACCAGGGACCTGCTATGACACAGACCTGGGTGGGAAACCACTCCATGGGAGGGGGATTGGACCAGGCTGGCTTGCTAGAGCTCGGGCACCCTCAGGACAGCTGGCACACAAGGAGGCTTCATGCCATCTGTGGGCTAAACCACACAGTCAGATGTGCTCTGCTTGCAGAGTGCAGTGTACAGCTCGTAGGGAGAGGTCCAGTCCACCCCTGCCCCTTCTCTGAGAGCCCCTTCAGAACTCCTTTCTTGGCTGACTGGGTGCCGCATGACCCAAGATGGGCCAATCAGATTCTGTCTTGGAAATCTGGCTCAGAACTAGTCTTCACTGGCACGTGCACTGCCTGCCATGGGTAGCCACATGCCCAAAGAAGCAGAGAATGAAGCAGGTAGCCCTCGGCCCTGAGAACGCAGGCACTAAACTTCTTCCAGGTCCTAGTTTCAGTCCCTTGGGAGCTGGGCTGCACACCTCCTCTTTCTAAATTCCCCACTCCCTTATAGCCAAGTTCGATTGGGTGTCCCTTACTCACTCAGACCCTGCACACATCCCCCACCGCCCTCGCTGGCCCCACCTCTGCAGAGGAAATGCTGGGGCCCTTTCCGGGGGTGATTTACTGATCTAGCCCAGGCTGACCCCCAGGCTTTCCGGGAAGCATCTGCAGGGCTGCTTTCGTCACTGCCCTGGGGGCCACTGTGCTTGGGGACCCGTTCACAGGAAGCCCTAGAGTCTGGGTCACCTCCCGCCTCCGGCTGAAGAGGATGGGCAGGGAGGAGGGAAGCAAGGCCCTCTTAGGGTGCTTGTTTAGTTTTCCTCTTGCAAAATGGAAATTGTTTTATTTATTATGACTAGAAATGCAGACGTGTGGTTGTTGAAAAGCATTACATAAACAGAAAAGTTTAAAGAAAAAAGTCTGCTTTGCCTCCGATCCCATCACCTAAAAAATACACACAGGCAAACGCCTTTTCCCGTCCCCAGAAATCAGACTCGATATCATGAGAACCCGCCTTTTAAAAAATAATTTAGCAATGTATCAAGAGGGCATCTTTGACATATAATTGACATTCAACAAATTGCACATATTTAAAATATATGGTATGTTTTCATGTATGTATACATCCATGAGCCCATCACCACATTCAAGATGGCAAACATACCCATGCCCTGGAAAGTTTCTTTGTGCCACTTTGTGATTTTTCCTGCTGCCACCACCCCAGCAACACACACACACACACACACAGACACACACGCCCCCTCTCCCTCCCCCTCCCCCAGCTATCTCCAGGAAACACTGATCCTGCTTTTTGTCACAATAGATTAGAGGGCATTTCTAGAATTCTCTATAAATGAAGTCACATAGTATGCACTCTTTTGGTGAATTATTGTGAGATTCATCTAAGCAGTGTGAACTGATAATTCATTTCTTTTTATTGCTGAGTAGATTCCACTGAGTGGACATACCACAGTTGATTTGTCCATTCCCCTGTTGATGGACATTTAAGTTGTCTGCAGTTTGAGGCTATTACGAACAAAGCTGCTATAAACATTTATGTACAAGCTTTCGTGTGAACCTACGCTATTATTTCTCTTGAAATGGCTGAATCATATGGTCAAGTGTATGTTTAACTTTTTAAGAAACGACCAAGCCGTTTTCTATGACGGTTATACCATTTGACACCCCCACCAGCAAGCACTATATGTGATTTCCAGTGACTCTACATCTTTGCCAATATTTGTCATGAGCAGTCTTTTTAATTTTATCTATTCTAATAGATATGGAATGGTATCTCATCGGGGCTTTATTTTGTGTTTCACTGTGACTATGGAGTGGCACATATTTTCGTGTACCTTCCTGAGGCCATCTATGTACATCACAAAATGGGGAGCTGCATTATTTTTAATGACTGTGCCGTACTACAACATGGGACCCATCCTTTTATTTCATCAAGACCTTATTGATGGAAGTCTTGGTTGGCTTTGATGTTTTGCTGTTCTACATAATGCTGTGTGTGATACACAACCTCGTACGTGCATTTCTGCATATTTGTCTCTCTCTTTCCTGTGGCATCCACAGGTAAAAGGGATGCAGATTTTTAATGCTTTCAAAACACATCTCTGAAAAGCTCCCTTGGAAACTTGCACCCATTAAAGCCCATTGGCAGTGTGTCAAAAACTGTGCCTGCTTTTAATTCAGGCAGAAACCTCCAGAGTGATGACTTACAGGGTTTGAGGAAGTCTTTTAAGTATGACCCCATGACTTTTGGCCAAAAGCCAGAAATAAGGGCAAATTGGCCACAGGGCTCCCCTGGAGTGGCCTTGGAAAACCATAGAGACAGCTTGGGGGAAGGGAGGCTGTTCAGGAAGGATTGGGGAAGGAAGGGAAGAGTTGGGGGTCAGGCCTGAGGCTGAGCCAAGCAATATTCCCTCCTGCCCCGTGACCTTGGACCAGCCACTTGACCTTTCTAACTAAGGTTTTCACAGATGTGGAGTAGAGCAAATAATACTAATCCCCAAGTATATGAAAGCCCTTTTCAAACTTAGAAACATTCCTCAGAGGTGTGTTGCATGAGGAGCTTTGTTTTCTCTCAGGAAATGTGGATGCTTCCTCCTAGGCTCACACCTGCCTGATGAGGATGATGAGGAATGGGAGGGAGAGGAGATGTGATCATCAGAAAAATGGCCCCCCAGACGTGTCCACATTCTAATACTGGCATTAGTGTGAATATGGTAGGTGACATGGCAGAGAGAATTAAGGTTGCTGATCAGCTGACCTTAAAATAGAGAGATGATTCTGGATTACCTGAGTGGGCCTGACGTAATCACAAGGGCCATTCAATATGAAAGAGGGAGAAAAAACAGTGATGGCAGCATGAGAAAGACTCAGCTCTACATTGAGTTTGAAGAGGGAGGTAGGGCCCACGAACCAAGGAATGCAGGAAGCTGCTAGAAGCTAGAAAAGCCTTAGGGCCTCCAGAATGAATGTGGTGCTGCTGACCTTCGATTTAGCCTGGAGAGACCCATTTTGGACTTCTGACTCTAGAACTGTAAGACAACAAATCCGTGTTATTTTAAGCTACTAAGATTGTGGTAATTTGTTATAGCATCAAAGGAAACTGATGGAGGAGGACAGATAGGCCCCCTGGCAGGTGGGAATGGGCAATAATACTGAACCGTATTCCTCAATTCCGTGTGGGTTCTTGCCGAAGGACAAAGAGAGAGAATAGAGTCCCGGAGGCAGTGGATAGCCACCGAGGGTTTCGAGCAGGGCAGGGTGATAATGAGAACTTGCTGTTAACAGCGGGGATGGGATGAAAGAACACAGGGCTTGGGATCAGAGAACAAGGTTCAAGTCCCAGCATTGCCTTCCTGGTGAACTTGGGGCAAGTTACCAACACTCTCTGGATTCAGCCTGTGTTTTCTGAAAACATTGGGGCTTTTTCTGGGGTTCTTCCCAATCATGAAACACAGCTGGTCCAAACTAATCAGAGCCTTTTGGGGACCAAAGGGGATTCTCCAGCCCGACTTCCAGAGGGTAAAGAAAGTTAAATAAACAAACAAACAAATAAATAAATACACAAATAAATTAATAGCAACACTTATTGAGTGCTAACTGTGGACTGAGGACTTAACATGAGGTTATTTCAACTAATTGGCTCACCATCCTGTCAATAACTACTTAATGCTCTTAGTTTAAAGGTCAACACTGTGGCCCACAAGGCCCTGCATGGTGTGGTCCTGCCAACCCCTTGGGCCTCATCTCAGACCTCCCTCCCCTTCACTCTGCATTCAGTTTTTTTCAGTCCCAGAAGCAATGTGATGTGCCACTCCCATCTCAGGGCCTTTGCACCCACCTGCAATCCTGTTACCCTGTCTCTACCTTCAGGTGTCAATTCAATGGACATCTAGTTGTTCCACCTTTTAGCTAAATCAGGTTCATGTATACTTATACTGATTTCAGGTGACATATCTCCATATATAAGGACATGAAAATACATATCTCTGTGGTTACCTGATCAGTCTCTGCCTCCCACTAGACCATGGGGCCAAGAGGCCAGGATGCCTCTTCAGGATGTTTGTTGAAGAGATAGATAGATAGATAGATAGATAGATAGATAGATAGATAGACAGACAGACAGACAGAGATGAACTGTTCACTAAGGAATAAACAGAGCTCCCAAATTAATATTGTTATCACCCACATCTTTTTAAAAGTGCTGTGGGCTCAAAGAAGATCAGAGATTTGTCCAAAGTCACAAGGTGAACCTGGAAGGCTCCTCTCTTTGCAGGAGATGGAGCCTGGGCCTGGGGCTGGGGCCCAGAAGAGTCGGAGGGTCACTGTAAATCGGGGTCAAGGCCAGAGGAACTCGGGCTGGCTGTGAGGCAGGTCTGCTTGGGAAGCGCCTTCAAGGACAGCACTGAAAGAGGATGTGCTGAGCACAGCTGCCCAGGAGGAAGAGGAAGGAACCCGGGAGGGGAGTGGCCTGAGGCCCAGACCCCGCTCCGTGCAGCCACAGCAGATCACACAGCTCAGGCCCTCACCCTTCCCTGGCCACCTCTGTAACATTTTCACATGCTCACTCTGGCTGATGGTGCTGTTTAAATATCTATTCCAACTGAGTCACACCAGGTGTGGACGAGGGCTGGGAGCCTGGCCTTCCTCACCGCTGTAGGGGGGAGCAAATTGGTAAGACAGTTTGGGAGGGTGATTTGGCAATGTCTGTGAAAACTTTTGGCGTGCGTACCCTTTGACCCAGCAGTTTTGCTTCTGGAAATTTATCCTAAATATATTCTAATGTCAGTAGACAGTGATGTTCACACTGTTTGTCACGGCAAAGAATTGGAGGCCACTTAACATCCACCATTAGGAGACAGACAAGTAAATTATGCTTCATGGATCCCATGGAAAACTGCAGTCGTTGATTGATGTGAACTCACATGGGGAGATGTTCATGACATATGTGTGTGTTCAGGTTTTTAAAAAGTTGCAGAACGATCTGTGTTTCTAGCATCTATTACTGAGGAACAAACCAACTTCCAGACTCATGCAGTTTTATTCAACTGGGAGCTTGGCTGGGCTGGAACTCCCAAGGTGACCTGTCACCCTCTAGGGCCTCCCTCCACGTGGCTTCTAAGCATCCTATACTGGAGCTTCCTTACAGCATGGTGGCTGGATCCCAAGAGTGGGAATTTTAAGAAGCCAAGCCTTAATGTGCAAACCCTTTTTGAGCCTTTGTTTGCATCATGCTTGCTAATGTCCCCTTGGCCAAGGCAAGTCACATGGCCAGATCCAAATTCAACGTGAGAGGGGCATGGATGCTGGGAGGCGAGATGCACTGAGGACCGTGAAAGTAACAGTATGGCACAATATATGTAAATAGAAGATATTTTATTAAGAAATTATTCATGTTCTTAATAAGATACCGTGTATATATTGCATAATATACCTACGTATGTGTATATATGTTTATGTGTTTGCACATGCATTGCTGTAAGTCTGAGAGATGATGTAATGAACTGTTAACAGTGGTTAACTCTCAGGGGTAAGTGAGTAGGTAGTAGGGATTTTTCAATTTTACTTTGTACCTCTCTTTAGGGTTTGACTATTTCTAAAGTGAGATGTATTCTTTTTGCATTAAAGAATGTCTAAATGTACTGAGAAGACCTTTGCGTGTCATTAGATAAACATTTTCAGCATGACTTTCAGTAGCACAGCTTCGTTCACCTGATACTGGACCCTTAGGCTGTTTCCTACTATTCCGCCTTTGCAGGCCACATCCTAATGAACATCCTCTGGACCAAATCTTTTCCTCAGTTTATAATTATTATCTCAGGATAAGTTCTAAGAAAATGAACTGCTGAGCTGAAGGTTAAGAACATTTTAAGAATGTAACACGTAATGCCAGATTGTCCTGCTAACCCACAGACGCTCCCAGCCCACCAGCAGGCTAGCGAAGTGTATGTTGTGGTCCACTCTGGGTCCCCCGTCCTGAGAACCTGGTGCCCATTTCACAGAACTGGAGACCCAGAAGGAAGAAGCACTTGCCCAAAGCCAGCCCAAGGGATACCAACTGAGCTGGGGGTTCTTTTATTTCTGCCTAGTCTCTGATGTCCCACCCCAAGCCCTGTCTCCTCTCCTGCTCAGAGCAAAGTTCGACCTCCTCCAGATGGTGAGTGTTCTGGGCGCTACTCACCTGCCCGCCCTCCCCTCCCTCTCCACCTCTGCCCTCACCCTGACTCCACCCAGATTAACCTGCTTTCAGTTCCCCGAAAGAATAAAATGCTGCTTGACCTCTGAACCTTTGTACATGCTGTCCCCTCTGCCTAGAACACCCCTCCCATCACAGCCACCACCCCGCTTCCTCCTGGAAGCCTTTCATGATCACCAGTGGGGAGGATCAGAAACACGGTCACATGTACACTGCCAGATTTTCCATTCATTCATTCATTCCTGCTTGCATCATTTATTCACCAAACGTTTACTGGACATTTGTTGAGCCAGACGCCAGGCTGGGCAGCAGAGATGCCAGAAGGAACAGCCCCTTCCTGCCCTGCAGAGCTCACATCTCAGTTTGGATTGCAGGAGGGAAGGAAGGTGAGGGGGCAGATGGTGCTACCTACGGGTGAACAGCGCTGGGCTGGGCATATAGGCCACGTGCACTTGGAGGCCCAACATTCCTCCAACCCGAAGAACACAAACACCCATTTAAAAGGGAAAAATCTCTCAGCGCCCCAGAGGTGACATAACTTATTTCAATTATTCTGTTCTCTAAATATCCGTGAACTTCATAATCACATTAACTTCCCTTGATTGTCGCCCCTGCTGTGCACCTGACCTATGGTAACTCATCGAATCCTTGCAACCCCCTATGAGGCAGGCACTACTATCTTTCCCATTTTACAGAAGAGGAAACTGAGGCTCAAGGAAGTGAGTCATTTTCCCATGGCCACCCAGCTGGGAAGGGCTGGAGCCTGGATTTGGACCCACGCAGTCAGGCCACACTGCACCACACAGCTACAAATTAAGCACAAACCAAACTACAAGAACGACAGCATTCAAACAACGACGCAAACTGAATGTGACAGACAATGATGTTTTGTGGGAATGAGGTTGCCCCCCCACCCATGATGAGTTCAGCCAGGGTGTTCCCCAGGGGCCCTAGCTTGCCTACTATATTTCTTTTTCTAAACCACAGGGACATCATCAGATTTTTGTCCTTCGCTTGCCATAGCAGCACTTTAAAATTTTTAAAATTTATTTTTGGAACAAGTAATACTTTCACAGTGTTCCAAAGATTTTAAAAATTATATAGAGTTATAGATAGTTCCCGCCCTTCTCCCAGAGAATTCCATGTTGTGAGCTTCTTGTGTGTTTTTCTAAAGGCAGTTTACGCAAATACAAATATATGTATTCTGTTTTCTCTCTCAATTAGACAAAAAAACAGAACAGTCTGATGCCACATCTGTGTTCTGCCATAGAGGATTCAGTAGATCATGGCCTGTCATCAGGGAAAGGACTTCTTCATTCTTTTTCACAGTGGCATTATGTGCCTGACTGTCTCCTGCTGATGTGGGTGAGTAGTGGTCCCGACCCTCACCAATTGCCCCTTTGGGTTTATGTCACTGCGGCAAGCAACCTTTAAAGTGGCTCTCAGTGATTCCATCCCTTGGTACTCGTGCCTCTGTGTGATCCCTGCCCGGTGACCAGCTCTTATTGAATAGATACAGTGTAAGTCATGGGGTGGCTAAGAGGGCCTACATGACACTGTAGCAGCAAGAGGCTAGTAAGAATCCAGCACTCAGAGTCATTCTCCAATAAAGGTAATCGGGGCTCCTTTGAGAAATGGCTGATGCTAAAGCAAAGACAGGGAAAATATAAGATGAGCCTGAAGCATCTGGTAGTGCTGGAAAGCAAGAAAATGCTCAAAAAACAAAAGGACAGAGGAATGACAAAGAGACACAGAAGATACCTGAGAAAGTGCCCAATGGCCGAAGCCAGAACAATTCGAGCAACAAAATAAATAATGTAGTATTAGATTACAACTCAGAGTATTAAAAATACACATAATCCATATTGATGTAAATAAATAATTGGATAAATAAAAAAATAAATAGGAGATTGAGGACAAATCATGCTTACAGAAAAATTCTAAATTATTTTGCCATATTCCTCCAGGGAGCTGGAGCTTAATTTCATACCCTTTGAGTATGGGCTTGACCTACTAACTCACTTCTAATGAATAGAGTATGGAAAAGGAAAATGTCATAACCTTACAGAGGATAAACCTGTCAGACACCATTTTAACCAAGAGAAGGTTAATTTCATAAATGATGTCACATGTGTATCATGTGCCCCTTAATACGAGGTAACAAGGAGGGTACTTGAACCGCTTCTGTCGTATCCTACCCTCAAATCCATAACCCCAACATAACCATGAGAAAAACAGAGACAAACCCAAACTCAGGAATGTTCTACAAAATCCTTGGCCAGTACTCCTCAAAACTCAAGGTTATGCAAAGTGAGGAAAGAATGAGAAACTGTCACAGACCAGAAAAAAATCAAAGAGGGATGACAAAATGTAATGTGGTATCCTGGATTGGATCCTGGAACAGAAAAAGGGCATTAGTGTAGAAATGAGTGAAATCGGAATAAAGGTTGGGGTTTGGTTAATAATAATGTACTAACGTTGGTTTCTCTCGACAAATGTTCCAAGGTAAACTAAGATGATAACTGTAGGGAAACTGAGTGAGGGGTATAGAAACTCTGTGTTATCTTTGCAATTTTGCTGTAAATCTAACATCTGGTTTATTAAGAAAAAAGTGATGGAACCCTCCTCACACACCGCTGGTAGGATTGTAAACTGGGGCAGCCACTGTGAAAAATAGTATGGAGTTTCTTCAAAAAATTAAAAATTAAACTACCATGTGACCTGGCAATCTTGCTTCTGAGTATTTATCTGAAAAAATAAAAATCAAAACACTAATTGGAAAAAATATATGCACCCCTATGTCAATTGCAGCAGTATTTACAGTAGCCAAGATATGGAAGCACCTAGGTGTCCATCAACAGAGGACTGGTGTCCATCGCTAGACAAGTGGATAAAGCGGATGTGGTACATCTACACAATGGAATATTACTCAGCCATTAAAAAGAATGAAAGCTCGCCATCGGCAAAAACATGGATGGACCTAGAGGGTATTATGCGAAGTGAAGTAAATCAGATGAAGACAAATAGCATATGATCTCACTTATATGTGGAATCAAAAACCAAAAGAAACGAACAAACAAAACAAATCAGATTCAAACCAGATGGGAAGGGGTGGGAGATGAGCAAAAAAAGGTGAAGGGAGTAAGAAGTACAAACTGCCAGTTATAAACACAGTCACAGGGATTTTAAGTATAGAAAAAGGAATATAGTCAATAATATGGTAATAACTATCTATATAAGGTGTCAGAACGGTACTAGACTTATGGGGTGAGCACTTTGTAAGGTATATAATGTCTAATCACTATGTTGTACACCTGAAAGTAATATAATATCGTATGCCAACTATCAGTAAAAAAGTAAATTAAAAAAGAAAAAAGTGATAGGATGTCACTTCTAAGATTAGGTCACCAAAAGCCTCTCTTTCCTATCTTGCTTGCCCCCTCTTGCTTTCTTACCTGCTTGCTCTGGTGAAGCCACCTGCCATGTTGTGACGTTTCAGTGGAGAAGCCTACATGGCAGGGGACTGAGAGAGGCCTCTGGACAATAGCCATTGAGGAACTGATCCAATGGGCCAGGAGGAACTGAATGCTGCCAACAAGCAGGTTTTTGAGTTTGGAAGCAAAGCCTCTGCCATTTAAGCCTTGAGATTGGACCCCAGGCCCTGCTGATACCTTAACTGCAGTTTGGTGAGAGACCTCGGGCCTAAGGTCACTGACCCGCAGAAACCGTGGGATAGTAACTGTGTTGTCAGCTGCTAAGTTGGGGGGTAACGTGTTACCCAGTAGCAGGTAACTCATACAGTTCCCCTCTCCTCTCTGTTGGTCTCTTTTTGGGACTAGAGCCCTTGGCATACCCCTACTTGGCTCAGACACAGGCAGAAATGCCAAGACAGGCCAGGTTCTAGCCTCCACTGGTCCAGTAGGGAGGCTGGCACTTTTACTAAATTATCAAAATAAAAACTCAAAAATTGAAAATCCTCAGGAACCACAGTTTAAAAACATCATTCCCCTGCCTCAATCCTCCAACAGTGTCTCGTTGCTCTTCAGGTAGAATCCAAAATCCTTACCATGGCTTCGAGGTCCTTGGGTGCCCCAACTCTGTCTGAGCTCACTTTCCATGTCTCTCCTCCCTGTTTTTTAGGCTCCTGGTCACACAGGTTTACCTTGTCCCTGCCCATGCCTGCCTCAGGGCATGCCATGTTCTCTGCCTGGTATGTCTCCTCACATCTTTCCATGGCTGCTGCCTCCTTACAGTTCAGGCCTCAGTTCCAATGTCAGCAGCTTGGACAGACTGATCCTAAACAGCCATCGCCCTACCCCCGTGTCCCCTTGGCACTCTCGACCACATCTTTTTACTCTAGTTTCTTCGTAGCATTGCTCGCTAGCTGAAATTATCTCATTCGTGTGTGTTTTGCTGTTTTGTTGTCAGTCAGACAGGCAGTTGAGTGGGATGGTTAAGAGCCCTGGGCTCTGGTTCGAATCCTGCCTCAGCCACATACTGGCTCTGCCCTCAAATGGGTTATGTCACCTCTCTGGGCTGCAGCCTCCTCATCTACAAGAAACAATAATAATACACTGCATCGCAGGATTGTTGGGAAAACTTAAAGAATATATAAAGTGGGTGGCCTGTGCCTGACACATTGTAAGTGCCCTGCAGATATGTTTGCTGTTGTTGTTGTTATTATTATTATTATTATTATTACTATTATTATTCTCTGTCTCCCACAAGCCCTGAACAAAAACTTTATGAGAGAAAGGACTTAGTCAGCTTGGGGTTTTGTTTGGTACTCTGTCCTTATCATGGAGCCTGGCACACAGTAGAAGGTCAACAGAAAATTGCTGAATGAATGAATGAATGGTGTGGAGTAAGGATTAAGGAGTCAGGCAGACCTGTTGGCACTTTTTCTTAGCCTCACCCCTTAGGAGCTGTGTGCCCTTGTCTGAGTGATGTTACGTCTCCAAGCCTCAGTTTCCCCACCTCAAGCCTCCTCAGAGAGTGGCTGGGAGGGCCCTGCACTCGTCTAGGGCAGGCCCTCAGTGCCTGGTGTACAGGCAGGGCCTGGGGACAGCAGCCATAATGCTCCTTGACCTAGGCACTGTTAGCTCGCAGATATACACGGATGCACATGGCAGTCTACAAACAATCGCTGCGACTCCATGACCCTGGGTTGGTTCTCAAACAGCCCCACCCTAGGGGATGGGCCCTGCCCCTGGGAAGGGAAGTAGGAGAGAGCACCAGGTCAGAAGGCTGTGTTCCTGACAGGCCACACCGGACAGGCTGGGCCTCCCTCAGTGGGAGAGTTAATACTTCTAGAATGTGCCACATCAACACTTCCTTCCTCTGGGTGGCAGCAGTGGCTGAGGGCAGCAGGAGGGTCTGGTGCTAATATTCCCGTGACTGAGGCTCTCGGATGGGAGAACAAAATGAAAGTGGACGGTCAACCTGGGGCCCGAGGGGTAGAAGGTCCTGAGGTCATTGAGGAGAAGCCACAGCCAGAGGGTGACTGAATTCTGGCCAAATGGGATGTGGGCAGAAGTGACCAAGCCTCATCTCCAGGCCTGACCCATAAAAATCTTTTTCTTCATTCTCTCCCCTCTAACTCCTCCCATCTATCAGCTGGAAATCTAGGCTCAGGGCCACCTGAGAAGCCATAGGTGACAATAGTAGAGCCCCAGGCAGTCAGATCCCAGTGGCTCCTTGGAGCAAAGCCCTTCCCACCATCTATCCCTCCTTGTGGCTGATTGAACTTTACCTGAGACTGAGAAATTCCCGCCTAATCAATTAAACCCTGAGATTTTAAGAGTGATCCCAATTTGGCATTCAAACGCCCAACTGGTGTTTACAGCCAATTTATTATGCTTTTCTATCAGGCTCCTTTGGGGCAAGTCTTTTAACAATTATTGTATTTTTCCACCAGTTTACCAAATTAAGACAGATACATCATAAAAAGTTCAAACACCAGAGAAGTGAGTGAGGGTCCCCGGTGCTCCCTCCCTGTTCCTGTGAGAAAAAACTATTAATAGCTTGGATGTATTCTTCCAGATTTATTTTATTTTATTTTATTATTTTATTTTATTTTATTTTATTTTATTATTTTATTTTATTTTATTTTATTTTATTTTATTTTATTTTATTTTATTTTATTTTATTTTATTTTATTTTATTTTATTTTATTTTTTGGTCTGCAATGCCAGCATGTTTTTACACAAAAAGCAGCACACAATACATATTGGCCTGCACAATTTCCTTTCGTTTAGCAGCATACCTTAGATACCTTTCCATGTTTAGACACAGGGATATACCTCATGCCTTTTAACACTGTCCTGGCATTCCATCACACGTGTATGCCAAGTGCATTTCACGAGGCCCTGGACTCGTTATTTACCCCGAAGCTCAGTAGTTTAGGGCAACAAACATCTCAGAGATTCGGAGGGTCAGGAATCTGGTAGCAGCCCGGCTGGGTGGTTCTGGTTCTGGATCTCTCATGAGGTACAGTCAAGCTGTCAGCTGGAGCTACCTACTGTCTTCTGAAAAGTCTGGAGAATTGGCTTCCAGGCTCACTCCTGTGTGTGTTTATAGGCCTCGGTTCCTGTGGCTGGAGACTTCAGTTTCATGGGCCTCCCCATAGGTGGTCCAGGGGTTCCCATGGTGTGACAGCTGTTTCCCCCTGAGTGAGTAATGAGAGAACCCAAAACGGAAGCTGCAGTCCTTTAGAACTTCATCCAGAAGAGACATACCATGGCAGCTGACCACTCTGCCACTGGACACTCAGACCAATTCTGATACACATGGGAGGGGTTCCCAGGGCTGCATACCAGGCATGGAGGAGCACTGGGGCCACCTGGGGACTGCCACTGCAGTCACCTGCTGATGGGACATGGAAATTTTCCCTTATCTTCATTCAGGATCCCACTGCACTGAACCTCCTTGTTTGCTTCCCTTCACACACCTGTAAGAGGGAAGTTTCTGCAGAATAAATTCCTCTGGGAAATCTACACACATCGACTCACTGAATTCTCATCACATTGCAGTGAGGCAGAGACAGTCCTTGTGCCCACTTTACAGAGGACCACAGGGGTCCCTCGGCTCAGTCATGTGAGGATTCTTAGCTCCCTTGGGAACACAGGAGTCTTGCTGTGAGTTTTCTAGATGGCCGGTTTCAGTGACCCAATGAAGCTGAGCAGCAAAGATGACCACGAACCACAGTAATGTCTGTCCGTCTCTGCCTTGGACCAACTTTTAGTAAGTGAAAGGTGGGGCAGGGCCACCACCCCCACCAGGCAGATGAGGAAACTGAGGTTCAGGGTGGCAGAGAATCTCAGGCTGCTCAATGGGCAATGACAGAACCAGGGGTCACACTCGTGTCCCCTGACTCCTCCCAGGTCCCCAATAGCTCAGTGCCAGGCACAGGACACGCATCAGCTCATCTAATTTCCAAAGAACCGGATGAGGTGAGCTCTAAGCTTCCTCCTATTTAACAGAAAAAGAAAGTGAGGCTCCAAGACACGAGGTGTGAAAATGCTGCAAAAGCCACAGGCAGGCCACAGCTATGTGCAGATGGTGGGCTGCTGGGGACTCTCCAACAGGGCCAGAGGAGAGAGGAAGGAAAGAGGAGGCAGTCTTCCGTCAGAGATCAGCTCCTGATGCTTTGTTATCAAAAATTCATATCTGTGAGGCATGACCAGAAACAGGATGTGGCTTTCCTTTTAAGGCGGCTGTGTCTCAAAAGGACGAGTGCCCTCAGACACGTGGAAACGCCATGGGAGAGGCAGCATGGCTAAGCACTGGAGCACAGACTCTGGAGCCAGTCAGGCTTCCAGCTGTGTGACTGCAGATGTGTGGCTTGACCTCTCTGGGCCTCTGTTAGGAGGGCTGGTGGGACAGCCGCTCAGTAAATGGTGGCAGGGCCTCTTTGCAGCAACAGGAGATGGGAGCCGTTCTCAGCCAAAAGAGAAGGCAAAGCCAATGGACTGGCTTGGCCAGATTTATCCCCTTCCCCATCACGATAACCACTGACAGCTCTGTGGCCCAGCCACCCCAAACAAATGTCATTACATAAAAAGAGTGAGCTTGCTGCCCAAGTACGGTGTCACCTGCCAATGGGACATGGAAATTTCCGCGGAATAAATTCCTCTGGGAAATTTACACACATCAACTCACTGAATTCTCATCATATTGCAGTAAGTTAGAGACAGTCACCTGACAAGATCCTGGTGTCCCCCCACCACCATTTTCCCTCCACATTGGTGCTCCCAGGTTCCTCTTTTGGGGCTGCCCTGCCCTGAGGCCAGCCTCACCCGGCTACTAATCCAGGCACTCACAACTGTGTTCATAGGACACAGGTTTGCTGAGTCCCCAGGTACTAAGCCCAGCCCTGCCCTCCCAGAGGCCACCTCCCAGGGCTCTGCCTGGGCCCTATAAGTGTCACCTGCATTATGGAGCTGGAATCCAAGCTCTCAGTGATGTCCTGAGAATGGGAGTAATAATATTAAGGAAGGGAAAGACTAGGTTCGAGAGAACACAAGACCGAGGGTTAAAGGCCCAGGTCTAGGTCCAACTCAGCTTTAATGTTGTGGTGTGATTTTGAGCAAACCCCTGTCTCTTTCTAGGCCTTTCAACCAAAGAGGTGGTAGAAGGAGCTCTTTCAAACTAACCATGGCAGAGCTGACTTACTCTGGAGTCAGACAGCCCCTAGTTTTTGACTCCTGTCTATCACTTACTGGCTGGGTGATATTAAGGAAGTCACTTAACCTTTCTTTCTAAGCCCCAATTTCCTTGTCTCAAAAAATTTGAGTAATAATCCAGAATTGTTCAGACTATTAAATAAAAACATGGGCAGGAAGCACAGTGCTTGGCTCACATAGTTCAATAAACAGCAGCCCTTCCAATTAGTTCATTTCTTTCCTTTAAAATAATTATTTTATCAAAATAATGCCAGACTTCAGTGAATCTATGACATCATCGATTATAACAGGCACCATTAAAAACTCTGCCAGTTATAGCTGGCAGGTGCACCGCGGATTATAGGAAGGTGCATCTTGATTTTAAAGATGTTAAAATATAAATACTGGGCATCTCAGAATTGATCAAATAAGGAGTGTGCACAGAAGAGCAAAGTCAACTTGTGCTAAAAGGAAGATAAGATGCGGGGTTTCCTGTCTGCCCCACCCGAGTCTGCCCACAGCACCTTCCCAGAAGCAACCACTTTTGACACTGAGCTGGGTTTTTTTCTAGCACTTACATATCTCATATTTCTAAGTAATAAGCACAGCTGCTCTCTTTGATACATTCGTATTAGCCATTATCTACTGTCTACCCTATCTCCCCATCTACACTCTGTACCAGTTATGATAAAGGAGAGTTTAGCTCTCCTCCCCCACCCCGTTTCCTCTCCTCCATCACCCACTGTGGAAGTAATTGAGGAGAAATCCCGAGTCGCATTTCAGATTTGCACGCTTTTTTATGCAACTCACTGGATATATGTATATGTCAATAAAAAAATCATTCTTCCGCCTTTACATTTTCCTTATGTAAATGTTACTCATAGCTGGTCATGCATTGCCTTTCTTTATATTTTTCCTGAGGTTGATCATTACTTTTCATTACAGCTTTATGGAGATGAAATTGATGAAGAAGGAATGGCACATATTTTAACGATTTCCTCACACCCCTTTGTAATCGAGTCTTTCCCACCCTCTCAGACACCCCACCTCAATGGGCAGCCATTAATCTACTTTCTGTCACTATAGATGAGTTTGCATTTTCTGGGATTTTATAGAAAAAGAATCACACAGTATAAAGCCTTTTTTGTCTGGCGTCTTTCACTTAGCATCATTATCTTGCAATTTATCGATGTTGTTCACATATCGATGACTCAGTGCTTTTTATTGCCAAGTATTGTGGGATGAACACCCCACAGTTTGTCAACCATTTACCTGTTGTTGGACATTTGAGTTGTTTTTGTCTATTATGAGTAATGCTGCTATGAACATTCCCGAACAAGTCTTTAAGAGGACATATGGTTTTCCTTCTTTGGGGTGAATACCTAAGAGTAGATTTGCTGGGTGTGAATTAAGTGTAGGTTTAACTTCACAAGAATTACAAAATTGTTTTCTGAAGCAGTTATTCCATTTCACCTTCCTATCAGCAGGGTATGCAAGTTCCAGTTGCCCTCACCAACACTCGGGATTAAAATTTAGCCTTTTCGGTAGGGATGTAGTAATATTTCCTTGTGGTTTTCATTTGTAGTTCCCTTATGGCTAATGATGTTGCGTACCTTTTTAAAGTGCTTATTAGCTATGCATATATCTTCTTTTGTAAAAAAACTGTTCAAATGTTTGGCCCATTTTAAAAAAATTAATTAATTCACTATTTTTGTGATGACATTGGTTAACAAAATCCATTATGTTTCAACTGTACATTTTAACAGTAAGGCATATATTTCTATATATATTTACACTGTGTTTTCGCCTCCCATTGTTAGATTTATTTGTGTCACCACATATTTGACCCCTTTTACCCTATCAACCCCTTCTCCCTTCTCCCTGCTACCCTCTGGTCACCACTAGTCTATTGTCCATGTCCATGAGTCTCTGTTTGTCCTGTTCATTTGTTGCTTTTAGGTTTATATCCCACATATAAGTGATATCATGTGACTTTCAACTTTTCCTGTCTGGCTCATTTTGCTTCATATGACTATCTCGAAGTCCATCCATGTTGTCGCAAATGGCAGTATTTCATCTCTTCTTATGGCTGAGTAATATTCCATTGTATATATGTACCACAGCTTCTTCAGCCAATCATCTACCGTAGGACTCCACTGTGATAAGGCTGCTAAGAACATCAGTGTGCAAGTATCTTTTCAGATATGAGTTTCCAAGTCTTTGGGGTAAATACCCAGTAGAGGGATTGCTGGATCATATGGCAGATCAATCCTTAGTTTTTTGAGGAACCTCCATACTGTTTTCCATAGTTATTTTGCCTATTTTTAAATGGAGTTGCTTATCATTTGAGTGTAGATGTCTGTATATTCTGCAGGCAAGTCCTTTGTCAGAGGTATGTATTGCAAGTATTTCTCTCCCAGTCTGTGACTTGCTTGTTCATCCTCTTAATGATGACTTTAGAAAAGCATAAATTTTGATAGTGTAATTTATCGAGTTTTTCTTTTATAGTAAAGTTTGTGCTTTTTGTATTCTTTCTGAGAAAGCAATGGTTTTAAAAGAAAATCTCTTTACCATCATTCCAATTGGGGGATAAATTAGGCGTGTATGATTAATCCATTATCTTACTAAGGAACTTCTCTTAGCTCTTTTTCTCTGGTGGGAAATTCTCTCCCACCCCAATCTGCATCCCTTTCCGACACAGGAACTCAGACAGACTTGTGGAAGGAGAAAAAAGCACATCCAGCTTCCATTCCTGGTTCCAACCACTCACAGTTCTATATAGCCTTGGAAATGTCATGTAACCTTTTTAGGCCTTGGTTTCCAAATCCAGCGATTAGGGAAATGTCATGATCTCTCAGACTTTGGGCTCTGCAGGTAAAGTAAGCCAGTGGCCTTCCAGGCAGCTGGTGGAGGGAGGCCTTTCCATCCCCTCAGACCCTCAGGTCAGGGTTTCGGGTTTGACACACTCTCCCATCCTCACTGCTTAAAAGGAAGACTGAGGTCAGAAAGGGAAGGAAAACCAGAAAGAATCACACAACAGGGCAGGACCCCTGACTTCTACCCCCTGAGGTCTCTCCACACCCAGAGCCGCTGCTGGGATAGACAGGCTGGTAGAACTGGCCATGTCTTCCCCCTGGGGTGGCTGAAGAGCCTGCTCCCCACGAGGACAAGATGCACCCGGGGCCTCCTTTCAGCCTCAAGCATCCCCACCCTCCAGCCTGGAACTCTCTGGGCTGTGCCCGGGCCTGCGCCAGACTGCGGTGGTCTCGCGCCACCTACAGGACACATTGAGAACGACACGCAGCCTGGCTTTTCTGGGCCCAGGTCCCCGAAACTCCGGTCTAGAGGGCGCCCCTGTGGCCGCCTGGAGCTCTGCGCCCTTCGCCACCCCTCGTTGAAGGGGCCCCAGAACCACAATACAGCAGAAATTACAGTGTGGAATCAAGTCTAAGACGCCTTCATTTGAAAGATGCATTGTTTATTTTTCTGCCACCAAAAAAGCAAAAAAAGCATGTTTTACTCAGTAAAACATGACCCTGTACCTCCTTGGCGTTCAGAAATTTCATTTTGTACTTATCGAAGCTGTTCTTTTTAACGTGGACATTTTTATCATATCCCACTACGGTGCAGACATAAAAATAAAACTACGATCAAAATACTTTAGTAAAGATATTCCTGACACTTCTGCACAAGGAGAGTCTGACCTTTCTGCATCACTCTTTCATTCAGAGTCACTGAGGTCTGTGTTCTTCTGGACAATATTGTCCAGTGGCATCAAGAGCTTTTCTTCCGAGTATGCGCTGTTGTCTCAGGGATGACCTTCCCAGCTGCAAGTTTTGCGCTCATGCAGGTATTGACAAAGATGTCGCAGCTGCTACCTGGTCTCTGCAGTTATAAAACGTGTCCCGATTTCAGAAATGTTAAAATATGAGGTGGAAATACATCTTAAGATAAATATGGGATGCCTATGTTGTGGCCACCAGCCCCCGAAAGACACACAGACCACCAGAACTCTCAGTGAGTTATAGGAATCACACTCTTTATTCAGTCAGCTGGGTCTGCCAGGGGTACACAGACCCCAAATTAAGCAGCCCCAAAATGTAGAGGTACAGGATTTTTAAGCCCAAAATCCCATTCTTTATTCTGTCTGAACACAAAGGTCTATTTTTCTTCTATTCATTACCTGTCAACCCACTGGTCAGGTGTGCAAGCCAGAGTACAGAGCAGAAAGTTTGTTAGAATGTTATGTTTCCATAGTAGCCTATGTTCCTATGGCTAGAGCCAAACAGTAATTTCCAGCAAGTAATTAATTTTTAAACAGTAATTCGCCAGCTAACACACCTACTCCATGCCAGGCCCATGCAAGGGGCAGGAGACACAGCAAACAAAACTGTCTCATCCCTGCTCTCGGGATGATCACAGTGCCACAGGGAGACAAACATCAAATAAATAATCACACATTGTGTAACGACTATAGTTGTGCTATGAAAGAGGTCAACAGCAGGAATGACTGTGTCTGGGGTCAGAGGAGGCTTCCCTGAGAAAATGGCATCCGACCTCTGATGAACGACTAGGTCCTAGATAGGGTGAGAGATTGAAGACACGTAAGGCAGAGGGAAGAGCATATATGAAGGCCCTGGGATTGGGAGGAGGAGTTGAGGGGCTTCAGTGTGGCTGGAATGTGATGAATGAGTGGGAGAGCAGCAGGAGCTGGAGCTGGAAAGCAGATCAAGAGGGCCTTTTCCCACAAAGCATGATGGCAAGCCATCGTAGGGCTTCCAGTTGAGACAGAAATTGAGGTATGAAGGGCTAAATAATGTGCCAAGTCACAGAAAGTGATGGAGACAGAAATGAAACTTAGGTCTGGCTAGTTTCAGCACCCAAGCTCTCAAACCTCGCTGGAGGGGCCAAAAGGGACTGTCAATCTGATTTACCTCCTCACTGCTGAGGTGAGACTAGGGCCTAGGAAGGGGAACAGGTGGGCCCTAAGTCACACAGCCGTACAGGGGCTAATCTAGAACCGAGAAACAAGACAGGTCTCCAGGCTCCAAACTCCCTTCCCACACCTAGCTCCAGCAGTCCTGCCCTGGCCTTGGCCAACGCCCCATCTCGTTGAGTACTGGGAAACTGCTGGTGCTTGGAGTGCAAAGGACTGTCCCTTCTTAGGTCCCAGGTAGCTGCATCAGCCAAGTGTCCCTGGTTTCGAGTTTGCACTAGTGGTGGACGGTTACAGCCTGAATCCTGGAGCCTTCCAAGGCCAGGCCGGTTCCGAATGGAGCCAGATACCTGAGGCAGTCGGGTGAGACCTACACTGCGCTATCCTCAAGCCCTCCTTCTGGGGACAGATCAAATTCCAATCCCACTGACTTCCTGGTCCCTCTGAGCCTTCCAACCAGGCTTGAGGGCAAAAAGTCTCTGAGGGCACAAAGCCAAGATCCCAAGGTCTAGCCAGGCAGCTTTGTAGTCCCCCCTTATCAGCACAACCCTAGACCAAAGATCCTGAGACAAACTCACTGATCTTGTGTATTTATTTTTTAAGAAAAAAGGAAAAAAAACTTAGAACTGAACTTTCTATGTCAAAGTAACCCACATTTAAGGATTTTGGTGAACTATCAGCAAATTTGTCCTAGGATTTTGCACTGATTTCCACTCCTTTAGGAGTATGTTTGGGGTGTAAGGAGTGTTCCCCCCAATCCCCATCACCAGTAATGCCTGAGAGCCCTTTTTTTTTTTTTTTTTTTGTCAGTCAGATAGGCCGGCACAGGGATGTATCTTAAAATAATTAGACCAAATGAAAATAGCCACACAAAGGAAGAGTACGTGTTGCTTGATTTCATTTAGGTAAAATTCTGGAAAATGCAAACTAATCTACAGTGACAGAAAGTAGACCAGTGGTTGCTTGGGGAAGATGGGAGGGAGCAGGATGGGAGGGATGATTATAAAGGGGAACCAAGAAACTCATCAATAGAGATTTTCATGACATTCTCATTGTCTTAATTATGGTGATGGTTTCACAGATACATATATATGCACCAAATTGTTAAATATATGAAGTTTATTGTATGTCAATTATATTGCCATAAAACTGTAAAACAAACAAACAAACAGATAACTGGGCCCCACCAGACTTACCCAATGTTCACAGCTTTCATGTCTGCATTTTAAACAGAATCCAGGTAATTTCACTTCACCACAAAGTTTGAGAAGCATGGTTGTAGCAAAATCTTTCTGCCCCTGATACCTCATGTCACCAAGACCTCCTGATTTAAGGGTTGGGGGGACTCTTCCGTCAGGACCTCTCCATATGGGGGAGGGTGTCATGAATCACAATGCTCGTGTTTTACAGATAAGGAAACTGGGCCATTGAGAAATAAACATCTTAGGTAAGGGTCTCTTGGGTACAAGTAACAGAAATCACCATGTTTGCTACCATACAAAGTGGAAGAGGCTATAAAAATGAGGAGTTCCTGCAGGCAGTGGGGAAGGGGGACTTGTGCAGCAGGGGTCAGGGCCGGGAGCTCTATGGAACCACAGTCACTTAGGTTTCTTAGGTCAGATTTTCTCAGCCCTGCTTCTCACATGTTCCCTTCTTCTTCTCTTGCTGTTGAGCAATCTTTTCTACTTCTTGGTGTGTGAAATGTGAGAAAGTCCAAACAGCCTCAAAGATTGAGCAGATCTCCAAATCCCAATTTCAAATTTGGAGGGAAAAAAACCATTGGCCCTGTTGGACCAAGTATCCTTTCCTCATCCAATCAGTTGTGGCCAAATAGGCAGGATCATATGGTTCAAAAAGTGGAAAGGAGGAGGGGCAGAGATCCACCAGTGTTCTTGATCTGGAGATTTAGTCAGAATCATGTGGGAACTCATTAACACTCAGGGGCACACACACATGGCCAACACCACCAGAGTCTGTTTCCCTTGGTCCTAGGTGGGGTTCAGAAATATGCATTAACAACCCCAGTGGACCTATAGCAAAAGCCCCTTGGGTTACAACCTGAGAAATAGATGATCTAGGCAAATTCTCTGAAAATATTTTCCCCTGGAATCTGAATAGGAGATCCTTATGGGGAGAAAAAGCACTAGGACTCTTTCAGCCACTAATGGCATAAGCAACACTGGAGAGTTGCAGATGCTGTAACTACTAACTCCAGGAGCATATCCATCTTCAGGAACTGCTGGATTCAAGGACTCAAATCCAAGCTAAAATCCTTCTCTATCTTCTGTTGAGCCTCTTTTAGGTTGGCTTCAATATTAGGTGAGTTTTCTCCATGGGGTTACCTTCCCAGAGCTTCAGGTTTTCATCCCACCTGCTTTGGAAACTGCAACGGAATGAGCTTAAGTCCCAGGGCAGATTCTCATTGGTCCGATTGGGTCATGTGCTCACCCTTAACCAATCACTGTGAACAGAGAGATGCATAAGTCTCATGGACCAGTCCTGGAGCACATCCTTACCACTGAAGCCAGATTTGGGATCCTTCCCTGGAACTGCATGAGCTAAGAGTGGAGGAGGGGTGGTTCCTCAAAACGAAACTGAAGTGCCACAGCCAGGCAGAGTCCTGGGTGCTGAGAGGCACTAAAAATAGCCTGTAGAGATCGTAGAGTTCTTTTGGCCCAACCTTCCACCCAGACAGAACCCTGAGGGAGCCCTACTTGGAAACAGTGCTTCTGCCAGCCTCGGCCTCAGTGGGACTCCCCAGTGCTGGTCAGTCCCTGCTGGGGTGTGCTTCCTGACAGGCAGGTGGCATGTGAGTATCATTGCCATGTTTGTCAATATTGACTCAGCTTTGAGCAAAGCAAAGAGCCCAGCCCCGGTCCTCCTAGTAAGTCAAATCTAGCCTGAACAAAAAAGGGACATCTGGGCCTCTGCCTGTAGCTGCCTTCCTCTAGCTCTTCCCAAGGGGTACAAACTGGCCCCCAGAGGGTTAAATACAGAGCTTGCAAACTGACTTCCATGGACTGACTCTAGGCTGCAGGTGTGTTTTATTTGGCTTGCTCGGGATTGACAAATATTTAGTAGTCAATATGTTTAAACTCGGAGATTTACATAAAATCCCAGATTTCTGGCTGCTTTTGTAAAAAAGGAATATCTGGCAAGATGGGCCCACATTCCTGACTGTCAGCATTTCCTGAGGCCTAGCTCAGCCTCCATTTAGCCAACCTCATGCAGAGGCTGGCAGGGGAGAGGGGCCCTTGTTATCTGAGCCAAGGAACTCTTATCTGAGTGGCTGGAGTCTATGGGCATTTGCTTTTGAGACCTCAGTATTAGCATCTTGGAGAATTCTCAGGAGGGCCCGTTCCTGCCTCTACATTTTTATATGTGTCACCTTCCCAGGTCCAGGCCCTGTGTGTGGCTCTTGAGCTTTGTGTTACCCAAGCACAGCCCTCACATCACCCATCTCGTTCATTTATCTCATTTAATCCTGTCAGCACTCAGAGGCAGGGGCTGCTCAGAAGGGGACTCCCCACATCCTAGTGGGGAGATGCGACCTCCCCAAGGTCATAGCGCTCAGGTAGGGCAGAGCCACTGAGGGTGGGGCTCCTGAGGCACCTGTCACAGGTACAAGGTCCGGGCCCCAGCTCTGGAAGGCTGATTCATGCTCACGCTCTCATGCGTGGCTGACTCACAAAGAGGAGACTGCACAGCCAGGCGCACCTAGGCTAGACTCCCAGCTCTGCCATTTAAAAATGATGTGCCACCAGGCGAGTCTTGCCTTCAGTCTCTTTGTCTATCAAATGGAGAAAATGCGTAGCCCCTTACAGGTGTTCAATGCAACCAACACTGAGATAAAAAGTGTACCAAATACCTGTTCCAGGACTGTGCTATACACTTGGAAAGTAACTGTGAATAAGACAGATGCTGTGCTGTAGGACCATTGTCCTTCATTGGGGGTGATTTTAGTCCACCCCAAGAGACATGTGGCAATGTCTGGACACATTCCCGATCGTCAAGGCTGGAGGGGGAAGTGTCACTGGCATCAGTGTGTAGAGGTCAGGAAAGCCACAAAACATTCCACAATTCCCAGTGAGGGGATCCATTAGAAAACAAGCAAGTTTGAATGAGATTTAGGGAGATTCTGTGCTATAGGGAGTGCACAGCAGGGGAGGGGTTGCCTGGGTTGGTGAGTGGTTGGAGAAGGCCTCCTGAAGCAGTGACATCCAGGCTGAAGCCTGAGGCCTGCCCAGGAGTTGTGGGTGGGGAGAGGGAAGAGTGGGGCAAAGATGATGACCTGAGCTGGCAGAGAACCGGCACATTCCAGCACAGCCTCCGTGCAGGGCAGGCCACTTCAAGAACCCCATCCCTCTTTGTAAATATCCACACCAAGTTTATTTAGCTCATCAGCTCTAAACAAAAGAGTGAGTGTGCCTGTTCCTCTTAGCAACCACCTTGCCACCCTCTACCAATTGTCTGGAATTTCTCCAGGGCCCAGAAAGTCTTTTGAGAGAGATTTCCAAGCAAGCCTGCACAGATGGTCCCCTCCCAGATCTGCAAAGATTTCTAGCAGCGTAAAAGGATTTAGAGTGGCCCTGTCCTGCCAAGCTTTTTCTCCTTCTAATCCCTTAACTCAAAGCTACTGGAACTGAGAAAGTAGCTTCAACAGGTTCTCTTTCAAAGTTTGGGGGAGTTCCCAAATTTCCTTTGCCTCCTGACGGGTGGACTGGAGGGAGTCCTCAGTGACCCCAGGAATGTGGGAGAGAGGCTCTTTCATGGGTCTGGAGTCCTGATTCCAGTTCATGACAACATCAGCATGTTAGCTTATTTCCAAAGATGGCCACCATCACTTCCTCCTCTCCCTATATGAGCCATACCTCCTTCCTGAGTCTACTCCTCTGTCCCCATAAATCTAGGCTGGAAGACGATTACATGACCAAGAGAATACGCCAAAGTGAGGCCATGCCAGATTTAAGCCTGACCTTTTAAAAGGACTATCATTCCCCACTTCCTCATTTTTGGAACCCCAGCCACCACTCTGTGAGGGAGCTCAAGCCGCTGCATGGAGAGGCCCACGTAGAGAACCGAGGTGCCAGCCCTAACTCCTAGTCCCAGATGATCTTCCCAGCTGACTTCCCAGCTCACCTGTAGCATCAGCTTGCAAGGCATGTGAGTGAGCCAGGCCCAGCTGAACCACCCCAATCAACACTCCAAGAAAGAGACACGCTCGCTCTTTCTGAGCCCCGGTCAAACTGAGAAATCATGAGTAAATCAATTATTGTTTTAAACCACTAAGTTTTGGGGTGGTTTGTTAGGCAGCAATAGCTCATGAAAACAAGCAGCTACTGTAATTGAGCACCTACTATGGGCCAAGCACTGTGCTAAGTGTTCTACAGGCACTCACTTGTTAACTTCTCCCACCAGCTTCATTAGAGAGGAATATCTAGATGAGGAAGCCAAGGCTTGGGGAAATTAAATGACCCTGTACTAGGGCACAGAGCCAGTTAGAAACTGGCTGGCTCCAAAGACCTGGCACTTACATGTGAAGAGTGCAGCTCCTGGATGCAAACCTACCTGTGATCTTTCAGGCCTGGCCATAGGTCATTACAGAGGTTTAACATGGCAGGCCTCACGGGAGGCACTGCCCTCCCCACATTAAACTCAGGGCACAGTCTGTACACTGCAGGCTCCAAAGGGAGATGCCATCAAGAAGGCAGGACCCCTGGCTGGCCTTGCTAGCACGCACAGCTGCATTCCTAGCCCAGGTGCCTCCATGCGAGGCCTCTTTATTAGGGGCTGTCAACCGAAGCCTTCCTCCAAGTGCCTTTGCCAAGACCTCCTTATCAGGAGGAGTGGGGAGACTTTGCTCTGACTCATTACTCAGTACTTTTCCACTTTTAGCCCTTCCCCCTCTTGCCACCCCCAACACACACACAAACCCAGAAAACAGCGGGAGCAGTTTATTGGGGGTTCCCTCAGCAGTGAGCTAACTCCCCATCTACAACACATCTCACCCTTGCCCGGCACTGTCCCATGGACACTGGGGGAGCTGCCACTTTCTCCTCTTGCTTATATCATCACGGTAAGTGATCACAGGCTTGACTGTTACTCCATTAGACTACTGTGACACGTGGCAGCTCAGCTTCTGACAACTTGCTCAAACCGCCTCTTCCAGATCACTTGCAGCAAGAGCCTCCCAGCATCCAGCTCTTTCCTGTACTGGCCTTGGTTCCCATGCCCCAGACTGCCTTGAATCCCAGCTAGTCTGTGCTCCCTGTGCCCCATACCCTCTAGTTCCAGGGTCACTGTTTTGTAATATGGCTCAAACCACTTTGGACAAAGCTCCCACTGTGATCTGAAGAAAAGACTGTCCGGGGTGTATCAGACATGGTCATAGTGGTAAGAGCTGCCAGTATTTATTGAACACATATTGTGTTCTGGGCACACGCTAAGTGTTGTGCATACATGGTCTCATGAAATGAGTCCATACATACAGTGCGAAGAATGGCATCAGGCCATAGTAAGTGCTCCACAAATGACAGCTATATTTCCATTGAATCCTCACCGTGCTACAGTACCCTGTCAAGGAGGTACTGTCATTCAGCACCCCCATTTTGGAATTGAGAAAACTGGGGCCCCGAAAAGTTGAGACTATGAATAAATGGTGGAGATGATCTCAGCCCAAACCTGCCTGAGCCCAGGTGCTTTCCACCAGGCCTGTTGTGCAAACTCTATTGAATAAAAATGTCAAAGACAGTTCACAAAGGACTTTTTTTTTTTGAAAAACTTCTACCAAAACGGTTTAAAATGTAAAAGATTTCAAGCTTGAATTAGCAAGCTTCAGTGGGCTGAGAGAATTTTCTTTATGTTACTAAGCAAAATTCAACTGAATAATTGGTTTTATTAAGTGATTCGTGAATTGGGCAGCATCCCATCCAGCAAGGAGAAGGGCACTCCAAGGGGCTGTACAAACTGGAAGGTTTTTTATAGGAAGAAAGGTGGGACAAGAGAGCTATTAACAAAAGAAAAAGGATCATTTTTAGACCAGGATGGCTTCCTTGGCGGGGAAAGGAATAGAAAGGGTTTTACCATGAAGATTGCCTCTTCTTTCTGTGGGGCACCTGTATGGGGAATGGAGAAGGCCCACTTGACGGATTACCTTAGAGTTGCTTGACCAGACAATTCCAGACTGGTTAGTTAAGATTACATCTCTGGGAGAGGCAGAAACTGCAATTAGGTCAGGTATTCGATCTAGGTTCGGTATCATGGGCTTTTAGCACAAGGGACACCATTGGGGGCCTGTGGTTTTAACCATGTGAAATTCCACATTTCAGGAAAGGATCCAAAAAAGTCACCCTGATATACGTGACAGTTCTCCACCAGCAGCCTGGGTTCAATCCTGTTAATTTACCCTCTTTCCTCTTTATAAGAGTAAGTCCAAAGCCTGCAAGTAGGAGAGGTCAGTACTCCAAGTGCCAAGAATAACAACAACAGGAACTGTCTCCCAGTCCTCCTTCTTTGACCTAGAAACTCCTAAATGTCACACTCAAATTACCTTTAGGAGTCTTCACATCTCATTGTCAGTAAGGTCAGAGGAGTTAAGAGCATGGACCTCCGCAGGGAATAAGGTAGCTGAGTGACCTTCAGCAAATAGTGTAACCTCTCTGATCCTTAGTGTTCCCATCTGCAAACTGAGCACAATATTAGTACCTAATTCATGGGGCTGTTGCAAGGAGTCAATGAGGAATGCTTATAAGGCCTGGAAAGAGTAGGGAGAATGGTCAGTTTTTATTATTACTAAATACTGGAGAGTGATAACTCTATCTGAGAAGGCTGGGACCTCTCCAGAACGAAGGCCAGTCCTAAATGAAGATCTCTGCTTGGAACCAGCCCTCCGTTCCAGCTGAGTTTAACTCTTCCAGTCTCCCAGCTAAAGTTCTTAACCTTCAGGAAATATCAGAATCACCCAGAGAGCTTGTTGTTTGCCTTGCCTATCCTTAGAGCTCTCTCTCCAGGAGTCTCTTCCAGGTTTTGAGGAGCCCAAGAGTTGGGTATGTTTAACCAACACCCTGGGTAATTCTCACTCAGAGTGAGAAACATTGCCCTAAACCAGAGATAGACATAGTTTTTCTGTAAAGAGCCAGATGTCTCTGTTGTCACTGCTTTACTCTGCCACCTTAGCACAAAAACAGGCAAAGATATTAAGTAAATGAAGGAGTGTGGCTGTGCTCCAATCAAACTTTATTTATAAAGACAGGTAGGGGCCATACTTTACCTGTGGGCCAAGGTGTGTCAGCCCCATCTGCTTCCTGCCAGCCCATCTCTCTTCTATAGAGAACCAATAAAGACACAGACATGGGTATATAAAAAAAGGATATTTCTTTAATTTAAAATTATGACCTAGAAAGAACAAGTCAGTTTAAGTATCCAGGCTTCTTCTTTATACTCAATCGGAAGAGACACAATATTGGCTCAGATTGCCAACCCCAGAGAAAAACCAAACCAAATGGAAAATCCTCGGGAAGTCCTCACAGCTACCCTGCTGGGCCACCAGGCTCCACTGAGGGAGGATCCCCAGGCTGCGGGGTCTGCTGCTTTCCTTCCGCTACCCAAATCCCCTACAGGCCTGATTCCTCTCCATTGCTCTGTTGCTGGCCCTGCACATGTCCTCCACAGAGAGGATGGTGGCACAGCAGCCACCTCCCCACTATCTTTGGGGACAGCTTCCTGTGACTGCGACAGTGGAGCTGAGCAATTCTGCATGTACATGCCCAGAAGGGCAGCACCTTCATCGTTTAGCTGAGATCTGGACCCTTTCCCTGTAACCATCAGTCCGTGTGGTCAAGGCACCGGCAGCAAGATGGCAAAATTGGGAAACAGTCTGGGAAGATACAAGGGTCTTGGGAATCAACCAATCTCATTCTGAAAATGAAATAGACAAATGCCATCTGGGTAAGCTCCCTACATGGGGGAGAAAGCATCAAGACAAGCACCACCTCCTTCTGCTCTTCCCCGGCACAGAAATCAAGGTCCTACTTCTCAGGTCTGTGATGCTCCTGCCTCATACATTCAGGGACAATCAGGCCTGCAAATTCACCCAGCTAGCCAGGAGGGGTCTCGAAAGAACTCCAAGCTCTGGATAATATGTGAAGGGAGTCAGGGTGTGATGCCCAGCAGGCTCTTTTCCTTGTACTGAGTTTGGAAGTGTGCAGTCAATAGAGAGGAGAGGAGGAAGGGCAGGGCCAGAGTGGCCTTCGGAGATCCTGGAGGCCTTCCTCAGAGGGCTTCGCTGACAGACAGAATAAATACAACTGGCTTGAAGCAGGCCTCTGAAAGGAGCCAGCAGGTCACCACACACCCGCTGCAGTGGGAAGACAAGTTCCCACACTGGTTTGCTTTCTCTAAAATTTACAGCACCCAGGGCCTGATGCCTGACCTGAGTCAAAAGCTGTTGGGACAAACCACTACGGGGCTGGCCAGGCTGCAGTGGAAGACCAGATGGTGACCAAGCCATCCCCACCACGCACAGCATTCCTGAGCCCAGCAGGCCACATCCTGGGTATATTGCAGAGGCAGCAGAGGACACTGACAAGGGCCCCTGCTGTGTCTCTGTTACCACTCAATGGTGGGGTTGGTGGGGAAAGAGCACGGCATTAAATAGAGTCCCCTGAGAACTGAGGCGCAGTGAGGAGAACAGGAGGGGGTTTCCTCCTCAGGCCCAGTCATTCTGCCTCCCAAGGGAGGAAGAGGATATTACCGTGCTACTGCCAGCACCACTGATATTACCTTACTCAAAAAGATGGCACCTGGGGCTGGGGACATTTCAGCAAAGACCCCTGGCTGTGTGACAACCCCCCAGTGAGAACCTTCCTTACAATTGTCCTAGACCGAGTCTGGGTCACATCGCAAGCCCTGGCTCATGACAACACGTGTCCCATTGCCAATGCCTGACCCCCAGCTAACCAGCCTTCAGGTTCTTAACAAGGAAGCACAAGTGGTGGGAGTAAGACAGTCTGGGTCCCAGGACCCCAACAAGTTCCTCTTCCCAGTCTCCTTGTCTCCGAAATAGTGGACCCCCTACATATCTGCTTAAAGAGCTGCCCATGTGGCTGGCCATAGTCAAAGGCCAGTCACAGAACCCACTTACAAGAACACGGCAGGGTCACCCAATCGCAGCAGAAGGCTGGCTCAACCCCTGCCCTCACTGAATGATGCTATCTGGCTGTCCATTCTGGGCCACCTGTCCAGGGTCAGAGGTGGGGGCGGGGCTGGGCGTGTTGCTCTGCAGGTAGCGGCGGAAATCTTTGATCATGGGCCGGAGGACCTGGATGAGGACGCTCAGGGCCGCCTGGGTGCCCTCCATGGCTTGAGCCTGACGCTCCTGGGCACAGGCCTGCACCTCCTGGGAGCGGCGGATCATTTGCAGCAGGTCGTTCTGCTGCTCCAGATGCTGAGCGATCTCCTTCACGTGCAGGTTGGTGACCCGTTGCTCCTGAATCAGCTTGGCCGAGTTAAGGGCGATTCGGCTTTTGAGTGCCTGGGGCTTGACTGAGGGGTCAGTGTGCTGGGCAATCATCTCCACAGGGGTCTCCGCTGGCAGGGGCGGGGGGGCCTCAGTAGTGCAGTACTCAACCACTCCCTCCTCAAGCGTGTGATAGGTGGTCTCTGTGGGGACTGTGAAAAGAAAGAACAAAGGCAGCATCAGGTCACTTTTCAGAAAAAGTGAAGCTGGCCACGTGGAGAGCAGGCCATTAGCCCTATTCTGGGGAAATCAGGCCTCCTCTGGCTTTATAGCTATTCGTGCACCTACCTAATCTAGAATCTAAGGGGTTTAGAATCTTAATTCACTTGGTAACCAAAGGGTCAGTCCTGGATCTGGCAAAAGCAAAGATGCCAATAATAACAATAGCAAAAAATTTAGAGCACCTACTACATGCCAGGCACTGCGCTAAGGCCCTTGCCCTCATTAGCTTGATGATCCTTATAATGACATCGACAGGTAGGTCTTGTCATGTTCATTTTCAGAAATGAGGACACTGACTCAGAAATATAGAGTGACTTGCCAAAGGTCACATGGCTTCTTCAGCAGGTCCAAGAAACAAACTTAGGGCTCTCCAACACCAGAGTCCATTGTGCTCACTATCACTCCACTGGGCTGCTTCTGGCTAATACAGGTAAGACCACATGCTCCCTATAGTGCCAGCACACAGTAGGTATCTTCGGTGGGACTCTCTATATGAGCTGTTTGTAGCCACACTAGTCTTACTTCCTTCCGTGCTTTCTTGACTTCAAGCCTTTTCCAGTCAAGCAGAAAAGGAGGTGGGAGTAGGGAGGCAGCAGTTTAAGTGCCCAATAAATGCCTCCCTACCTCCTTGATCAATCTGGTCAACCGAATACCTAAAAGTTCTTTCTGTTCCAGAACAGGAGTTGATTTAGGCCAGTGTTTGATCCCCTTTCCTACCTCAATGTCCTTGAGAAATATGACACTGCATGGGATGGACTGAGACATACACCCAATTCTCCAAAGCCCTCATGGAGAATCAGCAATCGATACAGTTTATAACCCATCACAAAGGAGCAGTTAACCGTCACCGTTGGAAACCTTATCTGAACTAAAAAGTTCAAATCATGTTCCACTGTTGTTCACCGCTGAGAACCTTTGAAGGGGTTCTAGCCTGGCTGTTTGGGCCTCCATGCATAGGTATAGAGAGAAAGGTCTGTCTTCTTCATCCTTCAGTGCCAACATCAACTGTGTGTCCCCACCCAGACCAGAAAGCCTCCTTTCTGAACCACCTGGCTTCTTGGGCAGTCCTTAGGTTCTCCCACTGACGGTGCAGTTATTCATACATGGGTCTTCTCTGTCTTACTAGAATTTAACTGACCTCGGTCTTAGACCTCTTGGCAATCCTAGCACAGGATTTGGCACAAAATAAGTGTTAATGTTAGATGAGCTATGAATGAGTAGATCAACACCAGGAACCATGAAGTTCCTCAGCTGTGCCTGATAAACGTTGGCACACTGAAAACCCAGAATGTCTACGTCCAGAATCTTCGTGACTTGGGCGTGATCATTCCCATCTATCTACTCACTGAACAAATACATCCTGACTGCCTGCTGTGCCAGGCCCTGCGATAAGTCCTGTGGGGATATAAACCTGGTCTCTGTCTTCAAGGACCACACAGTTCAGTCATGGACATGAATGGTGGCAAAACACAGTCGAAAGCAATCCAGCTCATTAGAAGTCCAGACTGCATGTGGAGGAAGTCCCAAAGAGACCAAATCACTTCTCTCTGGGGAGCTCTTGGAAGGCCTCATGGTCTTCCAAGACTCCCATCTGACCTTTGACCCTTTGCTATCAACCTTCCCAAGGCTGCCCAAGCTCTTGCTGGCCCTTCCCATTTATGAACGCTGGACTGGGCAGGAGAGGTCACTCACTCTGTGTCAGGGTGACCGTAGCTGCCGCTGCAGTGGCTGTGGGTCCGAGGGCCACGGGATGGATCTCTGTGGTACTGGGCAGGCTGATGATGGTGGCCTCGCCCAGCAGGTTGCAGATGCGCTGTTGCATGGGGGTGAGCAGTACGGGGGCTACGGCTGGGCCACCGGCACCACTGCTACCTCCTGACCCTGGCCCACCAGCTCCATCTTCCTCAGTGGGCCCCGGGGCCTCGCCACCCTCCACAGCTGCCCGGACCTGGGCAACCTTGCGACGGACCTCGGTCTTGAGGTCAGACCACTTCTTCTTGACCTCGGGCAGCTCCCTGCGGCAGGTGGCCACGGCGTTAACCCTTCTCAGGATGCCGTGCCAGGCTGCGCTCTTGGCAGCCAGGGGGACCCCGGCGTTGAAGTGGTTCACCAGCAGGTGCTTCTTCAGTTCTAGTTCCTCCACGATGATCTCCACCTCTCGCTCAGAGAAGTTCATCTTCCTCTTCTTGGCTGGGACGGCCATGGCCTCTCCCTACCCTTTTTAAAAAATATATATATTACGTCCCCCTCCGCCGCCCCAATTCCTCTTCTCTTCTTTCTCAGCCTCGCCCCTCACCCACCCCCCCTCTAGGGGATAGGCCGGGCTTGCCCAAGGCCGAGCACCAGGCCTTCGGTAACCCCCCTCGCTACGCAAAGTGCGTAGGGCCAAGCACCGACCGGCCGGGCCGCTGCCAGCCAGCTGCGTAATGGCTTCCTGAATCTGCCTCTTCCGCCGGGGCGTGCGGAGATCCGCCCACTTCCCCTCGTCCCGCCTCCCAGCGCTTTTCGAGAGGAACCCGCCCTCCCGGTTGGTTGCCGCTCCAGATCACGTCGCTGACTGGCTCTCTTGCTATGTCGCTCAGCCACAGAGCCCGCCCACCCGCTGGAATCGGCCTGATCATTGGTCGGAGGGTGTGTCTGTCGCTACAGGGCGCTCCGCCCACCGAATCTCAGTCCGCTTCCATTGGAAATGGTGCTGTCGTTCGACGATCAGCATTACGACTGCTGCGCTGTTCAGTTCAGCTATGTTATTGGTGATCTGGGGAGTGAGATGATCACAACCTGGCCTCCTGCGGATGCCTCGTGCTCTCGGCCTTCGGCCGGTGGCCACTTGTTTTTAATTCCACGCAGGGGCGCACATTCTGGTCTTCAGCGACGGCTCGCGATTCCTCCTTACACAAACCTCGTTTCCCACCGGAGAGACTACGGTCCCTCCGTACCTGCCCGCTCCTCCCATCCCTGCGATTCCGAAGTCGAAGCAGTATTCCTCAATGGAAATTGGACACGGGGCCTTTCGCCTGCCAATGACAGAACCGCTGCCTATAGCGGCGTGATTTCCTCTCCTCGGCCCGGCTCAGCCAATCCCCCCGCCGCCTCCCTCGGTTTGAACCGGCGCCGGCGGAGCCGGAGTCGCCCCGCCCTTTCCATTGATTTGGGTCTTCCTGGACAGGGCCGGGCGTCTCTGGGAGGCTCCGCCCCTTTGGCTGTCCGGGTCCTGTGATTGGCCGGCGGTGCGCCTGGGGGCGTGGCCAGCGCGGCGGAGCGCGGCGGGTTGGGGTTCCCGGAAGCGGCCCCTCCCGCCACTTCGCCGGCGTCTCGGAGCGCGCGCTCGCCGTCCGAGATCCCCGGCGTGTCTCCCGCGTTCTCCTGGCCGCTCGGCGTCCCCGCCTCGCGCCCGATGGTGAGCAGCGTGTTGTGCCGCTGCGTGGCTTCCCCGCCGCCGGACGCCGCCGCCGCCTCGTCGCCCGCCTCGTCGCCCGCCTCGTCGCCCGCGTCCGCGGACCCGTGCGGCGGCGCCGTCTGCGGGGGCCCGGACCACCGGCTGCGCCTGTGGAGCCTCTTCCAGACGCTCGACGTCAACCGCGACGGCGGCCTGTGTGTCAACGACCTGGCCGTGGGGCTGCGACGCCTGGGACTGCACCGCACCGAGGGCGAGCTCCGGGTAGGCGCTGCGCACCCGCCGCGCGGGCGGGCGGGCGGTGGGGGCCGTGGCCCCTTCGTGCCCCAGAACCTCGGGGACGTCCGGGCCACAGGTCTGGGCCACGGGGTGACAGGTCACAACGACGCGGCTTCTGGGGCAGACGCTTGGAGCAAGCAGTTCTGCTGAATGGCCGCTTAGGCCGGGTGGGACCCCCGAGTGACAGTTGGACACCGTGTTGATGCCCTGGTGGGAGTCGAGTTCCTTCCTTACCTCTGTAGACGCTTAGGCCGGGGTGGGGGGAAAGGCTCTTCGTGCACAGGTGGCACCCCCTGGGCCTTCTGGTCGGCGAAAGCCCCCTCCCTGCTTGGGCCAAGTCTCAGAAGTCCACCTTTAGTCACCTCCCGACCTCAAAACTAAACTTGATGCCCTCCCCGGCCACCACCACCCACCACCGAAGGGTTCACCCATTCTCCTCCAGTGGCCCTCCTCCTCCCTTCCCCTCTCGTTTCCATACCGGCCAGTGAGCCCAGATCTGGTTCCTCTCAAAAGCACGTGGGAGTTGGGAGAAATAGGAACTGGGATTTCAGGCGGATCTGTGTCTGCGTGGGTGGTGAGGATTGACAGTTCTCGTGGTTTAGGCTCGTCCCCACTGACATGCTTATCCAGAAGGTGGGACTGCGATCCCTTGCAGGGTTGCAGATCCCGAAAGAATCTGGGGGAAAATACTTTCTAAAAGTGGAAGTATTGCACAGGTAGGAGGGGATATCAGTACTCTCCTCCAAGGGGAAGGGGGACAGAGAATGGTTGTCTCTGGCCCTGCCAGCAAGAGAAGTGCTGTCCTTTCTTTATAAGAACCTCAAGCAAAAGCTGTTTCTTCCCCCTGTCTCTCAGGGTATGTTTTTTCCTATCTGACTGTAGGTGTAGCTACTCTTTCCCAAGTATTTCATTTACTTGTGGCTTTGCTGGATTTACAACCTGGAGGACTACTGAGTACTTTACCTAATAACCTGTTTCTCTTAAGTTAGTTCATTTGGTCCACTTGTATGTATAACAATTAGAGAACTTCATAGTCAAGTATGAAATAATCTGATAAAATCCCAGAATTAAACCAATTTTTTGGTCAAGTGAGTGTACATGAGGTGTTTTTAACTCATGTCTAAAGTATCTTGGATCACCATCCAAGGTCTTTAACCTACTTAGGATCTGCCTACAAAGAAGACCAAGGGTAACACTATATAAAATAAAGTCGTAGGGTGAAGTCAAAAAAGTTTAGAGAAAAGTTAAAATTTTCTTTAAATGAGTTTTACATAAAAAGGTAGTTGTGAGCTTGATATTTTCCCATACATCTGATGAATAAATCCCTGGGAAAGGTCATCTAGCTAAACTCAGAGGGTCTTTGGTTTCTGGGCTCAGGGAGGTGTGGGCCCTGGTTTACCTTTCTGCTTCCGTGAACCTATACAGTTGACATATGCTGCTGGGTACACCAGGGGCATCTGGCTCTGGGTTGTTGTTCCTCAACGAGAGGCACAGTGTACTTGTGATTCACAGCACATCTGATATTGATTCTAATCCATTTTTTGGCAGTAAATTTCTAAGGGCAAATAAGGTGAAAGTGATTGTTTTTCTTTCCAGCTTTGAAAGAAACTTTTTTGATTAACCATATGGAGCCTGGGCCCTTGGGATCAAAAATCTTTGACTCTGTGACTGATCTAAGTGATATGAAACATTTTTTTTTAATTTTTATAGTATATGGATTTAGTATGGACTCTGTTTCTACAACTCCTTCAGCTTTTGAATAAGTGAAATTATCATACAGCTTTGAAACTGGAAATGACCCATTTCATTTGTTTATTATCCGTTTATTAGTCCTATGGCAAACAGTTTAAGTATTAAGAGAATCTGCCTTTTTGTAAGTAACTGGGCAACAGGAAGGCACTCTGCCTCATGAACCCCCATACCACTTCCTGTTGAAATACTATCAGTGTTAGCTACATAAAGAAAAAGCAGTGCTGTAGTTTTAAGCCAAAAGAGAATTTGGGGGCCCTTGGGTTAGAAATGGTCATCTGGCATGGGAACAGACGTTGGAAAACGCATACTCAAACTTTGACAGCTGCTTCATATGACCCTGAGGATCAGTCTGAGATGCTAGGGTTTCTCAGGAATCAGCTAGGAGTGCTTAACAGTGGGTGATGGGTGAAACGAAGGCCACGTGACTATATACAAGGCCTCTTGCTAGCTTACAACGGGTTGGGTCAGGTTTTCTTTAGAAATGAACCAGCTATTTTTGGTATCTGCCCTTTTTTCAGAAGAATTGGAACAGTCTAAGAAAAATGACTTAAAACGGAGGTGGGCGGAGAAACTTGTGGCAGCCAGCTAGAGAAATTTTCTTTATAGAGGGCATGTGAGCAAGGAGCCCTTCCTGGGACAAAAGAAGAGAAGGGTCCATTGAAGAAAAAAAAGATGACGACAGCGGTAGTGACTTTGGGAAATGAGGCTTCAGCTGGAGCTAATTATAGCATTGCCTATTTAAGGCATTTTCATGTGACCAAACAAAATCTTTGTCTTAAAACAAATTTAAAACATAGGTTGGAACTTGGGCAGCCAATTAAAGGAAGAACGCAAGCCGGATTAGACGTAAACAGTTGTCCCTTTAGCTGAGGCTTGTGGGGCTCTTCTAAGGGGCCAGTGTTTAATGTGGGTGAGGATTCTAGAAGATGGTGTGATTTGCTGATTTACAGACTTGTATATGCACCAGCTATTTAAGCCTCAAGAACTTTGTAAAATAGACAAGACAATGATTTCACCCCTTTCTACAGAGGAAGGAACAGAGGTTCAGAAAGACTATAAAACGACCTCAAAACTCATTTGACCACTAAGGAATTAGACCAGAGAAAGAACTGGAACCATCTTCCGATTCTTGCTCTACTCTCTAACTATACCAGCTGTTTCTGAGAGACATCAAAAGAGTTCCAGTGAAGGCTTTTGGGAGAATGTGAGAAAGTTGAGGAGAGATCCATTTAGAACCTGGGAATAACATCTGTTATTCCCAAAATAGATTTCAAGATTATCCAGAGATTATCCTGTCAAAGAATGAGAATCTGCCCTGCCCTAATTCTCTCCTTGACCTGAGCAGTGTACGTGAGGCAATCTCTGTTGATTTGAAATAATTGAATATAGGATCATTAAGGTCAAGTTGGTATTGCTTAATCAAACAGTACTGTTAAACTGCCTTTTAAATGTGTTGCCATGGAGGGGGAAGGTTTTTACCTAAATAGCCAGACTTAGATTAAGACAGTCTATAGAAAAAAAGAGCCTTTTTCATTGAAAAGGAATAGCATTATTTGGTATAATATGATGGCCCATTAGAAAAAAAAAAAAGAATGTTATTTGCAGCTTGGATTGAGTTCATACACTAAACTGATTGTTATATTGTTTCACAACTGGTTCCTGGCATGAAGTAATTATCAAGATGAGAAATTGTTTTTAAGAAGATTTTTAAAGAATTAGTTGGTGTTTGAAAAGGTGGAGTCAGGTACCCTGATCCTAAAACCAAGTAATAAATGAGAATATAGCAGATTAGGCCTGATCTGGAGCTTCAGTTGGGTGAGTTCCTTTGATGTTCAAAGAGTCATTAATTGTTGAAAACGCAGGGGAATGAGAGGAACAAATATTTTGCTGGTATTTATTTCTAGTCCATCTGAGTATAGCCCCACGTTCAGTTCAGTGAACAGAACTATTGTTGCAGGTCTAGGGCCATGCCACCCTGAACAAGCCCAATCCCGTCTGATCTTGGAAGCTAAGCAGGGTGGAGCCTGGTTAGTACCTGGATGGGAGATCACCTAGGAAGACCAAGTGCTGTAGGCGTTAAAAAAAAATAAATAAGGGATTGTGAACTCACAAGGTCCTTGGCAATCTGTGAGGTCAACCAAGGGCTGCCTCTCTTAAGAAAGAGAGAGAGAGAGAAATAAAGAAAGACCTGATCCCCATTCACCCCAAGTTTTACCTTAAGGAACAGCACACAAAAGTGATGCAAGGGCCCTTTAAGTATCTGAAGACAGCTATCTAATCTTCTCGTGCCCTCGGCTGCTGTAAAAACATGCACTTCTCATGCACTTCTCACGTGATAAGCTGTCCACACCTTTCATGGTCCCTCATCTGAGGCAGTGCACCGTGGGAGTTTAGAGTATAGACTTTTCGTTGGAAACACTACACTAAGTGAAAGAAGCCAGTCAGAAAAGACCACATCTTATGTGATCCATTTATATGAAAGTCCAGAACAGGGAAAGCTACAGAGACAGAAAGTAGATTACAGGTTGCCTAGGCCTGTGAAGGGAGGAGAGTGGAGAGATAGGAAAGTGATAACCAGAGGTTTGGGATTTCTTTTTGAGGTCATCAAAATATTCCAAGGTTGACTGTGGTGACGGCTGCACATATCTGTGACTGCTAAAAACCATTGAATTGTACACCTAATGGTGATTTGTATGATAGGTGAATTTATCTCAATAAAACTACTTTTATTTTTGTTTTAATTTTATTAAATTTATTGGGGGTAACATTCATTAATAACTATATAGATTTCAGGTATACAGCTTCATAATAGGACATCTGAGTACTCTATTGTGTACTTACCACCTGAAGTCTGGTCTCCTTTGGTCACCACATATTTCATCCCCTTTACCCTCTTTGTCCGCCCTGACCCCACTTCCAGTTACCACCCCTCTGGTAACTACCATTCTCTTGTCTGTATCTATGAGTTTGTTTTAAATCCCATGTATGAGTGAAATCACATGGTTCTTGTCCTTTTCCATCTGATTTATCTCACTTAGCATAATCCTCTCAAGATCCATGTCATTTCAAATGGCAATATTTCATCTTTTTAGGGCTGTGTAGTATTCCATTGTGTATTCGTACCACATCTTTATTAAATCATCCTTTGATGGGCTTCTAGTCAGTTTCCATCTTTTAGCTGTTGTAAATAATGCTGCAGTGAACATAGGGGTATATATATCTTTACAAATAAGTGTTTTCAGATTTTTTAGGTAAATACCCAGAAGAGAGATTGCTGGGTCATATGAGCTATATTAATTTTTTGAAGAAACCTCCATACTATTTTCCATAGTGACTGCACCAATTCACATTCCTACCAGCAGTGACCGAGGGTTCCCATTTCTCCACGTCCTGTCCAAAACTTATTTCTTGTGTCATTGACAATAGCCATTCCAACAGGTGTGAGGTAGTATCTCATTGTGGTTTTGATTTGCATTTCACTTATAACGATGATGATGATGATGATGATGTTAAGCATCTTTCATGTATCTGTTCACCATCTGTATGTCTTAATTGGAAAAGTGTCTTTTTGGGTCCTCTGCCTATTTCTTAATCAGATCGCTTTTCTTGTTGAGTTATGTGCGTTTAGGATGTTATTAGCCCCTTTTCGTAGGTGTTGTTTGCAAATATCTTCTCCTTTTCAGTTGGTTGCTTTTTTGTTTTGAGGATGGTTCCTTTTACTATGCAGGAGCTTTTTAATTTATGTAGCCTCATTCGTTTTTTCTTTCCTTGACTTTGGGGTCAAAAATCCCCTCTGAGACCAAGGTCAGTAAGTTTAGTTCCAGTGTTTTCTTCTATGTATTTTATTGTTTCAGGTCTTATATTCAAGTCCTTAATCCATGTGGAGTTAATTTTTGTGTATGGTGCCAAATAGCAGTTTAGTTTCACTCTTCTGCAGATGGCTTTCCAGTTGCCCAGCACCATTTACTGAAGAGACTCTCCTTTCTCAGTTGTATGTTTGTCAAAAATTAGTTGCCCTTATATATGTGTGGGCTTATTTCTGGGCTCTCAGTTCTATTCCTTTGGCCTGTGTCTGTTTTTCTGCCAATACCATACTGTTTTGATTATTATAGCTTTGTAGTACAGTTTGAAGTCAGGGAGTATGATACCTCTGGCTTTGTTATTTTTTCTCAAGATTGCTTTGGCTATATGGGGTCTTTCATGAAAAATGCCTTTGGGATTTTATTGGGGATTGCATTAAACCTGTATATTGCTTTAGGTAATAATGGCCAGTTTTACAATGTTAATTATTACAATCCATGAACACGGAGTATCTTTCCATTTCTTTGTGTCTCCTTCAGTTTTTTTCCAACAATGTCTTATAGTTTTCAGTATACAAGTCTTTCACCTCCTTCGTTAAATTTATTCTTAGGTATTTTATCCTTTGTGTTGTAATTGTAAACGGGATTGTTTTATTTTCCTTTCTGATATTTTTTTGTTAATATATACAGAAACACAATGGATTTCTGTATATCGATTTCATATCCTGAAACTACTATATTTGTATACTGTTTTTAATAGTTTTGACGGAGTCTTTAGGGTTTTCTATATATAGAATAATATCATCTGCAAATGGTGAGTTTTACTTCCTCATTCCCAGTTTGAATGTCTTTTATTTCTCTTTCTTGCGTAACTGCTCTGGTTAGGACTTTCCATACTATATTGAATAACAGTGTCAAGGGAGGGCATCCTTGTTGTTCCTCATCTTAGATGACAAGTTTTCAATTCTTCATCATTGAGTATATTAGCTGAGGATTTGTCAGATGTGGCCATTATTATAGTGAAGTACTTTCCTTCTCTACCCATTTTATTGAGTGTTTTAATCATAAATGGATATTGTATCTTGTCAAATGCTGTTTCTGCATCTATTGATCTGATCATATGATTTTCATCTTTTGTTAATATGTATCACATAGATTGATTTGTGGATGTTGAATCATCCTTGTATCCCTAGAATGAACCCCACCTGATAGTATCCCTTTAATGTATTATATAAAATTTGCTAGTATTTCATGTAGGATTTTTGCATTTATGTTCATCAGAGATACTGGCCTGTAATTTTCTTTTTTTATGTTGTCCTTTCCTGGTTTTGGTATCTGGGTCAAATTGGCCTCATATTCCCTTATCAAATTTTGGAAGAGGTTGAGAAGGATTGGTATTAAATTGTCTTTGAATGTTTGGTAGAATTTACCAGTGAAGCCATGTGGTCTCGGACTTTTTTTTCATTGGGGGGTTTTTGATTACTGTTTCAATTTTCTTACTAGTGATCAGCCAGCCGTTCAGGTTTTCCCATTTATGGTTAAGTTTAGGAAGGTTTTATATTTTTAAAGAATTGGTCCATTTCTTCTAGGCTATCAAATTTGGTAGCATATAGCTTTCATAATATTTTTATATATTGTAACTTCTCTCTCATTTCTGATTTTATTTATTTGAGTCTTTTTTCCTTCATGAGTTTAGCCAGAGGTTTGTCAATTTTATCTTTTCAAAAAAAAAAAAAAAGCTTTGTTTTTATTAATTTTTTTCATTGTCTTTTTGTTTATTTCATTTATTTCCACTCTGATTTTTATTATTTCTTTCCTCCTACTGACTCTGGGCTTTGTTTGTTCTTATTTTTTCTAGCTCTTTAAGGTGTAATGTTACGTTGTTTGAGATTTTTCTTGTTTCCTGACTTTTCTTGTATGCTGGAATGCTATAAGCTTTCCTCTTACTACCCCTTTTGCTGCGTTTCCCCGCATTTTGATGTGTAGTATTTTCATTTTCATTTGTCTCTATATATCTTTTGATACATTCTTTTATGTCTTCTTTGACCCAATAATTGTTCAGTAGCATGTTGTTTAACCTTCACATATTTATGGTTTTTTCAGCTTCCTGCTTGTACTTGATTTTCAGTTTCACACCATTGTGGTCAAAAGATATGCTTGATATGATTTCAATCTTATTTAGTGAGGCTGGTTTTGTGTCCCAACACATGGTCTGTCCTTGAGAGTGTTCCATGTGCACTTGAGAAGAATGTATATTCTGTCATTTTGGATGGAAAGTTCTATAACTTGCAATTAAGTCCATTTGGTCTGATGTGTCATTTAAGGCTGGTATTTCCTTATTGATTTTCTGGCTAGGTGATCTATCCATTGCTTTCAATGGGGTGTTCTGGACTCCTACTATAAGTGCATTTTTGTCAGTTTCTCCCTTAATTCTTTTAGTAGTTGCCTTATATATGTTGGTGCTCCCAGGTTAGACACATATGTATGGATAACAGTTATTTCTTCTTGATGAATTATCTGTCCCCTTTATCCTTACAAAATGTCCATTTTTGTCTCTTATTACCTTTTTCATTTTGAAATATATTTTGTTTGATATAAGTACTGCTACACCCACTTTCCTCTGGATGCCATTTGCTTTAAGTACCATTCATTCCCTCAGTTTCATTTTGAGCCCATGTTTGTCTTTGGAGCTGAGATGAGTCTCTTGCTGACAACATATAGTTGAGTCCTATTTTGTAATCCATCTTGTTACTCTGTGCCTTTTGATTGGTGAGTTCAGTTCCTTTACATTTAGGGTGATTATTGATATATGGACTTACTACAGTGATTTTATCTTTTGTTCTCTGGTTGCTTTCTATCTCCATCATTTCTTTTCCCTTGTGATTCTGACGGCTATTTAGTTTGATGGTTTTCCATGAATTTTTTCTTTGTTTCTCTTTTTTTATGTTTTGTGTCTCGGCTCTGGATTTTTATTTAGTGGTTACCGTCAGATTTCTGTAAAAGGTCTCATACCTACAATACTCCATTTTTTTTGATTGCCTCTTATCTTCATTCACCTGTACCTATTCAATTCTTTCCTCTTCTTCTTACATGATTTTGTTGTCACAAATTAGCCCTGTTTATGTTTTGTGCATTTGTTCCCAAACTGCAGTAGTTTTAGTTATTTTAATGCTCCTTTTCCCTTCAACTTTTATGATATAATTGTTTAATATCCTATTCTGTATTAGATTTGCAGTTTCTTGCCTCTTCCTGCCTGTCTGTTAATCACCTTACTCAAAAGTTATGTATACTTTTGTCTTTTTGTTTCTGGTAGAAGAGCTCCTTTCAACATTTCTTGTAGATCTTGTGGTGGTAAATTCCCTCAGCTTTTGTTTGTCTGAGAAAGCTTTTATTTCTCCTTCGTACCTGAAGGATAATTTTGCTGGATTTATTATCCTTGGCTGATGGTTCTTTTTCAGTATTTTGAATATTTCCTTCCACTCTCTCCTATTGTGAAATTTTCTCCTGAGAAATCCAATAATTACCTAATGGGGTTTTCTTTGTAGATTATAGTTTCTTCCCCCTCTCCCCTGCTCCCCAGCCACACCACTGCCACCTTGAGAATTCTTTCTTGGTCATTAATTTTTGGAAATTTGAATAAAATGTGTCTTGGAGAAGCTCTTTTTTTTTTTTTGGTATTAATATAATTAAGTATTCTGTTTTCTCTGTTGTAAACTTCAGTTATTTCCATAGCCTTGGAAAGTTCTCGTCAATTATTTATTTGAGTAGGCTCTCTGTTCCCTTCTCTTTCTCTTCTTCTGGTATACCTATTTCAATTGCTCTTTCTGATGTAGTCAGATGTTTCTCATATTGTTCTTTCATCTTTTTTAACTCTTAGTTTTCTCCTTCCTCCTGGGTAATTTCTAGATTTCTGTCATTGAGTTTGCTAATTCCCTTTTCCACTTAGTCTGCTCTATTTCCAGAGGTCTCTATAATGCATTCCTCATCTTATTTATTGAGTTTTTAAGCTCCAGAAATTTTATTTTTTTTTCCACAGTTTTGATATCTTTGGTAAAGTACTCCTTTTGTTCATTAATTTTATTCCTGAAGTCATTGAACTGCCTTTCTGAGTTTCCTTGTATATCATTGAGTTTTTTCATAACGGCAATCTTGCATTCTCCATCATCTAAATCAGTCTTCCATGACTTTGCATTTGGATTTTGGAGACTTTTCATTTTCTTTCTGCAATCCCAAGTTACCTTGGTGTAGTTCATGGTATTAGGTGGATTGTTTCTCTGTCTCTGCATTGAGGTGATCTTTTTGTTGTCGTTCAGATACTGTTTTGCGCTCAACAATTCAGCAGGTTGATAGGGTACTTTCTTTTGTTTTTCAGTAAATGTTGTTATAATGCAAATTCTTGTTTTGTCTGAACTATTTGCGCCTCTGGGATTGCTGTAAAGTGTTGTCATTCAGTTAAGGAAAATGCCATGTACCCACTGGGATGGTGGAGTCCCCTCTGAACAGCTTGCTTCTCTGTGGTGGGGCAATGTGGCAGACGATAGAACTGGTTTTGCTAGCTCCCAGAGTCACTTCCTTCTCCCACTTTATTTTGGACTTTATCAGGCTCTATCGGAGGGTGTGTGGGAGAGGACAGAGTTCGTATCTCATGGCTCTGCTTCCCCTTCCAGCAATGGCTGTCTCCATCATTGTATAGTTTAAAGGTTCCCAGCCACCTCTACCCGGTTGTGAGAATGGGCAGTGGGGAAGGGAGATGCCTTTTGCAAGAGGTGAACTGCTTCTGCCCCTCTTACTCTCCAGGCCATAGTGTGAGGGCTGCAGTCTGACTTCTCCCTCACTACCACGCTTGCTGGAGCTGCAGGGAACACCGAATGTGTCTGCAGGCATTGTCCCTGCCCTTGCCCCTGTCCTGCCTCCCCTACTCATCCTAATACGCCCACCTTTAAATGTCCCAACGTGTGGATCTTTCAGGTGCATTTGTGTGTTGAGCAGGGATCTTTGTTGCATTTTAGTTGTCTAGCTTGTTGTAAATTTAAGGGGAGAAATGATGGAGTCTTCTCACTCTGCCATGATGCTGATGTCACCCCCAAAACTGTTTTTTTTTTTTTAAACAGTACTGTCTAAGCTTTGTGATATAAACCTGGGTTCAAATATTGTCTGCCATTTGCTACTCATGTGACCTTGAACAAGTTACTCAGCCTCTCCAGGTATCAGGTTCCTTATCAGAGACAGGGTGTCCTGAGTGCCCGCCTCATCAGGTTGTTGTGGGGCTTAAATTAGATGCAGTATATAAAGAGCCTCGTACAGTGTCTGACACACAGGTGTTTAACACAATGACCTTTTCCCCCGTTGAGTCTTTGAAAACAAGATGCCCAGAATTGGTCATAATCATTTACATTTTTCCCGTGTTGCTTAAGTGAAAAGTGGAATAGAAGGGAGGAGAAAGTCTGGGGATGTCAGTATAAAGGGTCTTCCACACTCTGCTATTGTGGAATAGGGTCAGTATAAAGCCCCCCAGGTAGAGCACCTTCTCCTTCCAGCTGAGAGGCCTGCAGCAGTTTGGGGAAGAAAATGTGGCTTTCAGAGAGCCCAGGTCCTATAGACATTAGGAAAATTAAAACAGAAAAAGAAACCCCTGTGCGAGGAGATTTGAGTTCACTTTGAAGTGAAAATGGAAACTTCAAGTAGAGCTAGGTTAAAACCCTTGGAGATTACCTCTCAAACTGCATTATTTTGCAGAAGTGGGCCTGAGGCTTAGAGGCCACACTGGTTGAAGACAAAGCCAGTAACAGAACCCAGGATTTTGACTCTGTCCAGTTCAATATCCACTCCCTCCTACTATGGCTGTGGGTACCTAACTAGCCCCTAAAACTTGGCAGCATTTGTATTCACAGCTTATGACATGGCCATATTTGTGCATGACATGACCTCAGCATTTTAAGCCCCCTGATGATGCTCAGGAAGCAGCAACTGAAATGATAGGTACACTCTTCTAATATGAAATATAAAAGACTCGACATAATACCTAAAAAAAAAGATACCTTAAAGATGCACCTTCCTTTGAAGTGAATAAATGAATAACAAAGGTAGGGCTTAAGGAGCTTCTTATCTGCTTTAAACTCTTGGCCTGGCTTTGCAGGAAGCTTGAATTTCCCAGGACCACAGTGGAAACTGGAGATGATGGTGGCTGTCCCTGTTCCTGCTGTGGCTTTATGAAGCTTCCATGGTCCATCAACACTGGGCCTTGGGCCTGTTTTTGTCCAGTGCTCCTTCCCCTTGGCTGGAGTCTGATCTGGCTCGAAGACACAAAATGAACCACCTACACTGTGAGAAAATCCTCAAAACCACAGAAATGCTAGTGGTGGGGGGAAAAGTGGGCAGAGGGAAGGTAAGTGCACATCACCAAGATTAACCACAAACTTAAATCCTTGCCCGTAGGTCTGACTCAATTGAATAGTCCTATTGGTTAAAACCAGCCAGCCACTGTGCCCACCTTTCGTCAACCTGGTGCCCTTTTCCCCATCTCACATGCAAAACGCTGCTGTCACCTTTGATTAATGCCATTAGATTGAGTTTGAATACATAGGACATTAGAACTGGAAAGGTTTTCAAGGTTTATCCAGTTCAGTCTCCACGTTTTGCTGCCCAGAGAGGTTAAATGACTTGTCCAGGGTCCTGTAGAGGCACTGGAGGGGGGAAGATGTCCTTGTTGCACCCCTTAGTGATGCATTCATGGACATGATTAACTATTTTTTCCTTTTTTCATTCATACCTTGAGTGTGTTCTTTTTGATCATCTCTTCTTTACCTGTATACAGAATAAAGATAGCATCTGGCAAATAGTTCTAAGCTATGAAATGCCTTTTCTAAGAGCTGGCTTGGTTTAAACCAGTTACACTTACGCAGACTTTCCCCAGCTCTTCTTTGCATCCTCGGCAGCCCCGATGTTTTGTTGCTGAAGACAGCTATTGGGTGGGTTCCCACCCTGGCCCCGCTCTCTTCTCTCTACACTCCTCCAGTACAGAGCAAGCAGCTGCTGAGAGCTGTGTTTGCATTCATTCAGACAGCCTCAGCTTTAGGGTGCGATCTGGAGATCACTTTTTAAGGAACTGAAAACATTTAGTATTGCTTTAATAAACCAGCTGGTTTGCCTCTGCACGTGGGAGATGGGAAGGTATGAATGAGGGTAAAATGCCTGTGACAGGCCGGCTGACCATGTGCCAGTGGTTTGGCTGCCACGGATTAGTTGAGAAATTTCTGATTATTTTAAGTGATTGGGTTTTTTCAATATCATATTCTTCCCCTCCCCTTTACACTTGACATATAGTTATCCTGAAGCAGATTCAGGCTGTCATTTAAGAGCAGAAAAAGAATAGAAATTATGCTGGGTTTCTATGTGGTCTCTCTCTGCTTCTGCAAAACTTTAGTTTACATGTTAAATCTCAAAATGGCACACATAACCCAACTAAAACTAGGTAATTTTGTACACACTTAACTTTCTTTTAGATAAAAGAAAAAAAAAGATATCTTTGTAAGTAGGCATTGACCTTAAACTTGGGACCTCGATGGGAACTGGCTTTTTACCAGCAGTAAGCAGGAGCCATCCAAGAGACTTCTCCGTGCAGTGCACTTCTCCTTCTCTTCTGCAGTCACGGGAGTTTCCTTCAGGGAGTTTTTGCCTAAGCTAGACAGTTTTACTTCCTAAAGTGGAAATAGATAGAGGGGGTTTCCCCTTTTTCATCACTGTAGTTGTCATCCTTGCTACCTTGATTTCATTTGTGCCAAATGAGGCGAGCACCTGGCTCCTCTTCTTTGTCTAACTGCAGGCTGAGTCACTGGCCGAAGGCTATGCTGTCCTCCTACGGTACATTCTGCAAGCCAGCTGCCATCGAGCCACTCAGGACAGCACGTAGGATCTAAACATTTAAATTCTCCAGTCAATTCATGTCAGAGGAGATGGATGGTCACCTGCTGCACTTGTGTCTCTGGAATAACAAACCAGGACCATATATCAGTGTGTAAAAGAGATTGTTCTGTACTGAATTATTTTTAAACATTATGTATCCCCCTTGCACACTTTTAAGCTGACTTCTGAAGTTTTTTGACATAAGTTTAATAGCCACAGAGGGTATGATTTCTGGCATGCTGTATTTCTGCTTTAAATGTTTTTATTTGTCTGTCGGTTTTGGTTCCGGTCAAAACCCTAGAGTTTTGCACGTTCGACTCATTGAATTTATTGCAAATGTCCTCCATGTAATCTAATTGGCCCAGCCAGTCCTCACTTTCAAATCAAATCAGCCTGGCTTCCTGTCAAATAAAATCTGGCTTCATTTCTCAATCTTTAAAAAGTGTTAATAGTCATCCCTCTGACAACATGTCTTCTGAATATTATAATAATTCTAAGATAGATAGGCAGTTAAGAAATTAAAATGGTAGACGTGAGACGTGGAGCATTGCCCTGGAGTGGCTTGTGGGGAGCAATGCCTCATACAAGATTCCCTCAGGTGTATCCACTTGTCCTTCAGTGTGATGCTCCAGGGCCACTTATCCCCTGGGCCGGTGGTCCCCATCCTTTTTGGCAGCAGGGACCAGTGTGAGAATCTGATGCCTGATGATCTGAGGTGGAGCTGAGGCTGTGATGCTGGCTCTGGGGAGTTTTTGTATGCTTGAAAAGTCTTCTTTTACCTTCCTTTTGGATGGTATTTTTCTGGGTATAGAATTCTGGGTTGTTCCTGATGGGAAGTCCCCTGTCATTCTTACCTTTGTTCCTTTGTATGTAATGGGTATTTTTTTCTCTAGCCGATTTTAAGATTTTCTTTTTTATTACTGATTTTCAGAAATTTAATTGTGATGTGCCCTAATGTAGGGTTTTTTTTTCTTCCTTTTTTGATGTTTTTTATGTTTGGGTTCCTTGAGCTCCTTAGAACTGTGGATTTGTAATTATCAATAAAGTTGGGAGGCTATTTTTTTCTGTCCCCACCTTCCTAGAGTAGTTTTGTGTATATTAGCCTTCGTAGTGATTCTCTCGAGGCTCACTGATGCTCTGCTCATTTTTTGGTTTTGTTGTTTTCTCTATGTTTAACTTGGAAAATTGCCATTGCTGTATCTTCAAGTTCATTGTTTCTTCTGTATCATTTAATCTGCTGTTAAAACTAGTGTATTTTTTATCTTAGACATTGTAGTTTTCATCTAGAGTATCTGCAGTGTCTCTGTGTATCATGATCTTCCTGCTAATTTCTTGAGCACATGGAATACCATGATGACTTTTAATATCCTTGAGTACTAATTTTATCCTTATGTCATTTCTGGGTCAGTTTCGGTTGATTGTTTTCTGTCCTCATTATGGGTCATCTTTTCCTGCTTCTTTGCGTTCCTGCTAAATTTTTGTTGGATCTTATCTTTTTGATTCCTGGGTATTTTTGAATTCCTATAAATGTCCTTGAGATTTATTCTGTGATGCGATTTTTTGGAAACAGTCTGAGCCTTTTAGGGCTTTTTAAAGCTTTGTTAGGCAAGAACAGCATTTACTGTGGGGCTAGTTTTGCCTCACTAGGCAAAACCCTTGGAGTACCCTACCCTTCCTGAACCTCACTATGTTATGAGGTTTCCACTCTGGTGAGAACAGGAACTGTTCTTAGTGCTGTGATGCCTTTGGATAGTTCTTTTCCCACGCTCAGACAGTTTCCTCACTTGCATGTGCTGTGACTCAGAGGGGCCTTCAGTAGATCAGAACTTGCTCTTTGTGCAGCTCTCTCCTGTGTGGTGCTCAGTTCTGAAGATTCTATCTGCCCTGCCTTCCTTGGCCCTCCGGTTCCATCTCTTCAACATGGGAGACTGGTGGCCCCTGCCCCTGCCCCACCCTCTACACCAGCCAGAAAGCTGGGCTCACCTCATTTGTATGGATCTCTCACGAGTCACTTCCTTCCCTGCCTGATGTCCAATATCTTGAAAACCATCGTTTCATATATTTATTCTGGAAGTTTGTTATTGGCAGGAAGCTAAATTGGTCCCTGTTACTCCATTTGGCCAGAACCCCCTGGATTCATAACTCAGTTTTGCGATATGTAGGAATCCATTAAATTAAAAGCCAGTAACCAACTGAACATGGGATTTCTCTTATGTTTGTAGGTGGGCACCCAAGACATCACTGTCTCCTCCATTTCACCAGACTTTTAGTGCCTAAAAACGAGACTCATCTTCATGAAAGGATTACCTACTTAGGATTTTTGGCTCTGAACTAGCTTTTTAGTTAGTATTATTTAAAAAAAAAAAATCAGCTGAGTAAATTTGGAGACCTAATTGGCTTTAATAAGGAAATCATGAATTGGGCAGCATCCCATCTAGCAAGGAGACAGGCGCTCCAAGGAGTTGTTTAAAATGGATTGTTTTTAGAGGAAGAAGGGTAGGACAAGGGAGCTATTAACAAAAAAAAGAAGGGATTATTTTTAATCCAGGATGGCTTCTTTGAGGGGTGGGCGGCAGGTGTTTTTAACATGAAGATTGCCTCTTCTTTCTGTGGGGAACGGAGAGGGCCCACTTAACAGATTACCTTACAGTTGCTTGACCAGAACATTCTGGAGTGGTTGATTAAAATTATTACATCTCTGGGAGAGGTGGAAACTGCAATTAGGTCAAATACTCAATCTAGGTTCAGTGTCATGGGCTTTTAGCACAACTGACGCCATTTTGGGCCTGTGGGTTTCTCTTTAGCAGTATTAACACTACTTAGTTGCTAAGTGGGCTCCTGTTTTGCTGGTTGTGCTTTTGAATCTCTGGGTTTCCTTTGTTAAAGGAACCAGGGACCCAAGTACACTGAGACACTTACAAATTGAAGAAAAAAACAAAAGACTACCAGATTAAGGGCATACCACAAATGAAGGATAATTAGGACAGTGCCCAATTTGAAAACAAAACAAAAAGCTACTTAGTTGCACGAACTCACTATTTTCTAGATAATGATAATAAAAGAGCTAATAGGTCTAAAGAGCATCCAAACCTATAGAATAGTGTTTGTTTGTTTTTAGGCAAGGCAACCCTTGGTTCACCTCACAGATTGCAGTGACCATCTTACTGTCCCTTCTTATGTTTTCTTTTTAAATAATTGTCATATGTATGCCTGGCAATACATGCTCATCATTCAGTTTCACGGATATGAGGATATTCAGTGAAAGTAAATATCTCATCTGCCTTTCTCCCTTCAAACTCGCAAGTGCCCTCCCTGCCCCAAACCATCTCTTCAATTTTATTGTGTCTTTCCAGAGATATTTTCACATATACAAAACCTAGAAATAAATGACAGCATGTTATCTATCCCCTTTCTTCTACACCTTGCTTTTTTCATTTAACAAGATATTTTCAAATTGTTCCATAGTAATGTTAACCTAAAAATAAAAAGCCAAAGTAAGAGGCAACAAGCATGTATTTGAGACCCAAAAGAATAGGTATCCAGGAAGCACTGATTCAGACAAAAACCCAAATAGTGTTCCAGTTTGGAGGTAAAAGCAAGGGGTATTTATGAGAAAGGGAAGGGGAATAATTACCAGAATAGAAGGAACAAATTTTTATGTGTGCTTTTAAACTAAGGAAGGAATTTCTATATGTGCAGATAAACTAAGGTGATAATGCTAATTCTAAAGATAGCTTTAATTAACCCAGTCCAAAGGTTATTTTCTCCATTTTTAACATTTCAAAGGTTTGAGGAGTAAGGCCCACAAGGCAGTTCCATGGGGTTGGCAGCTCTGATTCCTTTTTGAAGTGGCTCCATTTATATTATCTTTCACAATAGTACATACAGAGAGCTGCCTTGTTTTTTTTAACAGCAGCTGCACAGGGTCCCTTTGTATGGGTGTGCCATAATTTATGTACCCATTCCCCTTTTAAGGGACTGAGTTCTTTCCAAACTTGTGCTGTTATAAGCAAGGTTGCAAAAATATAACCCTTATATTTGATCACATATATAGCATATATATGTATATACAAATTTCTCACATGTGCAAATATACCTACAGGATAAATTGCTTACAGTAGAATTGCTATGTCAAAGGGCTTGTGTTTTTAAAGTATTGGTAGCTGGGACTAAATTGCTCTTCAGAGAGGTCATACTGATACACTCACTCATAGCAACATATGAGGGTGCGCGGTTCCCCATACTCTTCCTGACACAGTTTATTAAACTTTTTCATGTTTGTTTTTAAAATAATGGTTATGAACACTTTCACAGGGTCACCTTTGCAAGGGATGATGGTAGCTGGTCCCTGCATTTGTCTGCTAGTAAATTAAACAAATGAGCAAAAATTAATTTCCTTTTGTCTAGAGACTTAATTGGTGCCTGGTTTTGGTTACCAAGGATAGAAACATCTGTCACTTGTTCCTGTCTCCAAGCAGCTCACCGTGTATAGGGAGGCAAGGGAGGAGTGCGTTATGTTATAGTAGTTGAAAAGAATGGCATCACGGAACAAGGAGAGTGTTGCTAGGTGTCAGGAGATGTTGCCAGGGACTTTTGATCATGTTTAACTTGATGGTAAATGTCATCCCAGAAACAACCTGGCGGAGCAAAGGAAGTTGGGCTCCTGCAGACCCGCCAGCACCGGGTGGATCGGTGAGCCTGGAAGCTCATCTGGAGGTTGCCATCGGCTCCTCCCTGCAGAAGTACAGGGCTGCAGGCAGGGAATCGGCCGCCTGTGATTGGAGGGATGTTGTTGGTTGGGATAATGAACTTGGTAGTGTCGACAGAGGTGATTGGCCGCGCCCTGCTGCAGTGAGAATGCAGGCTGGATGCTCGGGTCCTGCTTGTGTGATGATCATTAGTTGAGCAAAGACACTTGAATAATTGAGAGCTCGAAGTTGCTTCTGCCTCTGGGAAAGGTCTATTGGGCTATTGCTTTTACCTTTTTTTTTTTTTTTAAAAAAGCCCAACATTTGATCACCACCGTTCACCTACAGAAGTGAGTTTTCATTGAAGAAGCTGCAGCTGCTCTCCTCGTTGCCAGCAGCCCGGCGGGGCTCTTACGCTGGGCTACTTCTCAGGCCAGGCACGACAGCAGTGCTAGCACATTTGAAAGAGCAGGAAACAGCCTCTGCATGCAGAGCTTCCAGCCTTCCAACTCCCCAGGCTAGTCTTCCAAGCGCCTGTGTAGCCAACGACCCTTGATATTGTGGTCACATCCCTCCATAAAAGTGACCAGTCACCGTCGGCGACGTTGGGAGAAAGCCGTGATGTTGCAGATGCTGTGGCATTTTCTGTCCAGCTTTTTCCCGAGGGCTGGGTGCCAAGGCTCCAGAGAAGGAAATGATAACGAAGTCAGAGGCACCCCAGCTCCTGCTCGGGGGGAGCAGATGTCCAGCTTTTTGGGGAAACAGGACGGAAGGTCTGAGGCCAGCGAAAAGAGACCCACCATTTTGCTGGTGGTCGGACCTGCTGAGCAGTTTCCTAAGGTAACGATAACCCCAAAAGGACCTCATAGTTTAGGAGCTGGTCTAGGAACATTTTCCTGGAAAAAGCTGGATTGTGGGGAGGAAGAGAGGACTTCTAAGTCAGTCAGTTTGGTGTTGGGGACCAGGGAGAAGAGTTAGACAAGAAACCCAAAGCTTCAGAATCTTTCTGAGGCCACTGTAAGAGCTTTATTACCTTATTATGACCTCTTCTGTGTGGCCATCTGGGGCAGGAAGGTCAAAGCATTAGATTTGCCTGAAATTTGTCCTTTTGGCCCCAGAAAGCTATTTGAAAGTAAGGGACAAACGATTACAGTGTGTCTCATGTCTTAGCATATCTGAACAACGTAGGGAGGACCCAGCCAGCTAAGCAGGCGACAGAGTGAACCTTCAAAGTTGAACCCAGGGCCAGTTGGGCAGGGTCAGCCTATTCTGCATTCAGAGGTCAGACCCCTTACCTTGGTAGGCAGAGGGTCTTTGGGGCTGGGAGGAAGGGAGTGGGTGGTCAGAGGAGAGGCTGGAGTCTCAAGGTGCAGGGCTGGTGCCTCTCTTGGGTCTGCGGGTCTGTGAGTGCCATCCTCTCCTGCCCTGAGTGTGGGTTATCTCATCTGATCCTCTTTAGAGCTAAGGTAAGGGTTGATCCACCCCCTTTTCATAGATTAGGAAACTGATGTGCTGAAAGGTTAAGTGATTTGCCCGGGGTTAAATAGTTAGGGAGGGGTAGAGGCGATATCACACCTCTAATCTATCTGGAGCTTTGCCCTGCGTTTCTCTGCTTTCCCTTAAGAAAGTAGTTTTTAATGGGACCAGGCAAGTGGGTTCTCAGGATTAGAAGGGAAGCACCATCTGGCTGAGATTTCTCCTGCCTACAGTGGCAGTGACCTTGTTCATCTCCTAAGCTTTGGTTATTTTGAATCTTTTCTCCTTACTCAGGGTAAAAATCAACTAGAGAAGACTCTGCCCTGTGTCTGGCTCATTGTAGATTTCTGGAAACGTGTTTGTTGAAATGAATTGCTACATTTAAGAAATAAACGTCTTATTTTCCTTTGCTAAGTGGGAGGGATCTTTGTTGGAACAACTTCTGCAGTCCTTTAGCCTGGAAGAGAATCCTTAGTCTGGGATGGGCCTGTCTTGGTTAGTGGGGTTCTCAGAGTCTGTATTATGCTCCAGATGTGCTACAAGAAGTGTCCCTTTTTACATTTTGATCGTTTTAGACAAGCTCAGAAATGACGGTGATGCTGTCTTTGGTGATGAACTTTTATCTACAGATCTGCTTGCCAAGGGATTATAGGATTTGGCTGGCTCCCTTTTAAAGTCACCTACTTTTGACTTTAATAATTAACTGCTCCGCTTCCTAAACTCATCCTGGTACCTCTTGCCAGCCCTCAGAGTGGCCTCACATCAAGACTTCTTGTAATAAACAGCTTAGCTCCTGGCCTGTAGAATCAGCAGCAAGGAGTCTGAACCTGAGACCTGCACCCTTCCCTGGCTCTGTTCCTCAGAAGGGAGACGAAGTCAGCTGGTGGGGGCGTGGCAGGAACCCCAAAAGGGAGATAGATCAGCCAGTTTAGTTTGAAGCAAGAAAGACATCTGGGTAGTGTGGACTCTTTAAAAGCAGATAAACTAATCGTTGGAATAGTAGGAGCGTTTCTGCAGCCTGTGTCCTTTTCCCGGGCAGCTCCTCTTGGAAGTAGGTTTTGGGGTTTGTGATCACTGGCCTATGGGTTCTGGCCTCACCATTCTCTCAGAAAGAGGCTCCCAAAAACATTCTGGAAACCTTATAGACAATTTCATGTTGGTTCTCAGGTTTTTCAGTTTCCCAGCAGCCCTTTTTTGCTCTCATTTCCCTCATTTAAATATGTCTGCTAGTGAGTCAGGTCGCTACAAGCTTTTATACTAGGAACTGTTCCAGTTTCCCCCTTTGTCTTACCCTTACAGTTACCCTGCAGTTGGAGAAGAAAGTCTGGAGTGGGAGGGGCCCTCAGGGACATCAAGCTTTTGGATCCTGAGAGGCTGTTTTCTCAGCAGCTCAGAGAATTTTGCTTATTGTGTGTCTAGTTGCCAAATGTAGCTAGCTAGCTAGGTTTCATTGGAAACCGGCTACACTGGGCTGTCATGGCAACCTGATCATCAAATGACACTGTGGCCAAAGCAGCAAATGAGGTTTGAGTTTTACTGGTAGGCGGGGCTGGGGCAGGATGCGGGCAAGGCTCCCTCTCATATTAATATTTTGGCTTGGTCTGAGTCACTGCAGAGGAGGGGGACATACTTTATGACCTAATGCAGCACTCCCCAAGGTAGTCTACCTGCCCTTACTTACTCACCGACAGGAAGCACCTGTTTTGTTGGCAGGAAGCAGAGTGGTAGAACAAGGAAAGCTTGTGGTGGCATGGGCAGAATCGAGGGTGAGAAGATGCTTCAAGAAGAACTGATACTTTCGAGATGCAATGAAATGTGATACCACTAACTTCTAAGGGAATCTAGTTGCTGTCATTGTTCCTGAATACTAGTTGTCATACGAATGGACATCAGAAGAGAGGAAATCTGGGTCACAAAATTAGAATAAGAGAGCAGAGAGGAATCGTAGATGGCAGGACTGGGAGGGACACAGGGAGATACACCGGGATCGTAAAAGGCCTGAGCTGGTGTGAAAAAACAGGAATAAACTCGAGCCCTGCTTTAGTCTTCTTCCTTATTCATATTTCTTTAGTATGTGTTCAGAAGCAGAAACAGATACTCTTCTTTAATTCTTTTTTAGCTAAGGCTAAGCTTAAAATTGCTCGAGTTACGCCTTTCCCACACACCTACCACCTTCCGATTCGAAGTACTGCTTACCATAATTCTCTGTGTCAGCCTTACAGTGTTCTTTAGAAACTAAATTCTGAAATCTCTTTTTGGTGTCAAGTTTGGGTGCTGTTTTCAAGTGTCCCTGGGTGAGGCTCAGCTCCACCACCACCAGGCACTGGGACTTGGGCTACCTCTCTTGGCCTGTTTGCTCACCACAGAGATTAAGGGGTGACCCCAGTGCCCTTGTGGGACCCACTGTGTATCATTTTAGGGTTAGAGCATTTACTTTGGACTCTAAGTACCTGGAAATTGTTTTGGGAAGAACCTCCGTGATTCTGCGTATGACCTGTGAAACTCGGAAGGATGGGCTGGTTAGATGCCAACTTAAGTTTGTCCAGTGAAGACATTTTGTTTTACTTGACCACAGTTCAAAATAAAAATGTCATCACCTTTTTAAAAATTAACATCGGATCATAGTTTCAAAATAAACATAAGTTAAAACCCTTTTTAAAAATTAACATTGGAATACAGTCTACCTACGGCCATGCCACCCTAAACAAGCCAGGTCCTGTCTGATCTCAGAAGCTAAGCAGGGTCGGGCCTGGTTAGTACCTGGATGGGAGACCACCTAGGAACACCAGGTGCTGTAGATGTGAAAAATAAAAAGAATAAGAGATTGTAAACTGACAAGGTCCTGCAATCTGTGACTTCAACCAAGCGTTGCCTCCCCTGAAAAAAAAATTAACATTGGAATAGAATTAACATTAGCATTGTAAAATAACATCTTGATAAGCACGTGTAGAATTTTTCAGAGAACATTTCCTGATACTTTTGTGAAGTAATGAGCTCTTTTATAATCGAAGAGATTCCATGCTATTTTTTCTAGAAAATCGTTGCTCTTATTTGATAAAATTCTAATTATTTTGTCTTATATATCAAATATAATACAGAGGTTTTACTTTTATTTGGTATTGTTTTTAAATCTCTTCTCAGATTTGTCTTGTTAAATATATCATAAAACTCAACGGTACAAAGAAAAAACCTCAATGGTATATTTACGCTTACCAAAATTATTTGAAATATACAGTTATTAAGAAATTAACATCTACACTTGATAACTTATTTAGCCAAAATATCTGCCTTTTTATATTGGAACAACTAGTCATCGTTGAAATAAGATACTTGAACAGATCTGGGTAATTTATTTTCATTTCAGTAGGAGATGTGAATAATTTAACAAAGGGACATCAGCATTTTTAAATTGAGCTCGTATTTATAAATAAGAACCTCCTTTAAAATAAAAATACACTGTCTTGTTGAGCTGGATAAAATAAAAACTGAGGACTTCTTCAAGAATGGTCGTGTTTGTTGGGGTTTTAGAGCCCTGCCAAGCCCAATTCATTCATTCATTCATTCATTCATTCATTCATTCAGAAACTGCTTAGATCTAGCACCCTTCCGTGATCCTGGCAGTGGCTCCCTCCACACCAGGAGGTACAAAGGTTTGAAACAACAGCCTCCTGCCTTCCAGGATCCCAGAGAGATAAGATGTGCGATAAGATCTTATCTCTGAAAATAACCCCAAAGCAGAACATTCTGGATCAGACAGCTTTAACTGACAGCTGTATCTCTTCAGTAGCTTGGGATTTAGGTGGAGACTGAGCTGGAATCTACCTGGATAGTCCTGAGCTGAGTCTGGGTATCTCCTGGGATCCATGTTAGTGAAGCCCAAGACCTGTTTGTACTGACTCATCCTCAGATCTCTCTTTTAGAAGGGCCGATATGTCATATGAGGTAATAAAATCTGGTTCATAATGTTGTGCATAAGCATCAACATCTTATTTTAAAACCCTTTCTAAATTCTTCTCAGAAAGCTTTTTAGCAAATTAAGAAATTCCTTTCACTTTTGTTGATCCCCAAATGATAGCCATCCCTTTTTATCCTTCCTGGTAGTGCAGTTCGGTCCATATTAGGAAATAGGACACTGAAGCAGGAACAAGGCGAGATTAGTTGCTTTCTCTTCTTTGTGACGTGCTTTCTTCCTCCACAGCACGAATCTCTGACACCTTCTGTCTCTGACACCTTCTGCGGGGAAGGAATGAGGTAGAGATTGCAGGCTGGCCTGGAGAGGATCTCCCTGAAATAAGATCAAATCTTGACTTTCCGGGACCTGAGATTTTCTCTCATCCTCCTTCAAAGGGCAGTATTGCCCAGTGAGTGCTGTGGACCACTCCAGCTGTGGCCATGCCACCGAGAAACTGAATTTTTCATTTCATTTTTCTTTAATTAATTTAAAGTTTAACTACATCCATGTTGAACAGCATCGTTCCCAGGCCAGAAAGCTATAATTATACTGAACTGTCGAGTGTTTTGAGTGAACGTGGGCTTCAAAGACTACCCCAGTGGGTCTTAAGTAAGGCCCTGGCTGACCCCAGATTGGTGCGGTCCCTCAGCACAAGGAACGACCTTTTAGCCCAGAGTGCCTTCTTCCTGCCCCCATCATGTCCCTGTGGGGCCCCCAGGGGAATGGGTGGGTTCAGAAGTGCCACATTGTGGAGTGGCCTGGAGAAAGGTCACTGGAGCCGGCTAGAACTGTGCCCAGAAGGCTGTGTGGCCATGGCAGCCCGGTGTTCAGCCAGCTGGTGGGGGAGCGGGCAGCTCCCCTTCAGATGAGTGAGGCCACAGTGGGGTCACTTAATGGGTGACTGAGGACCCTGCTTTCAGTCACCACCACCACCACCACTGCTGATTTCTACCCTCACAGCTAAACTGGGCCCCTTGCCAACGAACATTGAGTCAGTCTCTACATCCACTCATTTTTCTGTTGGGAATGATCGACCAAGGGGCAAAAACCACTGTATGGTGTGACGTCTTTGGGGACCTTGTGAAAAAACAGGCTGAAGACTATTTGTTCATCTGGAGAGGTCGGCAGCCAGAGGGTGAAGGTTTGTTTGAGTCGGATACCAGGACAGGTCAGAATGCTTGGCCTGTCCCCCCGAAGGGTTAACTCCGGGAGCAAGTGACATGCGTCAGCCCTGATCGCTACACCCCTCTTCTTGAGCAACCGCAGGGGTCTGTGCTCATTGGCCATGGGCGGACTTTTATCAATTAAAGCAAAAGGGCGGGGCCTGGGCAGCCAATGACAGCTGAGCTCCCGGCATATCTTCCCCATTCTGCACGCCGCCTGAACTTGTGCCTGAACTTGCTCGGTGGTGGCCGGTGGCAGCTCAGCACCGGCTCCGCCGTCAGCATGCTCTGCCTGTGCCTGTATGTGCCGCTCATCGGGGAGGCCCAGACCGAGTTCCAGTACTTTGAGTCCGAAGGGCTTCCCGCCCAGCTGAAGTCCATCTTCAAACTCAGTGTTTTTATCCCGTCCCAGGAGTTTTCCACCTTCCGCCAGTGGAAGCAGGTCTGTACCCGGGGCCACGCCAGGCCGTGGAAGGCAGGGGACAATTCATCAGTGTTTGTCAATTGGATGAATGCCGCTGGTGGGGGGGGGGGTACGTGTGTGAAATGTGTGAGTTTTCTCCCCACTTGGCATGTGGCTATCGCCAGGGAAGAGGTTACATCACAGGAATGACTGGCTTCCATGTGACTTCCAGGGAACGCCGGAATTACAGGGAAGGCACTTGTGGGAGGGATGGAAAGGAATTCTCTTTCTGGGGCCTGGGGAGGTTTCCTGAGAAGTGGAGTACTTACTGTCCAGCTGCCCTGCGGCTGTTTTTCTGAGCTGGGGGCGGGAGAGGGGGGGTGGCAGGGGCTGAGGTTTCTTATTGGAGGCCTGGGAGTTGGGTCTGTAGCTACAGAGCCAGAGCTGGCAGGGCTGTGCCCTGTGTGAAATGAACCAACACGCGAGGTGAGGGGTGCCTCCCAGACTGCCGTGGAACAGGGAGGCAGCAGAAATCATTAGGAGGTCAGATGGTGTGCAGGGCATGGTGATTTACGTATTCTAGGAAGGAGACAGAAAGTAGGCCCAGTCGTTCTGAGGGAGAAGCAAGGACTTGGAGAATATTTTGGAAATCGGCTGTGATGAGCACATCCTTGGGCTGTCTGTATCACAGGGCACCCACCCCAGTAAGGCACATGGTTCGCGTTGGTGGCAGAGCAGCCGAATACCAAAGGGCTTCATGCCTGTCATTCACCTCCTCCCTAAATGTCATGTAGATTCTATTTCTGCTCCTGCCATAAATCTGGAGCGATCCTTATACATAATTTGTATTATTCTTGGCTTAGAACATGAATGTCTGCAGGAAGGTAACAGCTAGATAATAGATAAAATATTTCTCGATATTGGTCTCACATTCCAGCCACACCCCCTGGGTTCTTTTGGTTCATGTTAGGTGACATGGTATCTACCCAGCCCTCCTACTTAGTGGCTGAGCAATCACAGAGAGCCATCAGGTGGCTCAGAGAGTGACTGTGATTGCAATAGCTGGAGAGTGCCGGCTAGCCAATGGTCCATCGATTTCCAAACACTGTGGCTCACAAGACTTTGAAACCCATATTGGTCTATGGATAGTGGGTGGATTTCTCGCTATGAGAATTGGTCAGTGCAGGAAGACTAATCATCTTCCTTAGGAGACTCTTAAGTCTTAGTTTTGGGGTGTTGCTGGGTTGGAGTGACTCATGTGTGTCCCCCACCTTCTTGAGAGTAACCTTTAGGGTGGCAGCAGAATCTCTAGGGAGGAGTCCCAACAGGCCCAGCTTGAATCCCGCCTTCCCTGGCTGTGTGACTTTGAATAAATGACTTACCTTCTCCGAGCTCCTATTTCTTTTTCTGTAAAATGGGGAAGTGGCAGCAGGCAGAGCTGTTCATGAGGATGGCAGGTTACGAGAGGTAAAGCATTTAGCAGGACCTGTGACTTGCAGGACCCTCACTGCCAAGCTGCAGGGTCTCTTCAAGCTTTCTTGGGTCACTGCCATACTTTACAGTACAGGGAGCTGAGGTTATATCATCAGGTTCCCCAGAGATCAGGGACGGGTAGCGCCACCAAGCATATGCCCAAGAACTCCAGCCTCTAGAGTTCTCTCTGACAGTGTTTTTGCCAAGGAGGCATTGGCCGGGGCTGGCTCTGCCCCATACCTTCACCCTGGCCACCCTGATTGTTCCCGGGCCACTGCCACCTGTAGGGATAAAAACAGTAAGCTGCAGAGTTCCTGATGGAACCTGGAGCTCCAAGGCCACCCGCACATTAGGGCAGAGAGCATACGGGCAGTTGCCTGGCACTGGGGACAGCACTGCAGGGGAGCCAAGCACCTGATCCTGGCAGCTACCACAAGTTGGTCTTTAGAACACTTGGAGCGAGAGCATGCCAAGGCCGCCACTGTTGGCCTGTCTGAAGGTCTGCTCTGGGGGCTGCTTTTCCTCTCTGCTTGCGAGGGAAGCGCGAGGTAGGCTCTTGCTTGGGTTCTGGCCCAAGTGGTGGCTTTGGGAATAGAACAGGGGAAGCGTCTTGGGTCATTGGGGACACCTCTGTTCATGGGTTGGCACATTTATTTCCTGGGAACAGGGTGCCACAAGACACAAGCTGATGCACGCATTAAAGTATGAAACCTTCCTTTTGTTTTGTAGAAAATTGTACAAGCTGGCGATAAAGACCTTGATGGGCAGCTAGACTTTGAAGAGTTCGTCCATTATCTCCAAGATCATGAGAAGAAACTGAGGCTGGTGTTCAAGAGTTTGGACAAAAAGAACGATGGTGAGCGTTGCCTCTGGAGCTAGCAGCAGGTCTGGTCTTGGGTTCTCGGTGGGCCTGGCTCCCAGCTCACAGCCTCTGTTGTTGCAGGAAGAATCGATGCTCAGGAGATCATGCAGTCCCTGCGGGACCTGGGAGTCAAGATATCTGAACAACAGGCAGAAAAAATTCTCAAGAGGTGAGTGCTTAGCCAGTCTCTTTGCTTGGTTTAACGAAATACACTGTGATAAAAAAAGAAAGGTTCTTGGACTAACTCTCTGGTGACATTCACTGCATTGACCCTGTTCTCCAAACTTTGGATTCTGGCGGTTTAAAGGGGTGAATAAGTAAGCTCTCCCGGGTTCCTGGTCAACTCTGCTTTGGAGAATCACAGATCATCTGGCAGTGTGCCCGTTCACCAGTGACCCATGAAGAGAAAAGACTAGTTGGGGGGACTTCAAATAGGTGAAAGGCGAGCAAGGAACACCTTCTCCGCCTGATTGTGAAGAGGGCACAGGGCTCACGTGCCAGCGTTCCACTTACAGTGAACTGAGCACCGCAGTCAGATGCACTGCCCTAAAAGACAGGTCGAGAGTGAGTGGCAGTCCCGGGGGACAGCATAGTTGCTGTGCTAGGAAGTCGCAAGGAAGAGCCCTAGCAGCGGCTGCCTCTCCTGGCTGACCCTCTCCACGTCCCTGGGGCCTGAAGCCAGCTGGTCAGGAGCAGCAGCCTCCTGTGCCCACTCCCTGGCTGCCGTGGAGGGCGCGTCCTCGTGCTGTGCTGTGTGTTTGCCTCACTAACATCTGCTCCGAGCACTTATATGTGTTGTTTCTCCTCTCTCCTCTGCATCCTCCTTTGTCTGTCTGTCAGAATACGAATGGGCCACTTCTGGGGCCCTGTCACCTAGTAAGTATCCGTGTCACCCTGGTGACTGCCTTCCTCCTTGATCTCTGTGCTTGATCGGAACAGGGTTCTTGTGGGCCATTAAACCCATTTTTGTACAAAGTGGGGTGTGGTGCCACCTCACCTTTTCTCCTGGGGGGCAGGCACCTTCTGTGGTTTCCTCTGTGGCCACGTGCCTGCCCTTGACTCACCTGGAGGCGGGAAGTGCAGCTGACAGATCGGGCCTGTTTATAAGTGGCACCTGTGTTTCCTTGCAGCATGGATAAGAACGGCACAATGACCATCGACTGGAACGAGTGGCGAGACTATCACCTCCTGCACCCCGTGGAAAACATCCCTGAGATCATCCTGTACTGGAAGCACTCCACGGTGAGCCCCATGCTCCCAGGCCTGGAAGGTGGTCTCTGCTTTGGCCACCCACAGGGTCCCCTTTCCCAGGATCAGACCCCATCGTGTGGGTGGGGGCACCAATTTGCTTCTGTTTCCCATGCACGAGCCCATCTAAATGACATAACTATTCCCAAAACACAGGGTTCTTCCATCCAGGGTGCCCTCCCATCCTCACAGGCTGCTCGTTCTTCAAGGCCCACTACGGACACCCCTCCCTAGATCCTCCTTGTTCTCCCAAAGCAATACAAGGCTTCCTGGGGCAGGGCAGTGTGTTCTATAGAGAACAGATAGTATAGGTGTTGTTGCTCCTCTCCACAGCACAAAGATAGATTCCCACCATCACATGCGTACGGCCCTTTCCCCCGTCAGAGCTGTCGCTGAGAAATACAGATGTGCAGCTTCACCCGTGGTGGCCGCGTTCACCCTGCCCTTGATCCCCTTGTCGTTCAGGGTGTTTCCCTCTCTGCTGGTCCTCACTGAGTGCCCTCTCAATCTCAGTCTTGTCCACCCCTGACGGTCAGCTCTGGGGAGGGGGGAGCAGAGATACTCCTCCTGGTCTGTCTTCCTCAGTGCGCAGGCCAGAGCACCTTCAGGGGACACCTGGTGCCTTTGACAGGTGAAATTAAGTGGGCTGCTGACCTGTGGGTGTGACCTGCAGCCCTGGGGTCAGAGAAGAGCTGGCTCTGTCTAACCATCAGGCTGCCAGCCAGAGGAGGGGGCATTACGCAGGCACCGCAACCGCTGATATTTGCTGATTCCTTACGTAACGTTCTGCCAGTGTGATCTGGTTACACATCAGGTTTCAGGAGAATTTTCACCCCTGACTTGATCCTTTCTGTACAGCCAGCCTGGTGACCCTGAAATTGCCTTCGTAAGCTGTTCTTGCAGGGGCTGCCTGGCAGTGACTGAAAGGGCTGCGTCTGTGGTTTTGGAACTGCTTTCTTCCAGCCGTGCTCTCAGGTTCCATATCAGGGCCTCTCCAAGGCCACAGACACGGACCAGAGCTTCGCCACCTTCTGCTAGCGAAGGGGAGGAGGTGCATTAGTTTCCCACCCAGAGTCTTTGGCTTTCTCGTCATCTGAGTGGTCCCTTGGGGTGTCGGCCACGCTGGATGGCGGAAGGCTGTAGACCTAGTTGTCCCCCAGCAGCTCTGCCGCAGGCGTCAGGGCCTGTTTGTTTTATCTTTGTCGTCTTCCTTGCAGATCTTTGATGTGGGTGAGAATCTGACAGTCCCCGATGAGTTCACGGTGGAGGAGAGGCAGACGGGGATGTGGTGGAGACACCTTGTGGCCGGAGGTGGGGCGGGGGCCGTATCCAGAACTTGCACCGCCCCCCTGGACAGACTCAAGGTGCTCATGCAGGTATGCAGGAAAACAGACCCCAAACCCCCCGCTTTCCACCGGGGGACTCTTCAGTGGATGGACCTCCTGTCCCTTGTTTGGGGCCCTGTTTGGGGCCTTTTGTTTTCTATCCCAATAAATTAGATTGGAATTATTGCTCAGACAGGGTAACCTTTACACGTAGCCGATCTAATTTTATCTGAGGCCTTTACCCAGGGATCACATTATAGGGCCATCATGTATACAGGTGAAGCCATTGAGAACTGGGGTGTGGCAGAAACTTCTCTTTCGGTATATCTTGTATAGGAGGCCACATGCAGGTGGGGGTGCGAGCAGATGTTCACTTGGCCTAGATGGCATTACCTGGGCTGAACTCCAGATTCCACGTCCATAGGGCAAAGATAAGCTAAACCAACGTCAGGGGCAGGGTTGCAAAATCAAGCTGCACAAGAATGCACTGTTGGACTTCAGCATCATCCGAACACGGGCCAGTCACTGCTTTGTCCCCTTGCTTGTGTTCTGGAACTTGTTGAGCCAGGAGACCTGCTCGGAAAAGATGTCATCCTTTCCCTTCCCCCTTTGTCCTCCTGAGCCTGCCTGTGTTTGAAGCCTGGGGATGGAGAATCTAAACCCCCTTCTTGAGCAGAAACTGGGAAATGGAGTGGTTCAAAGGGAAGAGCCCTACGCCTGGAATCTGACCCCCTCCCACCCTCACAGCTATGTGACCTTGGGCAAGTCACCTGACTGCCGGACTGCATTCCTCTGAGCCTAAGGGGCTCAAACACAGGGCCTCTTCAGTTCGTTTCCTTCAGGGAATGCCAGGGAATGCTGTAGAGATGAAAAGCATTTCGCTTGGGTAAAATGATACCATCCTGGGACACACTTTAAAGTAGCCCAGCGGGGATGGGGCATTGCAAGGACACGAGCAGCTGTGGTTTCATAAATGTTAAAGCTGATTATGGGTTCATGGAAGCCACTGTTGTATATGCCTGAAATTTCTTCCTAATAAAGTCCTCCGTGGAGGAGTTTTCCGCAGTGTTGGCACACAGTAGGTGCACAGTAACATCTGGTCTGACCTCCTGTAGCCATATTTGATTCTCACAGGCACTGAGTTAATCTTCAGAATGCAAGGCAGAAGAGCCTGCCTGCCGACCTTGACTGTTGGCCAGTGAGAAGAGGCTCTTTATCAGGCGCTGGCCGCCTTGTGGTCACTGAGTTCTTTCTGACCTCTCTTGTCCTTTCCTCCTCAGGTCCACGCCTCCCGCAGTAACAACATGTGCATCGTGGGTGGGTTCACCCAGATGATTCGCGAGGGAGGGCCCAAGTCACTCTGGCGGGGCAATGGCATCAACGTCCTCAAAATTGCCCCGGAGTCAGCCATCAAATTTATGGCCTACGAACAGGTGAGGACGCGGCTCCCCAGGATAGTCGCCAACTGGCAACTGCCTGTCGAGCTTCCCCTGGGCTGAGGTCCCTGCCCTGCTGATGCCCAGTCATTTGTACCTGAAGGACAGCAGGGCGAGGTGGGAAGTGGGGGCCCTGGGGCTGACCCTGGCTCTGCTGCCGTGTCCACTGTGAGCCAGTTCCTTTAATCTCTGGGAAGTGTCACATGTGCCAGGGACACCAGGTCTCGGCTAAGCCTGACTGGCTCCGTGGGGGAAGATGGGGCAGGGGCGGGTGTGCTGGTCCCTGGAGTGTATCAGTACATTTGCTCCCTGTTCTAGATCAAGCGTCTTGTTGGGAGTGACCAGGAGACTCTGAGGATTCACGAGAGACTTGTGGCAGGGTCCTTGGCAGGGGCCATCGCCCAGAGCAGCATCTACCCAATGGAGGTGAGGGGCCACCTTGGTCCTGGGGCGGGCAGTGTGCATCAGGGTGGGGGTGACGAGCAGTGGGCGGTGCTCACACCTGCTGCTCTTGCTGGAATCCCCAGGTTCTGAAGACCCGGATGGCCCTACGGAAGACGGGCCAGTACTCGGGCATGCTGGACTGTGCCAGGAAGATTCTGGCCAGAGAGGGAGTGACCGCCTTCTACAAAGGCTACGTTCCCAACATGCTGGGGATCATCCCCTATGCCGGGATAGACCTAGCAGTCTACGAGGTGAGGCCCCAGAAGGCTTAGGCCCCTTGAACTAGAGGGAGAGATTCAGAAACCCTCTCCTCTCCGCGGTCCCGCCTGTTGTCAGGACCCCAGCCTGATAGGCCACTGGGGGTGGCTGAGACCAGGAACAGCACTGAAGAGTGTCTCCTTCCAGACTCAGTCTGTTCACTGCAAAGGTCTCCTGGCATTCTGCCTGCCCCTCGCAGCCCCTAGGTTCTGCCCCCCATGGGCTCAGCAGGCAGATCTCCAGAGCACAATGCCCTGGGGGCTCAGTGGGCCCCCAGCAGACTCCAGACCACAGAAGTCGGGTTCTCTGGGCGGAGCGCTACCCCGCCTCATCCCCATTCCCTGTCCTACCCAGGAATCCCCAGTGACAGCATAAACAAAGGACAGCGGCTCAGCCAGCGCAGGCCAAGTAAATCAGGTTACAGTGGCCTTGCGGATCCCATGTGATGGGGATCCAGTATCCGTGTCCCATCCCCCCCTGCACCTCCACTCCAGCCTTTCACCGCCTCACAAGCTCTTCCTGGGCCTCCAAGGAGCCTTTTCTCATCCCTGTCCCCCTTTCCCCTTTCAGACACTCAAGAATGCCTGGCTGCAGCGCTACGCAGTAAACAGCGCAGACCCTGGCGTGTTTGTGCTCCTGGCCTGCGGCACCATGTCTAGCACCTGTGGCCAGCTGGCCAGCTACCCACTGGCTCTGGTCAGAACCCGGATGCAGGCTCAAGGTAAGGCTGGTCCAAGCCCGGCCCCACGGGACCCGGGGAGGAGGTGGCGGAAGGCCTCTGATGTGCTGCCTCTCTCACTGCAGCCTCCATCGAGGGCGCTCCAGAGGTGACCATGAGCAGCCTCTTCAAACAGATCCTGCGGACCGAGGGGGCCTTCGGGCTGTACCGGGGGCTGGCTCCCAACTTCATGAAGGTGATCCCAGCCGTGAGCATCAGCTACGTGGTGTACGAGAACCTGAAGATCACCCTGGGTGTGCAGTCGCGGTGACGGGACGGAGGGCAGCCCCTCCCAGCAGACTCGCTAATCCTGGGCCTGCACCCCGGGATGTGTAGCCATCTCATTCTGTGAATGTGCCAACACTAAGCTGACTTAAGCCAAGCTGTGAAAACCCTGGGATGCACCCGCAAGGGAGGGGGGAAGCGCTGGCGGGCCTGCCGGGTTCGTCCTGCTGACCCTGGCCTACCCCCATGTCCATTCCAGGGAAGACCCATTGGTGTTCCTCGGGGTCCGGGGATCAGCAGGACACAGGCTTAGGTGCAATAGGGACAGGACGTTTCCCGCGGTGCCTACCAAACAGCAGGGCTTGCAGGCCGGCTTAGTTCTTCCATCTCTTCCTTGCACCTAGAACATCGGCTGCGGGCCCCGGCCCTCTGGTCTGCCGGGCACCTTCCTTGTGCCCACTTTGCTTCTTCCTCACTGCTATTTTAATATGGTAGGAGGAGGGCTGCCAGCCCCACTCCCTACACCCCTCCTTGCTCCGCTCTCCTCAGTCCGTGGGCAAAGGTGGTTGCACCCCACCCGGCCACAGCCACTCCTCAGTCGTGGAGGGAGGAGGGAGGAGTCTGGCTTCTGTGCTCACCTCTCATCTGAGCTCACCAGCAGCCGGGCACCCCATGTGCGTGTGCATGCAGGGGCGAGGCCCTGCCCCACCAAAGGCTACCTGGAAGGCGAGTACTGGTCCTGGGACCCCCAAGGCCTCCCCCCATGCTGCTGGGGGGCCTGCCAGTGCTCTGAGCTGGCACCAGCTCAGAACCAACTTCCTGTCCCCACTCTGGCATAGAGGCAGTGGGGCGTGCTGTAGCGTGAAGGGCAGTTTCTGCCCTGTGTCCATGTGCCCTGGTGAGAAGGAAAAGGGTTAAAGGCCTTAATTATGTGTTGTCGAGAAAAGGGTTTTGTTCAGAAAGACAAGCTGGACAAATGTGCAAATTCTGTGCTTCCAGAAGGAAGACAAAGGGAGTGGGTAGCTTGGCTGACTGCATTAAAATCTGTTTCTGATGCCCCTGGGGATTTATGTCCAATCCCAACTGGGACAAGTGGGACCAGCCTCACATTCCACTGATGTGACGAATCACACTGCTTGGAGTCTATTTATTTTGTATTTATTTGAAGAGTTATGTCCTACCTATTTTTATAGATTTGTTTAATGAATAGCCTGTCATTTTCAAGTTCATTTTTTATTCATATTTATGTTCATGGTTGATTGTACCTTCCCAACATCCGAGAGGTGGGGTGAGGACAGGAAAGGGGTCCGTGGGAGTGACCCTTCCCACCACTGCTAGCACCGACATCACGTCTGTCCAAAGGCAGAAGGAGGGGGACCCTGATTGCACAGATGCCCTTTGGCAGGTTGGGGTGTGTGTGCACCCAGGAAGCCTTAGGATCTGAAGATTTGGTCAGGGGCGGAAGAATGGGAGAAATCTCATTTCCACTGACCACGGAAGTCTAGATCCCTCCTCCGACTGGGAGGATTGCTTTATTTCACCCTTTTTGAATGACAAGGCAGCGAGGTGCCTATCACTGTGAGCTTGGGGTGGGGCTAGAGGAGAGGGCAGCCAGCTCCCCACTCCACCCGTGACGTGGGCCCCTCCCGCCACTTCCCACCCGCTGCCCCTGTTCAGTAATGCTGGTCAACCTGCAACCTCAGTTGTACCTCCATCCCACCAGAATGGCCTGATGAGGACAATTTAAATAGGATGCAAAGATCAATGCAAAAATTACTGTTATATATAAATATAGTTATAACTGGAATTTGTGAAAAAACAAATGAAGAACGAATTGGAAGTTGTCATTTAAGAAGAGCCTTCTAATAAAGTTGTTTCAAAAGCTGATGGCAGAGCCCTGATTTTTCTGATTGGGGCCTGGGTGGTGTGTGGGCATTCACATGATAGAAAAACCCAATTTTCTCATGGAAAAGCCACCTCTGGGCTTCTCAGAGGCACTCCCTCTTTAGAATGCGTGTTTGCTGGGTTTGGGGTGCTCTGGCCAGTACCCCCTCAGCCCTGTGATTCTACACGTCTCGGTCACTCTCTCCTGCTTGAAGCCATTCCGGGCACCCCTGGGCTTCTGTTCACCTCACAGCTGCCCCTCCCTGGCCTCCCAGTTGGTTCCTGCCCACCTTTCTGACTTAGATGTTGGGGGGCCCCACCTGACATTCTTTATTTGCTTTCTGCCTGCCTCACCTAGAGAGGATGAGGCCCCTGGGGGCAGGATTGTGTTTGTCCTAGTAAGTCCCAGTGCCTAAGACAGGCCTGAAGCACAGAGTGTTCAATAAAATGTTTGCTAAATAACCGTCCACACTCCAGTCCCCTGACAGCACTGGATGTCCTGGGTCGGGGACGGTATGAAACAGTTTGGGGAACCTGCTTAGGCCTCTGGCGTTCATTTAGAGGCTGTAGGAGGCACGGAAGTGTGCCCAGGGGTGAAACTGGCATATGCCACTTGTCTTGGGTTGAATAACGTTCACGTCCACTGGGAACCTCGAAATGTTGCTTTATTTGGAAATAGGGTTTTCGCAGATGTAATGCAGTTGATTTCTTCACTGCTGTTCCCAGCAGATGCCAGGCACCCAGCGGTGCTTAATAAACAGTTACTGGTTGAATGAGGCCCATCCGAATGTTTCATGGTGTGGTACGCAGATTCACGCCCCTCCCCACGATGTCCACGGCCTAATCGTCAGAACCTGTGAATTAAGTGACGTGGCCAAGGGGGTTAAAGTTGCGGATGGAATTAAGATCGCCAATCAGCTGACCTCAGAATAAGGAGATGATCCAGGATTACTTGAGTGGCCCCAAGTAATCATGAGATCTTTCCATGTGTGAGAGGGAGGCAGAGAGAGAGAGCCACAGGTGGCCCAAGATGGACTCAGCCCCAGGTGGAGGAGGGGGCCACAAATTAAGGAATGCAGGTGGCCTCCAGGACCCGAGCAAGGCCAAGAACAGGTTCTCCCCTGGAGCCTCCGGAAGGAACCAGCCCTGCTGAGACCTGGGTCCGAGCCCAGCGTGCCCATTTCGGGCTCCTGACCTCCAGATTTGCCTGGAAGGGCTGTTGGAAAGTCAAATGAGACAGGAAATGGCAATGGCTGGTCCTTAATAAACAATTTTATCTCCCAGCTCCCTTCCTCATCCTGGATTCCAAACACACAGAGTAATTTCCGCGGGAACACTTTTCCAGCCACCCAGCGAGGAGGCTCAGGCCGGGCTGGCATCTGACTGGCGTCTGAGAGGAAATCCAACCCGGAGAGTGGTGGGGGCAGCCACTTGTTCTGGGCGACGGGTCCTTTACCCTCTTTCCTGCAGCTAGACCCTTGCATCTCTAAATCTGGAGAGTGACATTTATTGAGCACCAGCTGGGGCCCTGCACACACAGGCCCTTATTTTGTCCTCAGCAGTTTCTAGGGGGTACTGTTGATGCCACATCTCATTTTACAGATGAGAAAACTAAGGCTCCAGGAGGAGAAGGGACTTGCCTAGGACTTCACCATGATTAAGGGCTGGGAAACATGGGCCAGGCCTCTGCTTGGCACCTGGCACCTGGCAGAGTGATCCTGGGCAAATCTCATGCCTCTGTGAGCCTCAGTTTCCTCGAGCAAGGTGCGCACAGTACCTTCCTTACGGCTCAGGAGAAAGACTCTCCAGGTTTCTACAAGGTGAATGGTGAGCTAAGATGCAAACCAGCTTTGCTGACTCAGGCCATGTTCTCGACCTCGGCTCCTGGCTGGGCTGCCTCCAGTCCTGAACTCGGTGGCCTGAACAGGCTGGAGTGCAGGGAAGGGGTGAGAGGAGGAGCAGCTGTGTGCTAAGCCCAGCTGCTAAGCCGTGGACCTTAGTCCCTGGCCTGCAGGGCCGACGAGGAAGCTGGAGCAGACTGGTGAGCCCAGGTCACAGTGGCTGGAGAGGCCAACCAGGGCTGGATGGGCAGGGCCAGCAGATAGGGCAGGGAGGAACCAAGAATGAGGAAACAGGCCAGAGAGAACCAGACAGCTGGCCCAGTGCCCCCCGGGGAGTAAGATAAACCTAGGCTTCTGGCTTTCCATGACCTGGAGGTGGGCAGGGCAGTAGCCACAAAAGAATGACCTCTTTGGGCCATTTGCTGTCTCACCCATCAGCACGGGCCCTGTGGCCCGGGAGGAACCATCTGGAGGCTGACCAGAGAGTGCTGGCGCCACCGCGTCCGCCAGGGTGGGGCACCTCACCTGCACCAAAGAGCCCAGGCCCCACCCTTCATTTTACAGAGGAGGACACTGACATGGGGCAAGGACTTGGCCAAGGTCACCGGAGCAGTTTCTCTTTCCTGACCGCACTGGCTTATACCACTTGTATTAGTCTCCCGTGGCTGCTGTTACAACCTGCCACGAACTTGGTGACTTAAAACAACACAGATGTATTTTCTTACGGTTCCAGAGGCCACAAGTCGCAAATCAGCTTTACTGGGCGGAAATCAAGGTGCCCGCAGGGCCGGGTCCCTCTGGAGGCTCTCAAGAACCCATTCCTTTGCCTCTCCGGGCTTGTAACCTCTTTCTCAGATGACTCCAGCTTCTTGCTTGTGTTGCGGCATCTCCTGTAGTCAAATCTCCCTCTTATAAAGACACTTGTGATCACATTCAGGGCCCACCTGGGTAATCCAGGAAACTCCCATCTCAAAATCATGAATGTAATCACATCTACAAATTCCCTTTCCCACACAATCACATGGGCCAGGGATTAGGACCTGGATATAGTTAGGGGCCGTTCATCCCTCCCCACCATTTCCCTAGTTCAACTCCTGTCCCTATTAGACCTTTCTGCCTATCAAGATCTTTCACATTTGACTGGATAAAGCAAGCAGAGAACAGTCATCCCATGGAACACTGCGCACTGTTAAATACTGCACGGTCATTAGTGATGGTGAGGGAGAGAACAGGCGTCAGATCTGGAATGTGTTCATGATCGAGGACCTCCTGTGTGATCTGAGTTTTTATTTAAAATACAAGCAAACTTATCTAGAGAGAGAAGCAATGTGACACGTGATGAAAATCACACACTCTGGAGCCAAGAGATCTAGGTTCATATCCTGCCTCTGCCAATTACTAGCTGTGTGTGTGACACTGCTTAACCTGTCTGATGCCTCAGTTTCCTCGGCTGTAAGATATCTGTACGTACCTGAAAGGGATGTTGTAAGAATTAAGTGAGGCCGTGTATGAAAAGAGCTTAAAACAGTGCTTGCCACAAAACTTAGACATATAAATATGTATTTATTACATATAAAATATAAATATACATATCCTATATGCAGGCTACATGAAAAATAAACCGGAAAGCTATACTCCAAAAAAATCATTAAGCGGTTAAGTCTAGGGATGGTAGAATGGTGAAAAACTGGTATCTTTTTGTTAATCTGCCCGTTCTATTTATGTACAATGAACATTATTTGCATAATCAAGGTGAAATTTAAAATTCTGACAATCTAACAAGCAAAAGCAAACTGGAAGCCTCCCAGTCCTTGGAGCCCAGCCGTGGCTCACCGTCTCCAGGGAGCCCTCCTGACTCCCAGGGAGGAGGGGGTCTCACCATTCTCACGACCCTCCTCCCTTCTTACTTCCTGGAGCTCTTGGCCATGACCTCTGGGAGCTCAGTTGGGAACAGAGCAGGGAGTGTGTCCTGAGAACAGACAGTTGACCTCCAAGGGCTTGCCCAAGGAAGGGCAAGGATGGGGCTTGCCCAGAGTCACAGCAGACAGGGGCAGTGTTCTCACTTCAGGCCTGCTGCCACCGTCAAGGCCATCAGGGCATGCCGTGACCTAAGCGTGACCATGGTGAGGCAGGGGTTCCTGGCTTGAGGCCCTTTCTCCATCTTCTGACCCTTGCGTGCTAAACCCATTTTACAGGTGGGCAAATAGAGCCCCCAGGTGATGCAGACTGCCCAGGGAAGTTGCAAACCCCGAGGTGGCCGCAAGGCGACAGCACCAGGCCCTGCTTGGTTCCCTCCCGGGGCTTGGCATCCTCTACTGCCCTCTGGTGGCCCTGACCAGGCCAAGGAATGTGTGAGAAAACCGAAGCAGGTGTCACAGGGATGGTGCTAGCACAGTCCTTGGACATTTCATCAAGGTGACCATTCAGTAGAGAGCGAAGGTGACACAGGCATGCTCCTCTGTGCCTGCACCAGCCCCAGGGGAAAAAAAACCCCGTTAGGATTCAGGCCCCTGGCCCCAGCGTGGGTCAGCCACCCACGGAGTCCTCCTCCGGGAAACGTGGAAACAGGAGAAAACATCTCTGTGGAATGTGAAACAGAGCGAGGGGAGGTGGCTGGTGGCTGGGGCCCCCTCTGGACCCAGGGCCTTCTTAGCCGGGCTGAGCCTCAAGGGGAAGCCAGGGTGGGGATCATAACTGGTGGGCCGACAGGAGGACAGAAAGGGGCTGTGGCGGTGAGAGCCTGGCCACGATGTCACGGACAGGTGGACACCTTGTCCGGAGCCAGACACGCAGATGTTTCCTTAGGGAAACTGGGGACTGATACAAAGGCGAGGTGAGTCTGTGTCCCCGAGCCGCTGGAAAGGCACTGAATGACCCTGGGCGAGGTGTGAGGATGGCGGGGAAAGCTGGCTGTGAAGGGAAGCGAGGTGGGATGGGGACCGCAGGGATGCAGGGCAGGCCCTCCCTGGGGTCCTGGCCTGGTTCCTGCCCTGCTAGGGGAGGCCCTGGAGTCCAAGGCCACCTCAGGCCCCTGGAGCAAAGGCCCCTTGGGACTTAAGGCCCAACCAGTAAAGCGGGAACGGCATTCTGGGCACAGCGGTGGCTCTGGGGACCCTCATACCTGATGGCCTCTCGGTGGCAGCCTCCATGTACCACGTGCCAGAGGCCTCAGCCTCCTTCCTTCCTCCCCCAGCCCCGCATGCCTGACACCCCCCGGGGGACAGGAAGGGGGAACCTCATGGTGCTCGACACAGGCCTGGCCACTGGGCTGTGCTGCCTATGTCCGCGGACACTCTGCAGCCATCAAGAACGAGCCATCGTGACATACGCTGACTCCCGGGAACGAGAACGAGCAGGTGGCGAGCAGCCCTGCGGGAGACACAGGCCGCTGCTTCTGGACGTCACGCTGTCTGTCCCCAGAGTGCTCGTCGCACTGCCGCCTCATCTGCACATTTGCTGCCACGGGGGACACGAACTGTTTTTGTTTTTAAAAGTAATAAGGAATAAAAATTAAAAACCCTCCAGAGTGGGTCTGGGAGGGTTGCCCGGTCACCCCCAGCAGGGAGGACCCAGTGGGTGGAGTTGGGTACACTGGCCAGCCATGGTGGGCCACCGCACCCCTCACCTACCAAAAGCAGGGACTAGAGACCCCAGCCCCGGCACCCTGCTCAGAAGGGGCTTCCACCCACAGCCCCCCCCCTCTGCATAGCGCCCGTCACAGTGTCCACCCCTGTGAAATCCCAGGCCGGGGACCGAAGCCCGGGGGTGGCCACCTGCTGCCAGGAGGGCCGTGAAGGCACTGCTCTCTGAACCTCGGTGTTCCGGAATGACCCGGCCCTGCCAAGCCCGACATCCTTCTGCCCCTTGCCCCACGGCGTGTCATCAAACCCTCGCAACTTCCCCATGAGGTGGGGGCTAGCGTCATGCCCACGTGACAGGTGAGGAAACCAGGGCTGAGGGACAGTCCCAGTCTGTCCTTCAGAGACTGCGCCCTGGGCCATCTCTGGGCCTCCCTGCTGTTGTCCTAGGGTCTATGTGACAAGAGGCCTGAAAGCTCAGTAACAGTGGACGGACAGTGGCGACCAGCAGGGCTGGGCCCCACCCCAAGCCGCCCGACTGGCAGCCACGTGCGGCTCCAGCCACAGACCCCACTGCAGCACCGGCACGAGGGGAGCGGCCACCTTTATTTCATTCATGACACAGAGTCCTGGGGGCACTTGGGAAGAGCAGCCGAGGATGGAGCTCTCCCTAAACCGGAGTGTTCCTGCTTCCCCGCCCGATCCCCACCCACAGGGACAGACAGGGCAGCCCCCAGGGCCCTGGAGAACAGCTGGAGACCAGGAGGCGCGGGGCAGGAGAGGAGGAGGGTGGTGGCAGGCAGCCCCTTGGGGGCTGTGAAGGGAACTTGGCCTGGGCCTCGTCCTTGGTGTCCCAGAACCCTGGCAGGCGTCCCGTGTGAGAGTGGAGACTGTTGGGGGCGTGGGGAGGGCAGGGGCAGCATGTTCCCGTCCTCGCCCCTGCCCAGCACTGCCCCATGCGGACTCAGCGGCCTGGGTCCCTGGCGGCCCACATCTCCTGCTGGATCCCAGTTCCTCCCAGTGGGGAGGCTTGGCTCACTGGGGGGCCTCGGCGATGGCCTTCTCCACCCGCAGGTACCAGGGCTGGATGCGGGTGTGGCGCATCAGGTCATCGAAGGCCTCCAGGCCCTCCATCACGCGCAGCACGCCATACACTGCCTGCGGGGGGTACAGAGGGGGCGTCCAAACCCGCCCTGGCAGCCGTATGCCTGGGGCCTCCCCTCTGTACCCCCTGTTCACTCTCAGGTCCTGAGACCCGGGCCACCGATCAGTGTGTCCCACCCGGGTTGCAGGACTGCCACCCAAAGGAATTGGCTGGGTCAGCGCTGGACCAGGCCAGCCTCGAAGCTGAAAGGCAACAGGAAGGCTCAAACCATGGTAACACCCCTTGAGCCCCTGGATCCAGCCGGGCCTGAAGCCAACCCCTTGTCAGTTATGGGAAGCAAGGAGTTTCTTGTAGCTGGTTTCCCCTAAGGCCCTGACAGCAGATGGGGCCAGAGGCCTCTGAGGTGGGGAGCTGGGAGATGTCGCCCACATCCTTCCCGGCCTGGGCCTCTCTGATCCCACAGACAGGCCCCTCAGTCGGGCACCCCCGCCACCCCCACACTCACCAGATCAGCCAGGTTCGGCCTCTGGCCCCCCATGAAGGGCCGGTCTTTGCCCACGGCCGCCACCCACTTGTTGGCAGCCTCATAGAGGTCCTCGCGCACATCATCCTGGAGGTGATGCCTGGGCAAGGATGGGGACAGTCCATCAGGGGACCGCCAACTCGGCCCAGGCGGGGACAGTGGGCAGGCCACCATGAACACATGAACACACACATGCCCACACGTGCACCGTCACCTGCTCTTGAGCCGCTTGCTGATGAGGTACATGGCAGCTGCGCCCAGGTACTTGGCCATGGCGCCCTCCATGGCCCCGAACTTGCCCTCCCTGACGATGTAGTCAAAGGAGGCCAGGGCCTCGGCCGGCGTGCGGTACACGTTGGGGGAGATCAGGTGCACCAGCCAGTCATCCGCCCACTGCCGCCACTTCATCTCCTCCCTGCGGGCAAGGGGACAGAGGGGCAGGCCCGATGGGCTTCCCAGGCCAGGGCCTGGAAGTGGGGGAGCAGCCCCGCTGTCTAGAAGCCCAGGGTATGGACGGGAAGCTGAGGCTCAGCAGCAGGTGGTCACGGAGACTCAGCCCAGGCTGCGGCTTGGCCCCGGCCCTGTGCTCCCCCACACTGCTGTCCCCTCAGAGCGCCTCGCTTCCCCTCTGGGGAAGACCCCCCAGCCCTCGTCACCATCCCCAGACCGGTCCCAGCCGCACTCACGTCCTGGCCTCCTTCCCGCCATACATTCGCTGGGCCTCCTTCTCGTCCAGCATGAGCCAGTACTTGTTGCAGAACTCGGTCACCTCCTTGCCCTGGTCGTTTACGGCCTTCATGGGTGGGTAGTAGGTGATGATGTCTTCCAGGGGATGCCTTCGAGAACCATCCAGAGTCTCACCCCCGCTCCCTCCTCCTCCGGGAGTCTGCACCCTCACTTCCGTCAGGTGACTATCTACCCCTGCCTGACCCGGCCTTGGGGTGTGGCCAGAACCAACCCGCAAAAGCTTTCCACCCTCTGGTGGGTGACAGGAGAGGTCCTGGGGCAAGACAGATTTGGAACTGATGCTAGGAGCACTCTCCTGACAAAAGGGGATGTGTGGAGAGGAAGGGAGTCTCAGAGGAGGACTCCCGTGGCCTACTTTGGAAATAGGAGAAGCAGCCCTGCCCTCTCCCCATGCAGGAACTCGGGCGAGGTCTCCCTGGAGACAGAACAAAATGGGATGCCCGCCTGGCCTCCAGGGACTCCTTACCCTGACACCAGGTAGGTCTTGAGGGCGCTGATGATGACAGAGGAGTCGTTCAGTTGTTGCTGGAGGAGGAGAGGTAGGCTTGAGTCATGGGCAGGGAATGGGGGGCTGATCAGCCTGGCAGGGTGACAGGGGTCACTAAACACCATCGGTGCTCAGGCATCTCACAGAAACCGGTCAGGTGGAACCGGGGGACTGTTTACCCACCTGTGGGGGTTTACCCCAAAAACCGATGCCCACGAGCTCTCCCCTCCTCGCCCCCCAAGATACAGTCCCCACTCCCAGGGTGGCCCAGTGTAAAGGAGACCCAGGTGTGGCTGATGGGGAAGAGGTCCTGGGGAGCACCTAGGGTCTGGCCTACCCACTCCACCTGCCCGACCTCCTGGGCACTGAGGGACAGGGTGGACTCCAGAAGCTACATATTAGGAGCCAAGAACTGTGCCAAGCATCCCTACAACATGGAGAGTATGTCGGTTGGTGAAGAAAGAAGCCCAGAAAGGCTAAGTGACTGGCCCCAAGTCACAGCCAGAGGGGGGCAGAGCCACACCTTGAACTTTGGCCACCCTGACTTCAGAACCCGCATCGTTAAGCTCCGTGGTGCTCTGCCTCCCTTAGCCCAGGCTGGTGTTTGGTGTTGGTGGGGAAGGATGGCAGCCTGCTTTTATTGAGCATCTACTGTATACCAGCTACTTTGCCCCTTATAACCCTCAGCTGAGGCTGAGATCTCAAGTTCCTTCCAGGGCTGCAGAGCAGGGCCCAACTCGGGGATACTCCAGGACAACCCAGGGCATGGGGGGGGGGCTCTCGAAGCTCACCAAGCTGTCTCCTTCCTGGGCCAGCAGGATGGGCACCTTCCTGTAGGAGGAGAACTTGATCTCGGTCCTACGCACGGGGTTCACCTCCACCACCTTGTAGGGCAGCGCGTGGAAGTCCAGGAAGGCACGAACCTTGCTGCAGAAGGGACACGTTTTGTACTGGTACAGGGTCAGCTGCAGGCGGCCGGACAGGGAGAGCTGGCGGGAAGCAAAGGGAGAAGGGCTTCTGAGGCCTGGTACCCAGACCCAAGGGAACACCAGACATCCCCAGGTGTGTCCTCCCAGGTGCACAGCAATTGCTTCAACTCAGAGTGCCCATGCCACGCCCCCAATCCCAGGGACTTCCAGGTGAGGGGGCAGAGCTGGGCTACAGCCCAGCCTGTGGCCCAGCATTGACCAGAGTGGGGTCTACCTCAAATCTCAAACGTCTGGGCCAGGAGCCTGGATGCTGCAGGATCTGCAGGAGAGCCCCAAGGGTGCTTGCTGTACGTTCATCTTTGAAAGTCACAGCTGCAGTCCACGGCCCTCAGGGTGCACATGGGACCCTGAGTCTGGACCAGTGGAGGTGGGCAGGGAGAAGCGGAAGACTCCATTCCCTTTCAACCACCCGCCACTCTGGGTTCAGAGAAAAAGCACCTGTGGGTGGGTGGCGGAGGTGGGAGCAGAGAACAGCTGTGCTGGTGCTGTTCATAAAGCACTGCAAGGGCAGTTGGGCCACTTGCTAGCTCCAGGGACACTTCTGTGACCTCCCTGTCTCAGGGCCTGGAGATTAAGGGTCATTGGTTCCATAAAAATACTACTCATAACACTAATACACACACAACCGCAGGATTTGGGGATGACGGGAGGGGGCGGACAAAATGTTCGGAAAGGGACAAACTGGGAAAGCGGCTTTCTTTTCCTTTCCTGTGATCTCCATTAAAAGGTCTTAAGACAAGTTAGAAAAATCGACTCTGAGACGAAGACAACTATCCCCGCCAGCGGGCGTCAGCAGCGACCCCATTTCACAGACGAGGACGCTGAGGGCTCGGAGGCAAACCCAAGTCACTTGCCCAAGGTCACAAGCGGTTGCAGGAGGGCGACTCCTGACCCCGCCGCTTCCCAGAAGTCCCCCAAGTGCGGCGCTGACCCCGGTTCCCCAGCCCCCGGCTCGGTGCAGCCCGGGTTTACCTGCGTGGCTGGCAGCTCGGCGCGGAGGTCCTGGCCACGCAGGTGCCACCGCGCCGCGTAGTACACCCCCAGGGCGCCCCCCAGGGCCAGGGCCGCCGTCCCCAGGAGCTGCGGGCTCCGCTGGGGCGTGCCGGCGGCTGGGCTCGGGCCTCCCGTGGGCCCCGCGAAGCCGGCCCGCTTCCGAGCCGGCGGCCCGGGCGCCGGCCGAGCCCCCAGCCTCCAGGCCAGAGCGCGCCCGCCGGGCCACAGCCCCCGCGCGGCCACAGCCATGATCGCTGCGCCGGCGCCGCGGGCGGGCGCGCGAAACGAAGACCGCCGGGCCCAGGCCACCCTTAGAAGGCCCGGTCCCCGGGCACCCCGCGGGTTGCCGGGGTGACAGTGACACCGCGCGGGGTTCGGGCGGGCGTGCTGGGCCCCCAGCTTTCCTTCACTCGGCAGAATCGCAGAAACACACCGGGGATGCCTGGGAGTCGCTAAAGGACCCTGGTTCTGGACTTGTAGACGTAATGGGTCTCGGTGGTGACCCCAGACGTCCGCAAGGAACACTCGGGGTCTAGCCCAGGCTCCTCGCATAGCTTCCTGGGTGGTCTTTCAGCCCCGCTGCCATGCGCTATATTGTAGCGGCTGGAACACGACTGCTTGAAATGTATGGCTGGCTGGAAATTAGTGTTTCGCTGTCGCCATGGGAACATAGGCTGGCACCCACAGGGACATAACGTTCTAACAGTGAGCATCCTGCTTCTGTACCCTCTGTACCCCGCTTGCACAGCTGACCTGTGGGCTGACAGGTGGTCAGCAAAAGGCAAGTAGACCGTTGGGTTCAGACGGAATGGAGAATGGGATTTAGGGCTCAAACACCCCGTACCTCTCCATGGCGGGGCTGCTTCATTTGGGGTCTGCGCGACCCTGGCAGACCCCGCTGGCTGAACATAAAGTGTGATTCCTGTGACTCACTGAGTCCTGGTGGTCCCTGTGTCTTTCGGGGCTGGCGGCCACTACGATATCTGGTTAGTAATTTCTACCTTGTGCTCGCAGTGGACAGAGACTGAACCCTTCGCAGTGTCAGGGACAGGGTCATGGGTTCGGGTCCTTGAGGGCCGCTGAACGGCCCGACCCCACCCGCAGTAGGAAGGCGCCAGGCGCTCAGGCTCTTTCTGCCCTCCCGCACGGCTGCGCCGCGTCTCCGATGGCCCGAACCATAAAACCTTCTTTAGGGCTTGGGGACCTTAGAAACCACGTGTTTCGGATTTCGCCCATGCGGAAGCTCCGGCTCGCCCACCCGCAGGTCCCCAACGGCGGGATGGAGCAAAGTGGGGGTCCCAGGCTGACCCCACGCCCCTGTGCGGGGTTCGCTAGTGGGAGATGAGGACGGAGCCGCCACCACCACCACCACCACCACGGCTTCTCCGCGGGCAGCCCCGGGATGACCCCGCCCAGCGGCAGCGAGAGGGGGCGGGGCTCGGCGAGGGGGCGGAACCTGGAGGCGGGGCAGGTTGTGGGAAGGGCGGGGACAGAGCTCTGCCGGTCGGAGAAGCCTGGGGGTTGACCTGCCGCGGGGACCGGCTCGGGGCGTGGGGGCGGAGCCTGACGGCGGGGGCGGAGCCAGGTTGTGTGGGCGGAGCCTGACGGCGGGGCGGAGTCGGGGCGTGGGGGCGGAGCCTGACGATAGAATGGGGTGGAGTCGGGTTGTGGGGGCGGGGGCTGACGACAGAATGGGGCGGGGTCAGGCTGTGTGGGCGGGGCCTTACGGGGGCGGAGTCGGGGCGTGGGGGCGGAGTTCTGGCCGTGGGCTGGGGCTCCGGCCTGGCGGCCCGGGCCTTGGGTGCCCACCCCCGGTGACCCGCCGCTTGGTTTCGCTCGGGGGGACCCGCGTCTGTCCGGGAGGTGGTCACTGCGTGTCATCTCCGCGGCGCCCGAGCGCATCTCGCCTGGCCCGGACGAGGACGCGGGCATGCGGCGGAGGCGGGCGCAGAAGGCGAGAACGACGGCTTCAGGGCGGCAGGGGACCCGGGGGCGGCGGAAGCGACCTTCGCTTCCTCAGGGGATTCGTCCTGGGACGGGGAATCAGAGCCGGGACAGGGGCTCGGAAGGGCCCGCAGGGCCCTGTCCACCCCGCGCCGCTGGGTGGGTTGCAGCTCCAGGCGCCGCCGTCTCGGGGTCCAGGGAGAGCCCCTGCGAGTGGGGGGCCCTGGACACCGCAGCGTTGGAGAACTGAGAGCAGCCGTCCCCGCTTGACACATGGAGACACTGAGGCGGGTTCCGGGACACTCGTCCCCTTGGGATTTGCGTATTCGTTCAGCCCCTTTATGGACCGTGGGTCCCTACCTCAATCCTGGCACATCCGCTTCGGCTCAGCAGAAGGGGCCCGTCTGGGTGGGCGCGCTCGCCCTGCGGCGTCAGCATCCCCAGGCACCTTGTCTGGGTGGCCTGGAGCCCTGGCTTACAAAGCAGCCGATTTCGTGCACAGCACCGCGGGCGTGGAGGTAGGGGTGGAGTGGAGGAGTAGGAAGAGAGAACCATCAGCTCCCTTCTCACCTTCTCCAGTCTGTCTCCCCATCTGTAAAACAGGAATAATGATTAGTGTCTCCTGCACTGAGATGTGTCAGGATTAAATAGAAAAATGAATGAGCAAAGGCTGGCGGCTAGGGAGTCTGGTGAGCCTTAGAGACCCCTAGTTTTTGACCACCTGGCTGGCATCTGCTCTAGCTTTGCCAAATATAGGAAGGCAATCCAGTGACCAACATGCTTCACAAAGTTCTCCCTTTGTCCTCCTGGCCAAGGTTGGGCAGGACCTTAGGGCAGGTGCATACCTCTTGGTTTGCCCATTCCAGTACTTACAGCTCTTGGTCCCTACTCTGCCTCTTCCTAATGCGTTCCTAGGGGTCTCCTGTGTGTGACCAGCGTTGAGCACAGCCCTGCTTAATGTCCAAGGGACCTCAGGGCTGAGGAAGCAGCTGCAGCTGAGCTGATGGAGCCCTAGGCGCAAGTCTGAGCAAATCCCAGCCATGGCTGTGCTCTTCTTCCCTATTGCTACTATTGCTGTGTGATGTCAGGGGACAGGTGGCTGAGCCCCTGGGTTTTCACACCGAGGAGAGGGGGAAGCTCAGTCCAGGGATAGCCTAGATTCTGCCAGCCCATGAGGCCTGTTCCAGGCTAGAACTTCTGTGACTTGCCCTCTATTTCTGCCCCTAGTGGCCAGTCTCTCCTGGACACATGCCTCTCTGTGGCTCTGTGACTCCACCTTTCATTTTCTCCTGTTAAAAAACAAAACTCATTTGAGTCAATTAAATAACAAACTGGCTTTATTTAACGATTCATGAATTAGGCAGCATCACATCTAGCAAGTAGAAAGGAGCTCTGAAGAGTTGGGAGACTTTTAAAGGCCGAAGAAGGCAAGAACAAGGAAGGAGTATTACCTTACTGCTGCTGACCAGGAGATTCCACACTGACCCAGTTAAAACTACATTTCTGGGGAAGGTTGAAACTGTAGTTAGGTTAGGTGTTAGCTTAGGTATTGAGTCTGGTGATGTGGGCTTAGCACAAGTGACCCCATTTTGGGATCTGTTGTCTCTTTTTTAACAGGCCCCCCTGGACATGCTTCCCTGCCTCCTTGATCCTCTCTTCTGCAGCCCTGCCTCTTACAAATCTGATTCCTCAGGGTTCAGTCTTGGCTCTTCTAGGCACCATGCACACAGCCTCAGCTACCTCTTCCCTCCCCCGGTTTCTGTACCAGCCGTTTCATGAATCCCCAGCTAGTGGCTTCAGGTCAGCCCTATCCTGACCCCAGCTGGGGTTTAAAACTGCCTCTGGGACAGCAAGATGTCTCCGAGGCACCCTACCTCAATCCTGGCACATCCATCCAATTGGCCACTTTCCCATCGAACCACTTTCTTCGGCTCATGCCTCTGTTGGCAAAGGAGAACCCGGGAGTCCTGCCAGCCTCTCTAACACCCCATTAGGTTCTACCCAAGTGTCTCACTGCTCTTTCATCTCATCCAGAATCTACTAAAGAGTTGAATCTCAGGATAGTTAGGCTGAATGATAGAGACCAGGCAATACAGATTATATACCATTTGGTTCCATGTAAATAAAACTAAAAAATGCAAACATGTGACAGAAAGCAGATTGGTGGTTGCCTGAGGGTAGGGTAGGGATGTGAGGAGGGGAGGACAGAAGGAACATGGGGAACCTTGGAGGTGATGAATATGTCTACTGTCTTGATCATGGTAATGGTTTTGTGACATTTATATGTGACAAAACATCAAATTGCTCAAAAACCACAATGAAAGGAGGTTGTCAAAAGGACCCAGCTGGAACAATTTGATCAACAAAATAAAAGAATATTGGATTATAACCCAAAGTACAAAATAAATGTCCATGAGCCATACAGATAAATGATTAAATTAATAAGTAAATGGGGAGAAATCTTTTATGCAGAAGAATTCCAAACTGTGTACACACCCTGGCTTTTAGGAGATGGAGTAAAACTTCCACTCTGTAGGTCCGGGCTGAGCAGAGTGACTTCCTTCCCTAGAGGACAGAATGCAAAGAAGAAAGAAGAAGAATCTTGCAGTGGAGACACCTGACCACACGCCTCAGCCAGGTGATCAAGGTCAGTATCAGCTGTGATCAGTCACGTGGAATATGTGCTCTTGATACGATATGATGAAAATGGCACTTCACCTCTGTGGTCTTCCTCCTAAAACCCTTAACCCCAGTCTAATCATGAGAAAAACACCCAACAGGTCCACATAGAGGGACATTCCACAAAATATCTGAGTAGTACTCGTCAAAATTTTCAAGAAAGGTCATCAAAACCAAGGAAAGTCTGAGAAACTGTCGGAGCCCAGACGAGCCTAAAGGAGACACGACAACTAAATGTAACGTGGGACCCAGATGGGATCCAGGAACAGGAAAAGGACATTATCTGAAAACTAAGGAAATCTGAATAAAGTATGGACTTTAGTTAATAATGCATCGATAGTGGTTTGTTAACTGTAATGAATGTGCCTTTCTAAGATGTCATAGTAACAAGGGAAACTGGATGCAGGGTGTGTGGGAACCCTGCAAACTATTTTCACACTTTTTCTATAAATCTAAAATTTTTTCAATTAAAGGTTTATTTTTAAAAACTTGTCAAGTTGTGCACTTTGAATATGGGCAGTTACATTGCATTGCTGGCGTTCTTTTTGTGGGAAGATTCATTAATAACCGACCTAATTTCTGTGATGGTTGTAAAGCTATTCAGACTTTTTTACTTTTTAAATCCATTCTGATGAGTTACAGTTTTCTGAGAAATTTCCCATTTCATTCCTATAGCATTCTCTTAACCTTTTAATGTCTGTAGACTCTATAGTTATAACCCTTTTTTTCTACTCTGTTTATTTATGCCTCATATCTTTCTGTCTTAAGAAATTTTTCCAAATTTCTACCTATGTTTTTTCCCAGAGTCAACTTTTGGCATTGATATTCCTGTTACATAGCTTCTTTTCCATTTTATTAATTTCTGCTCTTTATTTCCTCCTATTTGGATTTATTCTGTGGTTTCTTTTTTAAATATTTACTTTGGACACTTTGCTCATGGCTTTGCAGCCTTTCTTATTATAAAACACACACTTAAGGCCCCTTGTTTAGCGTGAGCCTGGCAGGGCATTAAGAGTCTGTTTCTTGCTAGATCTGCTTGTCTGGTGGAAGGGAGCCCTTTGGAGTTTCCAGACTGCTGTTCAGCCAGAATTGCTTCCTGAATGGCTCCTCCCCAAGGTCCCCTTGGTGCCACTGGAAGACAGGGCACCCCTTCCTGCCTGCCTTTGCAGCGCCTCCGAGGCAGCCTTCCCCTCTCTGGAGCGCCGGTTCAGGAGCTGATCCAGCCCATCCCTTGCCTTTTGGCTTTTCATGTCTATGGTCTGACTCCACAAGCCCCAAGATCAGAAGCCCCCACTCACATTCCTCAAGTTGTCTAAAATAGCCCTCACTGGGCAGGAGCTGGGGGAAACAGCTCCCTCCCTGCCCACTCCCTGTGGGGGTAATTAATAGATAGAAAGGAAGGACTCAGCACGGGGATGGGCATAACCCTGAGGACCCCAAATGCCAGACCAGGCCCTCTGGGGTAGCTCTTTCCCACCACCTCTGATATTAACACTAACCACTGAGCCTACAGGAACCCTGAGCCACACAGGGCGGGGAGCATCAGGAGACAGGAAGAGGAGCCAATGGTAGAAGGACAAGGCTCCCACACTTCAGCCATAGCACCTGCAGGGCACCCAGGAACCCTGCCTGGGACAGACCTGAGCCCTGACACTTCTCAGCCAGGGAGACTAAGGGCTCTCTGAGAAGCGAGGCCACAGGTGCCTGCATAGGCCATGCCGCCTGGGGCCTGGCCCCGCTTCTGAGATGAACCCAAGTCCCTCTGTGAGCAGGTCCGGGGTGTGGGTGGCCCAGAACAGGAGAAGGGGTCCAAGTGGGTCAAGCAGACTATGATAGGCTGGAAAATGGCCTCAAAAGACAATCATGTCCTAATTCCGAGAATGTATGATGTGACTTTTATTTGGAAACAGTCTTTGCAGATGTAATTATGTTAAGAATTTTCTTTCTTACCTTTTCTTTATTACATTGTTAAAATTTCATAACTATTAGTGTCCCAATGTTTTGTTTTTAAGATGTGTAAATTAAATGTGTGTTACTCTCTTCAGAAAAAAAAAAACAAAAACTTTTTTTTTTCTCTTGGTATGGCCCAGATTTTTCCCTTTTCTGAAGATCAACAGTATTCTAATTCCTGATTCATAATTAAATAGAGTGCATTCTGTTTTCAAATATCTAAGAGAAGAATAAAATTACTTTCACTACTCACCAATATTTTAATAGTAGAAGACAGGTATTCTAAACTAATGGTTGACCTTTCCCTTTTCCTGTCATTTAACCTTTCCAGCACCTACTACCCTGCCCCATAGGCTGGGCGTTCTCCTGGGCACTCAGGGGACAAAGGAGAACCGTTCTAAGGGACATGCTTGGGCCAGGCACCCAGGGACCAGAACTAGGAGACAGCCCTGGACCCAGACCAGCTGCTCCTGCCCACTGGACCTCTAGGGCCTCCCCAGGGGAAGAAATCCAGTATTTGGTGGGGGTGTCAGGAGGGGCTGCCTTTTGGAGCATTTCCACAGGCAGGGTTCCCATCAGGTGGAAGGGGCAGGAGCCAAGAAGTCCTCAAGTGAGTCCTGGTGAGCCTGGGCATGAGACTTGGGCCCTGGGGGCTGGAAAGCTACTTCTGGAAATGAGAGAATCCAGCCAAGGGCATCACGGAGTAGGCCTCCCTGCTCCCGGGTGTTTGGACCTGCGGGGGCCAGGAAGAGCCCATCTGTGGACACCAAGGGTTCCTGCAGCCACCACTGGCCTCCTGGGGCATCTCTGTGGAAGCTTTTCCCTGGTGTGGCCCCAAGCTCCAAGAAGCCTAGTCACCAGCTGCCTGGGGACCTCTTGCTTAGCTCTTCAAGCGAGTCAGAGGGCATGGCTGTTGCCCCAACCTTTGCTGCTGGCTGAACACCGCTCACAAGTGTCCAGAAACCAGTCCAGGGGGTTGGACTGGATTCCTGAGCACTTTGCTGCCTTTCTGGGTCAATTAGACCAGGGGTGGGGCCTGGGTCCCTGTGTGGAAGGCCAGGTCACTGTGATCCCCGGGAATTTCTCCTCTTGGTCATGTGGAGTGGGGAGGGCCATCTGCCAGAGACAGTGAGGGGTCCGGAGCAGCTAGAGTTCTGGCTTTTTGCCACAGAGAAACCAGGTGTGGATGGTGTTTAAGTGTCTGCCATTGCTAAAGGGATGTAGAATGGGACTCAGAAGGCCAGCCCTGTCTTCTTCTGTGTGGCTTGTGGCCTCACTAGGGACATTTGCTGCTCTGAGAGAGAGGGAGAAAGAAAGGGAGGCCTTTGGGGTGGTCCTGTGGGGCCAAGTGCATGGTGTGCCCACACAGCACCACACACAGCGCCACCCATTCTGAGAGCTTCAGGGCCCAGGGACTGATCCCAGCTCTGGGCAGGGTGAATCTGAGAGTCTCCTCCTTGAACAAGGACCCAGGCCTAGTAGGAAAGGAGTGGGCGAGGAGTGGGGCCACCAGGGTCCTGTCCAACCTGGAGCCCTTGGAGTCAGCCCAAGTCCAAATGAGTCTGCTCCACAGTCCTCAAGCAGAACCTCATGTGGGAGGTGAGCGTGCTGAGCTGACCGGATTCCCAAAGCCCTGCTGGACTCTGAGCAGTGTTGGCAGAGCGTTTTACCTTTTCCCCCAGCCCAGCCTGCAGGACCCCGCCCTTCTAAGGCAGAATGCAAGAAGCACCCTTGCTGATCCCATGCCCTCCAGCTCCAACCAGCCCAGCACCCACCTCTGTCTGGTTGGCTGGGATCAGCCACAGCTTGGCCTGACCTCTGCCCCAGCCATCACCGTGACTGTTTGGACCCTTGTTGGTTCACAAACTGGCCCCTGTACACAGAGAACAAGAAGAGACCAAAGAAAGAGACAGGCCACTCCAGATTGAAGCAAGGGAAATCGCTTATGAGGCTTGTCTTAGGCGCCATAAGACAAGTAGATCTCCGCGCCCGCCTGCCAGAATCTTAGAGTTGACATAGAGGCCTTGATGGGGTTCCATCATGTGTACCGACCAGGTCGTCCCAACAATGCAGTGCTCTTTCAAGGCTGCGTGCTTGAAAACGACACCCACTGTGGGAATGGAGGGCAGAGCGTACCTTCAAGGACAGGAGAGGTGGTGAGGAGCCTCCAAGGCCTGGGTCTACCTCGAGGATAACTGGTGGTCACATCCTCTCAATAACCTCCTCCAACACCACCCACAAGGCATGGCTGGGACACTGCACACTGCTGAGGCTCAAATCCCTAAGTGAGCCTCGTCCCCTTCACTCTTATCCAATCCCTCAGCTCCTGGACCAGCAGGACCTCCAGGACTGGGCCAGGAGGCAAAGCAGGAGGCAGCCAGGTAAGGAGAAGTGATGAGATGGCCATCGCCAGGGGTCGGCCAAGGCCAAGACCACACAGCGATAAGGTCAGAGAGACAGAGAAGAGGAGGGTGGGTCTAGGCAGGCTTGGAACCAGCACTGAGAGGCGTGGGCCCTGTGTGGGTTTAGTCAGAAGCAGAGATGGCAGACATCATGTGGAGACACACCCAGGTGTGTGTACCTGACACGTGTATACGTGGCCTGGAAGAATCTGTAGTGTAGCTCTCTTTACAGAGGGGGCACTGGTGGGGATTAGGAGAGACAGAGACTTGTAGGCTTCTCCTCTCCTCCTCCTTCACCACCGGCCAGGCCCAACAGCTGCCCAACTTCTTCACCCTGAAATCATGCCCCTAGGTCTGGCCTCACCCTCCTGGGGGCCCTGCAGCTCCAGCCCAGAACTCCATCCCAAACTGATCCCAGCCCCTACTCTGCTCAGGGTCCCACTGCAGCCGAACTTGCAAGGTGACCAGGTAGGGGCCTGGAGCGGCAGCTGGGGAGAGGATTCCAACAGGTGCCCGTGAGCTGGGCCGTCTCCCCTCCTGCACCTGGCCCTGGTTCTCATGCTGCAGACCGGCCGTACCCTACTCCCCAGGTCATACCAGAAAGCACTGGCCACTCTACACCCTGACTCTCAGAGTCTAGAATATTCTATCTGGCGACCTTGGTGATTCGGGGGAATGCCCCTCCCCTAGTTAAAATTCTTTGGGGCTCCTCTGTCAGTCTCCCCACGTTCAACAGCCACCATAGGCTCCAAAATACCTTTTAAGGTCAATGAGAGTAGCAGGGGTGGAGCCCCGGGGCCTGCAGTGGAGATGAGAGAGGTGGGGGTGACCGCTGGCACCTCCGAAGGACACTTGGGCTGTCGTGGCAACATAGTCCCCCAGAGTTTGTTCATCTCCACTTCCTGCCCTTTCATCACCCAGACCGGCAGGCAGGGCAGGGCCTGAGGGGGCCTCTGCCTCAGGATGGCCAAGGCTGTGTCCCACCCACCAGCTCAGGACCCTGTTCAAAGTGCCTTCTCTTGGGACTTCCAGGCTGGGGGTACTTGTTCCCCAACAGCAGGTGGGTAGAGCTAGTGAGGTCCCTGGCAGTTTCCTGAGGCCAGCAAACCCTCAATTTAGCCTCAGGCCAGGTGTTCAGACAGCCTCAGCCTTCATGGTGACATCTGGGAGACACTGCCCAGGGGCTGGGACCCATCCCTACCTCGCAGGGACAGCCAGGTACCCAGTGGGGAAACTACTTTCTAGGACAAAGTTGTGATCAGCCATGACAGAAACACTTTCAGGACTCAGGCCTGAGCCGCTGTGGCCCGAGGTGGCGGATGGTCTCAATGACCTCTCAAGGATGAGGCCATGTCCTTGCACCCAAAGTGCCTGATATCCAGAGCAATAGGGTGGAGGGCCAGCCTTCAGGTCCCAGCACATCCCAGCCCACCTCACCCAGCTCAAGTATGCCCCTCAGAGACCCCCTGCCCCCCCATTTGGAGCTCAGATCAAGCCTCCGTGTTCTGTTGTGCTGAGCAGGTGTGGCTGGAGTGCCCAGGTTGGGGTCTCTGTCCCACTGAGCCCTCAGAAGGGGCCAGCTGCAGTCCAGGGCCACCCCTGCAAATGGGGCGTGGAGGAGGGGAGAGGCCGACTCAAGGCAGGAGCCCTCTCAGGTCAGCCTCTGGGGAGCAGGTCCCTCCCCATCCCAGGGCCCACTGGGAGGACCAGGATGTGAGATCCTTGAGCTCAGAAGACACACGATGCCCTTCCCAGTCAGAGATGTTTACTCTCAGCTGCCCCACTCTTCCCTGTTCCTTCTGGGAATGAGGAAACGGGACACTGTCTGTTGGGGTGAGGCATTCCGTATTCATCAGGTGCCAGCAGCGGGGCTTTCCCTGAACACACCCCAGCCTGGCCTTGGGCTGAGCAGGGGCCTCCTGGAGGTTAGAGATGACAGCTCGACCGGATCAGATCCACCGACCACGAACAGGGCCAACCAGAGCAGCAGAAGGAATGGGTACAGAGAGTGCCAGGGGAACCTTTGTCCCTGCCAGAGGTGTGGGGCTCCGGGAAATGTTCCCTCACAACTATCCTTGCCCCCCTCCTCCCCATCTTGCGTAATCCTGACCATAGGGGAAAGGGGCAGAAATCTCGCCAAACGTTTCAGCATGGGTTGCCGGTAGTTACCTCACTCTTCCTGAATGTGGCAAACGATAAATCACCCTGGGGTGAGCCGGCAAGTGGGTGGACCATAAGTACAGTCCCCCAGGCCAGCCTCCTCACTCACCTCCTCTTCCTTCTCCACTGCCAGGCTCAGTAGCCTCCCAGCTTCCACACCCTGAAATCATGCCTCTAGCTCTCCTGTGGCTGGGTCTCACCCTGCTGGGGGCCCTGCAGACCCAGGCCCAGGCCTCCACTCCAAACCTGATCCCAGCCCCTCCTCTGCTCAAGGTCCCGCTGCAGCGGGACTTCCAAGATGACCAGGTAAGGGGCCTGGAGAAGCAACTGTGGGGAGAGCCCTGGGAAGAGTGGGAGCGGGAGGGAGAGGAGGAAACAGCCTTAGGACGCGTGCTGGACCAAGGTGGGCCTAAGCTTCCGCTCAGCCTGCCCTTGGACCCCCTGATGGAAGCCATGCCCCATGCCCCCATCTCCACCCCAACCTCCCTGACCTCCCCAGGTCCACACTCTCTCCCATAGTCTCCATAGTCCATGCAAGGTGGGAACATCTTCAGTCCCTCTATGTGATGAGGAAACTGAGGCTCAGGTGGTCCAGCCGGCCACCTGCCGAGAGTCACCCTATCCCTGCCAGACTCGTGGCCTAATGGCTTTTAGCTTCTGCCGGCTTCATCAGTGCAGGCCCAACCCTGGCCTGAGCGCCCAGCCAGGACCCCTAGTGGCCTAGGTAGTGAGTGGGGCTCCTGACTGCCCAGAGGTGCATTCGGGGACGGAGCCCCCGGGGACCGCTCTGCCTATCATCAGCTCCCCTGCAGTTTCAGGGGAAGTGGTACGTGGTGGGCCTGGCAGGGAATGCAGTTTCAAAAAAAGAGCAAGGCACGTTTAAGATGTACTCCACCACCTACCAACTGCAAGAAGACCACAGCTACAATGTCACCTCCATCCTGTTCAGGTGAGAGCTGCCACCCCCTGGGGGAGCATGGGGGACCTGGGGGAATTCCCCGGGGGGACTGCCCTGGGACCGGGCGTTTGAGAGGCAGACTGATGTCTAGAAAAGGGGTGACCAGAGCTGACAGGTGGTCAGTGATACTACTGCTCTGTGCTGGATTCATATCTTCCTTCCTTCCTTCCTTCCTTCCTTCCTTCCTTCCTTCCTTCCTTCCTTCCTTCCTTGATTAGATCAGTATTTATTGGTTACTTCAGCGCAGACATGCAGATAGCAGTGGGGGTGGATTTATTTCCTCAGGAAATAAGATGGAGGGAGCAGGGGTGACTTGGAGGAGGATCACTGAACCCAGCCTGAAACCCTACCCAGGACTTCATTAGGGGCTTCTGGGAAGGTGGCCTCTGGGCTGGGCCTTGAAGGAGCCACCCTCCCTCAGAGGGTCATGTGGCATATACACAGCTGGGGCTGGCGGACTCCAAGTGAGAGGGACACTCCTCCAGGCAGCACCGGGCCATCCACCAGACATCCATCGTGTGTCTGCTCTGGGCAGGGTAGTGGGGGCTGGAGGGAGGGTCAGGTGGCCTAAGGCAGACCCTGACAGGGACAGCCAAAGACAGGCTCAGAGAAGACAGCCTCCTACTGTGGTAGGGCATGGGCTGGGATGGACCCAAAGCTCTAGGATTCCCCGGCCCCTCCAGCTGCAGCCCTGACCTCGTCCAGCCCGGGGGGTCCAAGCCTGCGTGTCTCCCCGCTCACCCACACATCTCTTGCTACCACAGGGACCAACAGTGTGACTACTTTACCAGAACTTTTGTTCCAAGTTTCCAGCCTGGCCAGTTCAACCTGGACAACATTAAAGGTGAGGCCTGAGTGATCTGGGCTCTGGGATTGGGGTTCCCAGGGGCGGGATCCTCACAGAGGGGACACAGACCCACCTGCGCCTCCACACAGATGCTGCCCTGTGGAGGGCTGGGGGGAAAGGAGCTGCTCACGCCTCTCAGCCAGGGCTGACCCCTCACTGCCCTCCTCACAGCTTACCCTGGAGTGCAGAGCTACACCGTGCGCGTGGCGGCCACCAACTACAACCAGTTCGCCATGGTGTTCTTCAAGAAGGTGTTCAAAAACCAGGAGTACTTCAAGATCACCCTCTACGGTGGGTCCCCACCCACCACATGGGGGGCCCAGCTCCTGGTCACACTTGAGGGATGTGTGAGCCCTGACCCAGCCCCCAAGGTCCCCTCCAGTGCCAGCTCTGCTCTGAGCCCTAGGGAGGAGGGAGGGCTTTCGCACACTCTCCATGAGGAAGGGGTCTGAGGCTCATTCACGCATTGGACAATATTTATGGAGTATCTGCCGGCCACTCACCCGCCTTCTTGGCCACAGGGAGGACCAAAGAGCTGACCCCTGAGCTGAAGGAGGACTTCGTTCGCTTCGCCAATTCCCTGGGCCTTCCTGATAACCACATCATCTTCCCCGACCCGATCGGTAATGGCCAGCTGGGGAGAAGAGAAAGGGATGCGGGGACTGTCCGGGCCTGATACTGCCTTATCAGGGAAAAGGGAAGAGGACAGACTTGGTCCCATGCTCCAGTCACTGGAGCCCCTAGGGAATCACTTTGGATTCAGGAAGACCATGCCCCACCCCAGGGCTCTGTGGGGCCCCCAGGGGCCTGGGTCCTAAGTGTTCTTCCCTGACAGATAGTTCAGGCCCAGAAGAGAATTTCAGGCCCAGGTCCAAGTTTCTCCTGTCTCATAGCCGGGACCACCTTCTCTTACACCCCAGGTCCTGCTATCCTGGGCCACCTCTTTCTCACACTCTCAGGCCCCTTTGTCCCGGGCCACCACCTCCATCCCCCTGGGGCTTCCGCACCACGGACTTGGGAGGTGTCTTTGTCTTCAGGCAGCCAGGTCTGGGCAGGGGGCTCCAGCCAGGCTACTCAGAGAGCCACCACCCTCTCCAAGGCTTAGGGGCTTCCAGGGCTCATCAGGTAGATAGGCAGGAGGCCTGGGTGCCCAAGCAGGTGGCTGGGCCTCATGTGCCTCTTCTAGAGAACAGGCGACCCCCAGTTCTTCTCAGTTTTTCTCCCAATCCCCTTCCCACATTATCCGCCCCTCTGCTGAAGAAACGCCCTTGACCTGCTGTTGCTGGGGCAGCCTGGGGGCAGTGTAGGGGCCCTGGTGGTCCACAGTGACACACACACACTCCTGCATATTCTCTTCCCCACAGACACGTGCATCGATGAGTGAACAAGTGGTGAGTATGGCAAAGGAGGGGGCTGTTGGGAGCCGAAGTGCAGGGGGTCTCAAGCCTGCCTTTGCTTCCCCACCCAGCGCTGAGGCCATATTAATTCCCTTGTGTCCCTCTCAGATGCCTCCTGTCTGTCTCCACCTGCACTGCCCACACATCGGCCTCTGGCCAAGGTGCTGCCCAGCTGCCCCGACCTACCCGGATGCCAATAAGAGAGCCCAGAGACCCATCTCACAGTTTGGCCCACCAGCTGCTCCCCAGGCCACCCTACTGATGGAGCCCCTCCCTTGACTAAATAAATGCATGCCCCCAAGCCACCTGTTTGTTCTCCTTGCCCCCTGGGCTGTCTGGGAGGAGGAAGGGCAAAGCGTGGGCTCCCATTAGCATTTTTCCCAGACCCCCTTGCAGTCCTCAGCAAGGCATGGAGGACACAGAACCCAGTACACCTTCGACCGAACACTTCTTATCTCTCAATCCTGGGCCCTCCTCCAGGCCAATGGTACCCCTCACATGTACCTGTCTTTGAGGGGTGCCCAGTCCAATGGGAACACTGATGGGTTCACACCTCATGCATATACTCAGCCATGTGCAACAGATCCTACAGCAAAGGTCCAGTCAGAACTGGGGAGCGGAAGGGAATTGGGGTCAGTGCTGAGATACTGTCACCCCCAACTCACCAGGACACCAGAGGATTCTAGAAGATGGCAGCCAGGGCAAAAGGGGTACACAGTGGGTGAGGCAGAGGCATTCCCAGCTTGAGGCTGTGCCTGGCAGAGAGGGTCCCCGGGGGTCATCCCCCTGCCCCTCCACCAGCCTCCTGTGGGCCCAGTGCTCACCCTCCAGCCCCCACTAGTTGGTGGCAATGTCCATGCTGACCTCATTCAGAGCACCGTCCCTCACCCACAGTACCTTTTCCTGATAACCTCTGGACCACCAGGTGCAAGGCTGGAGGAGGTAAAGAGGGGGATAAGCTGCCAGGACTCCAGATTCCAGAAGGTCTGAGAGTACCAGGCCTGTACCACCCCTTGGCTAGGTCTGTGTCCGGGGCCTGACAGGACCCTGTGCATCCACACCCAGCCCCTCTTTGTCTGCATCACACACAGGAACTGTCTCTCTGGGCTCTTTCCTCCTTACGAGGTCAGAGGCCAGAGGGCACAGGCTTCTGAAGAAACCCGGGCTTCTCCACCCCACAGACCTGCACACCTACCCCATCCTCTCTCAGCCTGAGGGTGGGGAGATACTGGAGCTGTGAGCGGGCCCAGCCTCAGCACCCAGGGAGTAGGACAGGCCTGAGACCCAGGCCCAACCAGGTGCTGCCGCAGCCTCAGAAATCCGGGCCAGACTCCAGGGAGAGGCCAGCTTGGTGCAGACTGGGCTGAGCAAGGGATAGGGCCAGAAAGGCCCACTCTGAGGAATGGCACCCAGAGGGCCCTGGCCAGAGTCCTGCTTGCTGGCCGACAGAGTGGAAGCCTCCACTTCCAGCAGCAGAGCTAGTTTCTCTGCCTTGGCCCAAGCAACACAGCTTCCCACCACCACCTGGGGCTGCTGGGCCTTCTAGGATCAAACTCTGAGGACACGAATGGGGCTCTGTGTTTCCTCCCGGGGTCACCTGGTTTATTAATTTCCTACTGCTGCTGTAACAAATCACCACAAACTGGCGGCTTAAAACCACACACATTATTCTCTGACAGTTCTGGAGGCCAGAAGTCCAAAATCAATTTCACTGAGCTGAAGTCAAAGTATAGGCAGTGCTGGGCTTCCCCCAGAGGCTCCAAGGGGAAGCCTTCTTAGCCTTTGCCAGTTGCTAGAGCTTCCTTCCTCGCATTTCTGAGCCTGTGGTCCTTTCCTCCTTCCTCAAAGACAGCAGTGTGGCATCTCCACATCTCCCTGTTGAGGTCCTTGCATGGCCTCCTCACTTCTATCTAGAGTCAAATCTCCCCCTGCCTCCCTTATTAGGACACATGTGAGTATGCTTAGGGCCCCCTTGGGTAATCCAGGAAAACCTCCCCTTCTCAAAATCCTTAACGTAATCACATCTGTACAGCCCCTTTTTCCAAATAAATTACCATTCACAGGTTCCAAGGATTAGGACCCAGATATCTTTGGGGGCTATTATTCAGCCCATCATACAAGACTTGGAGATGGAATGAAGCCAGGGCTTGTGAGATGGGGAGAGGGGAACAGGGACCCCAGAGGCAGAGCAGGGACTGGCTCGAGTAGAAGGCTTTTGGGCTCAGGCTCTTGGGCCACACTCCTTGAAGGCTATAAGTGGACCTGGTCTTGCTGGGGGACTTGCAGGGTTTTGCAGACCCTGACCAGTTCTCCACGGAGTCAGACTTCCAACAGGAAAAATTCTCCCTTGTCTGGTTCCTACAATGGGATGGGAGCCCCGATGGGGGAAGGGGCACTCTCTGGGGCTGGGTTGTCTCTCTGGGAAAGAGTGGGGCTGAGCAGGGTTGGCACTGGGCAGAGGTATGAGCAAGGCTGAGAAAGAAGAGCTGGGCACTTGCATTCGTCTGACTGGTGCGATGCCCTCCCTGGGACCACAGTATTTCACCAATCAGAAGAGCAGAGCTCTGTGTTCCCTGAAGGGCCTAGAAACACCTGTGCCTGTGTGTGGTACACAAGTATGCAGAGCCACAGCAGTAACAAGGGTCACAATATATGTGGGTGTGCTGACAATCCAGATATGTCTGTTCCTGTAAGCACAGGACATCCAAAAACACCAGACCCGTGTTTCTCTCCCACATGTGAACTCGCTCCTGGGCTCACAGGCCCTGACTATAGGTGAGCCCAGAGCCCAAGGAGAAACACAGACAATCCTAGCACGTGGGGATGGACAGCAGACCCTCAGGGAGACATGTAGATTCCAGAAACACACCAAGGTGCACACAGATACTCACCGCACAGACACAGTGGGTGGTTGTGAAAGGTCACGCATGGAATCTGCACAGATTTATGATGCACACGTCCACCCATCTGAGCGTCCAGCTGGCTCCAGGCGTGTTCCCAGCACCCTCTCAGAGCCAAAGATCCATCCCTCTCTAGGAATGGCCCCAGTGCTATCTGCCACCTGCTCCATGGGCATGGGTGCCTCCCAAGGGGACTGGGAGGGTGTGGCCAGCAGAGGCTTAGCTGGAGGGGGATGGGAGGTAGGGTGTCCACCCTTTATTGTCAAGAGGTTCAGCTGACCTAGGGAAGGGCCCGGTCACTGAAATTTTGGGGCACTGATTCAGCTGCGGCCTCGCCTCCACTCCAAAGAAGTCGCTGAGCTTAACAAGTCGGTGATGACTTTGATTACAGGTGTGGACTCAGCCACACCTCCACCTTCCTCAGGTGAAATGGTGTGACAGCTTCTGTGACAGAGAGGATCCCTCCCCGTTGTCATAGTCAAGGAACACTACTGGGCCTGACTGACCCCTATCCCAAGTTAGGCCTACTAACAACCAGTGTGACACCGGGAGCAGGCTGCTGCAGCCTTGGGGCCTCCTGGTGGCCATAGCTACAGGATTCCAATTAGTGAGCCCCTCTCCCATGGGACATGGGTTTCATTCTTAGCTGACCCCGTGATGGGGATGGGACCCCTAGCAGCGATGGCCCCGCTGCTCAGGAGCAACACCTGGTAGCTGGGTGGCTTTGGGCCGGCTTTCCTTTTCCGGATGACAGTGGCCGGGCCCATCTTTATTGCTCAGCCTTGCTGGACCGGCAGCCACACGCAGCACCCCGCCACACAGACCCTGACTGCGAAAGGAACATTTCCTGAAGCCACAGGGGATGTTTAGAAACCACGACCTCAGATTTCGACCAGGCGGAGGCCCTGACTGGCTCGCCCACCGCAGGTCCCCAGAGGCAGGAGAGCGCAGAATGGGGACAGAATAGGGGTCCCAGGCTACCTATCCAGCTCGCTTGCCCTCGCTTAGGGCCTGAGTTTCTTGACACCTGGGCTTCTCGGGAGGCGACCTCGGGACTGCCCAGCCCGGCTGCTGGGAAGGGGCCTGAGCTCCTCTGTGAGGCAGTGTGGGTGCGGGGCCCGGAGGCGCGAGGGGATGCGTTTCTCCCTGTGGGCGGGGCTTGAGGCGGGGCGGGGACTCCGGCTTGTGGGCGGGGCTCTTGGCTCGGGGGCGGGGCTCAGGCCGCGAGGCTCGGGCTTGTGGGCGGGGCTCCGGGCCTGTGGGCGGGCGGGGGGGGGCTACAACTTGTGGGCGGGTCCCTGGGCTTGTGGGCGGGAAGGGCAGAGCTCCGGTTTGTGGGCGGGGCTCCAGCTTGGGAGGGGCGGGGCTCAGGACGCGAGGCTCTGGCTTTGGCTTGTGGGCGGGCCCCGGGCTTGTGGGCGGGGCTCCGGGCTTGGGGGCGGGGCCCCGGCCGCCGGGCCGCGGGGTTCCGCACTTCCGGCCCCGCGCACTATCCGCCGCCCCGCCTTCCGGCCGGCGCCCGCTGTCGGCGTGACAGTCGCCGCGTTTCGTCCTGTCGCGGCCTTCGCGGCGCCCGAGCCCGCAATGTCGGGCCCCAACGGGGACCTGGGCATGCCGGTGGAGGCGGGCGCGGAAGGCGAGGACGACAGCTTCGGGGAAGCAGGTGACTCAGGGGGACTGCTTAGGGACCAGGGGTCGCCCTGGGAGAGGGAATCGGGTCCGGGATGGGGGCTCGGAAGGGACCGCAGAGCCCTTCCGCCGCGCGCCGCCCCCGGGTGAGTTGCAGGTGCAGGCGCGTCTCGGGGTTCAGGGCGAGCACCGGCACCATTCCAGAACTGTGGGCAACCTCCCCGCTTTACAAATGGGGAGACGGGCGGCTTGTGGGGCACCCACCCTTTCGGCCTTTGCCCCGGCCACTTCGTTCAGCCCCTGTGAGGATGGTGGTGGCTCCTGAGGGGATCAGACGTGGCTGGTTTGGACTCGGCAGAAGGGGCTGTCTGGGTGGGCGCGCCCGTCCTGCTGAGTCAGCCTCCCCTGCCACCTTTTCTGGTGCGGCCTGGAGCCCTGGCGAATGCCACTTTCTTACAGAGCAGCCTGTTTCGTGCACAGCACTGCGGGAGGTGGGGTGTGGAGAGTGAACCGTCTACTCCCTTTCTTACCCTCGGGAGCCTCAGTTTCCCCCTGTGCAAAATAAAGATTAGTGTCTCCTGCATTGAGATGTGTCAGGATTAAATGAGAAAACGAATGGAAAATACTTAGTAGGTTTCAAGCATGCAAGTGTTCAGTAAGTGGTTATTGTTATTCTCTTTAGTGTAATAAAGATTGGTTTATTCACTCAGAGTGCAGGGCTTAGTAAGTGTGGGTTAAGTATAGTCTGCATTTGGTTTTGGTAACAGCTTTATTGAGCTATCATTTACATGTGGTACAGTTTATCCATTTAAATTGTACAATTCAGTGGGTTTTAGGATATTTGCAGAGTTGTACATCCATCACCCTAATAGTTTTAGAACACTTTCATTGACCAGGCTTTGCATTTAATAGAGATAGAAGACCTCCCATAGGGCCAAGTGGTGGGCTGGCCTCTTTGCCCTGGGCACTGCTGGTGAACAGCAGCCAGGTGGGTGTAATCATGCTGGCAGCTGTGGTGGGAGCATCAGGAAGGGCCTCCCAGGAGGCACATTGAGTGGACACTGGCAGAATCACAGGACTTAGCACAGTGGGGCAGAGGGAGGCAAAGGCTTGGAACTGGAAAGTGCCCTTGAGACAGGTAAAGCCTGGCCTCAGTGGTGTGGAGACACCTGCCTCTCCCAATCCTTCTCCTGGCTGTGTGTCATGATACAGAAAGTGAAACGTTGATAATAATGACCAGCTATTAAGTACTTGCTGTGGCCAGCCCTACCTGAGTTCTGAATCCTCATGGCCACCCAGTTCTTTCCCTTTCCCTGAAAGCTGCAGTAACTTCCTGGGGTGGAGCAGAACTGAGCTAAAACCCAAGTGCCCCAATCCCCAAGTTGGCTCTGCCACCAAGTGGAGGAACCTGGGAAGGTCCCTTCCTTCCTGGGCTTCAATTTCCCCATCTGTACCACAAGAGGGGTGGGCTGTAAGATCCAGCAGACGTTCCAGGACTCTGGCCTCCGTGAGTTGTGCCAGCTCTGGGTGATGGATGCTCTTCCTCCAGAATGCAGACACATTTTTACCCACATCCCAGACACACTCCTCCAGCCCTGGCCTTTTCCAAATACTGTCAGCCACTTCCCCTTTGTCCCAAGCTGGCGGTGAAGTGTATATGCGTCATGGGCTGGCTCAGAACTGGGTCCCGCATTGGGCACAGGCCCAGACCTTGGGTCCTAAGGGACATTGTGTTGCTGAGAGAGGCAGGTCAGGAGCAGCTGAGGAGGGAGTGATGGTTTCTGGTAGAGACCAGGAAAGGCTCCCAAAAGGTGTTTTGAGCTTGTCCTTAGATGGCTGTTGTGGTTGAAGCATTCTGGGTGGTGGCAGGAACAGTTGAGCAAAGGCAGAAAGACTGGGCAGAGGCCTCACTCATTCATTCATTCATTCATTCACTCAACAAATGCTTATTGTGCGAAAGTGATGACCTCTGGGAAATAGCAGTGAAAACAAGACCATTCCACCTGTCACAGAACTCTGTAGTCTGGTAGGGAAGACTGACCAGCACACAAACAATCACAAGTCAATCTGGAGGCGAGGGCCATGGAAATGTTAGGAGGGGGCTCAGGAATAGAGGCCTAATCCACTCTGGGCCTTTGGGAGGGCTCCCTCTGGCAGCATGCATGCTGAGACTTGAAGAATGAGTGGAACTTATCCAGGAAAAGAGGAGGGAAAACAGGACACAGTGCATTCCAGGGAGAGGCAACAGCATGTTCAAGGGGCCTGAGGTAGGCAAAGGCAGATGTGAGAGAGGAAAGGAAAAGGCATGGAACATGGGCCTGGAGAGGGGAGTGGGGCCTCGGAGTCTTCTGGGTACTTTATCCTGAGGGCAGAAACCACAGAAAAGCTGGAAAGATGGGCTGCCTGGGAACAGAGGCCTTGATTGCCCAACATAATCAGGAATGTGGGCTCTGGTCTCTAGGCAGATAAAAGAAATAGAAAGGAGATTGGCACCTGGCAGGACTTCCTAGGCTGGACACTGTCTGGCGGATCTACCCCTGACCATCCTAACCCTAGAAAAAAGGATGGTGTGCCAAGGTATTATTTCTCCAAAGCCTTTCCTCTTTTGATATCCACCCATTTTTCAGATGGCGACAGAGGCTCGGGGAGGAGTTAGGGCCTTGCCAAAGACTTTCTGGAGGCAGGATGGGGGATAACGATTTGAGGGAGGGTATCCGTGAGCCCTGGAGAGACACAGGACCTTGGCTCTCTTTCCTCTTCTAGAATATGCTGCCATCAACTCCATGTTGGACCAGATCAACTCCTGTCTGGACCACCTGGAGGAAAAGAACGACCACCTCCATGCCCGCCTCCAGGAGCTGCTGGAGTCCAACCGGCAGACGCGCCTGGAGTTCCAGCAGCAGCTTGGGGAGGCCCCCAGCGATGCCAGCCCCTAGGCTCCAGGAGCCCCAAGCCAGGCCCCAACCCTGCCTCCCTGAGCCAGCTCTGGCCTAGGCACTCACTACCTGACTTACATACCTTCACAAAGGCTGGCCTGCAGGTCCCCTGGTGGGTCTTCCTGGCTGGACCACTTTCAGGTACTCCCCTCGGTGTGTCTGGGCCAGCCCCCACCACTGGGCCTCCCCTCCGGGGTCCAGGTGTGGACCTGTGACCCACCCACCTTGCCTGCCTGCCCAATTCCTGGGCACTCTCCATTCTACCCAGGCCTTGAATGTCCACATTAAACGGGTCTCCAGCAGCACTGCGCCTCTCTCCTGTGTCCTGAGATGTGGACCCCAGGGGCCAACACGGGTGAACAGAGTAGTCAAGGAGTTCCAGGCATTGCTGACGCGTTGGTGGCCATGGGCATGTGGTGGGGCTGAAATTCTTGGCCTTCTTGTGTGGACACAGAGGGTGCAGGTGAGGTCAGGGCTTCCTCCCCACCTGGTACACTCCTGGCCACCAGCTGCTTCCCCAGCCAGACTGAGAGAACATTGGACATGCTGTGTGACCCTGTGTGTTGCTCTTATCTTCCCTGGTCCTGGGGCCTTTCACTAAGACAGCCAACACCAAGACATGCTGTGTAACCTTGGGCACCGCCCTCTCTCGACCTCAGCTGGCCAATGACAGGGTTGATCTGCCTGTCTATAAGGGTCTTTCCAAATGGGGAAATAGCAGAACTAAAGCTCCAACTCAGCCTGGGCCCCACTCACTGATGATTCATCATGGATGGGGTCACCTGATAAGGGCAGGGTCCCTGCTAGTGAACCATGAACTCCGATCCAGAGGAGCAGCAAGGGCCCCCGTTCCTGCACTTCTGCTTCCACAGGGTCCAGCTGGAGAGAGGCCAGCACTGGGGTCCAGAGCTCAGGCCTGTGGTCAAATCCCAGCCGCTCACCAGGTGTATGCCCTTCAACAAGTCACCTGACTTTGCTAGGCCTCTGTTTCATCATCTAATTTGGGGGTAACAAGATTAAACGAGGTCTTACTTGAAGGTACTTTCCTAGCCCTGATGCATCATTAAGAGGTAAACAGGCTAGAGAGGTGAAGTGCCGTGTGATCCCAGGTCCCCTGGCTAGCGAACCTGTCTGGCCTCCCAATTCCGCCCCCACACTGTGCCTACAGAGGCTGGGCGCTGCTAAGAGCCGGCTGGGATGTTGCCCTTCCCCCGTCCGCCCAGGCAGAGGTGCTGGTGAGGACTGTCCAGCCAAACGACCTTCTTTTATTGGATTCTGAGTAAAAACACTATGTCACAGTTTCCATGCAGACTCCCACAAAGCAGAGAGATCTGGACCCAGACGCCACTGGTGTAGGGAGCTCCTTCTCTCAGGTTTTGAGGCGGGTTGAGCGCCGTGGTGGGGGGGGCTGGGGGCGTTGAGGTGTTGCTTTGCTGGGGCTTTTTGCCGTGTCTTGGATGCTGGGATAGACGTGTTGGCGGCCGGAGGAGGTGAACAGAGCAGTCAAGGCGTTGCGGGCGGTGATGGCACTCCGGCGGCTCACAGGCCTGGTGGCGGGGCTGGGGTTCTTGGCCTTCTTGTATTTCTAGACATAGAGGGTACAGGTGAGACGGGACTCCCTCCCTGCCTGGTGTGCTCCCAGCCAGAGCTGCTTCCCCAACCCAGCTGAGACAGCAGTGGACATACTGTGCGACCCGTGTGATGTGCTCACACTCCCTGGGTCAGGGCTCCAGGGCTAGCGGCCTGGCCCTCAGCAACCCCCCAGAACAAAAGCAGAAAGAGCCCAGCACCACGCTGGCTCTGGCTCCCTTTGTGGGAAGGGCCTCCTGGTGGGTGGGCCTCGGGGTGAAGGTCAAGCACAGGATGGACATGGCCACTGGCCATCATCCCCATCAGCTCGGGTGGAGTCTGAGTCCCGAGCAGGAGGCCCAGCTCACCTGCAGGTTCTCGAAGTGGGCCAAGGACTTGCAGTGGGCGAGCTGCGCCCCTGAGTTGCTGGGGTAGAACTTGTGGCAGACGCGGCACACGTAGCCCATCGCAGGCACCAGGAAGTCCGTACCTGTGGGACAGCAGCCGGGTCTGTGCATTCACATCCCCCGCCCCAGCCTGGTGTCCTGACCTCTTTAGGTGCCCATTTGCTTCCCCACCCTCCAGGTGGGAAGAAGATGACAAGGGGATGGGTTACCTGGCCAGGATGCCATGGCTGGGATGGCTCACCTGGAGGCTGGGGTCAGGGGTCAGGGCTGGGGCCTTACCGTATGCAGTGTTGGGGCTGGAGGTCTCTGAGCCTTTCCATTCCTCTGCAGATGCATCTCTGGAGCTCACCTGGAAACATGCAAGTATGGGCCTCAAATCTGGTTTTCCCCACACCCCATCACCTGAATGCAGGTGAGGGGGCCCCTGGAACCCACCCATGCTCTTGAACATACTGTCCCCTTGATTTCGAAGAGGTTGTGGGTGGCAGTCTCTGAGCCTCTGCACACTGATCCTGCCTCCCAGAGTACCCTTCGCAATCTGTACTTTCAGTCCCCTCCTCCAGGAAGCCCTTCTGCTCCCACAATACAACCCAGGTGTGCCCAACACATCACACATGTCACCTCACTGAATCCTCACAACAATCTTCTAAGGTTCACGCATTTTACATAACAGGAAACCGAGGCCCACTCCCGTGTCTGGGGTCACACAGCTGGCTTGGGGAGGTGCAGGGTGGTGAACCCTGGTGGGTCCCAAGTCCTGGTTACATTCTTAACGGTGAGCCCCCTGCCAGGTCCCTAAGTTCCTAGCTGGTGCTGCAGTGACCTCAGTCCAGGGGGGTTGTGAGTTTCAAGTGACCTAGGACCCCTTGTCACACCTGCTGACATATGCCCCTTCCAGACAAGGCTATGACTCCAGCCATGTCAGCCCCACCATGCCTTCCACTGTGTACCAGGCAAACATGACCAAAGAGTGAACCTACTTCTGTTTGTCACCCTGGGCTAGTGGGGCAAAGTCCCCTGGGCGGAGTCTAGCCTCCAACCTGCCTCCCAAATCCCCTCCTCCCCCAAGCACCTGCTTGCAGAATTCCTCATCAACGTCGATTTCTTCTTCATCCTCCTCCTCCTCATCACCCTCAAAGCAGCCCACGGCGTCCACTGTGATGAAGTGGTCCTCATCTTGGCCGGCCATCTCCTTCTCAAGCGTCTTCAGCTGCCCGGGGGAGGGGGCCAGGGCTCAAGTCATCTCAGGGCAGCCAAGGTGCCACGCCCCACACAGCCCACACCCCTGGGAATCCCAATCCCTCGGGACCTGCTATGAGTTTGGACTGGGATAAAACTCAATTTGCTCTGTGGCTCTGGCTAAGGTCCTGTACCTCTCTGGGCCCATGTCCCCCGAGGGAGCCAGGGTTACCTCCTTGGCTTTGTCTTTGTGCTCCTGGGACTTCACGTGCTCCACAAACTTGCGGGGGGTCTTGAAGTAGCGGTTGCAAACAGTGCAGAAAGGTCGCAGGGACTGTTTGGCAATCTGGGGAAAGGAGGGCAGACCATGTGGGCAGTGTCTCCACGTGCAGCCAGGCAGCGCCCTGTGAGACATCACCTCCCACCTGCAGGCCACCGCATCTGTAATCAGCTGGCTGTACCCTGCCCCTGTACCAGATCATGGGCAACAGGTACCCTCCCGCTGCTGCTGGCTCTGAGATGGGATGGCACATGGCAAGAGAGAGACAGGACAGAGAGAAAACTGGGAGAGAGGATAACTGCCAAAGGAGCCCCATGAGCCCCGTGGCTGAAGGGCAAGCGAGATGGTGCTTTGCCATACTGGACAGACGGGGAAACTGAGGCCCAGAGAAGAAACACGACTGAGTCATCGAGAAGCCACACTCAACAAGTGATGGCCCTGCAGAGACAAAGGCTGGCACTGACTTTCACTCCCAACCTAGGCTTCGTCCTTCCCAGCCCCTGGCTTGGGGACAGCACATGGAGGCGCCTTCACAGCGAGCAGGCCCTCATACCTTGTGGTCCTGTGTCCTGCGGTGCTGGATCAGGTCTCCCATGTAGTAGACCTGGCAGGTGTGGCACCAGCGCTTCAGAGGAGGCTCTCTGAACGACGACAAAACAAGCAGAGTGTGACACTGTGTTCTTATTGGACAGACAGCAGCTCTCCCAGATGCTCCATAAATGCAGTGTCATCCCAACAGGATATTTTTCAGAAACTTAACAAAGCGGTTTCTGAGATTCATCCGGACCGATACTTCAATAAGAACCACCAAGGAAACCTGAGGGGTGGGGAATGAGATCTAGAAGCATTCAGGGTACCAGGGGCCACCAGGACAGTGACGCGACTGAAGGTATCTGGCCTTGAAAACTTCTCTTTCTCCTGCAGTTTAAATGCCCTGTCATTCCCTGAGCTATTCCCTTCCCCCATACCTGGACCTGTCCCCATCCCAGTAAGCCAGGCGCCCCTCTGAGGCCCCAAAGTGCCACTGCTGCAGCACTGTCCGTGATAAACTGGCAGGACCTGATCCCGTCTCCACTCGCACTGGGCCATGGTGAGCTCCGCGAGGCCGGCTTTCCATCCCGGAATCCCCAGGGCCTGGCACGGGACTGCCAAGCCAGGATTCGAGGGAGACGTACGTCATCGGCCAGTATGATGAATCCCCCACCCGAAGCCGGGTAACAACGGGGGCCACATCTGTTCGGTGTTCTTGTGTCACGAGATTTATCTGGACTTAATCAAGCTCCTTCTGCACATGCAGTTGTGAATCCTGGTCGAACCTGACACTGGACCACACACCTGAATTCCCGCCACTGTCCTGTTTATTGATTGCTCTACCACACGGGCTAAACGTAATGATCTAACTCATCTCCAAGTCTGGGATGTTTTAGATAATTTCCGATGACATTTTTTCACTTTTTACGTTAACTCTGCTAGGAACGTCTTTGTGAGTCCGTCACCTTTCTCCTGTGTGATTATTTCGCCTACGTCTGACTCCCAGGTCGGTGGGCAGGGGGAGGTTTAAAGCTTGAGAAAATACTGCAAAACCATGCAGGGAAACTGTTCTCAAATCGAGGACCACTTACAGAGACACAGCCGCCTTTGGAGAGAGTGCTTCCTGTCACTCAGAGCTCCTGTCCCCTCATCCCACTTGGGACTTCAAGTTATGACCCTCTAGAGGGCCTGACGACTGCCTCAGGGCCCATCTGGCCTGAGAAAGGGTTTCATTTGGTTTCCACGGGGTTTGTTTTAATTCTGAACTAGTTATTAACATTTTGAAATTGGGGGACTTCACATACAAATCTGGTCTCTCCTGAAAAACTAAGGGACCTGGAGCTGAGGGGCAGCTGTGAGACAGAGCCCATGTCCCTCAGGATGGCCCAAGCCAGTACCAACCTGCTTCTCTCACTGATGATGCCTGCCAACCCTGGCAGGCCTCTGTGACTGCCCACATGGTTGTGAAAGGGCCCCTGGCTTCCAGCCCTCCCCACAGCCCCTGAGAGCTCGCCTCAGACTCCAGGAAGGCCAACGCATCTGATCGACCAAGCACCCCTGACAATGAAAGAGGGAGGCGCAGAGTAGCCCCAACCTCAGGCTACAAGATGACCTGATCCTCGCCATCGTGCCCCTATGGTGGGGTCAGCACACATGCCAGGGGGACAGGGGAGCAGCCCCAGTGCCACAACCCACCTCCTTCCCACATAGACAACCACAGTGTTCCTGCCTGGATGGAACCTTCAGGAACTGGTTCATGAATTCCTGCACTGCATCCCTCACCAGGACATTTTACAGATGAGAAAAACTGAGGTCCAAGGCCATACAGGTAATGGCATGAAAAGGCCTCTGGGGAGGGTGATGCTTAACACAAAGGCAGACCTTGCAGATGGCAGACTCGGGGCCCCTCTCAGCCCTACCCGGCCTGTGAGACCGCCCACCCCCAGGACAGAGCCTGTGTGATCCCCCACTCACTCGTCCTCTCTCTCCAGGACATCCCGGGGCACAGGCAACAGGGACAGGAGGCAAGCTTGGCTCATGTGCTGGATCTCCCCGAGTCGCTGCTGGTGCTGGGCCCCCGACATGTGGTCCTGGAACTCCTGCATAGGTGGGAGCGAGGGATGGGTGTGAGGGGTGAGCCCCGGGACGGCGGTCAGGCCTGGGGCCCAGAGGATGGAAAACAGAGGACACAGCGAGCATACGGCAGCCACACCTCCTGCTCGTCCTGGAGACCGAGGGCCTCACGGACAAGGAGCAGTCTCATTAACTCCCAGGTCCCCCTTCTGCCCAGGCAAGGCGAAGTGTGACAGAGGTAACAGCAGCACTAGAAGTGATCATACAAGGATGATGCTGTTGTGAACGCCAGGCTCGCTCTGGGCCGGGCCGGGGGCTCAGGACTTCAGTGTCAAGTCGCTGAATCCTCAGAACCACCCAACGACCTGGGCTCTAAATGTTTCTTCATCTGATGCGTGAGACGACCAAGGCACAAAGGGTAGAATTCACCTTCGGAGGTCTACACAGCTGGGCAGGGCCGATCCAAACCAATTCTGCCTGACTCTAAACTCCTCCCTCCATGGCTGGTCAGAAAATGTTTTCTGAGCAAATGCACAGCCGCCCAGGGTGGGGCTCACAAGGCCTCCCTGTGGACAGGGCAGGCTGGGGATCCCACACAGACCCTCCACTCCACCCCCCGCCCGCCCAGGGCCTGGCTGGCAGTACCTGCTGGCTGCTGCAGTTGGCCTTGCAGATGTAGCAGAAGAACTGAAGGGTCTGCTTAGAGGGCGTGCTGGTGGCGGCAGGGGTGGCAGAGGTAGAGTCACCAGAACGGGGCCCGGGTGTGAGGGATACAGTGCTGAAGGCCCGGCTCTCGCTGCTCTGCAGGATGGTGACCTTCAGGGAGCCCCCGGCACCCCACACCTGCACCGGGAGCAGGAGCAGAGCAGCTGGGCATTGATGGTGGGCCAGCCCCGGTGCTAAACATCTCACCGGGCCCTCCTACAGCCCCCTTTCCAGGCTCTGACTGCTGGGCGACTGCCCCAGGCTCACACGGTTAGGAAGCACGACGGTCAGGACAGAAAGCCAGGCCCAGCTAACTCTAAAGTCTACCCAACCCATTCCTCACGTGACAGATGGAAACACCAAGAAGGAAATGGGTTTGGCCACAATTCACCGTGAAGCAGAGCTGGGACCAAAACCCTAGCACGGCCTGCCACTCTGCTCTCTGCACTAGAAAAATGTTACCCATGTGAGGGGACTGGGGGCTCCTGTTATGGGATGTGCAGAGTGAAGGGACTCTTGTCACCAAAAGTACCTCCGGATCTTCAGAGCAAAGGCAGGTGAAGACAACACAACAGCATGAGAGTTCGATAAACCACTGTCACACCCAGGCAGAGGGGCTGTGGTCCATTTCCCGGGCAGGGGGCGGGGACATAAGGGGGCCCCAAGGCTGGCTGGGGCAGGAAAGGCCCTGCCACCACTGGGCACTGTGGTCCTCATGCTGCCACACTAGCATCACTACCCACCCTGAGCATCTCTCTTGCTCTTTTTTCACATTCTCCCACATCCAGGCCACTGGTCAACTGCTCCTGGGTCTCCTCCACGCTGGCCTGGGTGCCCACTGGCTCCGTCAAGGCCTCCTCTGGGCCTGAAATGATAGATGTGCTGTTTCCCAGGGTCCATCTCTCACCTGGCTCAGAGAGACCTGGGCTCAAGGGCCGCCTTCTCTGCCCACAGCTAAGGCCTTGCAGCCTCTGGTGTAAACAACCCTAAATCCTAGTTCTAGATCCAACCCTGGATCCCAGGCAGCACCCACTCAGGGCTGGAAAGTGCCAGGGAAGGAAAGAAGGGTCTGGGCAGGGAGGAAAAAGCTGTCCCATCACTGGACCAGCTGGGAGCCAGCAGTCACTTACTTGCTCCAGCTTCTACCATATCAGGCGGCATCTCCAGGACAGTGGAATGAACCGGAACCAGTGCTGGATCCGATGCTGGCACCTGCGGCTGGGTCTGAGGCCGCTCCTGGGTCTCATCAGGTGGCTGCACTGGCAGCTGTAACGGAGGTTGCTCTGGTGGATGCTCCATTGGCTGGACCTTGGGCTGTACTTCTGCCTGGACCTGTGGATATGTTTGCGTCTGTGCCTGTTTCTGCAGCTGTGGCTGTCCCTGCCTCGGGGGCTGTGAATGTGCCTGTGGCTGCACTTGTGGCTGCACCTGTTTTGGTGGCTCTGCCTCCTCCTTTGGGACCGGCAGCTGCTGTGGCACTAAGTGATCTGGAATGGTCTGTGTCTGTGCCTGCTTCTGCATCTTTGGTTGCACCTGGGGGTTCACTGGTGGCATCTGTGGCTGAGTCTGTGTCTGCACCGGGGCCTGGGTCTGCAGAACCTGTGGCTGGAATCGTGGCAGCACTTGGGTTTCTGGTGGCTCTGGCAGCAGCTCAGGTGTCTGTGTCTGCTTTGGTGCTGTTATCCGGGCCTGCGACTGGACCGTCACCTGTAGCTGCCCTGGGGACCCCTTCTCTGTGGGTTCCTCTGAGCTAGGCAGGATCAAAAGAAGATCAAATTCATGTCTTCCAATTGGCCCCAGGGGCTCCCTAAAAAGGCCAAGTTCCAATCACTGCTCTATCACATTTAAGCTGTGCATTAGGGAGAGACCTTCGACTCTCAGGGCCCCAGTGTCACTGTAATGAACCGGCAAGGTCACTCACTCCCACCTCCTACAACTTGCTAATATGCATCCAAGGCCCTGTAAAGCTGCCCACCCTCTGGCCACCCTGAGGTCCCAGGTGCATATCTTCACCCCTCCAGCTGGGCCACCTCGTCTGTTTCCAGGTGGTTCAGTCATAGTAAAAGCACCAGAGTCTGTCTGCCCAGGTGAAGTGCAGAATTAGGTCTGACCTTCCTCCAAGCCAGAAGCCAAAGCCCCTTCCTTGCTCCTGCTCCCCTAAAGCTCCTGCCCCCACCTCCACCCACTTGCCTTTGCAGGAATAAGAGTACAGGCTTCCTGGACCCCAGCAGGTTTTCAGCATCAGTTACCTCTTAGACCTTTTAGCTGGTGGCTCAGATGCCTCACAAGACTCGGGCTCAGGTGCTGGAGCATGATTCTCCTTAGTGATGCCATCTGGGCAGGAAGGGGAATCTCGATCTAGAATGAAGGGCCGATGAGTGACTGCCAGTGGCAGGTAAAGCACGAACAAGCTCTGGGGGATGGGACCTGGGCTCACCCCCCACCAAGATCTCTACCTCCCAGATCTACTGCCATTACCAACCCTAGGCCCACCTGCCCCAACCTTCTCTCACCTGGTGTGTCTGTTCGGGACTCTGTGGCTTCCTCAGACCCCTCTGGGGGGTCCACCCCATCTTCCACAGGCGTCGTCTGGGAAGAAGAATCCTGCTTCCTTTCAGAAACCATTTCTGACATCCATTACCCACCCTTGTACATCCTTGCCAAGAGATGATCCTAAACACCCTGGGAATGATGTCTAGGGAGTTCCATCTAGCTACCTGTCAAGTAAACCCAGCTTGGGGGACACAGGCCCTCTCCCGGCTGCAGTGCTGCTTCCTGACTTCCCCACCCTCGTCTCCACAAAGCCGCCAGAGGAACCCTTCTCAAAGGCAAACCTGATCATGTCCCTTCTCTTTAGAGCTGAAACCCTCCTGTGATTTCTTGTAGACCTGGAGTGTACTCTTTTTTCACCCAGAGCCTGACACTACCTCCCCCACTCCCTACACAATCTGACCTCTGCCCCGTACCCACCCCTCCAGCCTCGGCTCTCTCCACTCTCTCCCTGCCTCCCTGTGCACCCACAATGGTCTCTTTAGGTTCCCGGAAACCCCAGGCCTCTATCCCAAGTCTCAGAGGCCCTTCTTGCAGAAAGCCTTCCTGACCCCAGAGTAGGTTTAGATCCTTAGGACAGGTCCTCAGTGGGCCTGGGGCTTCCCCTTTGTGGCATTTTCCACAGTCTTAATTAATTGGTGGGAGCATTCTTTGCATTAATATCTTACCATCATCACCACCCCAACACCCCGCTCCCCAGGATCTCCAGGCCAGATAGGTCATCTGCACTTCTGAGTCCCCTGCAGGGGGACTCAGGCAGGATGTGATTCCCTTTTCAAGTCTCCTTGGCTCTTTCTGCTTATGTCAAGGAGGATCTTTTGGACAATTTTACCACATCTCAACCAGCAGGAGCCAGGGGTGCAGGCTCAGAACCTTCAAATGGCAACACTGTCGAGTTCAGGATTTTATGACATTATTCCATCCCAGTGACCTTTCTTTTACTTCCACGTATGGCAGTTAATTTACACTGATTTTCAGTTTTAGGTAGTGATATAAAGTTTCCTAAATGTAACTGAGAAGAAGTTAGGTCATTCAACGCTGTGAGTTCCCAGACAGGAGTCCCTAGCCACATGTGGGTGGCTTCTGAGCACTTGAAATGGGCAAGCCAAACTGAGATGTCGGTATAAAATACACACATCAGATTTTAAGACATAATACAAAAAAAAAAAAGAATGAAAAATGCCTCATTCTTCTTATGTTGCTTCATGTTGGAATGATAATTTTTTAATATATTGGGTTAAATAAAATATGTGACTAAAATTAGCTCCATCTGTTTCGTGTTACTTCGTTAATGTAATTACTACTAGAAAAACTGAAATTACATACATGGCTTGCATTTTAATTCCACTGGGCTGTGCTAACCTTAAAGAGAACTGTGGAATATATTTAAAATGAATGCGTTATATGTCAATTATACCCCAATTATACCCCAATTTTTTTAAAAAAAGTAATATTAAGTAAATGATCATACTGTTGCTGTTTCGATGTGGCAAAATCACATAAGGGGTTCCTAACGATTTGAAGTTTGGAAAGCACTAGACAAGTCTAACTTACCTCCTGCTCATTTTACAGATGAGAAATTGAGGTGTGACCTGCCCAAAGGCCCATGTGAGCCACAGTAGGGAGCTGGGCTGATCCCCAGGTAAGCCCTCTCCCATCCCCATCCCCACCTGCTCCACCCCGGCCACCACTCACCTTGCAATTGGGGGTACCAGAAGAGGTCCGGGCCTGTTTCTGGGGGGTCCGCCCCGAAAGGTTGAGCTGGGAGGAGTTTATGGGGACCCCGACAGGAGGGGGGCCCAGCAGGGACTGCCGAGTGGCCTGGGGAAAGAACTGCTGCAGATTTGAGGTGGCCAGCTGAGGGGGTGTGAGGCTGGGGGCTGTCAGGCTCGGGGTTACCAGGTTGTAGCTACGGAGGTTACCTGAAAGCAAGAAGAGGGAAGAGGGATTACAACCCTAGTTAGGGTCAGGGGTCAGACCCCCAAAGCATCATGGGAACATCATAGATAACTTTGAAGATGACCCTTCCCACCCGAGGTCAGCCAGATGGGAGATATGAGAGCCGAGAGCCCAGTCCCACCTTGGGCATCGGGCATTGGTGGGAAGGGACTTAAGGCAGGCTTTCCATTCTAGCTGGGGAGAGGCAGGGCACTGCCTTTTTCCATCCCAGATGCCTCCATGGTCAGTGGCTTGAGCAGCCCCAGCAACCCCACTCATCCTTAGGTAAATTCTAGGACAGCGGTCCCCAGTCTTATTGGCACCAGGGACCTGAGCTCCTACGAGAATCTAATGCCTGACGATATGAGATGGAGCTGAAGCTGTGATGCCAGTGCTGGGGAGCGGCCTGCCACTCACCTGCTGTGCGGCCCAGTTCCTAACAAGGGCAGGGGACCCCTGCTCTAGGATACACCTTAAGGAATATAAAAGATCCAGCACAGGGCCCATAGGGAGAACCACCAAGATGACAGGTCCCTGGAGTAGGAAGACCCTCCCCCAGCCCCACCAGCTACCCTGGGAACCTGGCACTTGCTAAGCACTTTCCATGCATGGTCTTCTATGGCCCAGCCATCATCAGGGTAGGTATCTCTGTCTCTACCAATGACACAACAGATACAAAGTGAGAGATTATCTAGGGTGTCTGGAAGAAGCCCCTTGGTGCCAGCCAGGATTCTGGGGGCCCTGTGACTCTTGCCTCTCTCTATCCGCCTCCATGCAAGCCAACATCAAATCCTACCAACCCTGTCTCCTGCCCCTCTTCCCAGTCCAGCCAGACTCCCCTTTCCATCTCCACTCCCAGTCCCCCACCAAAGCCACTTCGTCCCCTGCCTGAATGTCAACCACAGCTTTTGCACCAGAGAGCAGCAATGATCTAAAATCACCTTCTGACTTTGCCCCCGCCCCACACCATGCCACCTAAACCCTTCCATAGTAGGAGGGTTGCTCATGGTGGGAGGTCTGGCCCTGCCCTCCTCTCTGACCTCCCTTCTCACCATTCTCCTCACACATATCCCCACTAGACTCCAGCCATGTTCCCATGATTCCCTCAAACAAGCCTGGTTTCTTTCCTGCCTCTGGGCCTTTGCACATGCTGTTCCTACCACCTGGGGCTTTCTGCCCCCACTATCTCCCAGTCATCCTTCAGACTTCTATGTAGATGCTTCCTCTCTGGGAGGCTTTTCCAGACCCTCTCTGTGTCCCCAGAGGCCCCAGATGGCCTGTTCTATGACCAGCTGCACAATTTCCTTGTCTGCTGCCCACCTCCCACCATCTAATCACACTGGGAGCTCTTTAAGGGTAGGGCCCTTATAAGACTTGGGAGCCCAGTGCCTGAAAAGTTTTTGAGCCACAGAAGATAGTTCAAATTCTTACCCCACTGCTGGGACAAGAAGCATAGGGGGTAAGGGCATGGGTCAGATGTGCTGTGAGAGCTGGTTTAAATCCAGACTCTACAGTGTACACTCTATGACCCTGAGCAAAACAGTACCCCCTTCTTAGCCTCAGTTCCCTCATCTGTAAAATGGGGATAATAGTGCTTGACTCACAGTGTTTTATGAGGATTCAATGAGATATACATATGTGCCTGGTATACAGTAAGTGTTCAATTAACATTAACTTAAAAACAATTAGATACACATATATGTGCAGAGAGAGAATGCTGACCAGCTCTTAAAAACAGCAAGATAAAAGATGGCACACTCTAAAAAGAATGATAAAGGACATGGACAAGTCACAAAAAGAAATACAAATGTTTAACAGACAAATATAAAATGTTAAACTGTACGAGCACTCCAAGAAGCACAAATTAAAACATTAATGATACAGCTTTTTTTGCCAACCAAATTAGTAAATGATATATATAAATATATTTATATATAAAGAAAAGCATATAATACCCAATGTTGCCGTGGGCATGGTGAGGCCGGCACTGTCATACGTTGCTGGTGGCATTGCAAACTGGTCCAGTCCTTTGGGAAAGCAATTTGGCAATACTTATCAAGAGCCATAAAACATCCATCCCCCCCTGACCCAGTCATTCTACTCTTGGGAATCCATTCTAAGAAAACAGTCTCAAACATGAAATTCCCACTAGTGTTATTTAAAACAGAAAAAAAAAAGGGGGGGGAGACAGCTGAAAAGGTTTAGGTAAAGAAGGGCACATTTCTCCAGGACATTGAACAGCTGTTAAAAATAATCAAATTATATGATAAATGATCGTGCCATTCCAGTCAGTAAAAAAGAAATAAGATACAGCCTTTCACTTACATCCCTAACCACGATCATATACAAATCTGTTTGTTCCTACAAAAATAATGAGAGGAAATACACAAAACCTTGACAGGTGGTTCCTTTCTTCAGAAGGTGAGTGAGTACACATACGATAATTTCAGTTTTCTTAACCTTTTTTAAAAATATTTTTTCCACTTTTCTTTGAAGAGTGTGACTTTTAAAATGGAAAAGAAAAAGGGAAATATATCTGTATACATCGTGGGTTCCTGTGTATGGTTTTCTCTCTCCACCTGTTCAGCTGTCATTTCTAGGTCAGCTCCCATCTGACAGTGGCAGGGCTGAAGAGTGACAACGGTCACACCTTCTGACCTGGCTGCATACGCTGCTGGATGGCTAGTGTCTAAGAACACAGCTCTGTAGTGAGATCTGGGCTAATTCTCCCACTAATCAACACCTACTCGCTATATGACCTTGGGCACATGACTCCTCTCCGAGCCTCAGTTTCTTCATCTGCAAAATGGGATCATGAGCGTATCTCCCCTTACAACTGTCAGTAGAGTCAAGGAATTGGGTTTGTAAAAGCCTCAGCACAGTGCCCAGCCTGGCAAGTCACACCCACCCTGTGGGAAGGGCTGAGTCTGAACATGAGCTAACCCTAAGTCCCTAGAGCCCTTGATTACTCCTCCAGGGGCTGAGGTATCAGAAGCAGCATCTTAGAAGAAAGAGCTGAGATACTGCTCTCCACATGGGGAAACTGAGGCAAGGGTACAGACTTAATTCACAGGGCTACAGACACTCGCTCAGAAATCCAGAGGGCCAGGAGGCACCTTAGCCTAGCTCAGCCACCTCTGCTGCTATGTGACTCAGGGCAAATGACTTCCCTTCTCTGGACCTCTGCTTCCTCATCTGTCAACTGGGATGAAGAGGAGGTTGGTTAAAACGGATCTTTCCATCCATCGTCTCATCTTATCTAAAGATGTGAGTGAAGTGTCTGAGTGCTGCCCGCAGAGCCAGAACCACGGTCAAGGGCACACTTCTGTGATCACACAGACCTGCACACAGCTGAGTCATTGAGAGACCTGCACCTCCTAGAACCTCCGTGTCCTCGTCTGTAAACTAGGAGGCCGACAATATCCCCTCTCAGGCGTACTGTGTGGGGTTTACTGTGATGGCGCTGCTCCGAAGGGGCCACTAAGACAGAGTGAGAAGGGCCTGTGGCCGTACCTTGCAACTGCTGCAGAAGCAAAGCTCTCTGTAGCACAGAGCCATTGAGGACGGAAGGCGAGCTGGTGCCCTGGAGATTCAGAAGCTGCTGCTGCGGCTGCGGCTGGGGGAGCCCCCTGTATTGAGAGCAGGTGTCAGAGGGTCACTCGGAGTGTCCTTGCCCCCATTCTCCGCCCCGTTTGATGACCCGCAGGGCTCAAACAGGGATGCCCCTGGGAGAAAGGGCCGGGAAGGGGGTTTCCCAAAGGCATGGAACTGAGTGGCAGGGCTAGAGCCATCCAACCCTCCTAGGAGGAACTCACCGGCTCACGGCCACGGTCAGCGGGGCCTGCGGCGGGGACTGCTGGAGCAGCTGTTGGAGCTGCAGCAACTGCTGCTGCTGTTGCAGCTGCTGCTGTAGCTGCTGCTGCTGCAGCTGCTGCTGTTGCAACTGCTGCTGCAGCTGCTGCTGCTGCTGGTTGAACATGGTGTCTGGGGAAAGAAAGGGCAGTAAGGCCATAGCGCAGTCCAAATCTCCTGTCCATGGTGGCCCGCCCCAATCCCTGGCCCTCAGATCCTGCAGGCTGAGCTTTAACTCCAAGTCCCGCCCAGAGCATACCACATGAGCACCCCAACCCATCATGACACCCCCAATTCTGCCGGCAGCAGCAGCAGCAGGACTCAAGCTCCTTCGCACCCATCTCCTCCAAATCAAGTCCCTCCTTTAAACGCCCAGCCATGCCCTCCATCTCTCCAACTCTCACCCTTCATCAGACCCCAACACACCTCCCCCTTCCTCCGGCCTTTCCCGGCGCCAGCCCCGCCCCACTCCCTCCCGCCTCCGATACTCCCACCCTCTCCTTTGTGCCTACCTGGTGGCAACCGCAGCAGCACCCCCCTCCCCCAAGGTAGGAGGAAGGCCTCCCTCCGCCCTAATTGCCTTCCCCCCGCCTTTCTGCTGACCCCTTCTTCGGCAGATACCTCAGCGACGCCCCTCACCCCGCAAGCCCGCGAAGCCCGCGGGCTCCGTTCCGTGGCCCCCAAGCCTTCCACGCGCCCCCCCCCGCCCACGGCTGTCCTCGGCCCGCGCACCTGGACTCCCCAGCGCGGCTTCGGCCACGGGAACGGCACGGCCTCCTCCCCGCACCCCTCGTCCCCGCACCCCCTCCCGCCTGGGTCCCCTCCTCCCCGCACCCTCCTCCCCCGCAGGCGCGTGGTCCCCACCGGCCGAGCGGGGAGCGCGCAGGCTGCGGGACTCCGGATCCGGATCCCGAGCTCCCGCGACGGCCCTCGGGCCTGTCCGCTCGCAGGGAGGGCGGGTCCGCGGGCCGGGGAGGGGCAGCGCCCTCTGGCGGCCTGGAGGCTCCGCTGCGGCCACCGCGCACCCGCCCCGCCGCGGGGGCGCCGTCCGCTCACCCCGCGCGGCCGCGGGCCTGGGCTGCGGCGGGACCCTGGGCAGCTCAGACTCCCTGTCCCTCCGCGCCCGTAAGGGACGACTCGGAGCCCGAGGTCCGTCTGTCTCCCGGAGGGACCTGTCGTCTGGGAGGGACATCGCGGGCGGCTCCGAGGACCATCCCAACCGACCTCCCCGCGGCCCCGCCGCCCCGCGATCTGCGGGCCCCGCGCGGGGCGGGGTGGGGGGCGCCGCCTGCCGTGGACATTCGGGCACCGCGGCGCGCGCAAGAACGAAGGGCCTGGGGGAGTCCTTTAGAGAGTGTGTGTTTTTTTTTCTCCAATTTGACTCGAGAAGCGGGTGAGCAGGGCTGATGCAAGGATGAGAAACTGCGTTCATCTCAGTCCGCAAAGGACCCTTTAGTTATGACTCGGTCCCGCGTCCCGGCGGCACACCCCCCCCCCGTCATTCAGTCACACGGTCCGCGGTTACTAAGTAGCTAGACCCGCCTGTAGCTGTAACGGAAACAGCACCAGCGCTGGGCTGACTGTGTGCGGGCACCGCGCCCGCGGCGCTGGGGACGCGCAGACCCACGGCCCGCCCAGCGCGTTCAGGCAGCGGGGACCCGAGTGTCAATCAGTCTGCAGTCACGTGGCAGGCTCTGCCCTAAAGCTGCAGTAGAGCCCCCGGGGGAAGGGGGGAGGCACAGGTGCCTCCCCTCCTCCCGGACTTAAAGGCGCCAAAGTGTCTCAGCGGGGCCCGGGCGCGGGTCGGGGCCGGGGTCAGGGGCACGTCGCGGCTCTGGTGGCAGGGTCACCTGGAGGATGGATCTAAAGGCCGGCCGGAAGCGTTGGGCTTTATGCTCCAAGAGCCGCGAGCGCTAGGGAAGGGTGCGACAGTATCACATCTGCCCAGATTAGAACACTCACTCGGGTGAGAACCAAGACAGGGCCAGTGGGGAGGGAGAGAAAGGCCGGTCAAGATCGCCCCGGCTTCCAACCGGGTCCAAGCACGCTGTCACCCTGATCTAGCGTTGCAGAGATGTCCAAGGTTAAATCAGGTCTCCACTACCTTCTGGCTAGGCGACCCCGGCTGTCGGGAATGTCCTCTCTGAGCCAGTTTCTTCGTCTATTAAATGAGTGTTGGGGGGGGCGGTGAGGGTGATATTACATAATGCTTAACACTGGCACCTGGCATGAAGCCAGCCTAGCAAATTGCCAAAGTAGAAAAACCACACTCATGCTGGAGAAGGTAGGGACGCCAGCACCGGCTTCCTGCTTTTCTGCTTTTTTGGAAAGCAATTAGCAAATAATCCATCAAGACTCTTGAATGTATTCTGCCCTTTGACCTGGCAACCCCACTTATAGGAATCTAGCCAAGGAAATCATCAAAACTCAGTTTTAAAAGCCAGCAGGTCATTTATAGAAACATTTTTATAATACCTGCCTGGAAAATAAGCAACTCTGGGGAAACAGTTCAATAAATGGTGGTGTCTGCTTCTTAAAGAATAGCACACCGCCAACAGAAAATTGTGTTTTCAAAGGATATTTAAACACTCAAAATACATTGTGAAGTGAACTCAGCAGTTTACTAAACTGTGTGCACACTAGGATCCTGGTTTTGGAAAGAATAAATATTATGTGTGCAGCGGGCTCATGGGGGCTTTTCACTTTCTCTTCGTTTTTCTAATTTGTTATGATGGGTTTGAATGACTTCATCATGGTCAGGGAATGAACATTTAAAAAATATACATATACATATATATGTGTGTATATGTATATATGTGTATACATATATGTATACATATATGTATATATAGTGTGTATATATATGTACACACACACACACATATATAATCTTGAGCTGCATCCTTGAAGAGCAGACGAGACAGTGACTAGGAATGTTCTGGGGACACCTTTAGGGCTAGACTCATGTTAATTGCTTTTAATCAATCCCTTGCAGGTGAAGCCCCCAATGGAATATCTGGGGGGAGAAGAGAGGCCTCCCCCATCTTTTTGCACCCCAAATGAAATCTGAGTTTGTAGCATCAGACAGAGGCCTCTTTCTTGCCTCCAATTTGAGATGCACCTTTCTCAAGAAATAAACCCTTACAGTCACATATACCAATGTCCAGACCTATTCTGCTCCAGGAATCTACCTGTCTCTTCCCATGATGATATCACATGGTATGACTGTTAGAGTTTTGGAATATATTTTAGTGTCTGGTAATACAAGCCCCTGTTATTGTTATGCTTTATTTAAAAAATTTTTTTTCTAATTCCCAATTCGTACTTTTTATTTTTCAGGTAAATTGTAGAATGACTTTTGTCAAACCTTCTCCACTCGCCTCCCCCCCAAAACAAATTCCATCAGAACTTCAACCGATGTTGTACAAATTGTGTTTAAGTTGGAGAAAAGCTGACATCTTTACCCTGAGTTTTTCAGTTTAAGAATGAGGTGAATGTCTCCATTTATTCAAGCCTTGGGTTTTGCCGATGCCTTGACCTAGCACCTGCAGTTGGGGAGCAGCAGGATGGGCATAGTCTTGTTGCTGCCCCTACTTTCTTGGTGCAAGACCCCTCTCAAATTAGTCATCTCTGCTGGACAGGACTGACTTGTGGGTAACAGGCTCTCCCTCCTCCTCTCCCTTTACCAGGTCTTGACACAGTGGCTGGCTTCTGTCCCCAAAGGAACCAAAGTTTCCTTACTATGCTCCCCCTCGCCTCTCACTCTCCACCAGGTCAATTCCTGTCCAGTCTCCCCAGCTCAATTCAAACATCAGGAGGCCTGCCCTGATTGCTGGATGTGCCCTCAAAGCCCTTTGTCCACAAGGGGAATTGGGCAATCTGGGGCTCACTGGGGCCTGGCATTCCCATCAGCTGAGCCATCCAGAGACTGAGCTGGCCCCCATTCCAGGCCTCTAAACCCAGCTCTGTCTCTCCCACAAATCCCGATGTATTTACAATCCTTCATCCTTCCAATCAAGAAGCTGTACCCTCTGCTACTTTCACGAGACTGAAGTTTCTTTAGACAGTACGATGGTGATGATTGTAATTACATCATAGCTCTACTCACTGTTCTAGCTACTGTTCACGTTTTTACCAAAAGTATTACTTGCCTAAGGAGAACCACCTGCAGTAACATCGCTTTGGTCCTCACCAAAATCTGTTGGAAACTGAGGCCAGGGTAGATTTCATGTTAATTTCCTTCCTCATTCCATAGTTTTGCTTAGGCTGATTCCTCTGCCCAGAACACCAACCCTTCTCTACACCCCATAGTGGCATTTAATCCATCCAGTTTTCAAGCCCAACACAGCCATTTTTAGCAAACCAGGGAACAAAAACAGGGCACTACCAAAATGTGGGAAACTACGCAGGCATAAACAAGGAACATGAGAGATCTATTGGTTCTTTCACTGAAAGATGTCAGATATACCATTACTAAAAAAGCAAGCTGAATATGATAAGACATTCCAGAGCTTCTGCAACTTTGACGTGCATGGGAATCTTCCAGGATACTCGGTTCTTATTAAGTTCAGGTTATGATCCAGCAGGTCATGAGTGAGGCCTGAGATTCTGCTTTCTGACAAACTCCAGGTGATGCCCAGGCTCCTGGCCTGGCATCAGTGATACAGCAGTACAGGCTATATAGCACGATCCCACGTCTATAAAAACAAAACAACAAAATGAATATATATGGGGGAAAGCCAGAGAATACACACTAAACCATCAATAATGATTATCCCCTGGTGGGAGGATGACCAGAAGCTTTCAAATACTGTGTAAAGTCTGATTTTTATAATAAGTTTCACTATTGTAATTAGGAAAGACAACCCAGCCATGACGGTGCCCCTCTAGGCAGACATCTGCAAATTGTACTCCCTTCCTCAGTTAATGGCTCAACTCCAGGCTTCACCTCTGCTCTCTCTGGTTCTCAGAGCATAATAATGGGCTGGCTTAGAGTAACTGCTCAAGATGAGCATTTTGTGTAGCTGATGCTCCAGCTGTCTGGAGGGCTGTCCAGAGCGCTGTCTTCATCCGTGTCCTCAAAGCAACAGTGTAATAAGAGTCTCCTGAGCAGCAGGCCAGGGCCATGTGCATTGCAAGCATTCCAATCTGTCATTATCCCCATTGTCCAGATCAGATAACTAAGGCTTAGAGACGTGGAGGAACCTGGATCACATAGCTTCTCTAAGCCCTAGGCCACACTTCTGGGTTAGGGCTTGCATATTCTCCTCTGCCTCCCTGGAAAATTCCTCTCTTGTTATCTACGTGGGTCACTCCCTCACTTCCTTCAGGTCTCTGCTCAAAATTTTTACCTTACCAGAGCCCTTCTCTGACCACTCTGATCACAAAATAGCAACACTACCCCTGCCCTCAACTTTCCCCAGCTTTCTTGCTTCCCAAAGCACTCAGCACCATTCGACAAAGTTATATTTATTAGCTCATTTGTGCTTTGTCTTTCTTTTTCCACTAGCCTATAAGCCACATGTGGGTAAAGAAGGACTTCTTCATTTTGCCTGCCGCTTTATTTCTGGGGTCAAGCATAGTGCCTGGCTTAATAAATATGTATTAAATAGGTGAATGAATGACATTCTCTGATTCACAGGTCACGGCTCTTCCGGCACTGTCCCTCACCCAGTTTATGCACAGGGAAATGATCCACTGACCCCCTAACAGTCCAGGGTAGGCTGGTGTCCCTTTTCTAGCCTCTAAATTAGGTTCCTTAAATGCAGAGGTGGATGATTAGGCCTGGGACCCCATGGTCTCTGTGCAAAAGAGGTAAACGGGTTAGGGTTGTCCAAGATTATGAATCTTTCTGTTTTACTACCACCCTGATGGGTTGGGGCAAAGATTGCAGCTCTCTAGAACCAGGAAGTCCCAGCTCTCCCAACAATGGCCTTTTAAGTGTCAGGGCCTTCGCACTTGCTGCTCACTCAACCTGGCGTACTCTTACCCCTGATCTGCCTATGGCTGGCTTCTCATTATTTAGGTCCCTTCTCAAATGTCACCTCCTCAGAGAACCCCCGCAGACTCCACCCAGGCTAAAGTGCACTTTCCACAGTCACACAGGTACCTCTGTCACAGCCCCTGTTTATTTTCCCCATCGCTCTTAGTATAAAGTATTTTCTCTTTTTCTATTTATCTGTTTTGTCACTTACTGTCTGTCTCTGCCACATGGATGTACGATCTATGAGGGGGGAAGAGACCTTGTCTGTCTGTTCACTGCTGTATCTCCAGTGACTAAGACAGGCCAGCTTATAGTAGGTGCTCAGGAAATATTCGTCGCATCAATGTCCTACATCTCTCCTTCTAGAAATGGGAAAATTGAGGTCCAAGAGGACATGCTGGAGATGAATCAGTGTGGGAACTCAGAGGAGAAGGCAGCGAGGTCAGGAGGCTGTGACCCTGGAGGAGGCCTGTTCTCTCCCCCAGCCTCAGTTTCCCTATGTGTGAGATGAAGCGAGACAGCCATGACCACTATCCAAGAGGCCCGGTGCTAAGGGGTGAGAACCTCACTCATTCCCAGGAATGATCTCTCTCAGGTGCATCACCTTCGTCTCCCAAACATGGCTCATGCGCCCCGAAACCCGCAGAAGGGGGAAACTACAACCCCCACAGTGCCGCGGGGCGGCGCCTGCGCACAGCGGCGGGCCCGCAGCGGCGCGCGTGCGCCCCCTGGCGGCGGTCGGGGCGCGGCGCTCCGCTCGGATCGCGGAGGGGCGGGGGGCCCGGGGCGCAGCAGTCGGAGCGCGCGGCTGCAGCGGCGGAGCCGGAGCCCCGAGGCGGATCGCAGCCCGCGGGGCCCGCCGCAGCCATGGGCAACCGCGGCATGGAAGACCTCATCCCGCTGGTCAACCGCCTGCAGGACGCCTTCTCCGCCATCGGCCAGAACGCGGACCTGGACCTGCCGCAGATCGCGGTGGTGGGAGGCCAGAGCGCGGGCAAGAGCTCGGTGCTGGAGAATTTCGTCGGCAGGTAAGAGCGGCGCGCACCTGGCTCCCCCGGGGCCCCCATCCCCGGCCCCGGCGGCGCCGCGACCTCGCAGACCCCGGCGCTGCCCCCGCCGACCGCGCGCCCCGCGCCTCCGGCCCGCGGGAGGCGGCCGCCCCCTCGGCGACAGCCCCCGGAGGCGGCAGCGCCCCCAGTTTGCCGGCTCACGGCGTCAGGCCGCGGGCCACGGTATCACGCCCCCCTCCTCCGCCCCATCCTTTAGGGAAGACAACGCTCCGCCGGGAGCCCCTCGCACAGGGCTGTCCCCCCCTCGTACGGGCTCCGAGGGGCTTGCATTGCTTCGGCTTCTTGGAGGGGCAGCACCCCCAGGGCAGTGCCCCCCTGCCCCCTAGGCTCTACGGAGGACAGCTCCCTCCCTCCCTCCCCCGCTCCCCACGGGAATTCCTGGACTGTGGCAGCGACACCCCTGCACAGCTCCTGGGAGAGGACATAGCCCGGTGGGCACCGGGGACCAGGCACAGCCCCCCCTCCCCATCTCTCTCACACACACACACACACCTCTGCGGCTCCGGCCGCCATCCGTGCGCAGAGCCGGAGAGGGGGAGGCGCGGGCTGCAGGATGAGGAAGGGAAGCGGGTGGGGGGAAAACCGCTTCTGATCCTTTCTGAGCAGCCGGCCCCTTGCTCCACCGCCGCCCCTGGGTGGAGGGCGCCTGTCAATGTCGTTCCCCCCCTTGGCCCCGCAGAGGGGTTGTAATGGAGGGAGAAGGCGGCGGAGGGCAGAGATGACTAAGACAGGGAGACAGGATGGCGGGGAGGGGGGAGCCATTTGCAGAACCTAATCCCCCTCCTGCCTCTCTGATCCCACAAGGCGCTGGGAGGGCCAGGTGGCAGGGAGTGGGGGACCACCGCAAAGACAAAAGGCCCTGGGTTTAGGGGGCCAGGCAGTGTCGTGACCCTCCCAGGCTCCCCCAAGAAAGGGGAGGCAGAGATGGCTTTTAGGGTGCTGAGAAGGAGAGAGGATAGAGCTCTTCTGGTGCTGGAGGCCAGATGGGGGCTGGGCAGGAGGGGGAGGAGGAAGCAGGAGAGCTGACACTGACCCCTCCCACTGTCATCTCCCTCCCTCACCCTCTTCAGAAACCCTAGCTTTCTTCCAATGACCTTCATGGCTAAGGAAGCCTCTGGCATGTGGGAGAGGGAGGCAGAGGCCCCTCCCTGCAAGGGACAGCAGTTCTGGGGAGAGATGCCCTGGGTCCAGGCCAGGTTCCGCTGTGAAACCTCAGGCCAGTCACATGCCCTCTCTGAGCCTTGGTTTCCCATCTCCGATACCATCACTTGGACTGGATGGTCGTTCCCGCCCCTCTAATGACCTAGGAAGCCCAGTGCCAACTGTGGGGGTGGAGGAGGGGAGGGTCCTGAGTAGAGCGATGTATCTGTAGGATGCTGGAGAGCCACCGTGGGGGTGGCCAGGCCCATCTGGTCAGCAGAGGGGGAGGCCGTCTGTCTCTCAGGGACCAGGGATGACTCCCAAAGAGCCCTCCCCCTGCTCACGTGCCTCCCCGAGCTGCAGAGACACAAGCAAGGGACACACAGATAGGCTCCTTCCCCAAGGCCTAGCAGAGAGAGGGGGCTAGGGTGGGACCCTGGAGCCAATACAGCCCTGAGGCCTCAGCATTTTAAATGACACTCATGAAATCCAGCACTTTGCAGTGTATGAACCACATTCCTGCTTTTCATCCATCTAATGTGTGCTGAACACCTACCCTGTGCCAGGCTGTGTGCTCAGGGCAAGGGTTAGAGGGGAAGGCGACCTCAGCTCCCATTTATGGAGCCCTTCCCAAGTGCCCACACCGCGCTTCACAGGATAATTCCAACAGCCCCGTGAGGCAGGTACCATGGTGCCCGTCCTGCAGATGAGGAAACCCCTGAGGTTAGATGTCTTGTCCAAGGTCATACAGACAGACAGTACCCATGAGGCTCCAAAGCCCAGCTTTGGCTGTGCACAGCCTCTGAGAGCCAAGCCCAGAACTGGACACAGACGTTCAGGTGTGTGGGCCTTCATTTTCCCCATCTACGGGATGGGAACACTGATAACTACTGCCCTACCTTCCTGAGACAGTGGCTGTGGGTCTCCAGTAAGTCCCTAGGTAGACCTGACCCCTGCAGTCTTGGAGTTCACTGTCCAGCAGAGAGAGGTGGCGGAATACAGGCAGCTCAGCAGGCCAGCCCGGCCACAGCTGACGCTGGAAGCTGTTTGCTTGTCGTGTGGTGGAGCAGGATGTGGACTCTGGCCCAGGCGGCCCGGGTCCTCTCACTGCCTTCCAACCCCAATGCCCTGTGACAGTGTCCCTGCAGGAAGGCACACTGGGGTGTCCTCATGCAGGCCCAGGGTAGAGCAGGTGGAAAACCGAGCTTCAGTAGGGCCCCCAGCCAACCCTGCCTGCTCCCTTGTGGCCTCCCAACCTCTCCACCTAGGGCTGGGTCCCCAGACCGGTGAGCATGGTAACAGCCACTCAGCCTCCTGGGTCTTCCCAAGAGTCAACCCCGATGGAGAGGAAATAGAAAATGCATCAGAGGAAGCAAAGACAGCTCCAGGCTTGCCTGGGGCTCCCATACCCCCAGGAGGACCCTGTAGTCAGCTCTGCAATAGCAGTGGCCCAGCCGTTCCCCAGGACCCTGCTAGGACTTGTCTGGGTCAATGCTACTTCTTCATCCCCCTTTCCAGAAGGGAAAGCTGAGGCTGATCGGTTCAGTCATGTCAGCAGACATTCATGGAGTGTGCACAACGGGTCGGCACCCGGGGTTCTGTGTAGAAGAGACAAGAGCTCTGCACTGCGGAGGAGAACCTCTGAAAGAGCGAACACTGAGCACGGATGCGAAGACGCCTGGAGGACCGTGCTGGGGAGGGCAGAAGGGGAGGTCAGAGAAGGTCTCTAGGACGGGGTAGCCTCTGAGATGAGAACTAGTCCAGGAGAAGCCACGTGACTAGTCCAGGAGAAGCATTCTAGCCTGGGGGAGCAGCAAATGCAAAGGCCCTGGGCGCCTGGTAAAGGGTTTGGTGTTTGAAGAACAGAAAGGAGCCACTGTGGCTGGTGTTTGGTGACCACAGGGGACATGGCATGGCGGAGGCTAGATCTACAAGGTCCTTAGACTATGGCGAGGAGTTGGCTTTGTTCTCATTATCCTCAGAAGCTTTAGGTAGTAGAGCGACAGGAGCTGATTCCAGCAAATGTGTGACTTGGGGAAGGGGGTCAAGACAGGGGGCGGGGGTCAGGTGAGGAGGCTGCTGTGATGCACAAGAGGTAACTGGGCCCTGACCAGGCTTGAGCAGCGGAGAGAACAGTGGAGTTGAGGACGTATTTTGAGGAAGTCCTCATAGGACTCGGTGGATGTGGTGTGGAGGGTGAGGGAGGCCGGATGGAGGATGACTTCAGCACTGCCGGCCCCGGGTGGACATCGGGGCCATTGACAGAGTGTGGGAGGAGTGGGTTTGGGGCCGGGATGAGATTGGGAGTTTGCTTTTGGACGTGTTGAGTCTGCGATGTGGGGTGGGCTGTGTGGGAATGCAAGTCGGGCGCCCAGAAGGAAGGCGTCTGGGAATATAAATTTGGAAGTCTTCCTTGCAGAGTAGATGAGATCATCATGGGGGTACACGCAGACCGAGGAGTGTGTGTGGGCCCCCAGACACCCCAGCATTTCATGAGCAGATGCCCTAGTACTTGAGGTTCTGCTTTGTCTGACCCCGGCTGCCTACCCCTGCCCACAATACCCATCCAGCGCCAGGAGCAGAGTGTCCTGGGACAGGCTTCAGGCTTCAGCACCCCGACCTCTCATTCTGGTGCCCAGGGAGGTTGACAGACAGACAGAGCCCAGCCTCCCTGCCCACTTGATCCCTGGAGAGGCCAAGGCTAGTGGGAATGTGATAGGGGGGCTGTTGTGTGAGCCTCTGCCCAGAGCCCAAGGGGCGGCCTAGAAGGCAACATTTTGCGTTTCCTTGGTGAGTCTGCTTACCCCTGCTCAGGGTCCCCGACTCCTACCAATCCCCTTCCCCCTTCCTCCACATTCTCATCCCAAAAGAGGTCTTTGGCCTCTGGCTTGGTTAGCCCCAACCTGTTTCATGGGAGACAGCCCATCCCTACTGCTAAGCTCTGTCTCTTTCTCCCAACACTTTGGGATACACCATAGTGGTCCCAGTTCCCAGATTTGGAGACTGAGGCCAAAGAGAAATAGGGGATGACTGAGACATCTTAGGTAGAAAGTCACTGACCAGAAGGGCAAAAAGAACTGCATCTCTGGCACTTGCAATGGGCCAGGCCCTGAGGATACAGCTGTAAACAAGCCGGACCCATCCCTGCTCTCGGGGGACTCACAGCTGAGCGGGACAGACAAACTCTACGTCACACAAAGAGCTGTTTTGTTGTGTGTTTGAAGAAGGGCACGAGGAGCCGAGTTTTGGAGGGAAGGAGTCGTCAGGAGGCCAGAGAAGGCATCTGAGCATTAAGTCTGGACCTGAGCAAAAATAGCTGGTCAGGCAAACGAGCAAACACGCTCCAGGTGCAGGTCTCACCTGAGCTAAAGCCCAAATAATGGAGGCCACAGTGAGACCCAAAAGGTCAGGAGGTGCTAGTAGCCCCTAGACAGCCACCCTCATCCATGTTGCTGCCTGCAGGACAGACACACTGCTCAGAGCGTGCACCTGCCACATGCTGAGCCATGCCTGTCGCTAGACTTATGTGCCCAGCCCTGGCCAGAGAACATCTTCTCCAAACCCCCGCCCCGCCCAGTGGAGCTGGGAATGAAAGGTGACTCTGGCAGATGGCATCAGCTTCTGCATCTGATCTCTGCGCCAGAATTCCCAGGCCTTGGCTGGGGTCAGAGGGTCAGAGTCTGGGAGTGGGGGTGGAGTGGGGTGGGGGTGGGGAATGAAGGTGATCAGGTACAGAGGGACAGGGCGGGAGTGGAGGAAGCCAGTCCTGGGCACAGTGTTTCCAGGTGTGGATGGAACAAGAGCAGAAACGGAGGCCCACATGCCATATGTCTAAATATTCCACTTATAAATCCAGCCAAGGAGATGCTAAATACAACACATTCTGCCCTCCCACCTTGACAAACACACCTGCAGAACAATCTGGCAGGCTGGTTTTCAATTTAGCATTTCAGACTCCTTCGAGCTCCATGATGCGATGTCGAGGCATGGGGACAGGTGGCCCCTCTCCCAGGCTACCCCTGTCTCTTCCCACTCCATTCTCTACCACGAGGGGCTTCCTGGGCTCACATGTGGACACTCCAAGCCCTCAAAACCCAGCTTCTTCCATGGCTCCTGAAAGGATCCCGCCTTGGTCCCGGGACTGCCCCCCAACAGCAAGAACAGCCCTTAGGAGGGCAGACCCTAGCCGTGCACTTGAGCCTGCATGAGAGGGAATTCCAGGGCACTCGAGGTTGGCCTAGGAGGGGTGAACGGGCTCCAGCTGGGCCCCTTCCCTTGGCCCCTGGGGGCCCCTTGCTCCGTGGACTATGTCCTATTTCACTGAAGGGGAAACTGATTTCAGAGCGGGGAAATAATTTAGTGGTGGAGCTGAGAGTCTTCACATCAAGCTGCTGGTGGTAAGGAATTAAGATCCAGATGTAGCTCCAGGTTGAGTGATCTGGAAACTGTTCATAATGAGCCAGCTGTTAGGCAGGTCGGGCCGTACCTAAGTGTGGAGAGGGGTCTGATGCGTGTGGGTGTGTGACTGGCATCTGAGCCTTGATTTCTTCCCCTTTAAGATGGGGAAACTGGCCATGCCAACTTCACACAGCCCTGCCATCAATCGGGAGGACGACGATTTCTTAAATAGCATTATTGGGATAGAATTTACATGCCATACAGTTCACGACTCAATGGTTTTTAGTATATTTATGGAGTCGTGCAACCAGCATCACAATCTAATTTTAGAACACTTCCATCACCCCAAAAAGAAGCCTCGTGATGATGCAGGTTTGAAAGCCCCCGGCAGAGTCCCTGGCCAGCGGTCAATGACCCACCAGTGTTTGCCATGGTTACTGTTCTGAGTGATAAAATGTTTACAATGATGATCGCCAGGTGTGGCGATGATGGTCGCTTTTTATTTTTTAAACATCGTATTATTTTCTGAGTATTTTTAAACGGGAGAACATAGGGTTTTTAAAAGTAGGAGGCAAAAGAGAAATCCATTTTCTTTTTGAAAATATAAAATTATCAACACTAGGAAAGAAAAAAAGGAAAAAAGGGAAGGAGAAAGGAAGGAGGGAAAGATGCAAAGATGAAAGGTCGGAAGGATGAAAGGAAAGATCGTGGATATTTTTTTTTTAATAGAGAAAATGGTTGTCATGGAGAAAGCACCAGACTTGGAGTCCAGAGCCCTCCCTGGGTACCAGTCCTACCCATCACCAACTTGTCCTATGATCTTGGGCAACACGCTTCCCTTTTTGTGCCTCAGTTTCCACATCTGTACAGTGAGGATGACGATAGGAACACGAAAACATTCTTTCGGCCAGCGGGGTGCCAGGAATGCCCAGTACGTGCCAGCCTCAGTGCTGGGGGCTGGGGATACGGTGGTAAACAGGACCAACCCAGTCCCTGCTCACAGACATCAGAACCGCAGGGGAAGCCAAGGCCAGCACTGCCCTGAAGTGTTCAAACCTCTGCTGGAAATTCACGGGCGCGCCTGGGTCCTCCAGGGGCAGCAGGAACAGAGAGGGACTTGTTATGTGGAGGCCGCCTCACTTCCTCCCCACTGTATTTCTTGGCCCACCTACTCCCGCGCCTCCACCCCAGCTCCCTGCGTCAGAGGGCACCTTGGAGCCCACCCGGCCCCTTACCTTCCACTACCAGGGGCAAGATTTAGCTGAGATTTAGCTGGACATATCCTGGCCCACCCCATACTCTCCTAAGAGCTCGCAAGAGACCCCCCTTCCAGTACCCTTCCTGCTGGTGACATGGCTGTGGGACCCCAGCCTGTGTTCTCAGTAAATTCTCATAATTTATCATCCTAACAGCGACCTTTCGCGCAGGCATTCACTTCTGTAAGCCTCGCGGCAACTCATTTGACTGATGCGGATGGAAACTGAGGCTCAGAGAGGTGTGGTCATTTGTCCGCAGGCACACAGCTCCTAAGTGGCGGCTCTGACATTCAATGCCGGGCCTGTCTGACATCAGAGCCTGGGAAATAGGAGACTTATAAGGATGGCAGCCACTGGGGACATGACGGACCAAGCGTCATAGTTTCTGGCATAGTCTGCATCCAATGGCACCTGGGAACCAGGGGCCCTGAGCTCTGGCCCCGGATCGGAGCCACCAGACGAGGGTAACCTTTGGTGTGCTCTCTCCAGATCCCTCTAGGGGTGACGGTGCCAATTCAGACAGGGAGCGTGTGGTGTTTGGAGGTCCTGAGAGGTGTTTATTTCATCCTCCCTGTGCTTCAGGTCTGAAGGTGTCTCTGCAGATGGCAAGGCGAGGCCTCCCTGGGAAGCCACCATCTGCCCAGAACGAGCAGGGAGAGCTGGCATGCCACCTTCCATCCCACCCACACAGCCTGGTGTGTGAGGCTGGTGGGACCAACACTTTTCTCTGGGCACCTGTTCTGTCCTCCCTCGGGCTAGCTGGGACGTGGGTGGGAGGTGCAGGGGTGGCACTGGCTGGAAGCTGGATCGGCCCATATTCCAGCAGGGAGGTGACAGGGGCACTTGAACAGAGCCCTGGGGGACAGTGTGTGCAGGTAAAAGGCTGGAGATGAGGGGTTGCTAGACCTGAGCTGTGCTCCCTCCTTGGAGAGTCACTTGAGCACCTACTGTGTGCTGAGCCTGTGTCTGGCACGGGAATGTGGCAGGGAGTGAGGCTCTCAATCTGGGCACGGGAACCAGCCAGTGCTCTTCACTGCCTCTCCGGGTGTGGGTCCCTTCTCAGTCACCTCTTCCATCACTGTGTGGCCTCACAGCTCCCTGCCCCTCTCTGGGCCTCTATGCCACCCTCTGGACAATGAAAGGGGAATGAGATGGCTTCCAAAGCCTTTCCTGTTCAATTCCATCATTTCTGTCCAACATTTCGTGGTCAGAATCCTGAGATATGATTCAGTGCCTGGAGGAGGTGATGCGAGGGGTTGGTCAGGATCTTGGGTTCCTTGCTGCCACTTGGGAACCCTCCCAAGGAGGCGACTGAGAACAGGAGGTGGTCCTCAGCAGCACCCTTGCACTGCTGAGCGCCTACTACGTCAGGGGCGTGGGCTAAGCTCTTTCTGTGGAAAGGCTCCACGAATCCTCCCGCAGACACATGCGTGGTGTGTGACTCCCGGTTTATGTAGCACAAGTTCACAGCTGCGGACTTTGAGGTCCAGAGAGTGAGGCAACTTGCTCTAGGGCACCAGGCCAAGAAATGGCCAAGGTGGCATTCGAACCCAGGGCCTATGCCTGGCTCTCGCTCCTAACCACTAAACCAGTGATCCTTACACTTGAAAGGGAACATGAAAATCACATGGGATCATGTTTAAAATCCAGATTTCCTCCTCCCCTCCGCTGCCCCTCAGCCCCCTGAATTTCTAACCCAGCATGTCTAGGGAATGTGCATTTTAACAAGCTGCCCAGGGAGCTCTGATGCCCTCCCACCATGTGACGCCCTTGCTTTGAGAACCTAGGCCACAGCAGAGATGGGGCCCCTCCCCACTCGGTCACCAGCATCCCCACCCTGGCCCAGGAGATGCTGGTCTGAGGAGGGGCTTTGCTCCCACACACGGCCCTGCCCTCTAATCTCCGCTTCCCATAAGCTGCTTGTCCTTTAAGTCGCCCTGGGAGCCAGTGACTTGGCGCAGGCTGGCCCAGACCCCTGGCCATTCTCTCCAGCCTAGCCCTGGGCTCCTGGCACTCTATGGTCCCTCCCAGACCTCTGCCCCTCAGGCCTACCAGGGCCCAAGAGGGCCTATCTGTGCAGGGGGAGGCCTCTCAAGGAAGAGCTCTAGGGAAAGTCCGTGTCTCTGCGTGGGGGGCTCTCTGTGGGGAGTCCCATACTTCCCAGCCCCTCCTGCAGTTTCCGTGGCAACTACTGTTACCATGATATTGCTGGGTGAGGAGCTAGTGAGGAACAGGGTAGACCCCTGGCCCCCATACCCACCCCAAGCTCTGTAAGGAGAGATGTTCTATCCCAAATACTAAGGGGTCACCCTCCCAAAGGAGTCAGTAAAGGATGGGAGAGATAAAGAGAGGAAGTGTCCCTGCCCCCCAGTTTGTCACCTCCTCTGTGCTGCCTGGTGCACCTCTGTTCCAGCACATGTCACGCTGCATTGCATTATCTGTTTACTTGTCTGTCTCTCCCACCGCACTGTGAGCGGCTCGGGGTGGGAACTGTCTGACTCATCATCTCTCATCCCCAGAGCCCAGCACAGGGCCCGGCACAGAGCAGCTGCTCCCAAATATGTCCTAGACGGAATTTAAATGAATTATATAAAAAGCCAAGTCTGGCTCCTCGAGTTTAGTGAGCAGCCGGGTTTGATGGGGAAACTCCCAAGCTCTGGGGTCCAACACACACTCCATTTTAAACTCTAGCTCTGTCAGCCCCTTCTGGGTGACCTTGGACAAGTCTTTCTACCTCTCTGAGCCTCAGTGGCCTCACCTGTAACGATAATTTTCATATCAGAGCACTGATTGAGGACTTGGGGATTCAGTCATCATTCATTAAGGACCTCTTGTGTGCTAAGCCTTGTGCCGGGCACTGGGAGACAGTGGTGGACAGAGATATGCGTGCCCAGCCTTCTGAAGCTCACAGTCTTGCAAAAGTGAAAAGTACTTGCCTGGCACCTAAAAATGATGAATAAATGAAGGATTTCTCATCCTTCTTCTCGTATCCAAGGGGCCAACTCCTCCCATTAGCCCCTAGTCTTCCCAGGGGGAGGGCAGGCTGAGGACAGGGGACAGAGGAGGACTCCTCAGGGCCCCAAGAGGAGGCCTTGAACCCAGAAGCCTGGGCCTACTCTGTTGTGCCTGGGGCCCTCAACCCCCAGCTGTGGGGTGCAGGAAGCTGTCAGAGGCCAGGCCAGTCTCTGGGCTGGGGGCAGGAGACTCAGGTTCTTGCTCAGGCTCTGTCCCAGGTCCGTATGAGCTTGAGTATGTCTTTCCCCTTCCTGGGCCTCTATGCGCCTCTCCGTGAATGATGTGACAGCCCGAATCTTCACAGTCCTTCAGGATCTGGCCTGCTTCCCCCTTTCCTGGGTTTGAGGCAATCCCATGACTGTGGGTTCTAACAGCCTGATTCCTGGAGAGGCCTCCACCCTCAAGCTGGTGCCAGCCTGGGTGTTGCCGTGGGGGAGGGAGATGAGAAGAGCTGACAGGACAGAGTGAATCTGCACCCACAAGCGTTAGCCAAAAGCGCTGCTGAGGTCGACATCAGCACAAGCTGATGTCTGAGGTATAGACATCAGGTCTGGGGGCACAGGGTGACTTGGGGACTTCTCAGTCCAGTTCTTTAAGGGAGCTGGGACTGCATGGGGATGAAGGGCACAGAGCTTTCACCGCAGAGGCAAACAGATCTGGGTCCGGGGTCTGCTCCATTAGAGACTGGCTGTGCAACATGAACGTCTCTGAGCCTCAGTTTCCTCATCTGTGAAATGAGGATGATAATGGCACCTGCTTCACGAGGCTATTGTGTGTAGTCCATGAGATACTGCCCACAAAGAGCCTGGTATGCAGTAGGCACTTAAGAAGCATGAGTTCTTTTCCTTACTTCCTTCCCCCATCCCCCTCATCCTCAACCCCAGCCGGATGGGGCCCTGGGAAGAGGAAGTGAGACGCTGCCTTTCCCCACAGCGGAAAGGAAGGGAGGAGGTGCAGCTCCATTTCCTTGGGATCCATTCTGTGGCCACTGGACTTATGCATGTGGCCATTTATGCATGTGGCACACCCTGTGCCTCAGTTTCTCCTGGGTTGAATGGCAGTGGCTGAGTTGGGGCAAGAACTTCCTGTTGGCTCAGAACCAACATAAGGCAGACCTGAGAGAGATCTGGGGACTTGGTGTTCTTGCCTCCTGGCAGCTCAGAAGCATCAGTTTTGTGACCCAGGGGACTTGGGGGAGCTCTTTTCCACCTTCCTGAGCTGCAGTGTTCCCTTAGTGACCTGAAGCCCTTGGGCTAAGAGGTGGTGGGCACTTTGAGGGACTTCGGCGTTTCTAGGGGCAGGACAGGTACCCCCGGGACAGAGGGAGCCTCCTCAGTCCTTGACTCTCTTCTCACCTCAAACTCACTGCAGGGACTTCCTGCCCCGAGGATCTGGCATTGTCACCAGACGCCCCCTGGTCCTGCAGCTGGTCAATGCTACCACAGGTGGGTGCTTGCTGTGAGACTGTGAGTGGGGCTTCCTCTCATTCCACATCTGAACAGTGGGGATAAAAAAACCCCATAACGGAGAGGAGGCGTTGTTGCGGGGAAGGCGGAGAAGGCAGTGTTTGGGGTGAAGTCCCAGTCCCGGTGACAGGTAGGACCCAGGTGACCCATCTCCTCTCCAACCCTCCCCACCCCGCCCCGCCCCGCCCCGCGTCCGGAGCAGAATATGCCGAGTTCTTGCACTGCAAGGGGAAGAAGTTCACCGACTTCGAGGAGGTGCGCCTGGAGATCGAGGCCGAGACCGACCGCGTCACCGGCACCAACAAGGGCATCTCGCCGGTGCCCATCAACCTCCGCGTCTACTCGCCGCACGGTGAGAAGACCCGGCCCCGCCCCCGCCTCTGGGATCGCCCCCCTCGCTTCGCCAGGCCCCGAAGGACCAATCTTTGGCCCCGCCCCTTCGGGGGCGCCGCCTCGCGCGGCCTCCCCTCCCCCGGCAGACCCCGCCCCCAGGACGAGAGCATCCTATCCCAAGCCCCACCCCGCGGTGGCCCCGCCCACTCCCGGCCGAGCCTCCAATAGGGCCGCCGCCTTAGCCCACGCCTCCTCTAGCCCCGCCCATCTGGCCCCGCCCACTTGCGCCCGCGCTCCCCTGGGGTCCCCGTTCCTGACCGGCCCGCCCACGGCCACGCCCCGCGCCTCGAGTCCGCCCCCTCGCTCGCCCTGTCCAGTGCTGAACCTGACCCTGGTGGACCTGCCCGGAATGACCAAGGTCCCCGTGGGGGACCAGCCTCCAGACATCGAGTTCCAGATCCGGGACATGCTTATGCAGTTCGTCACCAAGGAGAACTGCCTCATCCTGGCCGTGTCCCCGGCCAACTCTGACCTGGCCAACTCGGATGCCCTCAAGGTCGCCAAGGAGGTAGACCCCCAGGGTATGTGCCCACCTGCAGCCGGCGACGGTGCAAGGCCCCGGGAGGCTATCCACAGTCTGAGGGGGTCTTTTCGCAGAACCACCGGAGGATCTAAGCGAGTACCGGTGGCATCCAGTTTGCGCCTTTAAACGTCATTTTGGCCACTCTGTAAAGAAAGAATGGGGCAGGGGAGCAGAAACAGGCGGTGGGCGATGGAGGGGGGAGGTGGGGGCAGCAGGGTGAGAGTGGGAGGGCATGAGGCCTCCTGTGCGAGTGTAAGAGCAGATATAAGCAACCCTCTCACTGCCACCTCCCAGGTCAGCGCACCATCGGGGTCATCACCAAGCTGGACCTGATGGACGAGGGCACAGATGCCCGTGATGTGCTGGAGAACAAGCTGCTCCCCCTGCGCAGAGGTAGGCAGGCCGCCCCACTGGCCCTCTCCACTGCCCTTCCCCTTCAGCCCTCCCCCTACCCCCCTGCAAGGCCGGTTGACCCTGACCCTGACGCTGTCCACAGGCTACATTGGGGTAGTGAACCGGAGCCAGAAGGACATCGATGGCAAGAAGGACATCACAGCTGCCTTGGCCGCTGAACGCAAGTTCTTCCTCTCCCACCCATCCTACCGCCACCTGGCTGACCGCATGGGCACTCCCTACCTGCAGAAGGTCCTCAACCAGGTAGGGGCTTGGGCCAGAATGAGGCCTGGGGAAACCAGCATGAGAACAGGATCATTTAAGTGTGATTTGTGAGGGTGACGAGCAGAGGTTAGCATCCCGTTATGCAGATGAACCAGCTGAGACCCAGAAAAGCAAAACAACTTGCCCGCTGTCCCACAGTGAGGTAGCGGCAGAGCCTTGCTGACCTTCTCCTGACTGGGGTCTGGGAGGGGAGCCCTGGACCACCCCACTCCCCCAGGATGGAGAGAGACCAAGGCCTCATGTAGAGGGTAGCACTGACAAGGGCTGGAGTTCGGAGACCAGGATTGGCGTGTACGTAGCTGAAGACCTCGGTTCCTTCTAAATTGGGGAGAGGCTTTCTACAGCGGGGGATGGTGATCCCAGCGGCTTCCCTAAGGTGTTTCTCTGCCTGGACTGGGGCTTCCAGAGCTGATGCATGTGCGTGTGGATAGGAGAAAGGCAATGGGGAACACAGTGGGGCATGGGGCAGGACCAGAGAGTCTGGAGGCCACGGACCTGGGTCCCTATCCCAGCTTTGTCACTTACCCATTGAGACACTCTCCAGTGCTCTGAGCCTCTATCTCTGCATCTGCAAAATGGCTATAATAGTGGTAAGACCCTGTTCAATAGGTTCATTTTACGGGTCAGGGTGATACTGTGTGAGAAGACCTAGCCAGAGTGGGCCCAAGTATTTGAGAAGGGGGCTCACTGGTGCATTTTGTGTGGTCCTCATGGTGTCAAAAAATAGTAAACTAGTCAAAAATCAGGTAATTTGAAATGAAAATCTTGATTTCTGGCTTCTTTAAAAGTTAAGTTATTCACTCATTAATTCAATGAGCACCTACTGTGTGTCAGGCCCTGCCCTCAGGCAGCTTTTGTTCAGGTGGCCAGAGCTGTGGCTGCCCCCTTTAGCTCTCTGCCTCACCACAGCTCGCCTGGCATCCTCCTCCCTGCCTGGCCCTATGGGCTTTCTGGGTTTGCGACTGTGGCCTTCACCCTTGTCTCGCTCCCATTCCCAGCAACTGACAAACCACATCCGGGACACACTGCCGGGACTGCGGAACAAGCTGCAGAGCCAGCTGCTGTCCATCGAGAAGGAGGTGGAGGAGTACAAGAACTTCCGCCCTGACGACCCAGCTCGCAAGACCAAGGCCCTGCTGCAGTGAGGCCCTCCCCACCTTCTGATGCCCCAGGCTTCCCCCGCATCACCCTGGCATCTCAGCACAGGGCTCTCCCAGGGCCCCCTCCACTGGGCGGCTGCTGCCCCCTCAGGCCACACCACTCTCCCCTGCAGGATGGTCCAGCAGTTCGCTGTGGACTTTGAGAAGCGCATTGAAGGCTCAGGGGACCAGATCGACACCTATGAACTCTCGGGGGGAGCCCGCATCAATCGGATCTTTCATGAGCGCTTCCCCTTTGAGCTGGTCAAGGTAGGACGGGCTCCCTGGGGACAGGAGGCCTCAGGGCTCCCAACCCACCTCCCTAGGGCTCTCCCACGTATACCTTTGCTGACTCCACTAGAGGCCCTGCCGCCCTAGGAGTGGGGCGGGCCCCCCATCTTGACCTCCCGGGTAGCAGGGCAGGCCCTGACAGGCCATCTTTCACTCTCCTACACAGATGGAGTTTGACGAGAAGGAGCTCCGAAGGGAGATCAGCTATGCCATCAAGAACATCCATGGCATTAGGCACGTATTGGGACCGGGGAGGGAGACTGAACCCCAGAAGGCAGAGAGTCTAGTGCAGAGGCACAGGGAGTGATGAAGCAAGCATCCCTCAGGAAGGGCCAGTAGCCCTGGTCCCTAACCCTGACTCTCTGGCTCCCAGCTTGGACAGCATCCAGCTGGGGGAGGTAGATGGGAGGCCAGGGCCACCCCCCTCTCTACAACCTGCTGTCCTCCTTTGCTGTTCCTGGGAACAGGGCCTGGAGGCTGGATGAGCTAGGGAGAGCCCAGGACACAGGTGTCCGGCAGCACCCTCTGGGCCTGGATGCCTGCCCATCCCTAGGATGAGATAGCTCTCCCCGTTCTGTCCACGTAGCTGCACAAAGCTGGCCAAACCATTGGGTAGGGCTCAGGATGGAGTATCTAGGCATTGATTTGTGTCCTTTTACGATGGGACAGGCCTCTCAACCCTCTAGGCCCTCCATAGGCCTAGCAGCCCAAACTGGGCCCCATTCCACCCCCACTGCCCTCCTTCTAGCCAACCTCAAGGCCTATGGAGCAGGAAGAGGGGCTGGGAAATGGATTGTTCCTTAAAAGCTTAGGGACCCATATCTACACTACGTGTTCCTTCTAGAAGAAAACTGAAAGCACCACTATGTGCCAGGCAGTGAACAAAACCAAATCGCCCCTGTTTTCATGCAGGTTCGGTTCCAAGGTTTGGCATGGAATTTATAGGCTGGTAACTGCCTGGCCAAGGCAAACCCCATTCAGCAGTTTTCAAACCATTTCTGACCATAGAGACTTTGTATGAACAGGCTCTTAAGAGGAAACAGGACATACATGGAGATATGAGCAGACCTTGTCTTGCCCCCAAAAGCATTGACTGAAAGTCCTTCCTTAGAATCCTTCCTGCCCGTTTTACAGATGGGGGCACTTCAGCCCAGAGAAGGGTAGTGGGAGGAGCCCGAGGGCAGAGCTCAGGGGGGCAGGGTGGGGCCCTGGCCTGGCAGTCCTGGCAGGAGCCCGCCTGTGACACTGCCCTTCTCCCGCTCCGGGCGTTCAGAACGGGGCTCTTTACCCCAGACATGGCCTTTGAGACCATTGTGAAAAAGCAGGTGAAGAAGATCCGAGAACCGTGTCTCAAGTGTGTGGACATGGTTATCTCGGAGCTAATCAGCACCGTTAGACAGTGCACCAAGAAGGTAACCTGGTGGCCGGGCCGGCCCCGCCTCTGCCCCATCCCGCACTGCTGCCAGGCGCTCCTTCCCCATGTCCCCACTGCCTCCTCCTCCGTAGCATGTCCAGACCTCAGCGGGGCGGGGGAGGCAGGCGACCACAGACCAGGACAGGATGACTCTCAGGGGGCCTCGCCCACCCCCTGGCCCCCAGGCCCAGGAAATCAAGAGGTTAGACACCGGCAAGACAGCAATGATGGTGGCTGTTTACCCTGAGAGGCCACCAAGGCCCCTCCCCAGCTCAGGGAGAATAGGGTTTAAGGGGGCCCTGAGTCCCTTCCCTGTCCTTGTAGGTGGGTCATCTTTGAGGGTTCCAGGGAAGGGTCTTGGGGAAGCCTCAGCCCCCTGGAGATAGGTAAGGTAGAGGACCTTCTTGGGTTCTGCTCAGGGGCCTGGGGGACCAGAGGGGTACAGAGGACCCAGATCTAGCAGGTGCCCTGACCCCCCACTGTCCTCCATTCTCCCCATTCTCACCCGCCCTCGCTCAGGACCTTCCCCTTCCCTTCCATCACATTCAGACTTCCAGAGACAGAGCCTTCTTCCATCTGCTATGTCATCTGAGCCTCACGGAACCACCCGAGGAGGGCAGGGCAGGGCAGGGCAGGAAGGATGGCGCCCATGTCACAGCAGGAAAATTCAGGCTCAGGAGATCAAGCGACTTGTGCAAGGTCCTATTAGCCAAGAGGTGGCAGAGCTGTTACTGGAAGCCAAGGCTTTGGACTCCAAGTCCAGTGCTCGTTTGATTCCACTTCCCAGCCTCCCTTCCTTTCCTCTCCCCATTGCTGCCCTGGCCCCTCTCTATCACCACCTCCACTCTTTCTGTCTTTCCTCTTCTCTCTGTCTTTCTGAGCTGAGTTCCTCCAGACCCCTTTGGAGGAAAAGCAAAGAATGCCCCTTGAGGAGAAAGGGAAGGGCAGGAGTAGAGCAGGGAGCTGGAGAGTGGAGGTCAGGCAGCGCCACTGCAACTCCAGGAGGCGTCGTCTGCACGGTCGTCTGTGTAAATGGAACCCCCTGGAGTTGTGCAGTGCCCAGCCTGGGCAGCTGGACGCAGCAATCCCAGTGAAGGTAGGGAATCGTGCTGGCCTTTAGAGTGAAACGAATTCAAGGAGCGTTGAGAAAACTAGAAGTGAACAGAATGGGTCAGAGGTATTCTGGCCTGGGTCAGCCCCCATAGGAGGACCCAACACTGTGGCAAAGATGGCATTGGAGAAGAGAGAGAAGGCAGACTCGGTGTGGCTGAGGAGTGAGGGGCCAAGCCCTGGGGAGAGGATCTGAACTCAGCAAGGGGCCTGGTATGGAGCAGGGGCTTGGTCCTCCAGAAGCCCACCCCCATACTCACAGAGCCTGGGGGATGCTTGGCAGCACCCGGGAAGTGCCAGCCCCGGGTGGCGGTAGGGAGGGCCGGGTCCCACGCTCACATTGTCTTCTGTTCTCTCTCTTTCTCTGTGTCGGTGTCTCTCTCTCTTCCCCCATGCCTGTGCCATTCTCCACCCCTGACCCTGGCCCTGCTTGGCTGATACTCCCTTCCTCCTTCCTACCCACCCGCCGACCTGTGGCTGCTCTTCCTCCTGTTCCCTCCTCCTTCCCGGGTGCAGGACAGGTCTCTTCACACCTGACCTCGCCTTTGAAGCCACAGTGAAAAAGCAGGTGCAGAAGCTCAAAGAGCCCAGTATCAAGTGTGTGGATATGGTAGTCAGTGAGCTCACGACCACCATCAGAAAGTGTAGCGAAAAGGTACGGCAGCCGCCTGCGCGGGGCTGGGCCTGGCCATCCCCTCCTCGCGGCCATAGCCTCCTGTGGGCAGAACCATCTTCTGCGCAGGCCTGGCAGCCTCTTAGCCACCCACGTGGATGCCCCCGCCAGCCAGGTGATTCCTGGCCCTGAGGTTTCATGCCGGCTTGCGACCAGGGGTCTGTCTACTTGTACTCACAGTCCTTTCAGGCACCATCTCGGCCGGATGACTTAGCTCCAACCCAAGCATCCTCAGTAGCCCCTTCCACCAATAAGAATGACAATGACATGATGATAATGAGGAGATGGCTGTTATTTATTGGGCACCTACTATGTGCCAAGCACTGAGTAAGTGCTCGCCCTTATGATCTGACCTAATCTTCTCAGTGACCCTAAGAAGTAGTAGTAGTATCCCCATTTTACAGATGAGAAAACTAAACTTCAGAAAAAAAAAGGAGAGTGGGATTCACATTCAGGAGGTGGAAGGAAGAGATCTGGGATCAGGGCCTCCTGGAGTGGGGGAGCTATCCCAGTCCCTCTAAACCAATTTGCCTAAAAGCATATTGGATTACTCACTGATCAGTAATCCATACATGTTGGGCAGGGTCAGCCTCTTTTGAGTTGCCTGTGACCTTTTAGATGCCTTTTCCTATTTGTCTGCTTTTGAGCATTTTGAGGAATTTTAGCCAGATCATCTAAAGCGGTTCTTCTCAGAGAAGAGCATGAGCATCAGTTGCCTGGGGGAGCTTTTCCAGAATTTTAATGCTCCCCGCTCCCCAACACCCACACATACAGAAGCAAGCTGGACCAGAAACTCTGGGAGAGGGCCCGGCCTTGCTTGTGTTTGAAAAAAACTGCCTCCACGGGGAAGATGGTGGCACATCTGCCTTAACTTCATGTTTCAAATCAGCATCACAGTTCCCGTGGCCCATACACGGTCACGTGCAGCCCCCTCACAATGCTGTCTCCCCTTGGCCCACTTCTGTGTGCAATGGGGGTGGACTAAGCAAATTACCAACCACTCAGCTCCTATTCCAGGTAGGATAAAACCTGGGCGGGACCCCCCCAATTCCGTAGTGTTTATCATGACATCGAAGTCATGGTCCCACCGCATCGTGAATACTAAGCGACGCGTTCTTTTGTCAAACTTTGAAAAATAATCGAGTTTATTTTGAGCTGCCTCAAATCCCTTTACAAAAGAAGACAAGATCTAACTAAATTTTTTTTTATTAAACATTGGTTTTTAATTATAAAACTTACACATTCTCAGTGAAAGAGGATTAGGAGAAGGCCAAAGACTAAAAAGAAGGCAGCCCTCTCTTTCCAGAGAGCCACTATTGCAATTTCTGTACCTTTTCTGCCAGTACACTCCTTTTTTTAAAAAGTAAAATTATCAGTATCGATTGTGTTTTGATCCTACATGATTATTATGAGAATATTCAAACAGCACAGAGGAAGCATGAGTCCCTATAATCCCACAACCGCAGAGTGAAGGACTGCTAGCAGCACACTCGTCCTAATCACAAATATATGCCAGTTTTAACCTAATAGGATCACACCACACACACTGATCCATGAAAACTGTATTCCCTGTAGAGATGCGGCATATGTCATTTATATAATCAGTATCCCATTGACAGTACTTCAGTGAGCATCCTTGGAGATGTATTTGTAGAACTTACCCTGTTGTTTCTTTAGTGCAGATTTCTAAATAATAGAATTGCCTGGTCAATGATCAGGAGCTTCCACAATTTGGGTAACATTTAAAAACTGTGGAACACTTTACTAGATTGCATTCCAGAACAAAAGCAATAATTATTATTGCAAATGGTAAAATTTTGGAAACAACCCGGATGTCCACCAAGAAGGGACTGATGATATAAAGTACCATAAGGACAATGGGAGGTTGCACAGGCATCCTTCAGCTGTACTACGGGTTTGGTTCCAGACGCTGCAATAAAGCAAATATTGCAGTAAAGTCACACGACTCGATCGGTTTCCCAGTGCATACGAAAATTACATTTACATTCAGTGTGCAATAACATTATAACTAAAAAAGCAATGTACAGACCTTAATTTTAAAATACTTTTTTTGCTAAAAAATGCTAGCTAGCATCCAAGCCTTCAGCGAATCATAGGTGGAGGGTCTTACCTTCAATTTGTAAAAAAATAATAATAGTAAAAAAATGCAATATCTATAAAGGGAGATAAAACAAGGTATGCCTATAGCTGTTTAAAAGGTAAAGCATATTCATTTCCATTTACATGTCCCTCCACAAATGTACTGTGAAAAAAAAACAACAGGTTTCAGAAAAGGATGTGTAGGATTTGAGGGGAAAATATCTATGAATGATAAAGATTCCAAAGCATATGCACCAAATTGCTAAATAGTACTTTAAGAGAGGGCAAGGGGCATAGGAATTTTTCCAAGTCTACTTCACAACTTTTAATCATTTTCAAATTTCTTACAGTGGATCTATGATTTTTACTAGCAAAAAAAAAAAAAATCAACCAAAAAGTTTTAAAAGCTTTTAAATAAATTTTTAAATAGCTTTGCCTTTTATTTAATGGATAATAATTAGTTTTTATTTACATGACAAAATTCACCCATCTTTGTCTTTTTTTTTTTTTCCTTCTCAAGTGTTCTAAGCTTAGCAAGCCACATCTGAGGTTTAAAAAAAAAAAAATCAACTCTAATTGTTCCTAGCCCTGCTGGAATTAAGTTTTCATCTCTGGAGGAAATCTAGAGTCAGGCATGTGATGCGCTGCTCAGCCCTCTCGGCAGCCCTCAGGATGCAAGTGCCATTACGGTCGCATTTTACACGTGGGGAAATTGAGGCTCGGACAGGGCCGGTCACTTTTTTAAGGAGAGTCGGCAAGTCTGGCTTTGAACCCAGAGCCACGTGGCTCAGGGCCTTTGCCCTGACCACTAACTGGTGGGCTCCAGGCTGACCGCCCTGCCCAGCCAAGGACTGAGAGAGAAAAGTTCCATTTTCAAAACTGGCTAAAAGTCTTGGAAATGCTCAGAGGCAGCCAGAATGGAAAAAGATGCTCAAAGGGAACAGAACTTCTTAAAGGGGCTGAGGCCGCCGTGCCATGTGAGACACATGGAAAACTTGACAAATGTAACGTCCAGGCGGTGAGTGGGAGAACTGGTCATGCTCTTTGGCAAATTGCTCCCTCCTCCTCCTTCCTTGCCCACCTTCCCCCCTCCCTGCCCCTGCAACTCCACCCTGGAAGGGAGCATTTGGGACTACCTCCGAGGAGGCCTTGTGATGGCGGTGACTCAGGCTCGAATCTCTGCTCCAAACTGGAGACTTCGAGAAGGAAATGGGAACCACCCTTGAGCCTTATGGGGCAGCAGGGACCGCTGGGCCTCTTCAGCGGTTTGTTTGTTAAGACCCTGGTCTCAGGCTCTTTGGCCCCATCAGCCACACCCTTGGCACAGCCACGGGATGGTGGGGTAGGGGGTGGGGTGGGAGGATGTGGCATCTCTCATGCCTGCCTCTCCTGGGTGCTGCTTCCTTCCCCATCCTCCGGCCTCTCCCCAAACCCCCACCCCATCTCCCTGGCTTCCATCTTGCCCTCAGAATCACTACCTGTGACCCAGTCATGCTAACCTCCAGCTCTCTTCCCACCTAGGGGTTCCCCCTGTGGGAGCTGATCCAAGCATGGGAAGAGGGACAAAGAGTGGTTCTAGCTTCACCCTACCTGTGCCTCACATGGCCACTGAGTGGGGAGAGGGGGTCAGCAGGACCAGATGTTCCTGTGGGTGGGCTCTCACCATCAGCAGCTGAGCGAGTCTCCCTCCCCAAGGAGTTTTTCTGGTTCATGCGCCAGAGGGCAGAGGAACCCGTGTCCACGCGCCGTGGCAAGGAGGGAAAAGACATCCATCCTTCATTCATTCCCTCATTCCTTCAACGTGCCCTCTCTGAGCACTGCTGGTGCACCTGGCCCTTCCCCTGCCTTCAGGGCAATTGCAATACAGTTTGATGGGGGATGGTGACAGGGGGTCACAGAGAGGCCCCGAACCCAGCTCTTAGGGTAGTCAGGGCAGGCTTTTGGATGGAGGCGACATCTACAGTGTCTTGAAGGAGAATGAATGAGTCAACCTGGGCTTTGTCCAGAGATGGGCTGAGCTGAGGACATTGTTCAACAGGCAGAGCGGGGAGGGCTCACAGCAACTTCCCCTTCAGCCTCACTTGCTAAAAACTGGTGGGAAATGGATGGTGCTGAGCTCCTAACCCCAAGGAGTGCGGTAGACAGGTTGGCTGGCCAGTTCAGGGCCAGACAGACGCGACTGGGGACGGTGGTGCCAAGCTGGAGCATGCAGAGGGAGGCAGGATGGGGTGGAGTCCACCGAGAGGGCCAGGGGCCCAGCCAGGCCCCCGCGGGGTACTGCTCATGCTGCTGGCACTGCCCCTCCGCATGCCCCCCGCACCCGCGCCTGTCCGTGCCTGTGGCTGCCGCATGTCGTTTGTGTGACCGCTCGTCTTCCCCCGCCTCCCAGCTCTGACAAGGAGCATTGCCTGTCCCCAGCCTGATTCAGGAGGCCAGTTGGCACCTTGGGCCCTGCCCTCCCCAGATTCTTCCTGGACAGGAATTCCTTGCCTGGTTCTCCTCCTGACTGTCCCTCTGAGCCTTTGAGAAGGCAAGGGGGAGCCCTGATGGTCAGCAAAAGCCTTGGAGCTAATGATCCCCCCAGCCAAGTTCTTGGGGGCCTATGTCTGTTCCCAAGGTGACTGCCACCGAGATGGTGGCCTGGCTGAGGCGTGAGCTAAGTCCAGGGCCTTTCGGCCCCTGGGCACCGCCTTCCACCCCCCACGTGGCCCAGGTAGGACAGTGAAGAGGGCCCAGCACCAGGAAGACCCCTGAATTGCCAGTTGGAACCCATCCTTAGGGGAAAGGGGTGGCCAGGGCTCGGTGCCGCCAGCTTCCTGGGACCCCGGGTCTCTCTGCCCCCGCTCTCAGGCATTGTGTGTGACTCCCACCCCACGTCCCTGCACCCTGGACTCTGGTGGGGTGTGGGTGCTCCCCGCCCATGCCCCCCCGTGTACGTGGCTCTCTCCCCTGCCACCTCCCCCAGCTCCAGCAGTACCCCCGGCTGCGGGAGGAGATGGAGCGCATCGTGACCACCCACATCCGGGAGCGCGAGGGGCGCACCAAGGAGCAGGTGAGCCCGTGGCCCGGCCCAGCTTTGTCGTCTGTCCCGTCTCAGCCTCGTAGGGCTGTCCTCACACCGGCTCTCCGCCCTTCTCTCTCTCTCTTCATTCTGAGAAAATATGTGTGTGTGTAAATATGCACGCACATGCACCTCTCTCTCTCTCTCTATCATAAAATCGACGATTTTGACCAGTTTTTAGTGTGCAGTTCTGTGGTAGTAAATCCATTCCCCTGGTTGTGTAGCCGCCACCACCACTCATCTCCAGAACCTTCTCCTCTCCCTCAAATCCAAACTCTGTCCCCACTAAACACTAACTCCCCACTTCCCTTCCCCGCAAGCCCCTGGCATCCACTGTTCTACCTTCTGTGTCTATGAATCTGACACCTCTAGGCACCTCGTGTCAGTGGGTGCATGCGACGTTCGTCCTTGTGTGTCTGGCTTATTTCCCTTAGCAGAATGTTTTGAAGGTTCATCCATGTCGTAGCGTGTGTCAGCATCCCCTCCCTTTCTAAGGCTGGATAATATTCCATTGTGAATACATGGATTTGTTTATCCATTTGGGTTTTTCTACTTTGGGGCACTTGTGAATAATTCTTCTATAAACAGGGGTGTACGAATAGCTCTTTGAGACCCTGCTTTCAATTCCTGTGGGTATAAGCCCAGAAAGAAATTGCTAAATCGTATGGTAATTTATGTTTTATTTTTATTTTATTTTTTTTTTGGGGGGGTGGGCAGCCACCCTACTGATCTCCACAACAGCTGCGCCATTTTAAATTCCCACCGTCTGATTCTCAACTTTTGGCTGTCTATCCTCTGTCTGTCTATTTGCTGTTTCTCTGGGTCACCTTATACCTCTCATAGCTACCCCTCTTCCTTCTATTTAGTTATTTATTAAATAATCATTCATTCATTCATTCATTGAGTCACAAATATTAGTGAATGTTGTCTCTGAGCTGGGAGGAGCAGAGGTGAGCAGGCCCTCCTCATGGTCCTCACAAAGCTCCCAGGCTAGTCCTCTTTCCTAGTCCACCTCGGTCATCCTTCCATCTATGACCGCTTCTGAGGACTATTTCCCAGCCTCTGTCCTCACACGTCCCTTTTCCACTGGCCCCAATCTCTCACACTTTTGTTGTTGATGTTGTTTCTAAATCCTCATGGGTCTCTTTTTAGTTATAAAACTGATAAACATTCAATAAAACATTCAATCAGCATGGAAGTGATTAAATTACAAGTGTTCCTCCGTTTACTCTTCCCCACTCCCAGTCCCTCCCACAAAACAACCATTATTAACGGTTTGGTGTGTCCCCTTCCAGGCATTTCTCTTAGGCACCCGCAGGTTCCATCGTAACCTTAAAGAACCACAGTCCTGCTGTGTGTCATGCCTTTCTTCTCTAGAGATAATTGCAGGAGCTAACATCTGTCGAGCACCTACGGCATGTCAGCTCTGTCACCTGCCTCATCTCACTGTGTCTTTCCCACGACTGTGAGGCAGAAACACTTCTTTGTGGCACTTGAGTCTCAGTGAGGACAGTCCCCGGGCCCACAGGAAGCAGCACGACCCGCGTGTGCATCAGGAATGGCACTGTCATCACCACTAAGTTTTGAATCCCATCACTCTTACATCATTCTCAGTGAGGAGCTTCCCATGGCAAGACCTAGAAGTTGTCCTCATGCTTTGAACAGCTTGATCGTTCGGAGGATGCCATCATCTGTTTCACCTTCTGATGGCCACTGGCTTGTTCTCAATTTGTTTCTGGTTAAACCACACCACACTGAGGACCCTGGTACATGTATTTTTGTTCACTCGATGAGCTTATCTGTGAGATAGAAGTGAATATGTGCGTTTTAATGTTGAATATTGCCACATTGCCCAAGAAGGTGACACTAATTTACACTTTCCCTAATAGTGTGTGAGAGAATCAGTCTTTTTGCAATTGCACCCGCACTGACCATTACCGGTATTGATTGTTAAACTAATAGGTGGAAAAGGATCTCACGGTTGTAACTTTTCTTTATTAATGAGGGTGAACATTCTTTACATATCTTTATTGGTTATATGTATTGCTTCTACGAATTACCCACTCATGTGTTTTGACTGTTTTGATTGGTTTCTTGTGTTTCACTTATTGGTTTGTAGGAACTCTTTATTTATTACGGATGCTATTATGTATGTATATACACATTGATGATGGATTATGGGTTTATTTATTTAATATGGATTTTATATGTGTTGCAAGTATGTTTCTCCCAGCTTTTCATGCATTAAAACTTCGGGATATCTTTTCCACTTGCCTCCTGACCTGTGCATCCTTGCAGGTCATGCTTCTCATTGATATTGAGCTGGCGTACATGAACACCAACCACGAGGACTTCATAGGCTTTGCCAAGTGAGTGGTCCCTGGGCAGAGAAGGTGACACCTCATAGGAGGAAGGGAGGGAGGGAGAAACAGATAGACAGACGGACGGACAGACAGATGGACAGACACCAGGCCTTCTGGGTTTGGTACCCACTGAGCAGTGGTAACGGAGCTGGGCCTCTTGAGAGAAGTTCTGAGACTCTTCTCTCTTTCTTTATTAGTGCTCAGCAGAGGAGCAACCAGATGAGCAAGAAGAAGGCTTCAGGGAACCAGGTGAGTGAGCCCCAGTGCCCCAGCCCGAGGGATGAAGGGTGCCGGATGGACGCCAAGCTCTGAGAGCCCTCTCCCCCGAGAGGAAGGGTCCCATGGGGGCCAGGGAGCCTGTCAGCTGCCAGCCACAAGTCTCCCACTCTGCCTCAGTAACCCTCTCTCCTCTCTCCCGATGCTTCTCGTGGTTGCTATGGTTACCTCTTTGCAGGATGAGATTCTGGTGAGTACCAGGACTGGGGCTCTTGGCTTGTGTAGTAATGGGGAGGAAGGGGCCCATTTGTAGTGGGGATGGGCAAGAGGGCACCCTTTTGCTTGAGCTGCTTGCACGCACCAGCACAAGGGTGTCCGCACCTGCTCTCAGGCCAGAGGCAAGGCCTAGCCACACACACAGTCCCATCAACCTGTCCAGCAGTGCGCATGAGCTAAGCATTACTTCAGGCAGAGGCAGGCCGTATGGGCCGGGGCGGGTGAAAATGCCTGGCGGGGGCCTGGCACTGAGTAGGAGCTTTTCAAATATCTGTTCAATGGAGGGGCGGGTAGATGGATGGATGTGTGGGTGGATGGGTGAGAGAGAAGCAAGTTAGCCATCTCTACCTGGAAGTGGAGTAAAGAGATAAATGAAATGTCAAGAGACAAGTCCTCCTCACCTGTCCCATCCTTCAGATCTCTGCTGACTCACCCCTTCTCCGCCCCAGTTGTACACATGAGCCGTAGAGTCCTGGGCTTTTCCAGAAGCTGGAGTTTCTTTGTAATAATCTTGTCGTTTGTGTGATTACTGGCTTCGTACCTATTTTCCTCCCAATCCATGTGAGGGGAAGGGCTGTGTCTGTCTTGTTCATCAGTGTATCCTCAGCCCCTGGCCCAGTGTCTGGCACACAGTAGGTGCTCAGTAGGATGAGGGAACTAATGAATGTAATATCTAATGTAATATCTCAGGGCAGTTTGGTTCAGGGAACACTCACTGGTCCCTACACTGTGCCAGCCCCTGGACGAGAGTCAGACCCTGCCCCTTGGGGACCTGGGCCTGAAGGCAGGGCCAAAACAGGGTGGGAGCCAGGGGAGTGGGGCTCTGGATGGGAGTTTGGATGAGCAGAAAGGAGGGCAGGGCTAGGGGGTGGCCAAGGGAAGACAAAGGCTGCAGGGCAGGGCAGGGAGCAGGGTTCTGAGGCCTGCTGGGCTGGTGCTGGGCTATGGAGTGCCAGGATGTGGCATCAGGACTCAACTCCAAAGACAGTGACAAGGCACTGAAGGGATCCTAACGGAATGAAGACGGGGTGGGGGAGAGATCACGAGGCACCTAGCTGTTGTGTCCTATAAACGGCTGCTCAGCTACTGACCCGCTGTTTGACTCGGATTCTCCTCAAGGTTCTTGGGGGAAGCCAGAGAGGGTTAAGGAGGACTCAGAAGTGTTCCGAGGGCCTCGGAAGCAGGTCTGGCCCCCCAGGGCTTTCCCACCAGCCCCGGGCTCCTTGGGTCTTCTCCGGAGGCTGAGAGGAGAAGCCAGGGCAGTAAGGGCCAGAAGAGGAAGCAGAAGCAGCCCTTATCCTCTCAGACTGGCTCGCCCCCAGGGTCTGGGCAGTGGCTCTGCCCTTGGACTACCATCCACAGGCCTTGGTCTGTGGTGATGGCTCAGGACAGTCCTGGGGACCCCTGCCTCCTGCTGTGAAAAGAGATCTCTACCTGCTACTCTGAGCTTTCCCCAGAAAGAAGGGGCTCGAGCAAATTTGACCCCTGCCCCCTCCATACCACTCCACCTGTGACTAGGGCTGGGACCAAAGGCTCTTGGAACCCTGCTGTTGCAGCATTCGTGTATTCATGCCACAGATATGTATTGGTCACTTCCTGCCTGCCGGGCACTCTGCAAGGTGTTGGGATACAGCAGTGAGATGAGTTCACAATTTAGCAAGAGAGGCTGACATCAGCAGAAAATCACACACACACGCCACACGCTAATTCAAAATCCCGATCGTTACTGTAGAAGAGGACTTAAGGGAACGACAAAAGATTACAAGGGGTGTCCTGACTTATACTGGGGGCCAGGGAGGGCCTGCCTGAGACTATGTCTTCTGAGCTGATACCCAGAGGGTGAGTAGGATTTGCCAGGCAAACAGGAGGAATGCTTTCTAGACAGAGGCCACGGCAGCATATGCAAAGGCCCTGAAGTCAGGAACAAGGCTTAGGATGAACTGGATCTTGAGCTGAGAAGACACTCAGAGTTGTCTTGCCCAGTTGGCCACCTAACCTCTGCTTGTACACTTTTAGCGATGGGGAGCTCATCCCCTACCAAGGCCACCAGTGGCCTCCCCAGGATGGCTCTGCCAGAAGGCTCTTTATCCTGAGCTGACCTCTGTCTTCCTCTGTCTTCCACTCTGTTCACTTGTGGTCCATACCAGGGCAGGTCTGGCCCCCACCCTCCCTGACCGGCCAGGCCTCCAAGGGCTGGGGGAGGGGTGGGTTTTCAGTCCTCTCTTTCCCTACCTCTTCCTGCACGGGGAAGCCCAGCCTCTGCCCACTGACCTCCTGCCCCCTCCCCCTATAGGTCATCCGGAAGGGCTGGCTGACCATCAACAATATTGGCATCATGAAGGGGGGCTCCAAGGAATATTGGTTTGTGCTGACAGCTGAGAATCTGTCCTGGTACAAAGATGATGAGGTGAGTAAAAGGCCACTGGTCATCAAGGGGTTTCACTTGTGGCCAGATTCAGGCTCAGACCCTACCAGAGACGTGGAGTGGATTAGACCACCCAAGAGGGGTTTTTAAAAGTCCCATCAAAGACCCTTTGGTCTGGAAGTGGGCTGCAAGGATCAGGGGTGCGGGCAATCCTGGGGGCTCATCCAGGCTGCATGGAGACGGCTTGGCTGGGTTGGGAATGTTGGAGCTGAGCACCCTGGAGAGGGTGGGCAGGGGTACTGGGCACCCCCACCCCCTACCCCGCCAGCCCTGTGGCCTTTCTGTTTTCCCACCCCAGGGCGTGCCGCGCCTCCTCTGTGTCCCCCACAGGACCATGACATACACAAGTCCAGCTGCCAGACACCCTGTTAACCCCTGTACCCCAGTCCCCTAGAGCCTGGCAGTCCAAGGCAGATGCCCAGAGTGCCTCCGGGCCGAGAGGCCAGGAGTGATGAGGCCCCCGCAGAGGCGCCATTCAGAACCCCTCCCTGCCCACTGGCACACACAGACCCCGCCACCTCCCTCCCCTGCCGTAGGTCTCCTTTAAGAATGAATCTATTTGGCTTCCACATCTGGATTCCAGAGGTGACCAGAGAGAGCTGGGAGGGCTGGGGGGTGGGGGCTCGTGGTAACAAACTCCAGCTGGCCACAGGATGGGGGAAGGGACTCTCTTCTTCCAAGGGAGCCTATTGGAGGAGAGGGCGCTCTCAGCAAGGAAGAGGCACAAGATGGGGACCAGCCACTTGGGTCTCTAAGCCCCCTCTTGATCTCTGCCCCCTCCAAACCGCCCTAGCAGTCCCCCCGCACCCCGACCTTGGGCGGAGCCCTCTGTCGTCACTGGCAGGGGCGCCAAGCCATCTGGACCTCATTACCCCAACCCTGGCCTCTCCCTGAGCACAGAGGCCCCTGGAAGGGATGGAGTGTGAGGTGGCGTGGTGGGCGGATTGTGGGGGTTGTTTCCTGCTCTGTCGCCCAGGCTGGCTCCCTAGACACCCCCCACCATGGGCTGGGGTGTGCCGACTGTGAGACCCACAACTCACAGTGTGCCCTGGGGCTGAGGGCCAGGGACTGGCCACACTAGGGGGAAGGAGGGGAATGGACCTGAGAGGGGCCCTGTCCTCATGCCCATGAGTGGGGGGGAGGCCTTTTTTGAGCTCTGTGTGTACACCAGAGCTTAGTCGTGGGTGGAAGCCGGCCCTGAGTGTGTGTGGGGAGTGGGAGGGGTGTCGGTGGTGAGGGCTGGTGGGGGCGAGGCTCTCGGCTGTTGTGAGGAGTGTTCTGTAGGCGGGTGTGTGGAGAGTGAGTCCCTAGGTGTGTTTGGTATGTGAGGGTCTGCGTGTGAGTTGGGGGGCAGGCTGTGCGCGCCCGTGCCCGGAGCGTCAGTGCAGGCCTGTGTGTGTGGTGAGTGTGCCTAGGAGTGTTAGAGAACGTGTGTGCGTTTGTGCTGTACGGATGGGAGCACGGCAGAGTCCCATTGGGAGGGTGTGTGTGTGCTCTTGGTGTGCGTGTGTGTTTGGGGCATGGGTGTGTCAGTTAAAGTGTGCGTGTGGGGCTGTATGTGCCCGAGTCGTGGGGAATGCGTGTCAAGGCGAGGCGGGGTGTGTGTGTGTGTGTGTGTGTGTGTGTGTGTGTGTGTGTGTGTTGGTGCGAGTGGAGTTTTGCACTAGAACATCTGGGGACATGGACGTGGTCCCAGCTGGGGGGGAGGGTGATCTGTCCCCCTTCCCCCTTCTCCCCCCAGCTTCCAGCACTCTGGTCCTTAGGACTTGGGTGGCCCTCTGGACAGACATGCAGCCACCCCCATCCCCAGCCCTCACTGACCTCCCCCCTTCTTCCCAGGCTTCCTTTGCCACCCCTCGCCACCCCCCATGCCATCCCACAGCAGGATGGCACACCATCCCCCTGTGCCTCCTCCCAGCACCCCCTCCCCGTGCCCCCCCACCCTGCCCCAGCTCCAGGCTCCGGCTCTGGGGTGGTGGGATTCGGTTGAGGTCTCCAGCGGCGCCGAGGGTCTAACCCAGCCAGCCTAACCAATGTGCAGACTACTGTACAATTTGGGAGTCCTGAACAGATAGTCTAAACACTGGGTAGACGGAGTGGACGTGTCCTCTGGTCTGTCCGGGCGGCAGCGTCGGTCGTCGGCGGGAGCCTCAGCCCCGTCCCTGGAGATCCAAGGTCCCTATCCCCATCCCAGCCAGCTCCAGGTCCCCTCTCTGCTCCCGGCTCCCCTTCTGTCTCCTTTGACGTGGCAGGGGTGAGCGGGAGCTGTGGCCGGGAAGGAGGGGCCTGGGGAGGGGGCCGGCCAGCAGGAAAGGAGGGGTGGGGGGAGGAGGCCACTCCTGCTAGTGTCCAACCCCAGAGCGCAGGGCGGTGTTGGAGGGGCCTCCCTCGAATGCTTCCAGATGTTCCCTGGCCGTGTGTGCAACTTCCTCCTCTCCACCCCCAGACACCCTCCGGAGCCCTGGGCCGCCCGCCTGGCATAAAGAGAGCTTTATGTGGCTGGACGGGCCAGGCGGGCGCGGGAGGCAGAGGGAGAGGGTGGGAGATGCGAGGTCCCCCGAAACTCAGGCCCCCATCTGAGACCCAGGGTGAGGCCCCTGCCCAAGCCCAGCGTCCCAGTGATCCACGTAGACCACCCCTCCCCCCACACTGGCATGGATCCTGTGGTGCTGGGTGGGCAAATGGGGTGAAGGCAGCGGAAACCTCTCTCCTCCCAGAGCCCCATCCTGGGGTCCCTCCTCCCAAGATCCCTGAGCCCCTCCCCTTGACACAGCAGCCCGCAGACATGTCGGCCCGCACCAGGCGTCCACGTGTGCACAGAGGCCTGGCACCCACATGCCCATCCACAGACACACGCAACTCCTCCCAGACCACTAGGGACACCCACCGTGTGCAGCCGCGACACAGACGATGCGCACGTAAACTCACTGTACGTGTCCAACAGGCACATTCGTGCAAACACATAGACGTTCACAGTTGCCACACTCACCTACAGAAGTGTGCGCACATCCTCGTGGACACAAAGACATGCTCACGCGGACACATGGCCGAGCTGGGCACTTCCTCAGACACACATGCACACACACGCATCTGTCTGTGCAACACAGACTCATGGGCACACACGTAATGGTGATAGGAGGTGTGCTCACACACGCACGCACACACACACGCACACACACACACACGCAGCCATCCACGTTTGCACAGACTCACCATCTCCAGGCCTGTGCTGTGTGGCTGATTGCTAACACATGGGTGTCTGGGGGAGTGGGCTGGGGCTGGTGGCCCCCCTTCCTGTCTCTACAGTCAGGAAATGAAGTCAGAGCCTTATCCAAAGCAGGCCCTGCAGCCAGGCCGGGGGCGAGGGAGGCTCCAGTGAGGGGTCCCTGGCTGGGGTTGGCCTGGCTTGCAGCCCGGGTGTTCTTGGAGCAGGGTGGGAGAGCCACCTTCAGCCTCACCACCCTGGGCTCGGGGGCACTGGGGCGTATGCAGAAGTGCTGGGAAAGGCTGGAATGCCCCTGGGAGTCGGGGTCGCCAGCAGGCCCAGGGCCCCATGGCCAGGCTTTCGTCAGGCAGCTCCTGTGCAGGGCGAAGGACAGGTACCCAGAAGCCTGGGGCCACTCTGCCCCAGATGCCCCGCAGCATGGTGCATTCTGAGGGAGTGAGGTGTGGCAGAGAGCAGTGCCAACCTCACCCATGGCTCTACCCACAGGAGAAAGAGAAGAAATACATGCTGTCTGTGGACAACCTGAAGCTGAGGGACGTGGAGAAGGGCTTCATGTCGAGCAAGCACATCTTCGCCCTGTTCAACACGGAGCAGAGGTACCTGTCTGCCCCCCGCCAGACCCTGTGAGCCCCAAACTACTCCCACTGAGGAGAAACAGGGTACACAGATCCAGAAGGAGAGACACCTGCCCCAAGCCCCATAGCAAGTCATTCATTTGACAAATACTCAAGATCTCCTTCCCGCGTGCCCTCCCTCCATCTCTCTCTTCCTTCTCCTTTCCTCCCTCCCTCCTCCCCTCCTGTCCTCCCACAGTCATTTGGTGAGTGTCTGCTCTGCATAAGACACTCTGCCAGGCACTGGGGACAAAGAAGAGCTTCAGTCAGGCCTGGTCCCCTTCTCATGTTGCTCAGTGCCCAGGGGGACCAGCGGCAGTACCAGGCCTCTTCCCTCCCAACCCAGGGCTGACTAATGGGTTTTCTGCTACTCAGAGATGAGGTTTCAATACAAGTGCCATCAGAGGAGCCTCAAGAAAGCCAGGGAGGGAGCCAGTGTGGGCTGAGACACAAGCCAGGAGCTGCACTGTCATAGATGTCCCTTTTTGAAGCCTTAGTCCCTCGCTACTAGAGTATCTCATACTACTGGATCCTCACAATGATTCTGGAAGGAAGAAACGGTTATTGTCAACCCATCTTCCAGATGAGAACCTAAGGCTTAGAGAGGGGATAGGCCTTGCCCAGGGTCACCCAGCTGGGAAATGAGAAAGCCAGGACTGGGCCTAGGCGTCGTGACCCCAGTCCATGCATGCCCGTGACCGCCAAGGCGAGTGAGCTTCACCCCATCTCCCCTCACCACCTGCCCCATCTTGCAGAAATGTCTACAAGGATTATCGGCAGCTGGAACTGGCTTGCGAGACACAGGAGGAGGTGGACAGCTGGAAGGCCTCCTTCCTGCGGGCTGGCGTGTACCCCGAGCGTGTTGGGGTGAGTGGCAGGGCAGGGAGGGGAGGGGCAACCTGCTTACAATAGGGGGCCCAGGGCACCATCCTCAGCGGTGCCAACTCATAGCATGTTTATTGAACCCTCACTGGGTTCAGAAATAGCAGGGGCCTCGCCCTACCTGCCCTGGGGCAAGACCAGAGTTAAGCCTTCCTCCCATCCTCCTCCAGTGGCAGTTTTATGGGTTCCCTTCTCCGCCACAGACGGCATGTCCCGCATCCCCTTCATATGATGGTGGTTTCTTGTGGCTGCCTTCCTTTTTCTCTCCTCTTTCACTGTGACAACATCTAGAAGTGCTTTAGACTTGAGGTGCCATGCCCTAGGCTCACTTAATCCCTCCCTTTTTTTCCTCTCTGTGTGTCTGTCTGCTTCTGCTGTGCTTGTTGGTGGCGGCGGTGGTGGCAATGCTGGTGTGGTGACCTCTATGGCTTTGGTGTGGGCTTCCCAGGACAAGGAGAAAGTAAGTGTGCCCCTCCCTTGCTTTCTGCCAGGCATCTCGAGCCTGGTACCCCCACTGGCCAGGTCCTCTGAATCAGGAAAAAACCTCAGAGATGTGCTTTCCTAGTGTATGGGCTGGGAAGCTGAGGCAAATTCTAGGCACTAGTGTTGGAGCTGAGATAAGGTTGAATGAGGATCTGGGGTCCTGAGAGGCCCTGGGGTGAGCAGAGCCCAGAGACTCATAGTGTCTGGGGCAGCGGTGTCTGTGTGTTCAGGCCAGTTGTTCCTCTCTGGACCTCAGTGTTCCAAGCACATTTGGAGGGAAAGGGCTGAGACCCCGGAGAATCACTGGAACCTGGCTTCCAGGGACCAGCCACCCTGATGCCCTCCATTCTTGATGGCAGGCCAGCGAGACCGAGGAGAATGGCTCAGACAGCTTCATGCACTCCATGGACCCACAACTGGAGCGGCAGGTGGAGACCATCCGGAACCTGGTGGACTCGTATATGGCCATCGTCAACAAGACCGTGCGGGACCTCATGCCTAAGACCATCATGCACCTCATGATCAACAATGTGGGTGCCTTGCCACGTGGGGGTAGTGCTCTTGTGGGCCCAGGGAGGTGGGTGGCCAGGCTAGCTTAGGGGAAGCATGGGTCAGTTCCATGGGACCAGGTCTAGGGAGAGAGGCATGGGTCCACACAATAGAAATATAATGCGAGTTTCATGTATTGTTTTGTAGATTCACTTACCCAAGTTGTTTGCAACATGCTTAAATGTCTTCTAGAAGGCGCTAGGGATCTGTGACTTTTGAGACCTCCCCGGGCATGTTTTGAAATACACATTCCACATAACTACTACCTGCTGTGGCTAGGTGCAAAAACATGGTCCCTGGAGGAGTAGAACTGTGATGGAATCCTGGCTTTGCCACAGAGTCCCTGTATGATTTTGAGCAAATGAACTGCCCTCTCTGAGCCTGTTTCCTTATTTGTAAAATATGGATAATGGAGTTGAGAATTAAATGAATCAAAGTGCATAGCAACACAGTGCCTGGCATGTCGGAGGTGCTCGACATAGATATGTTTTTCCGGCCTATGGCAGGAAAAACCTCAGCATCTCTCCGTGAATGACCCAGAGCCTAGGCCAAGTAGCACCTAGAGAGTTCGATGAGAACGTCAACACGCGCCCTACACACAGAGACTCACATGCCCCCCAGTCCAGACACATTTACACCTGTTACAGGAGGGCTCAGAAAAATGTGAGCTGTCCCCTTCCTTATTTGGGTCCGGCGGAGCATGCAAGTCCTTGAGAAGGGTGTCACTAGCACATTTTACAGATGAGGAAACTGAGGCTGAAGAAAACTGGATAAAGATGCGTCCTAGTGACATGATAGACGCTGAGGGTCCTTCCAGATCTGTGGCCTTAAACAGGTCACTTTTCCTCTGGAACGTCTGGGACAAGAACAAGGGTCCGGGGTTGGGCAGGGGCTGAAGCAGGAGATTAGGCGGAGGCGCACCTTCCAGGCAGAAAACGGCAGGGCGGGCCGAGGAGGACGAGTGTCAGGTGCCAGCCACCCCGACCCTCTCCTTGCCCGCCTGCGTGCAGACCAAGGAATTCATCTTCTCGGAGCTGCTGGCCAACCTGTACTCGTGCGGGGACCAGAACACCCTGATGGAGGAGTCGGCGGAGCAGGCGCAGCGACGCGACGAGATGCTGCGCATGTACCACGCGCTGAAGGAGGCGCTCGGCATCATCGGCGACATCAACACGACCACCGTCAGCACGCCCATGCCCCCGCCCGTGGACGACTCCTGGCTGCAGGTGCAGAGCGTACCGGCTGGACGCAGGTATCAGGGCTGGCCCCCACGGCCCCGAAGCCCCCCAACCCGGGGCCCGCGGGAGGACGGCCGGGACCGGGCAGTGGCGCGCCCGCGTCACCGGGGCGGCTCCCACTTGGAGCGAGGGGCGGAGCTTAGAGAGGGGCGGGGCTTGCGCGGGGCGGGGCTTGCCGCGGGCGCTGGCTGCGGGCGGGCGGGGCGGGGCTTGCGCGCATGGGCGTGGCCGCGCCGGCCTGGGGCGGGGCCTCGGGTGGGCGGGGCCGCTCATCTCTCGCCCCTCCTTGTCCTCCCTCCGCGCGCTGTCGCCCCCGCAGGTCACCCACGTCCAGCCCCACGCCGCAGCGCAGAGCCCCCGCCGTGCCCCCAGCCCGGCCCGGGTCGCGGGGCCCTGCTCCTGGGCCTCCGCCTGCTGGGTCCGCCCTGGGGGGGGCGCCCCCCGTGCCCTCCAGGCCGGGGGCTTCCCCTGACCCCTTCGGCCCTCCCCCCCAGGTGCCCTCGCGCCCCAACCGCGCCCCGCCCGGGGTCCCCAGGTGAGTAAGGGCTGAGAGCGGCGGCGGCGGAGGCCGCCGGGTGGGCGTGGCCTGGGCGGGGGCCGGGCCCGGATTCTGGGGCGCCGGTCCTGGCCGTCCAAGGCACCGGTGGGGGCCGGAGCCACGGAGGTGTGGCCGAGGGCTGGCGGAGCCTGCCCCGCAGGCGCTGAGTCCCGGAGGCGGTCGTTTCTGGGGAGGGGGCTGTGGGACCCATCCCACCTGCCCCCTTCTCTCCAGCATTTGCATGGCGCTTCCTTCCCTTTCCACTCTGTCTCCCACACTCTGTAGCCCTCCTTCTCTCTCCCCTCCTTGCTCTCCTCCTTCGTTCTCCGTTCAGCCTCTACTTCTCTCTCCCAGCCCCTAGAGAGCCTACCCTAAGTCTAAGGATCTGAACCCAGATCCTCTCCTGATGTGGAGATTTCGTTCACTTACACTCAGGGCTCCTCCCCTGATGTCTCCATTTCCCAGTCCTGACTCCTTTGAGCTGTCCCAGGTGGGTGTCCCACCTCCGGCCCACAGGGGCTGTGACTGTGTGATCAACAGGGTGTGTGATGTGTGTGTGGGCGTGCACACAGGTGTGAGAGTGTAAGAATGGCACCCAGGCAGTAGGGTCAGACATGGAGCAGCTGGGAAGGGGGTATGGGAGCCATGGGACAACCTGGTGGCTTTCTTCCTTCTCCTTGCCTCTGGCCCTGCCTGGCCTGGACCAACATGGTGGGTGTGAAGCAGGCATGGGTGAAGGCTACCCCTTTCCCAGAGGTTTCCAGGGAAAAGGATTCTACCTCATCCCTTGGCTTGGCCTTCTTGATCCACGACACTCTTTCGAGGAAGCTCACTCTGGTATCTACCTCAGTCTGCCCTGTTTCCCTCTTTTTGGAGGAAGGACACTTCGGACCAATAGCATTCATTTATGTTCCAGGTGGCTGGAGGGTCAGGCCATGGGTCTAGCTTCCATGAACCCAAAATGAAGCAGAGATGGGGCTTGCTCTATGGTGACTGATGACCAAAGTAGATGGAGTAAAGCAGGCGCCTGGTATTGGTCAAGATTGCTGGACTGGAGTCCGGAGGTTCTGGTTCACCTGGACCTTTAGGCGAGTCACTTTTCCTTCCAGAGCCTCAGTTAACCTTCTATCAAACTATAATTAACATTCTGCCTTTCTCCCAGGGTTGGTGTGGGGATCAAGGGAGAGAATGGCTAGAGGGATGCTGCATTAACTGCAAGGTGGCTCTAAGAGCACTTGGCTAACTTCCAACGTGAATTCAGATTCTTTAGGGCATTTGACATGCCCACGTCTGTGCTGAGGTGTGACATGTGGGAACTGTAAGATTTGGTACCTGCTCTAACTCCATACTTGCTAACATACGGGAAACAAATCATGGCCCTGCCTTGGGGAAGAAAGCCGTCTGGGGAAGCTTCAAGGCAGCTTGACTTCATTGAGGTTTGGGGTTGATTAAGACTCAGGTGGTAAGGAGTTGGGGGGCATTTGGGTAGAGAGAGGCACAGGTTTGGGGTGGGCTGCGTTGAGGAGAGCCACTGGCTGGAGCAGAGTACAGATAGAATGAGGAAGAATAAGCAACGGTTGCCGTGGGTATGGTGGGGCAGGCTGGACAACCTTCCAAGGCCGCAGAGGAGTTCGACCTGTTGGGACTCAATGCTGTGGGCCGTAGGGAGCCACGGAAGGCTCTTGGACAGAGAAATGACAACTGGACCTTAAGAAAGCAAAACCTGTCCCTTCTGGAGCATTGCAGGTGGCCCTCTGAGCACACCAGGCACAAGTGTGCAGGGAGCTGGTGCAAATGCCTCCTGTATGCGGGCGAGCTTCTGTGTTGTAACTCAGCCCGCGCGTGTGCTTCAGTGTGCCGAGTGGCTGCATGCCCCAGACCCGTGCTGCACGTGCCGGCCAGTGGGGGTGCTGGGCAGTGGGAGGTGGGGGAGGTGTATGCGTGTCGTCTGTGGGCATGTGTGTCAGCGTGTGCATGCGGGGCCTTGGGGCCTCACAGCATGTGTGTGCACGCCCGGGCGTGTGCGTGTGCGTGCCCCCCACCCCCAGGCCTGCCCCATCCGTGCGTGTGAACTGCCATGTTGATTTCGTGCTGTCTTTCAGAATCACTATCAGTGACCCCTGAGGAGTGTCAGCCACGGTAGGTACATGCCTCTCGGCCTGCTGCATGAACGGTGTGTCTGTCCCCTGCTGCACCAGCTCCACATTGGGTGGTACACCTGGGACCTCAGAGCCAGGCTCCCCTCCTCTCCCTTCTGCAGCTCCAGACTTATTCTTTCTTCCTCCTGTCCTCACTGCCAGCTGGCTCTCTCACCTCCCTTCTCAGCAAGCCTCGGGACTCAGTGCCACTGCTCAAGACCTCCATGGCTGAGCCTGGGGAGCTCTTGGGACAGGCTCCGCACCCAAGCTGGCAGACATAGGTGCTCTCCGGAGCTGTCAGAGGGCAGAGAGCTCATGGTTTATGGTGCAGGGGCAGGGAGCTTTGGAGGGGGTTGTGTGTGGGGCGAGACTCAGGCAGCCAGAGGCCTTGGAACTTCACCCTGGGGGTGCCATACTCATTCCCCAGTCTGAGCCCTGCTGCTGGGGCAGTGTGTCCTGGGGTCTTTGGGGACCGAATCCACAACAGGGCAGAGGAGGTCAGAGTCCCACCTCTGTTGTGCCAGCAGCTGAGCAGTGATCTGGGGTGAAGGTTTTGGCTGTTTGATAATGTCTGTAGCCCGAAGGCCCTATCCACACCGTCAGTCAGCCCACGGCACACCAGCCCCTCCCCTACCTCCTCAGCGTTATCGCACCTGCTAGGGCACGACCGACGGCAGCGTCTTTGGTCCCAGGAAAAGCACCACAGCCAGCCCATGGGCTCATAGACCTGGGTCTGTTGCTCCTAGAGGTGACCTATACTTTTCAGCCGAGGTGATGACAGTGTCTGCTGACCTGGACAAGTCAGCAGGTCTGAGTTCTACCCCAGCTAGGCCGCAGAACTCACCCAGGGGACGCACCTGCCACTCTGCCCTTGCCACTGACTCTTGCTCTTCTGCTTTTCCCCAGCAGGAAGGGCCCAGCCTCACCTACGCGACCTGCGGTCCCCCGACCAGCTGAGGCTCCCCTCTTAGACTTATAAGCCTCTGGCCACTGGCATCCGGCTACCTGCCCTCCCTGCCTCCCCGGGGTCCCCCCAGAGGACTCCTGGGCCTTCTGCCCACCCAGAGGGGCCTCCAGTGCTCCCTCCAGCCATCCTTTTAGCTTTGTTCTCCTGGTTCAAACAGTGTTCTTTCTCCTGTCTTTTCCATCAGGCCTGGTGGCCGTGGCATGGGGCTCACAGCCCCATACTCCCCGAGGCTAGTCATGGCCCTGGGCCAGTGGGACAAAAAACAGGGGGGTCAGAGAACAGAGAACAGAGGGGGCCGAGCATATGTCTGGAACTGTGGGTGCACTGCCTGGTGGTGTGTGAGAGACCAGCGTGCGTGGCAGGGGGAAGGCTGCCTCAGCCTCCAGCCCAGACCCCACCCCAGACCCCCGTGAAGCTCTGGCCCCTGCCCATCTCCAGCTCCTCCTGTCCACCTTCCCTTTCTGTCTCTCTCTGTTCCAGAACCCTTGCCCACACCCTGTGTCTTCTTCCCCTGCCCTCCCTGCCCACCCCTGCCGGGCTTGGCTGCCCTTGCCTTACCAGCTCTCCCTCCTTCTCTCCCCTGTTCTCTTTGCTTTCTCTCCAACTGCCAGCCGATCGGGTCAGGCAAGTCCGTCCCGTCCTGAGAGCCCCAGGCCCCCCTTCGACCTCTAACCAGATCCCTTCTATTCCTCGGAGAGCTCCCTTTCCAAGCCTGCCTGGACGGCTGTTCTGTGACTTGACAGTGGCTCCCCAGCCCCAAAGCCTCCCTCTTCATCTGTGATGTAGTCTGTTGTAGTGGTGAGCTGACACACCCAGCGTGACGTTGGTGAAACTTGTGCCCCTCTGTGGTATTGCTCCTGCCCTATTCTATAAATATCTATAAATACTCATATATATATATATATATTCACACACATACATATGGCCTCTAGCTCTGGGAATCACCGTGCTGTCCTTGAGGAGTCTTGTGGCCCAACTACAAGGGAACACTGTCACCCTGGCATCCCCCTCCAAAGTGTGCCACCTCCAGTGAGCCTCCCTGTCATGCCCAGCCTGTGGACAGCCAGCCCCACTCTGCCATCTTCCCGTCCCTCCCCGCCAAAGCGCGGGGGTGCTGTACCGGCAGCTGTGTGGCTCCCACTGCAACCAGTCTTGCTGTCTCTTGGCTGAGAATAAAACCCATTTCTGGACGATGGGGAACAGTGTATCTTCCGCTGCCTTGTGTTCTCTGTGGCACCCAGGGAGAGGTGAAGGTTGAAACATTGGGGGACAGGGGTGGGGCAGCACCTGGCCATTGCTAGGGTGCTGTCGGGAGTGTGAAACAAGGCCCCATCCTCTCCAAGACCTACTGGGAAGGCACCTGGAGATTAGCAGGTCCTCGTCCTGTGAACCCTGTCCTGACCTCTAGGGGACAGGGGCACCGACTCAACCAGCGGTGAGGATGCGGGGCATGGGCAGGCACTGTAGAGGGACCGAACAGGCCACCAGGGCAGGGACATGGAAACTGCTTGGCCTGGAAGTCAGCTCTCTTGGGTGCTGGCACCCTGCTTTCCCTCCCCAAGATCACATCAGGCTTCTGAGTCTGTCGGCCATTAGGGCAGGCCTGTCCTTTAGAGCCCCCTGGTAATCCCCTCGGGATCCCCCAGGCTTCACCAAGCAGCATGCAGGAGACAGTCCCAGATCTCTAACCCCGCTGGGTGCACTGAGAGGCTCGCTGGCTCCACACAGTGCAGAGGCCTGCCCTCTGCTGGCAGGACCTGCTCCCCATTCAGTGCCCACGGCACGGAACCCAGGACCCAGCGACCTGAAACAGGACCACAAAGGCCAAGCAGTATGGCTAAATTCATTTATTCTGAAATAAAAAGTAAAACAAACAGGAATCAAATCACCCGGGCACCACCCCATCCCTGCCTCCTTCCTCTGTCCTATGCTATCAATAAATAAGTTCCCTTATCCCCAAATATTTAATAGAACCTGCTCCCAGTCTGCCAGCTCTGACCTCTGCTATGATACAGGGGGCTGCCCGACCCCTGGAATATACAAAATGTTACACAGATAGAGTATGTACACTGGGGAGGGTGCCCACGCCACCACCAGCTTATGCCTGTGCCTGGCCTTGGTTAGCCCCAACTGTCCCAAGGCCTATGAGAGTGCTGCCCAGTTGTATACCTGGACAAGGGGGGCACTTGTGCCCCAAAGTGCCTCTGAGCAGAGGAAGCATGAGCCCCTCTAAATGAAGGACTCCTTGGCAGGGGTGAGGAGGCCACCAGGGAGCCCCCGCTCCCCGAGAGAGGTAGCCTCTTAAAATAAACTACCTTTACTGCACTTCTGGCTCTTTGTTTTTCTGGAACTAGTACCAGCCCAGAGATTAAGACAGCCTTGGCCAAGGGGCCAAGGGGCCTATACCTGTGTGTCTCCCCCAAGTAGGCAGGGGCGTCATCATACCCCTTTTTCAGGGGCCATAACTTGCTACTATAGGGATGAAAGGGTGATTTGGAAGGGTTGACCAGGACGGGGTGCCAAGAAAAGGAGGAACAGGGATAGAGGGTTGGGGACAGAGCCCCGGCCCCACTTCTCCAGGCTTTGTCTTTTAGTGTGAGGCGGTTAGATGACCATGATCTTCACCTCATCGTTGTCATCAGCCCGGTAGAAGAAGGGGATGCAGGGGTTGCTGCCCAAGCCTGGGCGCTCCTGGGGGTTCTGGATCTCTCGTAGCAGCTGCATAATCTGCTGTGCGGTGGGGTTCTCAGGGGGTGTAGCCAGGCCCGGCAGGGCCTCTCCCTGAGTAGGCTCCACATTGTCAGCAAGGCTCACCTCGTGGAGATCTTTGGAGAGAGGGAGGCAGGGCTCTGAGCGATGTGCGAGCCCTCCCCTTCCCCTGCCCGCCCGCCTGCCCTGGGGGCGCCACTCACCACCCTGGCTGTCAGCAGCACTGTTCTCCTGGGGCGCCGGGAGCGCTGCACTGGGCTCACCAGCAGGGTTCTGGGCAGCCGCCAGGAACTTGCCATACCACTCATTCCGCTCGCCCACCAGGCGCAACACCAGCTCCTGCAGCTCCAGGAGCTTCACCTGGAGGGAGAGGAGCTCAGCACCCGACCCCTGCCCTCTTCCCCGCCTGCAGAGATGGTCAGGGCCTCTACCTTCATTTCCTCCTTGTCCTGAGCCAGCCGGCTTATGTACTCCTCCTTCTCCCGGTGCCTCTCCTTCAGCACCGCCCTCTGGCTCTGGTAAAGGGCGATGTACTCTCCTGCGGGAGGGATGGGGCGGGCAGGCCGACAGGGCTCAGCTGCTGGGGCTCCCTACCCACCAGGGCACCCTCCATCCCAGCCCTGGCCGCCTCGCTCACCAATAGTGTCTGTCTCCCCAGACAGCTGGATGCAGCGATGCTCCAGCTCCTCTACACGCTCCTTCAAGTCCACTTTGTCCTGCATGAGCTCTGTGAAGCGGCCCTGCAGCCAAGAGGCAGGGTCGGGGTTCAGCAGGCCCCTGTCCCGCCCAGCCCAGCACTCCCTGGCCCACTGTTGGGGGCAACTGGCTCACCTGCAGCTTGTCCATGGCCACCTGGAGGGCCTGGTGTGTCTCTGCAGGCACGCTGTTCCCCCCGGTGTGGGGGGCGGGGGTCTCCCTCTCCATCTGGGGCTGGGTTGGGGTCACCAGCTGAGCCAGGCGCTGGCAGCGCAGCTTCTGTTCCTTGAGTTGCCCACGCAGCCGCGCCTGCTCCTCATCAGCACTGGCTAAGGCTGAATTAAAAAATGCCACCTGCAAGCAAGAGGAGCATGTGTGCTTTTGTGGGGACATGCTCTGGGCGAGCGGGAAGGGGTCGAGGCAGAAAGGACCACTCCTCCTCAGGGCCTCCATGGGCACACCTGTGGTTAGAGGATGACAGTGTCTAACCATCAGCTCCCAGCGGAGGTTAGGGACCAAGAGAAGTCACAGGGTGGAACACAAGGGTAAGAATGGTGTCCAGGAGGAACCTCAGAGAAAGGCAGGAAGGTGGGACGGGGAATGGGCGGGGAGGTCAGCTCACCATGGCCTCTGGGCTCTCTAGGTCCTCCGGCATGCTCAGCTTTGGCCGGGGAGCCTCCTTGTCCTCCTCCTCATTGTCCAGTCCGTCTCCTGCTGGGGACAGCCGGAGAGTCCTCAGACCCCACAAGGGAGGTAGAGTGGCCTGGGAAGAAAGCTCAGGGCCCCGCTCTGCCCCACCTCACTGTGCGACCCTGGGCCAGCCCGTACCCAGGGGAAAAGGATTCACCACCTCCTAAAGGTCCCTTCTAACTCAGCTCTATGCTGCTAAGTCTCCCTCATCCTTGGGCTCCATCTTCTCCCTCTGGAGAGTCCCAATTACCTTCCCCAGGCAGAGCCATGAGGCTCAGCTGGGCCTGCAGATTGTGATTCTGCTGGTTGGCAGCTTCCAAACGCTCCTAAGGGGCCAGGAAAAAGAGTGAGAAGGGACACATGTTGCAGACCTGGCTGCTCAGGAGCCCGGCGCTCACATCCCTCACCTGGGTATCCTGTAACTCTTGGCGGGCCATGTCGGCCTCCATCTTGACCTGAACTTCCTCAGTCTGTAGCTGGTCCATGAGCTGGGTCTGCAGCAGGACCTGTTTGTGCAGCACCTCCTTCTCGGAGGCCAGCTGCTGGTAGGCGGCCACGTGCTGCTGGTAAGTGACCGCGTACTGCTGCAGGTGGCTCAGGTACTGGTCCCGCTGCTGCTGCAGACTCTGGGCCTCCTGGCTCTTCAGCTCCACCTGTGGGAAGACCCAGGGAGTGAGGGCGAGTGGTGGCTTGCCTCCCAGTTCTGGACCCGTAGCCTGCAGAGGACAGGCACAGTACCCTGAGCCTGAGGCAGGCACTGAGGGCTCCGCTGCCTGCCCAGACCCTTGGCTTCCTTACTCTAGGGACTCAGTGACTGCTTCCCTTGCCCACAGCCACATGTCACCTTCACCCAGCCTCACACCTCCTGACAGCCTGCTTTCTAAATTTAGGCCACAGACTGGTGGAAAAGTGACCAACATCTGTCTGTCAAGTACACACCAAATGCCTGATACTTTACATGTATGATCCTCATTTAATCTTTACTACCTCTATGAGGAAAATTCTAATTTCTCTTTTATGTCAAAGAAAGTGAGGCTTAGAGATGCGATGTGAATGGTGACCAGTGGGGCTGAGGTTAGAATCCAGGGCTGACTGCCAGGGGCCGCCCATTATGCACCAGGCACTCTGCTCCTCTCACTTGGCTCAGTGCCCCCATCGGGGATGATGACCTGTGATGCAGGGCTACCCGCCTCTGAAGGTCAGCGGGCAGGTCACAGGGGCCTCACAGTGGTCAAAGGCTCTGAAGAACCATGGGGTCAGCTGTCTCTCTAGCTGGAGCTGCTTCGTCCTGGCCCTAGTGCCTGGCTCATCCCTGCCCAAGCGACTCCAGCCCCAGAAGCTGGCGCCGGGCTCCCAGCCCTCCCCAGCCTCAGGGCAGGGTTACCGTCTCCTTCAGCTCCCCCAGCTTCTCCTGCAGCTGGCCCAGCTTCTTGGCCAGCTCCTTCTTGACATGCTGCTCCGACTGAAGCGCACTCGTAATCTCCATGTTCTCGTTCGTCTGGACGGAGAGAAGGAATCAGTGGCCACCCAACACGGCTGGAGACCCCAGCACACGGTGTCCGCCTCCCCCGGCTCAGGGAAGGGAGCAGGCTCGCCCCGCATGCCTCGGGGGAGGGCTCTCGTGGTCACAGGGTGCTTTCATAGGCACCGTTTCATGTAAAGCCCATAGCACCCCGTGTTAAAGGTGGGAAAACGAAGGCCCGGCGGGGTCAAGTGTCTCGCACTGCACCTAAGGACCCGACGGGGAGGGCAAGGCGGGCGGGATGGCGCACCAGCCTGACGAATCCGTTCTGCAGCTCGGCCAGCTGCTCCTTGAGCTCCCGGTTCTGAGAGAGCGCGCGGCTGATGGTCGTGCGGTCGCTCTGCATGGTCTCCAGCGCCCGCTGGCGCTCCTCCGCCTGCTCGCCCCAGCGCTCGGCTGCCTGCTCCAGCTCCAGCAGCCGCAGCTCCTGCTCCCGGTTCAGACGGCTCAGGCCCTCGTTGTCTTGCACCTGGGCCTGCAGCTGCCCTGCCAGGCTCTCCAGTTCCTTCTGTAATTGCTTGGCCTCGGCTTCCAGCCGCTGTTCCACCTCCGAAGGCCCTGCTGGGGGCTCCTGGGGTGGGGGGATGGCTGAGGAAGGAAGCATACGGTAAGGACCTCTGCAGTCTCAGAACACCCTCTTCTTGGTCCCTGGCTCCTAACTTGGCCTCCTCGCCCACAAGCTTGGCTTCCTGGCTGATAGCTCCTCACACTCATATGATGCTCAGTCTCTCAAGACACTTTCAAATAGAGTTGTTTAAATTTTTATGCTCAAGACAACTCGGTTGGCAGTGAGCATGCCGTCCTTTTGCAGATGGAGACACCGAGGCTCAGAAAGATCGCAAGACTTGCCAACTCCTGGAACAGACCTCATTCTGCTGCCACAATGACCTTCCATCCACCCACCTCCTTGGGGGCTTTCTAGCCACCCTCACCAGCTCTCCTGACATAAGTCCTGCTCCCAGATCACCCTGGCCTCAGCTTACCTATCTGGTTCCTCAATTCAGCCAACCTGGTCTCCAGCTCCTGCACCTGACTCACGCTCTGCTCCTTTTCCTCCCTCAACTTGCACATCTGCCGAAAGCACAGGGGAAGGAGTGTATGGAAGGAGGGGATGGATGAATAGCCAGGCGACCATCTCCCTCTCTACCCCCACCTACAAAACACACCCACCCATCTCTGGCTGCACACGGCAAACAATATGATTCCCATTTCCAGATGCCCAGAAAGATAAAGTGACCTATCTAAGGTGGGGGAGCAAAGGTCACATCTCACCTTCTCTGACATCTGCTCCATTCTCTGTTGCCAAATGGCATTCCCTTCTTTCAGATTCTCAGCATACTGGTCTCTCTCCACCTGCAGTTGCTTCAGCAAATCCTTCAACTGCCAGAATGGACATGGAAGTTAGCAGGGGCTGTCACTGGGCCTCACCTGCTCCTGGTCACCTGGGGTCATCCTCCTTCCACACCCCTCCCTCTGCAAAACCTTACCTGCTCCACATGTGCCTCCAGCTTTGCCTGCTCCTCCAGGGCCTGCTCTAACTGCTGCTTGCTATCAGGGGTTTCAGACTGACTGGAAAACTGGATGGTGAAAAATGAGGTTAGATCTAGCAACCCATGCAATGCCTCCCAAAAGAGACTGAGCTAGGGTCAACGTACAACACAGGGGCGATAAAGATTTCCATCCTCGTGTTGTTAGTACCATGTCCATAGGGTTTATATGTACTAAACACTCATTGTAAACTATTCAAACAATAAGTGTTCAGAGTCCTCCCACCAATCTCACCCGTTCCCTTCCAGACCCTTTCTATGCATATGCAAACAAGGTTAATTAATGCACATTACAAGTTGTGTTGTCTTGGGGGCCTATCATATATGGTTCTACAAGTTATTTTCACTTTGCTGCGAATAAGATATATTTAATTTTTGAAATGGTTTCATAGTCCTATATATCAACAAAGCATGCTGTCAGTGTACCTTTACCAATGGCCTTTTAGATGGCTCTAATGAGTAAGGCGACACATGTGCTGGTCCTCAAAATGGAGTGGCTGGGTCAAAAGTATGAGCAGCCACCTGAATTTTGGAGCACCCTTAAGCCCTAAGTTCTTATCTCTAATAGACTGTTTATTAGACTGCTTATCACAGGAACAGGCACAAAGATTGCCCCCTAGAGGACAGATGGATGGGAGGCGAGGAGAGGAGGTGATAAGATGTTTGCTGCCCAGGCCAAACTGGAGACTCATATTTCACTCTAGGGTCCTGACCATAGAGGAGCCCTGACAATCATATCCAGGGGAGAGCGATCAGGAGAATGATAGCATGAGAAAGAGTTGAAGGAGCTGAGCTGATTAGCTCAGAAAGGATCTTAGGAAGGACAAGGAGCTCCTACACACCCCTTTTCAAAGGATCTCAAGGTCTGTCTTAGGAAAGAGATGAGACTTTTCCTGTGCTGTTCTGGAGGGAAGAAAGACCAGTGGACGCTAAGTTACATGAAAGCAAAGTATTGCTCAGGGTGAAGAAAAACTGGAGAGGGGCTCTCTGACCCAGGCATGCTGACTACCTGGTGGCTTGGCCCCCAAGAGGAAGTCAACAGACTCATGGGCTAGCCTGATAAGTGTCATCTATAAAACAATGGTTTTCAACTAGAATGCTTTTAAAATCAAAATTAAAAAGTCTTATCCCTGAGGTCCGATTCCACAGTTTGGGGAGGGCCTTAAGTTGTATTTTTATCAAAATCTAGAGGATTCTATGGCAAGACCAGAATAAGGATCCAAATTTCCTAGCTCCTGGCTGGGAGCCACCCACAATGATCCCGAGAGAGACCCAACCCCAACTGCCCTGTAGTCCCTGGGGCTCCAGCCCCTCACCTGCTGCAGAAGCAGTTCTGACATCTCCAGTTTCTTTTGCGACTCCTCAAACCTCATTTGCATACCCGAATTCTCAGTCACTAAGACCCGAAGCTTCTCCTCCATTTCTGAGTTCTGCTGCTTCAGATCCTCATTGGCTTTGCTATGGCCAGAGACAGTGGGAAAAGGCATGAACAAAGACCAGAAGGGATCATTGTAGTGATCAACCCATCACCCTCGCAAAGAACTACAGAACAGTGTCACTGGAAGGGATCCCAGGGTCAAGAGTCACAAATGACAGGCCAGAGAGAGGACAAGAATCACATGAGGCCAAGCATGAGTCGGTGGCACAGCTGGGACTAGCACATGTCCACAGGTGGTATCCCTCCCACTTCCCAGCACATTCCCCAGCCCGAGGACCCCCTGGCCTCCCCAACCCCCATCCTACTTGCTCCTGTATAACTCCAGCCTGAGAGTATCTCGATCTTTGGTTAATTCCTTGGTGTACTGAAAAAACAAAAAGGCCAAGTCAGGGCTGGGCAGACAGATGTCACAGCTCACACGAACGGCAACAGCAGTAATGCCATGGCCACACTTAGTCACCCAGAGTCACTGTATATTTTTCAAAGCACTTCCAAGCCCATGTTCTCATCTGTTTTTAATAAGAACTTGGTAAGGGTGAAAGAGGCAGGCCGAGATCAAATTCACAGCTGGCTGACAGAAACCCAGAGATAGCTGATAATATTGCTGTCATTATTACTGTTATCATCGTCACTCTTGAACCTTTACTGAGCGCTTTACCAGGCACCGTGCCAACCCTTTTAATCCTCACAATCGCAATAGGAGGCAATCACTATCATTATCACCATTTTACAGGTGAATGACACCGAGCATCAGAGGTTAAGTCGCTTGCCTAAAATCACTTAGAGCTATAATTAGACATTCAAATCTGTCTGATTCTTTCCACATTTTCTTCCTGGGGTGGAGGCAGGAGAGGGAGAATTAAATTTGTATTATAACTTTTTGTTCATTTTCTGAATGGATGATACATTCACATTGCCCCAAATTCAGAAGGCACAGAAGTGACATGTCTCCCAGCCACCCTGTTCCTCTCCCCTGGGTTTTTGTGAACTCTTTCACACACACACACTCCTCCCCTTTCTGCACAGAGAATAACATACTGAAAATGCTGTTCCCTGCCACTGCGGACCAAATACCTAGCACCCTGGCCCAGGCCCACACACAGCCAGTCAGGACAGGGCTGGCACCAGGCTCTGAGCCCTGCACCCCAACCTTGCTGGAGACAGCACACCCCAAATCCCACAGCAACCAACTCACCCCTGGCTGCTTCAACAACCACATGACCTTAAAGCAGTAGAAAATGGCACAGGCTGCCCTCTGGGCAGCAAGACACTCCATTCTACAGAAGGCACTTTAAGGCTCACTGCCCACCCTCCAAGTGGCAGGGCCGGGTTGGGTGCTGGGCTCACCCTGTCCGCCTGCTTCTGCTGAGTGGAGAGAGCAGACAGCGTCCGTTCCAGTTCTGCGATGCGCTGCCGGGAAGACTTCAAGCGACAGATAAGATCCTCCACCTCTCCTGAAATGACAGAAATGGAGCCCAAAGAAAGAATGCCACTGGAGGCCTGCCTGCCAGGGTGGAGGAGGACAGGGCATCTAGATTCCCACCTGCTTTCTGCCTGACTGCGTGGTGGGTATGGGACAAGGCCGTCTGTAATTCCGACTTCTCAGACACTAGAATCCCTATGGTCTGAATATGAACCTTTGGGAGAAAAGCCAAATAAGTGCTGAAAAAGAGAAAAAGAAGTGTCTCCTAGGGGACATGAGGGAAGACCCTATGGTCCACTCACCTGCAGCTGCTCTCTCAGAGCCCCCTGTTCTTTCAAACGCTTTTGCTCACATTCTTCCTTCTCCTGTGGGAAGAAAGAAATACCTCTTGCTGGGAGGAGGCAGAGATGAAACAGCAAAGGACATGCTCCCAGAATACCACCAATGGCCCAGGACAGACCTCCCCGCCCTCTGCAATGACATCATATTGAGGTGGGAAACAGGTGAAGGATGGACAGGAGATGGGCAGAGAGGGCCCTTTATTTTTCTAGGCTAGGGCCAGCCCAGACGAGAACAGGCCTGTGCACCTGAATCCTCCCCCAACCCCTCAGCCATATAGCAAGCAAAGAAACCACGTTACTTTTTCTAGTTGATCCACAGTTTCCTGGTTCTGTTGTTTCTGTGGGAAGAGTCAAAGAAAGGTGACTGAGGTTGACCCCTTTGCTATGCTCCCCAGACCAAGAAGAAGAAATGGGCAGGAGCCAGGAATGGGTTTTAAAGGGAACGTTCCTGGGGAAAGTTCAAAGCGCCCAAGCAGAGACTTTGGGTCTTGGGTGGCTTTGCTCCCAGGTACATAAATGAGTGTCTCAATCGAAATTCCCACGAGAGGAGAACCTCTAGAAATGAGGTTTGAGAAAAGAAAGACTACCCCTTCTGCCAGCTCGTGATTTGGAAAGGTGCATTCATTCAACGAACATTTACTAAGCACATACCACAGGTGGGGTTCTGTTCTCAAAAGCAGAGATATAGGAATGAAAAGAACCTTCATGTCTTTGATTTTTCTAAGCTAAAAGGGACCTTGGACACCCTCTAATTCTACCTTCTCAGGAAACTGAAGTGCAGAGAGGAACAGTGAATTGTTCAAGGTCAAAGACAGAGCAAGTTTGGGGCAGAGTCAGAGCCAGAACACAACAGTCAAGCTACGCTTCCCCCAGAGGCAATAGAGCCACCAGGGCTGGTGTAAAGAGGGCTCAAGCAGGAGTGTCTGAAGAACAGAGAGCAGGCAAAGGGGCAGCCAGAGAAAGAGCCATGCTACATGCTCTGTGCTCTGGGGTTCCTCCAGCTGAGACCTGAGCCCCCCGGCATCCCATTCTCCCTTGGCACCAGGGGCCCCGGCCCCTTTCTTCAGAGCCCCCGACTGGCAGTGTGAAATCAGGGGACCCCACTGGACTCTTACCAATTCCTCTATCTTGCTAATGAGTTGTTTGTTTGTTAGATTGCTGGAGTCCAGGGCTAGAGATAGCTCTTGATACCGGCTCTGAGGCGCATGCAGAGAGGAGGAGTTGGAGGAAGGTGGGGGAAGAGGTAGAAAGAGCAATCATTAGGGTTGGGGGGTGTCTGGGCTGTCTCAGCTGGCAGTGGGGCACCCAGCCCCCGCTGTTGGGGCAGAGGCTGGCCTACAGGGTCACTGGGCCAGTCCAGGGCCACTCACCTCCAGAGCCTTTATATTAGCAGAAGATGCTAGGCCCTCCCCGTTCATGTAGGATGTAGACTAGGAGAGATCAAAGAGCTCACATGGAGATGCTCTGTCCCCCTCCACAACAAGCCCGCAGACTTCCTGTCCCAACTGACTGGCACAATTTTCTTTTCTACCTAAGCTGGCCCCCTCCTCCAGTAATCCCTCTGTGCCAACCTCCCCTGGTTAGCTCCCCTTCACGTCTCTCAAGCAGCTCTTATCCTGTGCTTTCTGGAGTGAGATAAAATGATGTAGCCAATCTCATGGTCCAACTCCTTCATTTGCACAACTTCAAAGAGGAGAGTCAGAGAAGGACGGACTAATCATTACCCAGCCAAGTCGACTGCTCTCACATCTTCCACCCCCAAGGGAACCTCTGCCTCAGTTTCTAGTCTATGTTCCTTCCTCCTCTCACCCCCTATCGGTTCCCATTTCTGGGGTACCTGAGATACAAGCCCGTTGAGCTGCTGAGAAAGCTGACGCAGGCTCTCGGTAGATGAGAATCTGGGGATGAACACAGGAGTCAGGGATGCAGGAGGCTCGATGGTCACGAGCAGTAGCCTGCCCTGACTCCCTCAGCCTTGGAACTGCTGCCCCCATAGGAGACACTCACTTGCTTTCATCCATGGGACTAGGACCATTTTCAGCATCATAGTTCTGTTTGGGAAGAAACACATGAGGCGGTAATTCAATTTCCAGTATCACCCAGCAGTGGGGTGAGCCAAGCTTATTCCAAACTCCGAACCTTAAGGAAAAACCTGGTCTTGGCCTCCCTCACCCCAGTCCTCAGGAAGAGTGCCTGGCCCTGGGAACCAAGCTACCTGAAGCAAGGGAAAGAATCCGCAGCAGGTCCAGTCCTCTGGGGAGGAGGAAGGGTGAACATACAGTGGGGCAGAGGGCAAAGGGAGAAGAGGCACAAACCTGAGTTGATGCCATGCTAGTGCCACAGGGGGAACTAGCACAGGGGGAAACGACACCGCCAGGTGACATCGTGTCATCAATAGGTGGTGCTGCAGGATCGGCGCAGTCTTTGGGCGCCTGTTACAGAACAGAGCAAGGAGTTAGGGAGCCATGTGGGAAAGAAGACATCTCATTGCCATGGATACAGGGTGTGGAGTGGGTAGGACAGGTGTTGCTGCAATCAGAGTGACAGTCACACATGCTGGAAGCCACTCTGAGGTGTGGCTATGGCTCATCCAGGGCTCAGGCCGCTCTGCAGCCTTCGGGCCAGCCAGAGCTCAGAGCAGGACTGCACGGCCTCCTCTGTGAACACGTGGGGGCCTTGTTCTCCCTGGCGTTCAGCCAAAGATAGTAACAGGGTCTGAGCTGTGGCAGTCCCAGCAGGTGGAAGGAAGGTGTGCCGAGTCAGAGAGAAGGCACTGTTCTTCCAGAAAGCCTGTCTGTGCCTCACTACGGGCCCCAGCAGGGTGCAGGGTGGCAGTGAAGAAGCTGATGTGGTCAGTGCAGCTCTGCCTCCTTCCTCTCGCGCCCTTTCCTTCCTCCACTCCCCCCACCAACCAGTGACTGTGTCTGCCTTACTGAGGCCTTTTCTGGAAAAAGAAGCTGTCTAACTAGAAGCCTCTCCCTGTTCCTGGAGGTAAAAAGTAACCCCACCCCAACCTCCTAGTCCCAAAACACCTACTCAAGCAAGAAACCACCTGAGAAACCAGGAGTAACTGTCCGCCCTTTGACGCTTGGCTTCCTGAAGAACAATCCTGGGATCAAGGACCAGGGGCCCTGAAGAAGCCACTCTCTCTTCCCCAACTGGACCCACGTGCTTTACCAGAGCCCCACCCAGCCTCCCTGCAGGCTCAGTGCTCCTGACACTTAGTCCAAGCCTCCCGCTCTAGAGAGCTAATGTCCAACAGGCCAGGTGAGCAGAGACGGGGAAGATGGGTGACAAACTGAGGCTTGAGGGAAAAGTGCTAGCGAGCCAAGCCCTGTGCAGTGAAGCTGGGTCCAGGAGGAAGAGACTGCACCTCTCTGGGGTAGAAAAGGGCTGATTGCCTGCGGGACCCCCCAGTCCTGGCCTCTGAAAACCCCAATCTGCTGCCCTCCTTAGAACGAGTGCTAAAGAGCCTGGGGGAGCTGAGGCTGGGTCAAACTATTTGCTGGTTTACTGTCCACACTGTGACCTTTGACCCTGGAATCAGTGTTGTCTTGCCAACCTGAATAACTGACTCTAATAGGTGAGAGCAGCAGTTCAGAGCTAGGCAGGCAAAAGACTTTGGGGGAGGTGGCACCCTCCCAACCATGGGCCCTGGCCAGCTCTGGGTCCCTCTTGCCATCTTGGGATTCCCACTGATCCCTAGTATTGAATCCCTAGCATTAGACATGAAAAAGCTCCAAAGGGGAAATAAAGTATTTTTCTGAGAACTTAAATATACATAACATGACTATTTTGTGAGCAACTAAGTGATTTCATAATTTTAAGTCCTGTAGCTAAGTCTGGAGTTCAAAAAGAAAAAAAAAAAAAAATTTCCACTCCCCTCAAATGTCCCACTCCATTAAAAATCTTTTTATTTCTCCATTATTCCCCATTTCTGGAAATGCTATCATTTCTACCCAGGATACTGCATTCACAGGCCTGCATTATTGGAACAGAAAGCAAGTGGGAAACAGTAACTGATAAAGAGAGGATTAAAATTGGCAAGAAGGGACTATGGGAATCTGGGTCTTCATTTCCAAGACAATAGAGGGACACGGGCGCAGAACATGAGTGTAAATACTCAGCTTCAGGACTCCTTCAGGCCTGTGCTGGCCTCCCCATGCCACTTGGTGCTCCTCTGGGCCGACAAGGTGAGTCACAGAACCTGGAGAGGCCTGCCTGACTGGGTGAGAACAGTCACGATGACTGAAAAGACTCCAGCCATGCCCCATCCCAGCCCCTTTCTCCACGCCCATCTCCAACAGGACCTGGCCCCATTTCAGCCCTACTCCTCCGGCCTGGCAGATATCCCCCGAGAAAGTTAATGAAGGAGGAAGTGCCAACATCACTTCCTTGAGAGGTCATCTCCTGGCTCCTTGACTTTCTGAGATGTGGTCTGTGAGCTCATAACCCTGGCCGCTACCTGCACCACGCCCTTGGCCTAGGACTCCTATTTCCCTCTCTCTCCATATGGATGGCCATTACCCACCTCTAATCTTCAAACAAGCCTTAATGCCACCCCTTTCACCTCAAATCCATTTAAAGCCAACCTCTCCCTCAGCTGAGCATCAGGAATGTTGCCACATTTTATCTTGCCTCTCTCAGGGGCACCTGCCTTCCTCAGTGGGCATTCTATCTGGTTCCCCTATTTTCTCCAGCACTTAGCCAAGTGCCTCTGTTATCAAGGGCCCACTGAATATGGTTAAGTGTCTAGTTCATTTTTAAAAGAGCATCAGGGCAAAATGTCCTGGTCACTCATTTGTTTAACCTCACATTCTTAGTATCTCTATAACTCTAATGCAAACTCCCTTTTTTATAACCCTGGGTTGCTGACTCAAACCAAAATGAATTAGTCAATTAGAAAAATCACAAACTGCTCTGTGGTCTCTTGGTCTTTTGACGACCAAGATGCCCACAGGACAAGATTTGAAAGTCTGGTTTTATTTAATCTCTCCTAGTCTGAAAGCACCACTGGGACACTCAAACTTGAGGCTCAAAAAGCCCATATCACACATACCTGCTCTGGAAGCTATTTCCAAATTACCTTCAGCCTTCAAGGTACATCTTGCCTTCTCCAAGATGACAAAAGATGTGGGGGAAGGGGAAAAAAACCAATCAACCAAGCAGGTGAAAAAGCAAACATTAAGGGCTGAGGGTTAATGGCAGCAACATAAAATAAGCCAGAGGCGAAGTATCCCCCAAATCAGAGAAGCCTTGGGGACATGCACAGCTGGGAGAGAGCAAGCCAGAGGGGGGTCTAGGCACTGCCTCACCTTCCATTTGTCCAATGGGGGAAGCACTACCCCATTGGATCGGTTAAGGTCGGACACCAGCACCTTCAGAATGTCCTGAATCTACAGGAGGCGAAAAGGAAAAAACAAGGGCAGGGGGAGAAAGAGAAAAGTGGCTTAGAGAGAGGCAAGAGAGTCAGGGAAGGAAGAACAGATGGTTTCGAAGTGACGGAATGCTGGATAAGAGAGAAGGGGATCAATATCATGGCCTGTGCCATCTCTCCAAATGGACACTTGCTGCCTTGCCAGAGACCAAAATCAACACAGACAGACAGATGGAAAAGTCCCCTGAACGATGCACTCACATGGAGTGAAGTCATCGGGGACTGCAGCTCTGAATCCGCTCATTAGACCCTCTCCTCGGGCCCAGGGAGATAGAAGTGAATCTGGCAGGGCTCCAGACCCCCATCTCCATTTTGAAAACCAGAAGTTCGAGTAAACGTTTGCTTCAACAAAGGGGATTATAGCTAAAAAATAAGTTTGAAAGATACTGATCTGATACAACAAATATCATCTTACAGATATGGAAACCAAGGTCCAGGGGAAGAAGTGATTTTCCTAAGATCGTCCAGCAAACTGGTGGCAGAGATGGACTCAACACTCCTAATCCAGTGCCTGGGCCTCTCCTCACCACACCCTGGGGCTCTTTTGGTGCTTCCTAAAGGGAGAGGCTGATAGCAGGTGGCTGTTCTCACAGCCTGGCTTCCCCTTGAGGCTGGGGATGATGAAAACCACCAGAGCAGCAACTCCAAAAGCAACTACCTTTTACTGAATGTTTCCTCTGCACTGGGCCCTATATTAAGGGATTAATATAAAAGCAACAACATAAAAAGTGAAAGTAAGACATACTACCTGGATTTTACTGATGTGGAAACAGAGACCTAAAGAGTTTTAACAGTTTGCCCTTAACTACATCCCTAGCAGAGTAAGAGGTAGGATTCAGACCCAGAATTCTTACCCAGTACCTGACACTTCTTCCACAATCTTAACCACTACCCTCTACTGCCCACTGAGCGCCCCTATTCCCGGAAACCTGGCTAGCCAACTCACATCCTCAGCTGAGTGACAACCATCAGAAGCGGGTGTCTCAGGGTTATCGTCATTTTTAATTTTCTTTTTCTTCTTAGGTAGTGTAGGAACACAGCCTTGCTTCCGCTGATATTCCCTTAACTGCGGAAAGAAAAAGCAGTGAGACTCATGAGACCTATAAACACCTGTATACACATCCTACTTTACAATTTACAAAACTCTCATATTCGCCATCTGATTTAATGCCACAACCCTATAAGGTGTTATAATTCTCACTTAAGGACTGAAGAAATGGACTGATAATATAGCCTTAAAAAAAGGCAATAATAAAATGTAATTGTTTTGTCTTTTTTTTTTATGGTGACATTGGTTAACAAAATCCAGTAAGTTTCAGCTGTACAATTTAGCAGTAAGGCATATATATATATATATATATATATATATATATATATATATATACATACACACACACACACACACACACACACATACATACATACACACACACACATATATATATACATATACATACATACATACATACATACATATATATATTGCATTGTGTGTTCACCGCTCATAGTTAGATTTCTTTGTCACCACAAATTTGACCCCTTTTACTCCATCAACCCCTCCTCCCCCCAACCCTCTGGTAACCACTAGTCTATTGTCCATGTCCATGAGTCCCTGTTTATTTGTTGCTTTTAGATTTATACCCCACATATAAGTGATATCATGTGGATTTCAACCTTTTCTGTCTGGCTTATTTTGCTTAGCATGATTATCTCAAGGTCCATCTATGTTGTTGCAAATGGCAGTATTTCACCTCTTCTTAATAATGGAATTTAAACTCAGTCTTTTGACTCTGAGTTCTGGGGGTTATGCTATGAATCCACAGCTGCCAGAGGGCAAAATCAAGGTGGAGGTGGAAAAGATCTGACATCAGGATCCTTTCTCAGACATCTGTCAAAGGTAACACACCACTACTCAAACTTTTCCTTCAGAGCAGCCTGGCAGAAGGCAGTGAAGGGATACCCCTAGTGAATCTGGAAGGGTAACAGGGAAAAGACAACCCAAGCACCATTTCAGAGAGAAGTCTATTACATCTTACAAATCTATGTAAATGTCATCCCTAAGTACATTAATATTAAAGGCTTTTTTCTTTCTCAAGAGAATCTAGCAAAACTGATGCTTCGGTCCCATATGTTTCCTGTGGCACTCCGCAGAACACCCCATATCGAGATGCCCATCTGGAGAAGATTCCCAGCTGTGCAGTGCAGTTTCCCGGGATCTGCTCCCCAGAGGATAAGCAGATCTCCCGGCAAAGAGCACTACCTGGGAGCCAATCGGGTCCCAGAATCAAAGGGAATTAGAACGTAGAGGTAGAGAATTCAGATGAAAAGTTAGAAAGTCTCTCTGGGGAGCAGACACCGGGGAGAAAACCAAACACATTCTCCCCCTGGTCACCCGGAGACGTGGTCAACCTTTCGCGATCGCCAGCAAGGAAAACGTAGACTTTCCAGGTCTGAGGGTAGGGTACAGTCTCGATGGAGTAAGGGAGCCTGCAACCTCTCCGCCCTGGGTAGGTCGCGTGGTCCCGAGTCCCCTCCACGCTGGAAAGGTGAGCCCCGACCAGAGAAACCGGAAAGGCGGCGACAACCCGGGGGACTGGGTCTAAGACCAAACGCGGGGCCCGCCGCGGTAATGACAGTTCCGAGGGGGGTTGTGACGTAGCTGCATTCCACTCCTCCCCAGCGCGTCGCCGCTCGGCGGAGGGGGAAGGGAGCGCAGGGCCCCGACCCGGGTCCTTAGCGACCGGGAGCCGGGAAGCCCAGGAGGTCCGGTTCCGGGCGGCGGGAGGCGAAGACCCAGCCTGCAGCCGGCAGCCCCCAGGGTCACCGGCCCAAAGTCACCCCGGGGGCGACGGGCGAGGGCGGGGGCTGGGCTGCCAGGGGTGTGGGGGGGGCGGGACTGCTGAGGAGACCTTCGGGGGTGGCGCCGAGGGGCTTGCCCCGTGTGCCTCGGAGGCGCACCGCAGGCTCTGACCTCAGACCGGCCGCCGGAGGGGCCGCGGGCCTGGTCAGGGAGCCGCGACCCCGACACGTTTTACCTTTTTCCTGGCCGCGGCCAATTTGCTCTGTCGGGTTTCTTCCGACATCCCGGGAGTGGGAGGGGCCATACCACTTCGATCCCAGCGACCACTGCGGAATTGCTTCCGGCAGCCGCCGCGGCGAAGGGGTGTGTGAGCCAGAAAGGGAGGGACCCGGGTCCTAAGCAACCGCGGCGTGGGCGTGGCCTGGATCCTCTGCTCCCATTGGTCGGCGCGGACGGCCACGCCCCCGCGGGCCGTGACGGACGGGCAGAGTCACAATGAGAGCTGCGCGCGCAGTCGCAGGCCCCGCCCCCTCGGGAAGGGGCGGGGCTGCCACCTCTCTCAGGTGGCACGCACCGCCCGCTTTGGGACGGTTCCCGGGCTCCTGGCGGCGTTCTGGCTAACTGGCGGCCCGGAGAGGCCGCCCTCCCGGCCACGCCCTGGACCCTCCTGCACTGCAGACCCCCCCGCAACGGGGGCCCCGGACCCCGGGACTCAGGAGGTGGGCTGGGAGCGGACAGCAGGGGGAGAGTGCATCCCTTCACAACCCCTTTCCTGACTCCCCATAGGGTCTGCACCATAGCTCCTTGTCCCAGACCAGAGATCACCTCTCGAGACCCGATCCAGTCCACACCCCGTCTGAACCTCCCCTTTCCTGATCCCGGGAGCACATCTGCCCCCTTCCCGACTAGATCCAGTCCCGGTCACTCCTACTTCCCAACTCCTCCCGCACCCCCCACCACAGAGTACCCCTTCTCCCTGGACCGGACTCTAGGTACAATCTGCTATTTTTTCTTTGGATTCCTCTCCAGGACCCAACCAGGACTTCCCAAGAGTTGCCACGGGGCCTTCCGATCCCCGGTGAGTATGCCTGTGTCCCCCACCCCACTCGCGCCCGCCCCCGTGTACGTCACTGCTGCTCCCAGCCCTTCTCTCTATCCCCACAGCTGACCCACCCCCAGCCCACCTTCTGCTGAGAAACTCCCAAGTTATTTCTCAGCCCTTCCCTGTCTTTTCCTCGTGCCCACCAAGCCTCAAAGAAGAAGCAGTGTCCTGTCCTTGTCAGTGGCACCCCAGTCGAGTTGATTAGTTATTTGTCATTCACTCACTCATGTGAGAAATTTTATTGAGTGCCTACTTCATGCCGGGTACTACTGTAGACATAGTACAATCAGCAGTGAATATAGCAAAGCCCTTGCCCTCGTGGAGTTTATGCTCCAGGGGTATACGGCCAACAATGCAAATCGTGTTATCAATGAGAGGTATAACATGTCATAAAACATCAGCGCAAAGGGGTAAGTGAGTGGTTGAGGAGTGATCATTTAAACGGAACGGTCAGAGAAGGCCTTTCTCATGACGTGTGACCTGTGAGTAGGGTTTGAAATGGAAATCTCTGGACGAAGAGCATAGTTGTTGAGTGTTTTATGTTTGGTACGAGGCTATCGTTCCATGAAGGCAGCAGGCCAGGCTTGCTCCATTGTCAAACCCCCGGAGCTTTTGCCAGTCTCTGCAAAATAGTGCTTACTCACTACTGTTGTTGACTGGCTGGAAGAATAGGAACCACGTCTTCCTCCGTCTCTTGCATCACGTGTAGACAGTTGATCCAACACACATTTCCTGAAGATTAGCAGTGTACCAGGTACTGGCCTTCACAGCTTTTAGAGGCAGAAAGAGTAAAGATGAACTGTAGCCCCAGGAAAAGATTTTGTTATAAACCCAGCGACTTCACAGACTTAAGAGAAGAATCCAAGGAGACATGATGTGGACTTCCTGGGCCCTTTAGGTAGAATTGGGTTTGGCTGGGAGTGAAAGAAAACCCCAAATAATGGTGACTTAAACAGTCATCAGAGACCCAGGCCTCTATCCTGTGTGGCTTCTACTTCATCATCCAAGACACTGCTCAGCTCCAGCGTGACTTCTACATTCCACCCAGCAGGAAAGATGAAGGCCAAAGACAAGTCCATCTTCTCCCTAGAAGGACAGTTCCCAGAGGTCACATATACCATTTCTGGTTACGTTCCACTTGTCAGAACTTAGTTATAGGGCCACATCTAATTCCAAGGGAAGTTGGGAAATGTAATCCTACTTGGGAAGGGGAGTGGCTGTTGGGGGACAACTTGTAAGTTCTGGATTGTGGATAACTGGTCAACCTGGCTAATGACTTTTTGTGCCACTCAGCGGCCATCACCCAAGTCTGGCCAGGCTGATGGAGCCAGTGAGGATTCTCTGCACCTTGACATTCAGAAACTGAAGGAGAAGAGGGACATGCTGGATAAGGAGATCGCTCAGTTAATAGCTGAGTAAGTCTTATTGGGTTCCTGAGCATACTTAAGATAACTTTTAACTAGTGCCTAGTAACTGCAGCCCAGTCATACTAACTCAGCATAAGAATAGGACTGCGACATTGAATTTAGGATATCTCAGCAGCCTCTCTTGGGCAGAATGTGGTCAGGCACGAGAAGACCAGGAACTCAGGAATGCAGGTTATCCCTCTCCTGGCCTCTCTCCCAGGCCCACATTCTCTGCCTCTGGTCTGTCTGCACTGGGCTCCATTCTCTCTCTGCAACTGGGGTTTTCAGTGCCTGGGGGAAGCTGGTTCTTCCACAGCTCCTGGATTTTCCCACGCTCCTTGCTCCAGCCACAGGGCACAGACTGAGCAGCTTCTGAATGTACATTTCACACTAAAGGGAATCTGACTAGCCACTCATGTGCCCATCTGTGAATCCCTCAGCTGTAGCCAGAGTTACAGTATCAGTGTGGCTAGGACTCCTCAGAGGGTACAGGAGCATTTGCCAGGGGCCGATCCCCTGCCCTCCTATGAGCTTCAGTGGACAGGGTCTATCTCGCCATCTCTAAGTGTCTGTAGCACTGAGTACCTAGGAGGCTCTTAGTGAACACTGGGTAAATAGATGCCTCATGACTCTGAACCTTGGAATCTCATCAGCTTCCTTAACGATTCTCTCTCTCCATCCCTCACCCCAGAGGCTACAGTGTAGATGAACTAGAGGACCACATCTCCCAGCTCCATGAGTATAATGACATCAAGGATGCAGGCCAGATGCTACTGGGCAAACTAGGTGAGTAGCAGGACTCCAGAGGGCAACCAGGGCTTGGAAGGAGTCCCCTGCCCCTGGATTTTGCTCCTGGGCCTTCTAACTTGCCAACCCTCCCACCCTACTCAGCAGCCCAGCTCCCCAAATGCCCCTGCCCTCCTGGCAAAGCAGCTGTACAGCTCTTACCTGAGTCCCTGGGGTTTTTCCCTCCAGTGTAGAGTCTGCTTTGGAGCTGCAGGCAGGTGTGAGCGCAGGCTCACCCCACTGCTGGACTGAAGACTAGGGTTCCCAGTCTTCTGAGGACTACTCAGATGATTGAGACACTATCCTTGCTATCTAGTGGCTGACTTGCTACCGAAGCAGACAATGCAAAGGTGGCTCTGTGTGGCTTGAAGGAGGTATTTTGTTCCTCCATGAACACAGTCTCACTGTGCAGAGAGCATAGCCAAGGTACAGACACTGGTGTCTGTGGGCGGCTCAGACACCCAGCCTTGGAGGTAAGGAATTGTGTAGTAGCCTCAGTTGCAGCAACTCGCTCAGATTGGTGGGCACTTTGATGTTCAGTGGCCAGTGACAGTGGGGATAATGTTCAGAGCCGGGACTGTCTGTCCAGCTCCTGACTGAGTTTTATCACTGGTTGCAGAGCTGCCTGTTGGCATCCAGGATTTTACAGCAGGGAGGGTTTCTCTGCCTTTCAGTGAGGAATGGGTCTCAAAGGAGGGGAAGGAGAAAACAGAAGGAAATACAGATAGATCAAGAGAGGAGAACAATCAGGGCCCATGAAGAAAGGAATGTGAGGGCACTGTAGCCCAGTGGTTAGGGCTAAGGTCTTGTTAGACAGACACCAGCTTGGGACCTGTCCTTCTGTGATGCAGGAGCTGTTGTGGGTGGTCTATCATTTGTTGAGTGAATATTTACTGAGCACCTTCCCTGTGCTACTCTACAAGGCATGGGTATACATTGGAGAACCAGACATTTGAAGATCCCTTTCTTCAAGCGATTTGTTTTATTGTTGCGGTTAGAAAGGAAAGTGGTCACTAAGTAAAGGAACACAGACCAATTATAAAATGTGGTAAGTGCAAAACAAAGGACAGAGATGGAGAGTGTCGAGCTAGGAACAGGGTGGCAGGTGGGGTTGAGATAAGGTGGTCAGTGAAGGAGGCCTCTGAGCAGAGCCCTTCTCATGGGAGGAAAGAAGAGTCTTTGAGGGAACAGGAGGAACAGTGTCACCAAGAGGCCAGGGCCTGGCACATGAGCCAGGCTAAGGATTCTGGTTGTTAGCAGGCCCTGGATACAAGGTACAGGTACGTTTCCATTTTGAGCTGGTGACTAGCTGCTCTGTGTGGAGAAAGGATTCTAGGGAGCTTTGTTGGACTTCTCTGTAAAGTAGGACAAAAGTTCGTGATTTGGGGTGGCCTTACAGGGCCCACAGTGAAGAGGCCTGGAAGGAGTGGTAGGAGGGTTACCTTGGCGACCAGGGAAGCAGGAAGAAGGCGCAGGAGTGGGCCAAGGCTTCGGCCATTCTCCCACTGTTACCACTGGACTTTCATCCTTATTTTCAGCTGTGATCCGAGGCGTCACCACCAAAGAATTGTATCCAGAATTTGGCCTAGACATGAATGACTGAGCAGAGCCTCACAGCCTCTTGTCCACAGCCATCCGAGACAGGCAGATGTGGACATGAAAAGCACTGAAAGCCTAACCAGCATGCCTACAGGAAAGCATCAGAAGCCCTTTTCTGGAGGACGCAACCTGAGTCAGGAGGGAGCGCAGCAAAGAAGGGGAGCCCAGCTCCAAGGTTCCCGAGATATCCCAACAATACGTGTGTATGTGTGTGTGTGTCCCATTTGTAAATAAACATGTGAACAATCTTGGTGTGGATCTGCATGCGGATTTCCTCTCTTCTGGTAGCCCCCATCTCACCCAGGAGAAAGGGAGCCTAGCCTGCCCCTGTGATAACAGTCTCACACATACCAGGTGCCATGCCAAGTGCTTTTCATCCATTATCTCTCATGCTTAAATCCATCCTATGAGGAATTAGCATCACTATCCCTATTTTACAGATGAGGCAATTGAGGCTCAGAGAAACAAAGTGACTTGCCCAAGGACACACAGCCAGTAAGTGGCAGAGCAGGGATTAGAGCCCAGGTCTAACTCTGAAGCTGATGGTTTGCCGCACTACCTTTCTGGGTTGGGGGACAAGAGGGTAAATGCTGAGAATAGAATAGCAACATTGGGAGGAATTCATTCCTTGTAAATCAATCTGCAGAATGAGGGTTCCAGTCCCCAGCTGTAACCGCTGCCAAGCAAGGGTGAGCTGTCAATTCTTCATTGGGTGTCACTTATCATGATCTGCCATCACAGGCAGGAGTGAAACTGGGGTGTTGCAACTGCTTGATGTGAGCCACGTTGGCAGGATCTAAGTATTCTGATTATTCTAGTTGTCCTTCTGGTCCTGTCCTACTGGGCAGTCTCATAAGATTTTAGATGTGACAGTAGCACTTGGGGACAAGCTGTCATGAGGTGAAGTAAGTATAGTTTCTAAAAACCCAGCCATGCAAGTCTGGCCTAGGTTTGAATTCCAGCTCTGCCCACTTACAAGCTGTATGACCATGATGACTGACTTGGCCTCTATGAGTAGAAATGATAGTACTGCATGCATCAGGGCAATCAACAAACAACCCCAAATCTCCATGACTGACCCCAATAAAGGTTTCTTTGTCTCACAACATCTGACGAGGGTCTGGTAGCCTCCCATTTCAGAGCTTCAACAGTGACTCAGCAGGAGAAAAGAGATGGAGAAGACACATCAACTCTGAACTGACCCCCAAAGGAGCAGATGTCACTTCTGCTCACAGACAATTGTCCAGAACCGGTCATGTGGCCCAAACTGGCTGAGGGAGGCTGAGAAACAAGAGTGAACATGTGGATATTTGGTGGGCACTAGCTGCTGTCAGCTATAAGCACACCTAGCTCCAAAGGCACTTCAAAGATTGGGCAAGCACAGGACTGGGGCCTAGAAACATTGGAGTCCGGCTCCCCTTGGCACTGGAGAGCACCGTGTCCTCAGTGCTGTGGTCCCACTCCAGACTGCAGTCACTGTTTGCATTTGTATGCCCTCTTACATTCACCACGAACGCCTGCATGCCTTCTCGTTTGGGGGCTTTTCTGGCCATTTCTCAAACTTTCACATCATCATATCACCAGCTCTTCACAAACCACCTCATGAGATAGGTTCCATTATTGTCCCCATTTTGCAGATAAGGAAACTGAGGCTCAGTGGAAGCAACTTGTTGAAGTCACACAATGGCAGAGGTGGGATGAGAGCCCAGGCCCATCTGGCTTCTAACTCTTCTAGCCTGGACCCTGCACTGTGAGGCCTCGCCCTGGACTCTCTGAGTACCCTCTGAGGACAAGACTCAGATTCATCTCGAAAAAAGCTCTTCCCACCTCACCTCACGCATGCTCGGTATTTGCCTAATTGAATGTGGCCTTGATCCTGTTCGCTTGGGTTGTGGGTGAGAGCAAGCGATCTAACTAGAGGTGGAGCCAGGACTGAAATGGGCTCCTGAGATTCTCACACTTCAGCTGTCACTTCGTCTGACCCACTCCCCTCTCGCCTTCCTGAGCCACATCGTTTTATAGTGGAGGAGGAAGAGGAGAGGTAAGCAGCCAGGTTCGGAGAGGTGGGAACCCCAGCAGAAGTGACTCCCCTTCCTTAGCTTTCCCCCACCTCATCCAATTTTCTCCACATAGACAGTTGGCTTGTCTTGCCTCTGTCCACACAAAAGGTCTCTCAATGCCAGGAGCTGGGGAGCCATGCTCTCTGAACCTCTGCCACACATTGCCCACCTGCCAGCAAGAAGTCAGGCAACTAAGAAGCAGTGACAATGCAGTCTAATCAAAGGTTGTCATGAGGTTTGAGGAGCACCTTTGAGTGGCACCTAACCAACTCGGGACATTGGGGAAACTTCTTGGGAGAAGAGACATTGATGCCTGTGCAGTAGAAGGCATCAGCCAGACCAGAATGTGGGAGGGTGCTCCAAGAGGAAAGGCCCGAGGCAGAGAACCTAGCGGACACAGGATGCTGAGGGACTCGGTCTGATTGAAGAGTAATTAAAAACAGAACCCCTCCCAAACATAATCATAACCCAACTCTGGACCAGTTTTTTGGGAGGGGAGGGGGAATATGGGCGTAGGGTGTAGTTTTTAATTTCTACCGCCCATATGTTTTATGATTTAATTTATGATTTTAAAAAATCCAATAAAGATATTAAATCCAATAAATACATTAAAGGCAGACATGCAGGAAAAAATAACAAAAGGAATGCACCCAAATAATAATAATGCGTATTTCAGATGGTAGGATTATTGGTGGTTTCTTCGTGTTTTCCCACATTTCCATGAGGCACACAATGTTGTTATACCGCCTGCAGTCTAGCACGTGTGCCTCTTAACTCGCTTAGTTCTCAATCCGGTGACTAATGCTTACTTGCTTTTACTCTTTATTTCTCCCACCGCCTTTTTGTCTCTAATATCAACTTTTATAGCAACGTATCCTCCTTTCCCTTAACTCTATACTAGTTATTTTGCTTAACTCTAAACTTATCCTCAACCCTAATTCCACATGTTACTAGAAAGCAAGGAAACGTGTGAACTTGTCCAGTCAATCTCTTGCCTCTTTACAAATTACAGATAACCTAGAGTCCCCAGACTTTTTGAGGCTGTGTGTGTGCTTTCCGGCGGTCAGCTTGAGTGCATTTCTTCTGGAAGGCAATAAATGGCACTAGGGTAGATTCCAGCTTCTCAAGCTGAGAACGAATGCATTGCCAGTGCTTCAAGGACGTTTTGCATTTGGGGGCAATTTGAATGCACTAAATAAAATGCTTGGGAGGAAAGCATCATCCAGATCCTTCTTGGGTGAGGGCTCCTGTCCCAGGTGTCATGGCGGACAGCGGCCTCGCGGGGGCAGTGTCGGCTCAGAGATGCAGGCAACGGGCCTGCAAGCTATCCCTGGGGAAGCCTGGCCAAGAAGCCCGGGGCCTGCCAAGCTCCTGGATGCAGACTAGATCCTCCCAGTGCCCCACACAGAAGGGGGTTTCTCTCTGGCAGCATCCCTCTCAGGAGTCTGAAGTGACCCCCCTCCCTTCCCAGGGTAGTAGGAGCCAACTGGTTGTGAGATGTAGATAGTGACATGTGACATTTCTCAAGGCCTGCCCAATGGTGCTGGAAAACGGGCAGCTCAGGGCAAATGGTACTGCAAGTACATGAGCATAGTTCGATCACATTCAGTTAAACATTACCTGAAAGTATCACCTGGCACATATGAGCATACACACTAGCACAATACAGCCTGTGTTCTCATCCCTGGCGACTGAAAAGAGTCATTTCCGGGCAGCCTGACCTCACGGAGGCAGTGTCACCAAATTGCACCCCACTTTGCTCAGAGGAAGGAGACACCTCGGGGAGGGAGAGAGAGGAGGAAGGTCATGCTGAGGGGCCCAGCCACAAGTGAAGGTTTCCCCAGAGAATGGGGTTGATGGCAATAACGACCAGCATTCACACAACACTGTGGGTCAGTGTAGCTTGTTCAGACATTTCCAGTTCAGGGTCCCCAAACTCAAGCTCAAAAGGGTGAAGTGACTTGCTCAAGGTCACAGGTCCATACTCCAGAAGCTGGCTGATGATGTGCTATCCTGCCTCCCCAGCACAGGCTCAGCCTCTCTTGAGTCTCTCACCCAAGGTCGTGCATTAATAAAAGGAGTTAGAACTTGAACCCAGAACTCAAACCCAGAACTCTCTGAGCCCTTCAGCTTAAGGTCTTAACCACAAATCTCTGCTGTGTTTCTTACAAGTTATATCCGCCCAAAGCGCTGACTCAGTGGCCAGGACAGTGGCCAAAAATGAACAGCCTCAGCCTTGGCCTTGGGTTTAGCCTTGGTCCCTCTCTCCTAATTCCTCTGAGTAGGAGACTATGCTTTCTTCTCAGTAAGCCTCTCATTTCCAACATCAAGAACTCTGAACAGGAGCAGATCCTCTCTTGACCTTCAGCTTCCTCAGCTTCTTGTGTTCACCCAAGAATCGCAAGTGATCTCAGCTGGAATAACAATCATAGCAGCTGCCATGCTGAGTAAGTACACGCTCTGCTCCAGGTCCCGAGCCTAGCGGTCAGTGTGACTATTGCACAGATAGCTAAGGCATCCTTCAGGGGTATATGTATTTATTCCCATTTTCCAGACGACACAAATGAACCTCAGAGAGATTAAGTCATTTTCCCAAGGAAACATAACTAAGTAGCAGACTCAGAAGTTGAAGGTTCCAAAGACATACCCTTTAAAGATGAATGACAGTTCCCAAACCTTGGAGTATCACAATTATCTAAGAGAACTTTTAAAAATAAAGATCTGGGTCCCTAGGGATTCTGATTTTGCAGGCCTGAGGCAGACCTACATATTTTTTTAACAAGCAATCCAGGTGCTCTTGGTATCTGGCCTCTCCTGTGAGTGTTCCTTGATGGTTGACAAAATGGACTGTAAACACCGGTCATAACGTCCAATCAAATCCCATCTCCAAACCAGCCACCTTTCAACCTATCTCCAGAGCCACCAGCCTCTAAGAGCCAGCTCCATATCAGACCCAGCTGGATTTCCTCTGGCTTCTCCCCAGATCCCTCTCACAGGCCCTGCTGTTTGTCAACTCCATTCCTGTTGCTCCACCACTCGCCCTGGCATCCTCAGACCTGTTCAGCTGGTTTGCCAGGGAGGAGCTCTGTCTGTTTTGCCATCTTAGGGCTCTTCTCAATGCTGATTATTAGGGGTTCAGATAGTGCCTGTAGGGGTTGGGGGTGGGGACCTCATGGAGAAAAGTTCTGAGCAGAGGGTCTGCTTTGAGCTCAGGGTTCTTTGCAGACCACAGCGGGCCTGGAAGGCGGCAGGACAGCCCCAGCACCTCACCAATCACAGCCTGGCCGCCCACCTGATTCTCTCTTAGTCACCTGGGTCTCACCCAGATAAGAACTTCTTTGTGTGACTAATGTCAGTCCCTCCTGTTATCCAGCCCATCTCCTGAGGAGCCCTTTGCCTCCTGCTAAGGTGCTCAAAGGAGGGACTGACAGGATATGACAGAGGAAGTCAAGATGTTGATGAGCGGTAGTGGGTACGGTTTGTTTGTTTTTTATCCTGTGGCCACACAGAAAAAGCTCAGCAGGGTGTGCCTGTATATAGACATGTGGGAGGCTGGGCCTCACCAGGCCTCAGTTTCTTTGTCTATGAAGTAAGCAAAAACCTCCTGTGGCCATTTCGTAAGTGATCATAGACATAAAGGCTGGTTTAATGATTGTAAAGATAGAGGCCAATGTCAGTTCATTATGATAATGATATATTTGTGTGTTCTAAGAATATTCCTGATTCCTAGGGAATGCAAGTTCCTTATAGCTTAAAGTGGGACTTTAGTGAGCCAACAATCTGGGTGTAGTGGGGTTTGGGGAGGGATGGGGAGAGGAGGGTTGGGAAGGAGTAAGAGAGGGCGAACTTAGGTGAGGGAGAGAGGGGAGTGGCTGGGGAGTGAGTGAAGAGAAAATTCTTACCTTGAAAGCTGCAGGTATTTGGGTATTGATATTTATTCATTTGTTCATTTGTTCGTTCATTCATTCATTCATTCATTCGATGACTATTTTCCCTTGTGAAACTTAAATTCTAAGGTGGGGGAGACAGACAAAAGCAAATTAAAAAAACAATCATTCTTTGGATGGTGATGAATGCTGGGGAAAATAAGTCAGGGAAAAACAATGGGATCTGAAGTTTATAACATTTGGGCCTTCCCTCCACCTCAGTACGTATTGACCAAAATCAAATTTAGGTCCCGGGCCCATGAAGGAGCCCAGGAAGGGGCAGTTTTACATAGGACAGGGAGGTGTCAGAGGAATGGAGATCTCCAGGAGGTGAAGAAGGGAGCCTGAGGCTACCCGGGGGGGACCAGCAGGAAGAGGCAGGAGTCTTTGAGGAACAGGACAGAACCAGTGTGGACTCAGTGGATCACTAAGGAAGAGAGCAGGGAAAAGAGAGAAAATAGAGCTGATCTGGGGGCCTTTCAAGCCACTGTAAAGACTTTGGCTTCTATTCTAGATGAGACGGGAAGAGCTCTGAGCAGAAAAGTAAGAAAGATCTGACTTGCATTTTTACAAAATCCCTTGGTCACCTGGGTGGTGGGGGGGCGGCGCAAGGGTGGATGCAGGTATAGTAACAAGTGATTAGATTCTGGAAACGACAATATTTGAAGGCGGAGCCCACAGGATTTGCTGGTGGAAAAGGGCCTGCGAGGATTTTGGCCTGAGCGACTGGCAGGGAGAAGTCGTGCATTTCTGGAATGAGGAAGCGTCTGCAGAAGAACAGGGTGCAGGGGAAGATAAGGGCTTAAACCTGGGTTCTGTTAGGTTTGAGATGCAACCCAATATGGAAGTGGAGATGTTAAGGCACAGACATACCTATGAGGATGGAGGTGGTGGGGTAGATTAGGTGAGAGGCAGCAGTGTCCCAACAATATCCATGGTATTGACAGGCATGTGACTTAGGAAGGCGATGGGGGAGCAGGTGTCATGGGAGAGAGGAATCAGAAGGGAGCCCATGAGCACCTGTGATGGGTGGGGGAGGAGGAGGATCCAGCAAAGGAGACCGAGAAGGAACCAGGGAAAAGGGAGAAAGGAGAAGAGCCAGCAGCGGGCTCTAAAGACTGTCTCAGGAGAAGGCAGCTGAGAATGTGCCACTGGACTTAACAAGGAGCAAGTCGTGGCTGACCTGGACAGCAGGGAATGACAGTCTGATTAGAGTGCGTTCCAGGGAGCATGTGATGAGGATTGGGGACAGCGGCCAGGGACAATCTTTCCAGGAATTTTGCTTTTAAAGAGGCAGAAAAACACAGTCACTGGAGGGAGATGTAAAGTCAAGAGTTTATGTTTATCCTTCTGCTTGAGGCTTTTTTTTGTGGTAAAATACACATAAAATTTACCACTTTAACCATTTTTAAGTGGACAGTTCAGTGGCATTAGCATATTCACATTTCTGTGCAAGCATCACCACTACCCTCCCCATCTCTAAAGCTCTTTTCATCTTGCAAAACTGAAACTCAGTCCCCATTAAACACTAACTCCCCTCTCCCCAGCCCTGGCACCCACCATCCTACTCCCTGTCTCTATGAATTTGACTACTCTAGGGACCTTAAATAAAGGGTATCACACAGTATTTGTTTTCTTGTGATTGGTTTATTTCATTTAATTCCTTCAAGGTTCATTCATGTTGTAGCATGTGTCAGAATTTTCTTTTTAATGCTTGAATAATAATATTGCATCATGTGGATGGACCATGTTTTGCTCATCCATTCATCTGTCGATGGACACTCGGGTTTTTTCCACCTTTTGGCTACTGTGAATAGTGCTGCTATGAATGTGGGTGAACACACATCAGCTTGAGTCTTTGCTTTCAGTTCTTTTGAGTATACACCCTGAAATGGAATTGCTGGATCCTATGGTGATTCTGTGTTTAATTTTTGAAGGCCCACTATGCTGTTTTCTGTTTCCTTTTAAGACAGGAGATTTAATAGCACGTTTTATGCTAATGAAAATAATCAAGTAAAAAGGAGGAAGTTGATGAAGCAAAAGAAAGGGGAGAATAGCTGGGCGATGACCTCGGGTCAGGAGAGAGGGTGAGATCTTGTGCACAAATAGAGGCTTGGCCATGGGTAGCAGCCACAAGAGTTTATTCTAGTTTATAGGAGGAAAGAGATCTCTGGACCTGGATGCAGGGAGTGGGGATGTGGTAGAGGGAGCTCATGAAATCCTCTTGTGATTGCTTCTAGTTTCTCAGTGCATTAGGAGGCAAACATATAGAGCTCTCTGGCTTTATTTATAATCACTAAAAACTGCAAGAAGTCCTTCAAACTGGCCAAAGAATAAACAGACAGTGGTACATCCATGTCTTGGAATACTACGCTGCAATAAAAGGGAATGAACTCCTGATATAGTCGACGTGGACGATGCTGAAAAAAGCCAGTCTCCAAAGTTTGTACACTGTCTGATTCCATGATATGACGTTTTGGAAAGGAGTTGCCAGGGTCGGGGAAGGGGGAGGGGCCAACTGCAGAGGAGTTTGGGAGATAAAGGACTTTATATCCTGATTGTGGTTGTGGTTAGGTAACTGCATGCATTCCTGTAGAACTTTGAACCAAAATATGTGAACTTGAAAATCATATTAAAAAAAAAGAGAGAGAGAGACTAGAGATCGCTTTTAAAAAGTTTTCTCTGCTTCTGTTTCTTTGACACCTACTACCAACCACTATGCAGCAGAGGCAGGTTATTATGAGGCTAATGATATTCAAGCTTCATTTTTTTTTCTTAGATGGCCCCCAAATTGTGTAAGCTTCAGGCCACATGGAATCTGCGTTCCCCACCCCCTAGGATTGGGCCCTAATAGTTTCTCCTCACTAGGGCCCCTTGGGACCATACGGCCCTGTCCCCTTCTCCATCCTCAGTGTTCTCCACAGACTGGGGTTATGTCCTAGTTTTGGCTCAAATAAACTCATACAAACTCTCTACAAGTTTAGACATTTCTTACATCAACAACGCCAAGTCCCAGAGCCAAGGCTGTGGCCGGCCCACAGGAGGATGTGATTACTAGGTGAGGGAGAACTGAATTAGAGAATGACCAAGTGGGTGTCATTTTAATCTTCATTTTCCAGCTGGGTGGTGTGGTCTATGAAAAATGATGCTACGGGAGCCACTTTAAAATGGGAGTCAGAGCTGTCACTGCAGAGGAACTGCCTTGCAGTCCTATAACTCAAACCTTTGGAATGTTAAAACAGGGAAAATTAACCAAAAGCAACATTTTGTCCCAAACGACTGTTTGCAAAAATAACTTAGGAAACAGATACCAGGACAACAAGACTAAAACCTAAAAACACTCTAGAGAATTAGCATCATTTTGTTAGTTAGCTTGTCTCCATCTATAGAAGTTCCTTCCTTCTATTGATATAATTGTTCCCCTTCCTTTTCTCATAAATATCCCTTGCCTTCCCCCCTCCTTCTTCTAATCAGAACATTTGGGCTTTTGATTGAATCAACGCTGCTTGATTGGCTATTGTTTAGGATCTCAAATAAATCCATGTTGCTTCTCACATTGGTCTTTTATTTTAAAGTTAACAGGTCTCACCGAGGTCAGATGGTCCAGTGCTGCTCAGGGTTTGTGCTCAGGCCCTTCTGCCACCAAAGCACAGCACGGTGTGCAGCTGAGTTGCCACATCTCCCCTGTCCGGTGTACCCCGGTGCCCACATCATCCCGGCAGGCAACTGGCAAATGCAGAGGGCTGTGAGTTTGTCGAAGTAGCTGGTGTTCTTGAGAGCACGTTTTGTGTACAGAAAGAATTATTTGCATTTCCTTTGACTTTAAAAACAGTCTATTTCTTGAAATGTTCAACTCAATAGTTTAACTTAAAATTTAAAGTTCACACAATAGAATATACAGATGTCAAATTACAATGTACACCTGAAAATTATATAATTATATTAACCAATGTTACCCCAATAAACTTAATTAAAAAAGTTTAGAAAGCTCATGTTACTTGTACGTTTGGCACAATTTAGCAATTGTTGTTAAATTCCAGACTTTTTGGGGTTCGAGACACCTACTGAAGAAAACATTAAGAGATTTGGGGTGGTTTTCCAGAAGATGGAGGCTGCATATTGACCGAATATTTTGGCCATATTCAGGGGTCCCTCTGCCCCCCATAATCCTGAGATTGTGATAGGCCACTCTGACTTTTATAATTTCTGTATCAATGAGGATTCCAAATGAGGTGGTGTGACTGCTTGCATACTCTGTGTTCGTTACCTCATTTTTCCAACTAATTGAGATTTCAAACATCCTCTGCCCCCACTCAGGTTTCCTCACCATTGGACTGGATCCTGCTAACCCAAGTATGGCTTTCTTTTTTATTCTGAATTTTCTATATGAGGAAATACATATTTCTATACGCTTATCTAACAGGACCACAACTCTTAAATGGGATTTGATTATGCATATCTCCCCTGGCTCCAAGGTCTCAAGCAAAAAAATTCACAAGGGACACTCCCAGGGCAGTTAGGCTAGGCCTAGGTTCAACCAAAGTCAAGATAAAGGAGGTCATGGGTAAGAGGTTAAGAACATGGGCTCTGGAGCCAGACTACCCAGTTTAAATCTACTCTTGACTAGCTGTGAAGCCCATGCAAGTATTATTTTCTTGCTGCCTCAGTTTCCCACCTGTAAAATAAGGATGACATTCCCTGGGAATTCTGATGTAAGATCTGAAGTATAGAGGTGCTAAACAGGAAGCGAATGTGGCTTGAGTAAGTACAGGTGAAGCAAGGTTCAGACATTAATCCCAAGTCCTAGGCTGTCACCTGTACTGCTGACTGACTGCCTAGAAATTGGGAGTTCCCAGGACCCCCTCCCTTAAGTTTGATAGTTTGCTCGAACAGCTCACAGATCTCAAGAGAAATACTTACTTATGTTTACTATTTAACATAAAGGATACAGCTCAGGAATAGGAAATGGACGAGACAGACACACAGGACAAGTAAGAAAGGTCACAGAGCTTGTCCACGCTTGCTGGGTACAACTCCCACCTAGAACCTAGTTGTGTCCACTAACCCAGCAGCTCTCTGAACCCTACCATCTAGGTTCCTAGGCCCTACTCTAGACCTATCGAGTCAGAATCCAAGAGCTGGGGTTAGGATCTAGATCTCTCCAGGTGATCTTTTTTTTTTTCCCCAATAGACTTATTTTTTCCAGACTATTTTTTTAGAACAACTGTTTATAGAAGAATCGATGGAGAATTCCCATGTACTCAGCTCCGAGTTTCCCTCATTATTCTAGTATTAACATCTTACATTAGTATAACACATTTGTTACAATGAATACTGGCCTTTATTCACTAAAGTCCAGAAATTACTTAGATTTCCTTTATTTTTACCTGTCCTTTTTTTACTGTTCCAGAATCCCATATTATATTTAGGCTCCCCTTGGCTGTGGCAGTTTCTCCAACTTCACTGCTTTTGATGACCTCGACAGTTTTTTAAAGAGAACTGGTCAGGTGTTTCTTTTTTTTCTTCTTTTTTGGTCAGGTTTTTTGTAGGATGCCCCGCTACCGGCATCTGTCTGATGTTCTTCTCACGACAAGACTGGAGTTATGGGTTATTTACTTCAAAGGTAAAGAGCCATTTTCATTACTTCATATCAAGAGTACACACACTGGCAACGTGACATCACTGTTGATGCTGACCTTGATCCCCTGGCTGAGGTAGTGTCTGTCTGGTTTCCGACTGATTTTTATGCCAGAGAAATGAGAGGTGCCGGGAAAAGGGCCTCTGACACTACCTGTGACAACTCTTTAAGGTCATTGTTAAAAAGGAAGGAGCCACAGCAAGCAGACGGCTCACACACAGACAGCAAGTCTTATGAACCAGGCACTGTGACAAGCACCTGACCATGACTTCACTCGTCCAACCACCTCACGAGGTGGGAAAAATCATTATGTCACATTACGGATGAGGGAGCACAGCCAGAGGCCCACAGAGCCACGTCTGCTCGATGCTGCTCTGAGCTGCAGGCTGCCTCAGAGGCAAGGGTGAGGGAGCTGTGGTGGCAGGGCCTCCTCTCCCAGGCTGACAGCAGGGATGAGACATGCAGTACGTCCCCTTAGGGACCAAACCAGAGCCCTCGCCAGAGGCCAACTCACTCCTTCTAGCCCCAGTGTTCTGAGTGGGAATTATCCATGTACCTACAGGTTAAAAGGCAACCCCCCCCCACACACACACCCAAAAGCACACACAGGATCAAGGTATCCAAACACTAGAGCAATAAAATTGGCAGAAAAAAATGGCTAAATTTTTTTTCTTTGATTTTGATGGTATTAGATAGAGCCTTTGACCATGTGTATGTCACATTTATTTAACCAGTCCCTCAGGGACGGATGGTAATTTTGATACATACTACCAAAGTACGCCTAGGCTTACACAGTTCTATGTGCTTAGCAATAATACAGACTGCCGATTTTCTCACGTCATCACCAATGCTGTTATCTTATTATTTCTGAAAGCAAAGCAAAAAGTCACCTTATTTTCATATGTATGTCTTTCCTTACTAGAAAGGTTGAGCATAATTTCTGGTTTACTGAACGTCTGGATTTCTTTGTATATGATTCATGTCATTTGCCCAATTTCTTTGCCATCTTCTTGTTTTATGAGCTCTTTATGTGTTATGAGTATTAGTTCTTTGTTTAACACTTTTATCGGTCTGTCATTCGTGTATCATCTTTTCCTCCATAAAGAAGCTTCTTCTTTTCAACTGGGTCAGATCTGTCCATCTTTTCTCTTACAGCTTCAGTTTGAGGCACAAACAGAAAAGCATCCCCTGCTCCTTCTGCATGGTCATCAGTTCCGGTTCACGAACAACTCTTACCTTTATCCTCCGACTGCCTCACCAGCTGCCTGGCCTTTCAAGACAGACTTTGGCCCCTGGGAATCCCAGTGCTGGCCTGGCCCCAGCAGCTGCTGGGTGCCCAGCCGTGGACTCAAGCTCTTCTCCAGCTCTGCTGCCACTCGGGGGGCTGCGGCCTGGATGGCATTTTGGATGCTATGTAGGTCCCACTGGGTCCTCAGGAGGGCATCGTCCAGGGTGAAGCAGCCATCACGCGTACGGCGCACTTGGGAGCAGACAGCAGTGCTCTTCAGCTCCAGGCCGATTTCATGCACCAGCCTTCGCAGCTGCTTCTGAGTCTCATGCATGCACTGCACCTCTGCCAGGGACACACGAGGACACATAATGTGGTCAAGAGGAGTGCCTCTGGTGTCAGCTGATCTAGATCCACACCGCTTTATACCTCTTGGCTATGTAATCACCTTAGCAAGACACCGTAGTCCTGTAGGGCTTTGCTATTCAGAGTGCAGCCTAAGGACCACCCTGTGGGTGCCACCTGAAGACATACAGAATCCCAGGCCCCACCCACACCTGAGTCAGAATCTGCCTTTTAGGAAGATCAGTCACAGAGCTGCTCTAACACTTTGTTTGCTTATGTGTAAAACAGGTGGTTGTGAGAAGTCTAGGGAGTAATTTACACAAGGGGTTCAGCATGAGGAAGGGCTTGGTCAATGCTCAAGAAAAGGAGCCCTCAGTAATATTAATACGATCAACAAAGAAAGGAGTTGGGGGGCTGGGTCAGGAGGGACTGGGTAGCGGACAGTGCTGTCTGATGGTCCACATCAACCTGACGCACTGGGCAATGAGCTGCTAACATAACCTTTGCCTGTTAAGGTCTGGCTTCAAAGGCTGACTCGGCAGGAGATAGGACAGCATTTGTCCTGTGTGCTAAGTGATCAGTCAAGGCCAGCCCAAGGCTGGGAAGGAAGCTGGCCAGCAGAGATCGGGGCTGGGATGTCCTGGCCCTTGCCACAGCATTCTGCAGCGACTCCCCAAACCCAGGACAACTTACCTAAGAGGAATTCTGGAGGCGCAAAGTGGAGGCACCGGATGCCAGTTATCAGCATCGGGGACTTGTTCATGGGCCGGATGGAGCCTCTCACGGCCATCTCATAGGCTTCCTGGGTCTGCAGGTTGAGGTTGGAATACCTGGGGATCAGGAGGTGGGTAGTGAGGTGGCTGGCATGGGGTAGAGAGCTGCGCTGACTGCCCCGCCCAATCCTGAAAGACGCCCTTATGGAAGCTCTTCTTTTGCTTTCCATCTCCCTCACCCCTCCAGGTGCCTTTGCAGCCACTGTTTTCTCTTTCCCTTCCAGGCCTTAAATGCAGTCTGCCTTCCTCTGCACACCCTCCCTGGCTTCAACAGTCATACACGTGCTGATGACCTCGGACCCCGGGCCCTATGTCATAATGTTGCGGGTCCCCAGCTTTCCTCCATTGTCTCCTGGTCCCCTCAGTCTCTCCAAGGACTGGCCTCGGACCTGACACACAGACATATTTGTGTGCTGTGGAAGAAACGAGGGGTTCATGGGATCTTCCCCAGGGCAGGTGGAGCCCAGAGGGGCCCTATGGGCACCTCCTGCTCTTCCAGCATGATCCTGAGGGCCCTTTCAGGGGGATGTGGATTGGGCCCCACTTACATCACCAGGGCCTTCTGATGGGAGCCTTGAATTACAGCCAGGATTCGGTCCAGCTTCTCTCTACTCACATGGTCTAGAAAAGCCAGGGGACAGTCAGGAGGTAGCCATTGAGGGTGGGCGATGACAAACTGAAAAACTCCTTTCCCCCAAACTGGCCCTGTCCTTGGAATCTGGAAGGGGTTCTAGAGCATACTCTGATCCCAGTGGTCCCATCTGGGGGTTCAGAATCCTTTGAGGATCTTATGAAAGCTTGGTCCCTCTTCTCAGAACAATACGCATGAGCTCTATGTTTTGAGGACATTTCCAGGGAACTCACAGACTCCAGCTTGAAAACATTTTCTTCTGGAAATGAAACGAAGATGTAATGTGACTTGCCCGATATTCCGAGCCAGGCCTCCTGAGCCCCAGTGTGGGTTTTTAATGCCAGGAACTCTGGGAGAGAGGGTGCCATCTGTCCAAATGCAGAAACAGGTGGCAAGGAGCGGCTATAGGGCAGGCAGCAGCAAAGCCTGGGGATACTCACAAGCTCTGCTGGCAGGCTGATCCTGCGGCCCAGCTGGGGCAGGCGACAAGCTCTGGCTCCAAAGGCCAGAGCCCTGGGAGCAGGTGTGGTAATTGTGAAGCCTTGCCAGCTTGGAAAACCTTAGGCCTTTCATCCCTTCTGCCCGGCTCATTCATGCTGTTGTTTTACCTGGTGTGCACCCCACACTACCTCCTCCCCTTTCATTTACAGTCCAGCTCAAATGCTGCCTCCTCCAGGAAGCGCCTCCTGGAGAATGTTGCTTCTTCCTCCCGTCTCCTGCCACTCAGTACCTGGGTCTCTTTCCCATCATTTAATTTTCTCTGGTTTTTATATTACTTTTTAATTATGTAATTGATATATAAATCTTCTTTAAGAAATTCACATCAGCACCAACAAACATCTTCCCTCCTCCAAATTCTGGCTTCCTCCCTCCTAAAAGTGTCAATTTGGTAGCTGTCTTTAGATGTGTCTTGGATGCTGACACACACCTACACATACCAACATACAGTGTCATCTTGCCATGTTTTAAATCTCCAGAAGACATAGATATGTACCTGCTCTCCTTGCTAGTCTGAGTTCACAGAGATTGGGGATGCCACCATATGTACCCCAGTGCCTAGAACATGGTTTGTGCCAAATAAGCAAATGCAATAGATGTTACAGAGAACGTTAGAACATGGGGAGAGTAAGAAGTCAAGAAAAGGCCATTTAGCCATCCATTCATCCATCCATCCCCCCATCCATCCATCCATCCATCCATTCACCCCCATCCACCATCCTTCCATCCCCCATCCACCTCTTCACTTATCCATCCATCTACCCATCCATCCATCCACCCACCCCCCATTCATCCATTCAACCATCCACCAACCCACCCACCCTCCATCCATCAAATAAGGACCTCCCAGGTCCCAGGCCCTGATCTATGTGTGACCATTTTAGTGAAATTACACAGTGCCTGCTTTGCATAGGTGACAATCTGGTGGGGAGAGGGATACTAAATAATCACTAATCGTCTACAGCCATGCCACCCTAAACGTACCCAATTGCATTTGATCTTGGAAGCTAAGCAGGGTCAAGCTTGGTTAGTATTTGGTTGGGAGACCACCTAGGAAGACTAGGTGCTGTAGGCAAGTAAATAAATAAATAAATAGCCTATCAATCACTTATCATTAGTTGATTACTCATTATTCTGAGAGTCCATCCAGTCCAAGTCTAAGGGCCAGAGAAGGTCCCCTGGGGAGGTAACATTTAAGCCAGGCGAGGAGGCAAAGGGGAGCACAGGGCATTCCCAGAAGACAGAATGAAGCATCCAAAGACCCCTAATAGCCAGCCTGAGGTTGGTGAGAGGACTGAGAGGGAGCCCACACAGGCCATGTTGAGGTGAGGAATCGGGAAAAGCAAATGCAGAGGCAGCCACAGCTGCTTCTCCCACCCACCCTGGGCTCCCACAGGCTCTCACCGTACGTCGTCTTCTCCACCAGCCGCCCATCCTCACAGAAGTCATCTGTAGCTTTGCCTAGGAGGCCACGCACTGTGTAATCCTGCAAGGACAAGGAGGGTAAGACCCAGTCGATGTCTCTGCTCTAAGCCTCAGTGCTGAGGAGGGGTGTGCTAGACTAAGGGTAGGGGTCTTGGGGGACCCTCAGGGAGCTCAGGGACTCAGCCCCTACCCAGCTGTCCCACTACTCCCTGGGGAAGGGCACCGGACTTTTCTATGATGGTGAGGGCTGGCAGCCCAAAAAGGGCACTGATGATCATACTGTGACAACCCCATGCTGCCACACCTCTCCAGTCCAGCCAAATGTAACAATTCATCATGCTGGGCCCTTCCTGGCATGCCCTGCTGGCAACTCTCCATCCCTCTAAGTATAATCTGTGAGACTAACAGCCTTGGCCACAAATTAATGGCGACTATGATGACAAAAATGATGACAAATGACAATAGCTGAGCATTTACCATATGCCAGTGACTGTGTTAAGTATGTTACGTGTGGTCAATAATTTAATCTTCAAAGTGATCCTATGGAGGTGGTACTATTATCACTCCTGTTTTAGAGAGAAGGAGATGGAGGCACACAAATGGTAAGTAACCCACCCAAGGACCACAGCTGGCAGAGAGGTAGAAGGTGGTTTTGAATCAAAGCCATTTGGCTCCAGAATCTATGCTTTTAACCGTTAAAAATTCATGCCCCTAATGTGGCACCTCTCTGCACGCTTGTGGGGCCAGACTCCATGGACCCAGCTGGGACACAAGCAGCCTGACATCTAGTCAGTGACAACCACTTCTCAGTCTTGGGGGAAAAATGGTGTGGTGTCATGGTAAGGCTCTGATATTAGACAGACATGGGTTCCAACTCCAGCTCTGTCCCTTTCAGGATCCATGACCCTGAGCAAGCGACATCCTCTCTCTGAACCTTGGTTCTCTCATCTGTAAAATGGATTATTACAGCCTTCCACAGCACATGACCATAAAAACATGCTGGCTGATGGCCTGGGAATACCCAGTGGAATCCTCTCAGCCTCAGACTCCTGCTAGTGACCCCTAAGGAAAGGACCAGAGGATAAGCAGTCTGTCCCCAGCGCCTCGTACCTTGGTGAGGTGAGCGTTGTACATGTCGGTGAGGAGACTGCGTCCATGTCCCACGCCGAGTACTGAAAGGCACCCAACCTGATCTCATAGCTGGCTCCACTTTCCCATTTCCCAGGAACCCCAACCCCCACACCCGCCATCAGAATACTCCCACCTCCAATGCTGCTGAAGCCAGCGAGGGGACAAGGAGAGCTTCTTCTACAGGGAGCAGACAAACACCTTCGGGTATATGTGAAAATGCTGATTTCTGGGCCCCACTCCTATGTGCTGTCTCCGAGTTGTGGTGGGGAGGGGCTTTTGATACACTCAAAAGAGACCAGTGGCCCAGTCGCATGGACCTACACTCTAATCAAGGGAGGCTCTAAGCCTCTTGGCCTCAGTAAAATGGGGATAAAAATGCTGTCTGATCCCTGTGATGTTGTGAAGACTGAGGAAGCACAAGAAGCAATCAGCACAAAGGAAGGGCCCCATAAATAGGGGCATTGTGCTCACTCCCTGCCTTTCCCCAGCTCTATTTATCCCTCTGGATGAAGGAGAGAATGACTCTCCATTCACTTCTGGAGGGAGAACAGGGATGGGGCATGAGGTCCCGTCTGCCTGTGCCCCAGGAAACAAGACAAGAGGACTATGGCGATTGCACATGGAGGATGTGGATACTGCCTGATCCTGGGGACACAGATAGCTCATGACTCAGAGCTTTGTGTGTCCAGATCCAGCGACATCCAGACCCAAGCTAGTGGGGTCTGCTTTGCTACCCCAAGCAAGTAATGATGGTTTCCCCTCTCCTGACCAAGAGTGTTCACTAGCCATGTGACACAGGATGAGCTCCTGGAGCCTTACTCTTTCATCCATAAAAATCATACAGTATCTAATGAGATTGTGTGGTAAATGCATGTACACAAAGGGCTTCATACTATATCACATTTGGGAATGATTTGATAAAGATAGGCAACTGTGAACTCCCCACTTCCACCAGCTGATCACTCCTGGGGCAGGAATCAGAGGAGAGCAGTGGTGGAAAAGGGCTGTCAAGCTGGATGTGCGCTGGGCTCCTAGAAGCTCCCTAATCCTCCCTAAGCCTATATGACTACATCCCCAGGCTCACCACGTCACCTACCAAGCACCCCAGATGCCTGGGCATCCAGCCGGTGTCCCACGCCAACCTTCAGACTAGTGAATGCTGGTCCACGTACTGGAAAGAAACACATGAGGTCCGTTTCCTCAATGAATCCAGACTCCAGTATGGCTTTAGGCTGCTCGATGACCTCATTCCTAGAATGCAGCCTCACAGTGCTCAAACCAGGATCAGGTCGGGCTCCCAGGCTTACTTACCACAAAACCTGGAGCCTAGAACCACTTCCTCAGTTCCCTGGGCCCAGAGAAAAGACAACCCAAGATACCTGTTACTCGGCCTATCACCATTCCCTCAGTGAGAGTCTGAGTGGACTGCGCATGACACTGGGAATTAAGATTATATGGTTCCCTACCCAGCTCCTTCAGAAGGAGCAACGTGGACAGTCTATCAGTGAGAAAACAAAGGCTGTGAGCTCCTTAAGGCAGGCCTGGGTCTGCTTGTTCATAGTTCCAGAGCCCAGAACTCACTAGCTGCTCAGGAAATAACTACCGAAAGAATGAACGGCTTATCAAAATACATACATTAAAATAACTGCAGTTTTTGTCTATTAATTATACCTCAATGAAACTGCTGTAAAACACACACACACACACTCACACACAAAACAAAAATAGAGTGAATGCAGGAATGAACCAGAAGCATTTACACCATGACAGACTCTAGGGGGAGGGTATAAGGTAATTAAGAGCCTAGTGATTTCAGACTATGTTACTTAATGTCAACATTGAGTCTCAGTTTCCTCTTTTGTGAAATGAGAACCCAGGATTGTGGTGAAGATTCAATGAGATGGCATTTGGGAAAGGCTTAACACAGTATCTAGTAGAAAGTTGACCTTCAATACATCATATGTGTTATTGTTATACTGCAGAATCACTGAATATCACTGTTGAAGAGGATTTAGGGGTTTCTGGTCAAGGCTCTTGGTCTTCCTAGAGTGTCCTGACTTCAACCCCCTTAGGACTTCTACCTTAGGGTCTGAATTCCCTATGGAGTCGTGGAGCAGTAGAGGGGTCAGCAAACTACAGTCACAAACCAAATCCTAAAGCCTATTTTTATAATGGCCCATGAGTTAATATTTTTGTTCTATTTTTCAATGGTTCAAAAAAAATCAAGAGAATAGTTAGTAACATATAAAAATTACATGAAATTCAGATGTCAGTGTCCATAAAATTATATTGGAACGCATCCCAGCTCATTGTTTTACATATTATCTACTGCTGCTTTTGCACTACATTGGCAGAAGTGAGCCTGCAAACCCTACAATACTTACTATCTGGAAAATCTGCCAATTCCTAGTCAAATACTTCATCCTCACTGTGGCCCTTCTAAGGTCTGGGACAGGAGTTTGAGCACTGACTGGGACAGTGACCCTGGGTAGAGACTTCCTGGAACGTGACACCCAGACCCCTGCCTGGAATGTCCCTTACCCAGCAGATGGTCCGTGAGGGTGGGCACACTGGTGGCTGTGAGGGTCAGTTCCTTCTCTTCGCTGCCTTCCATGGGGCCCAGCAGGAAGCGAACGCGCTGTTGTGGGGCAGGAGGCCTTCCAGCATTGAGACCTGAGTATACACAGGCAGAGGACATCCTGTCAATTCTGTTCGAGGAGAAAGAAGGGCCAAGGAAGCATGAAGATGGGGAAGACAGATGAAAGCCCACGGTGGAGAACAGCAGAGCAATAGTTAAGTAAGACTCGGGTTCAAATCCTACTCTTTTACTTATTAACTGCTTATCACAACCGACAATACTGAGTTTGTTTACCCATCTGAACACACGGAAAAGTGAGGAGTAACAGAGTGTACGGAACACGTTAGGAAAGCGCTCTGCCCAGGCCACCAAGTCACGTGACTTTGTTTTGCTAGAATTATCAAGAGCGAAACCGCGGTCCGGCTGGACGCACTCACCCTTCAGAAGCTGCAGCTCCACGGTATCCCGTAGGTGCTTCCACTTTAGCCCCGGAGGCTTGTAGACCGCGAAGAGCCCGTGCAACCGTGCCAAGCCGGCGGACCCCATGTGTGCGTGAAGCCGGCGGTCGCGACTCGCAGCGAAGCTGGACGGCCGGAAGTGCCGTACAGTCCCACACTCAAATATGCTCCTTTCAATGGGCGCCGCCATGTTTCGCAACCGGAAGCGGTTCTCATCTTATTATCCTCGGCGGGGAAAGGGGATGCGGAAAATAAGTAGGGCCGGGCGCTGAATCCAACCTAGCAACACTTAACTTGGAGACCCTGTCTGGGGAGGGAGGTGAAATGAGAGCTTGACGTCGGTAGAGTAGATGGCAGACAGGCTGCCTGGGTGTCCTACTCACACTTAGCGATAGGGCCCTTTCCTGTCCGAGCCACGATCCCCCCGGGCTCAAAACGCTCTACTTAGAGGAATAAGGGTGGAGCTCTTTTGACCCGTCCGGCGCTCCGTCGCCAGAAAAGCGCAGCGCGTCGGCTCTGCCCCGCCCACCGCCCCGCGTAGGTCAGGATGTCCCCGCTGTCATGGCGACGGGGTTGCGGCGGTCCCTGCGCCCCCTCCGCCGGCTCCAGTGCATCCCTGGGCCTCCCGCAGGCAAGTGGCGGGGGCGGGAAGCAGCCCTGGGGGCCACCCACACGTTTAACCACTGTCTTTCTCTTGCCCCACAGATGTGCCCTTCCGAGCCGCGAGCCATGGCACCGCCCTGCTCTACCCCGAACACATCCCCACTTCGCCGCTGCAGAAGGCGCTGTTGGCCGCGGGCTCTGCCGCAATGGCCCTCTACAACCCGTACCGCCACGGTAAGACCGCCCGCGCTCGCGCTGCCATGCAGGCAGCAAAGGGGCCGGGAGCGCCCGCGTTTTGGAAGCTCGGGCAGGTCCCGACCTCTGTCAGAGCTTTCGTTCCCTATGGGTAATTGGGAAAGAGACTAGGCCAGGGTACCCAAATTTGGCTGCGCCTCACGATCACCTGGAACAGTCATAAAAATGAGGATGGATGCCTGCGTCTCAGTCTGTCAGACTTGGAGAGGTGCGGGAAGAAGGGGCGTGGCGTCTGAGCTGCCTTTCGAAACGACTTTGGGGATATTCTGTCGTCCAGACACAGTGAGAACCTTTGGACTCAATAGATGGTTTATATCCACCTACCGCATGATAATATCCCACTAAAAAATAACTTTTAAGAGGTCCAGGATCATGACTGCCCTGTTCCATTGTATCAGCAGCATTTTGGATAGTGCCTGGCACATAATAAATGCTCAGTAAGTGTTCCCCGAATGTATGACAACATCCTAGGATTCTATGATGCCTTCCTCATCCCTCTCAGGATTCTTTTTATTATTATTAATTTTATAAGAGTTTATTTGAGAAGAACTGATGACATATGCCAGGGAACAAGATCTCAAATGCTCTCTCACCCCCTACTCCTCCACCCCCAGGATTCTTAAGTCTGTAAAGTAATATCACTCCTGCTAATCAAAATGATAGTGCTAACTGATCACTGAGCACTTATTCTGGCTAAATGCTTTATACATATGCATGTTTTTGGTTTCTCATGTTAACCTTATGAGAAAGGTGTTATCTGCCTTTCACAAAGTAGAACACTGAGTCTTAGTGACTGTACCTGGGTTCAAACCCAGCACTCTTAATGCCAAAGCTTGTACCTGTCGATGGAGACATGATATTCTTTTATGAAAAGGAATTTTCACACAAAAGGCTAATCAGCTCTTTGTTCTGCTTCTGTAGATTCACTTGCTGTATAGGCTGTACTTAGATTAACTAAAGACTCATCTTCCCTTTTGTTTGTTCTAGGCAACAAAGGTCACTGCCTGTACCTCCTAGCAACTCCTGTGCTTTATAACTTTTTTATAACTGCTTGCAACCCATAGCAGCTCTCAAGATTTGTAACCATTGGAGGACAAATGAACCAGTTAGCCCATGCCCAATAAGTTCTATATAAGGGATGTTGCAACTGAGCTCTGGGCCCAGATCTTCAGAGCGCTTGCTCTTCTGGGACCACCGGTGTAATAAACCTGAGTTCCCCAACTCACTGAGTGTTGCTTGGTTTCTCCCCTGTCTGATTTTTGTAACCTTTTTGCAACAGTTATAATAGATGTGAAAGTGATGTATAACCTCTTTAGAGCACCATGCTAACCAGAGCTGCCTCACTCCAGTGGATTAATTACATAATACTAATAATTACAGATGTATTGAGCTGTGACTTTGTGCAGGATGATTTGCTGAGCATTTAACGTGAATTCTCATAACTAAGAGGAAGATCTCATCCCTATTTTGTCATTTATGAAATTAAGACTTAGACCAGGTCAAGTAACTTACCTAAGTTCATAGCTTCCATTTGTCCTCATGTCTTTCCTTTCAGACATGGTTGCAGTTCTAGGGGAGACCACAGGACGCCGTGCCCTGAAGGTCCTCAGGGACAAGATGAAGAGAGATCCAGAAGGTGCCCAGATCCTGCAGTAGGTCCTCGCCATGCCTGGGGGGTTAGGAGCGTTCTTTGGAGATCCTGCTCGCTCTGGAGTCACATTGTCAACCTTGTTCCTTGAAGAACTCTTCTTGATATCCTGGCTCTGGATGGCTGCACAGGCTGGGCACTGCCCAACTCCAGGGGTGCCATTCATATAGACATTAGGATGATTCCTGGGCACTATCGTGTGGTGACCTTGGCCCAGTTCCATCCATAGGGCTCTGTCCCATAACATGTGGGCTGCGCCCTCTCACTCCCTCCTGTACCACCCTCTGTGAGTACCCTGATCACATCTGAGGCCGACCTGCCTAGATTGTGCCTCTGTGGGCGGGAACCATGACCTTAGCTTGTGGTAGTCTAGAAGATGCTCTGTCAGGAGCAGGAACCATGACCTTAGCTTGTGGTAATCTAGAAGATGCTCTATCAGAACTTGTGGCCCCATTGCCACTCTGCCCCTTTACCTCTCATACCCTCTACCTTTGCTGGCACCCTCCCAATACTTAAGTCCTAACTTATGCCTTTCAGGCAGCGTCCCCGAATCTCCCTGTCCACCCTCAACCTGGACAAGCTCCAGAACCTACCTGAGGGCTCCCTCGGCCGCGAGTATCTTCGTTTCCTGGATGTGAACGTGAGTTTCCAGCTTCTGTGCATTTGGCAGTCACCAGGAAGGTTAGATGAGTGGAATGGGGATGACATCTCAAGGAAAGAAGAGCAGGTGTGCTTTCAGTCTCTTGTGCCAAAGCTTTGTTGTTTCTATGGCACAGGTAAATGGGCCTGTAACATCATTGCAATTGATAACACTGGGCAACATTTGTTAACCCCTTATTGCATGCCAGATGCCAGGTTCATACATGATCTTACCAAATTCTTCCAGTGAACCTGTCAAATATGTTTTGATTATTCCCTTTCAACAGATGAGGAGACTGAGATTCGGAGATGTTAAGTAATTTGCTGACTTCATACAGCCAGTGTTAATGGAAGCAATATTTAAACCTAGGTCATGCTGTTAACTGCTTCACTGTGTCCTCCTGTTTCAGAGACACTGCTTTTCCTATGGTATGACAAGCTATGGCATTCCGCAGCCCCAAGCAGGGAGGACAGCCTGGGGGAGCAGAAGGCCCCAGGAGGGGAGGGCCCCAACTACTGAGGAAGTCATTATTTGTTCAGCATCTGCCATGTGCTATCCATTGCTATAGGTGCTGGGGACATAATAATGAACTAGATAGATAAGGTCTCTGCCCTCATGGCACTAATATTCTGGTCAGGGAGGCAAATAAAGCAGGGAAAGAAATTTTCATTTAAAAATTCATGCAAGATATTTGAATACTTAGAACATACCAGACACTGTTTTCAGCAATTGGAATGGTGTAAATAAAACCAGCAAAGAGCCTGTGGAGCTCCCAGTCTGGCAGATGGTGCTGTGAGGACAACAGTCCTCATGATAGATGACAAGGGTGGGGTGGGGAGATGACCCCACCCCTCTGATATGATGGTCATGGGAGGCCCCTTTTAGGAGACTTAGAAGAGGAAACGGAGCCAGCCCTTATAAGAAATGGGAGGAACAGTCCAAGCAGAGTGACTGGCAATGCGAGGCTCTGTGTGTTTAAAGAAAGGAGAACTAATGGATCTGGCTATAGAGAAGTGAGTGGGGAGAGGCAGCCAGTGGCTGGGACCTGCCAACCATGGGAAGGGATCTGTATTTTGTAATAGGAACAGTTGGAATCTATTGAGGGTTTCAAGCAGGAGAGTAACATGATCTGATTTATAAAAGGATCTTAGGCTACAGCTAGGTTCCCTTCCCAGTCCCACCTGCCAATACACACACATCCCAGCAAAGGACCTCTGTGAAGTAGCTATCCAGCCTAGCTGCAGGAACCAGCCAGGCTGGAGGAGGTGAAGGAGTGAGTGAAGTCTTCTTTAGAACTGGGTTTCTGAACTTTGGCCCAATTGACTTCTAGGGCTGAATAATTCTTTGTTGTAGGGGCCTGTCCTGTGCATTGTAGGGTATTTAGCAGCATCCCTGGCCCCTACTCACTAGGCACCAGTAACACCCCTGTAAGTTGTAATCAAATATCTACAATGTTCCCTGGTGGACAGTTGAGAACCATTGCTCTAGAAGGATATTGTCCTTGAAAAAAATAACCTGCTTCTCATACTCAGTTGACACTCGTCCCTGCCCTATTTTATACCATCTCCCTCAGATTTCACCCAGATGCAAGTTATTTCATCAGTGGGAAACTCACCAGGGTAATCTGCCCCAGGTGTTACCCCAGGAGGGACAAGCTTCTTCTGAATTTCTCCCAGAGCCTTTTGTCCTGTTATTGTGGAAAGGATGGGACAGCCAGGGCCTACCTGGGCACCTTGCCCGATCACAGCCATAGTTGTGGTAACAGCCCTAGAGAGTATGACTCTTCTAGAGGATGGAAACAAGCAGCCCAAGGAGTGTGAAGTAACACGTTTGCTCCAGAAGAGATTTAGATCAAGGCCACATTCTTTGAGGATGACCTTGGTAGGAGGTGTGCCAAGATTACAGGCTTGGGCTCTAGAGTTAATAGTCCAAGTTAGAATCCTGTCTCCCTTCTTAGTTTTATAGACCTGGGCAAGTCATTTGACCTGAGGTTCAGATTCTTTATCTGAGGAAAGGGGACCTAATGTTTATCTTCCAGGGCACTTATATGGCTTATTATTAATAGATGTTAAAACTACAGACTGTTTCAAATCCTGGCAAGTTCCTTTATCTCTCTGAGCCTCATTTTTGTTATCTGTATCTGAGGGTCATAATAGCACCTACCCCCCAGATGATGATGAGGAAGAAGTATGATAATATATGTAAAGGACATCATACAGGGCAGGCACATAGTAGGGACTCAGTAAATTTAGCCTCTATCATTACGACCACCTTCAGCCTCACACAGGAAGTAGAACTCTGCGGAAGAAATCAAGGCCCGTGACCCAGTAAGGCCAGTGGACACAGACCATAGCACGGAGTTAGCAGCCACAGAGCAATAAAAACATCAGACCTCTCAGCCTCTGGACAGGCTGAAGCCATGCTTTGGGTACAGGAAGACCAGGCTGTTTCCACTCTGTGCAACTGAGGACTCAGAAAGGCAGGAAGTGGACAAAAGGAGGGTTGACATCCTTACCTGGGGATCAGAAAAGTGCCTGGAACTAGGCTTTTACTCATGCATTCAAGAGATGTTTCTTTATCCAGGCCCTAGAGATAAAACTGAGCAAAACCGAGCCAGCCCTGTCCTATGCAAATAAGAGGCTGCTGCAGCACTGTTCATAAAAATAGATAAGCCACATAGGAAATATAAAGTTGGCTACTAGCTACTTTAATAAAGCAAAAAGAAACAGGTGGAATTAATCTTAATAACATTTTATGTAATCCAATGTCTAAAATATTATTTCAACATGCAGTCAGTATTCCTAAATGATTATGATTTCACATTATTCTCCTCAAGTCTGAAATCCAGTGCATGTTTTCATTTCTCGATTGGAACTTCTGGCAAGCATAGGTCTAGGAGAGAGACATTGACAATCACATGTACTGAACATCACAGCACAATCACGTTGAATGCCACAGAAAGGTACAGGATGCTACAAAAGGCCACAATGTGGGCCTGATCAGTCTGAAGGTCAAGAACGGTCTCCCCTTGGGGGAAACCCTTAAGCTGAGTCATAGATGATGAACAAAAGGTATCAAGATGGAGAAGAGGGTAGTTGGGAGAGAGCACCCTAGGCTTTTCCTTGTCCTAAATTTTTTTTTTAATTTCTAATTGTGGTAAAAACAAAAACATAAAATGTCCCATCTTAACCATTTTTAAATGGACAGCTCAGTAGTGTTAAGTAGTTAAGTAGTGTTCATATTGTTATGAACCCAACCTCCAGAGCTTTTTTACTTTGTAAAACTGAAACTCCCACTTCCCCTTCCTCCCCAGGCTTCTGTGCCATGGATTTCAACAGGTTACAGAGGCATGTGTGTGAACTGGGGTAGGCTGGGGGGCTGCCAGTCCCTGCCGGAGGACTCTCCACTTGGCAGGTGTAGACAGAAGCAAAGTCTCCAGAGAGTTCGGTGGGAGTGGTTGATAGAGTCGAGGAGAAGCTAGCAGGTGGGCCTTGGGAACTGTAAGGAAAGGGTCTAGGGGACGTTCACGGTTGTCAGAGGGTCTCCCCAGACACTCGAGCGCCCACGCGATTTGTGGATGACGAGGAGCTAGCGTATGTGATCCAGCGGTACCGGGAGGTGCATGACATGCTCCACACCCTTCTGGGGATGCCCACCAACATCCTGGGTGAGTGCTACCTTGCCACCTGCCTCGGGGAGAGGGGGAAGCTGGGGGGTGTCAGCATTCAAGCCAGCCTGTCCACAGGGCAGGGCTCACCTGTCTCTGCCACCCCACCCCGACATCTGGGCTCCCTCTTCTGACCCTCTCAGAAACTCCCTAGGCCCTATCGGAACCAGCCTGGACATGAAGTCCTCTGTGTTCTGACCTCAAGCTTCCTTTCCAGCCCTTGTTTCCTTTGATTCTTTCCCTGGTCCTTCTCCTCTCCAGGCCAAGTGCCTCAGGGCCCAGCAAACTAACCTGGGCATGGCTGATCCCTGGCAGGTTCAGAGAGGAGCAGACACCTCCCTGTTCTCTGCCATGAGTGCCACTGACTTCTCTTCTGGGCCCTATTCACCTCTCCCCCACTTACCCTGCCCCACAGGGGAGATCGTGGTGAAGTGGTTTGAAGCTGTCCAGACCGGCCTGCCCATGTGCGTCCTGGGTGCGCTCTTCGGGCCAATCCGACTCAGTGCCCAGTAAGTTCTCAAGTGGCCAGGGCTCCAGGAAATGAAAGAGCATGCAGCCTTCCTTAGCAGCCCATTGTGGAGGCCACGGGGGAAAGAACTGGGTGGAGAGATGAAACTGACGTGGCACAGGGTCTCCAGGGTGATGTACGAAGCCTGGACATTACATGGACCTTAAGGTCTCTCGGGTCAGGCATCTGTCCAGGTCATGATGATGCAGTCAGAACTGGTGGCAGTCTAGCATCACTTTCTGGAGTTAGCCCTCGATTTAAACCTGGGCGTTGGCATGTTCCAGGTATGTGGTTCTGGGTACAGGATTATCACATCACTGAGCTTCTGTTTCCTCATCTGAAAAGTGGCAATAACTACCTCTTTGGTCTGTATGAGGATTAACTGAGAAGATGCACGTTGACTACTGGCTACATAGCGTGCCCAGCCCTCAGGGTCTAACATTTTCTTTCTCCCCTGCTGCCCCACAGGCACCTGCAAGTCTTGGTCACGGAGCTGATCCCGTGGGCAATTCAGAATGGGCGCAGGGCCCCCTGCGTCCTCAACCTATACTACGAGCAGCGCTGGGCGCAGCCCCTGAGGGCCCTGCGGGAAGAGTTGGGCATCACAGACCCCCCCATACACCTGGGCCGGGCCTAGAAGGACTGCCTGGCTCCCCACTCCAACTCCTACCACTTCCCCAGGGGGCAGAGGACTCCTTTGCCACTACCTTTGATTGTTTTCTTTGAACCCTGACGTTGGACATCATTTTTCAGAATTTGTCCTAACCACTGCTGAGTGACTTTGAGGGCTAACCCAGCGGGGAGCAGGCAGTGGGGCTCCTAGGGGAGCCGGGAGCTGCCCAAGAGAACCACATGTGAATAGGAGTCAGTCATCCCGGCTCAGGCACGCTATGTACCCAGCAGTCTCAGGTCCACAACCTCTGTTCCAAACACCTCCCTGCCAGAAGTAAGGACTATACCAGTTCCAAAGGGCAGAGAAAGAGGGAGGTCAATGGGAATAGGGGTCTCTGTCTCTATCTGAATAAGCTCCATCAGGTCGTGTGCCTGCTTCCCCTGCCTTCACCCAGTGCAGGCTGAAGCTGGCAGCCTTGGGCTCTTGAACCCCGAGCCTATGCTTTAGCTGCCTGCCCCGTCTCCTCTGGTCTGAAATTGGGTAGACAGATTTAAGATCCCAGTCCCTGCACTGTTTTCCAGCAGACGGACTGGGGGCAAATCCCTTTCCCTCAGCCCATTTCATAATCAGTGCAAGGGAAATAAAAACCACCTGTCTCCTATGGTTATTGTGGGAGTTTCATGAGGTGCCAGTAAGTAGAAAGGTTTCATTGGAAGAAGCCAAGGGGCTGAAGCAATCCTGCTATTGTGTTCACCTGTAGAGGAGGCAACCATGAGGCAGGTTTATTTCGGAGTGGCAACCAGGCATTTTCCTTGGGTCAGAGCCAGGGAGTGCAGACAGCCAGGGTGAAAGGTACTGTTGACAAGTGGGTGGCCCTGTCTTTGCATTTAGAACCAGACGCACTCCCAGAATGTCAGAGCTTTTGAGTCTGGGGGAGGCGTCTCTTCCTCGTGTGGATGGGGCAGCTGAGGCCCAGAGATGGGCAAGGAATCACCTGGAATAACTAGAATACAGGCTGCAGTGCCTCCTGTTTGCTTTTCCTATGGATGATAACAGCTACGGTGCAGCTGTACTATGTGCCAGGCAGTGCCAGGACTTAGAGGCATTATCACACTGACATCTCCAACAACTTAAGGAGACAGGTGGTACTATTGTATTTTACTAACGAGGCAATAGGAACAGAGCTGAGGCTGGAACCAGAGGTGTCCGAATACTTGCTCAGCACTGCCTGCCTTGAGCCTACCACATCCCAGTCCAGGGCTCCCAGTGGCAGAGGGAGGGGATAGGAGGCTGGAGACCAACCTCGGAACATTTTTTCAAGAGGGAAGCATTGTCTGAACTCTGAATTTCTGCAGAAAGAGGAAGGGATTAGGGTGAGCTCCTCAACCCTCACAGACTTTTGCAATATAGGGCACCTTTCTGGACCTGCCTGCTGTGTCCATGGCTTGCCAGGGTCCCAGACACCCCCTTCCCCAAGTCAGTAAAAGTAGGGGAAGAAAGATTGGACTCAGATGGCCTCTGCCCGGCTTGGTAGCTCACCTGCTCTAGCACCTTGGTGCCCGCATGACCTTGGGCCTTCACAGCGTTCAAGAGACAGGTGCTAAGCATCATGATTAGCTGGGAGTGGAGTCCTTCGTGTCTGCAGATCATAAGGTGGCATTTTTGTCACCAGCTCACAACTGGAGAAAAATTTTACCGGAGATAGCTACCACTTAACTGAGTTCTTATCACAGCCCATGAGGCCCTGTCAACTCCTGCCTAGAAACTTCCATTCTTTGTTTCATTAAACCACACTGGCCTTTTTCCTTTCATCGTCCCTAGGTCATTACAGAGCTCCTCGTCATTCACATATATGCTCAAACATCACCTCAGAGGCCTTCCTTGACCACCCACCTAAATCCATCCCCTCCCCCTCACTGCATCACATCACCTTATTTTCTTTAGAGTGCTAACCACTCTGACATTTATTTCTGAGTTCATGGCCACTCCAGGAGGGCAGGGTCCTTATTCTTTCCCTTCCCTGCTGTAACAGTGCTTGGCATACAGCTGGGGCTGCTTCACCTTGGAATGGAAGTCAAGACTCATGCTGTTCTGTCCCCCTGGCATGCAGGATCGTACTCAGACCCCGCAACCTCTCTTCATGAAGACCCTGGTCTGGGGTTCGGGGAGTATCCTAGGGTCACACAACTCGAGTATTGTGGAGCAAGCCTGTCCCAGGACGCACAGGTCCTCTCCCAGTAGCCAAGGGGAAGCTCCCTCTCCTGCTGCCTAATAAAAGGCATATGTAGCAGACTGCAGAATAGTGTTTGGGGTCATGGGCTCTAAAGGCAGGCAGACCTGGCCCGCCACTGACCAGCTCTGAAACCTTATAGTAGTCACATCACCCCTTCAAGCCTCTGTCTCATCTGTAAAATGGGGAGAGTACATGCCTATCTCACAACAGGGCCACTGTGTGTGTGTGGTGCTTTAACACATAGTAAGCACTCAGGAAACTGAAGTTGACATTTGCCAGGGAGGCCCTTTGAGGCCCCTGAAGTTGTCATGTACACAATAAACCAGAGGTATTTATTTTGTACACACCCAGAGTGGGCAGACTTAGCTCAGAGGTCACTAATGCCACATACAACTGAATGTTTATGGAGTAAGCACCTACTGTGTGCCAGGGGCCAAACCACTTCAGCCCTCTGGGGAGGTTTAATTCAAGGAGGCCAAATGTCAGTCTCTGGTAAGTCCAGAGATTCACGTGCTGCCATTAGTTTCCTAAAGCAGGACAGATGGGGGTCATGTCAGTGGAAAGGACCCCACTGTGAGGTCAGCCTAAGCTCAGCCTGTCCCACAGATGACAGCACCCAGCTCCTGTCCTTCTGAAGAACCCTCAATGGCTTTTCACTGCACTGGGATAGACAGCCTGGCTCATGAAGGCCTTTCCATTTACTTCCCACTACATGTACCCTGCCCACATGTCCTGATGCACAAGCCCACTAGTCTTCAGTGATTTCACAAATATCTTCTAAGCATTTGCCAAATGCTGGGGGTTCTACAGTGATCAAGACAGCTGCATCCCCCTCCCTTGGAGCTGAGCAATTATGGCAACTGGGGCCTTCCATGTGCCACTCCTGTGTTAAGAACTTGACAAACATCGTCTCATTGAATCCATACCCAGTCCCAGGAGGCAGAGACTGTGATGACTGCATTCCCTCCTATAAATCAGGACACTGAGGCTTCCTGGGGAGAGGTGATCTGCCTAATGTCTCACAGCCAGGGCTGGGAGTGCAACCCAGATGTATGGGACTGCAAAGCAAAGAAGACATCAGAATAATGTATGGTGGGTGCGAACAGAAGTGCAATGGGCACGTGAAGAAAAAGCTATTCTAGCATCCTGCTCGCCACCCGTCCTCTCTTTGTGTCCAACAAGACTCTAAGCAACTTGAAGGCAGACTGTCTTGTTTCTTCTGTGTCCCTTTGCACCTTCTCCTTAGGCCTGTCCCAGTGTCTGGTGGGGTAATGGCTCTGGCTTCATCAATATGACCAGCCTGGGTGGAGAAGAGGGGGCTTGTGGCCACCGCCATCTTCCAAATTCTCACTTGCCCTCTTTGCATATGAGCTCAGCAGTGGATGAAAATAATCATGTTTGTACTGCTCGATCCTGGTAGGGATAAGGTCAGAGCCCCCCCCCCCCCATTCACTCTCCCTGTCATTCATTCAACAAACATTCATTGAGCTTCGGTTATTTGCTAAGCAGCGGAGTAACAATGAGGTCATCTTCAAGTCTAGAATTTATAGGTGCTGTGCAGTCAGTGAGCCTGTAGGCTACAATAACGTGTCAAGTGCTAATAACTCAAATGCTCCCCGCGATTCCCCGCACACACCCTGTGCGGTAAGCATTATTAGTACGTCCTCCTTTTTAGCTATACGAAGAAATGGAGGCTTTGAACTTTCAACTGAGAAGTCGACCCAAGTCTTTTGGATGCCCAGAACCACTGTACCACACTGCCATCTGAGTGTAACACCCCAGAAGAGGAAGGGAGTGCTCTCATTCACCTGGGTCCCCCAAAAGATACACCCTATATTCTGGAAGAAGATCCAAATACCTATCAGACCGAGGGCTCCAGATTCTCGGACAACGGTGGAGGTGCTCTACCCCACGGCCGGACTCCCGGAGACTTGGGGTTCGCGGCCCAGACCAAGCCCGCCAGTCTGTTCCCCCGCCCCCGGGGGAAGTCTCCGCGGCGGGGCCGGAGTGTGCAGCGCGGACTACAACTCCCAGAGTCCCGCGCGGGGCCCCGCCCGCAGCCGCCGCGCGTGCAGGCGCGCTGGGCTGGGCGGTGTCGGGCGCGCGGGGGTGCGCTGCGCCCCTGGATCCTCCGCAGCCTCCCGGCGGCGGGGAGGGCGCGGGAGGGGGTGTCGCCGGCCGGCGCAGCCGGTTCGGGCTGCCGGAGGCGGGCGGGGGAGGAGCGCCCAGCGCGGGCGGGGCCGGGAGGCGGGAGGGCCGGGCCGGGCCGTGCGGGGCGCAGAGCCGGCTCTGCGCGCCCAGGGGCGGCCCATGCTCCCTGCGCTCCCCGCTCGGCTGCAGCCGCCGGGCCGCACCTGCACCGGGCCCCGCGCCGCGGGCCCGACGCCGGGTGAGTAGAGGCTAGGTCGCAGGGTCCCCGAGGGTGCGACTGTGCCCGGCCGGGTCGGGAGACGACGGCACCGGCTTGGGGTGGGAGGCGCGCCCTGCCGTTCTGTCTCCTCGCCGGGCGCTCTGCTGCCCGGGCTCTTTACGAGGGGCCAGGACTCTCCGCAGTGACCTGAAACGGGGGCACGACGGAGCTGGGCGGCCCCTTCTCGCCACAGCCCGTCCTCCAGCCTTCCAGGACGGGTTCCTGCCCTCCGCCCTGGCGGGTTCTGGGAAGGCAGAGAGGTCTGGGGACCTCGGAGATCCTGGCTTTGGAGTTGGGGGACCGATTCAGTTCTCTTCTCGACTTTTGCTTTTCTCATTAAGGAGGGGAAGATGGTCTGTAAGGTCTCCTTGTGATCCAGACCGTGCCCTCATCCTGGCTTGGAAGCTCTCAGGCTACATCACAGCCGTGACCTTCACCCTCGCCCCAGGAATAGGAGACCCAAGGGAAAACAGTGCTTTCTGCTGCCCCCTTGAGCAAATCCCTAAAGCGCCAGAAATAGAACCCAAGAGTCCTAATCTCAGCCCGGCCAGCTGTTCCCCTCCTCCTGAGCCCAATCCCCAAATATTCATCAGAGTGCCCTACTGAGTGTTTGTGGGGATACCTTCAAGGCCCTCTTCCTCTCCCTCAATTACATTTCCCCCCTGGGCGGTCACCTCTCAGGTACCTTCAGGTTCCATCGCCCTCTATAGGCCAGCAGAGACATGGCGCTGGTGGAGCCTGTGGGCAGGGACTGAGCAGGGCCCCTTCCTGGGAAGCTGCCTCTTAGGGTATTGTGACTTGCCCTGGTCATCCACAGAACCTCCCGGGTGGGGAGTTCAGCCAGAGGTGCTTAAGTCAGTACCTGCCTCTAAGCCGTTTTGGTTAGGGACCCTGGATGTCAGGAGAGTGGACGGTTCTGTTTTGGCTGGAAGGGATTCTGAGAGCAAGTCTCAGCACACTCATTGCACAGAGCAGGGTACTAAGTCCTAATGTGGGAAAAGGACTTGTCCAGGGTCACTCAGAGTCACAGGCAGAGATGGGACTAAGGGATTAGAACCCAGCCACCTGCCTGTCACCCCTGGAACTCCTCAAGTCCCTTGTCTCTAGTCTTACAGACAGGCCTGGAAAGGGACCCTGTCTTCACCCACCCCGCTTAGTATTGCTAAGCCTCACTACAGGTTGACCTCTTGGGGTCATAGTGGCCCGGCTGATTGGGCCAGGAGGTAAAGGACCTAGACATTTTAATCCACTGACCGCCCTATGCCCTTAGGCCACAATGCTGCTTGGGGCATCCCTTGTGGGAGTGTTGCTGTTCTCCAATCTGGTGCTGAAACTGCCCTGGACCCAAGTGGGGTTTTCCCTGCTGCTCCTCTACCTGGGATCTTTTGGCCGGCACTTCATCTGGGTCTTCATCAAGACCATCAGGCGCGATGTCTTGTGAGTACCTGGTCTAGCCCTCCCTGGGGTCTTCCATGCCACGCTGGTCTCCTAGTCCTAAAAATCTCCTCAGACCAGACCCATGGCCTCTACCAGTATAGGGCATCTGGGTCCCACACCCTCTGCCCCACACCCTTCCCCTGATACTGGTATCTGGTACCTCTATCTCCAAGGTCAAAGTCTCCTCCTGGGGAATCTCCCTAACTTGGTATTCCTTAGCCTAGGGTAGACTTAGGGGCCCTGGTCATAACAAAGAACACCGAGTATGTTGAGGAGATGTCTGCAAGGGGTCCTGAAGATATGCCGTAGCTTGCGAGAGGGTGACAGGGAACCCTGTGTGAAAAGTCCTGTCCTCGACTTGGCATGAGTCTGAGAGGGCACCAAGTTCTAGAGCAGGGCCTCAGGTCAGGTGTCTGGGAGACCCTGTTTCCTAGAGAAAGTTAAATATGGTCCATAGAGATATCCTGTACCTGAAACACCTCCTGCCACCTTTTCTGTGCCAGGCGTCAGGCTGGCTCTGGCGCCCAGAGAGGAATAAGACAGACCCAGGCCTCACTCAGGCTGGTCAGGGAGATAATTAGAGGGGCACAGTAAATCCCTAAACTGTCAATGCCATATGGGCAAAGACCCTGGCCATCTTGATCACAATAGTGTCCCAATTCCCAGCACGGTGACTCACACCCAGGACACGCAGCTCAGCATTTGTCAATCTGAGTTGATTACAAAAGGAGGTATCCAGTGGCCACTGTAGGAAAGTGGTAGCAGCAGAGAGCTGTGGGAGCATAGATAAGAGCACATGGCTCAAGACAGGACCTTGGGGATTTGGAGGCCTCCTGGAGGAAAAGTCGGGACCTCAAGAAAAGAGGGATACCTCAAGATGGTGGCAGCAGGGGCTTCTAGCCAGAGAGTTTAGCATCAGCAAAGGCATAAAGGCCGGGAAGCTGGGAGAGTTCAGGGGGTCAGAGGAGGCAGGGCCAGGGCAGGAAAGGGTGCATGGCCAGAGATTCCAGAAACGCTTTTTGAACATGCCGGCCTTGGGGACAAGGTGGTGAACAGGAGGACACTGGACACATCACAGACTCATCCTTTATTTACTGTGGCATTGCAGGGGGAGGCTTGAAGTTCAGGGCAGTATGATACGGTATGGCGGGAGGCCCCAAAAGAGGAGTTTGGACATTGATTTGGACCTTGGAGTTCTGGAAGGCTCTGACAGAGCAACAGACTCAAAGCAGACATAGAGGGTAGTAGGAGTTGAATCCAGGACACAGAGAGGACTGGGCTTCGAATCTCAGTTGTGCCACATTCCGCCCATGAAGCCAGGGCAAGCCATGTGCCCGCAGAGCCTCAGTTCCCCCCCGTATAGGGGAGGGAGTAATTGCCCTGGTCCCTCGTGTTACTGTGCGACGTCAGAGAGCCGGTGTGTGTAACTTAACCTCTGAGCCACACAGCTGCTGGACCACGGGAGTGCCGCGGGCAATTGGGCTCATGGACCTGGGGCAGCAACCTGGGCCAGGATTTTGGGAGCCCGACTCCCAACGCAGCGTTCACAGCTTTCTTGTTGGCTTCCACACAGCGGTGGCATAGTGCTCCTGAAGGTGAAGGCGAAGGTCCAGCGATACCTGCGGCAGCGGCAGACAGTGCCCATTTTGTTTGCCTCTACGGTCCAGCGCCACCCCGACAAGACAGCCCTGATCTTCGAGGGCACAGACACCCACTGGACCTTCCGCCAGCTGGATGACTACTCAAGCCGCGTGGCCAACTTCCTGCAGGCCCGGGGCCTGGTCTCCGGCGACGTGGTTGCCCTCTTCATGGAGAACCGCAATGAGTTCGTGGGTCTGTGGCTGGGCATGGCCAAGCTGGGTGTGGAGGCGGCACTCATCAACACCAACCTCCGGAGGGACACCCTGCTCCACTGCCTGACCACCTCCCGGGCTCGGGCACTCATCTTTGGCAGTGAGATGGCCCCAGGTGAGTCCCCAAAGGGGCGGAGGACAAGCAGGAAGCTCCACAGGACCTTGCACAGACCGTAGCCCCACTCCAGCCCTGCGGGGGGCTGTGTGGCTCACAGGTTAAGTGCAGAAGCCCTGCAGTCAGATGGCCTGATAAGCCAGAGACTGGCATTCTCTGTGCCTCAGTTTCCTCACTGTAATACTTACCTCAAATTATTCTAAAGAAGGTGCTTCACCTGAAGGACCAACAAAGTGGCTGGTGCTAGGTGAGTCCTTACCTAGTAACCATCCTTATGATTGATTAGGTCTCATTTCCTCATCTACAAAATGGGAACGAGAATCCATTCTCACTCTCCTATAGAGCTCATGTTCTGTTTGCCGCCACATTGGGCACTGAGCGAGTGCTGAGTGTGGTGCTTTATAAGAACAGCTCTAATTTTCACAAAGCCTGGTGAGGTAAGGATTATCCGCTTTACAGATGAGGAGACCAAGGTTCAGAGTGGTGTGAGGTCACACGACTGGTAAGTGGCCAAAGCCAGGTTTGACTTTGGGCTTGACCACAGCGTCCCTGTTCTCTGTCTCCATGCTGCTGTGGTTTGTGGGGTAATGGACAGGGAAGGTTATTAAGGTGCTAAAAGGAGAAGAGAAAGGATGCAGCAGGGAGAAGGGAGAGGGTTGGACAAACCAAGAAGAAGTGGGATCAAGTGGGCCCAGGGGTGAGTTTCTGGACAACTATAATGCACCAGGGAGTCTGAGAGAAGGTTCCCATTGTCTAAAGAGGCTGAGGGACTGCTAGCCTCTGAGCCTCAATCCTCCCTTCCAAGGGGACCCCCAGGGACTAGTGTCATGTAGCGGTTAAGGGCACAAACCTTGGTGTGAGATAGAGTTGGCTTTGATTCACGGCCCCCGCACATTCTAGTTATAAGCAAGTACCTCTCCTATCAGAGCTTCGATTTCCTCATCTGTAAAATGGGCTGATGTCGGTACCTACCTCCTAGGCTGTGTGAGCAGGAGAATAGATGTTAAGAGCTCACTGTGTAATTAATTAGCCAGCATGCTAGTGGGAGCTCTTGCTTCTGTCAGCATTTTTCTTGTAATGAGGTCCTGGGTGTCTCGCCCATCGCTCTTCCTCCACCCAGCCAGGCTCCCCTGGCAACGTGCTCAGCCCCAACATGCGCAGAGGTCCTAGGAACACAGGGTTTCCCGGCCTGCCTGCTGATCTGCCGTTTCCCCTGCAGCTGTCTTTGAGATCCATGCCAGCCTGGACTCTTCACTGAGCCTCTTCTGCTCCGGTCCCTGGGAACCCAGCTCAATGCCGCCCAGCACAGAACACCTGGACCCCCTACTGGAAGATGCACCCAAGCACCTGCCCAGTCGCCCTGACAAGGGCTTCGTAGGTGGGCTTTCTCCCCCACCCACCGCTTCCACAAAGGGCTTCTGAGATGACCAAGGACAGATTACTGGCCTCAGGGCTAGAGGCCTGGGTTCTGCAGACTTGCATGTGACCTATAGTGAGTCACGTCACCTCCCTTTTTCCATCTGGGAAAATGGGGACAGTAACCCTCGGGTTACCGTGCAGGTAAATGAGATGATGATGTGTATGAGAGTGCCATGATGGCATCATGCACACAGGAGCTCACAAAATTCAATTCTTTGATTTGTTGAATAAGCCTTCATGGGTGTGTAATGTGCAGCATCGTGTGGCGCCCAGGAACTAGCTATGTCTGAATTTCATTTGGAGTTGGGCCAGGGGGTGAGACCCTTCAAATATTCCTCCAGCACCCATTCATTGCAGGCCCTTGTTGGGCTATGATCCTTTCCTGCACTGGGCTGCCTTCCCCTCCCATCCCCTCCTCCAGGGAGCTCCCCCACACACATCCTGCCATCTCGCCTCTCTTTGCACTGCCTTGTGGAGCCCAAAGCCATCCGATGGCTCAGAGCTTGGGCTATTTTACACACCAGCCCTACTGCTTCCTACGTGCAAACCCTACACCTGAGCTGCTCTCTGAACCTCATTTCCCATAGGCATGAGAACCTATTTTATGGAGCAACTTTGAGGACTGAAAAAGATGCAGTGGGAAACTAGGGTGTGGCAGGAAGTCCTCAGTAACTGGTCATTGACTTCATTATGGTCATTTAAACTTTGTCATGTGCTGATCTTATCTCCTCGTGCTGTTGTAAGCCACTTGAGGCCAGGGACTCTGACTGGTTCAGTTTGGTGCCTTCATGGTGCACAGCCCAGAGCTGGCATACAGCAGACATCCAGAGAGCAGGTGATGGGTGATACAGAGTCATCCCATGGCTTCCTGTAACTTGCAGCCTGGTGGGGCTGAGCCTCATACAGAAGCCATAATGTGACAGTCCCTGGATTGGGCTGCAGTGTGGGAGAAAGAAATGGTCACTGGTCAGTCAACACCCTGTTTCCTGCAGGTGATGTCTCCCCACACTCTAAGACTTGGGGTAGGCATCACCTCCTTTGAGAAGCCCTCCCTGGTGTCACTGCCCCTCCCTGAAGCCTGGGTCAGATGCTACCACTGGGCTTCAACAGGCCCTGTGCTTCCTGGCACTTTGTGCTCAGAATGCCTGTGTTCTCATCTGCTTGTCCCACTTGGCTGCAACCTCCACCAGGGCAGGGCCTGTACCCATCTCAGTCACTGATGTCTCCCTGCGGCTGGCACAGAGTGAGGGTCCAGGAAAAGTTTGTTGAAGGAACAGATGCATTAGAGCAAAGTGTGATGTCTGGGGTCTTCAGAATAGGCTTCCTGGAAGAGGTGTGATGGAGTAGGCATAAATGATGCACATGTACGGATGTCCCTCTCTCTGTCTCCGGGCCGAGCCCTGTGCTGCACCCCTCTCACAGCCACTTGTGTATCTGTTTTCTTCAGATAAGCTCTTCTACATCTACACATCGGGCACCACCGGTTTACCTAAAGCCGCCATCGTAGTACATAGCAGGTAAGGGGCACATCCCTGGGGGGAGAGCTGGGGGTGATGGGGCCTGAGAGTCTACCCTCCTGCCTTTCCAGGGGCCCACTGAGCCCTCCACTTTTGGTTTCCCAGGTATTACCGAATGGCTGCCCTTGTGTACTATGGATTTCGCATGCGGCCTGATGACATTCTCTACGACTGCCTCCCGCTTTACCACTCAGCAGGTACCCCAGGCCTGCCCCTCAGCCTTCAGCACCCCGGAGCCTCAGGAACCCACCCCTCTTGGCAGGCAGCATGTTGCAGTAGAGACACATGAGCTTTGGAGTCAAATCAGGGTTCAAGTGCAGCCGTAGCCATTGACTGGAGCTCTGAATGAGGATGGCCACACCAGTCTGATGGTGTGTGTGTGTGACCGTGTCCCACAGGGCAGCTGGCCAGGTCTGACCGTCAGTTCATTTTCATGGGTGTGCATGGCCTTGCTGCTTGGTCTTCGGGGCTTAAAGGAAGACAGATGGAACAAACGTAGTGCTTAGAGTCAGGTGTGTGTTCGGGGATGAATGATGGGAACCCTCCTGACTCTGTACAAGAAATGGCATGGTGAGTGTGAGAGAGGCAAGGAGCAGGAGCTGTGCTCAAGGGAAGGGCCCAGTGATGGCCGAGAAGGCCTGCTGCTGGAGGAGGTGCACCCAGGGCAGGCAGGCTAGCTCAGTCCCCCCAGCTGGATGGCAGCATTGTGGGTATTGGAGCAAGAACAAGGGGCCAGCTTCAGACGCTCTGGGGAGTAGACCAAGGAGTGTGTACCTGATCCCATGAGGAGCCACAGAAGGTCTCACGCGGGGAGAGAGATGATCATTAGTGTTGGAGGGAGAGGACAAGAAAGAGACCAGGGGAAAGGGCTTTTGGCTGGACAAAAGGAGGCTCTGGAGGGAAGGGTGTCCCCTCTCCCTGAGCTCTGGGGCCCACTCTGCCTACAGGAAACATCGTGGGGGTCGGGCAGTGCCTGCTCCATGGCATGACAGTGGTGATCAGGAAGAAGTTCTCAGCCTCCCGGTTTTGGGATGATTGTATCAAGTATAACTGCACAGTGAGTGAGAGGGAAGGGGATGAACCATCCCTTCCCTTGTGACCCTCCCACCAGCCCCACCCAGGGACATCTGCCTTATGACTGAGCAGCCTGTCCTTCACTGAGGAGACTGAGGCCCGGAGAAGGAAAGGACCGCCCTTTGTGGGGAGGGACAGGACTCATGGGCCTAAGGGACTGGGAGGTGCGAAGTGACAGCGACTTCAGGGCCCCAGACTCAAGTCAAGTCCGCCCCCAGATTGTGCAGTACATCGGCGAACTGTGCCGCTACCTCCTGAACCAGCCGCCCCGGGAGGCAGAAAAGCAGCACCGGGTGCGCGTGGCGCTTGGCAACGGCCTCCGGCATTCCATCTGGAACGAATTTTCTGGCCGCTTCAACATTGCCCAGGTGGCTGAGTTCTATGGAGCTACTGAGTGCAACTGCAGCCTAGGCAACTTCGACAGCCAGGTGCGTCCAGGTTGGGGACGCGGATGGGCCATGGAGGGGCCGTGGAAGTCACCGGCTATAGAGGGGAGGGCAGACTTCCAGCGAGGGAGTGCAGGTCTCTCTCTCTCTCTCTCTCTCACACATACACACACACACACAATCCAGTTTGGGCCTGTGGTAGGAGAGCCCAGGCCAAAGTCTTGGCCTTTACAGGTGGGGGCCTGTGGCTTCAACAGCCGCATCCTGCCCTTCGTATACCCCATCCGCCTGGTACGTGTCAACGAGGACACCATGGAGCTGATCCGGGGGCCCGATGGTATCTGCCTTCCCTGCCAGCCAGGTCTGCCCCGGGGTTGGAATTGGGGATCAGAGGGGGTGGGGTTGGCCCGGGATGGGGGTAGGACGTGGGTGGGTAAGTAATTCTGTTCTGATCATTGGCTATCAGTCAGCTCTTCTCTTAGGGCGACAAGTCATTTACTTCTACATCCATCCATCCTGTCCTTCACCACCTCATCTTTCAGTCCATCCTGTCCTTCACCGCCCCGTCCATCATCATCACCAGTCCATTCATTCATGTTGAAGACCCTGGGTCCAGGCCACCTGGGATGATCTTAGGTCAGCCCCTTAGCTCTGTGTCCGAGTCCCCACATCTGTGGTGGGGCTGATGGCAGCACCACCTCATAGGGTGGCCCTGAACATGGGGCCTTTGAGCAGAGTCAGGAGCCCGGGAGTGCTGGCTCTGCCTAGACTGTCCTCATAGAGTGTGGCCACCCTTTCATTTATTTGTTCATCTTTCCATCAGCTCAGCTGACCGGGCATCTCTGAGTGCCTATTCGTCAGACTTGCCAAAGGAAGCTCCCTGCCCTAGGGAGTCTCCCAGGCTAGGGGGTGAAATGGGTGTTTCTGTGGGAAGCAGTGTGACCAGAAGTCAGATCAAGAATTAGGGTGCATTTGAGTGTTGGGGACACTGGTGGAAGAGGCCACCAGGGTAGGTCTGACCCTACCTTCCCTGCACCCAGGTGAGCCAGGCCAGCTGGTGGGCCGCATCATCCAACAGGACCCCATGCGGCGCTTCGACGGCTACCTCACGCAGGGTGCCAGCAAGAAGATCGCCAGGGATGTCTTCAGCAAGGGGGACCAGGCCTACCTCACCGGTGGGTGGGCTCCCCTCCCCAGCCTTTGGCAGCCTCATCAGAGCGGGGGGTGGGTGTAAAGAAACAAAAGAGCCTTCCCCACCTGCAGAGTGCACCTCCCCAGGACCACCCCCCGCCCCGGGCCCAGCGCCTACAGTCAGGCAGATTCTTGGGATCCAGCGAGGACTGCCTGGCCCGAGCCCTGCCTCACATAACCCCTCCCTAGGCGACGTGCTGGTGATGGACGAGCTGGGCTACCTGTACTTCCGAGACCGCACAGGTGACACATTCCGCTGGAAGGGCGAGAACGTGTCCACCACCGAGGTGGAGGGCATACTTAGCCGCCTGCTGGATATGACTGACGTGGCAGTGTATGGTGTCGAAGTGCCAGGTATCTGTGTGGGAGGTGCCAGTGTGGAATGTGCCCCCAGGGGCCACTGCCAACATCTCACTGTCCACTCTACCGCCTTCAGGAACCGAGGGCCGGGCCGGAATGGCAGCTGTGGCCAACCATGCGGGCAGCTGTGACCTCGAACACTTGGCACACCTCCTGGAGAAGGAGCTGCCTCTATATGCCCGCCCCATCTTCATACGCTTAGTCCCTGAGCTGCACAAAACAGGTCGGTCCCCCCCTGCTCCCCGCTCCACCTCCCAGGTTCCAGGCCTAGGCCCCTTCCTGGTTCCTTCTGGAGAGACCTGCGTGGCTCTCCCTCGACTCACCCGCAGCCTCGCCTGGTAGTTGGTAAACTGACCTCCCCGTGTACGAGTGAGCAGACCCAGCCTGCAGACAGAAGGTTCACCTGTTCATTAGTGGAGCAGATGTTGAGTACCTGCTGTGTGCCAGGCACTGTGCTAGGTCTTCGGGACATAGGTAACATTCTGACAGGACCTGTGCCTTCTTGGGGCTTCTGGAGCAGTAGGGGAGGCAGCCTTGGGATGGGGAGTTCCAAAGTGATGAATAGAATACAGATCAAACTGACAGAAAAGCAAATGAAAGGGCGTCAGATGACTGGGAAGCTTCCCTGAGGACATGTGGTTTAAGCTGAGACCTGGATGACAGGAGGACTTCATGGAGGTGGGAGGCATTTCGGGCTGTGGGAACAGTAAGTGTGAAGTCCCTGAGACAGGAAAGGACTTGGACACTAGAGGAGTGAAAGGAGGTCCCCAAAGCTGGAGCCAGGGAGAGGGGTGAGCAGTGGGAGGGAGTGGGAGGGAGGCCAGTGGGGACCAGAAGCCCAGAGCCCTGTGGGTTGGGTGGGGGGCAGTAGGAAGCCACAGAAGTATTTGAGCAGGGTAGTAATCTGGTCAGATTCGTGTCCTACAAAGTCCTCTGGCTGCTGCCTGGAAGTGGGAAGAAGGCTGCAGGCGGCCCTGCGGGATAAGTTAGCAGCTATGGCCGTCTTCCAGGGGAGAGGTGAGTGGTGAGTCCACCACCACATGGCAGGGCGGTGCCATCCTTGTCTGTTGGTCCACTGGTGGCTCTTAGGGGTTCCCTGGTGGGCAGGAAGTACAGATCCCCACCCTGCTCTCCTCAGTCTTTGCTGCCCTGTCCTAGGTTTCCCTACTGCTCAGCCTCAGGCCTCAACCGCCTGGCCACCTCCCACATGGTCACCGCATGGTCACTTGATGGAAGGCCTTCCCCAACTGATGTGGTTCCTGACAGAGAGTGGCCCCTGGGAGCACCTAAAACAGTAGGGAGGACCTGATGGGGACACTGGTGCTGGGCTCCTGACAGAGACTGCAGGCTCCCTGAGGACTGGAGGATAGCTATGACATCTCTGTCCAGGAGAGGCAGGGAAACTGTCAGGACGTGGCTTTCAAGAGAGGCTTTGCTGCAGGACAGACACCCCAAATGTACTTAATTAGGGCTTAAAACAGCCATTTGCTCACAATTCGTGGGTCCGCCCCTGAGGTTAAGTTAAACTGAGTGGTTCTTCTGTTGGCCTCGCCTGGGTCAAGGAGCTGCAGTCACTCAGAGACTCGGCCGAGGCTGGAGCTTCTAAGACGGCCTCTCTCGTCTGGTTCCGCTGCTTGGTTCTGCAGCACGACGCGACAGCTTTCTGCGATGGAAACGTTCTGTGTCTGCGCCATCTGACACAGCAGCTGCTGGCCCCGCGTAGCTATTGAGCACTTGAAATGGAGCTAGTATGACTGAGAAATTCAATTTTGTTTAATCAACTTAAATAGCCACTTATGGCCAGCAAGTACCCTATTGGACAATGCCAGTCTAGGGGGCCTTTCCTGGGGTGGTTCATTGCTGCTCCCTGTGGCCTCTCATCCTTGAGGCTAGACTGGTCCCGGAAACCCCAAGAGGGTGGAGGTGGAAGCTGCAAGGCCCCTTGAGGCCTAGACCACTCAGAACTCTCACAGCATTGCTTCTGCCATATTCCATTGGTCAGAGCAAGTCATAGGAATTTAGGTTGGGACTGAGGAAGACTCCAGCTCTTGCTGGGAGAACTGGCCAAGCCACATGGCAGAGGCGTGTGCCTACGAAGAGGGGAGGAATCTGTGGCCACTTTTGGCAGGCATAGCTGGATTCATACGCTAGCTCCACCACTTCCTAGCTGTGTGACTTTTGGTCCAGGGATGTGCGTCTCTGAGCATCAGTTTTCTCATCTGTATAGTGGGGCTAATACCACTGATTGATGCATAATTTATTTGTAACATTATTAAGAAAAAAACGGTGCTGCTGAAACTACTTCAGAGAGGTTAAAGTCTGAAAACGTGCATCTTAGAATCCTTAGAATACAGTTGAAAACACTGAGGTTGGTGTGCAGAGTAAATGCCACTGCAGCTGTACCTGGGAGGTGCTCAGATAAAGGGAGTCTCACAAAAGACCCAAATTCTGCTCCTCACTCTGCTGTCATTCAGTGTGTGGCCTTGGACAAGTAGCTTCCCTTCTTTGGGCCTCAGTTTCCCCATCTGCAAAAAGAGGTCCGGTAGTGTGGCCCCCAACGCTTTTGCCAGGCCTGTTCTGAGGAGCGGTACACAATGAAATTGATGGGGCACTTTGCAAACTGGAAGGGGCTCAGCCCTCCTCCTACATGTCCCCTTCCTCTGTCTCCGGTCCTCCTTGGCCCCTCCACTCTGGCGGATGGGTTCCCAGGAGCTTGGCTCCTGCCCAGCACCCTCCAACTCTTCTTCCCCCATCTTCCTGCTCCCCAGGGACCTTCAAGTTTCGGAAGACAGAGCTGCGGAAGGAGGGCTTTGACCCTGCGATTGTGAAAGACCCACTGTTCTACCTGAATGCCCAGAAGGGCCACTACATCGCGCTGGACCAAGGGGCCTACGACCGCATCCAGGCTGGCAAGGAGAAGCTGTGATTTGCCCTGAGGCCCTCTCGGGGCCAGTGGTTGCTGGTTCCAGAGCCCTAGCTCCTACCCAGAGGGGTCTTGGGCAGTGCCAGACCAAAGCAAGCAGGGCCCAGCACCTCAACCACGACGTGCTGTCCCCCCCTTCAGACTGCCACGTGACTCACTGCCGCTTCCTCCCTCCCCCAGCGGCTTTCTGTGAAAGCCTCATGACCATGTGTATCTTTGAGCCTAGACTGGGCCTCCAAGGTCCTGAGATTGACTAGGCCCCTCAGGATGACGTCCCGGGTCAGGTCAGGGGAGGTGGTAGGGCTGCCAAGCACTCCTCAGAGAGCAGGGAGTTTGTAAATGGGACCAGGGAAGAAGCCCCCAGACTCAGGAAGCCTGCAGAGTTGGCAGGGGCAGCAGAGGCCATTGATCCAGTGGCTGAAGAAGATCCTGGCCTGTACCTCCAGGAGGACAGAAGCACCCTGACCAGCAGGTGTCCTGGACTGAACACCCCTCTTCTCCCTAGGGCTGGCTGCCTGCCTGTCTCAGGCAGGTCCTTTCGGTTTTCATGGGTCTGTCTATGTCACCTTCATCTCAATCCTGGCCTAGTGCTAAAAGGAGGAGGGGTGGGGGCATTCAGGAGCCAATAAACTGCCTTGACTCCCCCAGCCTGTGCACGTGCTGCCTGAGCTCACTGCAGCCTGCTCAGGCCCCACCTTCTGCCCCTCTGGCCCATTCACTCACTTGGATTTAGGATGCCCTCAATACCCGAATCTGGCCAGGTGTTTAGCTTCAAAGTCTGAACTAGCTTTGTCACTTAACAAGCTTGTGGCCTTAGGCAGGTGACTCGGTCTTATTAATGAAAAGGAAATAATCAGAAGGATCCAGAGCTGAAGCAGCCGTTATGGAGAAAGGGCTGCTCAGAGCCCTTGAGGGAGAAAATTCTAATCCGGGTTAGGATTGCATCTCCAGGCTCCTGCTCACGCTGTTCTCTCTGCCTGGGGTGCATTACTCCAGGGTTCTGGGAGCTGTGTGGAGCCAGAGCTGGGAGGGGCAGGGTCCAGGAAAGTTTCCTGGAGCAGTCTCACCAGGGCTGTATGTATAGTCAGCAGTGCCAGTGGAGAGTCAGCTGTCCCCTAGGCCCCATCGCTGGAGTCACACCCACACTCACCACTGTCTGTCACATGGCCAAGATCACAGCAAATTGTTGGAGCTGGAATGAAACCCCAGCCCCGCGCCCTTCCCCATGCTCCACCCACCTCCTGGTGGAGAAGACAGAAAAGCCGGGGGAGTGGGGGAGCTTCCATTCCAGGCATGCCTGTGGAGCCGACTGTGGGCCACGCCCTAGGCCAGCAGCTGACAGTTTGAGTGGAGGGTGGCCAGACTAAGAAATCTGGGGTGCCTCCTAGGGGGTGACCTCTGAAAGGTAAAGGAGTCTGGTGCCTCTCTTGGGGGAAATGGGGGACAGAGCTAGATTTGGGCCCCTGGAGAGTGAGAGCGATGCTGAGCAGGGTTAGTGATGGCAGGTATGGCTAGTGTCCTGATGTGCAGCGTACTGATGTGACCAGCAGAGGGTGTGCAGGGCATGTAGAATCCCAGCTCTTCCCAGGGAAGTGAGGAGGGACCTGGGAGTCTCCTGCCTCAATCATGCCCTGGCCGGTACTCACTCAGCCCAGAGCACCCTGAGGTGAGTCTTTGAACGCCTTGGTCAGGCTTGGCTGATAACGCGGCCTTGAGTCTTTAACCCTCAGCAGGGCATGCTCTCCAATGGCAAGGAGCCCATGCCTGCCTCCAGGTTGAACAGTCACCAAGGGGGGTATGGGGTGGTTGATGAAATGCTCCAGCTTAGGAGTCAGGCAGCCCTGCGTTCAAATCCTTTTGCCAGCCTCAGCCTCAGTTTCCTGTATTTGAAGATCTAGGAATCCCTACATCGTAGTAGTTGTGCACGTGCAATGGGATGGTGCGTGGAAATCTCTTAGGGGGTCTGGTCCTGATTTCTACTCAGTATATGGTAGTTCAAAGGAGATAGAGTCAGGTGTTAAGGCTCCAGACAGACCTATATTTCCATGCAGGGGTGGGACTGGTGGGTCTCTGGTCATCCCGAACCAGAACCATGGCCTTGTGTGTCGTCTCCATGCACACGGGAAGCAGGTGCTCAATGCGTGCTTGTGAAGTTAACAATGGCTACTGTTTATTGGCCATTTCCTGACATTTATAAAGTGGTTCACAGTTTACAGAGCACCATGTAAGTTCATCTAAGAGCAGATTCAAAAAGCCTGTGTGTATGAGGTAGTGTAGAGGGTGAGGGGGCCCACAGTGAGCAAGACAGAGACTGGGCCCTGGATCTGCCCTCAGAGAGCCCACCGTAAGCGGCCAAGAAGAAAAGGGCTTGTCCTTACCTGCACCTAATCCAGCACCCAGGCAGGTGTGGGAGTGGAGTTGGGGAATCAAGTTTACTGGTCAGAAAGACTTTTCAAGGGAAAGCTAACCAAGAATTGGAAGGGAAGAGTGTCCCAGACAGAATAAGCAGCAAAATGTCACGGCCTGGAGGTGACGGGCTAGCGGGGCAGAGTCAGAAGTGCGCTGAGGCTGGAGGCATTGGGGTTGGGTAGAGTTGGGGCAAGATCTGAAGACTGAGTCCTTTGTGGGCATTTGGACTTAAACACCCCAGACGCTGGGAGCCGCCTAGGAGATCCTTAGACTTGCTAATGGCCACCACGTCAGGGGGCACTTCCTATGTGCCAGGCACGGTCCAAAGCACTTTAAGTGTATTATTTCATTAAGCCCATAAAACAAAGCAGCTGCTCTTTTGCTCCCCATTCCCCAGATGAGGAATGTGTGGCTCGGAGATGCGAAGTCTGTCCACAGAGCCAGTGAACGGCCGTGCTGGGATGCAGGCCCCTCCCCGGAGCCTCGGTGTTCCCATTGGCAACCTGCGCCAGGGGTCCTCCAGCGACCCCGGAGGTCCTACCGCCCTCGGGACAGGCAAGTGGCCACCGAGACCAGGGCTTGGCATATCACTTTCAATTCCTGAGAAGGTTAAATACCTCCGAGGGGCCCACTGAGGCGGTGGCGGCGAGGGAGGGGGCGACCCGGTGACTTTCAAAGGGGCCTGAATGCGTAGCCAGCCCCTCCCCCCTGCCACCCCCGAGGAGGGGGCCCTGCTTCCTCCCAGCCTAATGATATTCTGGGCTCAGCCCGGGTCTTTGGCGGCAGTTTAACCCGAGCCGGGGCGGATTTCTTTCTCACTGATCTCAGCTTGACACTCAATTAGCACAAGAATGGGAGGAGGAAGCCTGCGAGAGGCGCCTCCCAGCCTCCCGGGGCGGACGAGGGGAGCCGGCGGGAAGACAAAGGGCAGCGGGCAGGGGGGGGCACCCGCGCCCTGGCCTCCCCCTCCGACCCCACCATTGTCTCCCCAGCAGCTTCAGAGCTGCTGAAGGCCGGCGGCGGGCTGGCCGGCCTGCTGGAGGGAATAGGGGATGGGCCCCCAGTCCTCCTTCTGCGTGGATCCCAGAAGAAGGCACTTGGGTGAGCCTGGCCCATCGGGAGACAGGAGGGTCAGTGAGTAAGTAGGGCCAGGGATCCTGAAGGCACGACAACCTGGGGTGAGGTGTGACACTTAGGGGTCCATGAGCAAGCCACCGATTCTGAGCCTCAGTCTTCTCATTTGAAAAATGGGGATATTAATCTGTGCATGTAAAGCACCTGGCAGGTGCATTGAGGGCATTAATAAATACAGAATGAATGTTAACCTGTCATCGTTACTAATTAAAAGGTTGAATGGAGTAGGCTCCAGGTCAGGAAAAGGAAGGACTTTCTACGAATGAGAGCGAGGCATTCACAGAATGGGCTCATTAGTCCAGAAGTGAGCTCCCCGTCTCTGGGCGATACAAGGGAAAACTGGAGGCCCTCCTGCTTATTGAGCTGTGGGAGGGATTCCCACTCCTCTTCTGGGAGGGAGGGAATGCCTCTGGCTTTCCCTTGGGCCCTCTCCTTCCCCACCTCTAACTCCCACAATTCCTTTTGATTTAGGCTTAGAGGTGGCTTCCTCTGGGAAGCCTTCCCTGATCTCAGGGCTGGATTAGGGGCCTCCTCCGGCTTCCACAGGCCCCCATGTTCCCCCTTCATAACACTGATCTCACTGTGTGGTCCGTTTTGCCCTCTGTGTCTCCTAGATCAGCCCCAGGAGGGCAGTGACCCATTGGTTTTGTTCACCACTGTGTTCCCAGCACCAGCACTGGGCCTGCACTTCATAGGTGCTCAATAACTGTGTCAAATGGATAAAGCTCTTCGAATGCTCCCTAGCTCTCCTGTTCTAGTACAGAGAAGTGGCAGTTCCCAGGGTCAGAGCATATTGGGAACAGAGGCTCTAAGGCCTCTGAATGCCTTCTGGGAAGGTCCTTATCTAGGCAAAAGCCACTAAATGACTTTGAGTAGAAGAGTGATATGGGTTTACTTGTTCACTCATTCCTTTATTTTTCATTCAGCAAGCACCTACCAAACCCCTACCCTATATGGTACAAAGCTCATTACCACAAACTAAGGATCAAAGATGAAGCACTATATTGTTTCTGCCCTGGAGGAGCCTGGTCCAGTAGAAGAATTTTTTAACATATTTTTGCTGAAAAGACCTTAAGAGATCATTGAGTCCCAAACTTTTACAGTTTGGGGAAACTGAATTCCAGGGAGGGGAAGTGCCCTACCACACACCTTGCAATGGGAGGGCCTCTCCGTTTCCACAAGATTCCTTTGAGGACCAGGGCTGTCTCATTTGTCCTCATTTTGTCAGTGCCCTGAGATAGTGCCTCATACATTGCAGGAGGCTCGGGGCTGTCTATAGGTTGAACTGTACAATGAAGCCAAGGCCAGATAAGCAGCAGGTGCAGGTATCACGTGATGGGGTGGTAATGGAAGAATGTGGGGTTGTAACATCAGCTTAGAAGGCAGACAAATCCAAATATGGTGACTGGATGTAGGAGAGAAGTGAGCACAGTGTCTAAGGTTTCTTGCTTGGACGTTTAGTGGGTGGCCGTGTTGCAGGAAAATCAGATGGGCGAGAAACCAAGCACCACTGGGAGAGTTGGAGCACTCAGGTATTTTACACTGGCGGTTCCAGAAGAGCTAGGGCTCTGAAGATCTGGGCCCCGAGCTCAGGGGTAACCTTACTTCTGTAGGGCTTATCCGTGCAGTTACAGTTGATATGGTCATTCTCAGGTGGTTACAGAGCGCAGGAGTTGCTATGGGCTACACAGTTACAGAGCATGAGATTTTCAGACAGGACTCAGGCAACAAATCTGTTATTAGACAGAACAAGCAAAAGGGAGGGTGAGTCTTCACTTGATCTCGAGGTCACTCTGCCCTTTAGCCTATGTGGCAAGCATGTCTACAGAAGCTAAAAAGAGATGATTACAAGGTTAGCCATTTGAGTGGAAAATTCCTCTTCAGCAATAGTACATATGAGATGAGGAACACAGGTAAGAGCCCATTTTAGGGAAAGAGGCACTGTGCCAAGAACTCATCTAATCTTTATTATAACCCCACGAGGTGGATTTATTATCCTCATGTTATAGATGAGGAAACTGAGGCACAAAGATGGGAAGGGACTTGCCCAAACACAGTGAGGAAGTAGGAGAACATGAAGACAAAGCTGGCAGTCGAACTCAACCCATTTAACCATTACATCATTCTGCCCTTAACCACCAGGCTACACCACCAAACACTGCCAACGCTGAGTTCAATTTTGGAAGTTTGGTTGAGATACCCTGGGGCACCCACTTCACTCCATGTCTGCCTTTGGCTTTTGTAACAGGCTCCAGTGTTCTCCCTATCCTCTTCCTTGTTCCCCGCCAGACCACTCTCCACACTGCAGCCAGAAAGGACATTTTAAAACACAGTTCTAATAATGTCACCCCCTCCCAAGACCCTTCAAAGGCCTCCCATTGCTCTTAGAACAGAGATTGAAATTCTTACCTGGCTCACGAGGCATAACCTGGCCCCTGCCCACCTTTCTAGCTTCATCTCTTACCAGGCCCTCTGCTCCCCAATTTCTATCTACCTCTGTTGGTGATCCAGTATGTTCTCTCACCCGGAGCCTCTGCACCTTCTGCTCTCCACACTGGAACGCTCCCTAGAGGTTTTCCTCCCCTGGCATCTACCTAGTTAATTCTAGTCAGGCTTTAGAGTTCAGCTCAAGTCCGGACCAGTCCAGGCCAGTCCTCTTTCTTTTTAAAGTTCCGATAAGTTTAGATCATTCCTTTCCGTTTGAGAGTTTACGTTTATTAGTAAGACTGGCATGTTTATTTGATCGGGTTCGTTTCCCCCACTATAGTGTGAGCGCCCTACAGGCAGGAACCTCGCCCATCACCCCTGCATCCACAGCACCCAGTCAAGATGCCCGGCACGCGGAGGACGCGCCATAAAAATCTGTCGTATGAGTCAAATCCAAGTCGACAGCAAAGGAAGTGGCTGGATATTGAGTCGACGGCTCAGGAGAGAGATTTCTGGGCTGGAAATAAAGATCCGGGGGGGACGGGTGGTTGGGGTGAGGCGATCACTTATAATCCAAGCAGGAAAAGTAGACGAACTCGCCCAAACGGTGTGCGGTCCGAACAGAGATTTGTAACTAATCCAAGGTAAACAGTAACGTGACTCACGGCCACCGCGCAAAGATGACAGGGGCTCTCCTCAGCCTAGCTGTGCCTCGTGCAGATGGCCCACCCTGGCTGCCTGAGGCCGGTCCCTAAAAGGCAGACGGGGACCAACTCAAACGGCCCCATCAGCGCCGCTCACCTTCCCGCTTCCGCTCCGCTCCCAGTCGACCTCCAATAGCTGAGGAGGATGGCTCCCTGGGCACCGCCTCTTCCGGCCACGGGACCGGAAGTGGGGTGGGAGCGCCGGAAGTTAAGAGGAGTTCCTGTGAGTTCGGCTTCCTCAACATGGCAGCGCCCTTGTCAGTGGAGGTGGAGTTCGGGTGAGTCACAGAGTTGGGGTGCCGTGGGGGTGGATTGACATTGTCGGGCCCGGAACTCCCTTCCTTCGGCCTGGGGGTCTGTCACGACCGAATCTCTGAGGCTCCTGGCGCCTTCCGTGAATTATGCCATCCTCCTCGGGGGGTCTGAGGGGTTCGGTCTTCCCTGGCGACGAGGCCGTATGTCCGGGAATAGAGGCGCACACCCGGGTGTGGAGGTGCGCTTCGGGCCCTTCTCGATGCCCTGCGCCCAGCCGGACTCCAAAGGCGTGACGGTTAGCAGCGGCTTTCCTACCTTCTCTGCCAGTCCCGTCTTAGACCAGGCCCTTGAGTCTGGCATCTGAGCTCCTAGGACCGAGAAGGACCACTCTTTCCCTGATTCCTTTCTTTGGGCAGCAAGTTCCACGTACACGGTTCTTGAAGCCTTGTTTCACATGGGATGAGTGGCCAAGACGAGATTCCTTTCTTCTCTTTCCCAAGATGCGGGGAAACAGACCTGAAGCCCTTTTCGGACGTTTACTAAATGTGCAGAATGTTCACTGCAAATCTTGAGTCAGGTGGAGACAGGGGGATGAGTAAGATAGCACAGTGGAGGAGTCTAGCCCTGACAGTGCTCTGTGCCCAAGATGAAAAGTGCAGGAATTGGGGCACACGAATAGTGACTGAGGAAACGGATCAGGGAGGGTATCTCCTGAAGACACTATCTCCTACCTGCTGCAAACAAAAAGTTTGTCGCATAATTTTGGAATCGAGAGAAATTGTGGAGCTTAGAGAGAAAGCAAAGAAACTGAGACCCAAGAGGTGGGTGGTATAATTTCCAGTCACATGGAAAAGCTGGGACTAGGGGTGTGTGTGTGTGTGTGTCTGTCTGTCTGTCTGTCTGACTGACTGAAGATAACAAACCAAGGCTTATATGAAAGGAAAAGTCAGAAGTGAGAAACTAAATGCCTTTCCTTTTCTTCCATTGGATGCCCCCAGTTTCTTTCATGCTTTCCCTTCACTGGGTAGTCTATTCACCAGTCATTTATTGAGTGCCTACCATGTGCCAGGCAGTGAGCCAGACAGAGGATACAAAGATAAATAGAACTCTGTCCACGCTCTCCAGTGTTCAGGGTTCTGTCTCTAAGAAGAGAGTAGTCTCATGAATGTTAACTGCGTTTTAATTGCTGATATTGTCTGGCCCCTTGGATCCAATTAGAACCATACTGGGTTGGACTCCTGACTATTTTGCTTCACTGACTCTTGGCCCAGCCATGCCCCTCATAGCCTGGAGGATCTAGGAAGATCCCTGCTGCTTTGACAGGCCTCAACAGAGGTAAAAAGAGAGAAGCTGCAGACGGCCAATGTTAAGGTTTATCTACAGCCAACTGACCTTTCATTCTGACTGAGTCAGACATGGTATTTGTCCATCAGAAATGTCTCCTGCCTGACAGGTACTGAGCTGGCAGCAGTGGGGAAGTCATGTGAGGAAGATGTGGTCCTTGCCCTCCAAGGCTTATAGACTAGCATAATTATCTCTTTTCTGGCCTGACCATCTCTAACTTCAGCCTTCCTTACCCCCGAGAGCAGTAGTGAGCCTCAGCAAAGCAAGACAATGTTCCTGCACCCATTTACTCACCTGCTTGCACCTTTACCAGCAACCACAGTGTCCCATAAGAATCGCAAGTTTTCTGGAAGGAAGAGTGCCTAAGATGCATGCCAGACCAAGATTCCTTCTCTTTGTCCTTTTTTCAGTGCATGTTTTTTGCCTTTGGACTTTCATTTGCTATGTTTCTTAGCAGACTAGACTATCTTCACCCTGAACCTGAGCAGGTTTGCAAAAAAGCTGCCTTTCGTGTCATTCTCTCCTTTTTGTCCCTGAGTATCACCCCGATCCTTGAAGAGTCTGGGTAAGGACTTGACCACTTCTCCCTGAGCAGGTGTCCTCTCAGCCCCACCAGCTCTGATAGACTCTCCAGAAGACCTCTCACCCCTTCCTCCTTCTCAGTGACCAGTTCTGCCATTCTTTGTCTTGCCTCCTGAACTGGCCTTAGCAGAGCATTTTCTCAGGTCACATAGGATTCGAAATATGTAGTACAGATATATTTTGTGTCCCTGTGGTCCAGCTGTGTGATTCCCTCCTCTTTTTCCCTTTCTTCCTTCCTGAGTCTGGGAGGTATTGGCAAAGGGAGGGAATGCCATTGAGGTTAGAAAAGAAGTGGGAGAAATGGGCATTTTCACTCATGGCAAAATGAGTGCCTACTGTGTGCCAGGCCCTGTTTTAGGCAGAGCTTATATTCCAACAGGCAGAGAGGAAACAAACAAAAAATTTACAATATAAGATGAAAAGATAATATACTGGAAAAAGTGAAGGCAGTTTTGGGAATGTCTGTACCAGTCACTGATACGAAGAAACACTCCTGCCAAGATTTGGGGAGTGGAGGGAAGATGAGGTATCTTCAGATGTAATTCTTCAATTGACTTTGAAGAGCAAATCCTGTCAGATGTAAGAGCCTGGCCTCAGTTCTCTTCTGGGGCCAAAATAGGCCGCTTGCCTGTCTCCTTGAATCGCTCCAGAGTCTGAGCACCCACCTTCCTCCCCTCCAGATGTGCTGATAGCAGAAATGGCAGCCCCTCCCTTGGGGCTAGTGAACCCAGTGGTGACAAGTCACTCTCTGAGCCAGACTGGTTCTTCCTTCATCCATTTGTAAAGGGAAAAACAGCCTTGGCCTCTGAGCCTGGCACCACCAGGTTTGGCCATTCTTGGTTGTTTGCCTGGGTCCCAGTGCCTCCAGCTCCCACCCCTTTTCTCTGACCCCCAATTCCTGAGCCCCTTGCCTGTTGCCCTCCCCCACCCCAGCTGCTGCATGTGCCAACCCCCACCCAGGAGAGAACGAGGCTCTTGGAAGGGGATAAATGGAGGCTCTGTGCGGGCTTGCAGCTGAAATGGCCCTACGCACAGCCACAGATGGGCCTCCTCTCCCCCTCCACATTTCTGCATCAACAAAGCGTGACCTTGTTTGGATGACAGTCGCCCCATGTTTCCTCCATGATAGTGTTTGCCTTGCCTTTGCCTCCCAGTGGACTGTCTCAGGACATCTCTGTTCTCTGAAATTGGGAAAGAGTGGTAGGGTGGGAGGCATCGCATCCATCGAGTCTGTTAAGGCCTTCTCAGTTAAGATCCACGTGAAGTGTGAGACAGAGTCAGGAGACCCAGAGGGAGAAGCAGTGTGGGACACTGAAAGAGCCCTGGTGTCCACAGCATAAGCCCTGGCTTCCTGACTTGGCTCTGAGCATCTCTGCTGCCCCCAGCCTTCCCTTGGCCAGGTGCTGACACACAGAAGTGAACCAAACTCTGCCCTCAAGGGGCTTTCTGATCTTCGAGGAGTCTTGTTTTTTCTTCCAAGGCTGCTGGGGCTGAGCAGAAACCAGTTGGGTCAACAGCCATGCCACCCTGAACAAGCCCCAATCCCATCTGATCTCGGAAGCTAAACAGAGCCGGGCCTGGTTAGTACTTGGATGGGAGACCACCTAGGAAGACCAGGTGCTGTAGGCGTAAAAAAAATAAAAAATCAGAGATTGTAAGCTGACAAGATCCTTGCAATCTGTGAGGTCAACCAAGGGTTGCCTTGCCTAAAAATTAAAAAAAAATAAATAAATAAACCAGTTGGAATTCAAAGCCTAGTTCGGCCTCTGCCTACATGACCTTGGACAAATTACTTAACTGCTTTAGGCCTCTGCTTCTCCATCAGATGGAGTTAATACTGTGGCCTCCCTCCCTCTTTTCCTGGGATGCCCTGAGGATGAAATGAGATGAAGAACGATCTTGTAAATGGCCAAGTTATTGGTAAGCCTGGTGGAGTCTCTTACTCCAGCACTGTGGTGTGCCCACCAGGCCAGCAGTGGGTGGCACAAGCAAGAACAGTTCAAACTCTCACCCAGCCAGAGGAAACACCTCGACACATACAGGATCTCCAGCATGCCTCATGGTGGCATTTCATCATCTTTGTAAATGGAAAGACTGAGGCTTGAGAACATAGAGTCACATGCCCAAGGTCTGGGCATCAGGCCGAAGTGGACCCTGGTCCCCATCTCGAGGCTGACAGCTCCCAACCTGAACCTGTATGCTAGGCCAGCTCTTGAGAAAGCAGAGAAAACAAGAGTCTGAAAATTTAGGTACTTGATGCTTGATAAAAAATTACTGATGTCCTACTTTACCACATCAGGAAGTCACATTTGAGAATCAGTCACTGGTACCCACGGTGTTCCTGAACCTTGGGCTTCTCGTGCTAGCCCCCTCCTCAGTTTTCAGTTTCAGCTAGGTATTTGCCGGCGCTGACCTGGCTGTCTTTCTCTGGCCCTCCTTTGCAGAGGTGGCGCGGAGCTCCTGTTCGACGGAGTAAAGAAACATCAGGTCACCTTGCCTGGACAGGAAGAGCCCTGTGAGTATGGGTGGTCTGAGCCCCTCTCTCGGGTACACTGGGCAGGAGGTTGCAGGGGTCACTCAGCCCAGTTCATGTGGGAATGGGTTGGATTTCTCTGGCCAGGGGGAACGAGGAAGAGAGATCACCAGAGCACCCTTCCCCCATCCTCTCTGGGATCAGCTAGCTTTGTAGGAGGGAGATGGTGTACCCTAGTCCTGTATTCAGACACACTAGAATGAGAATCTCCTTAGAACCTTAGGCCAGTGACCTCCCCTCTCTGAGCCTTAGCGTTCTTGTCTGTGAAGTGGGCATGGTGATCTTTGTCTCTCAGAGTTGCTAGAAGGAGCATCTGTTGTTATTAGATGGCAGCAGAGCTGTTCTTGTGAGGGTGGGAACCTCCGTTGAGATGGGAGCAATGTGGGTGGGCTCACACTGCGGTAAGAGGGTTTAGATGAGAAGAATATTCACCCACAAAGGTTGGAGGAGGGCGTTTGGCCAAGGAGGACAGGGGACTCTCCATTTGTTCATTCGTATACTTGTTCCTCTTTCTTTAAAAAACATATTGAGTACTTCCTGTGTGGCAGACCACATACCAGGCACTGAGGTGACAACCATGAATGAGAGCTAATCCCTGCCTCAAACTGGAGGTCTTGAAGAGGTCCAGCTGAGTAATATCGTTGTGGCCTAGAGACGTGCTGGTGTCACAACTGGAGGTGCCCTGCAGCCCTGGCAGTGGATCCTAGCAAGATCTCGACACTCAGAACCCGGAGCCCATCTCACTGAGGGCTGAGACATGTTGGGGGGAAGAGAGGTTCAGTCATGAGGCAGGAGAGTGAGGTTCCTGAAGGTAGGCAGCAGAAAATGGTCAGTGAGGTCTGACAGGATTCTTCTGGATCTGGATATGTATCTGCCAGGAATCCAGTGGTTATTACCCAAATTCGCTGGCTGCCAATGCTGTCCCTGACCCTCCCTTGGGTTGGAGAGCAGTGGCACAGGGAAGGTCTGTGTACCACATGCAGAGACTGGGGGACACTCACCAGGGAACAGGGCACTGTCCCCTTTGAGCTGTCGGTTGGCATGAGGCTGGGGTTAAATGTCAGGATTGTGGGGCTGTGTATGTCCCTGGTGGGAGAAGACCAGGGGTGATAAAGGTGACCATTTCTTAGTTTGACAGATGGCCACACAGTCTTGGGAGAGAACAAGGGGCCCTTAGAAGAAGGCTCTCAAAGAGTCAAAGCCTCTCAAAGACCTAGCCAGGAAGTTATTAAAATATCACAAGTTATGATTTCCTTCCCCCTGCGTTTGCTCGGCATAAATGTCTCCAAGTTTAATACTTCCAACCCCTTTCATTCATTCATTGCTGAATGTGGGCGCATACTTTTGAGGGGCTCCTTTGTGCTGGGCATGGTATTAGTTGCTGAGTATTCGGTGGTGAACAAAACAGATAATAGTTCTTGCCCTCACGGAGCTTACAGTGTCATGGAAGCACAGCTAGGCAACAAATAAGTTAACACGTGCCTGTAAAATAAATTTAAAAAAATTTTTTTTAATTAAAAAAATATCACGTGCATGTATAATTATAGCTGTACAAGTGGTGTTGGCTAGCATGAGAACAGAAGGGTGTTTTGAATGAGACACCAGGTGGTAAGGGACGGCTTCTTTAAAGAGGTGGCTTGAAGGCTAAGGCCAGAACAATGAGAAGGAGCCGGCCTGATAAATTGGAGGGAGCGTGGAGGTGCATGGGGCCTGTTCCAAGCCAAGGGGATCGTTCCTGCGAAGGCCCAGGGTAAGAGGCCTTAGGGTGGCCGAGGAACTAAAGGAAGGCCAGTGTCCTAAAGGGCACAGACTCAGCGTGGTAGGCAAAGCCCCAACTGGTTGTCCAAATATTGTCACCAATTCCTAGATAGTAGCTATCGCTTTTATTCCCATTTTAAAAAGTGGAAACCCAGACTCAGAGATGTCAAGGGATTTATTCCAAGTCATACAGTTATTTAAATGGCAGAGCTGGGATTCAGAACCAGATTTCAGGTTTTTCAGAGTCCTTGCGTGCCCCTACTAACTCATCTTCTTTTATCCCAAGAGGCTCCCTGAATCACATAACATGTCACATCTGCAACGTACTTTCTGTTTCTATACTTTTATGTATTTATATCTGTACATTCAACAGCTATTTATTTTGATTTTCGTAGTCACCCCAGTAGATATTACCTATCATCAAGGAAACCAAACTTGAGAGAAAGAGAAAGGGGGTGACCTATCCAGAGTTGTTCAAGTTGGGGAGTCTGAGCTAAGACCCAGGGTTTTGATCCCTCATTCTCCACCTGTTGCTAATAGGCCAGGTGGGGGCCTATCTGTCCTCTGCTCTCTGGGATGAAAGGGAAGGAAGCAGGGGAGAGAAGCTGAAACGGCCCCTTTTCCCAGTCTTTGGGGCATTGGCTCTGACACTCTACCTCTGGTTCCCATTTTTGCCCTGCTGTGCCCAGAGGCTTGGGTCATATCGCAGTCGCGAGCTGGTTGGCAGCTGCCAGGCCTTACCCTGGCACACGGGAGCCCAGCAGTTGCCACTGAGAAAGTCTTACTCTTCGCCCAAGCCTGTGCCCAGATCTGTTGTCTGGCAGCCTTCCCAGTGCAGGGGCTGCCACTTGGCCCAGCAGGTCTTGGAGACTCCAGCAGAGGAAATAGCAGCCATAAGATTATAGACTGTGACAAGTCGCCCAAACAAGGGGACTCCAGGGCTCTGGGTCCTGGGCCAGGGGAGAGCGTCCAACCCAGCCAACTTGAGAGAAGAGGATGGGCAAGGCCAAAGGGGAGAGGAGCCCTGGCGCAGCGCCGCTTACCTCCGCGAGCCTCTGTTTTCCCGTCTGTAAAACGGGAGGTTGGGCTAGATTTCCTCTTCACTGAGCAGGTTATCCATCTGACATGTACAGTTCGGAAATGTTGCTTCCAGAGCTAAGTTTACAATTCTGGGAGAGAGGGCATGCTGATCAGGGGGAATTTGTACATGCAAGGGGGACCTCTTAATAGCTGTGTCCCTGGAGTGGGCCAGCTCCTCGATTGGCTGTGGTTGGTAGGCACCCACCAGCTTTGCGTCTTGTTGTCCCCGGGGGCTGGCTTTTATGTTTCAAGGATTCCTTCAATTCAAGGCTTGCAGGCCGTGGTTGGTCAGTGGCCTAGAGCAAATCCAAACAGTCGGGGGACAGACAGTCCCAGCCAGGGCTTTACCTGCCCTGGCCCCCAGCAGGAGCCGTGTCTGCCTCACCTTTCCCTGCCCGCTTCCTCCGCCCTGCCATTGTATTAAAGGGAGGCTGAGGCGCTGGCTCCCAGCGCTTTAAACTGCTTAGCATGCATTTCACAGCCTCCCTGGGGCCAGCTGTTCCTTTCTCTGCTCCGGGGCCTGTTTGCTGATCCCGTCCCCACTGCCCTCCTCTCCCCCCACCCCTCCCAGTGCCTGTGCAAAATTGCTTTTGAAAAGATCCACTTTCTGCTTAATTAAACAATGAGGAGCGTCCCTTCGCACATCTGTAAACCTCCTTCTGAGGCCAGTTTAGCCCACAAACTGCTCCATTCTTACGCCCATTCACTTGTAAATGGACCCTCTGATGTTCCCTCTACCCTCTCCTCTCTTTTACTCCCCCCTCCCCAGCTCTTTCTTCTCCCTTTTCAGCGAAGGCCTGGGGTGGGCTCCCAGAGGAGCCTCGTCTTGGAGCCTGGTGGACTTGGTGTGGCCACGAGTGGTTTAACCTATGGAAGAAGAGACTCGGGGGATCTGTCTCTCCCAAATCTGCTGGGCGGGCATGGGGAAGAGGGAACACATTTGTTGGTGTAGTCCCCATGGACCAACCAGGCTCAGTGGGAGTGACAGGAAGACAGATTTCTGGTTGGGAGAAAAGCTCTCCCAGGAGCGGTCAGAGAGAGGCTGCGTGAAGGGCTATTGCAGCTGGGACTCCATATCAGATAAGACCTTGAGATTGTTCTCTTTCAGCCTGAGAAGCTTGGATTGACACAGTTGGGGGGCCCTGCCACAGTGGGTGGTCATTGTCCACAAACAAAGACAGCCCACTGGGGAGAGGGATTCTGGCAGGAGCCTTCTAGGCGCTCTCCAAGGGGCATGCATGGTGCCCGTTGTCAGCAACCTTCAGAAGAAGGTTCTGGTAGCCCAGAGGATAAAGAATCCTGTCATGGGACAAGTGTTTGTCCTGTGTGTTTAACGCTGCACTGGTTCTACCGCTGCCCTTATGTCCAAATCTTCAGCAGTCTTTGGAGTTTGGATTATTATCCCCATTTGTCAGATGATGACATGGAGACTTAGAGAGGTGAAGTGACCTACCCGAGGCCACCTGGCATGCAGTTTCCAGCTCCAGAATCCAAACTTAACCACTCTGCCACTGGCAGCAGCTCCATCACTTGCTCTTCCCCACTTGCCCTGGAAGCCTTTTATTAGGGTGCCCCTGTCACTCTTCTGGGGCTATGTGCCCAGGGCAGTCTGGCCTCCAGTACCCAAGGCCTCAGAATGTGATTTCTTCCACCTAGGTTGTCCTGGAGCATCTTAGGCATTCGAACGTAGAAAATGGAGGGGAGGCCCCATCACCACTCTTCTAATTCCTTCATTTTCTCATTTTCTCTCTGACTTGTGATGGAAAGGTAGTGAATCCCACAGGAAACCTCCCAGCACTGTCCGATTAAAGGTTGACTGGCTGTAACTCACCCTCCAGAGCAGTACAAGCATATCCCAGGGTGCCAGGCCCCTGGGCAAAGTGCATGGAAGCTCAAGAGAGGGTACGGGATACGGGTTCTTCTGAATCGCAGAAGAATCACAGCACAGTGCCAGGAGTTTCATGTGAGTCATCTCCTTCGATCCCCACAACAGCTCTATGAGGCATTCTTACTATCCCCATTTGGCAAAGAAGGAAGCTGAGGCTCATGGAATTCCTATCCCAGGGCATGTAACTAGGAGGCGATGGAATTGAACTCAGAATCAGGAGTCCCTGTTTTCAGCCTGCCTTCTCTCTCCAGTTGTCCACATGTTCGGCAAACATCTGAGGGCAGGGTCAGGGTGCTGTGTGGAAGGTTCTGTGCTGTGTTCCGTGGCTTGTGCCAGGTCCAAAGAACATACTCTAGTAATGGTGACTCCACTCACTCGAGCTGGATCTTGATACGTGTACCACGGCAGAGAAACATAGAGCACGGGCCAGGGCAGTATGGGTTCTGCGCCCTCGGATCACACACTCGGTAAATACCCCTGGGTTGCACAAGGAGGCAGAGGCCTCTGCCAGAGCAGGCCCCTTCTCCAGGCCCACACATGCCCTGTAGGATCTGGTCCCTAGCCATCTACTTCTTGGGCTCATCTGGTGATGACCTTCTTGCCTTCTCTGTTCTGTTGTTACCTTGAACCTGCCAGTTCCTTCTTGCCACAGGTCTTCCCACGTGTTCTTCCTTCTGCCTGGAATGTTCTCCCATCCCACCCATTCATCCTTCAGGTCTCAGCTTTTCCTGATCCTACACAAAGGAGATAGCATTTATCACAACTAATAAGTAATGTCTGGCTCCCCTGCTGGGCTGTTAATGCCATGAGGGTAGGCTCTATGTCCATCTTGCTCACCACCATCTCCCTAGCACCTGCTTGTAGTAGTTACTCAGTAAATATTTACCATACAAATGATTACGTGGGATCCCAGGAGGGAAGCCACCCTCAGTCACAGTGGAAAGGCAGTAGGACACAGAGGGGGCAGGTGAAAGTGAGATTCCCGAGAGCCTTCCCCAAGCCACCAGCCCCTGACTCTGCTTAACCCTTCCTCCTCCCTGGCAACTTTGGAAGCAGGCCATCTGGCTTGGAGGCCATTTGCATATTGTCTGGGCCTCAGCAAGCCTGGCAAGATGTCCCTGGGGGTGTGTTTCAGGCCAGGCCGAGTGGCCCTTGCAGCCTGCGAAGGGAGCCTTGAGTTCCATCTCTCCCCACCGCCAAATCCAGGCATAGGGGAACAATACAGATGATGATGCAGTGGCCTCACCATGGTAACAGGCTATCAAGAATGTGGGTAGGCCTGGGGGGCCCAAAGGAGGGAGGGAATGACCTCAGCAGAGAGGAGCATCATGATAAATGAGCCAGCACCGGCAGCAGACTCACCCCCAGCCCACCCCTCTGGGACTCCATGATGGTACCACCACTTGGATGACCCTGACGTGACCACTAGCCACCCCCCCACACACAGCCTATCCTATCTAGAGTGGAATAGCAGTCCCCTCATTTTCTCCAACTGGGTCTGGTTCTGTATAGGCTGGCTAGGGCTGTAGAGGTGCAGCTGGTGGCCTTTAGGCCAGGCACTGCCCGGTCCCTGTCAGTGTCTCCACACACACAGGCAGAACCCTGTCTGCCAGGGCTGGCTGATGGATGTGTCAGACCCCGGCGGCTCTATCGAGCGGCCAGAAGATGTATGAGCTGGCGGCCCACCAGACAGTGCCAAGATGGAGGCCAAGGAGAAACCTCTGAAACCCAGGCCTCAGAGGAGGACCCCAGCCAGGAGTCCACGTGGACTGCAGCTAGCTAGAGGCGACACTCCCACCCCCTGCCCACTCCAGGGACCCTGAGAAATCCGGTCTGCTATTTAAAAGTAGGAATGTAAATTGAAAGGTGGCAGTCTCCGTCCACGGACACTTTGCCCATAGCCCTATGCTCTGCTGGCACACGACCCAGGGAAGTTGGCATGGGGCAGAGCGAACGAGCCTATTCAGCCTGGCTTTCCGGGAGGGTGGTATACAGGCCAGTGAGAGGGCCTTAAAAACGCTGCCCAAGGCTGGTACTGTGTGTACGACACGCTGCTGGACCTAGACTCAGTCCCCAACCAGCCTTCCTATCACCTACATGCCAGGACTGACTAGGCAGAGAACAAGGCCCCACCTGGGCCTTCTCCAGCCTAGCCCTTGAGCTTTGCCTCAGGCATGAGTCCAGGACAGCAGATCCTTCTGAGACATTGACTTGGGAGGGGGTGGCTAGCCCCAGGCCCCTACTGGCTTTTCAGAGACTAGTTGTCTCTCCAGAGCCTTCAGTCCTCAGATCATTGCAGGGGGAAGGGAACTCGGTCAGCCTCAGCCGTCTGTTTGAGGAGTGGGTAGTTGAGAGCTATAGCCTTTGAGGAGGTTATAGAGCCAGGTTTCCATGTGTTATCGCCTGGGATCCTGTTCCTAGGAAGGAGAAGTAACCCTAGGGACAGGTGACTCAGCCTCCACTTGATGCACAAAGAGCTTGGTGGCTGTCCCCGAACCGCAAAGCAACAGATCTCAGAGTCCAGCTGAGCAGGAGAAGCCCTTCAACCCTGGACCTCTTGCCTCTTCAGGGTGGCTGCCCCCAGCTCCGGGGGCTCTGTGGAGGGGGCAGTGATTTGTCAGTGTCTCTGGCTGGTGAAGGATCCTTCTCTCCTTCTGCTGGAGGAAATTAACTGATGTTATCAGCTCAGCAATTGTTTTTCTCCCCTGACAAAGGAAATATATGCAGACCCCTCTAAGAGCAAAGCAGAATCCTCTCCATCGGGACTGGCTAGAGAGATAAAAGTGGAGGGAGCTGTTCACGGCCCCCTCCAAAGCCGATCTGTGGCAGTGTCAGACTGTCTTCCAGGGCTTGTGGGGGTCTGTCTCTCAGTCCTTTCAGATGTGACTTCCTCCTGCCGTCTGCCTTGAGCCCCTATTGCCTCTTTAAGCCTTCAGCAGTGCTAGGTGCCACTTTTCTCTGAAGACCTCTGGCAGGTCACTGGCCTCTGTTGACCTATTTTCTCACCTTGGACATGCATAAGTTCAGGGCACATGGCAGTCTGATCTGAAGGAGGCCCTCCAGGCCCCATGTTCACCTCCTTCTGGTCCAAGTGAGGCTCTAGGAGGTCAGGAGTCATCTGGGTTTGACAGTAGTTTGATCTCTACCTTCCTCTCCAGGGGACATCCGGAACCTCCTTGTCTGGATCACGAAGAATTTGCTGAAAGAGCGGCCCGAGCTCTTCATCCAGGGAGATAGCGTGTGAGTCCCTTTTCTCCCTCCCCAGAGGAGGGTGGCCAGAGGGAAGGAGATTTGGGCCCCTGGCCTTGCATTCAGCCACCACCTTCTCCATGTCCTGTTGTCCCTGTTATATTGCCCCCTTACCCTCTGAGGAAAGAGCTTTTGTCTGGTTTTCTTGTAACCGTCTGGATTGTTGGGAATCTTTTAAAAGCCCAGGCAAGAAGACTGGTAAAGTCCTCAAAAAACTTGGATTCCTCCTTTTGTTTGCCACAGACTTGCTGTAGAACTTTAGGCAAGTTACTTCCTTCTCTGGGTCTCAGCTACACTCTCTGCACAGAAAGTACGAAGGAAATAATGCTGCTTGGGTCCCTTCAGTCCCTTGACAGTCTTGGATGTGTTAACCCATAGAACTTTCTGCCATGATGGAAATGTTCTTTATCTGTTTTGTCCAATGTGGTGGCTGCTAGACACATAAGGCTGGAGAGCCTTGGACATGTGGCCAGTGTGAATGAGGAACTGAATGTTCAGTTTTATTTGATTGTAATTTAAGTTTGAATATGGCTAGTAGATACCATATTGAACAGCACCGGTCAAGGTCCCAGGGTGTTACTGTGTGCACGTGCGTACACGCACTCAAATTCGTGCTCACTGGGGACACCCACCCGCACCCCAGCCCAAAACTTCTGTACCTGTCCCAGGCCCGGCTTAGCCTCCTAGGCAAGGAGCCAGGTCCCATGTGCCAAGAAGTCACTTCTACAACAAACAGTAATGTGTAAAAGTGGCGGGCAGGGCATTTGTGGGACTCGTTCATCGGCCTTGAAGCAGAGGTCACCATCTGGTCCTGAGGGCTAAGGCTGCCATCCAGCCCCTGGCTCAGGTCATGGTCTGGTAGTCATGGAGGCCACCGCAAGGACAGCAATGCTTCTTGGGCCACTGCCAGCAGGAGCCGGGCTAAGGTCCCTGTGCATACATCGGCCTGCTCTGATTTACATCAGTAGCACTGCTCTTGGGCATCCAGGTGCCCTGAGCCTGGGCAGCCTGACTTGGAGTTGCTGAGACAACCCCCTCTCCAGACAGGCCTGCAGGAAGCCTAGGAGAGTGAGGTTGGAACCCTGGAAAAATATGCGGCTGCCAGTGGTTATCGCCACCAACCCTGGCGAGCAAGCACCGCACACACATCGTCCATTTCATCCTGGCACAGGCCTTGTGGGAAAGGCACTGTCATTTACCCCGTTTTCAGTTGAGGAAACTGATGCTCTGAGAAACAAAATGACCTGCCCATAGTCTAGGAGGTGATGCTGGAATTTATACCCGTTTTCCATCTGGCCCCTAGACCATGACTATCTGATCTGGTTTCCTTTAGACTCAGACTGTTACCTCTGCTTCCTGGAAGGTCTTTAACCAGAACCTCAAATGCCCAAGTCTCTCCACCCCTGCTGCTGACTGCCCTTCCCTCCCTGCTACTCACCACCATCTTTCCCGCAGGCGGCCAGGAATTCTTGTGCTGATTAACGACTCCGACTGGGAACTGCTGGTCAGTGCCTCTGGGGATATCCCTCCCCCAGCCCCTCCCCTCACTGCTTTAGTAGCAAAGCCTTGGGCCTTTTATCAGGCCCAAAGAGGGGGACTAGGTAATCCTCTGTCCTACTCTAGCCCCCAGATTGAGTCTCTTCAAGTCTCCCACCGCAAGTGAGGAAGGAAAGGATGGGTGGGGGAGGTGGTGCGCTCTCCTATCCTGGACGTTTGCAAATGAAAGTATAGGGAACCCGGTTTTCTGGTAGATTCTGTCTTTCTCAAAGCAGCCTGACCTTCACCCCTCACCCCCCACCCCTCCCAACACCTGGGGGCAAACTGGAAAAGTGGCCCTCCAAGTCTCCTCATTTTTCTCCTGGACCAGGGCGAGCTGGACTACCAGCTTCAGGACCAGGACAGCGTCCTCTTCATCTCCACCCTGCACGGCGGCTAAGGGGCCCTCTCTGTGCCTGGGCGCCCTTGCGGGGCAGAGAAGAAAACAATCAGACATCCCCTTGGGCCCTTCTTCCAGGTCTCCCTGTCCCCCTTGTCTGCTTTCTTCCATGCTCTGTCCCCTGAGCTCCCTCCAGGCAGGGAAAAGAGGCCAGGTGCTAAAAATGAGCCTTTCTCAGACACGTGGGCAGGGGAAGCAGGCGGGCCGGCAGGCAGGCGCCTGAGCCCGGTGTACCCTCTACCAGCAGCTGAGGTGGGGGAGGGTGCCCCTTTGGTTTGTCAGTAGTGGAGGAGGGCTCTGCAGCCAGGTGACCCAGCTGCCTTCCACTCCTGTGTCTCAGTCTAAATGCTGAGTGACCACTGACAAGGCACTCCAGCTCTGGGTCAGTGTCTTCATGGGGAAGATGAATGGTCCCGAATGGCTGACAGGAGGCCCCTCCCTTTTCAAACATTGGATGAGTTTCGCCTCAGTTTCCCCATCTGGACAGCAGAGAGCTCTGCCTGTCCCCCACCGATGTCATTATGGAACCCCAGCTGGGGTCCCCTATTCAGTGCTGACCCCCTCCCCCCCACCCAGCAGCTGCTCTTCCAACCACACTCCTCCTTCTGCTCCCCCCCATCCCCAGCCCTTGACCCTGGCTGGCCTTCCCCCCCACAGGCCACCAGATGGGCTCCTGAGACCCTCCCCCAGCTAAAGCCTGACTGCAGCTCTTTCTAGAGAGAAGGAGACAGTAAGCTTAACCTTGGACTGGCGAATAGAGGCCTGGGAGGGCCAGTGTGCCTCAGTTTCCTCCTCAACAACAACTGAATATAGTATCTGAAAGCTGGTGATACTTGATGGCACAGATGTAGACTTTTATCTTCCCACCTTCTGCAGGAAGCAGGATCAGGGCAGGTGGCGCTTGGTAGGCAGGATGGTTCACCCCCCCTCCCCATACCTTCTGGAAGTCTTGGGGCTTCAGTGTCTCCCACAGCTGGCCTTGGGCAAATAAAAGACTAGGTTGTTTACTAGTCTTGTCTGGAGTTTTATCCTTAGAAACCAGTGACACTCCACATCCTCTCGGCATGGTCTCTGGTCCAACCTCTCTTCCCTCTTGTCTAGGGCTTTTAGAGCTGCCCTTCACCCAAAAATGGAACGGGGTTGAAACCCAGACCATCCATCCTGTCTTGGAGAAGGGGTGATCTGATAAGGCCACCTGGAGAAGAGGGTGGCAGAGCCAGTCTGTCCTGACCCATCCATGGCCAGGCTTTGTCTCACTAGCTGCAGCCAACAGCCCCAGAACCCAGAACGGGGTGGCACAGATAAGACTGCTGAGCCCCTCCTTCTCATGAGCTGGAGAAAAGCTTTGTTTGCTGGAGGGATAGCTCAAAAAAAAAAAAAAAAAAAAAAAAGAATTAGGGCATTTAATATCATCCTGCCCAAAACGTTTTTCATTAAATATCAGTAATTTAAGGTGGAATTTCTCTCACTTTGTTGGGATGAAGGTGGCAAATGGTTGTCCCAGCAGTGTGTGGGAGATGTGTGTGTAATATCACTCTTGAGGTGTAGAGCACCCACAACACACTAGCTGGTAAGCTTCTCTCCAGCTCTCTCTGGGTATATGTGTGGGTGGGGCCTGCCATGTTGGGGTTACAAATTAAGGCCAGTGTTGGGGTCCAAGTGCTGTCTAGGGAGGCTGTATGACCATCCCACATTGGGTGCTGAGGTCAAGGTCTCCATGTTAGTGCCAAGGGACTTGAAATGGCCCCCTACAACCTCACATTGGAAGCTTGGCCTGTCCCTTGATCCCTGTAACCTGCAGGTCCCTCCCTGCCTCCAGCCCTACTGGAGTGGACTGTTGTCCCACCAAGGTTCCAAGTCCTAAAGACTGGGCCTGAGGATTTTTTTCCCACCCACGCTGGGGCAACGGGTTGATGCGGAATATCCGTTCCACCTCTGCACCCCAGTTAACGCAGAGCAGTAGGGCAGGAGGATGTGCTGGGAAAACCAGGTTCTCTGAGGCGTGAGGAGATGCCAGTGCCAAGGCAGAAATTGTCCAGGGCCAGGGGCCACAGCATTATAGGTTATTTTCAGCCCAGAGTCCTTAAAGGGGTCAGAGACAGGTGACCTAGGCTCAGCCCCAGCAATGCCCATCTGCTGCCGCCCCCAGGCAACTCCTCACCCCCGCTCGTGAGGAAATAAACGAATAAATCAACCCCACTATATCCGAAGATTTGTCTTTAATGAAAAGGATTCGTTTGCCCAAGTTCGGGTTCCAGAGCGGAGGCGGTTTGCCCGGCCGGAGCGCACGATCCCCCACGCTTCTCGGAGCTGCGACTCCGGCGGCGGCTGCGGGGGCTCGGCCCGGCCGCTCCTCTGGAGGGGCTGGCGGGAGGGGTCGGTTTATTGGGGATTCCAGGGTCGGTTAGGCTCTTTTCGTTTGAGGGTATTGGTGGGGGACAGGGGAGAGCCAATTCAAAACGAGGCGGCGGGCGCATCCCGCCGGCATCTTTCGCCCCCGACTTCCTGCGGCTCGGCCCGAGGGCGGGCGCCCGGGACCGCGTTCGGCCCCGCCGCCGGGCTCCGGCTTCGCTCCGGCCGAGATTCGGAAAAAAGGGAGACCAACGCGATCGCCTGGCGGACCCCTCCAGCAGGACCGGTCACCGCAGAGGAGGAGGAAGAGGAGGACGGCGGCGGCGGCGCGGAGGAGGAGGATGGCGGCTGGCGGCGGGGACCCGGGTCCCGCCGCTGCGCGCCCGGCCCAGCCGGGGCGATCCCGGTGCCGGGGGCTCCCGGCCGCCGCCCGCCCGAGGGGACCCGCCCGCCCCTGTCGCGCCCGGAGCCCAGCCACAGATGTCCAGCCACAATTCTCGGTTGGCCGCAGACTCGTACAAGAATTGCGTTTGGACAATCAGTGGCGAAGCCCCTGAGTTCACGGCCCCGGCCTCCGGGTTCCGGTTCGGTTGGTTCTTCAAAGCGCCGGGCCGGGAGGTGTCCGTCCGGAGCCACGGCGCGTCCGGCTACCTCGCAGGCGCTCGCGGTGGCCGCCCATCCCGCGGTAAGGTGCGCGCGCGAGCACGCGGGGCCCGGCCGGGTGTCGGGGTCCCCATCGCCCCCGGCGTGCGGCTCCTTCGATCGCGGCCCCGGGCCCCTAGAGGGGCCCGTGCTGGGTCACTTCGCCGCCCCAGGTCCGGGGGGAATCGCCTCGGGCCCGGGGAACCCCAACTCCCCGCTCCCCGCCCCCAGCCTGGGCTCCCCGGCTTGGCCGGGATTCCGGAAAGCAGGGGCCCGAGGCCGGGTGGCGTTTCCGAGCCCGGGTCCGGGCTGCTGGACTCGGGGGTCCCCCGCCCCCGCCGTCCCCAGCACGCACCGGCTCGGGCGCTCTCTGCTCCCCTGCGGCTGAGTCGCGGCCAGGGCGCCGGGTGGCGGTGGCCCGGGCGGACGGGAGCGGCGGAATGCGCCGCCGGGTCACCTGCCGCGCCCGGGGGGCCGGGCCGGGAGCCCGCGGGCCGGCGAGGCGCAGGGCTGAGCCCGAGCGGGCGCCTCTGGCGGCTCGGGGCCGGGGCGGGCTTTTAGTGGGCCGCTCCAACAATACGGGCCTGGCGCGGAGAAAGGGGCTCGGCTGCAATTGGTACTGGATTTGAATAACGCCACGGGGCCATCAATGGTCATTGTGTCGGCTGGTAATGAATCTCCGCTGTCTCTCGGGCTGGCCAGGCAGCTGCAACCTGCGCTCAGGCAGCTCTTAAAGACATAGCGTGCCCCTCCCCGGGGGCGCCCCCCCCTGCACCGGCCAGACCCCTTACCCTCCCACTCCTACCCTGTGTCCTAGGCTCCGGGTGCCCCGCCTGCTCCCTCCGCTGAACCCTTGGCCCACGGCCCCCTCCTTCCTCCTGGACCAGGCACCCGCATCTCGGCTCTGCACTCCCATGGACCTGACTCAGGCCCCTGGCCTTGGCTGCGCTCCCCTAGAGTGCCCAGGGGACTCCAGAGTCTTTCGAGGCCCAACCCTGGCCTCCTGTCTGCATCTAAACTGAGGCCTCTGGAGCCCACCTTCCTGAAGCTCCTGCCCCAGGGGCTTCTAGCTGGAAGGTGAGGAGGAACAGTCTGGAGGTCAGAGGGTCACCCCCTTAAAAGGCTCTGCTGAAGCATAAGAGGGGATGTAGCCCTGAGCCCCAGGCTGAAGATGCCATCTCCAGTGACCACACCCCCACTGGGGATCTGCAGACTGAGGTACCAAGAGCAAGGGCTTGATTCCCAGGATGCTTCCAGCAGGGTCCTGGACACCTCAGGTCTAGCAAAGTGTGTAAGGGAGGAGGGGTGGAGGAGAGGGATGTGGAATGAGGGTAAGGCTGTCTTGTCTCTTCCACTGGACAGCTCACCGGTCCAGGAGGGCAGAGGCTCTGTCCAGCTCCAAGGCGCCCCCCACCCTCACCCTTGCCAGGTCTGGTGCAGAGAATGTTCTGTCTACTGGGGGATCCATACCCTATTTCTCTCCCACAGAGCTCAGCTTAGCTTTCCCAGCGAATCTCATACCCTGGTGATAAGCATGTGGCCATTCTTCCCATGCCTCCTGTCCTCCATGCACCACAGGGTTCCCCAGGCCCCTAAAGCACCCCTTGCCCTGCCAGGATTCTCTCTTCTCACAGTCTTTGGGGCCGCCTCACCATGTCCCCCGCTGAACTGTGATTACCAGGTATCTATTCTTATCACTTGGATAGGAAGTGGGTCCTACTGGTCTTTGTGCCTCCAAGGCCTACTGCAGGGCCCTATCCCCAAGCAATCCTTGAATATCTGTTGGTGACTTAAAAATGTACCACGTAAACCTGAGTGTTTCTTGGCAAAGTTGAAGAAATATGGCTTCTGGGGAGCTAATACTTCAAATAGGGGTTCACAGAGATGAAGCCCTGCTAATCCAGCTCCATCAGATAACAACGACAACATTAACCACTACGAGTGCTTTCTGTGCGAGCACTGTGCACTTTGAAGGTGGTAGTAGCCTATTGATGCCTCACAACCTTGGGAAGTGGGTACTACTATCGGCCCCATTTGACAGAAGAAGAAACTGAGGTTGGTGGCAGTTAAGTCTTTAGTTCACAGCTGACATGTGATGAAACAGTTGGAACCCAGGGCTGTGGAACCCTCTGCTCACTAGTTTCCCAGCCTTTACTTCACAGATATGCAGGAGACCAAAGTAATTGCAGTCAAAATGTGAGGCCCAGGAGAATGCCCCGTGTCTCCTTATAAGTTGGAATCCGGCCCTGGCCCCACCCCAGCCTGGTGGGAACACAGCCCCGATGGGAGGGTCTCTGCACTAGCAGAGAACTTTCAGGCCACTTTGGGTAGCTACATCCTTGAAGGAGGAGGGCTGGTCAGCCTCCAGGGACTGTTAAGGCTCTCTAAAGCCACCAGTCCTGGGCAGAAAAGGGCTAATGCGCCTTACCCTCTCCCTCAGGGAAACCGAGGGGCCAAGAAGGCTCCTACTGCCAATTATCGAACAGATATTTATAGAATGCCTACTGTGTGCTAGTCAGGGACTCAGCTGTAGGCAGATGTCCCCAAAAGAGATGCACAGGGGGCAGAGGCATGAGCCAATATGGTCAGTGGGAAGTTAGGCGAAGATGGGTGGGGTGCTGATGCTGGTGCTGTTACAAGCAGAGGGAACAGCACACTCCAAAGCTAATAAGCAAAAAAGAAGTTGGCGAGTTCTGGAAAGGAAAAATCTGGCATGACTGGGGCACGGAGAGGAAGAGGAAGTGCAAGATAAAGCTGAGGCGACCCTGCTTGGCCCTATAGGACACTGAGAGTATTTGCGATTTTATCCTAACCACAGCGGGGATCCTGAAAGGTCTGCCAAGTTCAGATTTACATTTTTAAAGGTTTGCCGGGGGCAGAGCAATGTAGAGAATAGAGGAGGGGAAAATGGGGGATGGGAGGATAGCCACAAGCTGGACCACAGGAGAGACCAATTAGGTTACTGCTCGTTTGCAGGTGAGAGCTGATGGTGGCCTGGGCTTAGGTGGTGGCAGAGCAGGGTTTCACACTGTGTTCTTAACAGTCCTGGTGTCCTTAAGCAGGTCATTTGGCAATGAGTAACATTTAGTGAGCACCTGAGGGGTACTGTGTGCACCACGCTGGAGGCTGTGGGGAGCGGGGAGAGAAAGATGAACCGAGTCTGATATTACCTCTCCAGAAGTATCCATCTTGTGGACAAGTAGGCAGACACACAAATACCCAGCCGGCACCAATGGAAGAAGCAGAGCCACAGGAAGTATTGGCAAAATTCTCTGGGATTATAGAAGATGAACGACTGGCAGACTGTGGGAAAACTTCTGGAAGAGACAGTATTGCCTTGGGCTTTCAGGGCAAATGAATTCCAATAGACTGAACCTTAGCTATTCTGTGAAATGGGGCCATTGTGCCTGTTCCACCTCCCTAGAGATGGTTGTGGTATTGGGGGATCCACTACCTTGTATTTATTTACAGTAAAGTTGTCTGGTGATCTGATACATACAGGACACATGTTCAGGCTCATGCATGCATTCAACTCTTCCTAGCCTCCGCTCTCTCCCTTATTAACACTAAGTCTCAGGAAGAAGGTAGCAAAGCCATCCACACTGCCAGTTAAGCATGCCTTCCCCCAGAGCTGGCATTTGACCAAATACTGTGTATAGTGCAAAGGCCATGCTGAGTAAAATGTCTGTTGAATGAATGAATGAATAAATGAATGAATACCTTATTGGAGTAATAATGAAAAGAATGGTGGGTGGACAGACAGATGGAAAAACACATTGAGACACTTGAATGAAAGATGAATGAATAGAGTCGACTGGGTGCATGGATGCAGCCAATTAGCTGAGGTTCTAGATGTGGAACTGGGGCGGGGCTCGTCGAAGGAGGCTAGAAGGGGGCTTCCTTCACGCTGTGACCCTTCAGAGGCAGACCTGAGGCCTGGGGCATGGCAGACAGTTGCCCAGGGAGCAGTTGAGGCAGGTCGGTCAGGCTGCACCCCTGTGCTGGAGTCGTATTCCCAAATGTTCCCATCAGTCCAGGTTTCACTGATGACTGGCCACAAAGCTTGGGATAGAGGAAGGAGCTCGGCCACTAGTCAGTGTACCAACCCAGGCCAGACCCTTCCTGCTCTCTGCTCCAGTTGCCCCATTTATACAGAGAGTTCTTGAAGGGTAGCCAGCGCTCTGACATGGTGACTGGCCGAGTGGCCTGCCTGCAGAAATGAATTGACAACCTGACACATCCCCTGTCTCAGAAGGTGACAAAGCCAGGCCACTGTCCCCATTCAGAGGGGATCCTTAGAACCCCTCTGCCCTGCATAGCATGTTTCAGTTTATAAAAGATGTTCCCCTCCATGAGATGGGTGAAGACAGGGCAGGACGGCCTTGCACATTAAAGTGGCCACTTCTGCCCACCTCAACGACTTCATCCCATCATGCCATGCTGCTGTCTTCATTGCACATATCACTCTCTGAAAGCCTCTGATTGACCAGCTGTTTTGTCTCTCCACTAGACTGTCAGCCCCATGTGGACAGGGGTCACACCCTGTTCATTGCTCTATCTCCAGCCCCTAGAATAGTACCTAATAAAAGGTGCTACCTTTATTAACTGCCTGGGTAAAGGGATAAGTAGACTGGCAAATGCATGGATCCTTGTAACCTAGTTAACAATGCTGTATATTAAGCACTGGGGACTGGGCACTGGCCTTGCACTTTTCATAGTGCATAGTGCATAGATCACTACAGCTTCGGGGCAGATACCATTACCCTTCTGATTTTGCAGACCTAGGACCTGAGGCTCAGAGAGAGGAAGTGACTTCCCCCAGGTACAGAGCTACGACTGAGTGACAGCCAGGTTTTAGCAGCAAAGGCCGTGTCCTTAACCGTGATCTGACACCTTTTACTCTATTACCCCAGCACCCAGTGAGGTCAGAGTCATTGGCAGTTAAGAGTTGGGACTCAGACATATCGTCTGATTCTGTTTATAGAAATATCCAAAATAGGAAAATCTATAGAGACAAAAAGCAGATTAGTGGTTGCCTAGGGCTGAAGGGAGGGGAAGTGGGGGGGAATGAGGAGTGAAGGCTAATGAGAACAGCTTCTTTTTGGGATGATAAAAATGTTCTAAAATTGACTGTAATACTGATTGCACAATTATGTGAATACACTAAAAACCACTAAATTGTACATTTTAAATGGGCAAATTGTATGGCATGGGAATTACATCTCCAAAGAGCTGTTATTAAAAAAGAGTCGGGGCTTGAGAATCTCACCGCTTACTTGTCAGGCACGTCGATTCACCTCTCTGAGCATCAGCTTCCTAACCAGTGAAATGGGAAAAAGAAATGTCTCATAGGGTTATTGCGAGCATTAAATGAGATAATAGATGCCATTATTCCCATTTTATCAAGGGGGGGCGGACTTAGGCCCAGAGAGTGGAAGGAACCCTTTGGCCCAGAATGCACAAGTGGTAGGTGACGGGTCAGGGTTTGGGGCCTGGGTCTCTTGGTACCACTTCTTCTTTTAGCGTTATGTGGACTGGATCGGTGTCTGTGTATCCACCACGCCCCCATCACCACCACCACTGCGTTCCATCCTCCAGCTTCTCTTGGGCTCTGAGGCCCTGTCTCCTCACTGCCCATGCTCAGGCACACAGAGGTATGGAGGTTCCCCCAGAGCAAAAGACGCCCTCGCCCCGGCCCCCACCCTGTTCTCCTCCTGGGGCCATGATACTGTCTTGCTTTTGCTTGTAATAAAGAAAATATCTTAGCTACCCTTCCACAGTTGCTTGGCAACCCCAAAGGGGGGGAAGAGCCGAGAGGAGGAGGGTTGGGGGAGGACTCTGGAGCCAATCTGGAGACAAAGAGTAGGATTTGGGTGACATGGAGCCTGTTCTTAGTGCTAACCTGGCCTGGCTGGGGCAACGGGTGGGGGCGGGGGGCTTCCTCCCAGCCCAGTGTCTCACACCAATAAATATGGATTAGGGAAATGGGCAGAGTTTTTCCCACGGGCCTGAAAAGCCACATCTGACCTTTCTACCCTCTTTATGTACCAACGTGACAGTCAGAGAGAGCAAAGAGCAGGACCCCCTGAGATGCTTCCCCCATGGCCTTCTGACTTGGGGAAACTTTTCACCCTCCTTCCCGCAGCTGCTGGTCCAAGGATGAGGAGAAGGTCGTTTTCAGGTGGGAGTCAGGAGCCCCAAGCCACAGGGTCCACCGCAGGCCCTGCCTACCTTGATGGCACAGAACCAGGCCCAAGGCCCTGGGTCAGCCCGGAAAGGCGCTCCCCGCCCCCTGTGCCAGCCTGTGCCCTGGGGCTCCCCAGTCTCATCTCCCCACCCGCCTCTGCCTGGGATCTCCGCCATTAGGAGCCCTGTTCTCCACCAGCCCCTTCCACAGGCCACTGTCTCTTCTCTTTCCTGACCTCACTTCATGTTCTTTTCCCACCGCTCTCTTCTCCATTTGGTTTTCCTCTTTCCTTCCTCTCCACTGGGCAGGTCTGCCACAATCCCCCTACGTCTGCAGTCCTCCCTGAAAACTAGGAAGGCCTTGAAGCTGACGGTCCCCAGAATGGAGGTGGCAGGAGGGGGTTTGCAAGGAGGGAGGGTGGGGGTGGTGATCTCTCGCCCTGGTGTCCTGGCTCGCTGGCGGGGGGTGGAGAAAAGCTGCTCTGAAAGGAGTCAGTGTAGAGACAGGAAAAGCAAACACCGCAGCCCGGGCCACGCTGGCCGCTGGGGGGGTGGCGTGATCCAGCGGGGCCCTGCGCTCATCTCAGCCTCTCCCCGATCAACCCTCTCCCACCCCTGAGGGCCATGGCTTCCTGGACCTTTGGCCCACAGTGTCCAGAAAGGGAGTGGGTCAAGGGGCTGGGGACAAGCCCTATAGGAGACACCTCACCCTTTCCCAGGAATCTCTCTCTGCCCTATTGCCCCACCCCCAGCCTGTTGCCCAGAAGATGCCAAGAAAATCTAAGGGCTGCCCGACCAGCCCCTCGCAGCAGCAAGAACTGGGTGGGGAAGTCACCTTTTGTCAGAGACAGCCCCAGCAGTGCCATCCGCCTCCTGGGCCGAGGGGGACCCCAAGGTGCTCTGCCCAGGTGAGTGCTACTCTGGCCCCGCAGCCAGGCAATGAGAGAGGGTGAGGTTGTCCTTGCTGGGGCTCCCCAGGGCCCCTGTGCACTCTGCGAGGCCCCAAGAAGCTGACATTTTCCATTGGGCCGTCTCGCACTCTGTCCAGGGTCCGTGTGCCACTGGCGGTTTGGTGAGAGAGCCAAGGGGATGGTTGCAGAAACTGTAGGTAAAGTCGAGATGTGGGGAGACGGGAGGAGCTGGAGTCTAGGCTTCCTGGATTCCAAGCCATCTTGTGGATTGGACTCGTGGAATTCCAGAAATTCTTGTGAAGGTGTCCTTTGAGCACTTGGGATGCGCTTGGAGAGGGCTAGCAACTCATCCTGGGTGAGGGCCAGTTGGCAGAGCGAGGACTCAAACCCACCAGGCCCCCTGAAGACGCTGAGGGCAGTGCTGTTTGTGCTGTGGACTCCAGGCTTGGTCACCTCTCCTTCCCTCTCCACGTATGGTTTGGTCCCTCTGGATTTCAGGGGTGGGGGTGGGGCAGATTCTGGCCAGCACCTCGCAGGGCCTCCTTCCCTTTCTATCCTCTCTCCAAGCACCATGCCGGGGGCTGAGAAATCCCTGCCTAAGCACCAGAGATGCCACAACGACTGTCTCTACGAAGCCATGGTTGGCCTTTGTCTCCTGGATCACAAAGAACCGGGCCCCCTTTGCTCTCAGTGTCATGCTATAATCAAAGCCAACCGCTTCCTGGGAAGCAAGAGCAACAGCTGACTGTCTGCCACATCGTCCCCAAAGTGCCCACCTTGAGGGGTCCTGCCACGAGACCTGGATGGGAGGACCCTGACGAAGAGAAACAGGCAGCTCTCGCTGAGTCAGGTGCCATTCTAAGCCCCCCCTGAGTGGCCGCCACACTCCTACAAGGCTCAGTGTTACAGATGAGAAAACCGAGGTGCAGAATGTTGAAGGGACATGTCCATGGACAAACCTATAGCCTGGCTCCAGGCCCTGAGCCCTTAAACGTTCTCCTATCCGGCCTCTAATTCCTAGGAGTTCTCCACTAGAGGTCATTGTGTCTAGTCCCCTGCATCTGGGTGTCTGCCCAGGCCAACCTCTGCTCACAGACAAGAATCAATCTCGTTTTTTAAAGGCACCTGCTCCAAGGGTGGAATTCCCCCTGGGGGTAATCAGACATTTATTTATTCATAGCCTTCTGGCTGGGAGCAGAGTCCCTCCCACCCAGAACTCACCAGGGTCCAGCTGCCTCACGGCCTCCTCCCTCCTTCCCTCTTCAGTATAATCAGAAATGGACCAGCCTTGCTCATGTCTTGGCTCTATAACCTTCAGACTGTGTGGGCCCGGCCAAGTGACTCGACTTCTCTGAGCCTCCATGATCAACTAAACTGGGGTGAATGGCGCACCTGCTTCGTGAGGTTGATGCGGATTGAATGTTAAAAGGGGATGAAAAGACTAGACGTTTAGGAACCATTGCTATATAGTTCCTGACTGGAGAAATTTCTCTGAACGTACAGAACACCAGAAACCACGAGGCGGTGGCGTGGCGTTCTCTCCGGAGTGTGAAGAGGGCTCTTGGTGTTGCTTCTGTAACTGTCATTTGTCATTGGTGATTGTTCTTCTCTTCTCTTGGAAGAGTAAGAAGGAGAGGATGCTGTCTGAGTGGTCCCCATTGTAGTTAAAAAAAAAAAAAATGAGTAAAGACCAGAAAAGGGTTAGTGGTTACAACTCCGGGCATCTGCGAAGCGTTCAGGATGGAGCAGTAAATACTGATCACCACCCTCATCATCACCATCATCATTATCACCATCAAGACGCCTCTGGCTGCAAGATCAGAGCCTCCAGCTCTCGGCCTAATGGTTTATTTAACCTCTTTATTACAGAGAGGGAAACTGAGGCCCAGAGTGGGGGTTCTTCTTGGGGTCACATAGTAAATTGGTGGTGGAGCAGAAAGCCGCTCTCAGTCCCCCTGATTCCCACTTGGATCCCTGTCTCCAACAGTTCTCCTCTGGCATGCCCAGGGTCGGGCCCTGGCACCCAGTGCTCCAGGCAGAGCCCAGGAGAGAAGTGAGCAGCGCGGGGAGCAGTAGGCGCAGGGGCCCGGCGCGTTCTCAGCCCTGGCTCTTTGTCTGCCGCTTTGTGATGGTAAGTGCTGCTCCTAAATCAGTTCTGTGACACTGTTATTGTTGCCCAGGGCGCAAAGAGTCTAAACTTTTCCCCTGAGGTCAAGAATGTGGCCGGTCCCCAAGCCGCCTGGAGCAGGGGCCTGGGTGGCTGGGGGTGGGGCCGGGGCCTCACCCTGAGCTGGGGCGAGATGTGGGGGGGAGGGGGTCAACAGGAACAAAACACTTTGAAATGCCTCCTCTCCATCACTGCCAACATTGTCCGCTGCCCGCGGGGGGCCTGGCACCGCCTCGCCGGGGCTCCGGCCCCCAGCCCTGTCCAGGCCCGGCCGGCATCTGAAAATGGACAGAAGGTTATTGTCCCTCCTCGCAGCCCTTTGTCTGCCCCAGTTCCAGATGTCTAGGCTGGGACCAGGGAGCTGACCCATGGTGGGCAGGGGGGTGGGGACAAAAGGGGAGAGCACGGGTCACTGCGTCCTGAGGGGTCGTTCCCAGACCCTGAGATCCCACCCAGCCACGGCCCAGTCACCTTCTGGGCTGTCTCAGCCCTGGGATTGTCCCTGTTCCCTTGTTCCTCCTACCCTTCCAGCAGACCAGGGTCCAGCCTCAGGAGAGAAGGACACAGGGGTGCAGGAGTTGAGAGCTGGGCACCTTGGGATCCCCATAGCTCTGCCTGGTAACTCATCTTGAGCTACTTGTGCCCCTCTCGCAGCCTGCTGTCTGTGTAGGTGCCACCAGACCAGGTTCATTCATCAACAAAGCGACGACAGAGCCCTCTTATGTGCCAGCTCCGTGCTGGGTGTGAGGGTGTACAGTGGTGGGTGGGCCACTCCGACCCTTCCGGATTGTGGTTGATGGTCCTAACAGTGAGAGGTAGCATCCCCACCCACCTTCTTTGTGTTGGGTACTGGGCTGACCAACTTTACCTGCATCATCTCACCCTTTTCACAACAAAACTGAGGCTATAGGAGCTACCATTCTTATATCCATTTTCCAGCTGTGGACACCAGAACTCTGAGCGGTAAAGTGTCTTGCCCAAAGCCAAGCTGCCAGGAAGCGGCAGAGCCGGGATCCCAGCCCAGGCAGACAGCCGCCCTCAAGAGGAATGATTTTGCTAATAAATACTTGGAAGGTGTTGAGTGCAGAGCCTGGCACAGCACCGGACTCAGCCTACGGGAGCCAGTGGTGGTGTCAATTCCACTGCTCGGTTTTCCATTTTCCCATTTCACAGATGGTGCTGCTGAGGCCCAGATCAGGGAAAGAGACCGCAGTGAGGGGAAACTTAAATAGCAACACCAATGGGATTCTGGAGCCACAGGGCCAGCCGGAGAGAGGCAGGCGATTCCTTTTCAAATGCCAACTCTGCGTGGGCTTGGGCAGGCGGCTTAGATTCCCACGCCTCGGTTTCCTCCTCCGTAAAATGAAAAATAACGTTCCCTGCTTCGTAGGTGGTTGTGAAAATTGAGTTCGATTGTACATTTAAAGCATTTAGCACGATGGCTGGCACACGGCCGTCAGTTAATGATAGCTGTTGTTATCGTGCCCAACGGGGTGGCCTTTATCCCTTCGAACCTTCCTCTCACCTTGGGTCACCTGAGGACAAGGCTCTGTTGAGGGGAGGGAGGTGGCTTAGCAGTTGTTGATGGAGGTGGGGGTAGCAATGCTCAGTCTCCTCGGAGTCTCTAGAAGCCCGTGACAGGCTGCTCCTGTGGGTCAGGGGGGAGGCAGAAGGGTGGGCTGGCAGGGGAAGGGGCTGCCTGGGCCCAGAGGAGTTAACAGCTCCCCGGCGCTGGCCCAGCAGGGCTGCCACGCTGCAGCCCGGCCACAGCGACGGTTCCAGCAGAGGAGCCAGGGCTGTTTCCTGATGGCCAAAACAGCTGGCTGCCCGGAGAAAACAGCTGGCCCGGCCCCAGCCTCCTAAGGACGGAGGCAGAGCCTCAAAGGACAGCTCCACTTCTGGGGTCCTGGCAGAGAAGGCAGAGCCAAGAAGGAGTCCTTTGGAGTGGGTGTGGGCGTTGGGTGGGACCACGGGAGATGAGGGCTTGTGGGCAGATTCCCGGAGCAGAGGCCAAGGCGTGCTGGGTCTAAGACTGCGCAGGGTGACTGCAGCTGGATTTGGGGGTCTCCGTCTCCCCTCAGATAGGAAAGACGAGGGGCAGGGGAGCAGATGGGGGTGCAAGCCTGTGCTCAGCCCTGGGTCCTCTGGGTACCGGGCTTGGAGCCTGAGGTGTGGGGGAGCCCAGACTGGAGAGGCTCCCCGACTCCTATCTGCGGAGCTGCACCCCAGGACCAGAAGCGGGGCACAGGCGCCTCCTCTGGCCAGGATCCTGGGCTCCTTTGGCTTCAGAGCAGGACGGGCCCAGAGAGCCCCCCACCCAGGAGACGTGAAGCTGGCAGCTGGTAAGAAAGAGCTCCATCCAAGCATCCCCTCAGCTATGGGGCCCCATTCCCTGCCTGCTTGGCTGCCAGGCTATGAGGACCCCCAACCCTGGGGCTCGAACTGGGTCCTGAGGTACCTCCTGGTCACCCCCACCCATTGGCAGGGCAATGGCACCTGAGACCTCGCCCAAGATTGAGCAGGGTCGGCAGAGGGTTAATGGATGTGTGGTCAGAGTCCACCGGATCAGAGCTGCCTGCGTGGGCTTCTGACCCCAAGTGCCACAGACCAGACACCCCCACTTTCTGACCAAGGGGTGTCCTCTAGCCCACCTTCCTAACCTCCAGGAGGAGGAGATTGGCCGCCGCCTTGGGTGTGCCAGCCTCAGCACTCCTGTCTCTGATGAAGACCACCCTGCAGAGCCTTTGCCAGTGGGCAGGCCTTGGGGCGGAGGCCCCCAATGGGAAGAAGACACTGGGGAGGGGGACAATTCTGGGGTCTCTTTTTCCCAATGCCAGAGTGAAGCCTGAGACGCTGGCGCCACCACCTGGCTCAGGCCAGAATTACAATGTGGGGGCCGAAACCCAGAGCCAGATGTTGGTCCAGGGTGGTCTGGGTCCTATTCAGACCGATGGGTCCAGTTTTTTCCCAGGCATCACATGACCCTGAGAATGAGGCCTTAGGCCCTAAAGAACAGCAGCTTAGAACTTTAGCCAGCATCAACATCACCAGGAAGGCTCCTTGGTTTAACCTCCACTCCCAGAGTTTCTGAGTCAGTAGATATGGGGAGGGCCCTAGGAATGTGCATTTCTAAAACTTCCAGTTGAGGTTGATGCTGGCTGGTTCAGGGACCACACTTTGAGAACCACTGCTTTATAGCTACTGTGGATCTGGCCCAATATCACCTTTGTAGTGTATGCGTTATTATATTTGGGGCAAAAATAAAAAGTGTAAGTGGGAGTACAGGTATGTGATCAGCCCACCTCTGCAGTGACCTCATCATATGTCTGCTGAGAGCCCACCCTACACCTGGCTGCGCTTGCTCTAGGGCTGCTGATATAATGGTGAAGGAGCCAGATGGGTCCCTGTCTCAGAACTCACAGCTAGGCAGGTCTGGCATGCCCTCTCTCTGCCAGGAAGAGTAAAGGGTGGCTCAGAATAAGGCCCAAAGCAGAACCTAGTTTACGTCCCATTTCTCAGGTCTTCCCCATCCAGTAACAAGCCTACCCAGTTGCAAACCCTATGGGTCAAACTGATCCCTTGCTCCATCTCCCACATCTAATCCCATTATGCACTTTGACCCTGCCCATTGTCATCTCTCCCTGTACGAGGGACTCCTGGCTTCATCTTTGCCCCCCTAGTCCACCCTCTGAGCTGCAGCCAGATTAATCTCTTAAAGACAAATCATCTATGGCCATGCCACCCTGAACACACCCGATCCCATCTGATCTCGAAAGCTAAGCAGGGTCGGTTAGTACTTGGATGGGAGACCACCTAGGAAGACCAGGTGCTGTAGGCGTAAAAAAAAAAAAAAAATGCTTTTTTAAACAAAAGCAAATCATGTCACTCCTCTGGTTACCTCTACCAATGCCTTTTTATTTCACTTTTTAAAAAATTCAAACTCCTGCCATGGCTTCAAGGCCCTAGGTGGTCCTCAGCTCTCATTGCATTTGCCTGACTCACTTTGCTCCAACCACCCTGGCTTGTTTCCATGGCAGAACCTTGGCCCCATCTGCTCCCTCCCCCCAGAACTGCCCTTGGTGGGCTCCCCTTATGCTCTGTGTCTTCACTGACCCCTTGACTCAACATTACCTCTGACCTCCAGCTGCTCTCTGTTCTCATCAACTTGTTTTATTTTGTTCTTAGCACTTAACCGTTCTTTGAAACTATTAATGTATTAGTTTGCTTGTTTCCTGTTTGTCTCCTCTTAACAGAATGTGAGCTCCCAAGGATCAGAGATGGTCTGTCTTGGGCACTTCAGTACTTAGAATTCTACTGCACCTAGCATGTACCCCATAAATCCTTGCAGAATGAATTAAGTTATATTGGATGCCATGTGGGGGGATGTGCTCAGAGGAAGTTTGAGCTGGGACTGGAGGGCCTGTAGGGTTTGGCCAGAAAGACTAATTCAAGCAGATGAACAAAACCGAAAAAGGATGTGGGAAGGTCCTCAAGTGTGGAATGTTCTGGAAGATATACATAGTCCAGTTGGCTGGAGCCAGAGATTGGGTGGGAGGGGAGGTCAGAGGAGTTGGGGACACATCGGGCAGGTCGTGCAGGGCCTTGCTGCCCCTTAAGTGGCTTGAGCTCTATGCTGAGGGTGACGGGCAGCCCCCCACCCCCATGAAGTCATTCATGCCAGGCATTTTAGAAAGGGCCGGCTGAGTGCAGAATGGTTTCCAGGGAGAGAGCCAGGGTGAGGCAGGACACATGGGGTGGGGAGGGGCTGGGAAGTGTGGGGACTCAGGTGAGTGGTGCTGGCACTGCGAGCCAGGCGAGTGGCAGTGCAGAAGTAAAGAGGTGGCCTCGTGCAGGAGATGCTGAGGAGGTGGTCTTGCCAGGATGAGGTGATTGATGGATTGGGCTGAGAGGAAGAATGTGTCATCAGTGACTCCCAGGTCTCTAGCTAGAAGGACTGGGTAGGTGGACATCTGTTCGCTAGAGCAGGGAGGCCACCAGAGGGGAACCAGGTTTGGGGGAAGATTGAGGTTCTGTTTTGGACAAACGGAATTAAGGTCCAGGTGGGCAGCTGAGACACATGTCAGTTTTCCAGAAACAGGAACTGGTCCATGTGGCCAGCTGCAGAAGCTCCTTCCTGAATGAGGAGGAAGGGTCCTTTGGGAGGAGTGGCCAGGAGGATGCTGGTCTTGGCTGAGGCAGCCTTGGTCTATGTCAGGTGGTAAATGGAGATGAGGAGGCAATACAGGGAGCAAAGCACAGGACCCACACCCCCCTCCCCACAAGAGATTTGGAGGGAGATAGGTAGGGCAGCAGCTGGGGGCCGGCAGGCAGCTTGGCGTTTTTGTATTTTAGGTTGGGGGAGATTACAGCCCTTTGAAATGTCAAAGGAAGAATCCAGAAGAGAGGGCGGTTGGCGATCCAGGAATGACAAGTTGATGGCATTTGGAGACAGGGAGAGATTCCATCATGAGGAAGAAGTGCCTTTTCCACTGTACCTTGCGGTGAGAGGAGAGGCCAGCTTGGGGCAGAGGGTGGAAGGTTCGGAGGCTGGAAATGAGAGTTCCCAGGCAATAGCTTCTCTTTTTTCCAAAAAGTAGCAGGGAGAGGCCTTAGGCTTTTCATTGCAGGGCTTCTTGCCTGGAAGTAGCTCCACCTGGAAACTTCCACCGGGGCCTGGTGGAGGCTTTGGATCCAGGACTCCTGGACTCCAGGGTCCCATGTCCCCCCCATCCTGCCCCATCACTAGGCAAGTTCGTTCTCTGCTGGGCCCCCATCCCTCCTTTCTCAGTGCAGATAGTGTGCACAGGCTTAGCCTCCCCCCTGACTCCGGGAAGAGGCTGAAGAGAGACCCAAAGTTGTCCTAGGAGAAAGTGTGCCTTCCTGGTGGGTAGTTAGTGGTGGTGAATGGAAGGGGACCCTGGCTTTCTCTCCAGTCCTGTCTTCCAGCCCCAGGAATTCTTGGGGCCAGGCTCCACGCAGTGGAAAAGCTTCTAGTGCATTCATTTTCTCAAATAATCCTTACAACCTCCCCCCCCCCTTCCTAGCTAAATGAGGATCTGAGGCTCAGGGAAACTGACCTGCCTGAGGTCAGTGGCAGATGTATCTGGAACCCATCGTTGGTGCCTCCAGGCCCCTCCCCTTTCCTGCTTTCTCAGAGAGGCCGGAGACCCCTTTCCATCTCAGCATGGCCTAGAACCCAAACTTAGCCCCCGGGGAGACAGCTTTGGTGTTGGGGAGGGGGGTGCTGGGCCACTGTGAGGGGCTGGCCCCCCTCGTGCTGCCCTCGGGCTAAGAGTGGGCTGCGCTCTCTTCAGGGGCTGGAGCAGCGCCGGGGCCGGCGACGGAGGCGAAGATGATGACGATGACGCACGGGGGACGCCGGGCTCGGAGCGCCGCGGAACGGCGCGCCCAGGTCAGGGGGACCCCCTCCTCGTCCCCGAAACCCCCGCGTCGCCTCGAGGCTCTGCGAAGTCCCATCCGGGCCCGCCAGAGGGCGCCCCGGGCCGGCGGAGGGGGCGAGCCGGGGCCCCGGAGTGGGGGGGGCGGGGGCGGGGTCCGCCCTGCTCCACGGGGTGGCCCCGCGCCGCGCGGGGCCGGACCCAGCGCCCGGGAGTCCGGGCTCAGAGGCGTCGGGATCCGGGGGTCGCTCCGAGCTCTGGGGTGGCGCGTGCGGGAGGCTCGGATGCCGTCACCCCAGACCCTCCCCTTTAACTCCCTGCCCCCCCGTCCAGCGTCCGGCCCGGAGGGGGCCGCCCCCGGGTCGCGTCCGCGACGGGTCTCGGGGTCCTGGCCCCGCGGCGCTCCCGGCCGAGGAGGAGACACCTGAGGTCGCCCGTGCAGGGGTGGCGGGGCGTGGGGGCCCGCTCCGGGTGGGGGACGCTCGCTCCCGCCACCCGCCCCGGGCCGCCGCGGCCCCACCCCGCGCCCCGGGCCCCGCCCCGGCCCGGCCCGGCCGCCCCGCCCACTCCCCTCGGTCCGGCCGGGAGCCCCGGGGCCCGCGTCCGCCGCCTGAGCGCCCGCCATGCGCGCCGCCCCGGCCGCCCCGGCCGCCCCGGCCGCCCCGATGCTCTGGACGCTGCTCCCGACGCTGCTCTGGCCGCGGCTCCCGGTCGCCGGCGTCGCTCAGCCCCCGCCGCCGCCCGCCGTGGTCCTCGCCATCCTGGCCCGCAACGCCCAGCACTCACTGCCCCACTACCTGGGCGCCCTGGAGCGGCTGGACTACCCCCGGGCCCGGCTGGCCCTCTGGTGAGAGAGCCCCTGGCATTGGCACCCACTGACCCCCGGCCCCACCGACAGCTCCTGCCCCAGATGGCCTCAGCTGCTCTCCCCCCTCCCGCCCCAGACAGGCTCCTCCCCTCCCAGATGGGCCCTGCACAGCCCCACCCCCCCCCACCCGCCAGGCACGACCCTGTACCCCCTGGCCCCGCAGACTGACCTCTGAGTACCTACGTTGACCCTGGGACACCCACCCTGGCCCCTGCTCCTCCTCTTGGGACCTCCTCTGGGTGTAGGTTGGGCCCAGCTTACAACTCACCCCCTTGGGGCCTGTGGTTGGCTTCACTTGGAGGGCAGCAGACAGAACAGCTGGCGCCCCAGGGCCAAGGTGGCTGAGATCAGCTAGACTGGGCGCTCTTGGGGAGCAGTGGGGATGCTGTCAGCCCTGCAGGGGCGTCACACTCGCTCTCCCTCCAGCTGGGTGGCTTCCAGCCTCTCTCTCTAGGGGGGGGGTCCTGCCGCTCATAGCAGCACCCCCACCCCCTTCACTGTCCCTCCTCCCCACAGGCGTCCTCACAGGGCACTGGACTCAGAGGCCACAGTCTGTGGAAGCCAGAACAGGGAGGAGTCCCAGGCTGAGGTTGGGGATCAACTGAGAGAAATGACAAACTACCCCTCACAAGACACCACACTTGGGCTCGGGGCGGAGCCGAGGCCTGGGGAGGCCGCCCACAATTACCACATTTTGGGAGTTCGTTAGTTCCCACCCCTGCAGGACTTGACACGTAGTTAGTCTTCACTCCTGGGCAGTTGGCTTAAAGGGGCAGTGCCATGTAAAGCCTGGGCTCCCGTCTAAGCCCCCGCCCCGACTCAGCCATGGGGGCCTCTCTCAGAGGACTGCAGAGGGCCCATCAGCACTTCCACATGTTCTCATGTTTTGTTATCTCAGCCCTCTAGGCTCCTTCCAGCCTCAGAGGACATCTTATAGTTACAGAGGGAGAAAGTGAAGCCCAGAGAGGTTTGGAACTTGCCAGGGGTCTCACAGTGGGTCACACACCCATGATGGGGACCTGGCTGCCTGCCACTTACTGCCATTGCTCCCAGGAGAGGCCAGCCTCCAGGTGTTGGTGCTCCGGGGGTCAAGGCTGCCTCAGGGGCCTTTGGGGACTGTGCCCCTCACTCTTCTTCCTCCTTTGTCCCCAGGTGTGCTACAGACCACAACGTGGACAACACCACGGCGATGCTACAGGAATGGCTGGCCGCTGTGGGCAATGACTATGCCACTGTGGTCTGGAGGCCTGAGGGGGAGCCCAGGTGGCAACCTGAGGGGAAAGGCTCTGGGGGGGGGGAGCAGCAGCTGCAACTCAGACAGGGAAAGGGACAGCCCAAGCCACAGCCTGCAGGCCAGGGCTCTGTCCAGTCCCTGCAGAGAGGGAAAGGCACCTACCCCATGGGAACATCTCATCCTTTTACCCCCTCAGGTCCTACCCAGACGAAGAGAGTCCCAAGCACTGGACCAAAGAAAGGTACCAGTTTCTGATGGAGCTGAAGCAGGAAGCCCTGACCTTTGCCAGGGGCTGGGGAGCTGACTACATCCTGGTAAGAGAGCCTGGCCTGCGGTTGGGCTCCCCATCAGTGCTGGTATCTGTCGCTGACGGAAGATTCGATGTGACTTAACCACCTGGAGGCTGGATTCTTCCACTAACACCCTGGGTCAGAAACCAGACCAGAGCTGGGATCCCTATGCTTAGTACCTAGTATCAGACTAGATCCTAAGCCTGGATCTCTGAGGTAGATCCCAGGGTATGTGCTGAGCCTAGTTCTCTGCTCTAGAGGTCAGGGTAGTCTTTGGATCTGCTCCCTGAGTCAGATAAAGTTCTTACATCAGCAACTTAGGTCTACATCTGTGGACCTGGTCCCTGAGCCAGTGCCTCAGGCCGGATCCTTGGTCCAAAACCAGATCTCCTGGTTTGTAGGCTCAACCTCTCTAAGGGCCCCTCACTGGATCCTAGGAGCCACTCTGGGTTTCTGGCAATCTGGAAGGATCTCTCAGTGATCTCTGGGGGGGGGGGCAACTGCAGCCCAGGCAAGGCTGGGGCCCGTGACACCCCCCTGCCCCAAGTTCGCAGATACAGACAACATTCTGACCAACAACCAGACGCTGCGGTTTCTGATAGAGCAGGGGCTGCCCGTGGTCGCCCCAATGCTGGACTCTCAGACCTACTACTCCAATTTCTGGTGCGGGATCACCCCCCAGGTGAGGCTGGGGGCAGGGGCCTCGGGGGGCTCGAGGTCTTGGGAGAAGGGGCATGAAGAGCAGAGAGCCCAAAGGCCTTGAGGTCTGTGGGCCATGGCAGGGGGCAGTGTTCTGGGGAGGGAGGGGGCCCCTCTCACAGCCCAGAGCACCCCCTTCCCCAGGGCTACTACCGCCGCACAGCCGAGTACTTCCCCACCAAGAACCGCCAGCGCCGGGGCTGCTTCCAGGTCCCCATGGTCCACTCCACCTTCCTGGTTTCCCTGCGGGCAGAGGGGGCAGCCCAGCTCGCCTTCTACCCCCCGCACCCCAACTACACCTGGCCCTTCGATGACATCATCGTCTTCGCCTACTCCTGCCAGGCTGCTGGTGAGGACGGTTCTCCTTGAGCGTCCCTTGGAAGACTCTAGGCCTTTGCACATGCTGTTCCCTTAGCTTTGCATACCCTTCCCCACTCCACAGTTCATCTTGTTAGCTCCTGTTTGTCCTTTGGGTCACAGCCTTTCTTGAGACCGCTGCTCCAGGAGATTAGATCTTTCTTCTGGCTGTCCCCATCATGGCACTATCGCGTATTCCTTCATTAGGCAAATATTTATGGAGCACCTGTCATGTGCCAAGCACTGGGGAGAAAGTGATGAGTGAAATCAAGCGGTCCTTTCCCTCCTGGAGCCTCCCTTCTCGTCAATCAAAGGAACACACGAATCGATGTCCAATCATAACTGTGACAGGAAAGAGAGTTTCTTGATCGTAGGTGTTCTGGGAGCTTAGACTAGAGTTCACCTGGTCAGGGAAGGCTTCCTGGAGGACGTGGACTTTGGGGCTGAGATTTAAAGTACAGTCAGGGTTAACAAAGCAAACCGAGCAGGAAAGAGTATGTCAGGCGATGGGACCAGCAGATGCAGAGGCCCGTGGTGGCAGGGGACACAAGAAGGAGGGTGGCTGAACACAGTAAGGGTGTGGGGCTTGGTGCAGGCCGAAGCAGGTGTGTCAGGTGAGGCCAGTGCCAGCCAGTGTGGACCTGACCAGCAAGTGTCTGGGCTTTAGCCTGAGAGCACGGGGCAGTCAGAGGATCACGTGGTGGGATCTGAACCCTGAAAAGATCGCTCTGGTGTCGGGAGTGATTCTAAGATGTAAGTTACTAGAAAGCGTTTGGGTTTAGATGGGCTGGATCCAGTTTTGCAGGAGAGTCGAAGACAAGATCGAAACAGACACAAATGTTGTAGTGAGGTTCTCGAGAAGGCTCTAGAAGGTAGAATTTTGGGTGTGGATTGAGGGGTTGCGGGGACATGAAGACTGTCCGGTGCATGGAGGACTCTGCTGGTGACCGGAGTGAATGAGCAGTGACGATTTAATCCAGAGGTGCTGCCCCTGAGCAAGCAGCGTGTGAGGAGTGGTCAGAGAGGGGAGCATTGCCATCAGCTTTTTTGTGCACCGGTGTTGGTGACATCTGCAATGCAGACATGCAAAATGGAAAAAAAAATCAGGTGTAAAAAGTGAATGAAGGTGAAGCAAATACATGGAGAGAAAATGAGAAGGAGCAAAAGTCTCTTTTCCCTGCTGCCACCACTCCGAGGGTCAGCACTGTTAATCGGTCAGTGGTGTGAAGGAGTTTAGTGAACGGTGGTTTTGTCTCCATCTTTTACGCTTCCAGCACCCAGCTATTGAGTTCACGGTCTATAGAAAATAAAGAATAAATAATTATAGTAAAGGTGACGAATCTTGAAGAAATAAGAGGCCACCGGTTGCCAGTGGGGACAGCATGGAGGGGACAGGAGGGGGTGCGGAGTTCAATGCAGGGATCTGGGTAACAGGTGATGGTGCTAGGTCCTGGCTGGCTCTGGGCAGAGATGGGAGAGATGTAGGGGGTGGGGCAATGGCCTCTCATGGCTGTAGTCACCCTGGAGATGGCCTGCTCCTGCCTCATCCTGACCGCCCAAAGGCAGGGACTCTGTCTTGCTCAGCACTGTCGCCCTGGCACCAAGCCAGTGCTTTACACACGTCTGTTAAATGTATAAATATTCGCAGAAAACTCCTCAGATACTGTTTGAGCCGAGCCCTTTCTCTCTCCCATCCCACAGGTGGGGACACTGAGTCCCAGAGAAGGCTCTCGCTCTGGGTCACCGGCAGGACTGGACGGGCCCGGGACCTCTCAGCTGGGTTCTGAGAGCCCTGCCCCCTGACCCCCACTTTGGCACTCACGCGGTCTCTCCCCGCAGGGGTGACAGTCCACGTGTGCAACGAGCACCGCTACGGGTACATGAACGTGCCCGTGAAATCCCACCAGGACCTGGAGGACGAGAGGGTCAACTTCGTGCACCTGATCTTGGAGGCGCTAGGTGAGGGCTGAGAGCCAAGCACCCAGTGCTGCTCCGACACCCTGGCTCCCCATGCACCCCTTCTCCTGAGCCCCAGTGCACAGCAGATTTGGGGTCCCAGCCTCACCCCTAACTCATTCCCTGGCTCTGGGCACGTCCCTTTCTCTACTAGGCCTTTGTCTCTGTCCAGGGGAGGCAGATGGATTCTGTGCTGTCCGAAGGCCCTTCCTGCTGGGAGTTCTGCCAAGGGGACAGGAATGGGGTGGCTGGGAGCCATAGGGACTCACAGTTGGGGGTGCTTTCCTCCACAGTGGATGGGCCTCCCATGTGGGCCTCGGCTCATGTGTCCCGGCCCCCAAAGAGTCCCACCAAGATGGGATTTGATGAGGTGAGTGCCCCCAGCCTGCTGCTCTGGGGTTGGGGGGCGGGAGGGCCTCCCCTCCCTGATACCCACTCTGCGCACCCACTCCACGCACCCACCTTTCCCGCACCCACCTCCCCCGCCTCCTCCAGGTCTTCGTCATCAGCCTGGCCCGCCGGCCAGACCGCCGTGAGCGCATGCTGAGCTCGCTCTGGGAAATGGAGATCTCTGGGCGGGTGGTGGATGCCGTGGACGGCCGGTGAGCCTCCCTGGGGTGGGGGCCCTGGGCACTGGGGGGCAGTGTGGCCCATCGGTGCTCCTGAGATTGGGCAAAGCAGAGGAATGTGTTGAATGAGTTTCTTGTTCCAGGAGGTATTCAGGCAGGGCCTGAGTAATTCTGTCTCAGGGAGTCCCCAGGGAAACAGGACCAGGGCATGATGTGCCACCTCAGTCCCCGTGGGGAGGGGAATACAGCGGTTAAAGGCCCAAGGTCTGGGGCTCTTTGGTTTGGGTCCCAGCTCTGCCACTTACCAGCTCTGTGACCTTGGGAAGTCACCCCCATATTTCAGCCCTGTGTGTAAATGGCCAATCAGGGTGCCTTCCTCTTGGGGGTTTGTAAGGGTTTGGGGAAGATTTAGCCAGGGCCTGATACAGTAAGTATTCTAGAGGTCAGGGTTCTTCTTCTCCATCAGGTCCCTGATGGATGGGGTGGGAGCAGACCAGTCACAGTCCCCGGGGGAGCCTGGGGTTACGAGGCCCCATGTACCCGCTGCTATTTGCTGCTTCTGGCTGCAGGATGCCCACCCTTTGTTTGGGTCTCTGCCATGTTCCCCACATTCATCCTGGGGGACACCCCCCTCAGGCTTCCTTCCGCCTCCCCATGCTGCCACACCCTCCCCCGAGGGTCACCCCGCCCAAGGTGGCTGTGGTCCCCTCCAATCCAGCCACCAATTCAGCTTCAGACCACACGACACAGTAACAAGGCTGAAACTTCCTTCGACTGTCACCAGCACACACCAGCCAGGCTCCCCCGGACGTGTCCCCAGAGGGCACCTTTCACCCCATCTCACCCGTCTCCCTCAGGATGCTCAACAGCAGTATCATGCGGAGCCTCGGCGTGGACCTGCTCCCTGGCTACCAGGACCCCTACTCGGGCCGCACGCTGACCAAGGGCGAGGTGGGCTGCTTCCTGAGCCACTACTCCATCTGGGAGGAGGTGAGGACCCCGCCCCAGGCCCACGCCCTCCAGGAGAGCAGGGGCCACCTATTCAGTCCCCTGTGCCCAGCCGTCAAGTGACTGATGGGCGACTGAATGCATCAACAAAGCCCCAGTTAGCAGCTTTAAACTGCCTATGTGTGCAGCCCTGTACCTTATTCATTCTGCAGTTTCTAGTGAGCACCTACTGTGTGCTAGGAGATATCCTCTGAGAATACAGAGGTGAACAAGAACCATACAGCCCCGCCCTCCTGGGGCCCAGGGACCTGAGGGGACACAGAAATCAAGGAAGAACCAAGCTTGCCCCAGAGGGGCGGTATACAGATGTTCTAGGTGTGGGGTCAGGGTGGGCCTTGCCATTGACTGGTGGGGAGACGAGCCTTCTCGGCTGAGGAAAACTGGGAGCAAAGGCCCTGGGGCAGGAGGGAGTTGGGTGTGTGAAAGGCCCGCTCACCTCAGTAAGAAGCCTCAGCCCAGGGCTGCGGCATGAGGGCCTCCGAGAGGCTACTGCTTGGACACCATGGGAAGGACCAAGGGACTAACCTCCAGGGGCCACTGAGAGGCCACTTGCTGGGTGGGTACTGGCCCTGGCCTCCGAGGGGCGCCTCCTCTAGGAAGTGATGTACAGACTCATTCCTCTTCTTATTTTCCACTGTAGCCACAATAGATGCGTGTGAGCTTATATTTCTGTTTCTTTTCTGCTGTCTCTGAACAGATGGAAGGATGAGGCGCATTTACTGAGCTAATTTCATGTTCTTTTCACATTTCCAAAAGTTCCAGAAAGTTTTTTTTGTTAGGGATGTTGGGCTAGGGTCTCCCCCACCCCTGTCCAGCCCAGCTTTCTTTAGGAAAACTCAGGAGGCCAAGGTGGGGGCCTGGGCCCCAGAGTCCAGCCCATGCTGGTTCAGATCCCGGCTCCGCCACTTCCTGGCTGTGTGTCCCTGGACAGGTGCTTTCACCTCCCTGTGTCTCTGTCTCCTTGCTGCTGTGCAGGGCCATCGCTTGTGCTGCCTCCTAAGGGTCCCCGGAGATGATAGGTAGTGGCGCCATGACCCCTGTCGTAGCGCTCAGCAAGTGCAGCACAGGTTCTGATCGCCACCACGAATCTACTTGGGGAGCTCAGTGGGGGCCTGCAGGGCTGGGAATGCCAGGGCGAGGCATCGGGACTTCAGTCCCCAGGTGGTGGGAGCCCCTGCGGGCTGCAGAGAAGCTGAGCGACATGGCCAGGCTGGGCATCTGTCATAGAAGTGAGGCCAGGGAGAGTGTTGTTGTTGGCCGGGTGGCAGGGGACACCTCAAATCTAAAGAGCCACCCCCTCCCATTGCCTACCACAGGTGGTTGCCAGGGGCCTGGGCCAGGTTGTGGTGTTCGAGGATGATGTCCGCTTTGAGAGCAACTTCCAGGGGCGGCTGCAGCGGCTGATGGCAGAGGTGGAGGCAGAGAGACTGCCGTGGGACCTGATGTAGGCAGCCAGCGCCCAAGGGGCAGGGGAGAGGGGACACACCTCGGGGAGTCAGCCCCCTCCTGCTTGGAGCCTTCCTTCCCCCAGCCTGGGCCTGGAGGATGGGATTGGGGTTGGGGTCCTCTGACACGCTGGGGCCTCTAGTGACTCCTGAACTCTTGATGTCACGAGCAGCTACCTTGGCCGGAAGCAGGTGAACCCTGAGGAGGAGGTGGCTGTGGAGGGGCTGCCGCACCTGGTGGTGGCCGGTTACTCCTACTGGACACTGGCATACGTCCTGAGCCTGGCAGGCGCCCGCAAGTTGCTGGCTTCCCAGCCCCTGCGCCGGATGCTGCCCGTGGACGAGTTCCTGCCCATCATGTTTGACCAGCACCCCAAGTGAGTCACAGGTTGTGGGGGGGCAGGCTTGCCCCGTCCCGGCAGCCCACCCCGGCCAGTAGTGAGTCCCCTGCTGGGCAGGTGGGAAAACTGAGGCTGACAAGGCTGAGTCACTTCTTCCAGGTCACCGAGGAGTAGCTGAGGAACCCATCGCCCTGGTGTCAGGCCAACCTAGGTGTGAATGCTCTGCAGCCCGCGTGGTTTTAGATGAGTGACTTTTCTGTTCCCCATCAGTTTCCTCATCTGGAAAATGGGGAGAAGGGAAACCCTGCCTCTCATGTTTGTTGTGAGGTGTAGCTAGGGAGGGCAGTGAGGTGCTGCAGGCAGGCGAGGTGCCAGGATCCGGGCTGGCATGAGGTCTGGGCGGGGGGCTTTGCCTCAGCCCCCTGAGCTGTGCTCCTGCCTCACAGCGAGGAGTACAAGGCACACTTCTGGCCGAGGGACCTACGGGCCTTCTCGGCCCGGCCCCTGCTTGCTGCCCCCACCCACTACGCGGGGGACGCAGAATGGCTCAGCGACACGGAGACGTCCTCACTCTGGGACGATGACAGCGGCCGCCTCATCAGCTGGAGCGGCTCTCAAAAGACCCTGCGTGGCCCCCGCCTGGACCTGGCTGGCAGCAGTGGGCACAGCCTCCATCCCCACCCCAGGGACGAGCTCTAGGTGAGTGTGGGGCTGGGAAGAGGCCCCCAGCCTTGAGGTCCTCAGCTTTCTCTCCTCTCTGTGGCCAATTCTGCTTCTGGGTCCTTTTTCTCCTTCTCGGGCTGTCCCTCTCTCTCTCCCTCCCTCTCTCTCTCTCTCTCTCTCTCTCTCTCTCTCTCTCTCTTGGGCTGTTTCTTTGTCTCTGCATTTCTCTATCCACCTGGAGCTCTCTCTCTTTCTCTCTTTGTTTCTCTGTATCTATCGGTTTCTCTCTCTGCCTCTGCCTGCCTGTCTCTCTGTCTCTGACTACCTCTGTGTGTGTTTCTATCTCTGCCTCTTGCTGTCCGACTCTAGCTCTTTCTGTTTTCCTCCTCTGGCCTCTGCTGTCCCCCAGGTCTAGGCGGTGACTCCAAAGGAGTGCCCAGGAGCAGGCACAGCTGTCCAGGGAGCAGAGGTGGAGATTGCTGGCGGGAGCTACCACCAGGAACCACAGACCCAGATGAGACCTGGCCACTGCCTTAGGCATGGTCACTCTGCCCTCTGGCCCTGGGAGAAACCACTCACAAATGGGTGCCCTTCCCTGAGGTCATGTAGCAAAGGGGCAGGGTCTGCAGGCCCTCTTACCCTGCCAGTCTGACACACGGCCTGGGGTGAGAAGGAGGGAAGCTGCTCGGCCTTCAGTTTCCAGCTGGGCAGACACAGGAGCCTTACCCTCCCTGACGACCCAGCTGCTGGGACCCCTCCACTCTCTTCTACCTCCACCTTAGCCCCCACCCCCAACTGGAAGCCTGGGTCTCACCTGCCAGGACCCACCCTCTCCCCTGGCCAGTGGGAAATGCAAAGAGGTGGGAGGAAGACCCCGCACACAGTAAGGCCCTCAATAAAAGCCGCTGGTGTTCGCACTTTATATTTTTTAACTCATGGCTGAGCCTCTTTGCTTGTCGCTAGGTCTGGGATCTGTGGATGAGCAGTTGGAGAGACAGAGGGGAGGGCAGCCTGGAGGAGGAGTCAGGCCCACCTGGCCTCACCTCCTTAGTCTCCTGGTTGGTAACGTGGTGAGAAGAGAATGCTCACCCATTGGTACTGTCATGGTCATCGTCATGAAGCTGTGTGGCCGCCCAAGGACACCAGGTGGCGGAGCCTGGACCTCGTGGCCAGCGCGCCCTCTGCTGGTCAGGGGCCGAAGCGGGGGCAGGGAGCCCGCCCGGGGCGCTCGGACTCGGACTCTGCATGAGGTGAGGGCTACCTGCAGCAGCTCCGTGTTCTGGGCTTTTCTCTGCCCTCCTGCTTGGGAATTGCCGGCCCTCCTCTCCCGCCGTCCACCCCCTGTCATCAGGCTCCTGGGCGGAGCAGCTGTCTCCACTGCCTGCACTCAAGAGCTGGAGGCTGTGGGACGGTGGCCCCTAGCCTTGGCCTGGCTGCCTGGGCCTCCACCTGTGCAGGACTGACTATGACCCTGGCAGCTTCCAGTTTCCTTCTTCAGAGGAGCCCCTTTCCCATGGCGGCCCCTTGACCTGGTCGTGTAAGCACCTGGGTCCTGGCAGAGTGGGACAGGCACCCTCTTGAGGACATGAAGTCCAGTTGGTGTGGCCTTGGTTCTGGGACTTGGTACGGCTGTGAGAAGGGCTTTGGGCCAGAGCTCTGGGATTGGTGCTTTCTTTGTTCGTTCCAAGGGTAAAAGCTATTGATTCTGGATGGCTCTGACCCTGAGCAAGTCACTTCTCTTTAGGCTTAAGGCGCCCCCTTCATTCTTTAAAATGAACATTTATTGAGCACCTCCTGTGGGCCAGGTTTAGGCACTAGGAATACAGCAGTAAATAAAACACACACACCAAAAGTCCCTGACCTCATGGAGCAGACATTCTAGTGAGGACGACAGAGATAAATAATTAACTACTGGAGGGTAAGTGCCACAGAGAAAAATGAGGGAGGAGATACCAGGTACGATCTGCAAAATTAACCTCTGAATAAAGAGTTGAAGGAGGTAAGGGGACAAGCTTTGGAACACCATTACAGGCTGAGGGAACAGCATGTGCAAAGGTCCTGAGGCAAGAGCAGGACTGGCAGGTTCAAATGACAGCAAGGAGGCCAGTATGGCTGGAGCAGAGGGAGCAAGGAGGAGCCAAGGTCTGGAGATGGCAGAGCCAAGGTCAGGACCAGAGCAGACAGGACCTTGCAGGCTATTTTAGGCTTTATTCTGAGATAAGGAGCCCCTGAAAGGTTCGAGGCAGAAATGACTTATATTTTAACAGTATCACCCTGGCTACTGTACTAGAATGAACTGTACAGGGGTCCGGGGTGGAAATAGGGAGACGGGTTAGGAACCCATAGTAATAAAAGGTGAGACAAAATGGTGCTTCACACCAGGGTGGTGACAGTGGGGGTGGAGAGAAGGTAAAGCCCGACCCAAGAGGTGGCTTTGCAGAGGCTGGAGCCACCCTGCCTTGCCTTGTGGGGTCAACCGCACTGAGTTCTTCATTCTTCGACATTGCTGGCCAGCCCTTGGGCCTCATCTTCAAGCTATTTGCAGACAAAGTGCCAAAAGGAACAGAAAACTTTCATGCTCTGAGCACAGGGAAGAAAGGGTTTCGTTATGAAGGTTCTTGTTTTCACCGAATTCTTCCGGGATTTGAGTGCCAGGGTGGTGACTTCATAAGGGCACTGGGGGCAAGTTCATCTACTGGGAGAAATGTGATGATGAGAATTTCGTCCTGAAGCACGTGGGTCCTGGCATCTTCTTCATGGCGGATGCTGGACCAACACAAACAGTCCTCGGTTTTTCACAGGCATAGCCAAGACCGAATGCCTGGATTGCATGCGTGTGGCCTTTGGCAAGGTGAAAAAGGGCACACAAACTGGAAGCCGTGGGGCACTTTGGTCCAAGAATGCCAAGACCGGTGAGAAGGGCACCACTGCTATCTGCGGATGATGCCAGCATTGACCCGTGTTTTATCTTAACCACCAGGTCATCCCTTCCGTAGCTCGGAAGAGCACCCCTCGCTCACCCCCACCTGCTCACAACAGCTGATGATGTTTGTGTTCTCGCTGCATTTCTTTGGATTCTGTGTTCTCCTTTTCTCCCTCCAAGTCTAGCTCAATTGAAGAGGTAAGTTTCTAACGATGAAATGAAAACTAACCAACTAAAAAAAAAAATTAAAAAGAGGAAGAAGTTGAGGATGACACCAAAATTTTTAGCCCAAATTGCCGAAAGAATGGAACTGCTATGAGCTGAAATGAGAGAAGGCGTGGGGCTGGTGGGGGGCAGGGCAGGGCAGTTTTAGACGGGCTGAATTTGAGCTCAGGGTGCAGATGTCAGCTTCGGCTTGGATGTATGACCCTGGGATTCAGGGTTCAAGTCTGGGCTGGAGGCAGAAGCTTGGAATCCTGTCCTAAGCCAGAAGCCCTGGCCCCACACCACACACTCCATCCCTGAGGACCTGGGGAGCTCGTGAAAATGCAGATTCCTGCCCTCTCCTGTCTCCCTGCTGTGAGGTTTTGAACCAAATCACCACCCCAGGTCATTCTAAGGAGGTGACAAATACTTTATACTATAGTTTCTCATTCTAATATACATTATGAAAAATGTGTAATGAAATTTTCATTAAGACTTCCAAATGCTCCGCCAATACCCTCCAGACTACTCTGGGTAGTGGTGTGCAAATATTTTGACTTTCTGTGGGTACCTTGCTAAGAAGGTTGGGCTGCCTTGCCCTGAGGCACACCTGCTGCTTGGAGCAGGGCATGGATGACAGAGAAAGTGAGCAAGTAGGGACAGGACCAGTGGGCAAGATCCGTGTCTACCAACCTCCCTCCTGGTGGACTGTTCTGCCCCCCCCACCCCAGAGGGGTACGATTGTGTGCCAACCAAGAGACAAGAGGCTTTCTTATGAGTAAATGGAAGTAGCTTTTGAGCATTGGGTGTTTGAAAACTGTTTTGCCTGCTTAGAGAGCTTTTTGTCTCCCTTATAGCTTCTCAGACGCATTATAGAGCCCTCCCTGCAGGGTGGTGGTCTCTGCAACCTGGGGGTGGTCTTCCTAGCCACAGCATGGACCCTGGGGGCAGAGAAAGATGGTTTGAGTTCTATCTTGGCCCTTTCTAGCTCTGTGACCTTGGGCAAGTGTCCTGACTTTTCTCAAACCTCAGTTTTCTGCTCTGTAAAAAGGGGTTCGTATTCGTGCCGACCTCACTGGATGTCGTGAGGATTCATGAGCTAACATGGGTGGCACAGTGCTTGGCACAGAGGGAGTACCACATTGATGGTCACTGGCATCATGGTGACCTTCCAGATAGTGAAAGAGAGAATTAGGATCAACGTGGGAGGTCTGACTGAGTCAGGACAAGGAGTGGGGGCTCTGGAAGCAGATGACCTGACTGCCACATAGCTGTCTGGCTTCCCCCTCTGGAAATGAATGGGCACGGCCAGATTTGCCCTCCAAGATCCCTCCCAAGGATCTGGGAAGTGGTTCTCAATCTTTAGAGTGCCCCCGAATCGCCTGGATAAATTATTAAAACAGATTGCTGGGCCCCACCCCCACAGTTTCTGATTCAGTAGGTCTGGGGTGAGGTCCAAGAATTTGCATTTTTAATAAGTTCTTTAGTGATGCTGATGCTGTTGGTGCAAGGACCTCAAGGACCATAAGGACCAGGCTTTTAGAACCACTGGTTTGGGCAACTGTAAATCTGGTTTGGGCAGCTGAGCCTGGCGTCTGTCCAACCTCAGAGGCCGGGGCCAGTGAGTGGCTGGTTAAAGGGTCCAAGAGGAGCCCAACTTTGATAGGGCCTGGGAGACTGCTCTCCCAGCTCTTCCTTCTCCCCAGGGCAGTGCTGTGACAGTTGCATCAGGCCCCTGGAGGAGGTGCTCCTGGCTGGAAAGAACTGGTAATGAGGCCCCTCGGGCATATGGAGAGGCTGGAGCCTGAGCTGGAGGGCTCAGGGGCTGTGAGTTCCACGCAGGGCTGGGACCCAGAGCTGGAGCTGCAGCTGCTTCTCCACCTGTGGTTACTTCTAATGAATGCGAGAAGCCTACGTTCATTGTTGAAATTTGGAAAAACAGAACAAGAGAAACAAACCACTAGTGTTAACATTTTGAGATAGCGTCTTCTAGTTAAAAAAAAAAAATTTAAAACCTTTTATTTAAGTCAGGCAATGGCCCTATTTTAGTGTCTAGTTTATGATACATCTTTAAACTGAACATCTGCACTGCTGTGGGCTCAGCTGTGTCCCCCACAAGTTCATGTGCTGAAGTCTGAACCCCCAGGACCTCAGAACATGACCCTATTTGGAAATAGGGTCATTGTACATGTAATTAGCCAAGATGAGATCATATTGGAGTAGGATGGGCCCTGATCTGGTATAACCGGTGTCCTTATAAAAAGGGGAAATTCGGACTCAGACACACACAGGGAAAAAAAAAAAACACATGTAGATGGCATTCTCCTGCCAAGAAACTTCCAAAAATCAGGAGTGAGGCCTGGAATTGACCCTTCTCCAGCACCTTCAGAGGGAGGAGCATCGCCCATGGTCACCTTGATCTCAGACTTCCAGCCTCTGGAACTGTATGACAATACGTTTCTGTCGTTTAGGTCACTCAGTTTGCGGTGCTGTTTTGGCAGCACTAGCAAATTCATACTCTCTACATACTCTCTTTTGAATATATAGTTCACATTGAAAATAAATTTTTAAATATTAAAAAGAATATATAAGAATAATGCCAGAAATACCCATGTACTCTTAACCCAAAATTTACAGTCTCTTTTATACCCGCATCTCTCCCTAGCCCCCACAAACTAATACATAGGCTTAGTCCCAGTCAATGACCTGTTCTTCCATCCAGTATTTCACAATAATTTTCTTCAACAAGGTTTTAATCTGGTGTTTTTTTTTTCTGACTAGAAACTTATTTTTTTGCAAAAATGCTTACATATTACAGAAATTTACAAGTGAAAATCTCCCTCAAGTCTACCTTCTGGGATTCAGTGTGTCTTTCTCCAGATCTTTTTTACATGCATATACTAATATACACAGGTTATTTTCATGCAGAAATGACATCATGGTCAACTTACAGCAGCATGTGACTTACAGGTGACATATGGCCTGCCTTTTATTTTCTTAGTTGTGTTTTGGAGATCTTTCCATGTCTGTCTTATTTTTAATGGTTTTGTAATATTCCCTTGAATGTGTATAACATCACGTATTAAGCAGCTGAACTGATTTTTTGTCCTTCTGCAAACATTAGTCGTTTTCATGAGGTCTCAGGTTGATAGACCTGTGTGCTGGAGTCTGGGATCCGCATTTCCCCTGCTTGCACCATAACTACTCTCACTTCCTAACTGCACCAACCATTCATCCTTCACCAGATTCCAGACAGAACTCATATGCATAGGGCAAGTGCGGACAATCAATGCATATGGCCCATTACTAATTGGCTTTTGCTCCAAACCCCTCAAAGTTTCCTGGTCCTCAAGTCTGGAACATTTGGCGATTTCTTTCTGCTTGGGCCTCAGGCATGCTTGAGAGACTTTCTCCCCTTTCCCTGAGTCTCTCATCCCCTTGGGAAGTTCAGGAAGGGTCTGTTCAAAAAGTACATTGAGGTGGATGTGGTTCCATAGTGTAGTGGTTAGCACGTCTGCTTTACACACGGAAAGTCTTGGGTCCATGCCCCGGTGGAACCACAATCCATGGTCTATGGCCATGACACTGTGAACAAGCCCAATGTCTGATCTTGGAAGCTAAGCTGGGTTGGGCTTGGTTAGTACAAGGATGAGAGACCACCTAGGAAGACCAGGTGCTATAGGCATAAATAATAAAATAATAATAATAATAATAATAATAATAATAATAATAAAAAGTACATTGAAGAAAACAAGGGCCAACAGGGAATTTCTCTTTAAGGTCTAAATCTTTGCATACCTCCTTATTATTCTGTTAAAATACGTTCCAAGATGTGAAATTACTAGGTCAAAAAAAGATGTGGTGTGTAAGGTTTTAGATATACAACGCCCAATTGTCAAAAGGTTACTTCAATTTTTAAACCTACCAGCCATGTATGAGACTGGTTGCTTCCCCAAACCCTCATCACTGCTGGTTATTGCCCTTTTTCAAAAAGTGGCCATTGCTGGTCAGGCTCAGAAGGGTTTGCATTCAGAAAACAGCCCAGCAATCCAAAGTAATAGAATAACTCAAGTTCTTGCATTTTTCAAACATTACAAAAGGGACAGATCCCCAGACCACAACTATGCTTTCAAAAAGTCCTCTTTTCTTCTCCATCCCATATTCTTTATGCATTACAGATGTCCTGGTGCCCCAAACTCAGCACTCCTTGCCCCAACACTTCCCTGTTCTGTCTTTTGAGGAGCTTTTTCAACTCCTCCTTCCTACCCAGCTTGTGTGCACATGTGCGTGTGTCTGCGCATGCATGCGTGCATGTCCTCTCAATCCTGCCCATTCTCAGATTTTCCATCCCAAAATCCTCAAAGAACTGCACTGGCAGGGAAAGACTCTTCTCAGATGGTGGGGAGAGAACAAAACTACACAGGAAAATCCGGCAGTGGGTGGTAAGGGGAAAGCTTTAATTATTTTATCTGTTTCCATTAGAGTGGTCAGCCACCAGCTCCTTGAAGACTGGTGGGATGTGTCGGTCTAGTGTCCCTTGCCTTGGGCTTAGCACATAGTACGGAATTAATATTGCTTCAATGAAGATGGGAGCATTGACAAACAATTCTGTCTTTGGGGCCGCAAGAGACATTTTGCAGAGATGTATCACTTAGGCCCAGCACCAAAAGCTTATCTTGAGCAGCAAGGGCACCTCTTCCTCTGAAGGGGAGACTTAGGAGTGGGGTGAGACAAAAACGAGGGAGGCTGGCTGGTGGAAGGAATCCCACTGAATGGCTTTAGTTTTCTGTACGAAAAGAGGGAGCTGGAGTGTGGGATAGGGAAGTGGCAAAGGTTTGGAAAAGCCCACAGTGGGACAAATAGAAGATTAGTGGGCAGTGGCGGGGGCTCAGCTGAGCGTGGAAGGTAATGATTTGTGGGTTTGGTTTTTGCAGAGCTTCCGATGGCTGGGTTACAGGGACTGGGGATCCACCATTTATTTATTCAACCGGGAGAAAATGAACGGGTCCAAGGGAGGAAAATGCTCCCCAACACCGAAGAGTGACTATGGAAGGCATTAGACTGTGAGAGCAAGGCAGAAAAGCGGGTCGTTTGGGGGGTGGGAGCTGGAATTTAAAATTTCTGGGGAAAAGGTTGTGTGACCCTGGGGGTGCATGGCTGCTGAGGTGTGGGGACGTGGGGGGGAGGAAGGACAGCGAGATGAACCAGGGCCAAGGAACTGGAAGCCGGCGGCGCCCCGAGGATGTCAGAATCTCCCACAATCCAGGGCGGCGCCGCGAGCCACGTGACAGCCCCCCACGATAGGCTGACAGCGAGGCATAGTTGAGAAGATGGCGGCCGAGCAAGAACCTCATCAGAGTAGGTCTGTACCCACGGCGGCAGTCAGCGAGCCGGAGGGCCGTGCGGAGCGAGGGGAACGCGGGCCCTCGGCCCTGTCTGGACGGAGCCGGGCCACGTGGGCGGGCGACGACGGTCCGGGTGGTGGGCCCCGGCCGGCGCCCTCTCTGCCCCGACGGCAGGGTGGAGCAGACGCGGCGGGATTTCGAGAAGCGGGGCGCGGCCCTGGCCCCTGGCTCGTTCGCTGCCCGGCCTCTGAACCCTCTTTCCCAAAAACGTCTCGAAGGGAACGCTTAAGAGTCGTGGCGCCCGTCCGAGTTCCAAGGGAAAGATGGCGGAGGTGGGGGGAGCGGCGGGGCGGGGGCCGCTGGCGGCGTCGCGCGTCTCCACGGCGACGGGCACGTGGCCCGGAAGGGGGCGGAGCTCCGCGCGGGGGCGGGGCGTCTCTGTGACGCCGGGGGGCTGGGCCTCCATGGCGAAACCGGAGAGGCTCCCGGCGGGGTTTGAACTGGCCAATGGGCGAGCTGCCGACCGGGTGTCGGAAACGGAGGCGGAAGCGGGGCGGAGCCGCCGCCGGAGCCGGACCACATCCGCCGCGGCGTCTCCATGGCACGACCCCGGCCTCCGACTTCCACGACTTCATAAGGAGGCGTTTCTGGGCGCAGCCGTGTCGCTCCTGGTGAGAGGCCGTCGGCGGGCGGCGCCCGGGGCGCTCCCGTGGGCGTCGCGGGGCGGCCGCCGGGCCGGGTCCCCGCGGGCGGATGGCTCCCCCGCCGGGGTCGCGGGCTCCCGCCGCCCCCTCCCCCCCCAGGTGGCCCCCACCTCCCTGCCTGCGGCCCGGGCGCGCTCGTCCCGCTCCAGTCAGAACCCGGGCCCCGCCCCGCCCCCTGGCGCGGGCCTCCTCTCGCTAACGGCGGGCGGCCTACCCCCCCCCTCACCTGGCCACCGGCGGGGCCCGGCGCGCTCCTCCGCTGCCCTCCGGCAGGGCTGCGCCTTTCTCTCTATGGGCAGGAACCGGTCCCCTCCTGCCCGCTGGTGGGTGGTCGCCTCTTCTTCCGCCGACGGAGACGGGCCCCCAGCCCTCTCGCCCGCCGGTGGGCGTCGTCGCCCCGTTCGCCCGGCCCTCCCTGCGGGCCTCGGCGCGGCAGTTAGTCGTCCGTAGGCGACCCTGACCCCCCGGGACCGCTCCGGGCCCCCAAGCCCGCCGGAGCGGGTTCGCCCGTGTAGGGATCCCGCCCTCGTCCCTGCACGGCCCGGCTTCTAACCCGCTCGGACTCGGATGTTAGGTCCCATCGGTCGCTGCTGCTGCGCCCGGGAGGATTTTCCTTTCGCCGTCGGGGGTACCCGCTTGCGGCGGAGCGCCCCTTTGTAGCCGCCAGCTTCCGCCCCTCTCCTTCAAATACTATTGGTCCTTTCCTGGTATCTATTCAGCCGGGAACGCCCCTTCTCCTAGGAGACAGTTGCCCTGGCCCCGCCCCAATATACCCCCCCTGCCTCCCAGCTCCCTGCGCGGGTTCCGGCCCTTCGGGCCCACTTGGGGCCAAGCGGTTCTCTCCCTTCCTCTACGCAAGCCAGCAGCACCTCAGGTTTTATCCCTGGTGGCCATCCACCTTTCCTCCCTGGTGGGGCCTGAACTTGGCGGTACTTTCCCTCGAAGTTTACCCCCACCCACCCCTTTCCTCCCTGGGGAGGGGAGCTCCCACTCTGCCCCCCCACCCGCCTACCGGCCTCTGCCCCCTGGGTCGCTCAGCCTCTCCTATCTCCCCCCACTTTGGCAGGACAGTTGCTGTGCGACTTGGACAGTAGAGAGGAGCGCCTCCCAAGTTTTCATCCATCTGCCACCCCCAAAGCTTCCACCCTCCTCCCCCTCAGAGAGGACGTTTGATGCTGGGCCCCTGAGATTCTCATTGACAAGCCCCTCTGGGTCCCCCTGAGCAGAGTCTGCTGACCCATTTGCCCACCTTTGCGGCTTTGATGCTTAGTCATGTCTGCCTCATCCTCAGGCGGCTCCCCCAGGTACTGCCAATGTGGGGGGCGCCTCCGCCAGAGGGCAGGGAAAAGTAATCTGGGGCTCCCAGGCCAGGCTCACCAGAGGCTTTTTTTTTTCCAGCTTCCCTGTTCAGTGTACTGAAAATCTGGACCAGAATAGTTGGAAATCACTTTTAAGGGAAGGAGGAAAAAAATGCAGACATAATCCCAGCTGTGTATCCTCTCCCCCTCTCTCCTCAGTTCCTGGTAGCATATAGGGTCACCATTGTTGTTTCAGTGGATTACTAGGCTCAGATCCTTTTGGAAAAGAGACCAAGTGTAAAATAATGGTGATGTAGGAGGTGGATGCAGCAGTTAGCAAGGTGTTGATGGACTCTAAATGGTTTGATGGGAAGCCCACTGAGGGAGACATTATGGATATCTACTGGCTCCAAGTGAACAGAAATGTCCTAAGGAGGAAAAAAAAAACTGTCTACCCAGATGTGGTATTCCTCGCCTAAATGATTAGTAGGGCTCATTTTTTATTTTTTTATCAAGGTGTGATATACATGCAGCAAAATGTATGCTAAAAAGCTCAAGAATTCTTATATTGCATTTTTATGTTGCATTATTTTCATCCATCACCCAAGTTTTTGTTGGGTGGCCAAAGTCATATTATCAGGTTATCAGGAGGCAGTGGGATAGATCAAATCAACTTTTCAAGTCCCTTCTCATTCTGGATTTCTCAGATGTACTGCTGCCAAATTTTGGAGATTAAACCTATATTTGCAAATCTGATGATGGGCCTTTTATGTATAAGCAAGATGAATTACACATGGTATAAAAAAACAAAACGTAACAAAAATAACTTTGTTTCTTAGGAGCTTAAAGAGTAGCAAGTGGAATATTTTAGGAAATAGTTATCTTCATCCTGATAGTTGAATATTTATTGATAGTTAATTTTATGCATTTGAGTCACAGGGGCTTTATTCCTGAGCCTGTCTTTTTATGTCAGTCATTCACTGAGCATTTCTCCAGGACCACCTTCTGCTCCAATCAACTTTCACCTTTAGCCAAACTAATACCTTGGCTGATCCTCATGTGCTGCCTGCTTTTTGTCAACTGTCAAGATGACAGCTGGGCTTTTCAGCAAAAGGTCACAATACGTGTGATGCGATGGCAGCTTAAAAGGCCAGCCCTGCGAATGCCTATCACCCCTGTTTCCATCTCAATGCAGGGCACACCATGGGTGTTTGGTAGCTCGTGTAAGGAGCCAGGTGATTCCAGACTGGTTCTAGTCGTCAACTTGTTACTCACCATATGTAGCGTATAATTCGGGAGATCTAAGGAATAGAAGAATCCTACTTTTCTGCTTGTAATCTGGTTCTTGTGCCTGGGTACAGGTTTCCATCGTGTGGGAAGAACGGAGTAACAAGTCTCACGCAGAAAAAAGTCTTGAGGACACCTTGTGGCGCACCCAGTGTGACTGTGACGGTAGGTGACATGCACACACAGCAGCCCTCCGGTCTGCAGTCCCGCCAAAAATGCTTCTGCACACCTTTCCCAGGAGCTGTGTTACCTTGCTGGCACCATGGTGGCTGGACATTCTGCTAGGCGCCTTCATGCAGATCCAGCTGAGCGATTGTGTTTTTTGTGGGTCTTTTTGTTTGTTTGTTTGTTTGTTTTTGCTTATGGTAAGGCTGCCAGGTGTGAGGAGGTTGTCTTAATGCTTCCAGACAAATCCCTTAAGTCTTCAGAACATATTTAATAATGTTGTAAATAATAACAATTGTAATGAAGAAGAAAATAAAGAAGATTGGGGAGAGGACAGGTACCGATGGTTGGTGAGGGTATATAGCTGGGATTCTGCCTTGCTTATATTTTCTTTAGAAGCTGTACAACCTCATCTCAGCATTTCCTCCAGCTCTCTGCTTTCCTTGTCTCTTACCTGCCTGGTGGCTTATTTCTTTTGCACCCTAATCATTTTGTGTGCTTCGTGTGCTTCCCGTGCTAATGCGCATGCCCAGTTCAGATTGTGATGTAGAAAGATTCATCTGCTTCCCAGCTGTGCTACACTAAATCTAAGGAGGAGCTCTGCGTTCCAGCAGGCTGGGATGGAGATCCAGCTCTGAGGACCCTGGGGCCTGTGTTTGGGCTCTGGCAGACCTGTCTCTCGTTGGACCTGAATCTCTCTGGTGGGCTTCAGCTGGGATCTCTGCAGGAGCCTGCTGAATGGCATGCCCTCCTTGATTCCTGCCTGCATGCCATAGTTAGTAGCCGTCCTGCTCGCTTGGTGGCTAGGCTTTCAGTGACTCCCAGAGGCTTTGAGCTCTGTTTTTTATGCCCAGTTTACTCATCCACAGATCAGCCTTTTTTGTGTTGTCCTCCCCGGCCTGCCAGAAGCGAACCATGAAGGACCGCTCTTCAACTCCCCCCTTACATGTTCATGTGGATGAGAACACCCCTGTCCACGTCCACATTAAAAAACTCCCGAAACCATCAGCGACCACCAGCCAGGTAGGAGCATGCCAGTGGGGCAAGGTGAAGGCTCTGGAGCAGGGTGACACCTCCCAGCTCGGCCTCCTTGCGCTGCTCACTCCAAAGGTTTGAGAGACAGACACACTCGCTTTCAGAGGTCAGTTGCCTAATTAGAAGGTAGGCAGGACTGTCATCCAGAAATGGCAGCAGTAGCCTTAGTCAGAAGAGGCTCCCTTCACAGTTGGAGATGGATGCCACCAGAGTGACGCCACAGCCAGCCGTGTGGGGGAAGTGACCCTGGGTTTGTCCCTTTCCACAGAAATCTCATAAGCGCGGAATGAAAGGGGACACCGTGAATGTGCGGCGGAGTGTCCGGGTGAAAACCAAGGTACCTTGGATGCCCCCTGGAAAGTCATCTGCCCGGCATGTGGGATGCAAGTGGGAGGTAGGCTCACTCTCGTTCAGGCTTTTCTTCTTGGACTGGTCAGGGTCTAGCAGGTCTCAAACTGGTATGGTTCAGAATCAGCTGTAGCTGTTAGAGACACCCCAGCAGGCCCCATTTACTAGACCCCAAAAGTATGTAAGTCTTCTGGAGTCCTCACAACACAGTGAGGTGGCAGGTCCTGCTGTCCCTGTGTACAGATGAGGAAACTGAGGCCCAGAGGGGTGCAATCTCAGGGAAAGTAGCAGGGCTGGTGTCAGGACTCAGAGGGTCTTATTCTAGGGACTGCACTCTTGGCCTCTAATTTATATGTGAGGAGCGACATGTCTTTTTCCATGTAACTGTGACAGTATCTTAAGCGTAACAAAACACACATCTACACACACCAGAATGTACCTATCCAAGAAAGCATTGCCACTTTTGAGGTGGCTTCCATAAGAGACCACGCACATATTGCACAGATGTCATCAAAGCCACTTTTGGAACAATCTCCTGGACGACAATTGTTTTCAGCATTAGTTGTCAACGCCTTAACACACTTTGCTTGTCCATCCATCCACTTGGTTCACGCAAGCATAGTTTTATTGAGATTTGTGCCAGACACTGCTGGCACTAGGGTTACAGCTGCAAACTGGCAGACACGCCCTCCCACTGCTTACCATTCTAGTCAGTTGCAATGGAAAAATTTAATGATAAGACAAGGCCTGTGGCCATGTTTCAGACAAAGATCTCATTTTCGGGACAAGTCAAGGACTTGAGGCTACTTTAAGGTGCTGATACCTGATGTAGTGTGAAAAATTGTCTCTTTCTGATAGTTAATTACTTTAAAATTAGAAATAAAAAATAAAAGTAATTACTCTGAAGTTAATAGTCACACTTCATGGTTTTGACTCCCTGTTTACCAATTTGTCCCTAAGAGGCAAAGGGAGTATGGGGTATTCTGTCCACATCCACATTAAAAAATTTCCGAAATCATCAGTGACCACCAGCCTGGTAGGAGCATGCCAGTGGGTCAAGGTGAAGGCTCTGGAGCAGGGTGACACCTCCCAGCTCAGCCTCCTTGTGGTGCTCACTCACTATCTAAGTATGCTTATATAGTATAAGAAAGATTGGAATTCAAATGATGTTTTAACATTTTTTTACTTAACATTTTTTAACATTTTAGGAATCTTACTAGTAACCAGTGGAATGTAAATTAAAAACAACTATATTTTAAAAACAAAAACAACAAGCTATTTTATAGAGTGGAAAAAAAGTCGACAAGATTACAAATATCTTGTGTTGGCAAACATACGGGGTGTCAGTGAATCTTTTTAGAAGGTTTTGCTGGGATCGTGAAACTGATTCAACTGTTCTGGAGGCAGCTTGGCAGCCTCCATGTAAACAGTGATTCTACAGTTTTACAGTTAGGAAGTTATTCTTAAAAAGTCATAGAGCGCAGGGATCTGTGTATAAAGACGTTTGCTCTAGCACCGTAACAGAAAAATTGAAAGCAACCTAAGTGTCTATCAGGATGGTGTTGGTTAAATTATGTTCCATCCATGCAACCATTACAGAGATTGAGGTGGATGCTTATATATGATAATGAGTCACAGCCATACAGCTTTTAGAGTTCGGTCCAATTTGCAGAAAAAGAGCATGTTTCCGGAAATGTATTTCTGGAAGGATACAAGAAGTGGTAAGCAGTCATTACCTCTGGAATGTGGGAAAGTTAATCTTTTTTTTTTTTTTTATGGCCTGCTTGAATTTCTTTATAATGAGCATACTACATTTTATAATTTAAAATGCTTTTTGAAACAGTGAAAGGACTTGGTAGTTTTCAAAGTATACAAGAACATTACACCTCAGTGGAAGTTGACTTTCTGTTGATGTGGGTTGCTAGGAGCTGTGGGCTCCTCTGGAAAGCTCAATGTCCCTTCCAGTCCTAGGGCCACAGAATCCTGGAAGTGGAGGGACCCAGAGTGGTGACTTGTCATCTCTCAAACAGTAGCTGTCTTTTTATGCTATTGAGCCAGTCCTTTTCCACTTTCTTGTTGGCCAGGGACAGAAAGAAAAGACCCCAGCAGGAGGAAGTTTGTGGTGGAGCTGAATGTAAACCCCAGAAGCTGCACATTCTTGTTTGCTTTTTAAAAACCTTTTCTGGTACAGAAAGATTAGCTTTGGGAGGAAGTCTAGATTTTTTCTCTACCCTATTATTAAATAAAGTGACCTATTTTTATTATGGAAAGTTGAAAGAAAATACAGAAAAGAGATAATCACTTATATTTTTTCTAATCTGTCTGGTATCAAGTTTCAAAACCTTTCTGTTGCAAAGTGCAGGAAAGACACATTAGCAATGTATTGCTTGATAAATTTTTACAAAATGTCTGTGTAATTATCACCCAGCTAAAGAAACATCACCAGCTTCCCCAGAGTCTCCCCTCTGGTCCTATTTCTGTCACTGCTGCTCTCCGAGGATAATCATGGTCCTGAAACTAATATTTTGGTACTTTTACTATCACTTTTTCCTATACAGTTTTTTCTTTTTTTTTCTTTTTTTACTTGTAATCGTACTGTCTCTTTCCTGTTATCCTTTTGAATATTAAAAATAACCTTTTTCTTATAAAAGCAATGCGTAGTCATTGTTGAAAAAATTAGAAAAGACAAATCAGTATAAGGAAGAAAGTAAAAAACACCTGTAATCTCACCACCCTGAGAAGACCCATGTTACCTGTAGGTAGGTGCAATCCCTCTGGTCTTTCCTCATGAACAGATTCATTCTTTTCATTTTATAACAATGGGATCATACTTTACTTACTGTAGAACATTTTTATTGACATATTTTGACTATATTTGGATTACGTATTACTTTTTAAGGCAGTGTTCTATTATATGTTTGTATCATTTTGTATTCAACCAATATTACCTTATCATTCATTTATATCCTTGCCCCTTGAATTTAAATATCATTCACATTCTTAGATAATCCTGATAAATCCCTAGAAATAGAATTGCTGGGGCCAAAAACACATCATTTTTTGGAATCGTACCCCACGAGTCCTGCTTGTTGGACATAACAGTTATACTTGTATTGAACACTTCTTTTCATTGCTGATAGCCATCTTCTTTTCCTGGAAATTGTCATAGAGGGTCAGCCACTGTGGCTTAAGAGGAGCAAAAAACTGTACAAATAATGAGAAATGGCAACTATTTAATGCACCAGAGTAAATTTATAGAATAAGTCAAGTTCAAGTTATCAAAATCCCATGGAAATCCTGGCCTCCAGATTAAAATATCTTCCATTCTGAAGTCTTAAAAAAAGCATTGTACAGCTTTGAATAAACTTTTCTGGGGGGGGGCACATGCATTTAAAAACTATTTTTATGCTTATATATTTAAATATTTCATAGACATCATACCATACTAAATTATTTAGTATGCATTTCTAATATTTTTATACATAACCAATTTAACAATGATTTTTTCTAAAAACTTTATTTCTTAATATCATATACTGTCTGGTCCATATTCAGATTTCCTCACTTGTCCTAAAAAATACCTTTTACAGAAGATTGGTGTACTTTTGCAACTCTCCACTATCATGCATTAATTTTCATCTAAAAGACTTTTGACATATTTCACTTCTACCCTAGGTATATAAATACATCTCTTGCCCCAAACTTGTCGACTTTAGGAATTACTATTTTTGCTATTTTTGTTATATCCTTTATTTTATACTTGACCTTATGGCATGTTCTTCCTCCCGGGGTCCCTGTGGTTGGCCCTTCAGCAGTTTTAGCTCTTTCCTGCCTCCAGTGGACAGCCAGGTGTGGTGGAACCAATTGCAGTTTTGCCTTATGAGTTCATGTGTTCTCCCTCCTCTACGTCAGAATCCACCTCATTGCCTGGAGATCACACCACCATCGTCAGAAAAGCTGGTCTCAGTGATGCGGTTAAGTGACCTCTCTACAGAAGATGATGACTCAGGTCACTGTAAAATGAACCGTTATGATAAGAAGATTGACAGTCTAATGAACGCTGTTGGTTGTCTCAAATCTGAGGTGAGGGAGGTAAGGGCTGGGAGAGCTGATTCCCTGAAGATGTGTGGGACCGCCCAGGTGGGTTCCCCGGGGGCACTTTCTTCCACTGTCTCTGAAGGCCACCCAGGACTCAAGATGCCTTTGGGATCTGGGGCAACCTGGGATGCCTCGCCATTGAGCACTTAGCCCTAGGCCTGGCCTTGACCTTATCTGGTGCTCTGTACCGATGGCCTATTTTAATTAATTATTATTATTTTTTTAATTATTATTATTTTTTTTTGGTGAGGCAATCCTTGGTTGACCTCACAGATTACAAGGACCTCGTCAGCTTACAATTCCTTATTTTTTTATTTTTTATGCCTACAGCACCTGGTCTTCCTAGGTGGTCTCCCATCACAAGTACTAACCAGGCCCGACCCTGCTTAGCTTCCGAGATCAGACGGGATCGGGCTTGTTCAGGGTGGCATGGCCATACACCTGTTTAAATTTTTTACCACAGTAAATGAACCCAGTGGTGGTATTTTCCCCATTTTGGTGATGAAGTGACTGGGACCCTAGGGCTTCTACTTTCCATTTTACACAAAAGTTTTTTTTAAAAAGCCCCAAAGAAGTAAAGGAAGTTTGTCCTCAGCTGCTGGGCCGTGCCTTTGGGTGGGATATGGCGATGGGATTGGAAACAACCTGGAAGCCCTTGGCCCCCACCTAGGAAGTCAGTGGAGCTGGCACGACAGTCCAGCTCACGACGACTAACGTGGCCTGTGTCTTTAATCCTCCACCCTGTGCTCGGCACGTGGGCCCTCCCGAAGAATCTTGGGCTGGCTGCCTGGCAACCGTCCCTTCTCTCTCCACGGCCTGTGGCACGGGGGCTTTTTGTGCTTTCTCTCCTCCTGTGGTGTGCCAGCTGAACCACGGTTTGTATCCTGGCTCTGTCCCCAACCAGCAAGCCACGCAGACTCTTCGTACTGCGTTTCATCAGTAATGAGGAAATGAGAGGAATAGTTATCTGCCCAGAATCTTCGTGACAGTTAACTCAGATTGTACGCAGAGCACCTGATGTTTGTGTCGCTCTCGCTCAGAGGTGCCCTTAGTTTGGTCCAAAGCCATGGGCCTAGTGACGTGGCGGAGAGGAACCGCCGCCCTTCAGTGGCCCCTGCCTGTGTGCCCTTGCCCAGGTCAAGATGCAGAAGGGTGAGCGCCAGATGGCCAAAAGGTTCCTGGAGGAGCGGAAGGAGGAGCTGGAGGAGGTGGCCCACGAGCTGGCTGAGACCGAGCACGAGAACACCGTGCTGAGGCACAACATTGAGCGCATCAAGGAGGAGAAGGACTTCACCATGTAAGGCGGCCCTGCTGGGGTTCGGCTCCTCCTAAGTTACCTGATTCTCAGGGTCGGGGCCTGGGACGCAGGGGGCAGGGAAGACTTTCTGGGAACAGTGACATTGAAGCTGAGTGCTGCGTCAGTTGGGAATTGGTCTGGTGCTGGGGAACATCCCTCGTGACAGCCCCAGGGCAGGAGGAGTTTGTGACCGAGATGGAAGGCAAAGGCAGGCCGAAGTCAGGGAAGAGGGTGGGCAAATGGAGTTTGTCCAGGGCTGGCTCTTAGCAGCCACTTTGTAAGTTTTGCATTGAAGGCAGCTGGAAGCCATGGAAGCGTTTTAAAAGGAGGAAATGATGTGACCAGATTTGGCTCCAGTGTGGAGAGTGGATGGATGGGCTCAAAAGTGGATCTGCAGATGGTGGTTAGGTGGCCATGGTACTGGTCGGGGCCAGAGGCGATACGAGTGGCTGAGAGACTAGGGTTACAGGTGGCATAATGTCAACTGGTGTGAAAGCTCTGCTCTGGTGCCCAGGTAGCTTTCAAGGTTATTCGGGCCAGCAGGCCAGCCCTCCCTCTCCCCCATTGGTCCCTGCCCAGGAGGTGCACCTCCTAGGGCATTGTGAGGCGAGCCTCGGAGCTCCAGGTGGCCAGGGGCCTTGAGGGCTCACAGAGCCATGTTCTCTCTGGCCCCAGGCTTCAGAAGAAACACCTCCAGCAGGAGAAGGAGTGCCTCATGTCCAAGCTGGTGGAGGCTGAAATGGATGGGGCTGCTGCTGCCAAGCAAGTCATGGCCTTGAAGGACACCATCGGAAAGCTGAAGACGGTGGGTGGCAGAAAGACCACCCGGTGCTGGGACTGGGCCCAGAGATGGGGAAGCCACAGGGGCGGGGGCCTTACGCAGTCATCAGGCTGACTTTGTGACATCTTCAGGCTGGGGGAGGGCACATTTAACTCCTTAGTCCCAATCCCCCACTCTCACTTCTGGGACCTGACACTCAAGGATGACCTCAGGTGGCCAGGACTTTTGAAGAGACCTCGTCATGGGTCTCCTGGGATCACAGTGAGTTAAGGCATGCGTTTTGATTCCTGCAAGTATCAGCCACCTGCTGTTGTCGTCGTCCTGTGCTTCCTCCAGGAAATCTGCCCTAACTGCACTCGCCTACACCGAGCTCCCCAACCCCTTCCTCCACTTGTCGCTTTCAGCAGGTTCAGCTCCTGCCCATCCTTCCAGGACTACTACCTCCAGGAAGCCTGCCCTCACCGCCCTGGCCCTGTCCACGGCTCTTCTTGCCTGGGCTTCCTGGCACCAGCGCGTCTTAAGTCCTCTGTGTGGCCTGCCCCTGCCGGCCCCTCCCTTCTTGCCTGTGCCTGGTAAGACTGCTTGCTGTCTTCCAGGAGAAACAAATGACCTGCACGGACATCAACACCCTTACGAGGCAGAAGGAACTTCTCCTGCAGAAGTTGAGCACATTTGAGGAGACCAACCGCACCCTCCGAGACCTGCTGAGGGAACAGCACTGCAAAGAGGTGAGCTGCCAGCCCTGGCCCCACCGTGGGCATGTGGACTCAGCTCCACACATCCAATGCCACATGCCCGTCCTGTCCTCTCTGACCCTCGGTCTCTTCTTCTGTAAAAGGAGAATTGCATTGATGTGCCAGGCACCTGGTAGAGGGCGCTGTCTTAGTTGTGGAAGCAGGACCTGGTGGCACAGGAAGGTCCTTGTAAGTCAGGAGAAGGGCAGTGGGGAGTCAGGGAGAGGTCAGCCTTTTCCAGGACTTGTGCAACAAAATAGGGAGACGACTAGTTCTGAGCTTTGGTAGAGTGGAAGTGCCTGCATATAATCGGCAGGCAAGCGTTGAATTACCGCTATCTCTGTTTTCTTAAAAGAGAGTGTGAACTGTATTTTATGCTAATGAATGATTCTGAAGAGACTGACAGTATAAACAGCTGTCTCGTCCTTTCTGGTTCCAACCAGAGGGAAACCAAGAGTCTCAAAATAGCCGTGCTGATGAATGATGACATTTTTTTCAGTGACTAGTGTCTTTTTTTTCCAACATTATCAACTTCTCATTTTCATTTTGAAAGATTATTATGTAAAATAAGTAATATAATGTGGTGTGCTCACTGTCCAGCTTTCCAAACAAAATCTTGTTTACATGGTGGTGACCTCATCTCTCTCCCCTCGGGTTGGGGGACTTTATCTTGAATCTGATAGTTTTATGACTTGTGTGTGTATCTATCTCTAAAGCAACTTTTAGTGTTTTGAGCATGTTTTCAAACTTTGTGTAAATTATATTGTTTCATGTATATTCTGAGTTTGATTTTATTCACTCAATATTCTTATGAGATTCGTCTATTTTTGTCCTTGAGGCCTAAGGTGATTGATTTTCACTGCTATATCCCATTTAATGACAATACCACAATTTATGTCTCCATTCTTCTGTTTTTGGAGACCGAGTTTCTTTTGTTTGTTGTTATAAGCAGTATTATTTTGCTCATTCCATGTATATTATCCTGGTGGGCTTTAGAGTTTCTAGAATATACTTCTATGAATTTAAAATAGTTACACCTATTTCATTTCTAGCTCTGTATTCTCAGGTGGGTGATTTTTACCTCTCCGGCCTCAGTTTTTCCATCTATAAAATGCGAATGGCATCTTCCACATAGGGTTGTGTGAAAATTAATGCTGATACGTGGATGGTGGATTTGCAGCCTGACAGGTGCTCGATGAATGGGAGGTGCTACTGCTGTTTGTCCCAGGACTGGGGCCTTCAGAAAACCTCTTCCCACCCAGTTTTTTCCTTTTTGACTTCTTAGCATCTACCATCCTGGAATTCTGGATTCTAGGTCACCTCCTGCCCATGTGGCACTTGGGGCTGCACCCCATCTCAGTGCTTACTGGAAGGCAGTCACCATCGTGGCGGGGACTGCTCTGGCTCTGGGGTCAATTGGCTTGGGACTCAGCTCTGTCATTTCTGGCTATGTGACCTCGGGCAATTCACCTCATTTCTCCTAGCCTCAACCTCCTCTTCTGTAAAGTGGGGCGGTGATAGTGCATGGTTCCTTAGAGCAGGGAATTTGGTGAGGGCGTGTGTTAGTTTATATAGTGATTCCCTGGGGGCTTGGCGAGAATGGCATAATGGGCAGTGAGAGCAGCTTCAGGCTCCAGGTCCGTGGCCTAGGCCATATCCATGTTCTGCCTCTTGTTGCTGGAAAAATCACAGTACTGGCTTCTTTCAGTTCCTAAGTCTCCAGGAAACTTTGGGACCAGCGATCCCTTTTCCCTTGACCTGTGAAGGGGACCTGTGGGACTGAGAGGGAAGGGGAGGGGAGCCTCCTTCTAGGGACACTTTGTTCAGGTGCCCAGGAAGAAGAATAGAGACAGTCACGAAGACACAGTCCAATGGGAAAATGGACAAGGATGTGAGCAGGCAGTCCTGGGAAGAGGAAGTTCAAATGGCTAAGAAACATAAGTAAATAGGGAATGCAGAATAAAACAGCAGGAAGTGTGCTGGCAAAGACTGGCAACAGGCAGAGACTGACCCCTGCTCGGTGCCGCCATGTCTTGCTTGTGGCCTTGGGAATCGGTACAGGTGTGTTTCAGGGCATTTCAGCTGCCACGAATCACACACCCTCCAGCCCAGTCATCCTTACCCTTGGGATAAACCCTAAGAGACACTTTGTTCATGCCCAGCAATGTCCATTGCTGCAGTTGCAAAACTTGGGCCCAACTGTATTGTCCAGAGGTTATGGGGAGAGATTAAAAATGGAATGGAATCTTAGGGACAGAAAACAGATTAGTGGTGGCCAAGGGGAGGGGGATGAGACTGACTGCGTAGCAGCTACCGGCTTTCCACTGGGATGATGAAAATGTTTCAGAACTAGATATTAGTGATGATTGCACAATATTGCAAATGTACTATATACCACTGAATTTTACATTTTTTAAAAATGGTTAAAATAGCAAAGTTTGTTATAAATATCACAATTTAAAAAATTAATGTACCAGAAATCACTGAACTGTATATTTTACTTTTATTTTTATTTTTTAGTTAATTACTTAATTTATTTGACCTCACAGATTGTAGGGAATTTGTCAGCTTACAATCCTTTATTTTTTATTTTCATGCCTACAGCACCTGGTCTTTCTAGACGGTCTCTGATCCAAGTACTACAGATTTATTTTAAATTTATTGTTTTTAGTGACGTTGGTTAATAAAATCCAGTATTTCAGGTGTACATTTTAATAGTGAGGCATATGTATATTGCATTGTGTGTTCCCCTCTGAATTGTACCGTTTATATGAGTGACTTGTATCTGAATTTATATTTCAAAGCTACTTTAAAAAAATCAAGTTGTACTAAACAAGCGTGATCCCATCTGATCTCAGAAGCTAAGCAGGGACAAGCCTGGTTCGTACTTGGAATAGGAGACCACCTAGGAAGACCAGGTGCTGTAGGTGTAAAAAATAAAAAATAAGGAATTGTAAGCTGACAAGGTCCTTGCTTCGCCTAAAAAATAATAAACAAACAAACAAATAAATAAAAATTAAAAATCAAGTTGTAGCATAAAAATACATAAATATATTTTGGTAAAATTAGACAACAACCCATTTCCTATTTGTTGTGAGAATACTCGCCAGTGGCACTTGCTACTGGAGCATTTACCCCGAGACAACTTGCAGATTACAGTCTTAACCTTACCCCCCAAGTTTGCCACAGAAAATCTGACTTTTATTATTATTTTCACATCACTCTAGTATTTTGATAGTCTTTGGAAACAAATTACATAATTTTATTTATAGCATTTTGTTTTAGTAGCAGTATTTCCATTTACAAAGTATAATAATTTTGATTACTGAAAATGTCAAATCCTAGAAAATGTAGCATTCCTACATGTGATGTTAACATCATTCTCAAACAGTCATTAGCTGAAGATTCATTTGGCGAATAATTTATGTATACATTTCTGTCACATTAGGATTAGAGACAAGTTCTGTTTAGAAATAGCTCCAAAAACAGTTTTTATATTTTATTTTCACGTAGAAAACCAGATTTTCTTCACCCTCAAAGAGTGCATTTATGTAAAATTAAATTAATTCTGGCAGCAAACTGCCCTATTTTTTTCTAAATGGGAAATGGGTTAATCTCTTTCCACCCCTCACCCCCAAAAGATAATATTTCTCTACGTGTTACTATATATAATTACATAGAGGAAGGATGGACAGGCCACTCATCAAACTCATAAAAGGATGCAGGTGAGAAGGGGACTTTGGCTTTATCTCTGTTCGCTAAATATTTTATAATGAGAATATAATTTATTCTATAATTAGAAATATAATTTTAGAAAAGGAAAAGAATCGATAGGATGTAGCCATCTGGGTTTATTGTTTAATGACTTGGGTCCCCTTTTGCCTTCCCTCAAAGGATTCCGAAAGGCTGATGGAGCAACAAGGAACACTACTGAAACGGCTGGCGGAGGCGGACTCCGAGAAAGCGGTACGTACTGTGGCTCTGCCTGCGCCTAGTGGGTGATGGGAGACAAAGCTGGTGGTGCCGAATGGAAACAGGAGGGCTGGAGCCCCACTCTGACATTCCTTTGGGTCTGAGTTTCATGATTTATAAAACGGACTGATGTCCCCTGTTCTACCTGCTCCACTGGGCTTGTCTGGTTGATCACTTGAACCCCCAAGCTGGACACCCATCCAAGGGATGGTGATGATTGATGATGATGGACTTCTAAACCATCCGAGTCTGTCACCTGAATTTCCTTATTTGTATAATGGATTAAAAGCCATCAAAAGGCACAGACTTTTGGACTCAACGATTCCAGTTCTAGGAATTACTCCCAAGGCAGCATGTTCCAAAGTCTGTTCTGTGGAACCCTAAGTTCCTCAAGATGTTAATGGGTACAGGAAACAAAAGTGGGGAGTGATCTATGGCCAGATAAAATTGGGAAACTACTGGCTGGCCTGAATAAAAAGGTCAACAGGTTTCTAAACTCCAGGAGCTTTCAGAGTCGTCGATATCTTAGTGCTTACTGTGAGTCTCAGAGAGAAGACGGAGGCCATGTTCCCCAAAGTCTGGCCTGCGTCCCTCAGTGCCTTGCTGAACATCTCTGTGAGAAATTCAGCAGTAACAGTGATGGCACCCAAACCTTCATTCCCAGCTCCAGAGTCCTGGTCAAATTATGATGCATCAGTAAATTGAAACACTAACTGCTGTTTCTAAAGACCTAGAAGATTCCATCACATTATGTTATAGGAGTATAGGTTTTGGAACAAAATAAGCATGTAACTTCTTAATGTATTACCAGCGTATCTCTGGGTGAGGGGTTGTGGGGCTTCTTTAATATACGTTCTGGGGTATTTTTCAGTGTTCTCTACAATTAACGTTATTTTAGATTACAAAATAAATACACATTTATTGTAAATATTGAATACAAATGTTAGGTGCATCCTGCAAGGGTCTTTGTGACACGGGCCAATGTATTTGGTGGCCAGGCACTCACAGGAGTCTCTCCTGTCTGGGCTGGACCTTCTTGTCCTTCCCAAGGAGCTTACTTACAACAGTGTGTGTTCTCCCCAGCGCCTGGTGTTACTGCTGCAAGACAAGGACAAAGAGTTGGAAGAGCTCCTCCAGGAAATTCAGTGTGAGAAGGTACCATCCCTGATAGTTGCTCCTTACTGGCCAGTAGTGCTTAGTGGGTAGAGTACATTCTGGAATTGGGAGACCTGGGTTCAAATCTTGGCTTTATCGCTTTCTCCATCTCTCCAAAGGCTCAAGCAAAGACAGCATCCGAACTCTCCAAGTCTATGGAATCCATGCGTGGGCATTTGCAGGCGCAGCTTCGGTGCAAAGAGGCAGAGAACAGTCGCCTCTGCATGCAGATCAAGGTACCTGCTGGCTCCACAGGTGGGGAAGGTGGGGGCAGGGGCCCAACAGGTTATCACATTCAGGAAGGTGTTTCCCCAAAGTATTATGGGGTACTTGCTGCCAAAGAACTTGTGCTTCAGAGAGACCCTGGGACGAGGGCAAGAGCAGGAGGTTTTGGTACTCTCCTCAGCAGTGACTGCATTAGGTTCCGTGAGCCAATCACTTCACCTCTTAGCCCCTCAGTTCTCCTAACTACCCATGGGAAGGGGATGGTCTCAAATGCTGCTTGCATCTGTGAACCAGGGACTCTGAGGCCCAGGTCTGTTGAGTGACCACTATGCTGGGAGTTCAAGGAAGGATCCAGAAGCATTTTAACAGTGAGACCTGATGGGTTCAGTGCTCCAGAGAGGCGCCGTAGGGAGCTGGGAAGGGCCTTGGTTTCTGGTCTGTGTAAGACCCATTCTCTCCCCTATTTCTTGTTTTCACTGGTCCTTTTCACCCTCTCTGCCTTGCCTTTCTTGTCTCTCTTTTCCCTCTCTCCCGACCTTTGTCTCTTTCCTCTCAACTGCTTCCTGGCCCTCCCCTCCCAGAACCTGGAGCGCAGTGGGAACCAACACAAGGTAGAAGTGGAGGCCATCATGGAGCAGCTAAAGGAATTGAAGCAAAAGGGAGACCGAGACAAAGAGTCCTTGAAGAAGGCCATCCGAGCCCAGAAGGAGAGAGCTGAGAAGAGCGAGGAGTATGCTGAGCAGCTGCACGTGCAACTTGCTGACAAGGTAGCAGGCCTTCCCTGAGGAGGGCTTCTCAGAGGTGGAGGTAGAAGGTCCATAGGTGGGAGGTGGGTAGTGGATGATGGGTGGCTGAATGCAGGGGTTTGGATGGGTGGTGGTGGGAAAGCTGGGTAGAGGTGGCCTGGTGGGTAAATGGAGGGAAGAAGGCGGTGGAGTGGGTGAATGAGCTGATAGGATGGATGGCTGGGTGGAGGGGGAGGTAATGGGGAGATTGAATGGGTATAAAGGTGATAATGGGGTTGGGTTGCTGGCTGGGGGTGATTGGAGGGTACGAAGGATGATTTAAGCACATCAGTGTTGTGGGTAGGGTGCATGTGATACCTGGAAATCTAGAAGCAACAGCTGGCCTCCCACTGTCACTCTCAGTGATCTCTAGAGAGGGACTGCAGGAGTGAGGTTTAAATAATCAGGTGAGGGGTCGGCCAGGGTGACCCAGCCCTCAGCTCCCTCTGTCTCAGGACTGACACCAGGCTGACAGGCCCTATTGTCCCATGTCCCCAGGATCTTTATGTTGCGGAAGCTTTATCCACTCTGGAGTCCTGGAGGAGCCGCTACAACCAAGTTGTGAAAGACAAGGGGGACCTCGAGCTGGAAATTATTGTCCTGAATGAGTACGTCTGTGTTAGGAGAGGGCGCATGGGCCGACCGGGGGAAGTGGGTGTGGAAAGAGCTTGGCAACCTGTGGCAGGTCAGTCACATCCCTCACATAGCTGCCATCTGGTCTCCTCTTGTCAGGAGCTGCATTGGACAGAGACATGGGCAGCCCTGAGGTGGGCTTTCTGGTTGGACCCTAGGTCCTGGCTCCAGCTCCTGTCACAGGGTCCCACCACCCTAGTAGACACTGCGAAGGGAGGGACTGGCTTCTCTGGTCACAGAGGCCCTGCCTGACTCCAGCTCCTGGGCCCAATCTGGGTCTAATCTGCACAGAACACCAAATAGGCCCAGATAGGCACACCGGTCTCCTCGTTCCTATTCTTGGGGATGGGCTGGCTGATGATCCCTGTGTCTTTTTCTGCTGCTTGCCAGTCAGCAGGTTGGAGGTATGGCCTGGGAGTAGAGTACAAAAGCGGCTTCACTGTCTACTTTACAGCGACTGTTCAGACATTCTCAGTGTCAGCTATATTCAGGTGTTCATTCATTTAAAAATATTTATTGAGCATCTACTACATATTGGGCTCTATGCTGGCCTGTAGAGTTACAACCAATGCATTCTCCACCCTCATGGAGGCAACCCTAGTACTCAAGTAGAGGAGATGGGGCTACAAAGACCTGGACTCCCTGAGCTAAGCAAGGGTCACAGGGACTAACTTAGACTCCAGGTCAGGTCAGGTCTTTCCTCAGGAAGTGTCTTTTGCTGTGTTTAACCCAGTTTAACAAACATATCCTGAGAACTGGCTATGTACTGGGCCCTGTGCCACATGCTACTCTCAGAAATTCTCCATCTAATGGAAAAAAACAGGCAATTAAGGTAGAAGAACATGTGGTACGGATAAGAGGGATCGGGGAGAGATGCCCTGAGGAGGGCAGTCTGAACTGAATTTTTAAGGGTGAGCAGGCGTTTGCCAGGTGAAACAACATGATGTGTTCATTTGGGCCTCGTCAGCGCTCAGTAAATATGTGCTGACCGAACCCCAGTTGATCAATCCTGAGCATGAACTATGGAGAGGTTTCATATTGGATCCATGGTCAAGATCATGGGCACTCACAAGTGCTTGCTATGTTCTTTGAGGCCTCGGTCTCTGTTCTCAAGGTCACAGCCCTGCTGAGTGACAGTGGGGAGGGGGCACACAAGGGCAGGTGGGCAGCTGGCTGCTGAGTTGGCTTCTTTCCCTTCATCCCATATACAGTCATTGCAATTCCCACCTGAACTAGTTGAGCGTTCACACACGTGAACAAGCCGATCGTGTCCTCCGCCCTCACCTGGAGACAGCCCTGGTGCAATATGTGCCAGAGGGAGAGGGATGCCTGGGGTGTTCTTGACCACCCAGCCTGGGTGTTCTGTTCTAACTTCAAGATCTGATTAGCTGAGAGATCCAGGGGGTGCTGCAGGGAGGTGGGACTGGGTTGAGGCTCTGGTCATTGTCTTCAGCAAGTGTCTTGGCCTCATGGGAGGATCAGAAAGAAGAAACCTTAGAGAGGGTGGTATGGGAGACAGTCTTAAAGTAGGATATGCAGGAGTGCCACAGTCAGCAGTGCCAGAGTAGGACAATGCAGCTGCTTCTTGGGATGGAGACTGGGAAGCAGGCAGGGTGCCAAGGGGTGGGACGTGATCTCCCACTCCACTCAAAAACCCAGGCTCCTCGGAACCTGTGTGTAATTGATTCTCCGTCTGCTTTCACTTTGTGACCTTCCAGCCGAGTGACAGATCTCGTAAACCAACAACAAACCTTGGAGGAGAAGATGCGGGAAGACCGGGACAGCCTTGTGGAGAGACTGCACCGGCAGACGGCCGAGTATTCCGCATTCAAGCTAGAGAACGAGAGGCTGAAGGTCTGTAGTGAGAGGTGGGGCGGGGACAGTTGGGACAGCAGAGAGGCCAGGCCAATGGCTGGACCTTCCTGGTCGGGCCCCAGAGATGACCATGAGGGTTATCAGAGGTCTTGGAGGGAGCAGCACAGTGAAGGAGGAGTGCTCTGGAGTCAGGATGGCCCGGACCCCAGTCCTGGCTCTGCCTCTTACTAGCTATGGGACTCGGGTGAGGCAGCTCCTCCTTTGCTGCTGCGGTTGTCTTAGTGGGAGGAGATGGGGTTCTTGTGAGAATGGGGTGATGTGTGTGAAATGCCTAACATGACACACTCAGCTCATAACGTATAACAGACCTGACTTTGCGGTTAACACTGCTACCCTAGGGACTGCTGGATCCCCCCATATATGTCACTTCTCACCTTACTCTCCCAGTAATGTGATTATCATCTCTATAGAAAAAGGAAACAGGCTTGGAGAAAGGTCATTCTTGCTAATTTTGCCCTTGGAAGTGTTGGAGTTGGGGTTTGAACCTGAATCTGACTCTGGAGCTCTAGTCCTTAACCACTTGCTCTACACCCTCCTAGCACAACAGGGTCGAGGGGTACCTGCTCGGAGGTTGACATTGCAGAACCAGGTTTGATCTGGTTTTCAGCTGATCAAGGCAGTAACATCTTTTACTGATATTGTTAAGACTGATTTTAAGAAAGTATAGCATACAAAAAAGTTCATAAAATGAACACACTTTGCCTGTCATTCAACCTTATTACTAGCATCCTGGTGACATCAGCTGGTTATAAACATCCCCTACAGAGGTGACCATTATCCTGACTTGTATCATCACAGATTAGTCTGCCTGTTTTTGAACTTCGTGCCTAACTTTTACTTAGTGTTGTTTGTGAAAGTTACCATGTTGTGTGTGACAGTTTATTCATTCTCAATGCCAGATTCTACTGGGGATGGGCATTTGGGCTGTAGAACATCCTTGTACATCTTTTGGTGCCCATATTTGGTATATTTTTACAGGTTACATACCTTGAAGTAAAATTGCCAGGTCATCAGTGTGCATACATTTGGTTTTGGTAGATGTTTCCAGACAGTAAAGTAGTTGTATGAATTTACACTCCCATCGGGGGGCACATGAGAGTTAGCAGTTGTTCCACATCTCCTCATCAGCACTTGGCACCGTCAGCCTTTTTCATTTTAGCCATTCTAGTAGTATCTCCTTTGTTGTAGTGTGAATTAAAGACAGCTTTCAAGTCTAAAGTAGTAGGGGGATTAATTATAGGATGGTTTGTCCATGTAGTGTCATATAGTATGGCCACTCAGTGATGTTTATAGAATTGTATTTTCTTAGATATTATAATTATAAAGGTGAAATCTGCTCTGAGTAAAAATTTAAAACATTACAAAAATGTGATACAGAGGTTAAGGTCTATATTAACTGTGATTGTGTATTTTTCCAGTTTTTTTCCCTAATAGTAACATTCAAACACATACACACCCATTTGTTATTCTGCAGCTTGCTTTCTTCATCAACCATATTTCATGGATGACTTTTTAGGTCATTTGTATTTTTTCTTAAGTTTTATCTTTTAAATGACTATTATTGTAATGAGATATCTGACTTATTTTTTGTTATACTTGATTTTTTAAAAAGCACTGTATTTTTTTAGAACTTTATTTTATTAGTTTCAAGTTATAGTACATTGGTTAGACATTTAGATAGCTTATGAAATGATCCCCTTGATTACTCTGTCACCCCTCTGGCTCTACACACAGCCATTACATTACTGCTGACTGCATTCCCTATGCCGTGCTCCCCATGCCTGTGACCGTCTATCAACGACTAATTTGTACTTCTTTAACCCTTCACCCCTCTGGTCATCACCAGATTGTCCTCTGTATTTGTGATTGTTTTCAATTAGTTTGTTCCTTTTGTTCCTTAGATTCCACATGTAAGTAAAATCATATGGTATTTATCTTTCTCTAGCTTATTTTGCTTAGCATAATAAACTCTAGGCCCATTCATGTCACTGTAAGTGGTAGGATTTCATTTTTTTATGGCTGAGTGATATTCCATTGTATGTACAAACCATGATTTCTTTATCCAGTCGTCTGTCAGTGGGCATTTAGGTTGCTTCCATATTTTGGCTATTGTGAATAGCTCTGTCATAATCATAAGGAAGCACAGATCTTTATGAATTATTGGTTTGGTTTTCGGATAAATACGCAGAAGTACAATTGCTGAGACAAAGACAGATCCATTTTTAATTTTCTGAGGAACCTCCAGACTGTTTTCCATAGTGGCTGTATCAATTTGCAGTCCCACCAACAGTGTATGAGGGTTCCCTTTTCTCCACATCCTCACTAACACTGTTGTTCTTTGATTTATTGATGATAGCCATTCTGACAGGTATGAAATGATAGCTCATTGTAGTTTTAATTTGCCTTTCTCTGATGATTAGGGACCTTGAGCATCTTTCCATATTTTTATTGACCATCTGTATTTCCTCTTTGGCGAAGTATCTATTCAGGTATTCTGCTCATTTTTTAATTGGATTGTTGGTTTTTTGTTGTTGAGTTGTATGAGCTCTTTATATATTTGGGATGTTAACCCCTTATCAGATATATCACAAACAAATATCTTCTCTCATTCAGTAGGTTGTCTTTTGTTTTGTTTGTGGTTTCCTTTGCTGTGCAAAACTTTTTAGTTTGATATAGTCCTATTTGCTTATTTTTCTTTTGTTATCCTTGCCCAAGGAGATATATCTGAAAAGAAATTACAAGTAGCAGTATCAGAGAGATTACCACCTGTGTTTTCTTCTAGAAGTTTTATGGTTTCAGGGCTTACATTTAAGTCTTTAATCCATTTTGAGTCTATTCTTGCATACAGTGTAAGGAGGTGGTCCGGTTTCATTTTTATATTTGTATGTATCTAATTTTCCCAACACCATCTTTTGAAGAGACTTGTCTTTACCCCATTGTATACTCTTGCCTCCTTTGTCATATATTGAGTGTATAGACATGGATTTATTCCTGGGCTCTCTATTCTGTTCCACTGATCAATCTATCTGTTTTTATGCCAGTACCATGCTATTTTGATTACTATAGTCTTATGGTATAACTTGGATATCTAACTTATTTTGTCCCATCTGCTAAGGTGAACATTTTGGTTGTAAGACATTTATTGACCTCAGAAGTAGTTCATAACATAATTGTTAACTGAAAACATTTCAGTTGCAGAGAAGTACAGTATAATTCCATTCTTGTTGAGAAAACATAAAATCACTACACAGCTGTCAATATATAGCCATAACCTAAGTTATCTTGCATCACGATTCATTTTTCTTGGTCTTATTTCCATTTTCTTTAATGATTACTGCTGTTTTTGTAATAAGAACAAGGAAACAGAGATGTCCCTCATTTGTATCTGTATTCACTTGAGTTGGTCATGGTAGGTGTCTTGCCCAGGGTCCTCTCTGAGGAAACCTGATGAGGGTTTGAGTAGGTGGGGCTTCCCCTTGCTGGGCCCTCGGAATAGGAACCAAGAGTGGGATGACCATCTGCTCTGGAACCTTCTTGTCATCTACTCACGAGCCACCCCTTCTAGGCTAGTTTCGCTCCGATGGAGGACAAACTCAATCAGGCGCACCTCGAGGTCCAGCAGCTAAAGGCGTCGGTTAAGAACTACGAGGGGATGATTGACAACTATAAGAGTCAGGTAGGCCTGCAGGCTGGGAGATGAACCTCTTGGGAAGGGTTGGGTATGGAAGGTGATTTTCACCAAAACTGGGCTCCGCCCAAGATGAGCCAGTGCTTTGGTGGTCCCCAGGTGATGAAGACCAGATTGGAGGCAGATGAAGTGGCTGCCCAGCTGGAACGCTGCGACAAAGAGAACAAGATCCTTAAAGATGAGATGAACAAAGAGATTGAAGCGGTACTGCTCCCCTTCTGTGCTTTCTTTCCCTGCCCAAGTCCATGTCTGTTAGTCTGTCCCTCTTGTTTGCCTTTGCCCTCCCTGCTGGGGACAAGGATTAACAAATTTTCTCTTTGCTGGGCTGGTCCATTCCGGCACTTGTGTGCTGTCTCCTTTCTCATTTCCACCATCTTGTGCTTTTTCTTTATCCCTTTTCCTCTGGGTTTTTGTCTTCAGTTACTTTTTAAAAAACGTCTCTGCTGCTTTATTCTTCTATAGACAGCTTGGCTAGAAGCAAAGGGATTATCTTAATAGTAACCTTGGAGACAGGCTGAGTCCAAGTTCAGGCAGTGACTTGTGGCATAACCCTGGGCAAGTAACAGAGCCTCTTTAGTCCTCAGTCCCCTTGTTAGTACAAGGGGGCACGAACACCAGGTAGTTCTTAGCTTTCTCCCGACCTAGGGCATTGTTACTGCTTTCCTAGGGGCTTGGGAGTTAAGCTTGAATCTTGGCTCTACCAGTTTCCAACTGAGTGACGTTGGGCAAATGAGCCTTTGATCCTTAGTGTCCTTATGTAGGAATAAAGCACTTACTTTAGGGGTTGTTGTATGAATTAAATGAGTAAATCAGAGGCTTTAGTACAATTCCTGGGTCTTGGTGGTGTTATCCAATAACTAAAGGTGGCAGGTTAAGGCCAAGTGTGTTCCCCCAGAGAACAGTAGACACCCTTGGTGGCCTGCAGGAGGGCAGGCCGTGCTTCTATCTATAGATCTTGCAGGATCCTCTTCTGGGGACTGAGGGGAGCCCCGTCCCAACTCCAAAGCACTCTGCCCAGCCCCTTCAGTATCTGGGCCCTTCCCAATGGCGGGATTTTTGCCCCACTCCAGGCACGTAGGCAGTTCCAGTCCCAGCTGGCTGACCTGCAGCAGCTGCCTGACATCCTCAAGATCACGGAGGCTAAGTTGGCAGAGTGTCAAGACCAGCTGCAAGGCTATGAGAGGAAGAACATCGACCTCACAGCCATCATATCAGACCTGCGCAGCCGGGTAAGGGACTGGCAGAAAGGGTCCCACGAACTGGCCCGAGCAGGGGTCCGCTTACCAAGATGACCTGCACGCCCCCCAAGGGAGGACTACTTCCTTTTTCTTGGCTGCTGTTTCTGAAAGGAGTGAGCTATCATCAGTGCTGTGAAATAAAAGTCTGGTGTGCCAAATTCCTCGTGTTTGCACAAAGTGATTGTAGTTTTAGGAGCCGTCACTCGACTGAAGTTGTTGGGCCCTCCTGCTGTTTTCCCGCCCCCGAGTGCTCCAAGTGTCACTGGCCTCTGCCCTTCACTGCTCTGCTGCTGTCCTCGGCTGTGCACCCACAGACAGCAGCCCATGGGTGTTCTTTTCTTTCATTGTTCTCTTGCTTTAGCTGCCTTCCCTACTCTTAACAGATCCGTGGCCTGAGATTCTGTCCTGAAAGAGGGCCCCCTTTCTCCAGAAGCAGTCTGCCTCTGGGTTAAAGGAACCATGCCTGCGGAGCCTAAGAAAGGATATGCCTGTCATCTGCGGTGTGACCTTGGGCAAGGCCCCTCTCCTGACCTGCTTCCTCGTAATAATAAAAGTAGCTACCATTTTTGAGCACATGCCCTGTGCTCCACCATTCTCTCATTGATTTTTAGGAACTTTTTGAGGTATATCATTTCCCCCATTTTATAGAAAGCAGCCCAGGACACAGAGGGGAGAAGTAATTTCCACAGAACTAATTCTCAGTCAGCAGGGATTGGAACCCAGCGAGCCAGCTTTGTGGGGTTCCCAAGCCCATGGGCTCAGTACTCTTAAATGACCTGCCTTCCCTCGAACTGAGCATTCTCTTTCAAGCCCAGATAATCTGAGGCTTGTGCATAAATCAGTCCTCTGGATAACTTCTCAAATTTGCCAGCCTGAGAGAATTCACAGATTCCCTGATGTCTTGCCTGCACTCGTCCCCAGTTCAGGGGAGAATGAAATCAGCAGTACTGACAACATTTTTGGTAAAGCTCCCTGCTGTGTCGTGTCGGCCTGCCATGCTTCTGCCTTCTCATGTCTGCCCTGGATCTCACTGAGTGGCCTCTCCTGATCAAGAAAGCATCATCACGGTTCTTCAGGATCAAACCCAGCTTCTCTCGGTGCAGGAAAGCCTTCAATCTTGGGAGTTGGGCCTAACCTATCCCTGATCTCCTTTCTCCTCTCCTCTAGGTTGTGCATTGAGACTTGGATGCCTGTTGAGGGCAGTGTGCCTCTTACCTGGGTGTGGATGACAGGTCACAGGGAGAAGGGAGGGCTGTACAGGGAAGTTCTTTGTTAAACCAGTCTGTTCCTGTCATTTTAGATCGAACATCAGGGGGACAAGCTGGAGATGGCGAGAGAGAAACACCAGGCTTCCCAGAAGGAAAATAAACAGCTGAGTCTGAAGGTGGATGAACTGGAGAGGTTAGAGGCACTTGGTCCCATCTCTGTCCTCTTCCTAGGACCTGAGACTTTCAGCCACTTAGCTGCTTTGGGCTTAGTGTGCGGAAGTGTGAGGGACTCGAGGCCCTGGAAGGTACTAGGCAGACCTCAGAGGAAAAGCTGCTTCCATTGCAGTGGTAAGCATTGTGGGAGAGAGGAAGGTCTCTGGCCAGGGGGGTCCTCCAGATCAGTGCGATCAAGGTCAGACTCCTTATAGGCACTACTTATCAGTCACACTTCATTCAAGCAAACCAGCAGGGCCAGGAAGCTGCAGTGGGGGGCATTTCTCCCCAATTCTGCTCTGTGTTCTTGATTATTCCTCCCCAAGACCATTCTGATTCTTATTACTTATGGACTGTTGGAGGCAGTCAGAGGTGAGGACTACACCTTTTGGAATCAGAAGCCCTGGCCTTGGGGCCCATCATTTAATCTTTTAGAACCTCTGTTTATTCATCTTGAGAAAAGGGGTCAAGGTAGGGAACCAATCCAGCTAATGGGGTTATTGTGAGTCTTCAATGAGATCATCTTCAAAGGGCTTAGCACATCACCTGGCATACAGAAATGCACAGTACAGTTAGTGTGTAGTTGGTACTATCCCAATTTAAATGTGAAAAACTGTGCTCGAGAGGATAAGTGACTTTCCCGAAGTCACATAGCTGGTGCCTGTCTTCCTCCAGAGCTTTTAACATCTATAGAAAGAGGGTTGGAGCCTTCTGTTCAGACATGGAAGGCGTGAGGTCCTGGGAGGCCGCAGCCTGCAGGTAGGAACTTGAACCAGGTGGTCTCCTGGGCTCCGCCTCTGCTCCGCTCTGCCGGCCTCGGAGGTGCAGCTGGATTCAGCAGGACTAGCAGAGCTGCTTAAACTGGAACATAGTCCCAAGTGCGGGGGACGCATCAAGATGGTCACTGCTGCCCCATGGCTGGTCACCACTGAATGGTCCAGCTGAAGGCCCTTTTCTGAGGGAGGCAGCAGTGAACAGAAATAGTTGAGGGCATGAGTTTTGGCCACAGACCTTCCAGCTGTGCTGACATTGGGCTTATGGCTTCACATCTCTGAGGCCAAGTTTCTTCATCTGTAAAGGGGGGATAATACTAGAACCCACCTTCCTAAGCTTCCAGTTGCCATATCATGTGATGACAAGCACACTTCACAGTCTGTGCCTGCTTTTCCCACTCTTCATCCAGCTCTGCAACCAGCTGCTCCAGTTGCAGTTCCTTGCCGCCTGGCTGATCAGCAGACTTCTTTGGTTTATTCCTGTGGCTCCCTGGAGATTCTTGGCGTGATGAGAGAGCCCCAGTCCAGGGTTGGCTGGCAGCCCCCTGGCCAGGTGGAACAGAACAAGTAGGGGTATGAACAGGATCTGACTGCGTGCTTTCACCTAGGAAACTGGAGGCGACCAGTGCCCAGAATATCGAGTTCCTACAAGTGATTGCCAAGAGGGAGGAGGCAATCCATCAGTCCCAGCTGCGGCTGGAGGAGAAAACACGAGAATGCGGGACCCTGGCAAGGCAGTTGGAGAGTGCCATTGAGGATGCTAGAAGGCAGGTCAGTCTCAGTTCCATTACTAATAAGTTCTGTGACCTTGGGCGATCACCTAACCTCTGTGAGCCTGTCTTCTCATCTAAAAAATGGGTATAAGGTAGTACCTTCCTTATGAATTTACCATAAGGACCAAATGAACAATTATGATAAAGGATATGCCACTTGACTCATGATTGCTCATTTATTTGCCACCTGCATGGGTTTGCCACATCTTAAGGGACGACTCATAGGGTGGTGGGAAGGGGCAGATAAAGCTGGCTGTAGAGGTTGTCCCCATAGTTAGCTCCAGCCCTGAGGCTCCAAAGACCTCTCCATGGCAATGTGCAAGTGCTGACAGAGAGACCAGAGAGCAGGTGTGCCCAGCCCTCTCCTCGCCAGGTGTTCCCTGTGTCAGGTAAACCACCTCCACCTCTGTACCTTCTGGGCAGGTGGAACAAACCAAGGAGCATGCAGTCTCCAAGGAGAGAGCAGCCCAGAACAAAATCCTGGACCTTGAGACCCAGCTGAGCAGGACCAAAACTGAGCTCAACCAACTGCGGCGGAGCCGAGAAGACGTGAGTTGGGCTGGAGGATGGGAGGGAAGAGAAGGGAGAGAATTGAGATTCTGGCTTCCTGGGGCCTGTAGGGCTGGGTGTTTTGTTGTTTTTATGAACACAACGTGATTAGATTTTTCTCTATAATCATTTTCTCATCCCTGAAGTATATCCCAAGGTTTGTTAAGATATCATTTATATACCATAAAATCCAATCATTTAAATTGCACAAGTCAGCGTATATTCACAGAGTTGTATATTCTGTGAATATATTTACCACCATTTAAATTGAGAATATTTTCAGAAAGAGACCCTCTACCCATTAGCAGCCACTCCCCACTCCCCTTCCCATCAGCCCATGGCAACCACTAATAAAGTCTCTGCCTCACCATGAACCTGTCTGTTCTGAACATCTCACACACGTGCCCCGCACTCCTTCTCCTCTTAGGCTGACCGTCGCTACCAGAGCCGGCTGCAGGACCTGAAAGATCGCCTGGAGCAGTCGGAGAGCACCAACCGCAGCATGCAGAACTACGTCCAGTTCCTCAAGTCATCCTATGCCAACGTGTTTGGGGACAGCCCTTATTCTACCTACCTAACCAGCTCTCCCATCCGCTCCAGATCGCCTCCAGCCTGAGGCCACGGGTCTTGGTCTTGGGCCGGAAGCCTGGATTGATGTCATGCGAACTGAGGAGTTGAGTTGCCAAGCCCTACCTGGAATGCCTGTTTGGTTTTCCTCTCTCTTCCAGTGATGAAGTGTATTTAGGATCTTGTCCTTAGCTACTGGCTCCATGAAGGTCCCTAAAGCAGGAGGGGATGAAGGAGCAGGAACCACTTAGTTCATTCCTCTCTGATAGAGTTGCCTGATGGAAATTTCTAAATACCTTGCCAGGCCTTAAGTCTACTATTATTAGGGTTCACTCACCAGGACTTGGCTCATTCCTGTCCCGGGGAGACTGTCGGGACTGGACTTTTCCCTCCAGTCCCCTTACAACCTTCTTTTTTAGGACTATCTTTCTTGGGTTTCCTCAAGCCTGAACCAGCAGGAGCTGTGAGCCAGAGGTCCTCACTGCCCCTTCTGGGCTGTGAGCATGTTCACTTTCTCTTTCCCTTATTTCATGGGCCCGGTGTTTTCCCCCAAGCTCCCTTCCCGAGCCCAGTGGAAACCTCTCATACCTGACTCCTTTAGGCCACTTGCCCCCAAGCACTTCATAGTAGTCACTCAAGGGCTCCTGTCTAGTTGGCCTTTTAAAAGTGTAACCCCAAACTCATTGATTTTTGTTTCTCGTTGCCAGGTTTATATCTATGGAATGCATTTATTTTGGAAATATTTGTATTGTTTTACAAAAAGCTTTTATAATCAATATTTAAGACTCCTGTGGATGATTTCCTTTATCCACCCCATCCTCCCAAAAATGATTAAGTAAAATGCTGCAGGAGAGCCAGTAAACACTTTTAAAATACTTGGTGTATGGAACATTAGTCTTTTGATTTCATTATTTCCCAGAACGGTTCTTTCTCCTTTGTGTGCTTTCACATAACCCTGTGAGATGACTGGAGGCCCTGCTGTATTTGGGGGCAGAGCACTTTAACTGTTATGAGGATGATGCAATATGCATATGTTAATATTTTTAAAACATTAATTAGTTTCTGAATGATAAGGTTATTGGCAATTTTTTTTCTCTTTCTATTTTCCTGTATTTAAAAGAACAACAAATTCTTTAGAGAGGAGAACAAATTTGATATTGCGCTGAACTCTAACCTTTTCATTCTAGCTGGTACTGGCCTGCTGGGTGATCCAATCTAGTCCTCTCTCAGCCATTCTAACCCAGGTCCACAACACCAGAGAATCCCCTTGTCCTCAAAGGTAATGGGCCCCACCCAGATGTCTGGATTTCACAAGAAAACTGCCTTCCCTCCCAAATCTTGTAGTGTTCAGTTTTCATTTTGTCAAGGAAGTTCTGAAAAAACAACTACCAGCTGGCATTGCCACAGAACCAAGCCTGTTTTCACATCCTTAACATAAATGGACTTGAACTTACAATCTATGAAAGACTGTCCCAAGAAAAGACAAGTTGACAAATTTACACCAATGTGCATACATATTTCTATAACTCATTACTATTGTCAAACCTCAGTGCAGGGCACTGGTATTTATATTGCTGGCGTGGAAACACCTCTCTCAGAGTCCATTGTTGGGACTTTCTCAACAACGTTTTTCTTTGTCCAGAGAGTTCAGAAAAAAAAAATCCAAAAAATGAAAAATGTTTATATTGCTTCAAACTCTAGAGAGAAGCCTTCCCACCTCAAACTTGATCTCATGAAATAGGCAAAAGAAGGGTCAAAGTTAAAGGGTCCTTATTAAAGCTGGCTTTGGGTGATGGTAAATCACATTTATCTTTATTGATATAATTCACATACCATGAACTTCACCCTTTTCAAGTACCTAATTCAGTGTTTTTTTAATAGAATCACTAAGTTGTGCAACGCTCACCATTATTTGATGTTAGAACATTTCATTGCCCCCAAAAGAAAGCCTTATTCATGAGCAGCCACTCTCCTTCCCCCTGCACCCCTGCACCTGGGAACCACTAAAAAAGTCTCCTTGTCTCAATGGAGTTGTCATTCTGGACTTTTCACATAAATGAAATGATACAATATGTAACCTTTTGTGACTGTTTCACTTAGCACGTTTCCAAGGGCCATCCGTGTTGTAACATGTATTTGTACTTCAATGTTATGACACTATTTTATTTATTCATCAGTTGATGCGCATTTGGGTTTCCACTTTTGGGCTATGACACGTGAACATCCAAGTTTTTGCGGGGATGCATCTTTTTATTCTCGTGGGGAGGCACCTCGGGGAATTGCTGGGTCAAAGGGCCACTCTAACCTCTCTGTGGCACGGCCGGACTGTGGTCCACAGCAGCCGCCCCGTTTTAGAGTCCTGCTCGCAGTGCGGGAGAGGTTCCAGTTTCTTCGCATCCTCATCAATACCGCAGATGTCACTCTGCAATCGCAGGCTTTCGGGCGCAGAAGCCCTCTGCACTGCAGCTTCCCGCGAGCTCCCGCCCGGGGGCCCCGGCCGGGGCGGCACCGGAAGTGGGCGTGCGTCGCTCCGTGCGCGCCCCGGAAGCGGAAGCGGGCGCGGGCCCTTGTTTCAGGGCGGCCGATTCGAGGTCTTGTTTTGTCACAAGCGGCAGCTCGGGAGGGCCGCGGCGGGGTGCGCGATGCCGTCGGAGGGTCGCTGCTGGGAGACCCTGCAGGCTCTGCGCAGCTCCGACAAAGGCCGCCTCTGCTACCACCGCGACTGGCTACTGCGGGGCGAGGTGAGCGAGGGCCCCGGAGGGGGCTCTGGCCCTTCTGGCCCTGCGCCCCGGAACGCGTGCATCCTGACAAGCCGCATTTGTTCCGTGACTTCTGTGCGGCTGCATTATCCTGCGCTGGGATTTCTGCCTTCTCCAGCGTTTTTTAGGCATTTGGGGGGACACTCCTGACGTCAGAGGTGCTCTTTCTGAAGGCTTCATTGTTCCCCATCCAGTTAGGCGCCTCCGCCCATGTCGTCAGAGCAACCTCGGGCTCAGGGTCAGTTGATTCTTGGCGCGCCTCCTGTGCTAGGAGACCCAGATTTCAGTAGTGAACAGTTAATCTGACCTAACCTCTTGCTGCCTGTAAAAAGACCAAAGTTTTAGACGACATTTGGCGGACCTGTCAAGTTTACCGGGGGCGTGGTCACTATTTGCAAAGTCCTGTACCATGCTGGAGGGGGGCATGTAGAGACAGTTCAGGTTTAGCTCCTGTTCCCACGTTGCTAGTAATCTAGCTACTTCAGACTTTTTGTGAAACGATTCTGAAGCATTTCAATTGTCTTTTATGCCTTCAACAGCTTTAAAGAATACATACCTTATATTCTGTAGGGTGAGTCCCAGCATGGGTCTGTCTGGTGTATACTCAGAGTCTGCATTCTTGGCAGGAAATGCTGTGTTTTCAGTCTCGCCAAGAAGCACACAGATGCTTCAAACCATCCTGACACCACTGGTGATGCTACTAACCTTGATCACCTGGTCACATTGGTATCTGCTAGATAGCTCCACCTAACTCATCATTTATCCCTTTTAACTAATTAGTATTTGTGGAGAGATATTCCAAGATGACACCAATATGTAGCTTTTCTCTCATCAGAACTCCACTCTTAGCATTAATGGATTTCTGCCTAAATCAATCACCTCTGTGATATAGCCAAATGGTGTTTTCTTTATATCCACCATTCCTTCTACATTTGTCAATTGGCACTCTACCATAAGGGAGGGCTTTCTTTTCTCTCCTGGTTAATTAATTATATTAGTACAAACTCATAGGTTCTTATTTTATTCATTGAGTTCTTATCCATTACTTGTAACCTTGTGCATGTATATTTCACCTTGTGGGAGGTGTATATTCAAGATAAACTTCTAGAAGTGGGATTGTTGGGTCAAAAGATAAACATGTAGTTTTTGTTACATACCACCTAATTCCCTCCCATAATAGGTTTACCAGTTTGCCTTCCAATCAGCAATGCATGATTGTGTCCATTTTTTCACAGCTTTGTCAACAGAATGTATTATTATACTTTTAATTTTTGCTTATCTAATAGGTAAACATAAGGTCTCAGTGTAGTTTTATAATACATTTCATTTTTGATTGAGGATGAACATTTTTTTCATATATTTAAGTGATAACTTTTTATCTTTATTCATGAATTTCCTGTTTATGTCATTTGCCCCTTTTTCTGGAGGGGTTTTGGTGGGATTTTTTCTCCTTAATTTTTACAAGTTCTTTATGTATCAGGGATAATAGACCTTTATCTGTGGTATATAGTGCATATATTTCTTCTAGTTTGTCATATTGAATTTTTTTCTGCTTATGGTGTTCTTTGTAACTTTGCCTTTGGAATTTATTTTGGGATATAAATAGTAACAAGGTGTTGTCGCAACTGTTATTTCTAGTATTCTTTAAAATGAGCCTCATCATTGTATAAAGTGTACATAAAGCATTTTGCTTCAGTGTCCAGATGGTTCTTCATGGATTGAATATCTATTTTTTGTACATGGGACATGTACCTATGATCTAGATCAGTATTTCTCAACCACAGCACCTTTGACATTTTGGGCCGGGCTGGATAATTCTGTTGTGGAGTGGGGGCCACCATTGCGGTCCTGTGCATTATCGGAGGTTTAGCAGCATCCCTGGCCTCTAACCACTAGGTGCCAGTAGCAACCTCCCGGTTGTCTCCAGACATTGCCAAATGTCCCCTGGAGGGTAAAATTGGCCCTGCTTGAGAACCACTAATTCAGACAAAATAACAGCTTGCAAATTTTAAGTAATTACTGTGTGCCAGGTACTGTTCTAGGTCCTTTATTACTCTTTTAACAGCACTGCCCTGTCCCGCTCAATCTTTTGAAGTAGATCCTTTATTCAATTTTAGAAGCAACAAAGCTGAGGCACAGAGAGGTTAGGTAGCTTGTCCTAGGTTTTACAGGTAAGTGGAATGCTGAGATGGAATTCAGACCAAGAAAGGCTGGTTGTAAACTCAGCTCTTAATCACTAGTATACTGTTTTCTCTGTATTTCCTGTTAGGATTTTCCGGAGATCAAGTGAAGTTACCCAGCAAAATTTGCTGTGTATTTTAACTACAATTAAATGATATAAGCTTCTCTGGTTTAAAGCACTGTACACTAAACATATAGTTAACTGGGACAGTTGAATAAGTTGTTCACACACACACTGGAGAGCATCTAGGACTTGTTTTATATATAGTCTACTGTTATAAATTTTATTTTTTAAGCTATTGGCTTTTAATTCAGTAACTACTTTTCATTGGTTATTTTTTATATTCGTATTTTCATTTTAAAATTATAATATATTTATTTAAAAAGTTAATATGTAAAGTTAGAACAAGAAGAAATATGTCACCTATTACCCAAGCATAACTTCTGGAATATTTCCTTCATGTTTTTTAGTGTAGCAGCATTTGTTTTTATTTTATGTAATTGTAGACATACTATATTTATACTCTTGTTTTTCCACTTAAAATTGAATCTTAAGTATGTTAGCACCTAGGATTCACAATCAGTATTTTTTAATGACTGATCTCCCACTGTGTATACTATATTTACTTCAAAATTCTTCCAGTGTTCTTTTCTGTTCCAACATTTTAAATTGCTTTTTCATAGATTTAATGAACATCTTTGTGTATTATTTTTTTTTTCTGTAGTTAGGGTTATATAGTCTGATACTCTCAAAGGAAAATAGGGTCATTATCAAGAAACTACTGTACTTTCTCTTTATCTCTAGTTGTTAATGCAGTTACTTTGGGTCTTTGGTATTTACGTATGTAAGTTTGCATATAGCCTTCTTAGATTTTCAGGAAGGTGTGTAATGAGTTATTTTTGGTTGCTTAGATCAGTTGACATGCCAGTTGAGCTTAACCCTCTTTTTCTCTGTAGGATGTTTTAGAAGAATGTATGTCTGTTCCCAAGCTATCTTCCTACTCTGCATGGGTGGTAGATCATGTCCTACCCCACAAGCAAGAGAACCAATCTCCCTCTGAGACTTCATCCTCCTCCAGATCTGCTTCAGCCCTAGATCAACCTTCATTTGTTCCCACATCTTCTGTCAGAAGCCTTACCTTCTCCCCAGCCTCCCCAGCAACACCAGATGGAACCAAGGTAAGGTTTTTAGTAGGCTGAAGCCAAAAGACAGTGGTGGCTGCAAAGTTGAATTGTTTAACACTGTCATAGGACAGTGACCTTACCCTGGGGAAAATAATGATTGCTTTTTGTTGTAGCTGTTTATTGGGACAGTGTGGGTTAGACCACTCAGTGTTCTCTTTATAAAGACTGAGAAAGAGAAATTTTCCTCTAACTGCCAAGAATAGTAATTAATGTTATGAGCAATTGGATTGTTTTTTCTCGTAAACCTTGCATCTTTTTAACTGATAAGGTCTCCCTCTTTGTGCTGGCTGCTGGAAGCCTTAGAGTAAAATTTATACCTGCTCTTAAAATTTGTGTACCTTACTTATCATTAGTTCTGAATGAATTTTTACCCTTTTGTTGTCTCTGGTTTGCCCCTGCCTTTTTGCTTCTCTCACTTAACATCAATTAAATTGTTCTTTTTGTTGTTGCTATACTTTCAAAGTTCTTTGTTCTTTTTGCCCTTCCTCACTGCAAACTTTGTCATTGAAAAACATTACCATAGCATCAGAAGAAAAAATTTAAATCTCCCTATCATATCATCATTTCAGTCAACAGTTACTTCTTCCCAGGCTCATATGCCTGCATATTTGTACCTTGACATAATTAAGTCATACGTGCACTTTTGATACTACTTTCTACCTAACATTATTTTGTTCACGAACTATTTGTTCATGTTATTTCCACTTTTGTAAATATTGTACTTACCAGATATATAATGTTCTATCGTTCAAGGGTCCCCAACCCTTGGGCTGTAGACTGGTACTGGCCCATGGCCCTTTAGAAACTGGGCTGCACAGCAGGAAGTGAGTGGCAAGCCAGCAAGTGAAGCTTCATCTGCCCTTGCAGCCACTCCCCAGTACGAGCATCACTGCCTCAGCTCCACCTTAGGTCATCAGGCATTAGATTCTCATAGGAGCACTGGTCCCCAGTGCCAAAAAGGTTGGGGACCGCTGCTCTTAGGAGAGAGGAAGGCTGCATGCATGGAGGCCTCTACATGTAGATGAGGATAACAAACCCCACCTTGGAAGTGGGAAGAGGCTTGGCACTCTGCCCTATTGTGGTAAATATACGTAACATAAAATTTACCATTTAACTATTTTTAAGTTCAATGGCATTAGGTAACCAACTCCATAACTCTTTCATCATCCAAACTAAAGTACTATATTCATTATTCAATAAATTCTTATTCCTCCTCTTCCCCAGTCCCTGGCAACCACCATTCTACTTTTTGTCTCCATAAATTTGACCAGTCTAGGTACTTCACATAAGTAGAATCATATAATATTCTTTTGTGACTGGCTTATTTCACTTAGGATAATGTCTTCAAAGTTCATCCATGTTGTAGCAGGTCTCGGAATTTTCTTCCTTTTAAGGCCAAGTAACATCCCATTATATGTGCATACCATGTTTTGTTTATTCATTCTTCTGTCACTGAACACTTGGTTTGCTTCCACCTTTTGGCTATTGTGAATAGTGCTGCTGTGAACACACATGTACGTGTGTTATTTTGAGTACTCATTCTCAGTTCTTTTGGGTCTACACCCAGAACTGGAATTGCTGTGTCATATAGAGATATATGTTTAATTTTTGAGGAACCGCCATACTCTTTACCACAGCAGCTGCACCGTTTTATATTCCTCAGCAGTGCACAGGGTTCCAGTTTCCCATCATTGCCAGCGTTTGTTATTTTCTGAAAACTTTTTTAATTATAGCCACCCTAGTGTATGTGAAGTGGTATCTCATTGTGGTTTTGATTAACATTTCCTAATGATTAGTGATGTTGAGCATTTTTCATGTGCTGTCTTCTCTTGAGAAGTGTCTTTGCAAGAGTTATTCACAACAAACAAGAGTTTATAATACAGTAATTTATAATCCTAAAAAGTAATTTAGAGATGATTATTCTTATTATAAAAGACTACATGGTTCTCTGCCTATAAAGCTTATTTCTTAGTTTATATTTAGCATGTCATCTTTAAAAATATTAGTCTTTAAATTATTTTTCTAGCAATTGAACATTATAGGCAAAAAAATGAACTTCAGTCTTACATCACACCTTACATAAAAATTAACTCAAAGTGATCACAGACTTACATGTAAAATATTAAGACTTTTATGAAAAAACAAAACCAGAACCTATGGCTAAGTGGAAAGTTTTTAATTTCGATGCCAAAAACACAATCCATTAAGGGAAAAATCGATAAATTAAACCTCATCAAAATGAAAACCTTTGTACTTTGAACAACCCAGTGAAGAGGATGAAAAAACAAGTTACTGACTAGGAGTGAATAGTTGTAAAACTGCATATTTCATACAGGTTTTTTATCTAGAATATAAAAAAAACTCTCAAGACTCAAACATTTAAAAAAATCACTTTCTAACCTTTAGTTAGAAAATAGGCAAAATTTGTACAGACATTTCTCTTAAGACAATATACAAATGGCAAGTGAGTACATGAAAATAGTCAACATCATTAACTATTAAGTAAATGCAGATTAAAACCAGAATGAGGTAGTACTACACACCTATCAGAATGGATAAAATAAAAAATAGTGACACCAAATGCTGGCAATGATATGGAGAGTTGATCATTCATACATTTTGGGTGGGAATGTGGGATGGTACATAAAGCCACTTGGGAACATAGTTTGGCGGTTTCTTTAAAGCTAAATATCTACTTAACTAGCAGTTGCATTCTTGGGCATTTTCCCCGAAGAATTCAGAACTTACATTCACGTAAGAAGAATCTATACCCTAATGTTCATAGCAGCTTTATTCATAATATCCCCAAACTGGAAACAACTTAATGTTTTTCAGTAGGTGAATGGTTAAACCGTGGTACATCTATACCATGGAATACTACCAGCAGTAAGAAGCCAATCTCAAACAGTTAAGTATTGTATTTCATTTATTAACACTCTTGAAATAAAATCATTATAGAGATGAAGAACAGATTAGGGATATAAGGTAGGTGTGGCACAAGGAAGCTTTATGGTGATAAAGCAGTTCTGTACCTTGATTGTGATGATTATTGCAGGAATCTACATGTGATAAAATTATGTAGACCTGTCCACATACAGAAATGAATGCCTGTAAAACTGGTGAAATTTTAATAAGTTTTGTGGCTTGTACTGATTTCAATTTACTGTTTTTATATTTTACTGTATTTATGGAGAATTTACTATAGGGGAAACTGGGCAAGGCATATACAGGAGCTCCCTGTACGAATTTTTGCAACTTCCTGTGAATTATAATTATTTCAAAATAAATCTTTTTCTTTTTCTTTTTTTTTTTTTTAGTTTCTATGAGTAGCTTCTCAAAGGCAGCAGGTTCTAGTTCTGATCCTGCCAATATTGTGGCATGCCCTCCAACAAGCATCTTTTCCTCATTAGGCCTCTGTTTTTTTTACCCATATATTTGGTCCTGGACTAAATTGCTGAGGTCCCCTCCAGGTGCAAAATTCCATAATTCTTGAGGTTTATGTAAAGTTTGGAATGGCTTTATGTAATGGATTTCTGTATCATTTAGGAATGTTTAGTATTAAATAACAGAAACACAGTTGCTATCTTAAGCAAAAAAGGGGCGGAGCTAGGAATTGAATGGTTTATATTGCCAGGAAGTCTAGGTGTGCATTTGGAATCAATGATCTAGATAATCTATTTTTTGTGTATTTCTTCTTGACATTATTTCTAATTTGATCCAATGACCCAAACACAAGACTTTGCCTCTCCATCTCTCAATTCAGCCTAACCCTTCTTGGTTTCATTTTTCAGATAGACTCTTTATGGCAAGATGGCTATTGGTAGCTCTAGACACAAATCCTTGTAGGTTAGCATCCCCAGAAGAAGGGAAAGCCTTCCCAGATAGCTCCATCATAGAAATTCAAAGATGGACTCTGCCCTATCTTGGCTTATAAGCCTCATTGCTGCTGTAGATACTGGCTACAAGGGCTAGAAGACTTTGATTACCAGCTGGTCACATGCCTATTCCCGGGGCTAGGAGGGTGGAAGAGTTGCGATGTAGGTTGGGGTTATCCCACCCAAACCATCTTAGCACAAATGGAGAAAATTTGGCTGGGCAGATCAAAACAAGCAGAAAAGTTTAAAAAAAAAAAAAAGCAAAAGTAGAGAAGAAAAGAAAGAGGGAGGGAGGGAGGGAGGGAAGGAGGAAGGGAAAGACCCAAAGTTCAAGAAACACCAATTTATTAAGGAAAACAATTAGAACAAGGTTAATATCATGAAAAGCACACTGATGTAACCTAATTTATTTTGTCATTATTATTGTCTGTAAGCAGGGATGTGGTTTTTGTCCAGAGGGAAAACACTAACCACCGTACTTTCTTAAAAGCTTAATTTTTCTGTCTTCTCTCTATATAGGGCAAAGATGAGTCCCAGCATACAGAATCTATGGTACTTCAGTCCTCCAGGGGGATCAAAGTGGAAGGCTGCATCCGAATGTATGAACTGGTGCACAGAATGAAAGGAACAGTAAGTGACCCATGAAGCAAGGCAGGCTTGACCCTAGGGAGCCATATTAAAATGCAGTGTCTCAGCGTTTATGAATGCCCGCTGTATGCTAATCATCGTGCCCCACCTCCTGGTAGCTCCCAGTTCATTTTGGGGGATGGTATAATGTAGCCATCAAGAGTAAGCCCTCTAGAGTCAAATCTAGTTTTAAATCTACACTCTCTTATTTCACATGTGGCTTTGAGAAAATTACTTAGGCTTTTCTAGCTTTTATTTACTTCTGCAAAATTCGAAGATGATCTGAGGTTGTCAGATAAGATTATAATGAGAAGATGAACATTAACAGCCTCTTGAGAAAAGAATAGCACTATTTTAATTAATTTATTTGGCTTTATTATTTTTTATTAGGAAAGCAATGCATGATTTTGTAAAATTTTTAAAAGAACGCATGAATTTATAAAATCAAAGTCTTCTGGCATCACCCTTATTTATTTATTCATTGAGACAACAAATATTTACTGAGCACTTATGTGCTAGATGCTGTTTTAGATCTAGGTAAAACAGTGGACAGAGTAGCCACGAATCCATGTCCTCATGGAGCTTACGTGCTGGTGGGGAGAGACAGAAATAAACACAAGAAATAAGTAAAATATAGTTAGAAGACTTATAATCTGAGTGAAAGATAGGAACACCATTAAAGCACTGAAAAAAAGATAATGGTTGCTTAGACTAGGGTGGTAGCAGTGGAGATCGTGCGTGTGTGTGTGTGTGTGTGAGGAAGAGGAGAGGAGGGGAGAGAGTTGTTGAGTCTCTTTTCCTTCCCAGCTCTTATTTAAACAGAGTCTCAGAGAAGAGGATAGGTATGCTAATGCTAAATTTGCCTTCTTGTCCTGGAAGTTTTAAAAACCTTAAAAGTAGAATAACGTACTGTCTTAACAATATATTTTGATATATCTCCATGCCAGTATATGTAGCATCTCATCCTTTTTAAAGACTGCAGAGTATTCTCTATTATGACCTACTGTAATATATTTAATCTTTTCTCAGTTATTTTAAATTGTTTTAAATTCATTGTCATAGTGGACAGGACTACAGTGAGCATCCTTGTACATATATCTTTGCACACATATGCAAGTATTTCCTCAGGATAAATTCCTAAAATGGAACTAGTGTCAGGATGTGTACCACAAAATTTGATAGTTAAAATGTCAAATTGCTCTTAAAAACCACAGGAGAGTACTCATGAATAATAAATAACATACCTGATACCCTTTGGTGTGAGGGAAAGGGACTATCTTAAGTGGACGTATGGGGACAGGGTGGAAATCTAGGCAGAGATAATAACACAAGGATAGGAGTGAACTAGAAATGTGCGTGGCGTGTTTATGGACTTAGAGTAAGGACTTCTGTAGATCACCTTGAAACCTTCATAAGAGTCCACAAGATGGAAGCTTCAAAGTAAAGGGCTATTGGATACTATGTTGACAAATATCTGTCCCTTTCCCAGCTTACAATGGAGTGACATACTTTATAGGGCATGTGGAAGAGTTTTCCATAACAGCTGAATTTAAAGATCAATGCGAAGGAGAGAGGTGACTGAGCAGAGGTTCTGCAAGGCACACAGCTGATCCTGTGCCCTTGAGTATCTGATGGCGTGAAGGACAGACCAGAGAGTGTTCCAGGGGGTAATGATCAAAGGGCTGATGGCGCTCCACAGAGCAGGTGCTGTCCTTTTCAGGAGGGCCTGAGGCAATGGCAGGAGGAGCAGGAGCGGAAGGTGCGAGCGCTCTCTGAGATGGCATCCGAACAGCTGAAGCGCTTTGACGAGCGGAAGGAACTGAAGCATCATAAAGAGTTCCAGGACTTACGGGAGGTGATGGAGCAGAGGTGAGCCTCCCTGAGCTCTGACCAGGAGTGTCGGGATGGTCAGCGGGAACTCCTTCCCATAGGAAACTTAAAAGGAAGGGGTCACACTTCTCCCAAGTCCTTAAATGTCCAAATAAAATAGCCAGAGGAGCTTGTAACCCAGAAAAGTAACCTGCCTGGGAAAGGTGACTGGTGTATCACAAAGCGGGGCTTTTAGGGGGAATGGAACCGTGTAGGAGGCCCAGCTGACCACTGATGGTTTCTTCCTGCCATTTCTCATTCAGCTCCAGAGAAGCCCTGGGCCAGCAGGAGAAGCTGAAAGCTGAGCATCGGCACAGAGCAAAGGTCAGGGTCTGGGATGGCCGGTGCGGGTGTTTCAGGGTTCGACTGTGACCTGCCCTGAGAGTCCGGTTCTGGAGGACAGTCACGGAGGACCTGGCCCATGTCGTGGCTCTGCATGGCTGACCCTGGGCAGTCTTTTCCTGCTCCGGGCCCATCCATGAAAGCCTGTCACCCACATGGGACCGGAGGCATGTAGAAAGAGAAAGCCCAGGAGCCCCGCAGAGAGGTCACCTGCTGGCCCTTCCCGCAGATCCTCAACCTGAAGCTGCGGGAGGCAGAGCAGCAGCGCCTGCGGCAGGCGGAGCAGGAGCGGCTGCGGAGGGAGGAGGGCCAGGGCCGCCTGCGCAGCCTCTACGCCCTGCAGGAGGAGGTGCTGCAGCTCAGCCAGCAGCTGGACGCCTCGGACCGGCACCGGCACCTGCTCAAGCTCGACCTGTCCGCCTTCCTGACGCGAGGCAACCAGCTGTGCGGCCTCATCTCGGGCATCATTCGGGCCGCTTCAGAGGTGAGGGCGCTTGGGAGGCCCTGTCTCTGAAATGCAGAACCTTCAAAGCAGAATCGTTTTCTGATTGAAATATCATGTCTGCTTATTATCGCTTGTCATCGCCTTACCTAGAGGTAACCACTGTTAACATTTTCTGTTTCTTTTCTGACAAGGTGTGTGCATGTGTTTGCACACGTGTGCGTGCATGTGTGTGCACGCGTGCATATGTGTGTTAGCCCCATCCCAAATTGGATTTCTGTAGATATAGACCATCTTAGGTTAAAAAAATAGTAATTTTTTCTGCTTGTAAAATGCTTTAGTTCATTCAGTAATATATACTGAACTCCTGCTATGCTTATGCTAAAAATTAAAACCTTACAGAAATACGTATTGCTTTTTTTCAGTTAACATTGAATTTTGAATACATAATTACTATAATTATTAAAATATTTTGATGTTTTTAAGGCAGTGTTAAAAACTGCAAGTCTTACCTTAATTCATAGTAGGTAGTCAAATATTTGATGAGCAGATGAAATTGGTTATACGTTCAACATATATCCATACCAAAATTTATTGAAAAAAGCATACTTAGTCTTAAATATTTCAGTGTCTGTATTTGCACTGCCATGCGTAATACTGCAGCGATGTCATTTTATATATTACCTGCATTTCTAACTATTTCTTGGAGATAAAATTCCTAGAAACCGAATTACTTGGTTATGGAATTTGAAGGTTCTCAGCTCACATCCAAAAGTTGTGCCAGTTCACATTTTCATGAATCGTGTGTTCTTGCCCTTCGTTCGTATTTCTATCAGAGTTTGTGTTTTAAAAGAGCAATTTGTGAGTTCTAAATATAAAGAACTTCAGCATTTATCATATTTGAGGCAGAAGTTTATTTTTATAGTTTATTGTTCCATTTGAACTCTTCTTTTAAGTTTTGTTTACCTTTCTTTTTGTAAAATTTTAAACATGTATAGTAGTGGAGAAAGTAGCATAATGAAGCTTTTGTGCACCTTTTCCCAGGAATCAACACGTGGCAGGCTAGTTTCTCCTGTACTTCCATTCACCGCCCCTTCCCCCCCATGGTTTGACAGTGACTTTCAAACACATTATTTCATGTGGAAAATACAGTAGTGTGTATCTCTAAAAGATAAAACTCTCTATTAACATAACCAAGATAGTAATATCACACTCAAATAAACTAATTATTTAGTATGGTCAGATGTCAGTATTCAAATTTCTCCAGTTGTCTCAAAAACTTTTTTACAATTGGTTGGGAAATTAACATCCACAGAGGTTCAGCCATCTGGTTTGCCATGTCTCCTACTTAAGTCTTTTAATTTCAAAACTCTACCTCCATTCTCTTTCTCTCTCTCTCTCTGCCACTTATTTGAAAAAATCTGGATCATTTGTTCTTTAAAATTTCCTACATTCTGGAAAATTCCAGAATGCAATTGCTAATTCTAACCCTTTGATGTATTTTATTTATTTCTATTTTATAAGAGTTTATTTGAGCCAAACAGATGACATGCTGGATTCTGGAAAGCAGGGTCTCAAATGCTCCCCCTCATAATATATTTTAATAGGTTTTTATTTTTAATTTCTGTATTTTCTATAACTGGTCCTTTTACCTAGCATAGCACTGTCCAACAGCGTTTTCTGTGGTGATGGAAATATTCTATAACTGTGCTTTGCAGTATAGTAGCCACTAGCTACATGTGGTAATTGTGCACTTAAAATGTGACTAGTGAGACTGAAGAATTGTATTGTAGCTTAAAATGTTTTTAAAATCAAATTTCAATAGCAACAGATGGCCGGCTACCTTACTGGACAGCACCAATCTGGATCCCTGATGAGATTCAGATTTGATTTTTTTTGACACAGAACTCCATAGTGGGTAGTATGTACTTGTTGTGGCTCCACAGCAGGCACATTGTATCTGACAGTCTTTCCACTTGGGATGTTAAGGTCGATGATCAGTGGCTTCGGCTATTGTCAGCCTTGTCTTCCAAAGATTGCCTCTAGCCTTCAGCTAATGGTTCAGTGGCCATCGCTGGCCATTGCTTCTATCCGTTATTTCATTAAGAGTGGTGGGCTTTGAGTTTTTCTGATTTTACCATTCTTTTTTGGAATTTTACTGCAAAGAAAATTTTCCTATAAACTATCTCGAGGCACAGTCTATATAAGAGGGAAAGGATAAATATTTGATTCTTTCCATTTTCAGTTTTCAGAATAAGGAGTTGCTTTTCTAGCATTCTTCTACAGTAACTTATGAAGTTGTTTTTTTTAAATTATCATTAAGAACTTAAGGATCTTTATGTATTCGATGTGCAGTATGTTTCAATGTATTATAGTTTTGTTGTTGATAAAATTGTCTCATCTTTGATCAGTGGGGGCACCTTCAACTTGGCTCCTCTGTCCTTCAATGTGGCCCCGAGTAGTGTTTGTTGCAGCAGAAAACAAGTGAGCTAAGATGTTCCTACCTCATCTTGAATGTTTTCTTCTCCAGACCTAAAATCGGGCATTTCTTCTAAAAGCCTTATTACTTGTGGTTGGAAAGATATTTAGAAAACACAGTCTTGTTACTAGGGTTTGTTTTTGTTTCTAGGTCTTTTCTAGGACAGAATAGAAAATATGTAATTTTTTTGGTGAAAATACATTAGTTCACATTGATCTTTTTCATTCAGATATAGGATTGCAGCATTTATTTAACATCTATAATTTTATATATGTATTATTTTTATTGCACATTGAAAATCTCAGTTTCTAAATTAATGAACATCATTTACCTTATCCTACTACGTATAGTATTATGTGTGTGTGTGTGTGTGTGTAATTTCATAACAATAATACTAGTACTAAAAATATGATTCCTGATAACAGTTTAAGATTTCTTTGTAATTTGGGGTGGGTTTTTTGGTTTTGTTTTGTTTTTGGCTATAGCTATATAACACAGTATAATTAAATTACTGTTTCACTTCACTTGAAATAATTCTCTTTATTGTTAAGCCACCAGTTTGATTGCTTGATTTTTTCCCTTTGTTCTTTCAATTGTTAAGAAATTTTTTCAACAGGGTTTAATTTTGTTATATACTTTTTAAACCATTTACACGGTTGCAAGTAAGAACTTCCAAAAAGGTGAATTTAAGTCTAGCTTCCTTTTTTTTCGTCCTCCATTTTGTTCATGTCCTTTCTGCAAATGACCATGTCTGTTAGCTTTTGGGTGCTGTCTTTATTCTTTAAAAACAGGAGCAAACACATACATATATATGCATCTCCACCTCCCAGGATTAAATATATATACATATGTACACACACACATACACAGTCTCTCTCCCTCCCTCCCCCAGTTTCCTCCTCTCCTCCTCTCCCCCTCTCCTCCTCTCTCTCCCCCTCTCCCTATCTCCCTCCTGTGCTTTATTTTTTTCGTACTTAGCTGTTCATCCAAGAGGTGACCGCTTAGCGTTTCTCTCCTGTCTCTGTATGGCTACTTAGTACTCTGCCCTATGGACATATAGTATGACCATAGCTTATGACATTTTCAATGTAAAGAAATGTTGGGTTTTTCCCCTTCATTTAATTCATCTGAAATTTATTAAATGATTGGTGGGAGATAAAGATCTTTATTTTTTTTAATTTTCATACTATTTTACCACTGCTTTTCTCCTCCTGATTTATAAATATTTCTTACCACACTAAGTACTATCCTGGGACTTCTTTCTCAATATTCTTTCCTATTTCCTTGATAGGCGTTTATTCTTAAACCAGGACCATCCTATTTTAATAGATGTAGCATTATAATACATTTTAATATATTTATGAGTTTTCTGTAGAAAAAAATTTTTTTCTCTTTCACTCTGAGACAAGTTGGTTTAAAACGAATGGGTTTGTTGATTTAACAGACAAAACTATGAAACATGTTTATGGGACAGAAATGATACAGAGCTCCTCAATTCATTTTACAGTTCTACTAGTCATAAAATTCTGACAAAATAGCACACTAAAAGAAATATGCATGTTATTCTGACTTATGTGCAATCTCATTTTTGAGCAGAAATTATAAATAAAAGATAAACTCAAGCTCATTATTGCTTCAAAAGAATAATGCACTATAACCAAAGAGGAATTATTCTAAGTATAATGTAAATCTGGTTCAATTCTTGTGAAATCTATTTATGAAACTCATTTCACTAATAGGTTAAGGGAGCAAAATTACATGTTATCAGATGTGAAAGTATATGCTAAAATTTGACATCCTTCCCTGATTGAAGAAAAAAAATTGAATAAAAATGTTTCTCATTAACATGGTAGAGTGTAAGTATCCGCCTGACTACATTTCAGATATGCCATTAAAGTTGGGAAAAATATACCACATTGTTACTGTTCTTCAGTGTTGTTACAGATGTTTTAGCTAATACAAGGCAATAAAAAATAAAGTAAATATTTAAATGGAGAAATGTGATTATTGTTACTTGGTGAAGGTATGATTGTCTACCTAGAAATCCAAGAGTAAAAAGCTGGAAACTTGGATTTTTTTAATGAGACCGAAGTAATATGACCAAAATTAGAAAAATTTTGGCAAAAGTGTTAAAAATATGATGGAATATTAAATACCTAGACTTAGCATGAAATGGATGTGCTTTACATAAAAAAGAATATAAAGCTTTATTGAATTTATAAAACAAGCTTGAATAAACTGAAGGATTTACCATGTTCTTGAAGCCTTATTAAAGTAGCTATCAAATTTGCACAAATAAATTTAGTGAAATTCTAATAAAAAAAATGTGTTGGACTGTTTCAAAAAGAAACCAGTAATGAGAGACTTGCATTATCAAATATAAAATGTTTTTCTAACACTACAGTTAAAACAAATTCTTGCCTAGGTACAGACAGCAAGATTAGTTGGACAAAATAGCAAGCCCAGAAGGAGACACAGTTTTTATAGGTAATTAATATTTTATAAAGGCATCATTTCAGATCATTGGAGTAAAAATGGATTATTTAGAACCATAAAAGTAAAGATTAAATTTGTACTATTCTTTCACCTTAATTTCATATTTCTTGGATATTTAAAAGCAAAAAGAAAAATTAATTTCAGTGGGAAAGTGAATTTTTTCATTATATTAAAGAGGCCCTGTGTAAGCACAACAGTAAAAGCAGAAGTCATGATGGAAAAAATTAATAGATAGGAGTATATAAAACTTAAAGACACGTTATAAGTTAGGAAACATTTGTAACACATAAAGCAGACCAAAATGTAAAGAGGGCCCTTCTAATTTTTTGAAAAAAAAAACAAAACACTCTCTACTTCCATCCCACTAATGAAAAAAATGAGCAAAGGATGGAAAAAGTAGCTTATAAAAGCACAAATATATAATTGTCTAATGAATTTGAAAGTAAATTCAAAGTCACCATTACTATATGTAATGCAAATTAAAACAGTATCAGTTTTATCTGGAGAATCGTTACAGGCTTTTATTTATTTTTTTATTTATTTTACTTTTTAAATATTTTTAAATTTTATTCTGTGTTTTTTAGACAAGGCAACTCTAGGTTGATCTCACAGATTGCAAGGACCTTGTCAACTTACGATCCCTTGTTTTTAAATTTTTTACGCCCACAGCACCTGGTCTTCCTAGGTGGTCTCCCATCCAAGTACCAACCAGGCCCAACCCTGCTTAGCTTCCAAGATCAGAAGGGATCAGGCTTGTTCAGGGTGGCATGGCTGTAGACCACAGGCTTTTAAAGTATTGCAGCCAGTGCTGGTTGGTGGATGTGATGGCAAATCAGTACTTTCTTTAAAAGAACAGGGAAGCAGAAGTATCACCGATGACTGGTACTCTACTGGTGCAGCAGTTCCAGTTCTGGATCTGTGAGGTGCAATTCAGCCCCACAGTGTGCCTAGGGTATAACCACTCTAAGCTCTGCCTCTGTCACCCGGACAGAACGGCTTTCCCTCGGCAGAAGACCAAGCTGTGGCCGAGAGAGCACTGCAGGAAATGCAGGACCTCCTTTCAGACTTGCAGCAGGAGATCTCCAGGGCCTGCGAAGAGAAGAGGAAACAGGATGAAGAGGAGGCCCAGGCGAAGCGGCAGGAGTCGCTGATGCAGCAGGGACTAGAGGTCCACAAAGAGTCCCCTGCTCCCAGCCAGGGCCCAGTGGGGAAGCAGAACGAAGGTGAATTTTGGTGTGGATACAAATACAGTCCTTTACTTGGCGTTAAGTTTCAGGATGTGAAAAGGCACAAGAATGTGTTTTGAATATAATGTTAAGAAACAGGACAATTTGCCAGAAGTTTTACGTAATGTAGAATGCAGTACTTTTACTAAATTACTTTTAGTTTTGGTTGATGTGGAACCTGACTTCTGATTCTAACACTTTTTATGAGAACTCGAAATGCTGAATAATTCTAGTAGAAGTATTATTTCAAGGATTGCTGTTACTGAGTATTTTAAATAAATATGTACAAAATGCAAGAGGGTTTTGCATACAAGAGAATCAGTATAGCACAATGGTTGAGAATGCTGGCTTTGGAGCCAGATCAGTGAGAATCTAGTTTTTCTGCCTTCTAGCAATGTGCCTTTGGCAAATGACTTAACCTTTATGTGTGTCCTTATCTTTTCCCTTATCTATAAAATGAAGATAATAATAGTATCGACTTTGTGGGGTTATTGTGACAGTGAAAGCAGTTACAGAAGGTGATTAGTACAGTACCTGGCTCATATTGTGTTCAATAAGTACTAGCTATTATGAGTGCCTTTCTCATTCCTCAGACCTCCAGGTGAAGGTCCAAGACAGTACAATGCAGTGGTACCAGCAGCTGCAGGAGGCCTCCAGTCAGTGCGTCCTGGCCTTTGAGGGACTGAACAACAGCAAAGACAGTCAGGTAGGAAGGAGTGTAAGCTGGGCCTCCTCTGGGCCGACAGTGCTCCGAATGGCCTTGTGTCTCAAAGGAACGTAGTCACTGCATCCCATTCCCTAATCTTAATAGCATCTACTTACCTCTTCAGTACCCTGTCTGCCTGTCACTGTTCACTTTTTGGCAGGCCAAAAAGATAAAGATGGACCTCCAGAAGGCTGCCACCATCCCAGTGAGCCAGATCTCCACCATTGCAGGTTGGTTGGAGTTAAGAACATGGCCCTTCACTCCATTTTATTATTTTTTAAGACTTTAAATCTACTTATCTGTAAGGTTCCTATAAACAGTATGTTTGAACAAGTGTTCGAACAAATGCATTCTATTTCACTCTTCTTTGTTTCCACTTCAGCAAGTATGAGGTAATCATTATGTATTCATTGACTTTAAAAAAAAAAGCTTTATATTAATAGTAAATTATTTAGGATGGCTCTTACTAAAATTGAAAGTTACCGTGGCAAACGTCACCAAGGGAACCTAGGATGTGACTTGTATTCTTTGCTTTTGTCCTGCATAAGCTTTTCCAGACCTGAAGCCCGCCCATTGATACTTTTAAACTTTTTTTTCTCTCCAGAGATTGGGATTTAGAGAGTAGGAACCAGACATGAGCAAGATCTTTCTTCTTTAGAAACAGCAGTTTGTTTTTTGTAGAGCTCTCAACGTGGAGGCCTCCAGAGTATAGACTGTGCTACCCAATGGCTGGGGAGCTGGGGAGTGTGAACAACCCGAAGGCTGCTCTGACTCAGCATGGGTCCCAGTTCCCCTGGTTAACTTGTTTCCTAAAAAGCATAGGAAAGTTGCAGTTTCTTCCTTTGAGAGGCCGTATGGCAGAACTTACATATCACTTTGCTGCCTGAAATTCTTTCTGAAATAGGACGAGGTATAAACAAACACATATCACTTTCTGGAATTTAAAGTGCCATTTTCTTGGATAGCAGCAGCAACTGGGAGAGGTGACTTGACAGCCAGCCATCCCATCCTTTCACCGCTCTCCTCAAGCTTACCCTCAGTCTCTCCCCCTCAGCTGACTAGGGAAGCCTTGCTGCCACCTCCATCAGGTGTCAGGTGTGCAGTCCTCTGATGCCTGTCCCATCCACCTCTGCACAGCTGCATTTACCTTGGCATCTCCTGTTTCAAAGGATGTGGTGTCCTTCCAGCCCACACTTACCCTTCCACCTACTTCTTTGTTCCTGTTGCCTCATCACTTCTTTCCCTTCTCTTCTGCTCTCTGCAAAATTACTCCCTTTTTCAGGCTCCTTTCGCTTTAAACATGCTTGAGTCATTCACATCCTAAAACGTGTCCTTTGATTCTACATCTCCCAAAGATTTTCTGGTCTCCTCACATTTTCGTTTGGCACTGTTGATTTCCCCTTTATGAAACTTGACCTCTTTGGCTTTCATTGAGCATTAGTTTTCACGTTCTCCTCCTCTCCCCACTGTGGCTTCCTTGGACTCCTCCCTGCACCTCAGTCGTAGGTGATTCCTAGGGATTTGCTCTCCCCACCAGGTCTTCTCATTCTGCGTACCCCCATGGCTTCACACATCACCTCAATGCCAAGGACTCTCACATCTGTCTCTGGGTCATTCCTGTTCTCTGAGCTTCAGATTCTCTAGGTCTAGCTACCGAGGGGCATCTCTGCCTCGATGGCTCTCAGATACCCCAAGTTTAATGTGTTCAGGTCTGAACTCATGATTTTTTTTTAGACGAGGCAATTTTTGGTCCCTTGGTTGACCTCACAGATTGCAAGGACCTTGTCAGTTTACAATCCCTGTTGTTTTTTTTTTCACCTACAGCACCTGGTCTTCCTAGGTGGTCTCCCATCCAAGTACTAACCAGGCCCAACTCTGCTTAGCTTCTGAGATCGGACAAGATCGGGCTTGTTCAGGGTGGCATAGACTCGTAATCTTTCTTATGCTTGCTTTCTCTCCTGTTTGCACTAAGTAATCAATAGCACCGTTATCTACTCCGTCACCTTAGCTAGAACCTGGGAGTCACTCCCATGACTGCCTCCTCTGTTTCATTCTCCATATCTAATTAGGGTAACGTTACTTAAAGTAATTAGCTTGGCAGGGTGTTTCTAAACTGGACATGCTATATTAATTTAAACTTTGTGCACACACACCCATAAAGAGGTCTTTCACAGAACCTGATGGCAGGATTGGAGCTAGTCTCCAGAGTAGATACTTTAGGACGTGTTTCTCTACCGTTTTGTCTTCCCTCTGTACGTCTCATTTCGAAGACTGTTGTTCTGTGGTCCCTGTGGCAGTTGCAAGGTCCCACTGCATACCACCGTGCCAGCCACTTCAAGGAACTGACTCTGTCAGTTGTGCAACTGGCTCAGCTGGACTACCCTCATCTAACTGTAGCCAGTGAGACGGGGGGTGGCGCAGGACCTTTCCAATGAATACGATTACTGGGAACCCCCACCACATGTATTTGATGGTTGTTTATTTTTCTGCCCCAGTATTTTGGCCTTAGACTTCGAACCTGCAGAGGGCCACACAGCTGGTGTAGATAGGTTCCTTCTATGTTCACTGCAGTGGTGAAAGATAGGTTGAGCCACAGCCATATCTGTTAACTCACTCGATCTCTGTCGCACCCAGGCTCCAAGCTGAAGGAGGTCTTTGACAAGATCCACAGCCTGCTCTCCGGAAAACCTGTTCAGTCTGGCGGGCGCTCCGTGTCCGTCACACTGAGCCCACAGGGCTTGGACTTCGTCCAGTACAAATTGGCGGAGAAGTTTGTGGTAAGGAACCTTGTCACCAGAGGTGTGGGAAAAAGAGGCTGGTGCACAGCACTTACGCCGTTCTCAAGTGTTAACCTGTCCTCATCTGTGTCCCCAGAAACAGGGAGAGGAGGAAGTGGCCTCCCATCATGAAGCAGCGTTTCCTATTGCAGTCGTGGCGTCTGGGATCTGGGAGCTGCACCCAAGAGTCGGGGACCTCATCCTTGCTCATCTGCACAAGAAGTGTCCATACTCGGTCCCTTTCTACCCAGCTTTCAGGGAGGGGATGGCTTTGGAGGACTATCAGAGGTGAAGCTGTTTCTCTCCCTACTGGCCTAGGCATGAAACAGCGTTTGTGTTCCTCTTCCACACAGCGTTTCTGTACCTCGAATGTTCCATCATAATACATGAGGCAGAAACAGCGTTTGTGTTCCTCTTCCACACAGCGTTTCTGTACCTCGAATGTTCCATCATAATACAGCATCTTTCATGCAAACCAGACAGCTTTTGGAATTTGTGGACTTAGATGCCAGTAATCAGTATAGTTTAGTGGAAAGAATCCTGGGTCTAGAATCCAGGGGTCTCGGAATTTTATCCCTGCTTTGTCACTTAATATCTTTGCAGAATGGGTAGTCATTTCACCTCTTTGAGCATCATTTTTCTCCTTTTTAAATCAAGTGTACAACCTGTGAGCATACCTTGCAGGTCTTCTGATATGCACAGATCTGATCATGGATATGAGTGCCTTGTAAACAAAGCACTCTATGTAATAACACGTAATAATGTATTTATAGTAACATATTGTACTTTTAGCCATAAAATGTAATCTCTGATTTGTCACCCTCTCCCTGTCATTGTGGATTTTTTCTTTCTTTGTAGGATGCTTGGCTACCAAGTGAAGGATTCCAAGATGGAGCAGCAGGACAACTTTCTGAAACGCATGTCGGGGATGATCCGTCTCTATGCTGCCATCATCCAGCTCCGCTGGCCGTATGGCAACAGACAAGAGGTAGCAGAAAGGCTCACTGCCAATGTCAAGAGGTCAGACCGTATCAGTATTCTGTCTGCGGGAAATACTGACCTTTCAGAAAGGGCCCCTAGTTACATGAGTTAAAGAATACTGCTGCTTTGTGTAGGTCTTCTTTAGAGAAGTCGATGATGATTATTAGGAAATTTTTAGATTATCAGAATCATTTGTTCAATGACTGACTCAGCTGAGGCTTTAAAGAACTGTTTATAAAAGAGTCTATCAGACAAGAGTGTTGTAAATCAATTATTAAGGTTAGAAGATTTTATTAGAAGGGGAGTAAATGAGAAATTGTCATATTAGACCTAGCTGGTGCCTTAGAAGCCAGCTAGGTCATGTACCATACTTACAAATGGACAGATGGTCAGCAAGCCGTAGTAATACACACTTGGCAGTGACAATACCACGGCCAGGGTCCAGGGCTTTAACCTGCCCGCACAACGTTTTCCTCAAGAGATACAGATTAGGAAAATAGAGGAATTAATGGACTTGGAGACCAAAGGGAAAGGAATCTAAATTGACTGAATCCAGAAGTTTATATTGTGCACCTGTTATGTCCCAGGTTCTATGTTAAGGTACCATGATAGTAAATGTTGGTTAGGATAATGGTTGGCCTGTAGAATCCGAGAAATGGAAGCTGACAGATGTATGGATGCTGCATGTATGGGTGCTGTAAAGAATGTATATGTTTCAATGTATTGGAACATTTTAAAACAAAATTCATTTTGGCTTGTGTTATTTCTCCCCTGTGGCATGTATTGGGTAAGATGATCTGGAGGTTCATGTCCACTTGGTAAGGGCTAGATAAGAACATTGTGAATTTAGAAATCTCAATAAAATCAGATCAAATTGTGACCAAGCCTCTCTCCTCCCAGACTCACCCTCATGGCTTAAATCATGGCTGGCGATGGTTGGCACAGATATTAAACATGGAGCCCCTGTCAGATGTGACAGCCACCCTCCTCTTTGACTTCTTAGAGGTATGTAAAGCAATGATCACACTAGGGAGACCCAGGGGTTAAAGTAGCCTTGGGCCACTGCATGACACAAATGGAGAAGCAATATAGAATTATCCTATACAGAAGCAGTACAGGGTGATGGTCAAAAGTGTTAGGGTCCAGTGTCAAATTTTTCTTGAACCCTAAGACAAACCTAGCTTTAGATTTCTCTTCCCACTGTACCTTTTGTCCTGTGTGGATATCTACTCATTGTAAAGGACAAAATCTTTTCACTTACCACATATGAAAAGGAGGATTTGTTTTAGGGATGTAGACTCCCAGGACCAAGGCTAGTATGTGCAGTTGAATCTCTTAAGGGCTTGGAACCAGGAACTAGAATGTCACCAGGTATCAAGAGTCTGGGGCCACGTGGTCTTTCATATATGCTCTTCCTGCAACTTGCCTCACCCTTGTTCTGTAGGCCAACTTTCTCTGGTTCTCTTTGCACATTGGAGGAGGTATCCATCCTGCACTCAGTGTTGTCCTCCAGTATAGTGGGACTAGTGTCCCACTATTGTGATTCCTGACTCTCAGAACAGAAAATATTATTAACCAACCAGAATCAGGTATCACCTTTGTCCAGAGACTCTGTACAGGCCTGTCTTCTTCTAAGGGGCTACCACTGTAGGGTGAGGGCAGAGGTTTCTGTGGAAAGGAGACACTTCTTAAAGAAAAGAGGCACATGCTGTAACAAATCTGGGACCATTTGGCCTATAGTGACAATAGTTTCTAGTCACTTTAAAGCTCCTGAAGTCACAGTACACGAACAGTGATCTAATGAGAACACACGTGGGAGTCTGTAAACTGCCCGAGGTTGGGAGGTACCCCGACCTTTTGAAAGGCTTCCACTCAGTGGGATCAAAGAACAGTCCATTAAGTTCAGTCCACGTTTTCTGACATGCCTGGCAGGCTGGTTAAATGGAAGTGTTGCCATGACAGAGAAATACTCTAGGAGATTTGTTTCCCATTCATTCCATGGTCGCTAGCTAAGTGGCATTGTGGCTAAAAGGCTTGATAGGAGTGAAAGGCGGAGCACTGATCGTGCTTTCTGGATCTCACATATGAGTGAATTTTCATTCTCTGCTCTGGTGGGGTCTGTCTTTCCCCTAGGTATGTGGGAATGCCCTCATGAGGCAGTATCAGGCCCAGTTCTGGAAGATGGTACTTCTGATCAAAGAGGACTACTTCCCCAGGTACTAGACTTTCTGAGCAGATACCAGGGATCCGGTAGGTGAAACTCATGACATCAGATGCCCTTGGGTGTGGTCACATGCCGTTGCTGACTCAGTTAAAAATACCTGTACAGAGTGTGACATCTACTCCCATCCTTCTCCTCTTTGATACTTGAATAAACACTTTTAAGCTCTAATAAGAGTCTCTGTTAAATATTGTTGGCTAAATGAAAAAAATATTAGAAAGATCTTGGCTTCGGATACCTGACATTTTTTTTTAACTCCATTCTTTTCTAAACTCCCCCAGATAACCTGGGATGGTAATTACATGCGCTTACGAATTAAACCAAGGAGTCAAACCCCCTTAGTAAATCAATTGGAGAAACTGTCTTGTCAGCCAGTTTGCTTGACTCCATTGGGGCATTCACCTTTAAGTACCCTTCTCATTCCTCTCAATTCACTGGCATTTCAAGTGGGGGAAAGGCCGTGGCAACCCTGGTCACAAAGAACTAAGAAGGGAGAATGCCCTCTTCCCTTTTACATCCTTGTTTGAAAAGGAGGTTGAGACAGTTTGGAAGAGCAACAACACCCTTAGTCACAGATGTTGCTCTGAGTCTTTGATCTACTCCTCCCCCAGATCAGCAGTACCTGACACCTCTCCAAAAGATGCGAATCGTAGGTATGACTCACATGCTTGCTTTTTCTCCCTGTAGGATTGAAGCCATTACAAGTTCAGGACAAATGGGTTCCTTCATACGCCTCAAGCAGTTTTTGGAGGTAAGATGCCCTTAGACTGACACATCTCAAACCATTGTTGGCCTCAAATGTGCCTGTGTCCAATGAGTCTTGGACCTCCCAGGCTCTAAGTGCAGTCTCTTCCTCTCTACTCTTCTGAACCTTATTTTTTGTCCATAATTCCCCTTTAACCTTAAGGGCTGCCATTTCTCCTTCCTGCGTGTCATTGTTCATGCTGCCTGTGGGAAAACTACCCACAGAGATGAAGAAAACCTCTCGAATGACTCTCGTGTCACCAGTACATTTTTGGCATGTTGGCCGAGGTGCGTTTCTCAGATCTCAGGTCTGAGGAACTGGTGAGTGTGGTCACTTTTCTCCATGAGAACAGACTGCACTTTCAACCAGACGCCTCTCATATATCCAAGTGCCAAAATTTTTAATAGGTTAATTTTGACAAATAACTTAGAACTCCGTGGTATGTCTGCCAAGATGGCCCTCTGACTTCTAACGTCTCGTAGCCTGGTTGGGAAAATAGCAATAATGACAGGCGAGGCCAGGCTGTGGGAGAGCAGAGTGGGCAGGCATGGTAATAGCGTGGCATCCGTCCTCCACTGCAGTCCACGCACAGTCAGGAGTCTAATACACGACCAGTGGTCTTACACTTTTTTGACCACTGTTCCATGGTACTTAAACTTTCTGTCCCTCAAAGTTTCTTCCAACTTAAAGTACTGGAAGCACTGTTATCAGAAAATCATTCCATTTTCTTCTTTTTTCCCTGACCAGAAATGTCTGCAGCACAAGGAGATTCCTGTCCCCAAGGGCTTTCTGACTTCCTCATTCTGGCGTTCCTGATGTCGTTCCTTCGCCCACCGTCACCGTTTTGTTGCGGAGGGGCAATAATAAAGCCACTGAACGCAGCCGTATTTGGGAGTCATGTCAGACTTGGAAATCTACTGATGCATTTTTACATATTCGTCCCTTGTGACTAGCAAGGGAGATTTTCATGTGTCACAAAGTCTAGGAGATCCGATGACAGCTTAAGGGGTCCACATCACAGAGTAAATGGATTTGGCATCTCTCACTTTTGCAGAAATTATGAGAAGCTGTGTGTATCACTTGATCCTTTTTTCTTTCCTTTGTCTCTAGTATCTTTCAGAAAGTAAGTACACCATAAGCCTTTCACTCTGAAGTGAGCCCATCACTTCAACTCCCCACACCCCACCTCCACACCCACCCCTTGCTCTCCTGTTCAGATGAATTCCCAGAAGGAGCAAAGACGCATAAGGCATCTAGTGTAATAGTTGAGGCCCAAATTCTTACTTGCAAGTCTACATTATGGTTGCTTTGCCTTTCTCACCTTGTGAAGTAATTAGAAATTCAGAGGAAGTAACGGATGTGGACAAAAACACAGTCCTAAATGGCATCAGGGATTGTTTAGTGTCTGGCATGACTGTTCCCATGTGTGATACAGAAGCAAGAAGTCCTGTTTGTCCCTTAATTTGGGATTAAGTCCCTGCATGACTAGAGATGCCTGAAACCGGGCAATTTTTTTTACTTGTTCTGACTAATGAATGATAGATTTGCCTGACTAAAGCCACTACAAAAATTCAAAGCTCAGCTTTTCAGATGAATAGAGATTTGTTTATTGAAAGATTCATTGTTGTGTGCCTTGGATCTCTTCCTATATGCTTACCAGTGTTGTGTGTACCAATGTGTTTTTTTGGTGGGGAGGAAGATTCGCTGGTGCTTGTGAGTGGCTATAAGTGACCCATTCTATGAATTATTGATTATGGTACCAAAAAAAAAATAAGTAATAAAACTTGATTTTTAAAAACCCAATGCTGGTATCTAGTTGCTTCAGTATGCTCGATTTCTTGTACCTTGAGCCATATGTCAAGATGGCATGGCAGTGCCCAGGTTTAGGTATAGAATGATCGGCATTCTTGCCTTTTTTGTCTTCCTGACCTTCACCACGGGAAAATTGCTTGTTTTCTGTCATTCCTGTTTTAGAATTATGTACCAATAATGGCTTTATCTAGCAGAAATGGGAAAGTCTTAAACTATTTTAATGTGGACACAATGAAATGAACACTGGGGAAGGAAGGAGTCGAGAGACTTGGGCTCAGTTCACTTTTTCGATCATTCACCCTCCAAACCTCGGGGTCCGCATTGCAAAACAGAATTAGGTTTGGATGGCTTCTGACTCAGTGCCAGGACAACCAGAAAAAGAGCACAGCAGTTTTCAAAGTGTGCTCAGTCACAGTCATAGGGCAGAGCCTTCCAGCCCCTGGGTGACAATCATCTCCTCAAACCTAGGTCCTGCAGTGGGTGGAGCCCCAAGGCCTGTTGCCATTTGCACTTCCTTTCTTTATCTGTACTACACAAACAACGTCATTTTCTAAGTATTATGACAGGGAACAGCTTGGGAAACGCTGACTTCTCCATGCTTAGATGGGACTCAGCCCCTGTACTGGGTCAGCATATGGAGGTTTTTGTGCAAATCTTCAAAAGGCAACCCTTTCTTCAAGATGCTACTGCCATCTGCTGGAAAACTGTCCTATTCCTGAGTGTGAAAATCTGTGATGCAGGAGGTGAGAGGTTCCAGTAAAGTCAACACAGCTCACGTTTTGCAAGGCCTCTTAACGGGCCCTAGCGGAGCTCTGGGACCCTCTCTGCCACTGCATTTTTACATTCTGTGCTGTATCTACTGAGGTTCCGTAAAAGGTTATACCTGGAAAAGTTCCTCTGCCAAAAATGAAATGTGAAAAATCACTGACAAGGTGATCCCCAAGGTATCTGCCACTTTGAATTTGCGCCACTCCATAGAAAATCCATCACCCACTGTTTGAATGTCCTACCTCTAGATATGTGTGACAGTCTTGCACATGCCATTGGATGCCTGGTATTCCTAATGGTTCTTGATGGTAAATCAGAAAGAGCGCCACAGACGCTCGGTTTTTGATACTCACTAATAGTGTCGCCTTCGGAGATGATGGTTGCTCGGCGTAGGTGTGACTCCAGCTGGGGAGCAGCAACATTGGATTCCTTTTCAAAGAATACTGAGGGCTGCATTCCATTTTTAAATTCAAGTACTCACTTGCCTCCTTGCTTTCTGTCAGGTCTGACCTCATTTCTCAGGCTCAGTGCCCATATTTTTGTCATATCATTGTCCTACATCATTTTCAAGCAAATCTGATGATGAAATGAAAATTCCAGTAGGAGAGAAACCCTGCATATCCCTTGAATAGAAGAATGAGGTTATTCTGGAGATTTCTACGCAGGTGGTGTTGGGAGCTTCCCCCTACTTTTCAAGCTTTCTACCATGACAGCAGACATAATTAGGTTTGGATGGCTTCTGGTTCAGTGCCAGGACAACCAGAAAAAGAACACAGAGCTTTATACAGGTGTCTTACCAAGCCTGGAAGTTCATTCCCTTACGTCATTTCCACCTAATGAATTCCTTATACTGTTTTTCTGCGGACCTGCAGAAAGCAGATGAGAGTATTGGGCTCAGCAGTGTGATAGATTTGCTAAGACACCCACTAGAATAAAGGATTATCCCCTAGGTGACAGCCAGGCTCTCTTTTTTAAAAAATTCTAGTTTATACAGGTGACGGATTACAGAAACCTTTTTTTTTTGGCTCCTTCGGGATGCTTACACTAAATGTATTATGTGATCCTGGATTGAAACCTGGACCAGAAAAAAGATCTTTTTGTGTGTTTGTTTTATAAAGGACATTGGGACAATGGCAAAACTTGAATGAGTCTATATGTTAGGTAATAGTATGTCAGCATTAATTCCTTGTTTTTGATCATCGAACTGTGGTTATAGAAATGACTTTCCTTGTTCTTCAAAAATACACATGAAATACTTGGGGGTAAGTGGGCATGATGTCAGCAATTTATTCTCACATTCAAGGGGAAAATAGAGATCTGCACACATGTATTTTTATGTGTATACATATGGAAGTATATACATATATACACAATAATAAAACATGTGATTGCCTGTTAATAAATTGGGGAATCTGGGTAGAGTATATGGGGTGTCTTGTATTATTCCTGTAACTTTGCTGTAAATGTGATATTATTTCAAAGTTAAAAGATAATTCTTTCCCTTCACAAAAGAAACAACCATGCTTGCAGTCTGATGAGAGTACACAAAATCAAACTCTAGAAACTACAACCTTGAAGACAGGCCCAACCGATGATCACTGAAGCCATCACCTGTAGAAGGGGCAGAGCCTTGACACTAAACAGGTTTTACAAGGCACTTCCTACTTCAAGTGAAACAGGTAAGACTTGGAGAGTGGAATTTTAATTCTGTGGAGAATGCGATTTACCGACTTGGAGGGCTTGATGGTTTGAACTTAAAGTTACAGGAGCTCAAAAGATAGATCCATTTTATTTAGGGTGGCTTTTCCCAGAGGTTCTGCCAGATACTAAAAAAGAGTTAAGTCGTCAAAGAAGTTTGGGAACTAAGTACTGTGTTAAAAGTCGATGATGTGAAGTAATAGATGAATAAAGGATGGCAGAGTGCTGGTAACTTGATGGTGATGGGCGTCTGGAGTTTCATTGTACTATTCTGTTCGCTAGGTTTTGAGCTCCTCCGTAATAAAATGTTTCAGTTCAAAAGAAGAAAAAAAGGACTTTTTCTTGCAGGACTTTTTGGTGCCTTACCTGTGCTGCTTTGAATTAAGAGTTTCCCTTAAAAAATTAAAAAATAAAAATAAGAGTTTCCCCAAACTGAACATGGAACTCATTATCAGCACTTTTCTTGGGCCTAGTAGTTATGGGACAACACATTCTGAAATGCTTTACTTGGAGGTTAATGTGGTCAAGAAGGTATCTTGGGGAGAGTATTTGATCCAGAGACTTAAAAAATATTCAAAAAAAGTTTTAAAGAGTAAAAAAATCCAAAAATCTTTTTATTTTAATCCAAAAAGTCACTGTGATCATCTCTGCATATATACACAGATATAAAATTACAGTTTTAAGTAAATAGACTGTTTTCATGTTGTTGTCACTTGCATCATTAACATCTCAGATATTTTTCAAGTCAATCAGTATGAACTATACCCCCAATGTAGTCTTGAACTTATGAATCATAATTAACCATTTTTTCAGTTGGTAACTAGTCGTTTCTAATTTTTTATAATTATTAACATTCTTAAATATATATCTTGTCCTGCCTCCCTAGGGTAAATTTCTAAATGTAACATTGCTGTGTCATGCAAATTTTATATTCTGATCCATATTACCAAATTGCTCTTCCAGAAAGGTTCTACTTACATAAACCTGGGTAAGATTCATCAGGCAGAAATGAGAGGTGGGTGTCAAGGAAAAAGAATATTCTACTTGGAGGCAGCAGCTATGAGCAAAAAACGTGAAGTTGGGAAAGTAAACTCATTTAGAACGTGACTAGGATCGGGTCTGGAAAAAAGCAACAGGAAATGATCCCGTGGAATGGAAATCAGAATGTTTGTGGATGCTCCAGATCTATTTAGTTTGGCTAATTCTGTAGGCAATGGAAAGCTGCTAAAGTTTTTTAAGAAGGTCTGACATGGTTTGTGAAACTAGTTCTAACTGTGTGCTCAGGATGAACAGAAGAGACAGCAATTGCTGGGGCCTAGGGTGCAGTCCCACAAGCGTACACCTGTGAAAGCAGTGGCAGGGGTGGGACGAACTCACTTCTGCTGTCACCTGTGGTGCTATTAAGCAAGCCAGTCTGTCAAGGCCATGCTCCCAGCAGCTAGCAGGCTTCTCTGCTGTGGTCCCTGATTTCAGAAGCACTCACTGTATTTTGCTTTGTTTTTAAATTGTGGTAAAGTATACATAACACAGAAGTGCCTGTTTTAACCATTTTTAGGTGTACAGTTCAGTAGCATCAAGTACACTCGTGTTGTATAACCATCCCAACCCTCCAGCTCCAGAACTATTTCATCATCCCAAAGTGAAATTCCATCCCCATTAAACACTAACTCCCCTTTTCCCCTTCATCTCCAGCCCCTGACAACTCCTGCTCTACTTTCTGTCTCTGAATTTGACTGTTCTAGGGATCACATGTAAGTGGAATCTACGATATTTGTCTTTTTGTGTCTGGCTTATTTCACTTACCAGAATGCCATCAGGGTTTTTCTAGTCACTATTTTGAAGCTCTGTGCTGTTCCTTGCCAGCTCTGACTGCAGAATGTCACCTAGGACTGACAAAGGGCAGTGCCCTAGCCAGCAGGACTCCCTTGTTGGGAGGAAAAACGTGGAAGTGCTGGTGCTTGCTTGTTAACTCTGTGTGTGTGTGTGTGTGTGTGTGTGTGTGTGTGTGTGTGTGTGTGTGAGAGAGAGAGAGAGAGAGAGAGAGAGAGAGAGAGAGAATCCCAGAGAGTGAGCAAATAACTTTCTGTGGCTAGAACATGTAAAAACCTCATTACATTTAGCATTTGTCCCAATGATTGACCTCTTGAACAACTTGAAAAGGTAATGGGACTCCCTAGATCCCTAAGCCTAGGGTGCATATCAAAACTTCAGAGAACAGGTGGAATAAAATATTAGAATACAATCCTACCCCTGCTTTATAGGAGGCCTGGAAAGTTGTGACTGAGAACACGGAGTTGATTGATTTCAGAGCTGCTGTCCTGTGCTTTTTTGTTGTTACAAAGAGGGCCATTATCTATTTTGTCCTCTCCCTCTCCCCACACCTAGCAGTGTGTGAAGTATACGGAGAAATTGGTGGGAGGTATGGCAGGCAGACAATAGAACACATAAAGAACAGTTTTTTAAATGTCTCATTTCTAGTGCCAGTGCTGAATGGGGTGGGTGAGTGAGTGGGAGGTGGAGAGGCCTGGAGATACTGTTTTTGGCCTTGACTCAAATCAGAAGATCAATGAATAAGATTTTAGTTTCTGTGTCAATATAGAAGAAGCTCTAAGATCTCCAATCTGTTTTGCATCTAGCAAAAGCAGCAGAATCCCTCATTTCACTATGATGCCAGAGTAATTTAAAAGAAAAATCCTCCCTTTATATAGTTCCTGCCCACAGCCTTGAGACCCGTTCTTTGCAGGAGCAGGACTTAGTTGGAAATTTGGGAGAGCTATGATTGTGTTAGCCATTTTGTACCTAGAGCTGAATATCTGATTCAACATTTCACTGCTACCTTCAGTAGAAGAGGCTGTGGACGCCATCAGCTGTTCCCAGAAATGCACACCCCAGGGAGGAGTCACCCGGTTCTGTTTTCTCTACATAAAAGATCGCAGGAAATGCCTCCTGGCTCCTACGTTTTTCCTCCAGAGTCTGTAAAGCTGCTTCTGGGGTGTGGCCTCTCCTTTTCTCTCCACTCCCATGGAGTGAAGGACTAGGGGAATTTTTCCTTACTATCATGGCTACAGCCAGGGTGGCTTAGAAACCAGATTGCAGATCCCAGGCACCGGGGAAGACGCCAAGATGCAGAAGACCGGATAGCTCAGGGCTGGGCTGGGGCCCAAGTTCTGGTCCAGTGCCCATTGCCACGGCTGCTTGGTAACTGGGAGGCTGAGGCCTTCCTGGTCTGCCTGCCTGACTGCACAGGAATGATCTGGTTGTTACTCCCAGTGGCTTTCACCGGGCTGTCACCCTAGCAGGGGTGGGGAAAGGGTGTCCTAAGAGGGCTCTGGGTACAGGGTTTAGAGCCAGGCCCTCAACTGCTAGGACCATAAAGGGCAAAAATTTCAGAAATTCTTTTCTTGGCACCCTAGCATCCATCATCACAGTGTCACCCCTTCCTAGGGGAAGGGTTCTGACTGCTTGACTCAAATCCTAGCTTTTCCTTTCCCTAGGTTCCTGATTGAGCGCGAGAACTAGCTTCCATGTCAGGGTGCTCATCTGTAAAATGGGAAGTAATTCCTACCTGATAGAATGATTGCAAAGATTTAAAAAAGCTAACACATGAAATGCTTAGCATAGGGCCTAGTACGAGAGGACAGTTCAATTTAATTGTATCAGGGAGAGCCTTAATATCCCCTTTAGAAAATTCGACGAATACATCGTACTCCACCTGCGACCTGTGAGAAAGCTTTTGCTATGACCCTATAAGATATTACTAACTCTCCAAATCCCGGAGTGACAGACTTAAGTGTCAAAGTAGTCGACTCGATTTTGGTATGATCGGATTTGGTCTTCATCCTACCACTTCCTCAAACCTGGAGCCCCCAGATCATCATCCTCGGTTTCTGACCCCAGCCCCCACCAGCGCAGGCCGGCGTGGGTCCCAGCTTTCTCCTAGGGGAAATGGGCAGGAAGAAGAGAAGCACACGGTGATCTCATCCTTTGAGACGGGGCGTTTTTCCGGCCGGGGCGCGCAGTGTGTCCCCAGCCAGGCTGCAGTGCCGGCCCCCGCCCCGCCCTCCGCCGCAGTCCTGGAAAGGCTCCCACTCGGATGGAGGGGAAGGGTGCAGAACAATCTCCGCAGGGCGGGGAGGGGCAGGACTGGCGGATCCGCGATGCGGGGAGGGTGGGGCGGCTGGAGCATCTCCGCTCTCCGCGGGAGGGGCGGCGACTCCACCGGGGGTGGCACCATCGCCCCCTCGCCCGGGCGCGCGCCCTGCTTCCCCGCCCTCAGAGGCGCTCCAGCCACCGCCCCTTCCCCAGCCGCGCCGCTTCGGCTCCTTCCGGGAGCGCTCGGCCCTTTCCGCCGGACGCTCCCGAGGCGCGCGCGTGGGGAGCCCCGCCCCTCGCGCTCGGCCCCGCCTCCACGCGCGCGCGCCGCCGGGAACGCGCGCGGCCGCCTATAAAAGGGGCGGGGCGCGCGCGTCGCCGCCACTGCCCGCTGCGGAGCGAACGGCTCGGCGCGCAGGCTCGGCGGCCCCTCAGCACCCCTCAGCCCCACGCACCCGGCGCCCTCGCCCTCAGGAGCCGGTGAGCAGGGGCGCGGGGGAGCGCGGGCGGCAGCGGCGCCCGCGGGCGGCCGATCCCCGGGTGGGGAGCCGGGTCGCCCCCCGGGAGGGGCGGGGCGGGGCCAGCGCGCGGACAGGTGAGGCGGGCGGGCGGGCCTCGCCGCGCCCTCGGTCTGACTGGGAGCCGGGCGGGCCGGTCGCGACCGGCTCGGGGCGCGTGGGCTGCGGAGGGGCCGCCGGGCCGAGTCCGGGCGCCGGCGGCTGGAATGTCATTGACTGGGCGGAGGGGGGTGGGTGGCGAGGCCGCCGGGCCCCTCCCCGCCCCGGCCTGGCCGCGGGTCCGCCCTCCCCCATTCGGCTGCGGCAGGTGGGGGGGGGCCCAGTCAGGAGTCTCACCATCCCCCTCCCCTCACGGCGCCCACCCCGACCGCCCCCAGACCCTCCACTCCGTGGGGAGCGACCTCAGCAGCTCCTTTTCCCGGATCCCTCCGGCCCATCCCTCGGAGGAGGAAGAACCGAGAACCGAGAGGGTAAAGGGCTCTTGCACGTTCATTCCAGCGATTCTCGGCCTTTTTCTCTGAACGCGGAGAGCTCCGAGGCTGGCCATCTTCCCTAGCCCAGTGATTTGCTTTTTAAATAACAGGTAGCGTGGCCCTTGCTTTGTGTAAGACCCACATCGGATAACTTCATAGCTTCGACTCCTTTCTATTTTCCCCCCTGAGACGGGGTCTTTCGGGTCGAGGACAGTGCAATATCGGTCATAAATTCCACAGCCGTGCCGTGCCGGGCGTTGAATGATAGAGCAGAGCCTTTTGTTTGAAAGCCGTCCCAGTGAATTTGATTAGATGCTCCCCAAAGAAGATGGCTTTTAAAAGTCCCTTTGCTGTGCTGCGATAAAAATTTAAATGCAGGGCTTGTTAAGGTTAAGGGTTGAATATGTTTTAAATGAAAAGCCCGAATGGACCAGAAAGCTGGGTCGAGATGATGCTGGAGCTGCTGCAACACCTTATCACATCTCTTTTATATAATGGGTCCTGAATCCTTCGTAGGCCCTTTGTTCTGTCTTCATCACGTTGTTTTAGAAAAACTTAACCATCGTGGCTATTAGGGAAGAATAGAAGAGAGACCACATGAAATATTTTCATAATATGTTGAGAAATTGCGTCGTCATAGCAATTGGACTTTACTAAAACAGAATGTATCAAAGATGGAAGAGTGGGGGTGTATTGCAGCCAGGAAACAAAATCTTAAGAATAGCAGTGGGAACACTCAGCTGTATGAAGCCATTGAAAGAGGTTTCCAACTCTGCAATGGAGTCATTTATTTTCCCTTTTGTTACAGCTGATGTCTTAGATTTTGAAAGGTCACATTGAAGTCAAAGTTTAAAAGAATGTGCTGCAGGAGAAAAAAATGTGCTGCAGTAAGAGCCTCTGTGCAGGAAATTAACAATAAGCCTTTTTTAGTAACTGGGCCAATAATTACTCAAAGGGACCCTCAAAGTGTGTTAGCTGTTACCCAGGGACCTAGATGGAGAGGCACAGAGACTTGAAAGGAGGATTTGCTCTGTACTGGACAGGTGTGAAGCAGTTCTCAGCGGTAACCATCAGCTCAGTAACATCCTCTGATAGCTTTAGTCACAACAGAGTGTTTTGTAGTAATCTAATAATTGGAGAAAGCCGATCTGTCACAGGCTCTAATATGAGCTGGTCAAGGGATCTGATGAACAGGTTTAGGTGGGGAGAGCTATTTTTTAAGCAAATCTTTTGGTTCCCTAGGTTAGAGTTTTCTCTCTCCTTGTCCTTATCTGCCTTTATCTCAAAGGGAGGGGCCCACTGCGGATCCTGAGAAGTGGTTGTCAGAAATAGTCCACAGTGCTGTCATTGCTGAACCTGCACTAACAGCAGTGGGCACAGGGCTGGCCTCCTGACCAGTCCTCCGTGGGCTCTTCCACGACTCCACTAGTTATGTAGCCAGGGCTGCTGCAGCTGGTCAGCTGTGGTCCATCAGCTGTGGTGGGTGTAGGTAGAAGAATGCAACACCCTAGAGGCAAATGCTGACCCCAGGAATGCAGGAGGACTACATGAGGGGACTGGAGCAGCTGCGTCTGTATCTCCCTTCCACTTTTTTTTTTTTTTTTTGCATTTTCTTCTCATAGTGGTTTTAAACAGGAAATAGTATTTTGTAGAGGAAGTGGACTAGTTAACTAGGCCCAGGTCAGATCTCTATAGCTTGAGTTCTTTTTGATGGTTTCATGAAATTATACTATTTAATTACGGAACAGAAGGGAATTTAGGAATCATCTGGTCCTTGAAATCTCAATTCATTGGAACGTTCAGTGTTAAAAAGTATATCCAGTATTATTAATTTATTTGAAAAGTGGAGGGGAAAGCCCCAAAAGGGAGTATGACTTGGCCACAAAAGCACACCTAGATAGGAACTGCTAAAACCAGACAACCTTGGTTCTCTTTCCACATTTTAAATCCCTGGTGGGATTTAGAGGTGCTGGGGAAATATGTGAAATTTGATTTTTACCGGTATTCCTATATTTTTAAGGATCTATTTTTTTCCTTCTGAAGCTGTTTGGTTCCGTTTGCCCTCAGAAGCTCGTTATCTTGCTCTCCCCTCCCTCTTTAGACTGCACATTCCTCCATCATGTTGTCATCGTTTCGTAAGCGCAGAGTCCAGGTATTTAACCAGCATGCAGAAAATGCGTTGCTTTTTTTAGTTTTTGCCTGGTTTGCAGTGAAGACACCTTTGTGTCAAAAGTCGAATGATCCAAAGAGAGGGGAACCCTGCCTGCATGACCTTTTCGTTAAGGTTTCTGTTAGGGTTTGCTTTTTTTGCTTTTTTGGTGTTACATGAACAGAAGTCTTAGAAAATTTATTCTAAAATTTCCAAAACCTTGTTTTTTTAACTTCCTCTCTTTAAGGCATGAATATATTATTTCTTATCTCTCTACTGATGTTTGCATGTTTGCTGGATTATTTTTATTTTATTTTATTTTTGATGGTTACTTGGTTCTTGAGAACCAAGGGGCTGAACACATTATCTTATATATTTGGAAAAAATCTGAAAATGCGTAGTAAAAATAATACTTTTAAATATTGATAAATATTGTAAACTCTGGTTTGTTTCCTGTTCTCATTGACTTATTTTTTTCTGCCACAATCCTTGTAATAAAATGGAGCTTGCATTTCATTCTTTATTTTTTAAGAAAGCTCACTGTATACATTTTATTTGTGTACAGTTTTTGAGTGCTCAATTATACTTCAGAAAGAAAAATGCTTAAAATTAATGTCTTGCTATTTCATAAGAAGAAATATAAACTGTAAATTTCTGTGATTATGGGTAATAAATCCAAGGCAAGCTCTTGTATAAATCGGACTGGTTATTTTAATGAGGTTTATGAAAATGGGCCACACTATAACTTTCTCCTGTTTAGACTCTCAATAATGATGTTTTGTAATTAAATACCTATCTCTCATCTGAATTAACAGGTAAGTAGCAGCAAAGACAGTATTTGGGGGGCATGCAGAAATAAGTTTTCGCAACATTGCTCTGCGTTCTGGGTTTTGATGCAATGCAGTATGAGACTTTCGCTTTCTTAAAGCTGTGCCTGCTCACCTCTGCAGAACCCGGCTAACAGCTGAAAGGAAGTCATCCATTTGAATGCTGACAGGCAGATCCACCATCCCAATTGGAATGTGGTTTCAGCAAAAAAAAAAATTTTTTTTCCATGGTTGGAAGTCCTAAATTATGTAATTTTGACCTCTGCTTACCAGGAGAACTGCCACTAGAATCTGTGGCTGAGCTGCTTTTGAGTTAATTCATTTGACCTGAGAATCATTGGTATAACATTTTTGTGGGTGCTAACCAATTCTTTGGTGGTTTGTTCTGAAAGAGCCTGTCCACATCTAGGAATATACAGTTCTCTAGCTTTCTAAATGTAAAATTTGGTCGTAGTCTGGTTTTCTAAGCCATGGAAAAAAGGGCATTCCCGGTTCTGCACCTTTGGGTTCCAGCAAAGCGACAAAAACAAAGCTGTTGAATGGTTTCAGTGACCTTTTGCTTCGGATTGAAGTTCATGAATTTTTCCATAGAGCCAAGTGATCTCTTCATCCTGTTAGTCCCTAAAATCCCTTTCCTTGCAAAACAATATGTTCGGTGTCTTGCCTACAATTGGAATTCATTTTGTAGTATTCCAAATGCCTGTTACATCCGGCACATTCAGCCAGTTGAAATGTCGGCGGTTCCCATGCTTTGTTTTAAATACTGACTCCTTTCTTCTTCACTACAATTTTATTCTCTTCTGAAGTTCCATAGAGAAACTGAATTCTTCCACTCTCCCAGATCGCGGTGAGGGTGTCCTCAGGCACTCACTGCAGGCACCAAGTTTGTAGAGTCCAAAGCATTTGGCCTTTGGTTTGAAACTGTTTCTGCAGTCTTTTCTGTTGCTCAACACAGTGTTGGTCCCACCCACTGCCTCTCCTATCCTCAAAGACAGATGCTTCCTCTGGCACACTGGGGTCCCTAGCTTCTGTAGCTTAGGTTAATGCATTTAAAAATTTCTTGAGTACCAAGGACTGCCTCCAATAGCTACCTCTTGGCATTTGTCAGGAAGACAGAGATGTTAGTTAATAACTAGCCTGTTTAGAAGGACTCTATTTTTTGTTGGCTAGTGTGTATGAATTTGTTTGGGATATGAGGAGTCATTCTCAGGCGTGTTATGTATTTGGATTAAACTAGAACTTTTTAGATTCATATCTTTAGACCCTGCTCTTTTTTCCCAGCGATCTAGCAGTATTGTAAGAACGCTGACCAGTTCTTTTCATTTATTACAATAGAGGACACGGTTTTAATTCCTGTTTTATCCCCTGAGATCAATTCTCATGACTTGCTGAATGATGCAGCCAGGGTTTTGTCTGCTGCATTGCAGCATTTATAACTAGCCTGCATCTTCAGCCTTCTCTAATAATATTTGCAAAAACATGACCTTTTTCTTGTTGTGTTAAATGGGGAGCTGTCCTTAAACATACAGAGAATTTATTCAGCACTTCATTCCCCCTCCTTCTCTGTGTACATAGATTTGACTGGCAAAATCAGAGCTGATCAGCTGCTTTGAGATAAGCAGTCAGTTGGTTGTAGTCCCCTGTGGTTTTTAGGAGTTAGTGAACCAGATAGATAGGCTGGTGTGGTTGGAGATTGTTTTTTAATGGCTTTTTTCCAAAGTCTTCCTTTCTAGCCCTTCAAAGGCGTTAATCCCATTAAGGCTGGGGATGGCCTGGAACATTCTCTGTGGAGTCCTGCCTTATCAGTCAGCTGCATATTTGAGGGCAGGGGCGGAGTTCTTGCAGCCTCTGTCCTAGTCTTGGAGGGGACATGGTGCACACAGGAAGAGTCCAAGGAATTCCACTCTCTCACAGTTTTGGTTAAGAGGTTAGAGCACCTTTGGGTGGCTGTAGTTCCTGGTGATTAGAGAATTTTTCCTGTGTTTGTTATAGTCTTGTGAAAATAGCCCTTGGGGAGCAAAAAGAAACTAGAACTTGTATAGATGCACTAGAGACAGCTCCCTATCAGATTAAGGGTGAGGGAAGCTTCTTAACCTAGGATCTTAGGCTCCTATGATCACACCAATGAAAATTGGAATGCCACGGCAGTGGGAGAGCATTGATGACTTTCAGATGCCCAGCTCCCCAGAGACAGCTAGTTGTGGCTTGGCAGAACTCCACCTCCTGACGTCAGCTGACCTACTACAGGAAAGAAAAGTCCATTATTGCCTGACCAAAGCACTTGGTATAGAATTGACTCGTTCTACTTCACTGGGGTGACAAAGAGGGCCTTTTAGGTTGGTTAATTTCAGCAGGGCCTGGCTGGACCGTCTCCCTGGATTGGTGGGGCCAAATCAGCAAGCTGGACCTAAGCAGGGGGACTTGCTCAGGTGGAACCTCAGCAGTGTTGTGTTGGGATTCTTTTTTTCATCATGAAGGGCTGTGTTGTCTTAGAAATTTCTTTAGCAGCTAACAGTTTTAGAAATGAAGTGAATCCTGTGATGTGAGGAGGCAGGACAAACACCACAGACATTAATCTAAAGACTTATCTTACGGGATCCCAGGTGCCCTGTAGTTAGTTTAGTACATGCTCTACCTCCCTTGGAAAACTGCTGTACGGGAAAATGCTGCAAGCAAGCAAACAGGCAGCTTCCTGCTGTTTTTCCATCTTAACTGTTTCCTGTGGGATGTGAACAAAAGAAGTATAGAAATTATTTTTAACCATAATTGTTAACTAAGACCAAATCTTTAAAAAAAATTAATTTTGACTTTTTAATGATCAATATAGCTTCCTCCTCCCCCTTTTTCCTCCAAAGTGGGGATTTAAAAGATAAGAGGTAGTGAAAGGAATTAATAAATAACCAAACAGCCTTCGGTAAAGAGTGTGTCAGCTCTGGTCATGTTAAAGTCACTGGTCCTGGCATGCCAGTCTGAGAACCAGAGCATTGCAGGTCACCCTAAGCTCTCAAGTAGGTGACCTTGTGTCTCCCAACTACTTAACAGTGAAGTGACAGCAGTTTCTGTCTTTGAAAGTTTAGAATGTAATTGACTCTAATATGTGCCAGTTCTGTGGTCAGAGAATAAAATAAGTTCTTTTTTATAAAAGTCACTTGGGTTTCTGAATTCCCTAAAGAACGTATAAAAACAGCAGGGAGAAAACACTAATGATGTGGCAGAATGGGACTGTACCCGAAGAGGAGCACACACACAGTGAGGATTTCTGACTCAGGACTTCCAAGAGAGATGAGGTAGTTTAGACTTGGAGGGGTTCATTTGGTATTAATTAAATGGTGGAGTTAAGAGAGGGAGAGGAGAGGACATTTCTTGCCAGGAGGAGCTTTTCGATCTGGGAAGTGGAACCTGCCCAGGGTCAGTAACATGGTCTTGGTGAGGGAGTTTGATGGGAGAGGCAGCCGGAGCAGGCCGTGCAGGAGGAGGAGGCTGTCGGTCTCCATTCTGGTAGATGTAGCTGGTGACAGGAGTGAGCCGAGTGGAACGTCAGCCTTCTTCAGCAGAGGCTGTGCTTGCTCTCCCGGCAGCAGCGTAGACCAGAACAGACACTCACTCCACTCTGAGCAGACACTTTGTTTTTCAAGGCTACCCTCAGTTTTTGGTTTTAAGGACTCTCATGTTTCATAAATAGAAAATATTTTTTTCAGACAAAGTTATCTATTGATGATCCAGAACGGTGGCTTCCTGAGCTTGATTTCCCTGAGGTCCCACCCCAAAGGGAAAAGAACAGCAAACTTTTTAGTGTACTGCCATTGGTCAGCCCAAGACTAGTGATCCAGACTTGTTCCCCAGTGTGACATCTAGTTGTGTCATTTGTCAGTGCTTTTTTTTTTTTTAGGCGAGGCAACCCTTAGTTAACCTTGCAGATCACAAGGACCTTGTCAGCTTACAATTCCTTATTTATTTTTTATTTATTTTTTATTTATTTTATGCCCACAGCACCTGGTCTTCCTAGCTGGTCTCACATCCAAATACTAACCAGGCCTGAACCTGCTTAGCTTCCGAGATCAGACAGGATTGGGCTTGTTCAGGGTGGCATGGCTGTAAACATGGTCAATGCATTTTTCGTTTGCACTTCTTGTCACAAATCTATTTTTCACTTGAATAGAATTCCAGTTTGACCACATGGAAAATGAAACCTGATTAGACTATTGAGCTCTCTCCCCGCCCTTTACAAATGAATTCAGGGCTGTGCATGCTGTTCATTGTCATTCTGCAAACAGTTTTTAATGATCTCTGTGTGCTAGACATCGGGGTGCAAAGATTAGATCACTGGGTCTGATATACAGTGGGAGCTATATACAAGCACTTTGTAACTATGGAAAAGTGGGATTAGATTTGAAGAGAAGGGAAGGAAGGAGCATTGAGTACAGCTCAGCAAGGAGGCAGGATCCTGTAGTTTAAGCATTTCAACTGGGTATTGAGATACAAGGAATTAGTTATCCAAGCTCGGATGAGATAGAATATTTTAGGCAAAAGAAACCTGTACAGATGGTTTGGAGTCTTTAAAGAGAATGGTGTGCTTGGGAGGAGAAAGAATATTTCTGCACATCAAGAGGGTACAGGGCATAAGTGAGAGATGATACCTGTCAGGTGTGCTGGGTGGATCAAAGGCCTCCCAAAAGGGGGATTCTTTTCTCTCTCAGATGGGAGCCATCAGGAGTGTTAAAGCATGGGTGTGATGTGGCAAAGAACATGTTTCTTTTTATAGTTAAATAAATAAATCAGACTTTGTGAGAGAAAAACAGACAGCCAAATAAACGGTTAATAGATGGAGAATAATTTGGAAAGAATGATGATGCTGGTCAAATCACCTCGTGTCTCTTTCCTAGGAAGTTAGTCTCTTCATAGGTGGTCTTTGGAGGTGATCAGGTGCGGACTGCCCCTTGGAGCTGCTTTAATCCCTGAAGAGCTGGAAACACCCACCTGGTCCAGATCTCACTAGTGCTTAGCTTCTAGCTGGTTGTGGGGGCGGGACCACTTTCATCAGCTTTATGCCTAATCCTTAGCCAGTTCACACTTTCTTGGGCCAGGCCTTGACACCATTAGCTTTCCTGGTCTGCTTTTTTTTTTTTTTTTTTTTTTTTTTTAACCAAATCTCAGAACCTCTGTAGAATGTAATTTTAAATTTAGTAGGGTCCCAAGGCCATCTCATTTTCACCTGCCATTTTTAGTCATTCCAGGTAATTGAGCCACAGAGAGGGAAGGTGTCTCATGCATGGTCCGGTGTTACAGACAGATTTAGAAGATCCTTCTCATTAGTCTGTTCCTATTTCCTTCCTTGGTTAGAGGATAAAATGGCTTATTCCCTATAAGAGCAGGTAGCATATTCTGGGTTTTTCTTATACATAGGTCAAGTTTTCTTCTTGACATTAAAATTTGTTGAAGCTCTCCAGAAATCTGAAGTTTTAAAGTTAGGGCAGATCGACTGTTACAGGGGAAATAACCACCTACACAGTTAGTCTGCATTAATGGTGAACTTGAAATTGATACTGAGCTTGTGAAGTCTCCTTGCATTCCCAAATAACAGGGAGGTGTGAACTAGGATAAATCTTTAACCACACCTTTTATTCTTTTCTTTTTTTATTTTTAAGATACTCTGTTGTTTTCTTTTAATTGTGAGTATTCAGATGAGACTAAGCCTGTTCATTGTCCAGGCTTTCTGTTTAACCAGAAGACAACTTGTAGGATTGATATTTGGGGGTAACTGAGAAATCAGCTACTTTGTCTAGGGAAATTCTGTTGATTACTGATGTTAAGGACTCAGTTATTTTATAATAGTTCCCTTTACTTCACTGAATAACAGGCTGAACTCTAGAAAGATAGAAAAGCTGATTTAAGTAAGAGTAGGTTCTCTCTAATCTCCACACAATGAAATGCACAGATCAGATGAAAGAACTTTTAATGTACCAATGTCGGCGTTACCTTTGAATTCTTACAGCTCATGTAGAATTGACGGTATAAACCATAGTTCTCTTAATCACATCCTCCTCCGGGTTTTAATGCCAGGTGGGCATCCTCTGAGAGACCCACATAGGCAGGTGTTGCAGGGCATGGATAGTCATCTTTCACAAAGGAATAAAGCCTGGGCTTCATTAGATCTTGAGAAGGGGCTACCTTCTTAGTTCATTTGTCTACTAGGGCTGTTTGATAATTCTTGTCTTTCTTTCCTTCAGAGAGGCTAATTCCATTAAATCAATTTCGGTGTCTTGTGCTGATCTCAGGGCATTCTGTCTTTCCAGAAAATGGACCCAAGTGGGGTCAAAGTGCTGGAAACAGCAGAGGACATCCAGGAGAGGCGGCAGCAGGTCCTCGACAGATACCACCGCTTCAAGGAGCTCTCAACCCTAAGGCGCCAGAAGCTTGAAGATTCTTATCGATTCCAGTTTTTCCAAAGAGATGCTGAGGAGCTGGAGAAATGGATTCAGGAGAAACTTCAGATCGCCTCTGATGAGAATTACAAAGACCCAACCAACTTACAGGTGCCTGTGATCTCCCTGGGACTTCTTGCCAGAATCAAGGGCTCAGATGTTTTTGTTAAAAATTATATGAAGAAAGTCATTTAACTATGACTTTGAGTGATTGGGCAGCAAGAGGAATGTAGATAAGACATAGGAACTAACTGGCTCACTATTCTGAAAAGTCCTTAGTGTATGTATTAGTGAGGACAAATGTAGAATCTTGCAGGTTTTAATTTTTCTGGAAGCTTTAAGCCGATGGTTCTCACTGCCTTGCAACTGTTGGTGAGCCTTCGGCACATTTTCAGGGAAGGTCTGGGTTAATCTCTTGGAATTGTGTTTTTTGAGAAAAATGTGCTCACAGTGTAATTGCTGGTGAAAATTCATAGTTAGGAGGCTCTTTTAGTGACTCATTAGTAAGTCTTACCAAAAGCAAAGCCTTTAAAAACCATTGGATTGTATGTAAGACAAGTTAATTTTATGGTGTAAATTATACCTCAGTAAAGCTATTTAAAAAAAAAAGAGCCTTTCTTCTCATTGATATTTGCTGAAAGACTTTTTAGCAAATGGAGCAATAGTTGGGCCCATGGGTCTTTTCACTACATGTGACAAAGTCGTTTAAGAAAACAGTGAACTCTGCTTCCAGCTCTGCCTGACAGGCCCCTTCGCAGCTCAGTACTTGATTAAAAAGAAGTACTGAGGAATAGAATGTATCAGATCAGAGTGTGGCTTCTAAAGCAAGCCAAAAATATTATATCGTGAGTGAATGTGGGTGAATTATTAAAGGGTAAACACTAAGTCCTAAGAAAACTATTGTATGGTACTATTTTTCTAGAAGAGATTGGATGTCCACATAAAAGCTGATTTCCTGGTAGACAACAGCATTAGGCTACTTTGTAGTATCTTGCTGTCTGCAAGGATGGTGGTCTGCAGTGGCCAAGCTGTCAGAGGGCCAGTACAGATGTGTCAGAGTAATCGGAGTGATTGAGCAGGTGGGGCATGTGTAGGATGCTGAGTGATATGTCCATAGTTAGAGGGAGTGGGATTCAGTAGGGGAGGGAGGAATAATGGGGGCCAAGGGGACAGAATGGTGTGGGCGCAGTGGTTGCATCTGTGACTCACTTCATGGTCCACCAACAGGGCAAGCTTCAGAAGCATCAAGCCTTTGAGGCTGAAGTGCAGGCCAACTCCGGAGCCATTGTTAAGCTGGATGAAACAGGAAACCTGATGATCTCAGAAGGGCATTTTGCATCTGAAACCATAAGGGTGAGTAAGAGGAGGTTCGGTCCAGTCCGGTGTGGGTGGATCCGTCCGGTTGGAGGAATGTGGATTAATGCTTACATGTAAATCTGGGTTCTGAAAAAGATTTCTCTAGCTTTTTAAAAGAATTTGTGAGGTCTCCTAAAGGAGTTACCCAAATCCTGCCTTTGTAATATGATTCAGTATGAATATAAACAAGAGTTTATATACAGGAAATTAATGTTCTTTTCATAGAACAATTTAAAATGTGACTATATTTTTAAAAAAGTTTACAGTGCTTCAGCAGCACATATACTAAAGAAGTTTACAGTCAAACTCAGCATTTAATTCACAGATGGTAATTAGATGAGTGAGCATATTAGTGAAACTGATGACTTCAGGCATTAGGACACAAAGATAAATATGGTTCGCCACAGACGCTATAGAGAATGGTCTCTGCTGAAAAGCTTGCTCTCAAGATCTTGGTAGCTTGCCCTAGGAGGGACTTACCAAGGCCTAGTCAGCAAGCCAGTTAAAGGTCCCCTGTGAGGAATGATTTGTGGCATCTGTTAGTTAGTGAAATGACCAACTGAAGCAGGAGTCCTCAGACTCTTTGGTCTGGCTCGTTTGGTGCCAGTTCATTGGAGTTGGGGCAATAATTCATCTTTCTTCTTTGTTTAACAAGCCTCTTTAAAAGGATGAGGTATGCACACTTAGTCTGATTTACTTCCTAGTGATCTTTATGTTTTTGTTCTCTGTCACCCGAAGTCACGTTCTGTTGAGGGATCAGCCATTTTAGTTCTTTACCTTTCAGGGCAATCCTGAAGATTTAGATGGAAGCCATGGTCTTTAGCCCCGGCTGAAACTGTCCCTGACACCTACTGTAGAAGTCTCATTCCCCCAGGTCTAGTGGTTTTCAACAGTAAATAACTGTCTTTCTTGTCCTGATATACTCTGTAGTCTCATATCAAAGACTTGCAATTAGCCTTAAGCTTATTATTAATAATTAACTATTACTAATGATTATAGATGGGAAATAAAATGTCACATAACTTACTATTTAATTAACATCTAACCTATCAGGGTACAGCAGTATGTGTCTCTGCAATTAAATGCAAATATTTATCTGTCATTTTCCTATTATTTTGTATACAGCTTATAGGAAATGAAATCAGCACACCTTATTATTTCTTTGAAAGAGTTGTTTTCCCAGAGTGAATGGGGTTGCTCTACAGTAGTATAACCGGGTGACAGAAGAACATGAGAAATAGATCAAGTGTTTGGCTTTAGTAATTAACCCAAGAAAGGGGTAGACCTAAAGATCACTTCATTCAGGTCTATTAGGAAGTACCCTCTTCCCTCTAAGAGATCTTATGAAAGCGACATTTGAAATTACTGTTCGCTACTCTTTGTGGGGTAGCTATTAGCAGCTATTTATGTGAGAACACTGTGCTGGGAATTTTACATGTGTTATCTCCAATCTGCACAATAAGTTTGCAAGGCATCCAGTATCCCCAGAGTGTAGCAGGGTTGAAACTGAAGCTCAGAGAAGTTTGAGTAACTCGCTCAAATTCTCACAGCTGATAGGTGGCAGAACTGGAATTTCAGTCCACTCTTTTTCTCGTCACAAGTATTTGCTTTATTTTTCCAGCCTGTATTTAATTTCTGTTGACTTTCCTTTGTATTTCCCTTTGATCTGTTTCTCTGGCTCCCCGTCTGTCACCTGGCTGTATGTAGTACTACAGAGCAGCCCCATTCACTCTGGGAAAACAGCCTCTATCAGCCGCTTCTCTGGAAGCTCCAGCTATTCACTCATGCCCCTCTTGAGAAGTCCATCTGAGTCAGAACCGGACTTTCTCCTCCACCCTGTCAGCTCTCTGAGTGTTTCCTAAGCGGCTGTGCCTCCCTGGCCACTCATGCGCTCAAACAGTAGCAAGCTTGTGAATCCCGATGCTAACCTGCAGCATTTGCCAGATGAGACACACCAGGAAGGAGAGAGTTTTTCTCGTGCGGAGACAGGCCTGGTCCTGGTTCTTTACTGGGCCATGAAATGAAGTTTGTGAGAGACTGACAGTTGACTTGAGGATAAGGTTTTCTTTCACCTTCTGTGGCCTTTTTATTTGAGCGAAGGACTCTCATTTCATCACTTTGATGCTTACAGTTCCATGGTGATCCTGGCTTGGTGATTTATCTGGCCCCATAACTCAGTAACGTAGTTTGACAGGCAGCGTTAACACAGGAGGTGGGTGAGTGTGCAGAGACTATGTGTCCTGGATAACCTGTCTGTCACTGGTTTAGACTTTCACACCGTACCGGACAGCATGGCGCCCCATAGTCACCGCCACCCACATTGGGTCCCACATCCGAGTAGGTGGAGTATTGAGTTGCTGTGGGTTGCCTTTTCCCTCTTGCCTTGGAATGCTTTTCACTCCCCAGTGGTGGGTTCCAGCTGTAACCATCAGTGGCGGAAATGATTGTAGTGCTGGAAGTGAATTGTGTGAACATTTTTTTTTTCTCTTACTGCTTTCTCCTTTCACATGAAACATCCAGCTTGTTTCTGAAAGAATCCACCCATGTCGATCATCCCATGCCTTTCAAATTTCCAGTTTGCTGGGAGCAGCATCTCAGCCATGGGTGGATCCTAGACTTCTGTTAGCGTGTAAACCTTTCCTGTTTGTTTTACTTGTGTCTGTCAGTGTTCCACGGCCCAGTATCTTGAGCAGGCACAATCAGCACCTTGAGATTGGATCAGAATACAAGAATTCATCACCTAAGCTTGAATTGATAGTCAATTCCCCCCAGTCGTTGACAAGTCCTTATAGGACTGTGCCATGAGAACCTAAAGATGCTGGGAAGTGAATATGTTTGGGCCTATGGCTGCCACTTGGGTGAAGTTTGAAATAACCTGACCTGGGAGCTATTGTACTATAAACTGTCTTTTCACAAAAGTTTCAAAACTTTTTCTGTCAAGAATCCTTTTTGATAGCTGATTACGTTTTGGGACCCCATATTTTCAGCTTTTGTGCTAAGGTTGTCCCATTTACTTGTGCCTCGTAATTATTTCTTGACCTTTATACTGTCTGTGGGACTACTGTTTTTTTTTTTTTCCTCTTTACCTCCATGAATTCTGAATTATTCTTCAGTAATATTTGCTGACGTTAATTCCTCATCTCTCCTTCAATAGTCTTTTGACTTAAGAATCCCACTTTAATAATTTGATGATAGTAACTAATAAAATGAAATACTTACAAATATTAAATCAACAATTGATAATTAATCATATTTAATAATTCCCTTGAAGTAAACTAGAATAAATCTACCTATGAATGGTAAATTATTTTATATTCTCAGATATACCAAACCACCATGAAATGTATGTATGCTATCTCCTGTTCTCAATTAAATTTCCTATTTCCTCTCAGGTTAGGGATTTTCTTTTTTCAAGACTTGTTTAGAGATCCATGAGGTTTCTGACTTATCGGGACTCTCTGGAAGAGACAGATCTCATAGAAATGGTTGTAATATATGGGATTGAATTTTCACCTCCAGACTCGTTTGATGGAGTTGCACCGCCAATGGGAATTACTTCTAGAGAAAATGCGGGAGAAAGGAATCAAACTACTGCAGGCCCAGAAGTTGGTGCAGTACTTACGAGAATGTGAGGATGTGATGGACTGGATCAACGACAAGGTACGTTTTGAGAAGGAAGGTTTGCTAGGTCACCTTCCAGAAAGAATGGAGGTCTCTCCCCCGATCTGCATTTGAGAGCCATTATTAGCGGGAGCAGCAGTGGGACTGCTGTGTCCCCAGTACTCTCTGGTCTTTTCTCATCTGTAACTCTGAAACTCAGCGTCTCTGAGATAGATATCTGTGTGCCTCTCTCCTAAGTTCTGGGGGCCAGCGTTACCTAGCGTTGGTTGGTGACTCCAGCTCTGTTATGGTCCTTGACTAGGAAGCAATTGTGACTTCTGAGGAGCTGGGCCAGGACCTGGAGCATGTGGAAGTTTTGCAGAAGAAATTTGAAGAGTTTCAAACAGATATGGCTGCCCATGAAGAAAGAGTTAACGAAGTGAATCAGTTTGCTGCCAAACTCATTCAGGTAAATAGCAGAGAGATTTGTGCATCTCACAACATCATTTTATTAACTACTGTCTAGTAGTGTTTGCGGAAGAATGTTTTGACGATTAGTTCCCCAGTTTCTGAGGAGGTTTTGGTAAGCTTGTCTAAGAGTTTTAAAGTTTAGAGTTGAGTAAGGCAGCGATACTAATTACTCCTAGATTAGAAGATGATTTTTCACTTGTGGTCATGGCAGGAAGGGCAGAGTTCATTTAGCCTCCACCCACTTTCGAATAGGGCTTGGTAAAGAGCTTTTATTGGGCTGCTGAAGCTGGGTGTTGGGGTTTCTCAGACAAGGGTGTAGTGTTGAATGCCTCTGACAATTGGCAGGCGTCCACTGATGCCTGATTGCTCCACCCTGGGTGTACTTAGGAGCCTGGGGACCTTGTAATGAATGGGCCTCCCCGGTAGCTGTGGGGCCATTCAGAGGGGAGAGACATATGTGGCAGGCATTTCCCATTGCCTGCGCGTACAGTCCTGTTAGCTGCTTCCTTACTCTCACCTTCCACTGTAGGGGTCAGAGTGCTCCAAAGACATCAAGTAGCAGGAACCAGACAATTTTTGCTTTGAGGGGCGATTTTATTTGGGGGTACAAACCTTAAATGTATGGATCTGCACCAGTCTGGTACTCGCTCCCTTTCTGATCAGTGAAGGGAAAGAAGAGCCAGCATTCCTCAGAAACATCTCATCCTTCCAGGGACAGATATGCAACCCCACATCTTAGGCCAGCCCACGGTCGTGCCTAGAGGAGCAGGCCAAGCCCAGGTCTCACAAATGAACCCCAGAACCCGGAAATGCTCCTTCTTATTACTAGACATGTTTATCCATACAAACAAATAAAACGTGGTTGGTGGAGAAGGATATTTTCAGAGAAGTATTCCTGAATAAAGTCAGAACAAACCTTGGAAACCACGTTTATGGGCGGTGATGCCGAGCAGCCTTGTGCACGTTTGAGAGACTACGTTCTCCAGCAAAGGGGATGGAGCCAGGCACATGGGCGAAGCTGCCACACGTCTACAGCTGCAGCATAGGCAGACAGGGTTTGCCGCTGATGCTCCTAACTGCTCCGTAGACTCACCACCCTACTTCAGGGGACAGATGATGGCTCTACCCTTTCAGTGTAAGAGGAACTGGAAGCTCTGTTTCAATGAGTTTTACATCATTCCACATAGAAAACCAGTATTTCTTCAGAATGGCGAAGGTTTGCCGAAGCAGATTCTTCAGGGAGACAGTCAGCCCCAGGAGACCAGTTGCAGGCACTAGAGGCCACGGGCCAAAGCCACTGTCTCATACTATTCCTTGTTCAGGAGCAGCACCCCGAGGAGGAGCTGATCAAGACGAAGCAGGACGAAGTGAATGCAGCCTGGCAGCGGCTCAAGGGCCTGGCTCTGCAGAGACAGGGGAAGCTCTTTGGAGCAGCAGAGGTTCAGCGCTTTAACAGGTACCGAGCTGGAGCGGGGTCTCGGGCACGGGCCTCTGCTTGTGGGGGCAGGCTGTGTGGCATGTGCCCATGAGACACGGGCGCTGACTGCGTCTTGGCACAGTGTGGCATTCCCAGTTCTAGACAGTCCTCACTCTGGACTAACTGGTGCCTTCATTCTGTAGGGATGTGGATGAGACTATCGGCTGGATAAAAGAAAAGGAGCAGTTAATGGCCTCTGATGACTTTGGCCGAGACCTGGCAAGTGTCCAGGCTCTGCTTCGGAAGCATGAGGGTTTGGAGAGGGATCTGGCTGCGCTAGAGGATAAGGTAGGTTTTGAGAGCAGCCGATTCTCTACATGAGTTACTAGAGGTCAGGAGAGCAGTTTTGACAGAGTGGCTTTCTAGGTCAAAGCCCTGTGTGCCGAGGCCGACCGCCTGCAGCAGTCACACCCTCTGAGCGCAACTCAGATTCAAGTGAAGCGCGAGGAGCTGATTACGAACTGGGAGCAGATCCGCACTCTGGCCGCCGAGAGGCACGCACGTCTCAACGATTCGTACAGGTAGGAATAGCCTCCCAGTGCTCAGTGACCTGTATTGTTGTGAGCTTTTTTAAGAGAAGAGAGGCAGGCAGGGTTTAGGGTCAGTTCTATGTGCTAAGAGAGCTTCTGGATATCCTGCCAGGTTTCCTGTACTGAGAAAGGCAGATAACTTTTTCCTACCTGTGTTATATTTATTCGAGGACTGGCAGCTTTATAAGTGTGCGTATGTATACACACGTGGTATTTATAACTTCACAAATCTTCTGTGTCACTGCGTTATGAGCAGTATCCCTTAGTGGTGTGACAGCATATGAAATATCCCATTAAAATGGAGTAAAAGGTTGGAAAGGGAAGGAATGCCTACTAATCTGGGATGGAACTTGGGAATGACAAAGAAGTTTAAAGTAAGAGATAAGACTGCGGAATTATAGTGATGACAAAACCTAAGTTTTAAAAGATTGACTTTAGTTGTCTTTATTTCCTTTGCATTGAAAGAGTCCATACTCTCAGGACTAGAGTTTGTATGGTTTGTCAGACTTTTGAGAACATAGTATTAGGAGCTTTAGGGAGGCATCGTCCATTCTGTGAGCTCCACTGCAAACATATGGTGCCTTCTCTCTGGTTTTCCCAGGCTTCAGCGCTTCCTTGCTGACTTCCGCGACCTCACCAGCTGGGTGACTGAGATGAAAGCCCTCATCAATGCAGACGAGCTTGCCAATGATGTGGCTGGGGCGGAAGCCCTTCTGGACAGGCACCAGGAGCACAAGGTAATGTCTCAAGGTCTTCCAGAAGTAGACGTGAGCATGTAATGTGTCAGTGTAGCACTTACATTCGGAGTGGCTGAAACTTCCCCTATCAAGTATCAAAATCATAATAATTAGATCCATTTGGCACAAGGAAGACAAATAGACCACAGGGACAGAAAACAGAGCTCAGACCCTGTGAATGTATGACAGCTTCATAGAGTTTGACAGAGGCGGCATGAGAAGCCATTAGGAAAAGACATCTTAGTAAGTGGTGCCCTCTTGTTTGATGGCCTCAGCTGGTTTTAGGAAACCTGGCTGCGTCTTTTATTCTCTTCTTCGTTCTTGGTGTGATACTCTGATTTCTAGCAATTATTTGAAATTCAACAACTTATTTTTCTTTTGCACAACATGGGCATAGATTGTGTCTTTTTTCTCTTATAGGGCGAAATTGATGCTCATGAAGACAGCTTTAAATCCGCAGATGGATCGGGGCAGGCCCTGCTTGCTGCTGGTCACTACGCCTCTGATGAAGTGAGGGAGAAGGTAAGGGAGGAGAAAAGGCTCTCCTACACATCTCTGAGAGCTGTGACCCATTCTTAAATGTCCCGACACTGCGTTCGCCATGGGGTGTGAGAAAACTAGAGCTTTGCCCAGAGGTTAAGAAGCAGCTTCTCAGAGATTGCAAAAGCAGATGTATATATAATGGGCAGTTGAACACATTTCCTACTTAAAGGAGACTTGCAGGAAATTGAGTTGTGTATTAGTACTGGAGCTAAGAGGAAACACATTTTTATCAAATTTGTGTATACCTAAGTTTCAAAGTATATTTGACTGTCAAGTTGCCTGAAGAGTGTTAGATAATGTTACGGTTTTCAACGTTGTATCTAGACTAAGAATGCATTTCGTGACTTTGTTGTCGTAAGCTTTGGAGCCTAAAACTTGTGCAGGGTGCATTAGCGTGTTTTTTAACATTGTGGGGTCCCCACTCAGTTGACATTTGTCACCTGAGAGTCCCTGCTCCACTTACATGGCCTTACTCTTAGGTAGAGGCCTTGGAGTGTTTTTTTCCGTGTAGAGTTTCCTTGGTGTTTTTACCTGAAATCATGTGTGATAATGTGGCAATAAACTAAATTCTAGATTAATTAGAACAGGGCAATCGCTCTTATATTTAGCATAAGCTGTTCAGGATTCACGTGACTTGGCTGGCACCCACATGCGCTAGTGATTTTTGCCCTTTTGTGCATCAAAAGAAAGGCCTGCTGATGAATGTGAGGATTAGACATTCTGGGGCAGCCTTAGTGTCTGACCCAAGGGCCTCCCAACTGACTTGTCCCACCCGCCTTTGTTTCCGCCACCTCCCAGCTGACCGTACTGTCTGAGGAGAGATCCGCCCTGCTGCAGCTGTGGGAGCTGCGCCGGCAGCAGTATGAGCAGTGCATGGACCTGCAGCTCTTCTACCGTGACACCGAGCAGGTGGACAACTGGATGAGCAAACAAGAGGTAACGTCCAGGCAGAAACCTCACTACCCCCTGAGCAGCGATCTCTGTTTCTGTTTCGTCTGCTTCTCAGCTGGCTTATTTGGGCTAGGAAGTCATTACTGTTTCAGTTCTCAGTCAAATGAAGGAGTGGGACACAGCCAGTTTCTGTCATCTCTGCCTTTGTTTCTCCCTGCTGCGGCAGTGGCCAGGCCCTCAGGGAGGGCCCCAGTTTTTCAGATGAGGGTGATCATGTAAAACCTTATTACAGAGATAGTTTTCTTTAAACCTTAGTGTTACGCAAATCTAAATCTAATAGAAGTCACAAATGCTGTTTGACAAAAGTGAGTAGAACGTGGGATGGGGATTTCATGCTATCATCAGATCAGTTTTAAGGGAATCTAAAGGGCTCCAGGATTTCTGGAAGAGGTCTTAGAAGTTTTATAGCCCAAGAATCACTTGCCTTCTTTTTGTGTTTTGGCCAAAACGTCCTTTGCTTTTCTTCCTTAAGGGGTGAAAGGAACAGGACGTTCTTCTGAACACTTTGTTCCCTTTTGCCAGGCTTTCCTGCTGAATGAAGACTTGGGAGATTCCTTGGATAGTGTGGAAGCACTTCTCAAGAAGCACGAGGACTTTGAGAAATCCCTCAGTGCCCAGGAGGAGAAGATCACGGTAAGGCCCCTTGCTGTCAGCACCTTCAAATGATCCCTGGAGGAAGCTGGAAGCCGCTGCTTTTTCTGAAAGGTTTCTGAACAGATTTGATGAGGGATCTGTGTGCAAGGCACTCCTGTGGGTGCTTAAAATCTCAGGGTGATGACGATACACCATCATGGGGAGACAACACAGCTTTATAGAATGAAAGCGTTTTCCTAATGTCAACCTCCAAATTGAGATTTACCTTTTACTGAAAGTAGTTAAGAGTTAATATACGGGGAAAAAAAAGAATTAATGTAAGAGTGTCTTTTCCGGTGGAAACAGAGCATAGGAGTAGGAATTGGAAGGTTTTTAATCTGTATCTCAGGGGACCCCAAACCCTGAGTTGTAGACTGGTGCTAGTCCATGGCCTTTTAGGAATCAGGCCACACTGTAGGAGGTGAGCTACGGGTGAGGGAGCGAAGCTTCATCTGTATTTGTAGTCAGTGCTAGCATCACCGACTCAGCTCCACCTTAGATCCTCAGGCACTAGATCCTCAGGCACTAGGTACCAAAAAGATTGGAGACTGCTGCAGTCTGATCCTGGTTGGATCATGCTGCAGCTGATGTCTCCAGCCTTGCGTGGAGCCAGCATAATGTCATGTCTGACTGATGACAACAAGTAGCAGCTCAAAATTTTAGAGATAAATGTCATCTTAGCAAACTCTAGACTGAAAATCCTGGCTTGTGTTAAAGTTTAGAGTGTTTTGTGACCTGTTCAGCATTTAACTTTCCTTGGGAGGCCAAGCTGTGGAATAGTCTGCCTACCGGTGAAGGACCCTTCTTCCTTCCTAGGCACTGGATGAATTCGCAACCAAGCTAATTCAGAACAACCACTATGCCATGGAAGACGTGGCTACTCGCCGTGACGCTGTAAGTTCCAAGATTCTTTATGCACCTCCCTCTGTGTATGGGTGTCAGGTGTCCCTCCTAAGGCAGAAGTCGCTGTGTAGCCTCTTGTGCTGGAAATCTTTGGAGGAGTAAGGACTGGAGACTCTCATGGATTCCTGTCTTCCAGCTGTTGAGCCGCCGCAATGCCCTTCATGAGAGAGCCCTGTGTCGCCGCGCCCAGCTGGCTGATTCCTTCCACCTGCAGCAGTTTCTCCGTGATTCTGATGAGCTCAAGAGCTGGGTCAATGAGAAGATGAAAACTGCCACGGACGAAGCTTACAAAGTAATGTACTGTTAGCATTGCCCTGTAGTGCTGGGTTAGTAAGCTAAACACAGCTCCACCAATATAGAGTAGCTAAAACAAGAACTAGGGAGTTCAAACCTGCACTAATTAGTGTAAGCTGACTGTTTTACGCATCCCTTTGTAAAGATGAGAATGAGATTTACACGAGGTAACCTACTCAGGTTCAAGACAGAACCTGTTCTTTCTTTATTGGCAGGACCCATCCAACCTACAAGGAAAGGTCCAGAAGCACCAGGCCTTTGAGGCTGAGCTCTCAGCAAACCAGAGCCGCATTGATGCCCTGGAGAAGGCTGGGCAAAAGCTGATCGATGTCAATCACTACGCCAAGGACGAAGTGGCAACTCGTATGAATGAAGTCATCAGTTTGTGGAAGAAACTGCTGGAGGCCACTGAACTGAAAGGTAGGAGAGGCTGAGTCACCGGACTTGACAGCAGTACTGAGGGAATTAACCATACCTTCCCGGTGACATATCTGAGGGATGTGCACCACCCAGGAAGGTGGAGTGCAGGCCTGGGTATGTGGGCTCATGTCCACATTGGGTTGCCAGCTTGAGTTCTTGCTGCCCTGCTGATTTGGTAAATGTGGTTGAGCACGCAGTTGGTGAGGGAGCCTGAGGGAGAAAGGGACGATTGGGTCACTGGCCCTGACCGAATCAGGCCTCATCAATCACTAAAAATCAGCCATGAGCCAAGGGCTTTTAACCCTTCTCACTTCTTAATAATTCTCAAGGACCTGATCCTCTGGGGGTTAGAATGCTTTTTAAAGAACTTCCAAGTCAGCATTAAGTGGATGTTGCAGTTTCTTCACCTTTGTGGTAGAGGTGAAGCAGTAACTACAGTCTGACTTGTAGCCCTTCACTAAGATACATCGTGTGTGAGCTGTATCGCTGGAAGGGGGTTAACAAATAGAAAATCAAACTTGCCTCTGACTAGGAATAAAACTCCGCGAGGCTAACCAGCAACAGCAGTTTAACCGCAACGTCGAGGATATTGAACTGTGGCTCTATGAGGTGGAAGGTCACTTGGCTTCGGACGATTATGGCAAAGATCTTACCAATGTCCAGAACCTGCAGAAGAAGCATGCGCTGCTGGAGGCCGATGTGGCCGCCCACCAGGTAGAGTGTAGACCAGGACTTCTTCTTGGGCCAGAAAGTACAGAAATGATAGGCCTGAAGGACATCGGGTAATTCAAGACCAGACCCGTTTGGGGGGAGGCAATGAAATGTGGCTGCTTTTCTTAGATAACCACATATTCTGCTTGATTCAACCATCTTCCCTCAGAGCTCTCTGGGAGCCCAGCATGAGAGAAAGATGGCAGAAGGCGTACTCTCTGGGGTGGGCAAAGAACTATGTTAACTTTTCTTCATGTATCATCAAACCACACTCGACATAATAAAGTGAGCCTAGAAATGTCCAAGACAGAGTTGCCTAGCCCTGGTCCGAGCCTTTAAGCTTTTCTCTCTCACTCCCAGGATCGAATTGATGGCATCACCATTCAGGCCCGCCAGTTCCAAGATGCTGGCCATTTTGATGCCGAAAACATCAAGAAGAAGCAGGAAGCCCTTGTGGCTCGCTACGAGGCTCTCAAGGAACCCATGATTGCCCGGAAGCAGAAACTGGCCGATTCTCTGCGTTTGCAGCAGCTCTTCCGCGATGTTGAGGATGAGGAGACATGGATTCGAGAGAAAGAGCCCATTGCTGCGTCCACCAACAGAGGTTAGTCTGCCTCCATCATAGAGGAGTCAAGCTGGGAAAAGGCTCTACCCTTATGGCCTAGAAGGGACACGTGTCGAATGAACAGGGTCAAGTTTAGTTAAAGTGATGGTGCTGACTTCTTTAATGGCTTGGATGATTAGGGGTGGTTTCTTCCGCTTTCAGGCAAAGATTTGATTGGAGTTCAGAATCTTCTAAAGAAACACCAAGCCCTTCAGGCAGAAATTGCTGGACATGAACCCCGCATCAAAGCAGTTACACAGAAGGGGAATGCCATGGTGGAGGAAGGTGAGTGCTTATCACCCAGGAAAGTCGCTTTGCTTTTGTCCTTCACATGTCCTCCTTTTAAGGTTAAGTGCATGGACTTGAGTCAGATTGGACTATGAGATTAAAGACCACCCCCATTCTCTCCTTGACCTTGACTAGACCATAACCTCTTAGAGACTGAATTTCTTATCTGTGAAATGGAGGTGACAGCACCTGCTCATGTTAAGTTTCAGTGGCTGAGTGATGTTATTCAGTGGGGGTGATGTTATTTTTATTTCTTTACATTAGCAGTACTAATGTCAATTTGGTATATGATTATTAGAATCTAGATAGAGCTCATGGTTTGAGGAGGCAGAAAATGCAGAAACCTGATACAGGGTTGAAACCTGAAGCCTGTCATAAAACTTGGAAACATGAATGAACCAGGCTCACCGAGGTGTAGAGATGAAAGTAAGCAAACAGGAGACCATTTTTGTCCTTCAACAGCATGTCTCTATGCTTTTTCGTGTTCTCCCTCCCCCCACCTACCTCCCAGGCCATTTCGCTGCAGAGGATGTGAAGGCCAAGCTCAATGAACTGAACCAGAAGTGGGAGTCACTCAAGTCGAAAGCTTCACAGCGGCGGCAGGACCTGGAGGACTCGCTCCAGGCCCAGCAGTACTTCGCTGATGCCAATGAGGCCGAGTCCTGGATGCGGGAGAAGGAGCCCATCGTGGGCAGCACTGACTATGGGAAGGATGAGGACTCCGCTGAGGTGACAGCTTGGGGCATGTCACGCTTGCTGGGGAGCCTGCCTGGGGCTCAGGCTGGGAGGCTAGTTAGGAAAGTGACCACGTGTGGGAGGTACAGCGTCATAATTGATCATTAGGGGTTTTCAAGTTTTTCTTAATTTTTTATCATGGAAATTCAGTCATACCGAAAGGAGAGAGATGGCTGCTTGTCACCTGCCTTCATCTGTTAACATTTGCCGTTCTCATTTTGTCTTTTTCGACCACCACACACGTGCGTTATCAACGTGAATTTTTGGTAGTTATCTGGTTTTGGACTGAAACTCTTAAATTTTATTCATAAAGTTCTAGATGTAGTCCCTGCACCTACCTGTTTTCTTGCCAGTCTTCCCCCAAACCGGAATGAGTTGGATATCGACATGAGTTTTCTTTGATTCTCCCAAAAGATGGGAGAACTGAAAAGCTTTTAAAATGGTAGTGGAGAAAGAAGCAGCACCAAATGTGGAGAGGGAAGGGGCGCCCCTCTAGGCGGGTTCACTGCTAAGTTGCTGCTGCCATTCTTTATATTCCCTTTTGTATTTTAAGTATGGCATTATTATGTAAAGCCAGGCTGAAAAGATTCTTGAAGTCACAATATTTCCTCCAAATTGAATGTTTATTAGAAAGGGGTAGGGAAAGTGCAGAGTGGGTCTGGTCACATTATAACGTAACTAAAGATTTAAGAGGAGAATGGCACATTGGGGAGGCAGCTGGGGAGGGAGGCTCTGGCTCCTCGCACTGTGTCACTGTGCAGTTTGGGTTCTAGGCTCTCCTAAAGAAACACGAAGCTTTGATGTCGGATCTCAGCGCCTATGGCAGCAGCATTCAGGCCCTGCGGGAGCAAGCACAGTCCTGCCGGGTGAGTGTGGCTGTATTGTCAGCAGTTTCAGTAACTTGTGGGAGACAGCGAAAGAGGCAGGACCCAGAGCCTGCCAGCAGTTGTCGCGGTCGCAGACAACATTCTTGTGACTTTATTGTTAAAGTCTTAGGACACAAAGGTGTCTAGGCTGTTTAGAAGGAGATTTTTAAAGACACTGGACAGCTAAAGTCCCTGAATCAGGTTTTACTGGTAGTGTCAGAGAAAAATGCTCATAAACGTGTATTTGGTATAGCCATCAAAGTTGTACTCTGTCGTGTGTTTCTGTGACATGTTGTAAATGTCCTTAATTTAATTGTGTTTCCCTTCTTTTGGATTTTTAGCAACAAGTGGCCCCCATGGATGATGAGACTGGGAAAGAGCTGGTCTTGGCCCTCTATGACTATCAGGAGAAGAGTCCTCGAGAGGTCACCATGAAAAAGGGGGATATTCTCACCTTGCTCAACAGCACCAACAAGGCAAGGCACAGAAAGTGGTTGTGTGTGTCTTTCCGTCTTCACCATCGCTTTTGCTCAGTTGGGTGTCGTTGGATCATTGCATCTTCCCAAAGTGGGGCTGATGTCACATTTGAAGAGCTGTTAGTTTCCTCATTAGTCTCCCGCTTCATGTATGTTTATCCTGTATCATGTATGATGGGGAAGGTCATCAGTCTGTCTTCCTGAACACCTGCCTGTGGTGTGTGACTGTCTGTGGCAGCTCTTCTCGTGGTTGAACACCTCCAGGTGGAAATCTTTTTCTCGTGAGAGACAGTCAACTTGTGTGTAACCACAGGTCCATGCCACGTCCAGTTGTTTGGAAGCTCGACTGTATGGCCACAGTAGACAGTTGAAGACAGCTGTGCCGTCACCCTACGACTCTCTTCTCAGAGTTAAATGCTGCCTGGTTCCTCAGCCTTTCTTCCTTGACATTCTGGTTTGACAGTGGCCTTGAAATGAGGGTACACGATGCTCCACGTGTTATCTGACTCATCCCGAGGGCTCTTTCCTCCCAGCTCCTCAGCCATTGTTGGGAACCTTATTTCCTCACCCTCAGTTTACCCTAGTAATGAGAGCTTGAGAAAACCTGGGATTTGTATCTTTCTGTTGGTGCTAATTTAAACCTAAATCAGCCCTCTGGTTGACTGGTTTGTTCCAGAGCAGCAGTGTCCAGTAGAACTTTCTGCGATGGCAGACATTTTCTAAGTCTGTGTTGGCCCTGTAGTAGCTACTAGCCACGTGTAGTTATCAAGTACCAGCTGACATGTGCAGTTGAGTTTTTTGTTTAATTTTAGTTTATTGAAATGTACATAGCCACATGTGGTTAGTGGCTGCTATAGGATAGCACAGTGCTGGTGTCTCAGCAAAGAGAAGGATGTCCTACACGTTGGGTGTCATTGCCACTTTACTCTTGGCCCTCTCCATGGTTGGCGAGTCACGAAGGGACCAAAGTTTCAGTCCTTGTGCCAAGTGACTGTGACACTGTCAGAAGATCCTCTTAATATGATCGGAGCTCTCCTCTGTGTGTGCTTGTGAACACACACAGGCCTCCTTGGTGTCTCCTTTTCTTGGAGAAGGGGTTTGCTCTCAGTCTCCCTCTTTGTGTTCTTAGGACTGGTGGAAAGTGGAAGTGAACGACCGCCAGGGTTTCGTCCCAGCTGCATACGTGAAGAAATTGGATCCCGCCCAGTCGGCCTCCAGGGAGAACCTTCTGGAAGAGCAAGGCAGCATAGCACTGCGGCAGGAGCAGATTGACAACCAGTAAGGGCGACGGTCGGTTGTAAAGGTCCAGGTGTCACTTGGGGTAATCTGCATCCCCCTGGGGCGAGGTTAGGCTGTCCCCAGGCTTCTGGAACAAGTGTTCTTTGGGTCCCTGTCTGTACTCAGGGACATACTCTTCCTGCTTTCCCATCACCTTTAACCCACAATACCCTGTTTGAACTGCAGACTCATACCTTTATTTTCCTTTGTTTTGTCTTCTTCTCACATTGTTTTTTTCCTAAACAGCAGTTTTTTTTTATTGTTACTATCTGAACCTTTGTTTTCAGTTCAGGTGCTGCTTTCTGAATGACGAGTTTGGGTGTCCCACACCCATACAGCTCTGCCCCTTTTAAAAGGCCGTTTAGAGAGCTGCTTTCTCTCCCATGGCTTTGTGTTCTGAGGATGGAGTTTATTTGGTAATGGCTCTGTCCTCGGACTCCAGCCTGACCTGTGTCCCTCCTTTAGGGCACACCTGACTCCACTAGTGGAATCAACACTTTTGGACACTTGGGAGGTATCCAGAAAATACGTTCACTCAAGTTGAGAGTAACTGAACTTTTCTGATCTTGATGATTTCTAAAAAGATCAGTTATTTGTACACGTACAGAGATGTTTTCTGTTACTGTTAAGATGAGTGAGAGATTTTGGCCCAAATCATAAATAGGAGGCCAAAAAAGTGAACCAGATACAATGACCGAAGTTGTGTATTAGCTCTCTGTTAAAATGTTTCCTTGGGGCCGTCATTTTATTCCCTGGCCTTGCTCTGAGGAGTTACCAGTGTTTCCAGTGCAGGAAAACATACTGCCTTAGTTAAGCATGGCAAAATGAAGGTGAACTAATCTCTCTGATTGAAAAATCCTGCTATTTCTCTACTGTGATTTTATTCATGGCCTGGCCTGCTTCCGAGAGCTTCTGAATGGCTCCTTAATTTTTCCCACTTGGAGCATCCACCATCCCGGCACCAGTCGGAGCTGCCGCTTCTCCCTGTGGATGGACCCACTAATCTGTGCATGCTTTTGCTGTGCCCCTCTGTGCAGGACACGCATAACTAAGGAGGCCGGCAGTGTGTCCCTGCGTATGAAACAGGTGGAAGAACTGTGAGTAGGCGCAGCCTCGCTGGGCGCCCGTGTCCATGGCTCTGCTGCCCGTCCCTGCCGCTTCTTGTGAGGGCGCTCGGTCACCAGAGAGACCAGGTGGTGGGCGGGACCGTGTCTCTGCGCTGCGACTTTCGCTCACGCAGGGACAGGTGTCGGTGAAGCTGTGTCAGTCAACGGCTGCTGCTTCCCTTGGTTGCTTCCGTGTGCAGCTGTGTGTTCAGAGTGGGTGTTGGTTCCACCCCTGTCGCCTTTTGTGGCGGACCAGCTACTATTGTCAGCCACAAACCTGAAGGCCAGTTCTTTAGTGTTCCTTAATTGGAAGGAAGTGAAATGCCTCTCTTTCAAGTGTTTTAGTGCTTCGTAACTCGTTGCTTTTTTATTTGACTTTGAGAAGCTTAGATGCAATGGCGATTCTAGATCTTTTTTTTTTTTAACTGTTACCCAGTTTGTCATTTAATGTCTCCAAAGATAGAGGAGTTCAGTCTTTTGTATTTTTAGTTCCAGTTAGCTAGAATATTCTTGGATTCTTCTTACGGAATTTTCTAGCTAATGAAAAGGTACAGATACGCCGTATTCTCCCTGATTTTCCTTCTGAAGTTGGCAACACTTTTCTGAGAAATGAATGTATCATTTCAGACATTTCCTACCGTTTCAGAGTTACTAACATGCCATATGAGGCTATTTATTTATGTATTTATTTTCATATGAGGCTATTTAAAGCTCTTACCTTCCCCTGCCGCCCAAGGGCTGCTCAGAGAATATAAATTATGAGAGAGGAGGAACACTGTGTACGTTATGCCCATCAGACTCATCTCACCTCTGAGCTGTAGTTGCATGAACCCTGTGTTTCTGTGCTAAATGCTGGGTCTCCGTCATTTGTGGTTGTGATGTCGTAAGTGCACAGTTGGTCCAGGGATGCGTGTGCCTGGCTGTCGTAGACACCCAGTGGTGAGCAGAACATGTGCTTATCCTGGCGACGGTAGTGGGTCCTGAGGCTTTTCATCTTCATCTGTGTTCTGGCACGTGGTCACCAGGGCATTCTCATTCCACCCATCACCTTGGAGCCACATCTTGGAGACACCTGGTGGCTTCCTCAATGTTAGGGGTAGAGCCTCTGTAGTGAACTAACTGCCGTCCTCGCCCTCTCTTGTCCCCCTCTTGAATGCTGTCAGATACCATTCTTTGCTGGAACTGGGTGAGAAGCGGAAAGGCATGTTGGAGAAGAGTTGTAAGAAGTTTATGTTGTTCCGTGAAGCGAACGAGCTACAGCAGTGGATCAACGAGAAGGAAGCGGCTCTGACGAGTGAAGAGGTCGGCGCAGACCTGGAGCAGGTCGAAGTACTGCAGAAGAAGTTTGACGACTTCCAGAAGGTATGGGAAGCCTTGCAGCTGATCCAGGAAATAGTTTTAAGAATGGTTCTCTTAATTTTTGGCCGCAGGTTACTAGAGTGAAAATTATATAAAGTATAGCCTATCATCTGTGTAGCTATTTTTAAATGAATTTATTTTTTTATTTATACATTTATTGTTTTGCCTACAGCACCTGGTCTTCCTAAGTGGTCTTCCATCCAAGTACTAACCAGGCCCGACCATGCTTAGCTTCCACTACCAGACAGGATCGGGCATGTTCAGGATGGCATGGCCATAGACTTTAAGTGACTTTAACCCAAACTTCTCTTGGGTCAGTTTAGTTCCGCGGAAATACATGCAGTTTCTCTTCATGTTGGTTTAGGACTTTGCTAAACCTAAAATACAAAAATGTGTGAAAGTATTTTTTCAATTGGGGTAAAATTTACATAACATACAGGTAACTATTTTAAAGTATGCAATTTGGAGGCATTTAGTAAAGTCATAGGTTGTATAGTCATCACCTGTATCTAAGAGTTCCAAAACACTTTTATTACTGCAAAAGGAAAGCATGTGCCAGTAAGCAGGCATCCCTGTCACACTCCAGCCCCCCCTCCAGCAGGTCTGCCTTTTGTCTCCAGATTTACATATTCTGGATGTTTTTTATAAATGGGATCATATGTGGCTATTTATGAATGCTTTCTCTGGGCATGTTTTCAAGGGTTCGTCTTTGTAGCACATATTACTGCACTACTTTTTATGGCTAAATAATAATCCATCCCATGCATATTCCACATTTGTTTTATGCATTTCTCGGTTTAAAAGAATTATAACCAATTAAGATGAGTTTGGGGGTTTTTCTCCCAAAGTGACTAGCATTAAAATGTCATCGCATTTTAGTCATTGTATCTTCTTTCCCAAGAAAGGCTCTTTAACAATCTCCATTCAACCAAAATATGATTCATTAACTACAGTTTACTGAGACAGAATATTTCCAATACCCTATTATATTCTCATATCAGGATTTCCAGTTTATGTCACTGTCGAGAAGTAGAATAACCAATTCCTAGGATACCTATCGAACAGAAATTTATAGTCACAAACTGTAGCTTATGAAGATCTGTTGTCTTCTTTCAACTGACTCTTGCGAGTCTTAGTTATGACTTTTGCTTTAAAGGATCTGAAGGCCAATGAATCACGGCTGAAAGACATCAACAAGGTGGCTGAAGACCTAGAGTCTGAAGGTCTAATGGCAGAGGAGGTGCAGGCAGTCCAGCAGCAGGTAGGTATCAGGATCTTAACATTGAGGCTCTGTTGCCATAAGGAAGCAGCTTGGTTCCTTCCTATGTTTTTCATAGCCCAGGGTATAGGTCAGGTCCTCCATGTTTCACTTCCATGTACTAGTCTCCCTTATCTTCACAGAGCAAGGAGAACACCTATCTTTTTTGTATACCCATTAAATGTTATAAAAGTTGTTTCATATTTCTGGAGCTTTTAACTGATAATAAACTCATTCATTCCTTAAACCAAAGGCTTTACTAATATCTCTAGGTGGGCCGTCTGTCATTTTGTAACTGTCCTGTGTCTCCAGGTAGTTAGTTTTACTGAGAGCTGTGTGTTTCCTCTAATGTTAATGCTGATTTCCCTTTTTCTTTGTAGGAGGTATATGGCATGATGCCAAGGGTAAGTCCCAGGTGCTTCATGTGCAACTTGAACGTGAGATGGAATAGACTTTAGGAAGAATATAAAGTCAAGAGCCTCTTAAGAATTTCTGTTCCTGAACCTCAGAGATGCCCTTCGTGTGTAAAAATCTGGAAAAGAAATAGCAGACGTCGGTTACTTTTTATTTTAGTCTCAAGTGTACAGTGCTATGGCTAGACGTTTATATAATTTATGAGATGATCTTCCCAGTCACTCTAGCACCCATCTGGCACTACCCACACAGCAGTTAAAGTAATATTCACTACATTCTCTATGCTGTACTCTACAGTCGTGACTATTTGCAACTGCTAATTTGTATTTCTTCCCTTCATCATTTTTGGTATACCTTCATCCCTTTACCTTGCAAATTGGTATATTGATTTCTATTTGCCATTCTCCAAAAGACCAGTGAAGTTGTCTTTTTTTTTTTTTAGGTGATCTCACAGATTACAAGGACCTTGTCAGTTTACAATCCCTTTTTTTTTTTTTAATTTTTCACACCTACAGCACCTGGTCTTCCTAGGTGGTCTCCCATCAAGTACTAACCAAGCCCGACCTTGCTTAGCTTCTGAGATCAAATGGGATTGGGCTTGTTCAGGGTAGCATGGCCATAGACTATAAAGACCAGTGAAGTTTTTATCTCTTCAGTTTTCTAAAACAGTATTTAAAATAATCCTTTTGGTTTTATTTATTACCCTTTTTCAAAAAATCATATGAAAGAAAGTTGGTCCTTTTCAAATTTTCTCATTTTTTCTGCATAAACAGTATTTTTCTCCCCTATTTGTTTGCTTCATTTTCCTCAAGCATCTTACTCTCACCCAGTGGTAACCTCTAAGTGCTGTTTGGGTTCATTAGAAGAAAAGGTGGGGTGCTGTGTTGTTTGTGTCAATTGGATGCCTGCCTTAACTCTTCCTTTTTTGACTAGGATGACACCGATTCCAAGACGGCCTCCCCTTGGAAGGTAGGAACTCTTGCATGTAATTGTTTCCAAAGGTGATGTGGGAACAAAAGTATTTATGTCCTTTTCTGGCATGCCTGCCTTTTGAGCATTCAGGCTCCTTTTGAACCTTTGGTTATTTCTGGACTTGTTTGGGTTGGTTTCTCTCTGACCCTGTGTTTTTTGAATGTTATTTCTTGAAACATGTTGATGAATGGATAGAGCTAAAATGTTATGGTGCAAATGCTCTAGGAAGAATCCACTTAGATGGCATTTATTCCCCACGTTGCTGCCAGAATGGACTCTGCGGAGGTGGCACCATGTAGTCGGGCATGGTCCCACTTGTAGGATTACAGCCCAAAAGGACATGATGTGAGCAAGAAAAAGATTGAGAATGAAAAGGGGAGGAAAAAGTCATGCATAGTCTGCCTGACCACTTTCTCTGTGGCCTGAGAAAGGCTTCACAGAAGACACTGAATCCTGAGGGAGATGAGAAGGTGAAAAGGGAAGAATAAAATGTGTCCAGGTGTTTACCAGCTAGAATGGCCGTTATTCTAGATGAGACCGGGCTGCAACTTGACCAGGAGCACAGGAGAGAGGCTTTTTTGTATGAGGTGTCTCTAGCCAGGATTCTGTAGCTAGCTGCCCATGTCCTAGGTGCTTAGCCTCTTTCCTCCTGACCGAGCGCTTCAGGAGCCCGTTGCTTGAGTTATTGGCAGGCAAGTGAGAGCAGATTTTTAACTTTAAAAGTGCACTTTTCCTAAGATAGGAAGAACGCATGAAAACCTTCTGCCACCAGCCCATGAGGGGGGTTTCTCACCCCCGTGGTCTCCTCGTCTGAGGGCCGAGGTGAAGGGTCTGTTTTTCTTTCCTCCTACCCCTCTAGGCTCTGACTTTTCTTCTCATTAAATAGGCTTTAATTTCGCTTTCTTCCCTTTTCCCAATGTTAATTTTTCTTACATAGCAAAATGTGATTATTGGTGACATGAATGGGCAACAGCCTTACCTGTCTGACCTGGCAGTTTTTCTGGTGACAGGTTTTCTTTCAGAAATGTAAATTTTTTCAGAAATGGCTTTATAAACACCAAGACCTCCTATTTCTGAAATGGATTAGAGACAGTGGGTGTCTACCTTCTGAATCCTTTCAACCCACGGTGGTTGAAAATGTCACCTGTTTGTATCATAGGAACATCTGATGAGCTTAACTTCTCTGCATCCCAGCTTGTCCCCGCCTCCCTTTTTTTGCATGCCCTGAAGATCCTGGGCATCACAGTGTGTGCCAAATGGAGTTTCAGATGAAATGAAGTGGGTTCTGAGATCCCAAGGGACATTTCATTTTTAAAAGAAGTAACTCTGTTGATGGGAAGAAAGCTAATTCAATGGTTTATGTTTTTTTCATCTGGTAAGGCTGTTGCCCTTAGTTCAAGGAGACACTTAAAAACAACAGCAGCCCAATAACTATAATTAGAAATAAAATTATTGGTCTGCTTGACTATTAAACAGTCTTAGCTGCTAGCACTTGTTAAATTGTGTCTTCTGGACTGTTCTATATTATGGATGAGAAAAAGACACCATGAACCTCTGAGCTGTTTTTCTGTCCAACCAGCTGTTTTAATGGCGTTTTTCACCATTTCACTCCTAATCAAGGAAAATTAATCTTAGAGTGTTACCTAATTGTGCACTTGGGTGTTTCCATGACTCTCTGGTGGTTGATAATTTTATCAGTGCTGCTGCTCAGACTTCTGACAGTATTCTTTTAAGTTCGTTTTGGTTGACGATCGGGAACTAAATGGCACTTGCATCTGAGATTTTTGTCCTTTAATTAGCAGACACTTGATTACTTTTGCTCTTCTGCTTTCCTCCCCCACATAGTCTGCTCGCCTGATGGTTCACACAGTGGCCACCTTTAATTCCATCAAGGTAAGAAACCACAGCCAATCCCTCTGCCTCCCTGGCCTTTTTCACCAGTTTCCTTCTCCTGTCTTTGTGGAAATCTTATCCTGATGAGTTGTATGAGCTGTCACACATGTCACCCTCCTGGGTCCAAAGGTATCTTGAGCCAGTATTAAGTCTTTGTGCACTGAGGTTGGTTTGCTCAGCCACGAACTCGCCAGATCTTCACAGAGTTAGCCTTCCCTTATGTCCCAGGAGGGCCGGGAGCTGCAAGGAACATATTGTCCAGAACATCTTGCCTCCACAAGAGAGGTTTGGCCCCTTTTTCTGGACTCCAGGGTGGTTCGTCTCCTGCATAGGCACTCCTATATTCTCAGGCCTGCTGGGGCCCCGTGATGCAGCAGGCTCAGTCTTGGGAGGCAGTAGACTCTGGGATTTATCCACTTGACAGTTATTTACAAAGTAGTTGCTACACGGCAGGCAGCAGACTAGGAACTGAGAGTGAGGTGGAGTCAGCTGTATCAAAGGTGATTCCAGGTCAGGTGGTGGGAGTGTTCACGCTGTCAGATTTGGCTAGCTTCGGCGAGGTTCTGACTTTCTGGAATTTTGCTATAGTTGTGTACTAATGTGTTCAAATAGGAAGGTTGGGAAGAAGAAATTATCTGTGTCCCAGCCTTTCCTTTCACGTTAAAGCACCAGTGCTTTGGACCTTCTCACAGCATCTGACGTGGGCCTGACGCTCTGCTGTCCTCCCGCAGGAGCTGAATGAGCGTTGGCGGTCCCTGCAGCAGCTGGCTGAGGAGCGGAGCCAGCTCCTGGGCAGCGCCCATGAGGTGCAGAGGTTCCACAGGTGAGGGCCAGCGCAGGGCTGGGACAGGGAGACTCTGCGACTGCTGGGTTTGCACCCTCAGTCATCACACTTGCTAGCTAAGCTCTCAGAGCAACAGCTGGAGCTCGTTGATGTTTATGCTCTGGCATCTGGGATGTGCCTGACGTTTGGCGGATGCTTGGCGGATGCGCGGTAAATACTCCTAAGTGAGTGAATGCGCATCTTTGGCTATTTAGAGCAATGGGTGGTAACCACCAAAAAATGTACACATGCCAGCCAAAGAAAACGTTTTGTTTGTCCTGTAATTAAGGGAGCTTACACTCAGCATTTTTTAACTAGAATGTCTATCTCGCCTGTAGAGATGCTGACGAAACCAAAGAGTGGATCGAAGAGAAGAATCAGGCTCTAAACACAGACAATTACGGTCACGACCTGGCCAGTGTTCAAGCACTGCAGCGCAAACACGAGGGCTTTGAGAGGGACCTCGCAGCTCTCGGGGACAAGGTGAGAGGCTGCAGGGTCGGTTTCCTGCAGTTGTGCCTAAGACAGAACCAGGTCACACGTTCTACGGAGCAAAGCCCCTGTCCTTCTTGCTTACTTACCACTCCCCTTCCCCCACCCAGGTAAATTCCCTTGGGGAAACTGCCGAGCGCCTGATCCAATCCCACCCCGAGTCAGCAGAGGACCTCCAAGAGAAGTGCACTGAGTTAAACCAGGCGTGGAGCAGCCTGGGGAAGCGTGCAGACCAGCGCAAAGCCAAGCTGGGCGACTCGCACGACCTACAGCGCTTCCTCAGTGACTTTCGGTAAGAAGCCATCGCTCACGCGGAGGACCAGTTAGTGGTTATTACTCCCCTGGGAGAGTAATTTATGCCAAATACAAAACACTGCTGAATGCCAAAAAGGCAAAAGTACGTCTGCTCCTTATCCAAGTTCGCATCCACACAGGCGCATGTACGTGCACACACATCTCCCCCTCTGCCTGCCACACGGTATGTGTTTTCCTTAGACATATTTTTCACTTAAAATTGATGTACCTTAGTCATTTCCACGAACATTTTTTTTTTCTTTAGAAAAACTTTAGGACTACAGAGAAATGGAAAGAATAAAAGTAAACACCCATGATGCCCTTCATCCAAAGTCCCTAACTTTTTATCACCTTTGTTTTCTATCTCGGTCTATACTTTTGATTTTCTACAACATGAAAGCAGATTGCAGGTACATCACACTCTACCCCAGATACTCCATCATGTAGCTAAGGGCAAGGGCTTTCTGCTGCATGACTGATTTCCATTATCACAGCCCAGAGGTTTGACGACAGCACATCAGTATTTAATGCTGGTTCATAATCGGTTTTATCCAGTTGTCGCCAATGTATGTTTTGTAGCCAGGGCTTACTTTTTGGTCTAGGATCCAGGTGACAATTACCATCACATTCAGTAGTCTGGTCATTATCTAGAGCAGGACCCTTCCACATTCTGTGTCATTATGCTGACAGTTTTGAAGAGTCCAGGCCCATTGCCTTTTAGAATGTCCCATGATTTCGGGACAAGTCTTTTAAAGTCTGCATGGCATTCCACCGAATGGGTGATTTGTAGCTTGTGTAACAGCACCTCTTGAGGACAGACATTTCTTTTATATACTTTAGTGCTAACACCATTTTCTCACACACTTCTGTGTATGAGAGAGAGATCTGGGGCGTGTCCTCTGCTGTTGTGAGAACAGCCAGGTGGTGCTCTTAGCCTTCATAGGCTTCTGGTTGGAGATCCCAGTTGTGTTTGTTTTCTTATTTTGAAGTGGAGGTCACATAACAGTCATCTTAAAGTGTGTAGTTCAGTTACATTTAGTGTATTCACAGTGTTGTACGACCATCTCTCTAGTTTTGAAATTTGTCCTCACCCTAGAGGAATACCCCGTCGATTCTGCTTTGTACCTTTGTGGGTTTGTGGGTTTGCCTGTTCTAAATGTGTTATAGAAAAAGCAGCATACAATACGTGGCCTTACACATTGATCTTTCGTGGCCTTGCGTGTGGACACCTGTAAGAAGCTGAATTAAATGCATGCATAGGCCTAGGTCATAGGCTTTTATGGCTTAATCCTAAATAAAAGGTGTTTTCATTTATAGTTGTAAAATTTTAACCACAGCTGTTGTCTTTGTTAGAATCTGTTATTCTATAGGGCAGGAAGATTTTAGTTATAAACCTGTTATTCTAATTTTTTTTTTAATATATCGATAAGATGAACAAGAGGCTTTGGAATAATTTTCCCAGAGATTCAGCCTTGTTCATTAGATTGACTAGATTAACCACAAATAACCTTCTGAGACAAGAACTATGCAGTTCCCTCTTTTCCTGGGCAGAAAGCTCACTTGCCAAGTAGCGTAATAGTTGTTCCTCTGTGGCTTTGGTTTCCAGGGACCTCATGTCTTGGATCAACGGAATACGCGGGTTGGTGTCCTCGGACGAGCTGGCCAGGGATGTCACTGGAGCCGAAGCTTTGCTGGAGCGACACCAGGTAGGTCAGAAACTTGGTTGCTGCGGTGGGCCACAAAGATCGTTGCTCCACACACACACGCATACCCCCTTTGTTGTGGGTTGGTGGTTGACATCAGAGTGGGCATCTTCGCCAGTTATCTAATCCCTTCCCTCCTCCTGGCAGGAACACCGGACAGAAATTGATGCCAGGGCTGGCACTTTCCAGGCATTTGAGCAGTTTGGGCAGCAGCTGTTGGCTCACGGGCACTATGCCAGCCCAGAGATCAAAGAGAAACTAGACATTCTGGACCAGGAGCGTACAGACCTGGAGAAGGCCTGGGTGCAGCGCAGGATGATGCTGGACCAGTGCCTTGAACTGCAGGTATCTGTGCTGGAGAGGTGCTTTCCGTTGGCCAGAGGGCTTCTGACCAGGTGTTTGGTGTCAAAGGCTCTGTCTTCTCACCTGTCTCACCCCTCCTTCAGCTGTTTCATCGGGACTGTGAGCAGGCAGAGAACTGGATGGCTGCCAGGGAGGCCTTCCTGAATACCGAAGACAAAGGGGACTCGCTGGACAGTGTGGAGGCCCTGATCAAAAAACACGAAGACTTTGACAAAGCCATTAACGTCCAGGTGAGGACATTGTACCTGAGAGTCCAAACCTGGATTTTCCCCAATGTTCTCTCTTTGTTGGCATGTTTTCCTTTCCTCTCTTGATGACTAGAGTAAAAATTAGTTATTGACTTTGTTAATTCAGCTAGAAAGCTTTGGCAGCGCTCCTAAGTTATAATACTTGATTTTGACTACACAAAAGAAGCAACATAGTGACTATTACAGCACCAAGGAATACTTGTGCAGTCTAGGAAAAAAGGTAGTTACATAAGTAATTTTTGAAACTGCACATAAGAATCCTGATATTTTTGAGGTTTTATTAAGGAGGATGTCACAGGGGAAAAATTACTCTGAATGCAAAGAAAAACAAAGTTATAGTTAGGTAAGGTAATGCACGAATGTAACCAAATCAGAAAGACATGTAACTCTGGTTTATAAACCACCTGATTGAAAATCTGACAATTTTTTCCTATTCAGCCTAATTCTGAATGTGACATTTACTGGTGTTCTCACCGCCACCCGCACCCCACACCCCCAGGGTGACCTGGAGTTTTTCTGAGTTAAACTCTACTCTAATAATGATTGGAATCAAGCTTTCTTCTGGCTTTTTACACTTCTGCTTCTAAAGTGTCAGTGTAGTCTGATCCTGCCACCAGCTAGTTCTCAGTCACCCAAAATAACCGTTCTCTCCTCAAGACTTGCAGTCTAGGCAAGGCAGAGCCACCTGGCCCACCTTGACCTCTCGCCTCTGTTTGCCCCCAGGAGGAAAAGATTGCCGCTCTGCAGTCCTTTGCCGACCAGCTCATTGCTGCCGGCCACTATGCCAAGGGTGACATTGCTAGCCGGCGCAATGAGGTTTTGGACAGGTGGGTATTCCACAGTGCGGACACCTCCCACCATGCTTCTATGAGAGCCACGGCCGTTCCTGTCTGAGGGATGTTCACATCTAGTCTCGGTTTCACTTGCTCAGATGGCGACGTCTAAAAGCCCAAATGATTGAGAAGAGGTCGAAGCTGGGAGAATCGCAAACCCTGCAGCAGTTCAGTCGGGATGTGGATGAGATTGAGGCTTGGATCAGTGAAAAATTACAGACCGCGAGTGATGAGTCATATAAGGATCCCACCAACATCCAGGTGAGCCGAGCGGGGTGGCCGTTATCTCCAGAGTAGCCTGTCCCTTTGAGTAAATGATGTTAAAGACATCTCTAGAAGAGGGGTACACTAATACACCTGCATGCTCGTGGTCAAGCCAGTGGGAATTATCCTCATGAGCCAAGCTGATGAAAGGTTCTTTCGAATTGTCATCCACTTTAAAGCTGCTTTGTCTCTCTTGATACCATGTCTGCCGTAAAGAGTCTCTAGAGTGCCCTTCTATTTGCTGTCCCCAAATGCTGAGCTTCCCGGGGGAAGTATGGCAGCAAAATGAGTTTGTTTAATAACTGATTTGTGTATTCACGTCAGTGTACTGAACTCTTGTTTTAATCTGTTTTTGTAGCTTTCCAAGCTGCTGGTAAGTTTTTTGATTTTTAAAAGTTTTAGTTAAATGAGCTGCAGTATTTGTGTCGTTCTGTATAGATCCTCATTGTTGTAGTCACACATGGTCTGCTGGTGTTTCTTCATCCATACTTATCATTTCTAATCATCCATCACACCCCGTTCAAGTGTCCCTGTGGGATGTGGCTTTCTCTGTTGTAATTAGCCTGCAACCCTTCATTCCCCCTTCCCCTCCCGGTTCATCACTTAGGCAAGTTCTGTACAATGTTTGATTTGGGGGGCAGTAGTTGACTGCTTTCTTTCCAGAACTGCTGCTTTTAAAAAATGAAATAATCAGCCTTTTCTTTGTAGACGTGGGCTCATGGCCCTAGGGCAGGGAATCTAGCAAGGTATGAGAGCGTCACACTAGCCACAGAAGACAAACAGCTGGGAATCAGGGAGAGGCACACGATCTCCCAAATCTAAGAGGAAGCTGGGTGAGGGGCTAAGATACACGTAGACGTTACCCAAGGGGTAGTGAAAGGGAGTTTTCTGTCAAAATGTAGCTCAGAAGTTAAGTGAATGAAAGAAATGAAGAACTAGAATAGGTGTGATTCAAACCTAAGAGTGATCAGAACAGGAAACAGAAGAAGAGGGGAAACTGGGCTTTGTCAGGATTTGTGGGTGTCCGAGACCCTCTTTGTTCTTGTTCTGGGGGGGTGGGCGCCAGGGTATACCTCAAGGACACTTTGTGTTAGTGCTACAGCCAGCCAGCCAGGTAGTTCCATCCTTTGATAATTGCTGCCCCTGAAATGAAACATTTGATGCAGAATCCTTTCGCAGCTATACTGCTTTTTTTCTTTTAGTTCTTTTTTTCCCCAAATAACACTCTTGAGAGCCTGCATTTCTCACCCAGAATTGTGCCATAGCTACATCCTCACATTTGCCTCTTGTGTTCTGCGTCTCCTGTTTCTTTGTGTATTTTAAAAACCCTCCTTGTCAGGCCCAGATTCCGGAGTCCATCACTCCTCTAGCCCTCTAGTTCCTAATGAAAAGAAATTCCCACCTAGAGTCAAGCTTGGATTTTGACAACATCCAAGAGTACTAATAATGACAGTGACCACATGAGAAGACAGTCAAACCAAGGTCTGCAGCACCTGTAGATTTCTCTGTCACGGGGGGTCAGGCTGACCATCAGATCCATGCTTTGTAGTGATTGCTACCTTAGATGTTGAGGGATCGTGTGTGCGTTATAATTAGAGCTTCTGTCTACTACAGAGAAAGCTGAGGATGAAATTTAGGTACAAGTAGATTCAAAACTGCAATTGGCCATTGTTGTCTTCTGCATAATGTTAGAAGATACGTAATTCTGGGACTTCACTCTCAGATAGCTAGTCCAGCTGATTTAAGAATCGACTCATTCACCTACTCCCAAGCTAGAGAGTTTCCTTTCTCTTGGCCCAGCCCCTTCCCTTCACTACATTTTCAACAGACTGACCCCTAAAATAGTCATACACATTCTGCGATTGCCTTCTCTAAAAACTGTTAGCAATGCCCCCAGATCTATACATTTGCTACCACGCCCTTCCTTCCTACCATCTCCCTTCCCGCTGAGAAGGTGGAATGCATAGGACCTGGTTTTGAAAGAGGCTTTTTTGATATTTTCAGAGCAAGCACCAGAAACACCAGGCCTTCGAAGCAGAGCTACATGCAAATGCTGACCGCATCCGTGGCGTCATTGACACCGGCAACTCCCTGATTGAGCGTGGGGCCTGTGCCGGCAGCGAGGATGCTGTCAAGGTAGGGCCCCCGCCAGCCCAGGGAGGAGAAAGGCTGGTTCAACTTGTCAGTGTGTTACAGCCAACTTGATGATGGCTTTAAAGCACAGCCTTAATAGATAACTTTGAGCTACACTACAGATGGGGACGCGGGTGGGAATGGCTCCTTTGAGTATTGTCCATTCTCTTCTTGTGACTGTGTCACCTCAGTTTAAGCCCAGCTGGCTCTCCATGGATGTTATCATTTCTGATGGCTTCTTCTCGTCCCTAGGCCCGGCTGGCTGCCTTGGCCGACCAGTGGCAGTTCCTGGTGCAAAAGTCTGCTGAAAAGAGCCAGAAACTGAAGGAAGCCAATAAACAGCAGAACTTCAACACTGGGATCAAGGACTTTGACTTCTGGCTCTCTGAGGTAACGCCAAGAGGTTCTCCCTTCCTGTCTTTGGAGGAGGTCGGGTTGTTTGAGATAGTAGATCTGTCAGCAAGTGAAAAAACCAGGACAAGTCAGGGCGCTCTCGATGCCGCCTATAGCAGACATCTTCATAATCAAAGGGGAGTTGTGTACTGTGTGAGATTCATAAGTGGAAGTCAGGAAGGTTGAGAGGAGAGAAAACTCGTCTTGCTGTGGCACTCATCTCTATAGGGAGTGCAAATAGGAGATCATATTGTCCAAGAAACAGGTGGCTCGACCGAGTTGGCCCAGATAGGAAGTCACAGCCACGCATCCTCAGTAGAAAAGTTGGACACTACAGAAAGTATAAGAAATAGACAAGTTTTAGAGATCACCATTCTATGTGTATTTCTGTGAGCATTTGTAGAGCTATATTCTCATATGTAGTTTGGCTCACAATGTAATATCATTAGTACGTATTGAGTGTGTTATCCTGTCACTAGAAAATTTTCCTGACCATTTGAATAACCTTATAAATCCATCACAGAGTTGTGCCATCGTTTAACTGTTCCCGTGTTGTCAGATATTTAGGGATTCCAGCTCTTCGGTGATATACGTTGTGCTGCAGTGAACATCCTCGTACATTAATCTTTGCCCATGCTGCTACATCTCTCCCTAGGGCAGTTTCCTTGAAGTGGTGGTGTTGTGTGTTTTGCCATCATACCACTGCAAAGGTTCAGTGACCCTGCCTTTAGCTGTGCAAGTTAAATTAATAGGCGCTTGCGTCTGTTTGATTGACATAAGGGAGAGCTTGATTGACAGAAAGGAACAGAAAGTCCTTTTAAGCCATGTAGCCGATACAGGCCGAGCAGGCATAACAGTAACTTGTGATTGAGAAGTTCACCGCTCTCCATACAAATACCCAGAATAACAGCTGGGCATCCCGGATTGTCCGGAATGCTGAACGTGCACCATACATGGCCTTTCCCTTTTGCGTCTCACTGCCAGGTGGAAGCCCTTCTGGCATCTGAGGATTACGGCAAAGATCTGGCTTCTGTGAACAACTTGCTGAAAAAACATCAGCTGCTGGAGGCGGATATATCTGCCCATGAGGTGAGCTGAGGAAGGAGGGTGGCCAGGCCAGTGTCTGGACATGGCTGTGCATCACCTTCTGAGGACCAGGGTCCTTGGGGAAGGGGACTGATGTCCGTCACTGAATGCTGAGGTTCTCAATTATTGTGGTCTCGGGCCATTTATGCTCTGCACTATTATCGAGGGGCCTAGGAGTTTGGTATTTGGACTTTGTCTGCCAGTATTCATCATTATTAAAAGTAAGTGAATTTAAAACTTAAATTATAAACAATATTGAAGGGTTATATAGTGTCTGACTTCATTTATCTAACATTCTCAAAATGACAAATTATAGAGGTGGAGAACAAATTAGTAGTTGTCAGGGGGTGGGGACAGGGTGGGCATGGAGCTGTAAAGATTTCAGGAAATTTCTTTGTGCTAACAGACAAGGTCTGTGTCTTGATTTTTATTGTGATTACGCAAATCTACCATACAATGAAATTGCATGGAACCACGTAATACGCTTCACAGAGACACACAAATGAACACACGTAAAGAATGGTGAGATCTGAATTAGGTCTGTGGCTTGGTTGTAGCAGTGTCATCTTCCTGGTTTTGATACTCTATGATTACTTCAAAATAAAATATTAAGAAAAATATTTAAAATAATAAAACCATTACAAGTTAGCATAAGTAAGTTATTTTATGAATAATAACTGTATTTTTCCAAAAACAAAAGTAAAAGAGTGGCATTTTTGCAAATTTCTTTAACGTCCAGCTTAATGGAAGATAGCTGGCTTCTCATAGCTGCTTCTGAATTCATTTTGTCATGGGATGTCATCTGTGGTGAAAGTTCAGCCTCACAGAGGTAGTTGGAAAAGGGAGTAGTGTTTTCATTTAGATAATTAATGTAAATATGTGATATTCCTCCAAACTCAGGAAGCAGTAGTTTCTTAAAGGTTAGTTGCAGAGGGTACTCTGAAACCGTATCAGTTTTTATACCATTCTTTGTTAAAGTCCGCTGGTCCATGTTGAACTTCAAATGGATCGTTTATCCATGCAGGACGCAAAACCATTTGGGAAATACTGGTTCACTGAGTTTCGTAGGTCTTCTAAATGTTGACGCGTTTTGCTATATCTTCACATTAATTAGTTAACATCACAACCAGTTGCAACAGAAAAATTGTTACTTATTAGAAAGCTGTCAGGCTCATAGAAGTAGGTGGAAATTTTCCGAAATTCCAACTTTTTCATGAAACTTTGAATTTTATCATTTGCAACAAACTCAGTTTTTCTTATAAAGTGACAAGTTCACCTTTTTCATTCTAGACACAGTGTTCGTCAGGTCCCAGAGTTTGAGTGACCACAGTTGGTTGTTCTTTCACGTAAGCACAGTGGCCCATGAAAAAGCGGCTCGTTGAGCTTGTACCACGTCCCTGTCCTCAGGAGAGTTATCACGCTCAAGTGTGCAGCCAAAGTGTATGCCCGTGTTTCCCATTCTCCCATACAAGATATTTAATGGCATATACTCAAGATGGGCATTTAATAACAGTAACAGCTTTGGCTGCTGTTTAAAGCGTGTTTGTGAGTGAGACAGCATTTTTCACTGCAAGTGGAGGGCACGAAGGGATGTTTGCTATGGCGCAGTTTGCCACGGCCTTGGGCTAAGGCGCCAGCGCACCCCCCATAGCTTCTGCACCATCAGTGCAAATGACCACACTAAAAATATAACCTCTTTGAGTTATTACAAAAATAGTTCTGACTGCTTAGAACCGCAGGGATCTACACACCACACTTTGAGAACGTCAACATTCCACAGTGAAAAAACCTTAAACCAACCTGTCAGCGAGGAACTCAGCCCTTAGTTTCAAGCAGGCGTTCCCAGAGGCCCAGATTCCTGACCCCTCCCACCATGTGCCCTGCCCCAGGATCGCCTGAAGGACCTGAACGGCCAGGCAGACAGCCTAATGACCAGCAGCGCCTTCGATACCTCCCGAGTGAAAGATAAGCGGGACACTATCAACAGTCGTTTCCAGAAGATCAAGAGTATGGCAGCCTCCCGGCGAGCCCGGCTGAACGAATCCCACCGCCTGCACCAGTTCTTCCGGGACATGGACGACGAGGAGTCCTGGATCAAGTACGCGCTCTGGACCCCCTGGGACGCCCCTTGAGCCTTTAATGTCAGTAGGAAGCATGGGGCCAAGTGACAAAAGGTTCTACAACTGGACCATCATGGTGAGGCGTGGAAGCATGGCAGAAGCACACGCCCACAGCAGCCACGCCAGGCCTAGCTGTGCCATACACTCCCCATGGAAGGCTTCTGTTTCCTCTGACGTCCCAGTGTGCAATGATGATGGCCGGCAATGGCCTCCAGCTGGTGGCAATGCCTGACAGTGACACTAGACCTTGTCTAGACTCTTCCCTGAGATCCCTGGGGAATCTGACCTGGAAGAGAGTCTGATCTCTTGGGGAAGGTAGATTCTTGAAGGAAAGAGAGTTTGTATTTAATCCTCACTCCTCCCAAAGTTTCAGTCTCCTCATTCTAGTCGATGAAGCATGTAAACAGCAATTTTAGGGTGAAAAATCCCTTCATTTTTTACTGTCTTTAAAGTTATATCAACATCTTCATAATTCCATGTTTAATACGTGTATATTTGGTAAAGTAGGGTTGATAGGGTGATACCGCTGGCCCCTCCCTGTTCTCCAGTGTACCCCGACCCTCTGTGGAGTCAGACACAGTAGGCACTCCCAGAGACATATGTGGACACAGTTCATTTGGGAAACAGAGGCTGTTGTTTTCCAGTAGACTGGCAAGGCTTTGGCTGGAGAGCTGGGTAGATGTGAGTGTAGGGCATCTGGGGTCTGAATTTCATAGCTCTTGTGATCACACATCTCCAGCTGAAAGCTTGGAGGTACAGAGACACCACCTATGTCATCCAGGGAGAAGAAGCTGCTGGTGAGCTCTGAGGACTATGGCCGAGACTTAACAGGTGTGCAGAACCTGAGGAAGAAGCACAAACGGCTGGAGGCAGAGCTGGCTGCACACGAGCCTGCGATTCAGGTGAGCAGGGCCCTTCTGGCCGAGCGGGCAGCGGGGTTTAGGTGGCCCCAGGCCACACACCTCAAAGTCCTTTGCTCTTATTCATTTCCCCGAGGTCTCTACGTCGCTTATGACGCCTCATCCCAAACCAGGAAGGAGCAGCTCTGAACAAGATGCTGAAACCTTTTCCTGGAAGCATCTAGAAGTAGGGATAGCTGTTAACCTCTCATTCTTGTCCGTCAGGGTGTCCTGGACACTGGAAAGAAGCTGTCTGATGACAACACCATCGGGAAGGAGGAGATCCGGCAGCGCCTGGCGCAGTTCGTGGAGCACTGGACAGAGCTGAAGCGGCTGGCGGCAGCCCGGTGAGTGGCCGGAGGGGAGAGCACGGCCCCACTCCTGGGTGCAGCGGGGAGGCTTGCTTGGAGCTTTCTGGCCCTTCTGCCACCTCCAGGACCGTTAGGTGTACAGGTGCCACAGTTGGCTTGCTTAAGACCCACCTCTCACAGGCCCCCACTGAGCCGGTTCCGTTACGTGAATCTGGACCCAGCATGTGGTTCCAGAATTTCTTGTTTGACCAACACTGTCTCTACTTTGTGTTATGCAGAGGGCTTGACTGAACCGTTCACATCTGATGCTCGTCTCACTGTTGATATTTTTAAGCACATGATAACTTAGTCAAAGTTGGACGAGGTCATTGCTGATTTTTTTCTGTTCCCTATAACAAGGGGCCAGCGGCTAGAAGAATCCTTGGAATATCAGCAGTTTGTAGCCAACGTGGAAGAGGAGGAAGCCTGGATCAATGAGAAAATGACGCTGGTGGCCAGTGAAGATTACGGGGACACTCTGGCTGCTATCCAGGTTAGAGAAACTGAAGACGCCTCCTGATTCCCCTCTCAGCAATGCCTGTTGGTCACCATCTTCCTGCTGGCTGGTTCAGTGGCTGTGCCCTCTCCAGGGGAACAGTCAGCAGCCAGGGTCTCATCACCGGATTTTTCCCTCACGCTAGAGACGTTTTCTCTCTGTCGACAAATTGGCATGACTGAGCCCCATTGTCAGTCAAACAGTGTCACTAGTGTTGTCTTTGCTGGTCACTAATACTCAGTTAGCTGTGGCTCTTGTAACTAAGTGCTACAAACTGGGTGGCTTTAAAACAATAGAAATTTATTGTTGTATTACAGTTCTGGAGGGTGGAAGTCTGAAATGAAGGTGTAGACAGGGCCTTGCTCTCCGAAACTTCTCAGGGAGAACCAAACCCTTCCTTGCCTCTTGCTTCCGGTGACCCCAGACATTCCTTGGCTTGTGACCATATCACTCCAGTCTCTACTGTGTTCAGTAGCTGTCTTCCTTCTGTGTCTGTCCATGGCATTCTCTCTGGGTGTGTCTGTCCAAATTTCTCTTTTCTGATAAGGACGTCAGTCATAGTGGATTAGGGCCCAGCCTGATGGCCACATCTTACTTGATTACCTCTAGAGAGACTGGACTTCCACATGCACAGGTGTCAGGGGTTAGGATTTCACCATGACTTTTGGTGGACACAGGGCGACACTATGCAGTGCAATGCTGCTGTCACTTGGGCTCCCCCACACAGCTGCACTGAGGCAGAGGGCAGCTGGGCTGAGGTCCATGATGGCACTGAGATGTCACTGGGGACATCTCAGTTCCCCTCCACATAGCCCCTCATCTTCCAGAAAGGCCTAGACCAGCTTCTGAGGCAGCATTCAGAGAGGCAACAGCAGAATCTGCAGGGGTCTTAAGGCCTAATGTCAGACATGACACAGCGTGGTCCTCACTACCCTCTATAGTCGAAGCGGGCACAGTGTAGCCCAGGGTCACAGGGTGGTTGAAGAGATTCCTTGTGCTACACATGAAGGTAAAATGTTCTCGAATGTGTGCCACCAGCCGCAGAAGCAGAGCGCACATTCCTGAGAGGGTGGCCCCAAGCCACACCGGGAACCCTATGGGTCAGTAAGAGTGACGCAGTGAGCAGCTTCTCCCCTCTGTGGTTGAGTTCCCCAGAAGCCAACTTGACGGGCACTGTCTCCGGTGTGTCTGTTGTCCTGAGGAAGACAAGGCTGGGAAGGTCCCTGAGGAGACTTACTGAGGATAAATCTCCACATGAGTGTGTCGTGCTGTGGCATTTGTCTCTAGCTCATTCTGTGACATGGAGAGGGGGACACAATGCTGACTGACGAGTGAGACCTTACCCCCTGACTTAGGTAGGACTCCCCTACGTCACTCCTGGGCCCAGCACAAGCAGGTCCTTGCACTGCACCCTGATTTCACTGTCTTCGTAATTATTTCTGTACCTCTCCGTCATCGCAGTCTCCAGCTGGACTGCGATGCCCATGGGGCAGGCCTTTTCTGGTTCAGTCCCCTTCACCCCGGTCCCTGGCACTCTGGCGCACGCCGGGCTCTCAATGCCAGCCTCACTGCTCCCACTGCAGGGCTTACTGAAGAAACACGAAGCTTTTGAGACGGACTTCACCGTCCACAAGGACCGCGTGAATGACGTCTGCACCAACGGACAAGACCTCGTTAAGAAGGTGAGCCTGGCCCGGGGTAAGGCCCTGGTTCCTATGCCAGACACCCACCTGCTGGTGCCCCATCACCCCTCAAGCCTCTTCCCTGGCAGAATCACCAAAGGTTTCCATGAGACCATTAGCAGTCCCATTCCTGTGTTCTGTAAAGCAGGGGAAGACTTCCATTAGTTGGACGTTTCTCCCTTTTAGAAGCCAGTCTGGAAAGTTCCTCTGCGGCTCTTACTTTCTCCCCTCATTAAGCAGAGAAGCATCCCCATTGGTCCCTCTGTGCCATTGGCACTCTCACGTGTCTGCTCTCTTCATGTATTTCTCAAATAATAAAGCCCCTCATAAAGATCAGGAAATACAAGTCAGCAAATCCTAAAACTCGCCCATCAGGCTGCCACCAAGACGACCTGTGAGGTCTTCATTCCTAATCTTCTGGACCTTTTCTGTCCACACGTACAGCTGCCCACTGGACAAAACAGAGACCTGCCTAATTGGATGACATCACCCTGTAAAATTATCTAAAACCTGGCTACTGTACAGGACGTTTGAGAAACGAATCTGTTAAAATCATAAGGTTTGTTTTGTTCAAACAGCCCTTTAGAGAGAACAGAAGTAGATCAAGAATCTCACTGTTCTCTCAGAAGCAGTGACGTCATCACACGTTCAAGTTCCCGACAAAATGTAGTGCCCCCATTGGTTCCGAGTGAATCACCGCCAGTCACTTAGGTGCAGTGACAAACATCTAGCACTGGATGACAAACAGCTTGTGACAATTATAAATATCTGGCACAAATACGTAAGTGAATGAGATTTCTCATCACAGCAGTTGAGCCAGCTTTCAGGCCTTGGTTCAGAGTAGTACAGTCAGACGGAAACCCGTGTTCACCAGAGAGCTTTTGAGAGCTTTTTTCTTGGCCTGTCATAGGCAAATAAACTAGCGTGAAACTAATTTCAGACTCAGACGACGTACGATAGAGATGAGGTCCGTGTACAGCTCATCACATACACACACCCCTGGATGGGGTTCTCTGTCCTTTAAACCTGCGGCATAACTGGTTTGTAAATATTCCTCGCCTTCCAGCAAAGAACCCAGTGCGGCATTCTCAACAACTGGCTTTGTTTCCTGCCTGAGTTTCTCTTGAAGCTTCACGCTGAAGTGTGGAGTATGTTTTCAAATGCAGATTTAACCAGGACTGAAGCAAAGTAGGGCTTAATAATTTTCAGTCTGCTTAGTGTCAGCACGTTTTCCTGAACATCATTTTTATTGCATATGTGTGGTAGCCTTTTTTTGGATATATAGTATTTAAGTGATATTTAGGCTTTTTTTTTCAGTCTTTTGCCATCAATAATGCTGACAAATACATCATTGTGACTTAACATTTCAGCACATTTCTCATTAGTTCTTTAGAGTTAGTTCCTCTTAGTGCAGTTGCCAGTATTCATCTCTTGCTCTGGGAAGTGTCACCCGACCTTCTCCCCTGGGTGGTGCGTGGGGCTGCACGTGGCCCACCTGCCAGAAACTGAGGCCTTCTCAGGCAGGGAGGGTGCAGATCGGGTGACTGCAGCAGGACATGAGACTGACTGGAACGTGCTTCTCTTCACGGCCTAGAACAATCACCACGAGGAGAACATCTCTTCAAAGATGAAGGGCTTGAATGGGAAAGTGTCTGACTTGGAGAAGGCTGCCGCACAGAGGAAGGCGAAACTCGACGAGAACTCGGCCTTCCTCCAGTTCAACTGGAAGGCCGACGTGGTGGAATCCTGGATTGGTAAGTGCTGGCTTGCTGAGCCCCGGGCTACCTCCCCACCCCGGCCAGGTGGGCTGCTCCGGAGTCCCAGCTTGGCTACACTCTGCACCGTGGGTTTTCTTCTACAGAGAAGAAACCAATCGAATGTAGGCATTTCAGAAAACCCTCCAGAGCCAGTGTCCTAACCCAGGGAGCCAGGCCCTCTGCGGTGCCCAGTGCTGGGCCAACATGAAGGTTAACAAAATAAAGGCCCTTGGATGATGAAAGCAGCAGTGGACATCATGACAGACAAAATGGCACAGCAGCGGGCACCAGACTGTGTCAGCACTGTCCCCTAGCTTCCCAGGTCCAGGGTGCAATTGGCTTGGTTGAGGAGGAACTAGACTGATTTGGAGACCCACACGACCTTGGTAGTTGCTGTGACACACAAATAGCGACTGAAGTACGTATCTTTGTGGCACAGATGGAGGATGGATGTCCGGGGTGCAGAGAGGAGGCAGCTAATGTAGGTTCAGAGACTCCTCTTAGTAACATTGAAATTTAAATGTAAAGATAATTTCCTCTATTTTATTTTTTTTTCTAATTTATCTCACTACATTGAAAAGGAGACACATACGTCCCATGTTTGGTTTTCTAGGTGAAAAGGAGAACAGCTTGAAGACAGACGACTATGGCCGAGATCTCTCTTCTGTCCAAACCCTCCTTACCAAACAGGTTGGTTGTGGTGAATGATGGTCAGCATTTTCTTTGAGACACTTGGCGATTTTACAGTAGGCCCTAGGGACTCGGTGGTAAATAAGGCAGAGTTTGGGTCCTCAGGGAGCTTCTAGACTGGGCATGTGTGCTACAGCCCAATGGGTGCTCACAGGGCTGAGCTCAGTGGGATGCACAGCGGACTTCCACCAGCCTGGTCTGCCTGGCATTCCGGGGTGGGGCGTGGCCTGAGGCTGAAAGCAGGAGACGGGCAGTCATCTGCGGTCTGAAGGCGATGCAGAAGAGTGGGCAGGTGTGACCCGAGTGGCAGAAGGTGGGGACCCTGGGCTGACAGTCTGGTTGAGGCACTCAGAGCAAGTTCCAGTCTCGTTGCGGTCTCTGCAAATTGGCCTGTTGCTCCTTGTGCAGGAAACCTTTGATGCTGGCCTGCAGGCCTTCCAGCAGGAGGGCATTGCCAACATCACTGCCCTCAAGGATCAGCTGCTGGCCGCCAAGCACATTCAGTCAAAGGCCATCGAGGCCCGGCACGCCGCCCTCATGAAGAGGTGGAGCCAGCTTCTGGCCAACTCGGCCACGCGGAAGAAGAAGCTGCTGGAAGCTCAGAGTCACTTCCGCAAGGTAAGGGTGGGCCAGGCAAAGCTCAGCTGGCCCAGTGCTCAGGGAAGGCAAAGCCATCTTTTGTTTGCCACGCTCTGCCCTCAGCTTGGTAGAGGTGTTCTGCATGGGGGCATGGAGTCGCCTTAAACCGAGGCCGGTGGGACCCTCGCCTGTGTGAGGCTGCCATTCAGGAGGACCCAGGACAGACTGGGTTTATACGTACCGAGGGGGAAAGGGAGCAAGGGAAGAAATGCGGGGGGCTTTCAGAAGTGGAACTGGAGAAAGGAGCTAATCCAGCCACGTGCCGTTTTGACGCTGATACCCCAGGAATGCCCCCCACCTTCCCCGCCCACACACGCTCCCTGCCCCAGGATGGCATGGCCAGCCGTGGCCCCTGTCCTAACGTGGTCTCCTCTGCTTTCAGGTGGAGGACCTATTCCTGACCTTTGCCAAAAAGGCTTCTGCCTTCAACAGCTGGTTTGAAAACGCAGAGGAGGATCTGACGGACCCGGTGCGCTGCAACTCCCTGGAGGAAATCAAAGCCTTGCGGGAGGCCCATGACGCCTTCCGCTCCTCCCTCAGCTCCGCCCAGGCCGACTTCAACCAGCTGGCCGAGCTGGACCGCCAGATCAAGAGCTTCCGCGTGGCCTCCAACCCCTACACCTGGTTCACCATGGAGGCCTTGGAGGAGACCTGGCGGAACCTGCAGAAGATCATCAAGGTGCCCTGCCCACTGCTCCCTGCACTTCTGCCCAGGCCGTCAGCCTGCGACCCCTGCTCAGAGAAACCCCTTTCTTCCAGCTGGAGGGTGATGGGACTCTGTAGAGGAAGCTTCTTTGTCAGAAGCTAACAGGTGTCAGTCATTTCCACAGCACATCTTGCCAGAGTTCCTGAGGGCTCATTTGCAGCCAGAACTCTGAGCTAGCTCCCCATCTCTGGGTTAACACTGAGTCCTCCCTGTCCCCCCGAGCGATTATTTCTTGTGTTCCACTTCAGAAAACGACGTCCTGCTCCTTTCAGATCGTAAGCCAGGTGCTTCACTCCCAAGGCCAGAGTCTCCATCCTGAGCCTCTCTGTGTAGGAGGGGCCGGAACTGGGGCTAATGTGGCCTCTGCTCCCTTTGGTCCTTAGGAAAGGGAGCTGGAGCTGCAGAAGGAGCAGCGCCGGCAGGAGGAGAATGACAAGCTGCGCCAGGAATTCGCCCAGCATGCCAACGCATTCCACCAGTGGATCCAGGAGACCAGGTGCCAGCCCTGCCCCCTGCTCAGCCCCGTTCCCTGAGGCCGAAGGGCCAGGCCTGTAGCTGCAGGACGAGGAGGGCTCTGCCAGAACGCAGAAGGCATGCTGGGATGAGGAAGGAAGGGCTAGGAGCGCGGGAGGCGGACGGGTGGGCAGAGTTGGCACAGTGTCCTGAAGGTACTTTTCCCAAAGATCAGGTTGATAGGTGTCCCAGACTGGGTGGGAGCAAGCATGGCCCCCGTCAGCCCCCAGCGGCGCCTCAGTGACAGATCAGTGAGGGGTTGAGTACAGTGTGCATACTGATGCTGTTGGTTTTGTTCTCTTCTTCCTTGTGTCTCCCTCTCCCCCCTCCGCCCGATCGCTGCTGTCCGGACACCGCCTTGTCTTGCGGCATCTTGGATCCCATCTCCACAGAACGTATCTCCTCGATGGGTTAATATTGTCTTCTTATTTCTCTGGGCTTGTGGTGTGGTGGTGTCTCGTGTGCTTCTCCCTCTGCCCTGTGTGCCCCTGTGGCCTGGCTTTTGGAGGATCCCAGGATGGCCCTTCCTGCCCCTTGCTGCCCTGGGCAGGCTGCACTTCCCATCCCCATCCCCGTCACCTCATAAGGAGTGTGCACCCTGCCCCACAGCCCACTGTCCCCACAGCCTGCAGTCTGGGGACAGGAGCCACTTTCACCTTTCTCTTCAGATTCCAAGGGCTCTTGGGTAAGGAACGTGACCGGGCCAGGAGGCCAGAGCTCAATCCAGAGCCGCCGGAACCCCATGTGGTTCAGCACATGGTGGTACCAGACGGCTCTCCTGCCCCTCCTCCCCGTGTGTCCAGCAGGACCATATTTAGTCCTTAGGAGGTTGTAGGCATAAACTGGGGTGATAGTATTTACGGGGCTCAGGCTGGTGCAGTAAGTCCCCAGGTGTGCACTGACCTCTCCCCCAGCACCCCGTTTTTCCAGGGACAGGTGCCATTTGCCCTTAAAAGGAGGCAGAAGCGTCCAGTGTTTCTGAATCATAGAGAGACAGGACTTGGGAGGAGCCCGAGAAGCAAGGCTGTCCCACTCCGGCCCAGAAGGGGCCTCTCCTCCAGGCCTTGGTTTCTGCCTGGATCAGTCAGCTTTGCGTTCTCTCCCAGGCCCACTGCCAAGGACAGGGTTGATGGGACAGGTGTCTTAGACTAGCACTCCTAAGACTGTGCAGATACGTAAATTGGGCAACAGGAGAAATATGGCCACACTGATCCGACCCCACGTGCTGAAGGCAGAATGGGACAGAATTTCGGGATCAGTTTCTCGCTTGAGCTCATAATCCACCTGGCATCTGCTCTCCTTCTGGGCACCCATGGCTATCTGCTGGTCTTGATCTTGTCTCCATAAGGTGCCATGTTCCCCTACCATGTGGCTCCTCCCCAGCCCTGTCCTGTCTCACCCAGTCCCAGCGTGAGCTGCCCCGAGGCTGCCTGCCTGGCCCTCGGCTGCCCCTTCACAGGTCCCTGCCTGTGCGCTGCCAGCTTGGGCCTCGTGGGTGTGTCTGTCTCTATGCTCCCGCCTTCCCTTTCTCTGGTGTATTCATTTGGTTTCTTCTCTTTGACTAGCATAGCATATCGTCGGGTCATTCGTGTCTATCAGTATGAAGTTGGGGATGATCTGTCTGGAAGGTTTTTCTCCTCTTATTTTTCTTACCTCACTGTGGTTTTTCCCCATGCACTCTGACTTCCCAGGCGGCTCTGCTTTCTGACTAACCCACCGCCCTCGGCCGCTTGGGATGGAGGGGTCTGTCTTCCTCCCACTGCACGGGCACCCAGCCTCCTGCCCCCAGGTCCTGGGGGTGTGCTTTGCCCTGGGGGACTTGGCGTGACTGTGAGTCTGCTGGGGTAGGAGGAAGCCTGGGGCCTTGCCTTGCTAGAGACTCTTTGACCTTGGGGCGATTTCAGAGCTAACCCTGGCTCGCTGGGTGTTAAAAGGGTAGGTCGGGGCAAACATGGCTACAGGGCGGCTGGGCTAAAATCCCACCAAGGACACGCACACAGTGTGACTTGCCCCTGCACGTGACCCCAACCCGTTTGTCGTCTTCATTCACTGGTTGTTTTCTGTGACCTTGCACCATGTTATGTCGGGAAGATGGAGGCTCCCCAGACACCCCCTGCTCTTCAGAACATGGCCCTGGAAGGAGCCTCTGGCACTGACTGTGTCTCTAGGTCGTGGACCCTCAGTCTGGGGCTTAGTGACAACCACTTCCCTCCTTTGGGCAGAATTAGAACCATTTCAAAACCTAAATCTGGTCCGATCTCTTAGCACCCAGTTTCCACATCTGAGGGCCACCTGACTGCCTCTGCCGCCACTGCCGTCATTCACTCTAGAATGTGGTTCCCTCCTTAGGAACCTGCAGGAGACTCCATGGATTTCTGGGGAGTGGCTGTCAGCTTGTCAGCCTCTCCCCTTCTCTACGGTCTCCCCGTGCGTCAGGTGGCAGGGTTGTATCTGGCATCTCCCCTGTGGCTCCAGAGAGGCTGCACTATCAGGCCTGTGGCCCCTCTCTGTCCCCTTGGGGGAACTTTAAAATCATTTCCTGAGTCACCCCTTGAGGGCCTAGCATGGGTCAGTCACCATGTTACAGTCTGGCTGGGCCTGAGGAGCCACATGAGAAAGGAACCCGGCCTGGGAACAGGGAGCAGGCTGGGTGGGGCTCAGCCCTGGCCCACCAGTTGGCCTTGGGCAGGTGGCACGCCACGTGTAGCAGCAGCTTCCCAGCCCTCCCTGGCTCCCAGGGCCACTTAGGAAAAGAGCGGGTGGATGAGTTTTGTTGTCTTAATAAAACTTAGGACTGTACATGCTTTTGCCCAAGAATTATTTCTGGCAGTCAGGCCCTCCTTGCCTCACTGAGCTTCCGTGTTTAGGTCCTGCATGGTGGAAGAGTCCGGGACCCTCGAATCCCAGCTCGAAGCTACCAAAGTAAGCGCCCCGCGGGCTCCCGTCCCAGCCAAGACCCAACAGCTATCCACCCCCGCAGGTCTGCCTGCTTGAAAGCTGGGCGCAGGGTGGGCCAGTCGTGTACCTCTTTCCCCTCAGCTTAAAGCAGGCTGGGCCTCCATCATTTTAAAGAAATTCTTTGTCTCTGACGGTTGCTACCTGAAGGCCGGCTGAAAAAGAGGCTCCTCTGGCCCTTGGCACATAGAGTTCATTGGGCAGGTCTGCCCACTGGTTTGTGATGCTCACGCTGAAATCTTTCCATCACCAGGATATCTGCCCTGCACCCCAACCCACCTTCCCCTTTGCAAACAGCCCTGAGGTCTCAGGCTAGGAGGGCCATCAGGCAGGCCCTTGGGCCTGGTGGCTGAGGCAAGAGCGCATCCCATGCATCTTTGCTTCCCTCCCCACCCCCACCCCCACAGCGCAAGCACCAGGAGATTCGAGCAATGAGAAGTCAGCTGAAGAAGATTGAGGACCTGGGGGCAGCCATGGAGGAAGCCCTGATCCTGGACAACAAGTACACAGAGCACAGCACGGTGGGCCTGGCCCAGCAGTGGGACCAGCTCGACCAGCTGGGCATGCGCATGCAGCACAACCTGGAGCAGCAGATCCAGGCCAGGTACCTGCGCCCGGCACCAAGGGCTGTGGAAAGAACCAGCACAGGTCTCAGGTGAGCTGGGTGATGTGTGGGACGGCGGGCCCAGCCCTTAATCCCTTCTTTCTTCCAGGAACACGACAGGAGTGACGGAGGAGGCCCTCAAGGAGTTCAGCATGATGTTTAAGTGAGTGCACCTGCAGCCCACCTGGCCGGGGAGGCGGGGCTCGGCAGCGGGGCCTGTGTGCTGAGCTGTCCTTGGTTTTGTGCTGCAGACACTTTGACAAGGACAAATCTGGCCGCCTGAACCACCAGGAGTTCAAGTCCTGCCTGCGCTCCCTGGGCTACGACCTGCCCATGGTGGAGGAAGGGGAGCCTGACCCAGAGTTTGAGGCGATTCTGGACACTGTGGACCCGAACCGGTGAGCCTCTGGGGGTGGTGGGAGCGGCTGTCCCCAAGGTGCCCGCAGCCCCCACTCACTGCTCTTGCCCCTCCCCAGGGACGGGCACGTCTCCCTGCAAGAGTACATGGCTTTCATGATCAGCCGAGAAACGGAGAATGTCAAGTCCAGTGAGGAGATCGAGAGCGCCTTCCGGGCCCTGAGCTCCGAGGGCAAGCCCTACGTGACCAAGGAGGAGCTGTACCAGGTCCGGCCTCTGCTCCCTCTTCCCGGGGCGGGGGTTGAGGTTCCTTTGAAAAGTAAAACCGAAGGCTGCGCGGGTTAGGGACAGCTGTGTCCTCGGGAACAGGCCTGGTTTGCACCGCCCCCTGACCCAGGCCAGAGTCCCAGTCGGCTCACGGGACCGGCTCCAGACTCTGGGCACAGACCCTCCTGAAGCGTGGGCGTTCATGTTTTTGAAGTCCACCTGCCATGCCCCCCCCCCAGCGTGGCTGGTGATGGCCCGACTGACAGGTGCCAACTTCCCTTCCAGAACCTGACCCGGGAACAAGCGGACTACTGCGTCTCCCACATGAAACCCTACGTGGACGGCAAGGGCCGCGAGCTGCCCACCACCTTTGACTACGTCGAGTTCACCCGCTCGCTCTTCGTGAATTGATCCTCCCGCTCCCTGGTTAGCCCGGCCCAGCTGCTTGCCCTGCCGTCGCCTTGCTGCATGTCACCTCCTCTGTGCCCTTAAAGATATTCCAGACAGTGTTACTTTCCAATGTAACTTTAAATCTGCTTAGCTTGGGATGAGACTTAGTAGAAAACGGTGCTTCAATAAACTGCTTCTGGTCCAGTCGCGAACGCCACGTTGCTGTGGGGACCCAGATTCCCGTCTCGAAGCCAACTGCCCCATTCCGGCTACAGAAAAATCTAGGCAGCTGACTCGTTCCCTCTGTTCTCTACCACCCCCACCATTTTGTTTTCATGTAAAAGACAATAAATGATGCCTCTCCCCCAAAAACTTGTTTTTCATTCATTTTCCATCAGAAATACACAGCTCAGCACAGCTGTAGCCTCGCCCCACCACGGCTGCGATGTCCTCAGGCAGCCACCTCTGCCGCCAGCTGGTCTAAGTCCTCGGTCTCCCGGGGCCCCTGCTCAGTGAACTCGGTGCTCAGCTGCCACACCTTCACCGTGCCCTTGGCATCGCCAGCGGCCAGGAGCTGAGTCTGCTGGCGATTAAATTCCAGACAGTAGACAGGGCTTTCATCCTGGGTTTGCCTCACTGACACCGTGGGTTTCTGGGAGCTTTTATGGAGATCAAACAGCTGCACGTCACCTGCAGGGGGAGAGAGCGGTAGGGTAAGGGGACCACAGCCAGAATGAGACCACCGCCCAGCGCACGCCCCCTCCCCCACGGGGAGGCGTCCTCACCCGCCTGCACTCCTGCCTCGCCCACAATCACGGTCAATGCCCGGCCATGCACTTAAGTGGACCCAGGCCTGGCGGGCCGCCTCCTACCTTCACCAGAAGCCGCCGCGAACACCAGGGGGCGCACTGGAGACCAGCGCACGGCAAACAGGTACTTGTGCGACAGCTGCAGGGACGTCAGGGGCTGGGCCTGCAGCATGGAGTACAGGTGGACGTGGCCATCGGTCGCCGCGCTTAGGAAGAGATTCCTAGATGGGGCGTGGGGCAGAAAGCCAGGCAAGGGGATGAGTGCTGGGTGCTCGGGCTCCCGAAAGGCCTCCCTGGACCGCCACCCTGGGGGCCTCGGCAGGGGGGCTGATCCCCCGGGCCGACCACCAGAGAGCAGGACGCCGGGGCTCGAATGGGGAGGGCCTGGGCCCAGGCCAGGCTGCAGGTCCTGTCAGTGTTCTCTGGAGAGGCCTGGCGGGCCTGCCCCGCTCTCCCTGCGGCTGATGGAGGACGGTGACCCCCAGGCCGGGCCTTCCCTACCTGTGGAAAGGGGAACAGCTCACAGAGTAGACGGGGCCGCCGTGGGGAGAGAAGGTGAACTGGGCCGGGGCCCGCAGGGACACGGAGCTGGGCACCCGCGTGAGGGCCGCCTCTTCCGCTGCCAGGGAGCACTTGAGTGGGAAGCCGCCTTCCGTGCCCAGAACGAACAGGTTGGGGTCGAAGCTGGAGAAAGCCACCGCCGTGGCGCCCACCTCGGTCTCCCCCCGGTGAGGCTGTGGAGAGATGGACAGCAGGGCAGAGCCAAGGGACTGGTCAGTGTCCCAAAGGAGCCCAGGGACACGAGTGGACGCGACAGCCCAAAGAGGTCACGGCCCAGCTCGGCGGGGAGTGCTGGTGCCCGTGCCCGCCTCCCGAGCCTCACCCGCTCAGGGGGTCCCCTCAGGCAGGAGCTCTCCTGAGGGCCGTCCCCCTGGGGCAGCGGCCCGGCCCCCGCGTACCTTCTTTAGCTTGGTGTTCCGGGGCAGCTGCTGCACGACCAGGGCGAAGCCCTCGGCGAGCTGCAGCTGGCCCGGCCCGGCCCCCTGCCAGAGCAGCACCTTCCCGTCCGTGGCCACGCTCAGCACGCGGAAGCGGTGGCTATGGCGGGGCTCGGGGAGCCAAACCACCTGGGACAGGACAACAGCGTGTGGGGACCAGGCAGAGAGAAGGAGGCTTGACCCGGCCCGCCCCCCACCTCCCAGCAAGATGTCATTCTCCACCCCCTTCCCTTTTTCTTCCAGGAAGAAACGCAGAGGGGAGGCCTGGGAGCTGCCTCGCCCAGCAGGGGCGGGCGTGGAAGGCCCCAAGTCCTTCCCCTGTCCCAGCAGAAAGCCGGGACAGCTGGGAGCCCCTCACTACAGCTTGGGTGGAGGAGTCTGGGAATGGCCCAGGGCCCTGGGGGTGGCTCCTGCTAGGGGCAGGGTTGTGACTCATGCCCCAGGAGCTCTGAGAATGCAGAAAGCAGCTGTCCAACTGCCAACTGCCTGGTGACCTTCCACGGCGGTGCCAAGCGGCACCCTCTCTCCAGCTCTGCCTCACGCAGCAGGCCCCTGACAGCAAGACCAGCTCAGGGAAGGGAGCCACCAACCCACCGACAGCCCGCTGCTCTGACCTGGGACACGGGGTCTCTGTGTGTGTCGTCTGTCAGGCCTGTACGCCAGAGCAAAGGGTCCTCGGGACGGCTTATGTCCCACACCAGCACCTCGCCACTGTACAGCCCACCTGCGGGACCAAGCAGGCCCGGGCAGGAGCTGACGCACTTCCTGGCCAGGAAGCGAGGCACCCACCCCTCCCAGCCCCTGCTCCAGAACGCAGAGCCACTTCCCCGAAAACCATCCTGAAGAGGGAAAGTCCAGGTCCCCAGGCCTTGCGCTCTCCCGCTGTGCCCCACCCCAGGAAGCGCCTCCTGCCGCCAGGCTGACGGCCCCTGCTCAGCCACAGCCCCTCCAGCGTGACCCCCCTTCCCAGAATGCTCAGCTCCTACACCAGTGACAGCTCCCCGAGGGTGCCTGCTTCTTCCGGCCTCTCACCCTGACCAGGCTGCACCTCTGCATGACCCACGCCCCCTCAAGACTCAGCTAAGAACCTGCCTCTTCTTTCCCCAAGGTCCACACCTGGCGCAGGCTGACCCAGCATCCTCACTGAGCCCAGGGGTCAGTCACCTGTGGCCTCTGCCTCCCAGGAGTCCTGCCCTGGCCGTGCCCAGGGACGGGGGGCCCAGTGGAGAGCTCCCCTTTGGCCACCCTCTGTGGGGTGGGAAGCAGAGCTGACGCAGGCTGGGCGCTCACCTGCGATATGGGACGGCTGCGTGGGGTGAAAGGCCAGGCACATGACCGCGCTGGGCACCTCCACCACCGCTGACGGCTGCCGGGGGCTCAGGCCTCGCCGGTCCAGGTTCCAGGCGCACACGAAGGACTTCAGCGTGCTCCAGTCCCCATCGTCCAGCCTGCAGAGACGTGCCTCAGCTGGCTCTGCCCCCAGGCCAGGGGCTTCATCCCCACCTTGCTCCTGTCACCTGACCCATATCTCCTACCATCCCCAAACACATAAGCCTGTGTCCCCATCATACCGACACTGTACCACGTATCAAAGTGGCACAGGCTCCTCCATGGCACCCCAAGGGCATGACTTTCTCTGCAAAAGGGGCCCGGGAACCAAAGGTGGGTCCATACAATGGTGGGGTGGGGGGATCCTTGCACATCAGGAAGCAGCTCATGGAGGTGAGGCGGGCCCAGGGCTCACTGCCCAGGGCTGGCCGGTGGGCACCACGAGTCCTGGGCCCCTGGTCCCTCCCTCTCCCACTCTCTCCCTGCCACCCCAGTGCCCAGGCAGCACTGAGAAAGAAGACTCTGGGCCCAGGCCAGGGTGACAGCCTCGGATTGGGGTCCATGGGCCTCCCACTGCCGCACACCCACCGCTGCTGCCACTCACCGGCCATAGGCACAGGCCACCACAGAGCCGGTGGTGTTCCAGGAGACACTGGTCACATGCATCCCCTGTCCTTGGGCTGGGGGGTAGCTCAGGGTGTGCAGGCAGGTCACCTGCCAAGAGACAGACCATCCCCAACCCTGAGCCTGAAAGCCATACAGCAGGTGGCCTTGACACCACCTAACACAAACCACACACGGGCTTGGGCTTCCCCGGACCCTAAAAGCTATCCAAGTCCGTTAGCCACTTAGCAGTTGCCTTGGTATTGCAGTACTTGGGGCCAAGTGACCCTGATTTTACTGAATAATGTCATATTTATATAGCTTTAACTACAGTATAGTGTTATAATTGTTCTGTTTTATATTGTTGTTGTCAGTCTCTTACTGTGCTCAATTTATAAATTGAATTTCATCACAGATAAATGCATATAAGAAAAAACAGTATATACGAAGCTGTCATTCTGCAACTTTTAAGCGAAATGATGTATAATGGAACCAATTTTACCACAGGTAATTGATACAAACCAAAGTTGAGTTCCAGGGCATCTCATCAACATTATAACAAAACTTCTGAGTGAAGGGGCCTTGTTCCAGGACCTGCATGTGGCAGAGGCTCGGTGCCACCTGGGGATTTGGGCATCATCCCCCATGGATAAGGGGGACGCCTGAATGGACATTAACTTATTTATCATGACACCATAATTGCAATGATGTGGACAATTTACAATCTACAACGAGACTACTAAGGGAGGTGATTAGGGGATAATGGGGCTGTTCTATACATTCGCTGGGGGGCGGTGTGGGGGTCTGGGGGTGATTGCAAAGACTCAGTACAGCACAGAGGGTGCATTTACCTGCATGGAAAACAGATCTTGACAAACCTGACTCAAAAATAAATAAATAAATAAATAAATAAATAAATAAATAAATAAATAAATAAGTTCATGAATGAGGCATTAAGTGGCATTTTAAAAGGACAGATGTGAAGTCTGCGAAGCAACCTGACGACACAGAACAGGCCTTGCTTCTGACCAGAAAAGACCTTACGCTGTGTCACGGCAACTCAGCTGTCGGCAACACGTGTATGGGAAACGAGAGAGGAAACGGCACAGCGAGGAGATCAAAAGTGCCAGGGGAGGCCCACGGACAGTTCTCCCTCATCTCCAACCCAAGTGTTCAGCAACGCCGTCTCATCGTTTATAGAATTCTAAATTTCTACAGTTTTTCATTAAAAGCGACACGTCGGCCTTTCTGGGGCTACTGCCTCAGTACCAAGGACAGTGGTGAAACGTCAAGGCCAACCCTCTGACAACAGAAAAACTCCACCTCGGCCGAAACAGTAACTTCACTCCGGGGGAATAGACCAGAAGTTACAGGTGATGGCTCTGAGCTGTGCCTCGGGGCAGGAAGATTCAGAAATGCTGACGTCACTAGGACACAGCAGTGAAACCAGACAGACCAGGGCTCAAATTCCAGCTCGGCCAGAGGTAGCTGCGTGACCTCGGACAAGTCACTTAGGCTCCTGGGGCATCATCTGTACAATGGAGATGACAGCGCCCACACAGCTGTCCTGAGGAGTGAAGGAGACGGCACGGGGAGAGCCCTCCTCGCACAGAGCCTGGGAGACACAGCCCAGCGGTGGAGGGGACGAGATGCAAAGGCAGACTGCCCGAGTTCAAGGTCTGCCCCTGCGGCTTACTCAGTGCGGTCCTGGCAGTTACTGCTACTGAGTCTCCATTTCCCCAATGGTAAAGCGCAGATGACAACGGCACCTACTTCTAGGACAGCAGAGGAGGGAGGCCCAATGCCTCATTCTTGTAAAACAGCCCAGCACGTGGCAAAGAGGAAGGGCTCGGTGGGCGCTGCCACCGTGCTGCTGCTGCTATTACTATTTGGACGATGCAAAAGGAAGGCTTGCAGGCGGGTAGAGGCTCGACCTGAGGCAGAGGACGGGGGCATCCCAGGCCAGCCCGGTCCCTACCGTCTGCTGCTGCTCGGTCCAGTTCACCTCGAAGCCGTCGAATGCGTGGCTCTGCCGGTTCTTGTTCAGCTCCCGGACGACCATGGCCTCCACCCTCTGAAGAAAGGCTGCGAGCCGGGGGCTGTCGTGCCGGGACACGGGCTGCACGCGCACCGGCTCGGGGGCCTCAGTCTGCACCTCGGCATCCGCATGCTCCCGGGTCTGGGTGGCCGCCTCAGCGCTGCCGATGCCGGCCGTCTGGCAACTTTTCTGGAGAAGGAGATCAAAGCCCAGCAGTCAGCAGCCAGCCAGCGCCTAGCACCACCGGCCCAGGGTGCGCACCCTCCCTCTGCTGCACAGCGCACCTTCCACGTGGCTGTTCAGCCTCAGGCGAATGGCCCTGGGTCATTCTGTCTGCCCAAACACTGTCCCTTTCCTCCTGTATCTAGCCCATCTTTCTTAGGAGGAACCCAATTTGCACGGTGTGGGTGGACGCCACCCCGCACCTCTCCTATGCTCCACTGAGGGGACACACAATGCCCAGCCAACCAGTCCGAGCACTGGGTCCCTCCCCCAGCCAAAGTGATTGATCCGGAGGTGGCCACATGACCCAGCAAGCGCCTGCTCCAGGGCTTTCGGGGACACTATGAGTTGAGAACTTGGGACTGCCCTTTTTGAAGGTACTGACAGCTCTAAGTCACGTACGGTAAGTCCTCACTTAGCACCATCAGTAGATTCTGCGGCTTTAAACAATGTGTACGGAAACCAATTTTATTATAGGTCAACTGATATAAAAGGAAAGTTGCTACAGCATCGCATCGATGTCACAACAAAATGACATGATTTGAGCCAACGGTAGCCTTCTCGGCCAGCGCACGCGCCTTAGGACCTCAGACCACCCCCGGCTTCTCCCTCCCTTGGCAGGAGGCCCTCTCCGGTGGGGCACCTTCCAAGGTGCCCCTGTGATCCGCGACGAGGTCGTTGGTATAAGGCAGGCTACTCCCCAGCTGGTCGTTTTCTCCACCCTGCCATCTGTCTCAAACTCCTTGTCCCTTGTTTCCTGGCACAGGGACAGACATCAGAGGAGGGCAGGAGCTGCCAGCCTCCCTTTCGGTCGTGAGCAATCGCTACCCAACCCAGGGCCCCATATCCCTGAGATTATTGTCATCTACGAGAGGCCGCCTCGTGTGTCTCTCACCCAGGCACCTGTACCCACAGAGTGACCCCACGCTCCCTTGCTCGGGCTTGGGGGGCAGGGCTGGGCACCAGGCCAGAGTTAGCGAGCAGGGAGGGAGGGCGCTGGGCCCACTCGGGGGCAGCTCGCATTAGACCTGGAGCGCTCAGCACCTGTCTCCACGTCCCCTCCATGTTCTACTAAATTCTCTCTGCTTGTCCGCCTCCCATTAACTGTGAGTTCCTCCAGCGTCAGAACAGTCTGCTCTGTCTTTACCTCCCCAGCACTTCGCATGGTGTTTGGCATGTAGTACGAGCTCATTTCTCCCGCACGCGCACGTGTGCATGCCGTGTGTACGCTCAGACACACACACACTTATTAAGCATCTACCTGCCAGGCAGTCTGGGTACCACGGATGTAGCGGAAAACAAAACATGCCGGAGGAGCATACATGGGGCTTGGGGGTAGAGGAGTCAGCAAACCAACCCCATCGAACACCAACAGCACTAGGGGCAGCAGAGGTGCGGCAGAGAACGCAGCAGCTGAGGAGGAGGCGGGCGGGGTGGTGAAGGCGGCCTCGCGGGGCGATGGCATTTGAGCTGAGGTGTGATGGACAGGGAGCCGGCCAAGCAGAAAGCGGCAGGAAAGAGGGTCCGGGTGGTGGCGGGGGTAAGATCAGAGCAAAACCTTTTGGCAGAGAAGGTCCCACATTCAGAGACTGGACAGAGGACGGCGTGCCCGGGTGTGGGAGGTAAGAGAGGGTGGCACGTGGGCCAGGTGCAGGCTGTGAGGAGTCTGAGAGCCGGGATGGAGAGCTGGGGTTTCCACGGGGCGGCCGTAAGCAGGGCTGCGATGTGAAACCGGGACAGGCCTCTCTGGAGGCTCAGGGAGGAGGGGGGGACAGGGGGAAGGTGCCCCTGCTTTGAGAACCAGTGGAATGCGAGGGGAGAACACTCTCAGGTGTCCACAGAGGGGTCACAAGCATGAGGCTCCGGAAAGCATCCGACCAGAGTTGAAACTCGAGGCCACAGGGCTGGAGGAGCCACCGCGGGAGCGTGCACACTGGGCAAGGGGGCAGAAGTATTCAGGCCGAGGCAAAATTTTCAGAGACTCTGGGTGACCCTCAAAGTTCCTGGAAGCACAATGACGGTTATAAATGCCAGGTGTAAAGTGCTAACTCAGGCACTGTCCCCAAAGCTTCACCCACGGCCTCTTACTCATCCTCCCCACCACCCAAAAAGTAAGTCCGATTTTTGCATTACTAACGTTGGCACCGAGGCACAGAGAAGTTACGCCACTCGCCCAAAGTCACACAGCAAAGAGGGGGTCACAGTGGAGCTGGAACCCAGGCAGTCCGCCCCGTGACACTACACTGTCTCTCAGTCTTGCTGTTCTCCCCAAGTCTAAAATCCTGGCCACTAATCATGTCAGAGGAACTCGGAGTGAGGTTTCTAAGAGAAGGCCTTCATGTAAAAATGAATGTAACATCACAACCATAAACAAAAATATCCACAGAGATGGCAAGCTCCTAACTTTTGGGCATTTCTATTAATATTCCTTTGCTGCTTGCAAATTTAGGCCAACAACAAATGCCTAAACACTAAGAAAAGTTTGTGAAGAAAAAAAAAAAACACTTAAAACCAATGACACTGCACCCACGACCGTCTCCTGTGAGTCACCGTTTGCTCTGGGACACCTACGTTGGCTCCCACGGTTCAAGCCCCAAGTATCTGGCCTGACCCTCCCCTGTCTGGGGATGAGGCCCTGAGGCCCGAGGCCACCCACATAGGGTGGCGCCTTCCGTGCCAGGCAGAATGTGGCTGGGGCGAGGGTGAGGCTCCCATAACAAGCCCTCTGAGGAGTCAGAGGAAGAATCCAGGGGTGAGTGGGGTCCTTGCTTCCCGGGCCCCAGCAGTGCTGGGAAGGAGAGTGTTGGGGGTGCTGGGGATGCAGCCTGTGCCCCACACCCCAGAGGCAGGCACTGCAGGGGAAGACAGGGGGGCTGGGGCCAGGCTTTAATCACGTGAGGCCAGGCCGAGGGAAACAGGACAACTCCCAAACCAAGATCACCCCTGCTCTCGAGTCTGAATCCCGAGCGGCCTTCGGGGAAGGGGGAAGGCGGCACAACTCGGGGAGCAGAGCCCAGGGTGGGCGCCCAGCTCTCTGCACCAGGGAGCCCGCTGCAGGCACCGAGAATGCCAGGACTCCTACGTCCTGCTGATGAGGGAAACTGAGGCCCAGAGAGGTGAGGAGATACTGTCAGGAGAATCTGTCCGTCCCGCTAGGGCCTGATGCTCAGAAACCTTTTACCTAAGCCACAAGCTGGGCCCTAACGCCAGGACCGGGGCTACTGATTGGATGAGAAGCGGGCACTAGCCCGGGCTGGGCCCGTCACGTTTTCTCAGGGACATTCAGAAATGAAAAAGCGCTTCAACAAGACAGACAGCACACGCCTAGAACTGAAACGTGGAAACTCGGGTGCTGACGACAAGCCAGCGCCACAATACAGGGAGTGTGCAGGGACAGGCCTCGGGGTGGGCACCAACGGCAGAGCTGAGATGCAGGGAGGGACCCCAGAGCCTCCGAGATCCCTCAGGACGGGCAGCACCTCCACGTCACACCCCAGGAGACATCTCCACACCCTAAAGAAAAGTGTCGGGCAGGAGCTAGTTTGGGCTGGTTTCTGTCGCCTGCTGTCAGGGTCCTACACCAATCCCCAGAAGGGCTCCCCGACTCTCAGACTACCACCCGTCAAGACCTCACTTCCGAAGTAAGCGGTCTCCAGCTGGCCTCTAGGACTGGCCAGTCGATCTAAGAAACCTGGAGAAAAGGGCCCTGCGGGGCCAGTTGACGAGCCACCTGCCTGCCGACAGCGAAGACAGTGGCCGCAAGGACTGTGCCATGAGAGGACTGGACTCTCCCCATGCCTCAGCCTTAAAGGTTAAATGATGCCAGCGTGAACGGGGCCTGGGCACGAGTCGGCCACTCTGAAACTGTCCAGCCAGGGGAACCCACTCCGGGGCTGTCAACACGGGGTGGACAAACTTCAAGGCCGCGAGCAGCACACAGCGGCAGCCTCTCGTTAAAGGCACACATCCTCCGTCACCTTGACTGTGGATTGGATTTGATTTTTCCTAGTCTCTTTTTAAATTTTATTTATTTATTTTATGCTGACGCTGTCCACTTTAACAGTGAGGCGGATATATATTTACACCGTGTGCTCACCTCCCACACGTTTGAGACTATTGGTTTTCAAACATCCCAATTATTTAGTGATAAACCTTCAGGGGGAAACGATATTAAAAATATGTATCAGTTGTGAGACACGCCCCTCTTTAAGATTTTTTTTTTTACGCCTACAGCACCTGGCCTTCCTAGGTGGTCTCCCATCCAAGTACTAACCAGGCCCCACTCTGCTTAGTTTCTGAGATCAGATATTGGACTTGTTCAGGGTGGCATGGCTGTAGACCATGGACCATGGTTCCCCTGGGGCACAAACCCGGGACCTTCTGTGTGTAAAGCAGACGTGCTGACCCCTACACTATAGGACCACGCCCTCTTTAAGATGTTTAGGATGAGGAAATAGAGCACAACCTCGAGGACAGGAGGACAGGAGCGGAGGTCTGGGATGATGTGCAGCTGAAGGCCCGCCCCCATTGCTCCCCTGGGTAGTAACCACCACAGAAAACTCTGAGCACAGGCTTCACTTCATCCTCCCAACCAGCCTAGGGGCACACCTGACTCCAAGGCAGAAAGGGACCTCAGAGACCATTCCAGACCAAGCTCCTCGAAGAGCCAGCCCCAGAATCATCCGGAGGCTTGCTAAGACACAAATTACTGCCTTCTCCCTCCTTCCCCACAGCAATTCCTTCCGGCTCAGTGGGTCCAGGGCTTTGCCAATGAGGCCCCAGGTGATACCAATGCTGCAGGTGTGGGTGGGCCTGGCCCCACATTTGTGCTCAGCATGGCCACACCCCAGGGCCTATCACCGTTCAGTCTCCCTACAGGGTACACAGTGCTCACATCCAACCCCCTTTCAGCCTCCCCTACTCTGAGGGCCTGTGTTTCACCTGGGTTGGGGGGCAGGTTCCTTCCCAGTGACTAGGAAAGCTGCTGAAAGAGGGCCCACCCAAAGGACACTACTTGGCCCGTGTGCAAGTAGCTGGTCACTGACCTGCCACTTCCAGTCGGGCCCATCTCCTCCTTCTCAGAATTTCCCCTTTCCTCGGGTTCCCTTCACCCCCAAACACCCCGTTCCACCTCCTTTCTCTTCAGAGTCCTGCACACCTGCCTGATGAATACTTGGTTGTGATGAAAGCTGAGATGACTCCCCACATAATTCGGTGGCTCTTTATCTGTACACTGAAAACCTAGAGTGCAGACACCACCCAAACATGACCCAGTGTGAAGTACATTTTTATACTAATGAAGTTAAATGCGGTGCCACGGGCATGCCTTGGCTATAAAATTGAGCTGAGTGGGTTTTGTGATGCAATGTGGACAGTTAAAATGTCTCCAGTGAGACCTCTAACATGTGCAGTAGCTGAACCCTAAAGCAACATCAAGCCACAACCTCCCGTTTACTTGACTTTGCCTTTTAGTACGTCAGGGCAGCAAACAGCTACTCAAAGGACGTCAACCAAGAAAAGAGGGCAACAATCGATGTTTTCTTGGAAGCTGGGAGACACTATGATGTCACGCCACCTTTGAATTGTAATTATTGCAGACTATTTTGGTGTTGTCTTAGTACTTCAACCCCTTCCCATGTTCCTTGAAAAAAAAAATCTAATATCAAAACTGCCTCAAAAACTCCAAAAAGTTGAGAACCACAGATTTAATTCTAGAAGATCTGTAAGAGGCCAGACCCCAGGTTTAAAAAAAAAAAAAAAAAACACCTTCCAGCAGGGGGTGCCATATGCCAGAGAACCCACCAGGCGGTCGTAGCAGGGCAGGAAGAGGGGAAAGAAGGTAGTAGGCAACTCAATTTCACGCAAGGTGAAGAGATGCAGCAGAAGCCTGTCGCAGAGAACAGAGCACAAGACAATGATTCAATTCAGCGCTTCCCGAGTGTCCAAAATGCATCCCATGAATGAAGAAGTTCTAGATAGTGGCGATGGTTGCCTGCTGTGAATGCATTTGATACCAATGAATTGTACACTTCAAAACTGTAAAATTCATATTATATGTATCTTACGACGATTTTTTAAAAAGGAAAAAATACACCCCATATTCTGATAGGATCAGAACTGGGCTTCAGAAGGTAACTCTGCAGGAAAGAATGGGTTAAATCAGTGGTATTCAAATTTTGCTATGCATTAAAATGGCTTGGGGAGTTTTAATAAAACCAGATTCCCAGGTCACACCACATACCAATTAAGCCAGAATTACTGAAAGTAGGACCCAGATATTCACATTTTTCAGAGTCTCCAGGGCACTCCAGTCAAGTTTGCAAAATAGCAGAGGAGCAAGGAAGGATGGTTAGACGCTGTCTATCTCAGGCAGCTGGACTGGTCACTAAGACTCATAATCCCTCCCCCTGACCAGTACTAGGCTTTCAAACTTGATCAGCAATTTGTAGAAGAAATCACACGACTGGTCCAAGTTCAAGCCCCTAAACAGTCTGTGCACCTGGGCCTTAAACCAAAGTCCAGGACCTCGTCCTTCTGTGCAGATCGGGATATGACAAGAAAATCCATTAATAATTCCATCCCTAGAATGTACACATGCATCCCAATATTGCACTACTACATAGGCCTAGGAAAGACCAACGTTAAACTTTTCCAAAGAAACTTAAAAAAATTACGAAGCTGCATAAAAGTTTACCTAAAACACTCATCACTAGGTTTACTGATAAGAGAAAAATTGGAAAAAGCCTAAAAGCCCATCAAATAAAACTGGTTCAAAAAGTTATAGAATAAATTTTAACATGAAAAGATGTTCAGAGTGTATTAAGTGAAAAAGTGTTATGCACAGTATGATTCCATTTTTTAAGAATGTGAAGAAAACAGACAAAACGGAGATGGAAGAGGTACAAACCAAATGGCTGGGGAATGAGAGATCACGGGATGATTTTATTTATTTATTTATTTATTTATTTATTTATTTATTTATTTATTTATTTTTGCTTATCCAGATTTTTCTAAATTTTGGACATAGATAAGATTTAGAAAGAGACAAAATTTAATTTGAAAAGAGCAATTTACCCCTTTCTTCTGACCCTTGCAACATTCTTACAATAAAAAATCTCTTTGAGACAGGAAGCTGATTTAAGTGAACCACCCTCACAGATGAAAGCCTCCAGTATTAGAATCAGTTCTAAGAATCAGTTCTTAGAATCCTAAAGGTTAAAACTACCTACAAGAAAACTAACAAGCCACTGCTAAAAAAAAAAAAAAGAAAGAAAGAAAGAAAAAGAAAAAGATTCCAGCGGTTCCCAGCCTGGAGTCTTTTAAAATCTGAATCTTCAGCAAGAGCTACTTCAAGTATTCTTTTTAAAGGCCAGTGAATGTGAATTATATATTTATCTTCAATAAAGATGGACAGATATAACCAAAATATCCACTGTCTTTGTTTTTAACTAGACCGATTCCTACGCAACATGAAGTGGGAGTGCTTTGAAGTCAGGTCAAATCCTGGCTTGAGACCTGCAGACTATTGGCCTAAGGCAAGAAACCTGTCCTCAGGAGTATGACTTCATGGAAACTTTACTGGTGTTGGGGATGACCTGGTCTCTGCAGGTTTGACACCTGTGTGACAAGCTAAGCTCAGTTTTCTCTTCTGAGAAATATGGAGCACCCTGCAATGCTCATTTTCACTGACCAAAAGCCAACATGCTTACAATGACCGGCAAGGCCATACTTGACCTGCCTCTGCTAACCCTCTGACTTCACCCGGGACCATTCTCCCCTTCCTTCATTCCTCTCCTGCCCCACCTGCTTCCAGATTTGCTCCAAACCCACAGCCTTTGCATGTGGATTTGCTCGGCCTGGACCCTTCTAGCTGGCTTAACTCATTCCAATTCCTCGCTTAAATATCACCCCCTCAAATGAGGCCCACCCTGCAACTCACCCCCTCATTCCCCAACCCATCCTTCTAATTCCTCATCCTTCTTTTTCTTGTCCATGGCACTGTTCACCTTCTAACACACTAACTACATAATTCACTTATTACATGAGTTGTTTATTTTTCATCCCCTACAAATAAAACGCCCTGCGTCAGCTCCAGGAGGAACCTCATTCCCTGATGAACCCCAGCGCCAGAACAGCTCTTGGCACACTGCAGGTGCTCTGTCTGCACTAGGACCTCCCCCGCAGGAGACCTGGCACCCAGAAGCCCTGCTCCTCATCTCACCCAAGCCCCTCTTTTGTGTGCTTTCCATTAAACCACTAGAACCGGCTTATCTAGTCTTTAGGATGCAGTCTGGCCACTTTTTAAAAAGGAAAGATGCTTTGAAATGCCTACAAACTGTAGAGTTCAGACAAAACCCTTCAAACCGTGGAGTTTGCAGAGGTTTCGTTAAAAAAGAAAAAAAAAAAATGATGTTCAAAGACTTGGGGAAACTGGAAGGAGAGTGTCCCAAAGGTTACTCCCGTGCACGAAAATACCGAGTGAAACGCTGCGACTCCAGAGCCCGGCCCAGCATCCTCGCGCGGCCCCCGCCCCGCCGCCCGCGTCGCCCCACGCCGGGCCCTCACCGTGTCCCCGCGGAGGCCCTGGCCGCCCCTCCACTGCGAAGGCACGGACGTCACTCCCAGGGTCTCGTCCTGCAGCGGCCCCGGCCGCCCGGGCCCCTCGGCGCTCGCAGCCCCGCCTGTCGCCAGCTCGGCAGGCCCCGAGCATCGCGCCCCGCGGAGCGGCGGGAGCTGCGCGCGGGTTGCTATGGAGACGGCCCCGCCCCCTCGCGCCGGCGCACTGCAACGCGACCTTCGACCCCGCGCCTCCCGAGCGGAAGTCTGGGGAAGCGAAGTGACAGGCGCCATCTTTGAATAGGTCAAAGCGCTTCCGCCTCCTCCTTCTCCAGGAAAAAGAGCGAAATTCTTCTTTCCAGCGGATGCTACCAGCATGCCCAGGTTGGGATACACCATCCCCACAAGGGGCACACTGGGGGTGTACGCGGCTACTTCTGAGGGAGGAGGGAAGTGCGGAAGTGGGGCGTCCGCGCCAGATTCAAAGATGGCGCCGAGCGGCCCGGCGCGGCGGCGAGGACCGCCAGGAGGCTGCAGCCGCTGGGGGCCGGCGACTTACAGGACCCGCGGGAGCGGGCCTCGCTGGGCAACCGGGTCCTCCCGGCAGAGCCGAGAACTGCGCGGCTCCGGTGGGTGGCCGCCCCGAAGCCAAGCGCTCCACCCCTCATCCTGTCTCTGCCCCAATAGAATGGTCATTTAAAAACATCCGTATGCGGATCCAGAGTGTGATGGACTAGTTGGAAGGCCCGAATGAGGTCGTCTGCAGAAAAGGCCTCGTTAAAGCGAAATGAAAGTCCCGAATAACCGTCAGTTAGTGACTGCGCACCGTGTGTCAGAGCCCAGAGCTTTGTGTGTTGAGCTAAATCCTCACAACAACGCTATGAAGAAGCAACTCTTCTCCTGTGTCGTGTGAGGGTGCTGATCAGAGGAGTGACTGTCCCAGGTCACCCAATAAAGCCCACGTTGCATTTGCCGAAGACACCGGCACAGGTCTGCGTGAGCCCAGAGCCCTGCTCTGAGCCTCTTCAGCAGGAACCCCACCCCCACCCCCGCCAGACCCTCTGGGCTGCTTCCCTCCTGTCCCTCCTCTCTCAGGATGGAAACCTGCCCAATTAGAGGCCCCCTGCACCGCCTCGTGCCTGAGTCCTCATTAGAACCCTGTTCCAGCCAAGGCCTTGAGGACCAATTAGACATGTGACAGTGCTGTAAATTAGGTGCTATAGAAATTCCTTCCTAGGAAGAAAGCAGGACCAGACAAAATTCTCCTTATGAGGCCCTCTTAAGGCTAGAACAGCTTGCAGACATCACCGAGGATCCCAGAAATCTCGCTCGAAAACTCATGGCTGCAGGTGTTGAGAGATCTGAATATGGCGCCTAAACGGTCCTCTGTTCTGGGCTTGGTACCTCTCTGGGCCTTGAGTTTCTAGCTGTAAAATGAGGCTAGTAAGACTGGACTTGCTTTACCCAGCCAAAGAAAGGAAATATTTCAGAAAGAGAAGGGTGTTGGTAAGGTCCAAGGTATTAAACGGCTCAAACAGGTCAATAAAGATAAGGCCAGAAAGTAGATAAGTTCTGAAATTGGCATTTTAGATGATATCGGTTGCCTTAGAACAATTTCAGTGGAGTAGTAAGGGAGAAAAGCTAGCCTGCAGAGGATTTAGGGATGAAAGGAGGAAGTAGAGAAAGTAATAAACATTATTGGGAAGCTAAACACAACCAGTAGGTTTGAGTGTAAATTGGTAAAACCTAATTGGAGGTTAATTTGACCTGAAAGTATCCCTCTTCTTTAATCTAGAAATCCCACTTCTGGGAATTTTATCTGAGTCAACAATTATAGATTTGGACGGAAGTGAGCCCAAGAATATTCAGCAACACATCATTTAAAACTGTTACTATGATCATAGTGACTGATCCTGCTGTCAGCCTAAATTTCCAAGCAAAGGTGTGGTACGCATCAGGTGTTCACTAAATATTTGAAAAAGAATGGATAACAGGCCTTTGGTTAAGTATTTCTGACATGGTATAGAATCTCAGATGGCCATCAACACTGCTGTTCTATAGATATTTAAGGGTGGCAAAATGCAGCGTATCTAAGTTTTTATAAAATGCAATTTACATACAGCAGATCCTGTTTTTATAACAATCAATGTTTCTAACAAAACCCAGAAGAACAGATCCAAAACATTCATAGTGGTTGCCTCTGATAATTTGTGTTTTTTTTTTCTCTCTTTGTAGTATATGAGTTTTATGTGGCTTACAATGTGAAAAGAAAGGCGTGAATGAATGAGTGAGTGAGTGAACAGATAAGTGCTTAGTTGTGCTGGAGGGAGTATTATTCCTTGGTGGGGCAAGGAAAGTGGAGTCTGAAAGGGAAAGTAGGGCTCACCAAAGGAGGAAAAAGGGGAGGAGCCCCAAAGCAGCTAGGGCCCCTAGCTCATTCTCCCATCATGAAGCAACAGGCCCTCTGGCCAATTCCAGGTTACCCTGACAGCAATTCACACTCCTCTACCTAGCTTTCACCCACCCTCCCACCACCTGGGAGGCTCCTCTTTGTCTTCCTGACCTCAGGCCTCCTTGGAAGTGTTACTTCCTCAGAGGACCAGATCTCAAGCCCTGTAGTTGGCTCTGAGAGGACTGAGTTGCTCTCTTCTGAAGCATTTATCGAAATTATAATTAAGTAACAAGGTCATGATGCCTGTTTTTGCCTAGGTGGGTCAGCTCCACCAACTGGGGGACCACAGCTGTCACCAGAGCCCAGCACTGTGCCTGGCACACAGTAAAAACTAATTGAATGAACATCTAGCCGTCAGTAAGTTCAGTTTCCTGCCTTACAGGCAGGGCAGAGCCCCTTTTAAACCTCAACTGGGCCTCACCCTGCCCATCAGGCCATTTCCAGGAAGCCGCCTGCTTCCTACCTCTACTTCTCACTGCTCAAGAAGTTCAGTGTGTGTTCAGAAAATACTCAGTAGCATTTGAGGAGGCTCTTGCAAGAGTCAAAACAGAAGGCATCCCCATTTTTTTCAACCTTGTCTTTTTTAATTTTATTTTTCAGTTATAGTTGACATCCAATATTATTAGTTTCTGGTGTACAGCATAGTGGTTAGACATTTATATAACTTACAAGCAATCCTTCCATAAATCTAGTATCCACCTGGCATCATACATAGTTATTACAATGTTATTGACTATATTCCCTAGTCGGCATTCTTATTTTAAAACCCTGGTAGCAATTTATGAACATTCAGTTCTATTTAGTAAACGACTCAACTTTTGAATGTTTATACCCCCAAAGATGAAACAACCAATTGTAATATAATAACACCTTCTAGTGTTACTATATTCTCATCACGTGCTAAGCACTTTGCATGAATCCCCACAACATCCCGATAAGTTAAGTATTATTGTGACCACATTTTACAGATACAGGAAAGAATGAAGACTAGAGACCTTTAGTTTCTTGCCCAAGTTTGTGCATAGCTGGAGAGTGGTAGAAGTTAGATTAAAATCTAGAACTGCCTGATTCAAAAGCTCATGCTCCTTTAAATCACTCTGTGCCTCAATTTTCTTATCTGCAAAATTGGGATACTGAGGCCTATCTCATCGGGTTGAAATATGACCGAATGAATTAGCACTTGGAGCATGAGCACACAAAGCAGCATCGAGTATGTTATCAGTACCTACTACTTCTTAATTATTAACATTATTACTATCACCAAGCCTTAGGGAATCAGAGAGATCACAGGGCTTTGAAAGATGGGAAAGATTGGTTCCACCAGACCACAGGATAGTTTCTACACACACACACACACACACACACAGAGACACACACACAGACACACACACACACACACACCCATCCAAATAAATGCTGCCTTCCCCCAAGCTGCCACCACTGTGCTAGGTTCTGGGGCCTGTGATGGTTTCCTCCCTCAATGAGTTTACAGCTGCACAATAATACCCTGTGAGTCAGCTCTGGGTGATGGACAAGGAAGTGGGGTCAGCAGAGGGCCTTTGTGCAATTGGGAGTCGGGGGAAAGAGGGGAGGGCTTCCAGGTGTGAAGAGAGAGAAGTCAGTGGCAAGGACAACAAAGGCAGAGATAGTAGGAAGAGGGGGAGGATGTTTTAGGTAGAAGGAAGAGCACCACAAAGAAGTCCCCACTGTGAGAGACAATCTGGTGCCTTAATGCGTCAGGAGGACAGGGCTAGATCAAACAGGTACTAAGGGGACAAGGAATTTGGACTTTATCACCGGGGCACCAGGAAACCATTGATGGGCTTTCCGCTAGGGAGTGACTTAATCGGATTTGCGTCTTTTAAGATGCCTGAGTGGAGAGTGAGCTGTAACTAACCAGATGCCCTTAGCCCAGGAGAACGCCACTACACTCATTATCTCTCTGGTGGGCTCTGGGATTTCCTGAGCCATCTTTTAAGAGCCACTTACTCAAGAATTCCAGGACTATTTAAAGTAAGACAGTATCAGTGAAATAAGAGGCATTTAGAAGGGAGGATCCTATGCAGTTCTGGGTTGTAGGCATTACCTCAAAGTCAGCAGGCAGCCAGCCACCCCAGCTCAGCCCTGGGATGCCCTTACCAACCATTCTTTCACTCATTCGTTCATTCATTCATGCACTCAACAAATGATTATCTTGCACCTCCCATGGGGGCAGAGGCTGTGCTTGGGAGCAGGCGACACCACTAAGCAATCCCACTTTCTTGGAATTTACACTCCGAGCTTTGACACACACACATAACAACAGGGTGAAAAGAGTTTGGAAGTTGCTTGGTATTTACGATGAGGACGGGGTCACCACTGGGGAGGTGGCGAATGGAGTGGAAAGGAAGTGGTGTCGAACCAAACCTCATGCCTCATCCATGGAAAGGCACAAATAACTGTTTCGTTCAACAAATATTAATTGAATGCCTACAGTGAGCCAAGGACCGGAAGAAAAACAAAGCAGGGAAAGGGAACACTCTAAGAAGATGTATCATTTGAGAGGGGAACTCGGTCCCTCCAGGCCCCAAGATTCCCTGCCTACTCCACCCTCTCTCTGCCCCTCAGCTTCTGCCTCCTCCACCCGGCACAGGCAGTGACCCACCCCCACCCGGAAAAGCCCCAGCTCAAAGGTGGACTGAAGACAAAAGAGCCTTAATGAACTTTTTAAAACAGCTTTGTCAGAACTGGAATTGGAGGGGGGTGGGAGGAAGGGAAGGACAATGGATGAAGCTCCTGCACTCACAAGCCTGGCTGTAAATCGAACCGTAGCCCTGAGCAGCCACCCATCCACGCAGGATTAAGCAAGGGCAATTTTTCTTAGGACCTGCCGTCTATGAGCTCAATAGGCTAGTTAATGATCGTTTATTAGACTATCACAAAGGGGAGATTGGCATCTGGCATCAGGGTTTCAAATCTGGGCTCTTTTGTGCAGTTGCTGTGCGACCTCTAGCCCTTCCTGTCTCTCTCTGTGCCTCAATTTCCTCTGCCTGGAACACTTGTCTCCCAGATCTGTGAGGCGTTGGCTCCTTTCTATATTTTAAGTCTGAGAATGAGCCCTCTTAGACTGAACTTCTCCAAAGACCTGACTGAAAGAGGCCTTCCTTTTTATTCTCCATTGACCTCTTCTTGGCGGCCTTCTCAACTTAGAATTTACACTCTGAGCATTGAGACTGTATACACAAATACACTCTGGGATTACGCATTCACTGTTTATTTCCTGCTTTGTGGCATGTGTATTTCCACACCGCTGTGAGTTTGGGACCATTGTCTCCTTGGCCTCAAGTTTGCCCATGCCAGGGTAGGTTGTCAATAAATACCTATCCTTGAACGAATACACAGAAAGTGGGGTGATAACAATACTTGTCGCAGCTGGTCATTGTGACGATTAAGTGCATCTGATACCTGAAAGAGCTTACTAAACAATATCCATAATTAAAGTGCCTGTTCTGCACATGCTCTTTATGTTTGGGGCTGGTGTCACCCTACAGATGGATAGTGGAGGTAAAGCAAGGGGAAGTTCATGATGCCAAGATGTAAGTGTCAAAGCCCTCATTATACAGGTAGCAGCTGAGGCTCAGAAAGGAAGACTGATTTGCCACACAGCAGAGGCTGTAGATTCGTTGTTTTTAGAAAGCAAACCAGACCTTAAACATGGAGTGCCCTTCAATCAGTTACCTTGTAAAGTTAGAATGTTTTTATTCTGGGGCTACAATTTAACTCAGTGTGATAACAACTTCCGGAACTATCTTTTGAGTCTGAGAGACCTTAACAAATAAAAACATCCTCCGTCCTTTGAAGGGGGATTTGATTTTTGAAATCAAGATTTATTCAGAGACAAAACACAGCAGGTACCACATAACGATATTTCAGTCTACACTGGACCACAACGCACTTAACTCGTGTTTGTGGTGACACTGATGTAAACAAAGCTACTCTAAAAATATAGCACATATAATTATGGACAGTACATAAGACTTGATAGTGATAACAAACAACTGTGTTACGGGTTTATGTATTTACTATACTGTACTTTTAATCATTATTTTAGGAAGTATTCTTTCTACTTATAAAAACAAAAGTTTGCTGTAAATCAGTATGCTATGTTACACCCGCCGCCACAACATCTCTTGTTTACCACGTCTGCTGATCGCATCATTTTCTTTTGCGCTTGATTCAATCACCTGTTGTTTTATTAATTTACTGTAGCCTAGGAGTCCGCGGTTTCTAAAAGCTATAGTAGTGGACAGTCATGTTGTAGGCCTTCACATTCACTCACCACTTACTCACTGACACACCCAGAGCAACTTCCTGTCCGCAAGCCCCATTCATGGTAAGCGCCCTATACAATATAGGTGTGCCATTTTTTATCTTTTATACCATATTTTTACCATATTTTTTCTATGTTTAGAAATGGCTAGATATGCAAATACTTACTATTGTGTTATAATTACCTATGGTATTCAGTATAGAAACATGCTGTACAGGTTCGTAGCCCAGAAGCAACAAGCCGTACATACAGGCTAGGTAGGCTGTCGCATCTGTGTGTGTGTGCGCTCTGTGATGTTCGCACAATGATGAAATTGCCTAACAGTACATTTCTCAGAACGTATCTTTCTCATTATGTTATACATGATTGTCAATGATTATGTTGGGACTTAGCAGGGTGATCTCTTTCGATTCATAAAATAGTTTGTGAACATGACTTTTGTTCCAGTTTATTTGGAAGATTAAACCTATAAGAATGCGCAATAAATTTCCTGGAATTGAAGAATAATGAGAGAAGCCAGGTTCCACCCCTTATTAAGACATAGATAAAGCAAAGCCAGATGCAAAAGTTGACATGTATGATCCCATTTATATGAAATGTCCAGGAAAGGCAAATTTATAGAGACAAAAAGTAGATTAATGGTTGCCTGGGGCTGGGGGTAGGACTGCCGTGAGGTTTATTGGAGGTGATGAAAATGTTCTAAAATCAGATTTTGGTGATGACTGTATAGCTTTATAAATTTACTAAACCACTGAATTGTATGCTTAAAATGAGGTAAATTATACCTTAATGAAAAAATATATATCTAAAAAAAGAGAGAGAGAAGATTGTTTGAGTAAAATAATATAAAGAGTGTGGAATTGATACTGGAATCATCATAGATATCAATTCAACCTCACACCAAGTACAGAAATAGACTTAAGTATATGTTTTAACATTTGTCAAAGGTGATAATTCAAAGAAGAGAGGAATACTTCAATTGTTCAGTAAATAGTATTGCTCTCACATCCTTGCAAGCACACACACTCTACTAGTCTGTGAGATCTGAATAAAGAGCATATCATTTTCATTTTTGTAACCTTAAGGCTTAGCTCAGCACCTGGCAACATATAATATCCATTCCATCAAAGACTGAGCTGTCAATTCCTTAAAATTTTCAAGGTCTCAAAACAAAGAAATTCTCATCTTTCAAAGAGAGAAAATCCTCGAAAATACTCTCCTCAAACCACTCTACCTTGTATTTAAAATGTATGTCCATTCCACTTGGAAGCCCAACCTAATTGAGATATACTTCATATATCATACAATTCAGCTGTTTAAAGTATATAATTCAGTGGTTTTCAGTATATTCACAGAATTGTGCAAACATCACCACAATCAATTTTAGAATATTTTCATCACTCAGAAAAGAAATCTCATATCACCCATTTATTCTTACTGACCCAGCTTAAACTTCACCTTCTCTGATTTCTGCCAGTAGATTTATCTGTTCTGTTTTCTCTGTTCCTATTGAATTTTGTCCATATCTATACAGTTTTTGGCATGGACTATGATCCCATTCAGGACACGGGTATGTCTTAATTAGCTTTAAATTTTGTATGCCCAATGTAGAAATATCTAGACCCTATCACAGCCCACAAGTCTCATAGAAGGGGGGCCTCCAACACTCTCTGAGCTCATCTCCCATCTGTTACCCCATTTTAACAGCCTGACCCCCTTGCTTCTCCTAAAACATGCTCCTGCCTGAGGACTTTGATCTTCTTGTTTCTCTGTCTAGAATGTTCTTCCCCTGATGGTCTCAATACCTCCTCCCCACTTCCTTGTGGTCTCTGCACAAATGCCATCTTATTAGTGAGGACTTAATTTATCAGTATTTTGTTTAAAGAACTTTTAATTATTGCTGTCCAACATGTATTAGACACTCAATAAATGCTGACTGATTGAATGAATGAATAGAGCTATATGTAAGCAAATTTTCTTCTTAATAGGTAAATTTCAGTATTTCTTGTCAACATTATGAATTGTAGCACCAGTTCTATTTAAAAAAGTGATATGTAAACAGTTATTAGGGTAAAATTAAACCTTATGAATCTCAAAGTTATTCAATGAGAGATTGCTCATGTTCCACCCATTCTTATATTTGCTATCACTTTTAACTGAAGCTTTTGCATAAGACTTAATATGTATCAGATTAAAAATAAAACTGTTTTGGATCAACCAGCCAATCATTTGGGAAGAAAAGTCTAATTATATCCCTGTCTCACATCACACTCCAGAATGAATTCAGATAGGTTATACCTTGTAAGATTAAAAGGAAGATACACCAATATTAGAAGAACACACAGGTGATTATTTATATCATCTTGGAATGGAGGAGTTCTCTCTAAGCATCAACAAAGGCGGGGAAAAAAAAATCAAGGTCTTTGACTACATAAACATAAAACACTTTAGTGAGTCTCCCCAAAATTAAAATATCACTAAAAAGACAATAAGAGGCAAATAACAACCTAGAGAAAAATATTTTCAATAAATAAGAGAGAAGGCTTATATGCTTAATATGTAAAATACACTTATAAAACAAAGAAAACTATCTCAATAGGAAATTGGACAAATTGACACAAATGGGAAATTAACAAAATTGATACCATCAGTCAAGACACATACAAAAAAAATAATAATAACGTTTTTATCTCACTAGTACTACCTACTCTGAGATAAAAATTTCCACCTACCAACTTGGAAGTTCTGAGAACTGGGCAGGGTTCAACGAAATACACAAACACTGCAAGAGAAACCCTAGACAATGGGCATCATGTTAAAAACTCTTATTACCTTACCTACTTTTTCACTCAACAATCTTAGTTCTAGGATTGCATTCTAAAGAAATAACCATGTATTTGTGCCAAGATTTAGTTGCTAGGATGTTCATTACAACGTTGCTTATAACGATGAAATATTAGGAACATCTTAAATAACCACTGTCGAGGTTTAATTAAATAAATCATAGCACATTTACCCAACAGGAAACAATGCAGCAACGAAAAATGTCACGGGAGAATATCGAATAGCATGAAAAGACATTGAAGGAAAATTGTTACTGGGGAAAATTAGATTAAAAACCAATTCTGGGGGGTGGCTCCATAGTGTAGGGGTTAGCACGTCTGTTTTACGTGCAGGTCCTGGGTTGGCACCCCAGGTGGAGCCACGGATTATACCCTGGGTGCGCCAGGCCCTGAATGTGCCAGGCCCAGGGTGTGCACCTCCAGCTTGTGGGAGGAGACGCCCTACCTTCAGAGATCCAGTTCTTAAGGGAAGATCTGCAACATCCATAGGTCAGGGGTGGAAGTTGGGGGAAGGGAGAGAATTAAAGAAGGAAAAAAAGTTTTTGTAGTGCAATCCCCATTGTTTTAAACGTACGTGAATATGTTATATGACATATGGCTTATATTCTGCAGCTCACGTAGGTCGGTTATATTAGTAGTCGCTGGCTCCTGAGGGTGAGAAACAGTATAATCTTTTTTGCCTCATTTTAGTTTTCTAAATTTTAATTAAAATGCTATTATTATAACTTTTTAATGACTAGTAAGGAGCCAGAGCACAGTGTGGGGGCAATGAAAAAGGAACCGAGTGCCCTTCTCCGAGACCTGGTACCCGATTATGACAAAGGTTGTTTTCATCCTAGGGCTTCCTCTGTGCTGAGAAGTGTGCAGGGAAATCCTCCAGGAGATGGTCAGAGGTGATCTCCTGAGTTCTAGGAGACTGGGAGACAAGCGTTGGTGTGTTCTTGGTTACCTGGCAATGAGGCTCTGTGTAGAAATCCTCCTGTATCACATTAAGGCAAAAAGTGATGAGGAGAGTCAGACACAGGTTCAAATTCTGACACTTCTATCCTTTTGAGGCCAGATTTTTTGAGCATGGGTTCTTCATTTAATTCAATTCTCCCAACTGTAAAAGGAGGACATAATATTTTGCAAAGGTCAATGGGAGGGTTCAAAAGGATAATGCTTAGTGAACGTCTGTCATACAGCTAATGCTCAGTAAATGGTAACTGTTTATGGCTGTCCTACAGTGCACAGAGATAACAAAACAATACAGTGCTTTGGATGTTTTGGAAACTTCTGGTTTCCAGAGGGAGCCTGGCCTCAGGGTTACAGAACATCCTGAGTCTGTCAACTTTTGGGTGGGGTGGAGGGAGGCATTTGCCTTGCCCCCACCTTGCTTGCAGCAGATTCTGGAATGGAGCAGAGTTGCACAGTTGCACTGTGACACCTCTGGGACTCCAGGAAGTGAAAAATTTGGAAACTGTAGAGGAAAGGAAAGGTGGGGTCTGATAGGTTTGAATGTAAACAGACATGTGCCAAACGGGTGCTGTACTTAGGTGAGTTAAGTGATTCTAAATACTGGATGGAGCTCAGGTAATATTTTTAATGTAACATACTCATAAAGTCCAAAATTCAAAACATACAGCAGGGGAAAGAACGAAACATCTCCCTTGTAACCCTAGCCTCTCATTTCTTATCACCCCTCCCCAGGGATGGCTGACTCATCATCTTCATGGGGGTCCTTCTGTGAAGTTCTTGTGCTCTAGATATACAGGCAAACAAGTGAACCTGTATTTTTTTTCTACCCCCCTTTTATACAAATGGTAATTAGTTGGTTTAGGATATTGTTTTTGTTGCTGTTGTTTGTTTGTGTTTACTTAACCATAGCTCTGTTTCCATACTTGTTTTGTTGGTTGTAGAGCATTCCAGACGCCTAAAGGAGTTGTTATCCATCTTTTGCTCTTACAATGTTGCAATGAGTTACCTTAAACAGGTGCCATCTCATAGTTGAGCAACGAAGAATCTGTAGGATACATTCCTATTAGGAGAATTTCTGGGTCAACAGTATGTGTTTTGTACTTTTGATACATATTTTTGTGGCTAAATTCCCTCTAATGTAGTTGTAGCCACTTATGCTATAGGGACCTCTCCTCACACCTCACTTCCAGGTAGAGTGTTTCCAAACCTTTGGATCTCGGGTTGGAGGTGGAAAAAAGGGTGTCTCAAGGGAGTTCTAATTTGCATTTGTTTTATGATGCTTCTCTGGGCCACTCCTCATTTAGCTCCTTCTTTGCTTCTACAAACCACATTGACCCTGTCATAACCCCCTGTTCTGGCTGCTACAAGCAAGGGGTTTTGGTTTGCCCTTCTGCTTCAAGAAGCATCCTTTGCTGATACACCCAGAAATCAGGAGCCAGGGCACCTGTTCTCTCTTTCTGCACACATCCTGTTCCTTCTCCACTGCTCTGGCTATCCAGCCACCTAATAATTCTGTGGGTTTGGGTTTAGCAGACTCCCAGGTTCAAGAGAGTTTTCATTTTTGTTTCCCTTACTGTTTTTGGACAATTTCTGGGGGTAAAAACAGGGAAGACACTTTTGTCCTCAGATTGAAAATGCTAAAACAGAGAGGCAGGTGTTATCACCATCCATTTTACAGATGTCAACACTGAGACTTAAGTGGTCAAAAAGTGACCCCACAATCCTGGTTCCAGCTATAACTCAGTTATTTTCCTCATGACCTGAGGCAAATCACTCCTCTCAGGTCTCAGCTTGCCCATCTGTAAAGCCAAGACACTGTAACTTTCAAAATGTCTTAGAAAGAAGCCCGATGTCCTTCAGAAGCTGACAAAGAAGGAAAGAGTAGAGGGTAGCAAGAAATGATGGTGGGGTCTTCCACCAGAAAGAGCTCCACTTTTTACCTGTATTGACATAACTGACTTATGCCTGAGATTTATTTTGTCAAGAGGGTAATTAATGGGGAAAAACAAACAGAAAAGAAAATCATTGCACTATCTCAGAAGTTGCAAACCCATGGCCCATAGGCTGAAAGTGGCCTGACCTCATGTTTTATTAGGTTCACAAAGTATGTTTTTCATTTAGTTGCTAAGTTTTTAAAATCTAGAGATTTCACATGAAAAAAAATGTGTATCTCTGGCTTCTCTTTAGAAAAACCAAAGATCTCGTCCCTCTCATTCTCTACCTCTGACAGAAGAGCACACTTAGTCTGTGGTGCATTACCTCTTTTCTAACAAACTTTCCTTTTGGGAAAAAAAAAAAAAAGAAAGAAAAAACCCCCAAAGATCTGACAACACGGGGCTCACAAATCAAAGACATAGGTGTAGCAAGACCCAGATTCTGAGCATCACCAGGTTTCCAGAGGCCAAATGCCCACCTTCTGGTGATGGCCTGCCCCAAGGCAAGGGTACCCACATTCAGGACTTCCAACAGCATCGATCAATCAATTTGGCCTGTTTTTGTACTTGATACAAGTGAAACCACACTGCCTATCCTATTTGTGTCTTTTATACAACATTGAGTTTGTGGCTACATTCGAGTCTCTGGCCCTTAGCTGTAGTTCATTTGTTTCATTGTTTTATCTTGTTCTGTTGTATCAATACCTTGTAACATGTTCATCTGACTGTTGACATGTGTAGTTTCCTGAACTTGGCTATTATGAATCTCGCTTTTACACACATTCTTGCACACACTTATCACATATGTTGGAGCACACAGGTACACATTTTCGTTGGGGGTATAGCCCAGAGCAGAATTGCTGGGTGACAGGGTAACTCAGCATTAGTCCAGCTTGGTAGAGCTGGCACAATTTTCCAGAGTGGCTATACCAAAAACAACAAAAATTTTTTTATGAGTTTTTTTTGAGCCAAACTGATGATATATGCCAGGGAGGAAGATGTCAAAAGCTCCTGAAAATAACAGTTTTGCAGGTTTTTCATGCATTTGAAATTAAGAAGGGGACATAAGGAAGATGACATACATGGAGGAGGGAGACAGCAAGGCTGGGATTGGACTGCAGCGTAGGTAACAAGATTAGGTCTCTTGAAGGCAGTTATGGCTTATTTCAAGGCTGTGGTTGAACCAACTTACCTTCCTTTAGCTGTTGTAAATTCCACTTGCTTGCCTTGCTCTCAGTTATTACCTGACAGGGCCCAAAAAGCATTGGGTTTTGTGACTCCCAGATTGGATGCTTCCTATAAGATTTTTCAAACCCTTCACTTTCTATCCTTTTCTGAAATGAGCAAAGAATGAATGGCTACTCCGAATCCTCTCAAAGGTACCTGCTCTCCTTTCTTCTTCTGTAATTCTTGATTGAGAATCTTTTATTTCAATATTCATTTATCCCTCCAAGCTGAGACCTGGCGGTTGGGAAGGAGTTAGCCAGACAGAGCGGTGGGGGTGGAGGGACTGAAGAATGTTCCAGGCTAATGTGAGGAAAGGTCATGTTTAAGTTTTCTGGAAGCCAAAGGAAAAAAAAGAAGACACGTTCTCATTGGGGACAGCACTACCCAGAGGATTTGGGAAAGGGCTGGGGGTTGGGCCGCGCTGGTGTTTCCAGACCAGGATGGTCCTAGAGAGGACAGATTGCTTCTCACAGATTCACCTCCTCCGCCCACTCAATGCCTAGAAGGCTCGGTAAAGAAGTGCTGGGGAGCGACTAAGAGAAGTTGATCTTGATTGGAGGGTGGGTGAAAGGGAAGAGGCTGGGGGAGGGAGGATGAGGTGTGTGTCCCACTGTCATGTAAATATCCCCTCTAGGCAGGGCGGCTCCAGAGCGGATTTAAACCTCCGTCACCTGGGGCAATCTCAGTTCTCCGAGACTCTTCCAGGCGTGCATCTTCCTCTGGGTCTGGTTCTCCGACTTTTCCTCCCGGCATGGCCCCCAAGCGCCAGTCTTCACTCCCACCGCCAACGAAGAAACCGAAACAGCCTCCTGCCCCCAAGTCGGAGAAGCCGGCGACCTCTGTGGACTTGCCGAAGGGAGGTATGTCCCCTACCTTTTTTTGGAGATTGAAGGGATTTGCAAGGATCGACTCTTAAGTGAGTTTTTCTTTGCTCGGTCCTTCTGAGAGTTTGGAGATGTGACTCCAAACTCCCTTGAAGGGCTGTAAGCCTGCGTTGGGGGGCGTGGATTAGGTTTTTGTGAGGAGCTGAAGGAAACTGGGAGACCCAGAGCACGTGGGCACGCGTCCCTGCCCCCACTCCGGCGCCTACCGAGCTGGTCTCCCAGCCCCCAAACGCTTCTTTTGGGTTCCCTGCATTGGTAAGGGACACCACCAGCCAATCTGAGGCTGGGGGGCCACAGGTGACCCCTTTCCTCGACTTCACCCCTCCACATCCCGTCAGATCCCCAGGTCCCGGTGGTTCTCCCTCCCAACTTCTCATATCCCTCCACCTCTTTCCTGCTCCTGTGCTGCTCCCTGCCCATAATTCTGGCCACCTCCTCCTCGTCTTGCTTCCCGCTTCCTCCTCCTCCCATCCAGCCTGAGCAAAGCCAATCACGTGACTCCTTGGCTTGAAACCCTTCCTCTTCCTCGCTTTCCCATGCCCTCTAGGTATAGACTACTGAAACTTCTGGGGCCCTGCCTACCTAGTCTCGGTGGACCTCTCCAGGTTCTTGCTCCCTCCAGCACCTACCTTTTACCTCTCTTCACCTCCTGGGGCTCTGCTCTCACCTCTAGACCTGGACACCCACTTGTTCTCTGCCTGATCACTCCTCTCCTTACCCCTATCTGTGCGCGTCTCCTTGCTCTTCAGCTCTCTGCTGAAAAGTCACTTGCTGCATGCTTCCTCCTTTGAGCCACAGCTGCTGGGATCAGAGTCCCCTTCTGATCTAGCATGACCCAGAGTCACCTCAGCCCGGCCCCTACATTATGTATGACATTATGATTCTTGTGTTCACGTCTACTCCCCTCCCCACTATTAATTATCATTGGAGGTGAGGATTACCTTTTGCATACACACAGCTTGGAGCCAGGCATAAAGTGGACTGCTCTGGTGATTAGGCCTCCCTGATAGAGTGGGGATGTGGTGAGGCTTTCTTGGGGGCTGGGTTTGGATCAGTGGAAGGCGGAATAGCACTGCACTAGGAAAACGTGATAGGCTGGCTCAGTGGGGAGGGGCTCAGGTTCCTGCATCTTCTAATTTCTAACTTGGCTGAGGTCCAGCCATGCTCTTGGAAGGAGTACTGGATGAGGAGTCCTCGTTGAAGTGCCCCTATGGATCTGCTGGGTAATGAGGCAAGTTCAACTTGACTGGGTCTTGGTCCAAAGGGATGCATGGACCTGCCCAGCTGACGTCTTATTGCGCTAAAGCTGGGTAGCCAGTGTGTGGAACTTAGCTCTGTCTGGCTGTGTGACCTTGTTGGGCAAGTGACATGACCTGTGTTTCTTTCCTCTTCTGCAAAAAGAGCTCAAAGGTGCCTGTCTGTTAGGTTTTGCTGTGAGGCTTAAGTAGAAATAAAACAATTAGGACAGCAGTGATGCATAATCTGTGCTCTTGAGGTGGGTAGTAAATTCTTTCCTACTTGTGAGCAGCAAAATGTGGATGAGTCTTCTTGGTCTCCTTCTGTTTATCTGTCTGGGAGAATTAACAGGACCAGAAGGTGCAACCACAGTCTTTCCGAGGTGGTTCACCTAGATTCGGATAACAGCTTATGCCACTCACTGGGCACTGATCTGCTAAGCACTGCTGTATCCATCAGCCCTCACAAAAAAACAGCATGCTGAGGAGGCTCAGAGGTGTGTGTGTGTGTGTTGAAGGCCATCCTAGCTAATATTTCCTGGTCATCTTGGGACACTGCTGCACTGTAGGGAACACCAGCATCTCTCTGTTCTGATTTTTAAACTGCAGGTTTCTCCTTTAAAGGAAGCTGGAAAAGAGAGGGAGGTGAGAGGCAAAGGAGAGAACATTGGAGCTGGAAGAAGAGACTACAGTGAAATAATGCACAGTGGGTGAATTATCTCTTGGTGTGTCCATGCCACTCCCTTGTTTACTGAAACTCTTGCCCTTTTGCTTTCTGTTTCTCTTCCACTTCCTAGTGTGTGCTCCTTGCACTCATCTTGAGAAGCTGCTGTGGAAAAAGTCAGGAAGAGGGGCAGAATGATGCCAAGGGCTAGGATGGGAGAAGGGCTCCCTGGAGCCTCTGCCAGATGCATGAGAGATGCAGGTAGATCAGGCACACAGGAGATGCTGTGGGTTAGTGGTACCAACCTGTGAGCAGGCTTTGTGTAGCAGCAACGCTCAGCATAGTGTTTCTCAGACTGTTACATCTCATTTGTGGGTCACAAAATCATTTTAGTGGAGTGCTCCCTGCATTTAAAGAAAAAAATAGAATAAGGGTCGCATTGTACTCAAGGGTGTCTTTTTGTGCCTAGGAATAAACCAGGTCTGGATGTCAAATGTACACCTTACTGTAGGTCATGTCACAAAATGGGAAAACTGTTAGGGCAGGGGTTTTCCCACGCAACAGACTGATTTAGAACTTTGGCTCTGCCACTTTCACTAAAAAAAAATTGAGTTTATCTATGAGTACCTATCTTGTATTTTATGAGGGCTAAATGAGAAAATGTATGTGCTTATCACAGCCTGTGGCCCATGGGACATGTTTTGCAGTGCACTAGACCCTGGTACTTCTTTCCTCCTCTGTTTAGTGACATCACAGTGGTTGGAGGAAATCGGCCATGGCGACTGTATTTATACGCCATCAAAATCAGCAAATGCTACGAATCAGGGTTTTTGCTGTGTGTTTTTTTCTCTTCTGGGAGCTGGTCGCCAAACATTTATTACTCTCCCTTTAAGCCTGTGCAATTGAGATGTATATGAATTGGCCTGAACTCAATCAGGTTTGGAGGAGAAGGATTAGACAAATTTTTGGGTTTTGGGGAAAAGTTCTAAGGTTTTTGTATTCTGTATCCATGAGCTGTATCCCAATTATTTAACATTTATCGATCATTCACCATGGACTGTATTGAACATTAAAGACACTGCTTGAGCTTTAAGATCTGATAAGTAAAATGTGCTTGCTGGAAGGCAAATAATCCAACCCCAAATTCTGGTTACAAATGCCTAGGGAGAGATTTCAGGCCTTCTGTGGTCCATGTCTTGGAACCCTGGCAGACGGAGTAGAGAGAGAGTGGTGCATTTGTATTACCTGAAAGCATTATTTAAACAGAAATGACTTGGCCCTACTTAATGGTTGAAGACTTGACCTCTAAAGCAGGCCCTGTTGGTCCTATCGTCTCTGACTGGGCAAAATGAACTCAATACCGCCTACCCCATAGATCATTTTTGTGCGACCTCAAGAAGAAGAACGCAGCAGATTGCTCGGACTTGGCGCTTAGCGCCTTAGATAGCGTTTCTTGGCAAGCATTAGGCACTTAGGTCAAAAATATGGCATCTCCTTGCCTTCAGGGGACTTCCACTTCAGGGCCGCCTTGCTTAAATGCCAGCCGTGACACCACGTTCCTAGTTGTTACCCGTTTTTGGCATTTTTTAATTTTATAATAGAAATAGGTACAGAGGAGGAAAGTGACTTGCCCAAGGGCGCACAGCCTGCTGGGCGGAGCCTGGACTCAAAGCCAGGACAAGGCCCTGCGAGTGGACTGGACAGCGCCGGGCTTTGCAAACGGGCCTGAGCGGTGGGAACAGCAGCATCTAGAAAATAGGATGGAGAGAGGCCGCCTTTTCCTCCACGAGGAGGGACTGCCCCCCGCAGTGTCCCAGGGCGCAGAACCGGTGCTGGATGTATTTTCTGGGTCCCGATGTGAAGCCAAGCTCCTGCGAGGCCTGCACTTCTGGGGGGCTGCGGACGCCCCTCGCCCGCGCGCCCCGCGAAGGGAAGCCGCTCCGCCACCACGTGACGCGCCGGCCCGAGTCGGGGGGCCGCGAGGGGGCCCTGGCGCAGCCCGGCGAGGCCCCGCCCCCGGAGCCGCCGCGCGCCCGTCGCGCGCCAATGTCCCGGGTCGGGCTGGAGAAGGGGAGAGGCGGGGGAGGGGAGCCGAGCGCGGCGCGGGGCACCGGGCCGGACGTCGCCGCGTCCCTCCCTCCCTCCGTCCGTCCCGCCTCCTCGCCCCGCCCCCTCGCCCCGGCGCCGCGGCCAATGGCCGGGCTGCGCGAGCCTCGCCGGCGGGGGGCGGGGCGTGCGCGCGGGGCCTGGCGCGCATGCGCGCCGCCGCCGCCGCCCGCCCCGCGCCGCGAGGAGGAGGAGGAGGAGGTGGAGGAGGAGGCGGCTCGCGGAGATCGAGCAGCGAGCGGAGCGCCGAGCGTGCGTGAGGGAGCCCCGCCGCCCGCCCGCCTGCCCGCCCGGCCGCCGCCTCCCCGCCGTAAGCGAGCGCCCGGGCCGGGGCCCGGCAGCTGCCCGCGCCCCGCCCGCGTCGCCAGGCCGCGAGGGCAGCGCGCGCGAGCCAGGGGGAGGGAGGGCGAGCGAGCGAGCGGCGCCGGGAGGAGGAGGAGGAGGCGGCCGGCCCGAGCCGCGAGCGAGCGAGCGCCCGCGCGTGTGGCGTGAGGGGAAGCCGCCGCCGCCGCCGCCGCCCGCCCCCTTCGCCTGCCCGGCTCTCCCCCGCCCCGCGCCCCCCGCCCCGCCCGCCACCGCGGAGCAGCACCATGTCGGCGCCGGCGGCCAAAGTCAGTAAAAAGGAGCTCAACTCCAACCACGACGGGGCCGACGAGACCTCAGGTGAGGAGCCGGCGAGGCAGGGGCCGGCCCGCGCCGCCATCTTCGCGGCGCGCAGGCCGCCGGCGGGGCCCGGGGGGCGCCGGGCGGGCGGGCACGCGAGGCCGCGGCGCCCGTCTCTGTGCGCGCGGGGCCGGGCCCGGGCCCGGGGTGGCGGCGCCGCGGCGGCGGCCGGGGCCGCGAGTCGGGGGCGCTGCGGCCTGCGCGGCGCGGGCGGACGAGACCCCCCCTTCCTCTCCCCCCGCCCTCGCTCTCCTCCCCCTCCCTCCCTCCCTCCCGAGAAGCCTCTCTTTATTGTGCTCCGCCATGATGCCTCGCTCCCATCAGCCGCCGCCGCCGCCACATGGTGCGGCCGGACGCGGCCCCGCGCCCGGGCCTCCGCGCCGCTGCCCCGTCGCGCCCGGCCCGCGGGCGGCCGCCCCGGAGGCCGGGCCCGGCGCGGGCCGCCGCCTGGAGCCGGGCGGGGTGGGCGCGCGGGGCAGCACGCGGCCGGCCGGGCCCCGCGCCGCCGCGGAGGATGCTCCGGCCCGCCCCGGGGCCTCCCCACGTGGGGCGGCCGCCAGGTGGTCGGCGGGCGTCACCGTGGCCCTGGGAAACGCCGAGCCCCTTCCGTCGAGGCTTTCCCGGCAGGGGGGCTGCGAAACCGGGGATGGCGACCGGAAATGAACCGCGCGAGCGGGCCCCTTCACGCCCACCTAGCCCTGTGGGTTCCGCAGTCTCTACTACCGGACAAAAGGGCACCTTCTCCACCGCACGCCTCCCCTCCCTCCTCTCCCCTCTGTGGCTCCTAGTTTTCCGACTTCGTTCTTGGTCCCTGCAAGTGTGCTCCACCGTCGTGTGGGGCCGCGTCTGAAGTCAGCCCGCCCGAATTTGGGTGGGAGGGGTGAGGACGGTCAGATAGGAGGAAACTTGGGGTTCATATTCTGAGAAGCTGAAAGTCGAGCGCTTACGACGGTGGGGGTAGTTCTGCGACCCTTCCCTGCCTTTGTAGGAGGGCCTAGTGTCTTTATTGTAATAGATGCTTGGGCGGTATTTTCCTATTTCTGTAAAAAATGATTCTAACATTGAGATAGGTGGTGTCCTGATTTTTATCGTCGTGGGTTACTTTCCGTATTCTTTATAGTTAACAGCCAGTACTGGTGTATTGTAGGTACAGAACAGGATGAATGGTATATACTTAACAATGTCCGAATAATATTTATCTTTCGTAATAGAAACTTTAACAATCGATCATTTCTTTTAACTCTTAAAAAGTGCTACAAACATTCCAAATATCCTAGTAGGTAGCATGATCTGTGAAGTTTTCTAATTAAAAAGTAATTTGTCAGCTACTTGCCAGGAACACGTGGAAGGCATGCCTTGTAGTGAGCAGTTTTTTTTTTTTCCCATATATAACCAGCTTTATTGACATAACTCACATCAGACAGTGTTAACGCCAGAAAGCTGGTTACATTTATTACATTAGTATTGACACACCTTTTTCTTGCAGAAAAAGAACAGCAAGAAGCAATTGAACATATTGATGAAGTACAAAATGAAATAGACAGGTAAAGTTTTTACTTTGGAGAAGTTTTTCTGAAATGCATTTTGTGGTCTGGTGACCAATGAAACTGTAGTCAAATCCCTGTCACCTGGCTAAGTGGAGATGATTAATGATTATAACTTAGTTGGAAATATGAAGTTAGTGTTATTTCTCTGTGAAACATTTGTAATCACCAAAAAAAGCTGTTGATGACAATACATTGACCTTGTAAAGACCTGGCTTGTTTTCAGAGGCTACAATTGTCTGAATTGTAGTGCATGGGATTCTGACACTTTAAACATTGTGGCATCAATGTTGCTCTGACTTGCCTTATAACTTTGTTGCTTGGTTAGCAGGCTCTGTGCCCCCCCTCCCTTTGCTCTGCCTGAGGGAAACAATTGAAGTTAGCCTGATAATAGAGTAGTGGAAGTAACTATAAAATGTTACCAAAATGCTCAGTTTGAGCACTTAAGAACTGTCAAATATTGAGTGCCTATTGGTAACGCAGATCAAATTGCCATCTTAGTTTTGACGACTTTATAGCTACAAAAATTTAGGTGATTTGGGTATTATGAATAGGTACTTTGCAATGTTCTAAAGCTAACATCAGTAAATATTTGGTAGGCTCAGCAATTTTTGTATTTGTCAAATGTGGTCATTGTCAGCATGTCTTTTCATTTGCTTCAGACTTAATGAACAAGCCAGTGAGGAGATTTTGAAAGTAGAACAGAAATATAACAAACTCCGCCAACCATTTTTTCAGAAGAGGTCAGAATTGATCGCCAAAATCCCAAATTTTTGGGTAACAACATTTGTCAACCATCCACAAGGTATGTCATGGCAGTGCATTATTAAAGAGTGTGTGGTGTCCACTTGAGGGACCTTGGTTGAGGACTTGGTCCAACACATTGGTTACATGCAGAAGTTGGAACACTCAGAGGGGGAAGCTTATAATTAGTATTTTCTGTTTAGAAGAGACTGTATTTTAGCTGAGGATTCTCTTCAGTTACTTGATTAAAAAAAAATGACAGCTCTGACGTCCTGGGCCATTTGGTTTTCAGTTAGTGGATTTATGAAACCAAAGGTCCTCAGTAAAGTTGGAAACATAGAAGTTCTTTAATAAACACTTGAGTTGCATGATAATGCTTGTCTGTTAAATATCCATTTGACCTGTAATTTGCTCTTCTAGTGTCTGCACTGCTTGGGGAAGAGGATGAAGAGGCACTGCATTATTTGACAAGAGTTGAAGTGACAGAATTTGAAGATATTAAATCAGGTTACAGAATAGATTTTGTAAGTATCAGTAACTCATCTTATTGGCCACTATGGAAATTAACTTGAGCTTTGGTTACAAGAGCTGTTTGTATTGATTTCTAATCCTTTAATCATTTTATAGTATTTTGATGAAAATCCTTACTTCGAAAATAAAGTTCTCTCCAAAGAATTTCATCTGAATGAGAGTGGTGATCCATCTTCAAAGTCCACTGAAATCAAATGGAAATCTGGAAAGGTATTTGAGAAATGTTGGGCAAAAATACCTCTTTGTGTATTTTGGTTTAGTTGAATCATTCGCCAATACTTGGTGCTTTGGTGATGTGTCAAATGCAAATCCTTAGTATAAAAAACTCCATTGTTTTAAAGTCAACTATAATATAGCTTTGAACCAAATTTTTAAAGAAACGGACCAAATTTTTTTCGTTTCTACATTGATGGCTCAGCTTTTCAAAGTGGCCTGCTCCTTGCCAAAATATTTGTCTGCGTTTAATTAATATATTTTGTTATACTGTCTTATGGAAGTGGCTGTTAAAGTGGAACTAATTTTATGAAAAAGCTAAATTTAGATGGTACCTTTTTGGAAAAGACTTGTTATACAAATTTGACAATAGTCTTCGCAGACCTAAAATTCTAGGACTTCTTTTTCTTTACTTTTTATAATTTCTTTTAAATAAGAATGATAGTACAGATAACATACTTATGTCCCATTTTTGTTGTTCTGCTTTGGGGTTAAAAATCTTATGATTTAAGTTATAAGGAATCTAGATGTTTTAGAGTGCTGAGAGCCTTTGTCAAAAGTTCTTCCACCTTCATTTAGGATTTGACGAAACGTTCAAGTCAAACGCAGAATAAAGCCAGCAGGAAGAGACAGCATGAGGAACCAGAGAGCTTCTTTACCTGGTTTACCGACCATTCTGATGCAGGTGCAGATGAGTTAGGAGAAGTCATCAAAGATGATATTTGGCCAAATCCGTTACAGTACTACTTGGTAAGTTGAGAATGTCTTTTATTCAAGGTCGCACTTGTCTCATTTCTTTGGAAATGAGTTAAGATAATTCTTGGTTTTTGAAGGTTCCTGACATGGATGATGAAGAAGGGGAAGGAGAAGAAGATGATGATGATGATGAAGAAGAAGAAGGATTGGAAGATATTGATGAAGAAGGGGATGAGGATGAGGGTGAAGAAGATGAAGATGATGATGAAGGGGAAGAAGGAGAGGTAAAAGAAAATTTGGTTAAGTAAAAAGTAATGTTTAAAGAATTTACCATGTTACTTTGGAGGTCATGGATATTGTATAGTAGAAGTGACTCACCTAATTATCAGGGGTTTTGTAGAAAAGATAAGCTCTTCTATTGTCCATGATTGGAAGACATTTTGATAAGCTCATATTATCAAATTTAAGTAGTTCTGCTTTTATGGTTCGTTTTTATGACTACTACATTCTGTTTTCTTCTTTTCCGTATTTTATTGTAAGTGATATAGACAGTGCAGCTGGTCAAATCTGAGAGGTTTCTCAAATAAAAAACATTTGCATGTTTTGGACAAACTAAAATTTACTTATAATCAGATTGGAGTAGATTGGTATGGGTTTGGATTATTTGGTCTGAAAGATGTCCAGTGATTTGGTTAGTACTGGAAAGTTTCTTTATCTGAAACAAGATCTCTGGGTCTCTCAGTTGAGATTTGATGCAGTGTTGTTTAGGTTCATAAAATTGTCTCGTGACATGTCAGCATGTTTTGTGGAGGTCGTCATGGGTCCTGTGAATGTTGGGGAATGACATTAGAAATAATCCTGAAGAGTAAAAGAGTAACTGTCCACTTTTTTCTTACAGGAAGATGAAGGAGAAGATGACTAATGGAACACTGATGGATTCCAACCTTTTTTAATTTTCTCCAGTCCCTGGGAGCAAGTTGCGGTCTTTTTTTTTCCCCCCTCCTCTTGTGCTCAGTCTCCCTGTTTTTGAGGTCTCTTTTCTCTCCTTTACACCATGGTTCTCACCTTATTGGGGGGAAATACCTTGAGCAGAATACAGTGAGAAAAGAATCTCTGCCCCTTTCTGTTCCAAATTCATTTTTATCCCTTTCTGTCTCAACAAAAACTATGGAATCAACAACACCGTGCTCTGTGGGAAAAAAGAAAAACCTTCTGCTCCCTTAGCTCTGCTGGAAGCTGGAGGGTGCTAGGCCCCTGTGTAGTAGTGCATAGAATTCTAGCTTTTTTCCTCCTTTCTCTGTATATTGGGCTCAGAGATTACACTGTGTCTCTATGTGAATATGGACAGTTAGCATTTACCAACATGTATCTGTCTACTTTCTCTTGTTTAAAAAAAAAGAAAAAAACAAAAAAAATGGGGTTATAGAAGGTCAGCAAAGGGTGGGTTTGAGATGTTTGGGTGGGTTAAGTGGGCATTTTGACAACATGGCTTCTCCTTTGGCATGTTTAATTGTGATGTTTAACGGACATCCTTGCAGTTTAAGATGACACTTTTAAAATAAAATTCTCTCCTAATGATGACTTGAGCCCTGCCACTCGATGGGAGAATCAGCAGAACCTGTAGGATCTTATTCGGAATTGACATTCTCTATTGTAATTTTGTTCCTGTTTATTTTTAAAATTTCTTTTTGTTTCACTGGAAAGGAAAATGCTCAGTTTTAAACGTTAAAAGTGTACAAGTTGCTTTGTTACAATAAAACTAAATGTGTACACAAAGGATTTGATGCTTTTCTCTCAGAACAGGTTTGACTTGTATAACATATTGTCAAACTTTGTCACCCTAACTCCGTATTTTTTGATACGCACTTTGCAGGATGACCTCAGGGCTACGTGGATTGAGTAAAGGGATTTGAATCAATGTATTAATGTCTCCATAGCTGGGAAACATCATGGGTACAATTTTGCCATCAGTTTCTGAAAATTTTCAAATCACTGGGATACTGGATTGCTCAAAACTCAGTTCTGAGTGTGTTGTACCCTTAATTTGTATTTCAAATTGGCATTTTTAAAAATGGGCCTTTATTTACCTGGATTTAATAGTGCCTGCCACCACCATCAGACAGACCTGGTGCTCTAATGCCGTTACACACGGGGCAATTGCTGGCATGTCTTTGTCGGCACTGTAAAACGTGGCCTAGGAGACAGGCTCTCAGAGTAAGAAGTCCGTGTTGGTGGTAAGAAACTCAGGAGTACTCTTGTCTCTTAAGTACCAGCTATTAGCATATAGTTCTCAAATGAGACCTGTCTGTGTGAATCTGGGTGAGATGATGGACTCTGCTCTGTCCGCTAATTGCCATTGTGCATAGAGTAACATTTTGAGAAGCTACCTAATGCCTAAGCTTTTTAATGCTGTAAAATAATAGTAGCTAAAATTAAATGCCACTTTTTCAGAGTTGAATTAATGGACAGCCTGGTCAAATTCAAAGCTTTTTGATGTATAAAACTTTATAAATGGAACTATTCCATCAATAGGCAAAGTGTAATGAAAACCTATCTAGATGGATAGTATGTAATTTCTGCACAGGTCTGTTTAGTAAAGACATCACTGTATACTGGTCAGGAATCTTGCTCCAATAAAGGAACATAAAGATTTGTTTTGACTGGGGTCATTCTCCTTGTTTTGCAGAGAAATGTTTCTTGCTTTCGGATTTAGATGCTAAGCTAATTTTGTCTTGCTATGTGTGTTCATAGTGATGGGAGGGGCGGAACTTAAATAGTTTAGCAGTAAGTATAGTACAGGTAACATCTCGTGAAAAAGTATGTATAAGATGCAGGGACGTGTGACTGTGTTACTTGTAAGTTCCTGAAGGGATTGGGCATTTTGATTTTGAAGTGGAAGCATTTGTAAAGACCTTTCCACGAGTGAAAAAAAGTCACTTGATTTAATACACATTAAGGAATCCTATGAATTTTTTGTTTCACAAAGTTACAGCTTACCAAAAATGGATTTATATGTGTTGGTGAGATCATGGTTCTGTTAGGTTATAGGTCACATTCAATGGAATTTCATAATGTTTTTATTTAGGGAATACAGTAAAAAACGAAGTCCCTAAAAGTAATTTACTTGTAACTATTGAGGTCACCCTGTAGAGCCCCGTTCCTGCAGGTCTCATTATTAGGCTGTGGGAAAACAAAGTGGCAACAGCGTACAGAATAGCTAGTATGCTTTGTGCCCAAATGCAAGGGGGAGTTCTTGGACTGGCCCATAGGCAAGTATGTATTGGAAAGTGCCAGATGAAATGGTTCAAAACTCCTTTGCTACAAGACATTAAAAAGAAAAATGCAAATATAGTGGCTGTTCAGAGTTTCTCTGGGAAGGGGACATCCACTGTACTAGGCTTAGCTTGGGGGAACTTCACATAAATTGACGTAGAGGCAGTAACTTAAAATGTGCCTTAACATTAATTTCAAAACCTTAAGCAATATTCTATTTTAGACCATCCCTGCAGTTGAGGTTAATATTGTTTTCTCCAATGATGGCCTGGTTTCTAAAAGACAAGTATTCCTTCCATGATAGGCCAACTCAGGCTCTAAAATGTAGACCTGGTGTCTTAATGGGCTGACACCGGCTTTTACATCTGGCCAGATTAGCTTGTGGGTAGCCATCAGGATGTGAAAGGTATGAGTTTTTGACTTGATGGATTTGGGGGGGCTTTGGGGCTTTAGAGGGTTCGTGGACAATTGTGTTTCTTAATTGATTTGGTAATCTTTATTGCTTTATACAACAATTAGTTTCACGGTTTTACTTGGTCCCAGAAACAGTTTTGGTTTTTCTGCCTTTTAGATTTTGCTATGAACCCTTTCTGGCTATTGCAAGAATGGAATTCTGTTGCAAAGGGCGAAGACTTTAAAGATTGCCTGAGGACTTGAGACAAGTTCTTTAAGAGATGAATGCATAACTCAAGAGGACAGCATCTTTACAAAGTCTGTCCGCACCCAGCAGTGACCATTCCCTTTTGAATATATGGCTGTGTTCATTGAAGACACAGGTTTGCTTTTTAACAGGTCTGAAGGAGGGGACTGCAGCTTTGTGATGAGAACAGTCGAGAGGGCTTCTAAAAAAGTGGAGGGGGTGTGCCATCTTGTTTAGTTGGTGACACTGTACTTAGAATAGTACTCAAAAAAGGCAAATCTAAATGTGTACAGATTGTTTGCAATACCGAGAATAAAGAATATAGAAATGGGAAAATGCTTCCTTGCTAGGAATGTACCCTGCTGGGAAGAAATTTGTGTTTCTTTCAGGTTGTTGGTTATTATACAGTTTAACGGCCAGTTAGCTGGAGAGTTGGTTTTCACTCTGCCATCCACTGGATGTTGAATGTGAATGTCAATTTTCCTAAGAATTACAATTTCATTAAGTACCATCATCACCAGGCAGTATCCGGTCAGCCTCGTCCATCGGCCTGGAACTTTGTTTCCCTGTTGGTTTGTCCGGCCTGGGTTTATTAGGAAAGTTGGTTAGATTCTAGTTCTGAACTTGATGAGGCAGTGAAATACCTCTCAGCCAACTTGGAAAGTAATTTCAAGTCCTTTGACATAGTTTAGCTTTCTGGCTGTAGGAGGGGATAAATGATCCTCAAGATGGTAAATAAACCATCTTTCTGCAGGGAAAGGTTTGCTAGTTTGAAAAAAAAAAAAAAAGTTTCCCTAAAGCCTATGATACGCAGTCAAGCTGATAGTCTTACAGCTAAATTATGGTTAACATTTAGCTCAGGGCAGTTTGATAATAACCCCCACTTAAAAGAGCCTACTATGTGCAGCGCTAGCCTATGACTCTAATATGTATATACGTGAAAGTCTCGGCCTGCCTCTGGTTGTGAAATGTAGGCACGTCCCCCACTGAACCAAGTTACCGTAGTATTTGTCAATGTCACTTGGTCGATTTCCCATTGCAGGGGAACCTACTTCCCATCTGTGAGGGAGGTGGTCAGAGCAAAGTGGAACCGACATGGTTTTCTCAGTAAAAGCACTGTTGGGCACCTATTGCAAGTCCGCAAATAAGCCAGCCACCTTCAGTATTTGACCCCCATCTTCCGACCTCTTAGACATGGCTCCTCAGTGAAGCCATGGCACAAGGTGCTGGTGAGCACTGGATGCTGAGCAGTGACTAGACCTGGACGAGGCGGTAAAGAACCAGGGTCCTCTACCCTGGCAATCCATTGCCAGGACGTCTAGTGGTGGCTGGACACCTGAGATGCAAGTGGCTATTTCTCAGGGCGTGTCTTCCCTTCGGATGGGCTCTTTGTAACAGTGGCTCGGACCTACCCCAAAGCTCCGATCGGGTCAGGCGGTGGGGGCCTGGGAGGCGACGTTTCGGTTGGTTTGTAATTGAGCATAATTGGGCTGAGGGTCCCCTTTTTGCAGACGCGGGTACCTTCTTCTAGTGACTAGGCAGGGCCTAGACTTCGTGGGGGAGACGGGTTTGGGATGAGCCATTTTCGCACCAGTGACATCCGAGATGGAGAGGAATTTAGGGACGGCGCCAGGTGGTGGTGGGGGTTCCCGGGGAGAGCAGGCGGACGAGCCCGCGGTGCCCCCGCCACGCAGTAGCGCGCTGCGGCCGGCAGGGGGCGCTGTCCCCACTCGGACCCGCTGGAGCACCCCGGCCCGGGAGCGGTCCCCCCCCGCCCCCGCCTTTCTGCGGGTCCCAGATCCCGCGGGGTCCGGCGCGCCCCTCTGGCCTGGCCGGGAGGGGGCGCTGGCCCCGGGCCCCGGCGGGCCCCGGACCTCGGGACGGGTCGCCGCTTCCCGGGAAGTTTCAAGTTTGAAAGTCCCGGCGGGGAGCGGGGGGTGGGGGGTCGCGGCTTCCGGAACCGGAGTCGCGGGGAGAAGGGCCGAGCAGCGCCACGGACGAGGGGCCCCGCGGCAGGTGAACCTCGCTGGGGGCGCGGGCCGGGGCGATGGGGCGGGGGAGGCCTCGCTGACCGCAGCCCCGGGTGCCCGGAGCCCCGGCCCCGCCCCCGCCCCGCGTCCCCTCCCAGCCCCTGCCCCTCTGCAGGGCATAACTGAGCACCAGGACCATGCCCCCTGGAAAGATCCCCCAAACACGCTCAAGTGACTCAGGGCCTCCAGCCCAGGAGTCGCTCAGGCAGCGCCAGCAGGGCGGGCCCCAGAGTTTCCTAAAATCGGTTCTTCCAGGTGGGACTCAGGGCCGATGGGCATCGGCGGGGAAAGCGAAGAGGCGCAGGCATTGGGCAGCCCCCGATGGGGAGAAGAAGAGCATGTGTGCTCAGGGAGAAGGGGGGTGTCCCCACGCACTTGGGGCCCCGCCCAGAGCACACAGGTGCCGGTGGGGAGTGTGCGTGGGAGGGGCGGAGGGGCTGGCGGCCTTCGCGCCTGCAGAGGGTTCCAGGCCTAATGGCGAGGGGACAGGCTCCTGCCAGAGCTGGCGGTAGGTGTGTCCCCCATCCCCCCTCCGGCCCAAGGCTGGGCGCTCGGCTGTCACTGAGGAAGGGAGAGCTGGTGTCCCAGCCCAGAGCAAATGGGGGAGGTGAGCGAGCCCATGGCAGGAGTCCAGCCCAGAGCAGACAGGACCAGGGCCATGCTCAAGGGAGAGCGGCCTCCACAAGGCGCCTTGAGTGGTCCCAGCCCAGCACCTTAGACAACCCTCAGGACCGTGTCTGCCCCCTCCCACCGCTTCCTCCGGAGGGCCCTCCGCCCGTTCCAGCAGTGGCCTGTACACATTTTCCAATTTCCTGTGAACCTCCGCCCAGCAGCGGCAGCTGGGTGACTCAGGACCCCGGTGGCCGGGCCCCCAGCTCCATGGGATCTTTGTTTGCTCAGGCCTTTGGCTCTGGCCCTCTCGCCTAGAGCCGCCAAAGGATTTCCTGAGCCCCACCCCTGCCCTCTGACGGCTGGGCCAGCAGGCACTGGAGACCTGGAGTGGGGGGTCCTGAGGCCACCCCTTCCACTGGGCTCAAGAGATGGAGACGAGAGAGGTAAGGTGGCAGCCCTGCGAGAGTCCGTGGAGGCTGGGGGTGGGGGTGAGGCCATCATGGATTACCCTGGGCTGCAGTCAGTTTGGGCACCGGTTGATTTGAAGTGGCCTCTGGGAAGGAGGTTTTACTCTTCCTTGCTCCAACCTGGGGTGAAGTCATGAGAAAGCCTTGTACTTCCCCCTGGGAGCTGAGCTGGGAGTGGGCCCCTGAGACCTCCCCAGTCCCTCTCTGTGCTTCTGCTTTCCCACCCGGGCCACTGAAGCATCCAGGAAATAGCCCCAGCCTCTGCTCAGGCCTCTGGCTGCCCTCTGACCTCGGGTGAATCCCTCGCCTCCCTCTGGTCCCAAATCTTAGCCTGAACTCCAGCCTGAGAGCAGCCTGAGGGAGCGGCTGGTGCCCAAGAGGTGGTGGTGCCTGTTTCTCCATGTTGTGACCTAGGGTGGATTACTTAACCTCTCTGTGTCTCAGTTTCCTCACCTGTAAAGTGGGGTAGTAACTACACCTATCTTATGGGGTTGTTGTCAGGATTGACAAGTTCAGGGATGCGAAGCTCGCAGGACAGGCCTGACAGCCAGGAGCACCACGTGAATGTCACCAATTTTCCCCTTCACCTTTCTCTCTCATGCAGAGGACCGGAGCCTGGGCCGGATAAATAGCTTTGGGTTTCCACCTGGCTTAGGGATACTAGCTCTATTGTTAGAGACACTTCCCAGATGCTGTGTGTCAGTCCTGGGTGCTGTCCATGCCTTCCTCCCTGTCTGTCTGTGGCAAGCTGAGGCTGGTGGCAGTGGGGACTGAGTGACATGGCTTCTCTGCCATTCCACAGCCTGGTGCGGGCCAGCAACCCCCCAAAGATGAGAAAGAGGTGATCCGTCGGGCCATCCAGAAGGAGCTGAAAATCAAGGAGGGTGTGGAGAACCTGCGGCGGGTGGCCACAGACCGCCGCCACCTGGGCCACGTGCAGCAGCTGCTGCGCTCCTCCAACCGCCGTCTGGAGCAGCTGCACGGGGAGCTGCGGGAGCTGCACACCCGCATCCTGCTCCCCGGGCCCGGGCCCAGCCCAGCTGGTGAGTGAGGGAAGAGTCTGGGCAGGACCCTGGGGACAGGACGCAGCAGGCCGACCCAGATCGTCAGCCTTGGCCCTGACCACTCTCAGGACCTCCTCAGGGAGCCTTTGCCTGAGGGGAGGTGGGGGAGGAGATAGTCAGGCCACAGGTAAGGGGTTCATGCGCCCCATACTCCATGCACGCAGAACCTGAGGCCCCAGGACCCCGGCCTCCAGCAGAACAGCCGAGGGCCCGGCACCTGGAGGCTCTGCAGAGGCAGCTGCAGGTGGAGCTGAAAATAAAGCAGGGGGCTGAGAACATGACCCACACTTATGCCAGTGGCACCCCCAAGGTAAGGCTCCTGGGCTCTCCTGGGGAGAGATTTGGCTCTCAGGTTATTAGGGGAGGTTCTGATCCAGCCTCGGTTCTGATGGGAAAATGCAACCCAGCCCGTGACCGTATAGGGGAGATACGATCTTAACCCTCAGTCTGATGGGGGAGACATAGTCGCAGGTGCCAGCTTGGTGGGGAAGACGTGGCCCAAACCCCTAGTCTGACACCAGTAACGGGGGAATCCCGGCCCAAGTGCGCAGTCTCGTAGAGAAGCCTCCGCCCCAGGCCCCACCTCCAGCATGGTGCGTGCAGCTCGACCGCAGCCCTGTCTGGTCTGGTGGGAGAGGCTCTGCCCAGCCCTAGTCTGGCAAGGGAGGCTGGTTCTCCATCTGACCTACTGGGGACGACTTGGCTTCAGTCCCTGGTCTGACCGGGGAGGCTCTGCGCTAGCATATGTCGTGACCCCACAGGGCAGGAAGCTCCTGGCAGCTGCCCAGCAGATGCTGCGAGACAGCCAGCTGAAGGTGGCCCTGCTGCGAATGAAGATCAGCAGCCTGGAGGCCAGTGGGTCCCCCGAGCCAGGTGAGGCCTTGAGGAGCGGGGACAGGCAGGGCAGGGCATGGGCCTGAGTGCTGACCCCATCCTCCCAGGTCCTGAGTTGCTGGCAGAGGAGCTGAGGCACCGACTGCGCATCGAGACCGCCGTGGCAGAGGGTGCCAAGAACGTGGTGAGGCTGCTGGGCAGCCGGCGAACACAGGACCGCAAGGCGCTGGCCGAGGTCAGCCATGGCCCGACCCCATGGCCGCTCCTCTCTGAGGGTCTCCTCGTTCCTCTCCCACCCTCTGCAGCGGCAGGAGGCACTGTGGACTGGCCGGGTGGGGTGGCCATGAGGAAACAGGAGGCTCATTCTGTCTAGACCTCATTGGGGATGTCTCCAGGTGGCCTGAGCCACTGTCCCCACCCCTTCATGCGCCATGGGCTGGTGTCCCCTCTGCAGGCGCAGGCCCAGCTACAAGAGTCCTCCCAGAAGCTGGACCTCCTGCGGCTGGCCTTGGAGCGGCTGCTGGAGGGACTGCCTCCTGCCCACCCCCTGCGTGGCAGGGTGGCCCGGGAGCTGCGGACTGCTGTGGCTGGGAACCCCCCACCTTCAGGGACACTCGTGAAGCCCACCACCATGACAGGTAGGCAGGGGTCACACTTCAGAGCTCTTCTTCCCTTCCAGAGAGGACCCCGAAACACAGTGGGGAAGGACTGTGGGGAACGGTTCCAGTCCTGGCCCCTCCACCCCCTCGCTGTGTGACCACGGGCCAAGCCTCAGCGTATCCGTCTTTAAAATGGGGCGACAACAGCACCTACTTCATAGGGTCGCTTTGAAAGTTCAGTGAGTTGCTGCGTGGGAAGTGCCAAGCGCTCTGCGGGCACAGTCAGCACTTGGCCAGCGAAGCTGTTATCTAAACGAGTAACCGGGGTCATGCTTCAGGCACCAGGGGTGGGGAGCTCGCGGCTCTGAGGGCCTGGGGGTACCCAGTCTGGGCAGTTGGGACTATCAGAAAGTCCTTTCTTATCCCGAGCTGGGTCTGACTCCTTGTAGTGGCAGCCACAAGTGCCTTCCTGTTTGGTGCTGGCGCAGGGGTAGAGAGGCCACATCCCGACGGGAGCAGAGCTGAGAAGGGGAAGTCCAGGGACTGGGTGGGCCCCCTCACCTTGCCCTGGGAATCAGAAATGCTCCCTGGAGGAGGTGGTGTCTGCGCTTGGCCTTGAAGGGCTTACGGGAGTTGACCAAACAGACAAGGAGGGGAAACAGCTTGTTGAAAGGTCTAGAATTGAGCTACGTGGGGTCGCCCCACATCCTGTCTCCTGGCTAAACCCCGGGTTCCCTGAGTTGTTCCTCCTAAGATGGTCTTTCGGCCTGGGCGCCGCCTTTTTTATGAGATCTCTCAGCGCGCAACCTCGAGGCCGGGACTTCTTAAATGGCTCTCTCAGGCCCAGTTAATGTCCTTAAAAAATACTAGAGGGACGAAACTTGAAGGGAAGAAACTCTAGTGACCCTATAAATGAATCCACTGGGGTAGCAAAGCAGTCTTTTACCCATTGTGGGAGGTGGAGCAGAATTTGGCCTCATTTCCACTGTACAGATGGGGAAACTGAGGCCCAGGGAGGAGGAGGGACAGGACAAGCTTCCTGTTCCCTCAGCTCTCACCCCTGCCACAGTGCGCTCCCTAGGCCCTGCGCAGCGTGTCATCAAGAACTGTGGCTCCATGCGGCCTGGCTGAGGTCTGAGTCTTGCTCCTCTGCCTGTGTGTCCCTGCTGTCCCCAGCGCATAGAGGGTCCTCGTTGAGAGGGGTTTGGTGCAATCTGTTTGTCTGGAGGGTGGCACATGGCTGCCAAGGCCTAACATGGGCACAGTCCGGGTTCAGCCACCTCCAGGAGAAGGTGGCGTTCCTGGGGCTCCAGGTGGCCACCGGTAGTGGCAATGGGAGGGTGGCGCCTGACAATGTTCCCCACCCCCCAACACACCCCACAGGGACGCTGCAGGTCCGCCTCCTGGGCTGTGAGCAGCTGCTGACAGCTGTGCCCGGCCGTTCTCCCGTGGCCACGCTGGCCGGGAGCCCCTCGCCGGGCTGGCTTCGGGGCAAGGCCAGGCAGCAGCGTGGTGGAAGCGAGCTGGCCAGTGAGTAGGGGGGCGTAGGGGGCTGGGGGGCAGCAAGGCCCCTCACTCCTGGCCTGCCCTGAGCCCCAGCTCTGGCCCGACAGGTGAGGTGCTGGCTGTGCTGAAGGTGGACAACCGCGTCGTGGGTCAGACGGGCTGGGGGCCAGTGGCCAAGCAGTCCTGGGACCAGGCCTTTGTCGTCCCCCTGGAGAGGGTGAGAATGGCCTCTGTGAGGCTGGGGCGACCTTGGGCCACGGGGTTCGAGGCCAGCGAGGTAAGGGCTGGTGCCACGCCCCACCCTCAGCCTGGCCTTCCTGACGCAGGCCCGGGAGCTGGAGATCGGGGTGCGCTGGCGGGACTGGCGGCAGCTGTGTGGCGTGGCCTTCTTGCGGCTGGAGGACTTCCTGGACAATGCCTGCCATCAGCTCTCCCTCAGCCTGGTGCCACAGGGCCTGCTCTTCGCCCAGGTGCCCAGTGGCTCCTGCCTTCTGACCTTGTGGGCCCCTGGCTCCATGAGAGCTAAAAGGGCCTTCGAGACTGTGACCCACCTGTGCACAGGTGTGGAGATTGAGGCCCGGAGGGAGGAGGTCTCCAAGAAGGAAGGAATCCCACACCCTCTCTGAGGACTCCACAGGAGTCTAGTGTCCTTGTCCTCACTGCCTTGCCTCACGTGTGACCCTGGACAAGCGCCTCTCCTCTCCGAGCCTCAGTTTCCCTCCTGGTACCAATGAGAACATTGAACACATCCCTCTGGGCCCTTCTGGGTCTCGCATCGCTGCTGTTGGAGGCTTCAGCTGGGATCCTGGAGGCAGAGGAGGTGCCTATGGAAGGTGGGGTGGGAGGGGACTGGTCTTCAGCCCTGCCTCCCGCCCCTGCAGGTGACCTTCTGTGACCCTGTCATTGAGAGAAGGCCCCGGCTGCAGAGGCAGAAACGCATTTTCTCTAAACGCAGAGGTATGGCCAGGAGAGGGTTTTTGTGTGGAGGGAACAGGGCAGGGGTGTCAGGGAGACCCAGGACTGAACCCCCCTTTTGCCCCAGGTCAGGACTTCCTGAGGGCTTCCCAGATGAACCTCAGCATGGCGGCCTGGGGGCGCTTAGTCATGAACCTGCTGCCCCCTTGCAGTTCCCCAAGCACGATCAGCACCCCTAAAGGGTGCCCTCAGACCCCGGCCACACCCAGGGGGGCCAGCAACCCTGCCTCGCCCAGGTGAGGAGCCACCTCGCCCCAGATGCCTGCTTCTCTTCAGCGTCCGCCCCTCCACGTGCCATCAGCGTCTGTCTCTCTGTCCCTGTCGCCTGCCCTCTGACTGTCTGGCTCTCGGCATGGCCGTGTATCCATCCGCCCAGCTGTTCCACCTGCCTGTGCCTCGTCATGTGTCTGCTTCCTCCCCACAGTAATTTCCCCCCCAAGAAGACCCCCTTGGGAGACGAGATGAGGCCTCCACCCAAGCCCCCACGCCTCTACCTCGCCCAGCAGCCAACCCCCGAGGAGATGCCGGTGAGCGGGGGCTGGTAGCCTTGGGGGTGCTGGGGTGGCAGTGGCAGGGCTGGAGGGAGGGAGGAAGGAAGCCCTGCTCTGCCCTGAGCCCCTCTGCCCTCACAGCGTTCCAAACGCCCCCACATGGAGCCCAGGACTCGGCTCGCGTCGTCTTTACCAGCCTCAGCCACCAGGTACCTCCAGGCTCACTTCTTGTCTGAGACGTTATCTACTGTCCGTGCTGTGTCACCCAGCGGCTCCTTGGCATAGTCACTGGCTGGCTCTCAGGTTCTTGCCCTCTGAACTCACGTTACTGAGCTCCAGCTGTATGCCAGACTAGGCGACTGCTGTCCTAGGAGCCCCCACCCAGGCTCTCCGGCCTCTGTCCCTCCAGCCGCATAGTGGGGACAGCCCAGGACTGGGCGTGGAGGGTTTGGAGTGGCTCCTGATGGAGTCCCAGCCCTTGTCCCAGGGACTTCCTGTGTCCTCTCTCTTGCAGGAAAACCCCCCGGCTTCAGGACTTTCGCTGCTTGGCTGTGCTGGGCCGGGGACACTTCGGGAAGGTAGTGGCCTGATGAGGGCACAGTGTAGGGGGGAAGGTGTCCCTGAGCACTTTGGCTAGGAGGACCCTGTGGTCCGTGGGGTAGTGGGTGAGGCAAGGCTCCTCTGAACTCCCCCGCTGGGACCCAACATCTCTCTGGTCCCCAGGTCCTTCTGGTTCAGTTCAAGGGGACAGGGAAATACTACGCCATCAAAGCACTGAAGAAGCAGGAGGTGCTCAGTCGGGACGAGATAGAGAGGTGTGTGGTGACACCAGGGGGCCCCTGGCCCTGGAGGGTCCCAGGATGGCTGGCTTGGGTTGATGGAACCAGAGGGCAGCAGAATGCTCCTGGGGCTTTGAAGAGGTGACTCTGGGGGCCACCAGGCCTAGGTTCTCTTCGGAGTACCTGTGGTTGTTAATGGCCTGCATTTGGGCAGGTCCCCTCTTATCTCTGTACCTCAGTGTCTTCATCTGTAAAACGGGATAGTGGTGGCTGTGCAGGTTCAGTGACCCACGTGAGCCTCTGATACGTAGAAACCATCGCCCTGCTGTGTGGCACTTTGACCAAAGACCCAGTGAGCCTGGGGTGTCCTGTGGGTGGCAGGGCACAGCCAGCAGAGGTTTTCCTTCCCTCTAAACCCACGGCCCCCTTGCAGCCTGTACTGCGAGAAGCGGATCCTGGAGGCTGTGGGCTGCACGGGACACCCCTTCCTGCTCTCCCTCCTCGCCTGCTTCCAGACCTCCAGCCACGCCTGCTTCGTGACCGAGTTTGCCCCCGGTGGCGACCTCATGATGCAGATCCACGAGGACGTCTTCCCTGAGCCCCAGGCCCAGTGGGTTCCCATCCTTCTTGTCCGTCTCTCCCAGCAAGGCTCCCCGGCTCCTTATCCCCGGCACCCTTCCCCCTCTTCCTCCAGGGCCCCTGTCAGCAGAAGAGCAGGGAGCCAAGGAGGCCTTGGTTAAATCCTGGGTATCAACTCCCACAGCATTGGTGACCTTGGGGCTCAGTTTATGAAGCTGCGGATCGCATTAATGACTGTTTCATAGGCTTGTTGCATAGATGAGTGTCACATTTGTGAATTGCCGAGCACAGGGACCGGGAATAGTGACTGGCGGCTGGAGTTATTTCTTACCCATCAGGGCTCTGAAGTCTGGGCTCACATATCAGTTCTGCCACTAGCTGTGTGACCCCGGGTATGTCACTCACGTGGAGTCTCAGATCCTCATTTGGAAAACAGGCATGATGAGTGGCAACTGCAGGCTGCTGGAGGATGCTGGGAGAAGGCAGCGTGAGAACACTCAGCATCCTCCCTAGCACAACCTAAGCACCCAGGAGGGGCAGGTCATTAGTGGGCAGCAAACTCGGGGCAACCCTAGGGCCATTGTCTGGAGGACCCCCCAGCCTCACCCTCACCCTCCACCCGCAGCATGAAACTCATCCCGGTCCCCACCCACATCTGACTCTGGCTGGGACATCTGGGGTCCCATGGCGGCCATCCTGGTGCCTCCCTGCCCTCCCCTTGCTGTCCTGGGTCCAAACTCCCTTCTACACCACCCCTCCAGGTTCTACCTGGCCTGTGTGGTCCTGGGGCTGCAGTACTTACACGAGAAGAAGATCATTTACAGGTAACTTGCCCCTGAGATGCTGGGAGTGCGGGTGAAGGAGCAGGTGCTGCCTTCCTCCAGGGTCACTGTTTTCAGGGCCCTTTTCATCTGCCCTCACCCTCAGGGACCTGAAATTGGATAATCTTCTGCTGGACGCCCAAGGTTTCGTGAAGATCGCGGACTTTGGGCTATGTAAGGAAGGTGGGTGTCTCCTGTCCAGGATCCCATGTCCTCCAGCCTTCCCCACCTAGTCCAGGCCAGCAGGATGGTGAGCAAGTGGCATCTCCCAGGAAATCGCCCCGTCCCCACCCTCATTCCAGGGACCAGCTGACATCTTGGTGCCTCCTTCCCATCCCTAGGAGCTCTTAGAGCCCTAGCCTGTGCTTGGCTCCAGGGAGAGCTTGTGCTTAGAGTTGGGAGAGGGCACTGGGTTCTGCTTTCTTCGTGACCTTGGCAGGTGAGCTTGACTGAGACTCAGCTCCCTCCTCCGTCAGACGGCGTACAAACTGTTCCCACCTGCTAGGGTAGGGGGCAAGGCTTGGCATGGCATTCGGTCATAGGGTTGGCTGATGGTGCTTACAACCACCGAGGTTATTGTGGATGTGAACCAGCATGGGTGTGCATGTTGGTTTATAGGGATCGGCTTCGGGGACCGGACAAGCACCTTCTGCGGCACCCCGGAGTTCCTGGCCCCCGAGGTGCTGACCCAGGAGGCCTACACACGGGCCGTGGACTGGTGGGGGCTGGGTGTGCTGCTGTATGAGATGCTGGTGGGCGAGGTGAGTGCTGGACCAGGCCTGCCCGGGGCCTCTCGGTTGGGGTGTGGTGGGGGTGGCCCATGCACTTGCTGAGAGCCCGTCCCCTGCAGTGCCCATTCCCAGGGGACACTGAGGAGGAGGTGTTTGAGTGCATCGTCAATGCGGACACCCCATATCCTCAATTTCTGTCGGTGCAAGTCCTTGAGCTCCTTCAGAAGGTAATCACTGCGGAGTCCGGGGCTGAGCCAGACAGCTGCTGTCACTGTGGCCCTGTCACTGCCTGCCCTCGGGGCCCTGTGCTCCAGCCTGCTTGGGGTACTTGGGGAGGCGGCAGTGCCTGGGGTCACGTGCCCCAGTGAGCACCTTTCCTCTCGCCCAGCTACTCCAGAAGTGCCCGGAGAAGCGCCTGGGGGCTGGCGAGCAGGACGCCGAGGAGATAAAGACGCAGCCTTTCTTCAGGGTTAGTGGCCAGGCCCGCAGTGGTCCCAGACGGAGGTGGCACATGGGAGGTGTTGAGGGACATGCAGGTTGCCATTCCTGTCATGTCATCTCAGGCGCCTCTGCCCTTGTCCCCAGACCACCGACTGGCAGGCCCTGCTCGCCCGCGCTGTCCGGCCCCCCTTTGCGCCCACCCTCTGTGGCCCTACGGACCTGCGCTACTTCGAGGGCGAATTCACGGGGCTGCCGCCTGCCCTGACCCCGCCTGATCCCCGCAGTCCCCTCACTGCCCGCCAACAGGCCGCCTTTCGTGACTTTGACTTCGTGTCGGAGCGATTCTTGGAGCCCTGAGGACGTCTCCTGGGGTCCCTGTCCCCTGCCTCCTCAGACTGCCTGTTAGAGCCTCACTCGCCCACCTGATGCCAGCTGTGCGTCCTGCCCTGGAGGTGCAGGCCTTGCCTGGCATTTACCAGCCCCTGGGACTCGAGGCGGTGGCCGTGGGGCTGCTGTCCAGGGCATGGCTCAGTCCCTCGGTGGGGTGTGCCCCTCCCCGCAACCTCCTCCTCCTGCCTCCCAGCCAGACCTGCACCAGAAAGGGTGGCACAGCGAGGAGTGGTCTGTTCTGTTTTTAATACTTGACTTGCTTTATGGATTATTAAATATACAAAACTGTGTGCTGAGGCCTTCTGGTTTGGAGGGTGGGGCGGAGGTCTCGGAAGCCTGTGCATTGGTGCCGTAGCCCCCACAGGTCCTCTTCCTCCCCTTCTTTCTTAGAAGGCAGGACTGCCCACACAGGCAGGACTGCTGCCATCCACTCTCCTCTGAGGCCAGGGAGGAGTGGGCAGAAACGAGAAGCCCGAGGCCCTTGGAGGCGGCCCTCGTAGTTTTCAGGCTGGAGCTGGTGGCCAAGTCTCCTGTGCCCCTAAGCAGCCTGGCTGCTGCTCTCTTCCTCTTCCTCCTCGGCCCAGAGGGTCTCCCAGGACCCCGAGGGCCAGCCGCAGAAGAAGTGGGCCAGGTTACGAGTCAGGCCACGGTCGAAGGGGTTGCCAGGGCGCTGGCGGAGGTAGGCAATGCGGTGCGAGGAGATGAACTCCCAGGTGGTGGTGTTGCTGGCCACCAGGTAGAGGTGTGAGGCCAGGAGCAGGCTGGCCGCCAACGAGAAGAGGGAGAGCAGCAGGAAGGTGGCGAACAGGAGCCCGCTGGACCGTAGCCACAGCCCCCAGGGCTGGAAGAACCGGAGGCCAGACCTGCGGAGCAGCATAAGGATGGGGCCTGGAGCTGGGGGAGGGCAGGGGTGGCACCCTGGGCAGGCCTTTTGGAAGAGGGGCCGAGGCCGATGAAGAGGGAGCCCCAGATCTCTACACAGCTTGTGGGCCTGTGCTGCTCACCCACCCCCCACACCCCAGGCGGTGGCACAACCCACCATGCCAGGTACAGGCCCCACAGAAGCACCACCAGCTGTAGCGCCAGGTAGGCCACGAAGAGCGGGTGGTTGCGCTCCCCCACACAGTTCTCCATCCAGGGGCAGTGGTGGTCGTAGCGGCGGACACAGCGACGACACTCACGGCAATGGCGGGCCCGCAGGGGCTGCTGTGGGCACGGAGGGAGGAGCGCTCAATGCTGGCTCCCCTCTGGACCCAACGATGAGGGAAGGGGTGAGGGAAGGTTGGGGCCTGAATCTGGGAGGCCTTCCTGGAGGGGTGAGGCCAAGGCACCGGGGCAGGAGGAAGTTAAGAGTCTAACCTTGCCCTGACCCCTCCCAGGCGGTTCCTGCATCACCCACCAGCACCATGCAGTATCTGCAGCGCCGAAGGGGGATGGCTGGAGGAACCATGGCTGTCTGCTCCTCCTTGCTTTCCTCCTGAAAACGAGTGACAGGGCATAAGATGGGGTCCCCTTGGGAGGCAGATGACACTGGTGGGTGTCTCCCTTGGAGGCTAACTTAGCTATAGGTGTGTACAATGTGGGGCCCACCCCATGAGTAATGGAGACGGTGGAGTAGGGCAGAGTGCCCTGAGTGAGCAAGGCTGTGTGACCTTTGCCAGTCACTTTCCCTCTCTGTGCCTTGAGAATTTCCTCATTGTAGGATGGGGTTCGAGGGCTGGCAAGAGTATTAGTCACGGAGATGCCCGGGGAAAGCCTTCCACACAGAGCCTGGCATGAGACTGTTACTGGGGCCTTGGGTCCACCATTGATGGGAGGAGGGGTTCAGGGCCCTAGGGGCCCCCTGGTTACCTGGGGCTGGGGCTGGATGTTCACGTAGCCTGGGTCCATGAGTGACACGGCCAGGTAGAGCAGCAGGGAGCCCAGCACAAGCAACAGAAAGGTGAGGGGCAGGAGCAGCTCCCCTTGCTCTTCCCACTGCCGCAGTGCTGGAGAGGCGGGAGGAGGAGAGTGAGGCAGGGCCTGGTGGGGTGGGGAAGAGGAGGGTGTGTGGGGGAAGGTGTGTGGGGAGGGTACAGGTGGAGGTGGGGAGTGTGTCCCTGGCTGAGCAAAGGCCTGGGGATGGGGTTTGATGAGCGGTCAGGGTACAGGAGGGAGAAGTTCAGAGCCAGCAAAACAAACAAAAAAAGCAGTTCATCTGCACTTTCTCTGGAGGGCAACAAAGAATCATATAAGGTTATAGGGTCAGAATGTTGCTGGAAACACCCCAATGGAGAGCAGATGGATCAGAGGGGAAGGCTGGGGAAGGCCTATCCAGGAGGAAGGCTGGGCAAGGGCACAGGCAAGAAGGTGGAGAGGAGGGGATGGACAAATGGGGATTAGGGGGTAAAGGGTCCAGACTTGACTGGATGTGGGGGAGAGGAAGGAGGGGTCCCTGCCTTTGGCGCCATGATGGGGAGAGATTAGCCAGGCCTGAGATGCTCATGAGACAGAGACAGGAGGGCAGGGCGGGCAGGCTTGGATGCTGAGATGCTGCAGAGAGGACCATGCGATGGCCCAGGTCAGGAAGGGTCCAACCCACGGAGGTGACTGAGAATTTGTGGGGGTGAGGGTGGAGGGGCTGTGGTGTGAGGCCCATGAAACAGCAGAGTCTGAACAACTCTGCTGCTCCTTGGTTATTAAAGGGAGCGGAGAAGGAAAGGGGTTGGGGGTGCTTTCTGATGGGGAGACGGAGCAGGATTTTTAGGCTGAAGAGTGGACACGGTGGAGGACACTTGAGGTGGGTCTTAGGCGGAAAGTGAGAATGCCCGAGGTCCAGGGGCTGGGGCTGGAGCGAGGAGGAGAGAGGGGCACGGGCTGCTGTGGGTGGCAGTGAGGGAGGTGGCCTGTGGCAGGCAGGTAAAGCCGAGAGGGATGGGTCAGTGGGGTGAACAGGGGCTACCAGGGCAAGAAGCGAGGATGGGGACACAGGGGGCAGGCCACTCCCCTAGGGGGTTTTCTCTTGCCCAGGGGGTGGGGAACCTGGACTTGGGCAGCTGGTGGCCCTGGCGCTGGGTGGAATGCCTGCCCTGAATTTAGTTGATCCTCGGAATCTTACGAATGGAGGGCAGATTAGGAGTTAATTCCTGGGAAGGCGCGGGTGGGTCCTGGGATCAGGGGAGGTGGGGGCTGCAGCCGGTCGTCGGACCTGGCGGGCCTTGGGACGGACAGGGCGTCCGACAGGGATCGTGAGGAAGATGCTGGGATGAATGAGGGCAGCCCTGGGCATTAGGCGGGAATGACAGCCGGAGGCGGCGTCGGGGGCGGGGCGGAGATGGGGTGCACCCCAGGGTCTGCGGGGCTTCGGCGGGGCACCACCCGGTCAGACCCAAGGTGTGGGGCCCACGCGGGAGCGGGTGCGCGTGGGGTCGCGCGGCTCACCGGTGTCGTGCAGGAAGAGCACCAGCGTGATCCCCCAGGTCAGCACGGTGTGCCCGGAGCGGACCAGGACCCCGGGGTTGAGGAGCGCCCAGGGCGCCATCGCCGCGGCCCCGGGCCCCACCCGGAAGAAGCGCCCGGAGGGGGCGGGCTCTCCGAGGGCGAGGGGCCACGGCCCCTCGGGGATTGGTGGAGCCGGGATGTGGGCGGGGCCGGACCGGGCCAGGGCGGCTTCCTATTGGACGGCCCTCGAGCCAACAGGTGCCTGATGGGCTGGGGGCGGGGCCGGCGCGCGCGCAGCCGGTTACGCCCCACGCCCCGCCCCCGCCGCCAGGTAACTCGGGAAAGCCGAGGAGCGGGCGCGCGCCTCGCTCCGGGACCTGGATCTGAGCTCCCGCCCCGCGGCCTCGCGCATGCGTGCGGTCCCCTGGGCGCTTCCAGGATCCAGGTATTTGCTGTGACTCTAGGTTGCACTGTGCCCGGTTCAAAGATGGGACGACGGTGGCTCCGTGGTGACACCCCTACCTTCTCCCTGTTCGTTTTCGGGTTATGGCCAGCGGGGCGAGAGCCAGGTGCTTGTGGTGTGCAGATTCGAGCCATGGGGGGCTCAGCATGGGGCAGGGTCAGCAGTAGCAGCACGGCCTCTTCCTGCCTGGGTGAGCTTGGGCCAGTGACCGACCTACGCTGAGCGCTGTTTTCTGTCTAAATAATAATGATAATAGTACCCTCCTCTCAAGGTGGTTGGGGGGATGAAATGATGGAAATACAGTGACTGGCACAGAACTAAACCGACACCTAAGCCCTGCCTGACTGACTTGCCCGACCTGAGGCTTCGTCCTTCCTGCTCACACTTCTTCGACTGTGTCCCCAGGGCGTTTCCCATTCAGCCCTGCCTTCCCACCGGCTGTTACCAAGGTCCACCTTCTTCCTCCATCAGATTGGCCCCCTCCCAACTCCTCCGGTAACTGCCTCTGACTTCCTTTTGTCAGCTCAACATTTCTTTTTCTGTTGGAGAACTGACTCTTCCCCATGCCTTGTGGTTCCGAAGGAACTGTGTCCCTCACTTGATATGGTGGGAGAGTCACATGTGGGCATGTGACTCTAGAGGGCCAAACCAGTAAAAACATCCTTATTTGGACTACATCTGTGACTACCAAAAGCACATGTAGAAGCTGCAGTTGCTGGCTCAATAGTTCTTGTAGCCATATCACTCAAACTAGGAGGCTACAGAATGCTGTGAATTACCCCTATACTAAACCCAACAATGAGCTTCATAGTGTACCCATTCCTAATATTACCTCTCTGAGAATTAATTATAACCAGCTCAGTTTGCTTATGCCAAACAGACCTAAAATCACTAATTCCATATTCATCCATAAGCCATATAGCACTAGTCATCGTAGCCGTCCTCATCCAAACTCCATGAAGCTATATAGGGGCAACAGCCCTAATTGCATAAACCTGGTTCCCTATCTCACTGTCCCCAGTGATTGGTCCTAGGTGGTGGGCATGTGACTCAGCAGGGCCAATCAGAATCATTCCTGAGAGTACGGTATAGCTGCTGAGAGCAAAGGGGGCAATTCTTTTGGATTTCAAGTATAAAGTATGGGATACACCGGCAACTGGCAGCTCTCTTTAATGCTATGTGGAGAGAGTCTGTGGCAGAGAATGAGGTCAACTTATAAAGAGACAAAGATAAGCTGCACTGAAATGGGGTGTGAAAAACAGTCACTTAAACATTTTTTTTTTTCCAGAGATGATCTTAACATTGTCTGGGCCCCTACATCCAGCTATGCCTGAAGCTGATCTTGGCTCTAGGTTCCCCAGTTGCATTAGGCAATGAATTCCCTCCCACTTTTCATTAACCTGGGTAGGTATTTGAGTGTCTGTCACTTGTAACTCAGTCTTGATTACTACAACAGGACAGGATTTAGCTGAGTGGGGAATTCTAGCATATTTTCCACTTAAATAATCTTGAAGCTTCCATGAGTCAGTCACTGTGCTGGTGTCAAAGATAAAAAATGTTGGACACTAGTTATAGTGGTAAGGACAGATTTTAATCAGTAATATACTATTACAGTAAGAAGGAGTGTTCAGCATGAACCGAATGCCACTTCAGTTTGTACGGAGGTGACTGGGCATTTTAAACTGATAAGAACTGATACTACACTTGGTCTTAGCCAAAAGGCTGAGAAGCAATTGGTGACTGGGCATTTTAAAAAGGGAACAGGTCTGCAGCCATGCCACCCTGAATAAGCCAGATCCCATCTGATATTGGAAGCTAAGCAGGGTCAGGCCTGGTTAGTACTTGGATGGGAGACCACCTAGGAAGACCAGGTGCTGTATGGAATCAGAATTTTTTTAAAAATAAGGAATTGTAAGCTGACAAAGTCCTTGCAATCTGTGAGGTCAACCAAGGGTTGCCTTGCCTAAAAAAAATAAAAAATAAATAAAGAGAGGGAACAGCGAGGGCTTAAACAGACTCAGGGAAGTGAAGAATTACAGAGTTGGTCAGTGTAAGTGCCGATTGGGCTGCTGTGTCTGCTAGCTGGCATTAACTGAAGTTAGGCTTCTGTCCCACAGAGACTGGGAGACAGAGGCCCCGTCCTTCCTGAGGATTACATTTCAAAGGAATGGCTTTCTTGAAAGAAACACTCCTGAGTAGCAGAAGATAGAAATTTAGAGGAAAGAGTAACAATTATAAGGACTTTTTAGTAAATACTCTATAACTACATGCTGTGTGGGACCCATAGTCAGATGGTGGCTAAAACAAAGTACATTCTTCTGGCACCCTTGAGCTTTCTCAGGCAGGCACTTTAAGGGGGAGAGGGGCTACATGCATCCTAAGGATGCAACCTTGAGCTCTTAGAGGGTATGTCAGTGTTTGTTTAAGTCTTTTCCTGTGGAGGAAGAGAGGGAGATGAAATCACTTGTGCTGAGAGTGTGTAGTATTTATAGGTCAAGGTTGAGGCCTAGTTGAAAAGAGAGCTTGGAGGAGCCTGGCTAAAATTTGGTCGAGAACGTTTTTCTCTGGGCACTGGGCCCACACCTGCCTGGCATGTGTGAGAACGGCCCCCTTGATCACGTACCAGCACTAATAGCCCTCCCGCATTGGGCTCAACCTCAGCAGTACCTCAGGGGCACCAAGGGCACCGTTGATCGTCACACAGGGACAACAGGTGTAAACCAGGACCGTCCTGGGCAAAGCAGAGTCTGGCCATTGCATGATTTGGCTGCCCCGACTTCTCTAACCTCTCCTGCTTGTACCCTCGTTCCTTCACTCTGTGCTGCAGCCACCCATGGTGCTTCACGGTTCTCCCTGCAAGGCCTTTCTCCTAGCAGGGCCCTCTTCTGTGGGTGCCCCATGACCTGGCCTGGCAGCTTGGTCTTTTTTGCTGCATTTGGCTCATGCATCTCCTCCTGCAAGAAGCCTCCCTGTGTCAGGCATGCCATGCTGTCCCTGACCTTTACACGGGCTCTTCCCGCTCACTGAAATGGTGCAGCCCAGCCAACTCGTCTTCCCTGACCCTCTGCACACTCCCACCATCCCACAGGAGGTGCCCACTCTGTGTTCCTGCTTGTTGCACTGCATTGTAATCTCACATCTACCATCAGACTGAGCCATCCTGGCTGATCTGTGGCCAGCTATGCCCTCAGTGTCTGGGCACAGAGGTGCAGAGAGAATGTGGAGGGAACAGGCACTCCAGCCCCATCTGCCATCTGTCCCCAAGCTGCTGTCTGTTACCCTTCCGGGCGAGGCACAGTACCCCACCGTCCACCCTGTCCAGCACACTCAAGGCCCACTGCCCCAGCCAGCCCAAGCCTCTCCTGACCCCACCCCTTCCGCAAAAAAAGACACTCTGCTCTTCTCCACTTTGCACAAAAATGTATTTCTGTGATATCCCACAGTACAGACATTTCCCCAGGTCCCAGGTGGTAAAGCAATGTGATGTGAGCTCTGCCTGGGGTCTGGCTCAGGCCACAAGAGCATGGAAGGGAGGGGCAGCTGTGGCTCATCTGCCAAGCTGGGGGAACACCGGGCAGCTCTGTGGCCCAGGGCTGAAAGGGAAAGACTCCAGGAGAAAAAGGCCAGGTACCTTGCCCCTGAGCTGCAGCTCTGGCCTGTTCTGCCTGGAGACAGAAATGCCAGGAGAATCCAAAAACAGGCCCAGGGCAGGAGGAGGGAAGAGCCTGGCCCTAGGAGCTGCCTGGAATCAACCCTGCTCTCGGTCCTTAAGGGGCTTCCTCACCCACCTCTATCCCACGAGGAGCAATTTGGAGGGAGAATAAGCTATTCCAAGATACATTTGGGCCTCAAACTTCTCTGAAACGCAGCCCAGAGGCTTCCAAGGTAAAGTCAGGAGGCAGGGTGGGAGGGGCTCTCCCACAGGCTGTGCCAAGTGCTGGTTTGGAGGCATCTGCCTGCTGCTGCTCAAAAGGCTGGCATGGGGAGCCTCTGCCTGTGAGAGGTGAGGGGACCTCTGGGCAGTGGGGCAGGCAGGGGCGAATGGGGCAGGCTCAGTTCTGCTGGTGGGGTGCCTGGGCACCTTAGGTGCTGTGGGAAGATGAAGGGCTAGGGAGTATGGGAGCAAGCCCCCGGCCCCAGAAGGTGCTGGCTTCCAGAGCTGGGGGCAGGTTCTGGGTATGTTTGGCAGAAGGGGCAGTGGGATCTGCCTGAGTTCTGACCAGCCTTGGGCTGGGGCCTGCAACAGCCTGGGACCTGGTGGGAGACTAGGAGGCAGCCTCCATAGCAGCGTGGCCTCAGGCGGGCCTGGCCAGAGAGCAGCAGGGCCACTGTGAGCCCCGATCCTCGAGAGACCTCTGGGGCGGAGGCTGCCTGGGCCCAGGCCTGGGCACAGCTTACTTCCTTGGCCCAAATGGCCCACAGCTGGGAGCACCAAGGCATTTGGGAGACCCAGTGGGGTTACTTTGAATCCGTAAACCCTATTGGCCACCCCTAGGAAGCCAGACGAGGGTCTCAGGCTGTGGCGGGTGGGCTCGGGTGCCGGAGGGGCTGCCGAAGCCTGCTGCCTCTCGGCACGGGAAGCGAGGCCAGGGTCGGAGATCACTGGGACAGGACCAGACACTCACAATGTTAGAGGCATTGAGTCTGGCGGGGGTAGGCGTGAGTGTGGCAGCAACGAAGGCTTTGAAGTTGGGGTTTGAGAATGGCCAAGGAAGCTGCAAGGACTCAGGGAGTGTTTCTTTTGTTTTTGTACAGAAATCATACACACAAAACTTCACACTTCCTAACAAAAAAAAATAATATATATATATATAATATATATATCTCACTAATGTTAAGGAAAAGCGTCGGTTGTGCAAAAGTCCCCCTGTGTCCCTTTGTCCAGTGGGAGGCTCCCGAGTGGGGGTCTGCCGGCTGGGCTGCTTGAGAGTGCTTCCTGTGGGCCTGGCGGTCCAGAGCAGTGGCGGCCACAGGCAGAGGCCTCTATCTGGACGTGTCCATGTTCTCCTCTTTAAAGTTACTGCAGTGCTCAGTCACCTTTCTGGAGACAACGGGAGAGAAAGGAGTGGAAGGCGGGCTTGAGTCGGGGTGGCCCTTGTCCCTCCCGGCTGGCTGATCAGGCTGCTGAATTTGTTGGCAAACGTTAACGGTGATGCTGACTGAGAAGATGTGTACGAAGGGGCTGGCCCAGTGACCAGAATGCACAGGGTGCCCAGGAAATGGTACTGTGGCGTGGATTCTATCAGCACCATGTTTTCCCCACCTCTCAGCCCCAGGGCGTCGGGGTTAGAGAATCCCCTGAATCAGCCAGCTCAGGCCCGACCTGCAAAACCCTCAGATCCTGTCTTCCTTCTTCACTGTCCCCTGCATACCCAGGCCTCTTCCTTCCCAGAAGTCTGTTAATGGTCCCCAGACTCACTGCACACCAGATTCACCTGCAGGTGTGGGTGTGACCAGGGCAGTATGGCTTGCATGGGGCCCGGGACACCCTGCAGTGGCCAGTCCCCAGTGTGGCATTTGGGAACCATCGCTCTTGCTTAGGTCTTGCACCTACTCCAGTCTGGTCCTTGGGAACTGTTGCCCCACTGCTGTCAGGTGTCACCCCAGACCCTGATGACCTTTCCATTCAACACTCAGCCTCTGGGTTGGTCGGGGTGGGTGGGTGGTGGTGTTCACTACTGCCTCTATGTGCTAAGAGGTGCCCTGAGGTGTTTTAGGAAGTAAGGGATGCCTGGAGTGGGACAGGAGTTGTGATGAGGCAGTGACTTCTCCAGAGCTCCCTCTCAGTGTCTGTCATTCACACGTGCTGTCAGACAGGCCCACTCAGATGGACGTCTCGGGTCTCAGAGGATGTTTACAGTGCCTGGGGTAGGTTACGGGTCAGTCTTAGCCAGTGCTTCTCAAATCTCCTGGCATCCCTGTTGACAATGAATGTTCCCAGATCCACCTCCCAGACTCCCGGGGACAGAAGATCTAGGGTGGGGCCTGTACATTGTTAATGGTCTTTTCGGATGATTCTTTAGGGAGACTATGAGCACCGTTCATTCCACCATTCTCAAACTCAGACAGATCTGTCAATTAATGTTTAAGCAGTGCCTTTGGCCAAAAATAAGTGCAGAAACAGCTGACGCTCCCTAGCCCAGCCATGTCCTGGGAGCCTCTGTGCTCCAGGCCCCTGATCCATGACACGCTTTATACCCTACATGATGTTTAGAACTGGGGCAAACTTAACTGCGCTCTCTTCGAGAACGGATCCTGAGGAAAGCAAGGTCGTTACTGCTGATTGCAACATGCAGCATCAGAGAGTCTGTTGTGTACTGATCAGTGGGAGGTCAGAACTGGTGATATTTTAGACTCTGGTGAAAACCACACAGCAATGAAAGGCCTGACAACTCTGAATGGGACCTTCACGTTCACGCTCATTTGCACTCTGCCTACCTGGTCTCTGGACTGTATTTTACCACAGTGTCCTCTCTCTCCAGTGGGAATGTCTTTGGCCAGAAATAACAATTCTGACCTGACTTGCCGATGCCCAGTCATGAGGGGGTGGAATTTTGGGGGAATAAAAGAAAATGAAGCTTACAAACGAGAGCATCGATGTTCCTTCCGCTCAGGGTCTGATCATCTAGTTTTCGGCCCCAGCGGGACATTAGGATGCTGTCCACCTGCACACCCAACTTCAGGGGAGTTCGGCCACTCCTGGCCACCAGGGGGCCCCGCCGTGTCCCTCAGTCCCCCAAATCCAGTCTCCAGCAGAAACACCGCCTGCCTCTTACCGGGCCATCTCCTTGGTCTCCTGCCGTGCAGTTGTCATCTTGATCATGTCCCTCAGAAGGGGCATCCCACCTTCTTTAATCAGCAGGGGGCAGTACTTGTCCGCTGTAGGGGTCATAGGGGCAGACAGCAGGAGGTCAGGGTGGGTTTCCCTCGGCCAGGGGCCCAGAAACCCACCCCTGCTGCCAGGACTGCCCGCCCAGAGTGTGACAAAGGCGCAGGCTTGGGTAATGGCACTGCTGCAGACCGGGGTGAGCCGTGTTTGCCAAGCCTGGAGTCCACCTGGGTGAATCTTCGGGAAAGGCCCTTCCCTATTTTGCTAAGCAGTAGTGTTTGTTCCCCAGAGTTCACCCTATGGAATATATCACCCCAACCAGTGGCTTCTAGTCTCTGAGAAGTTTTTGTAAAAATACAGATTCCTAAGCCCTGCCCTTGGGTATTCTGACGCAACAGATCTGGGAAACTATTTATTTGCATTTTTAACAAAATGCTACCAGGTGATTCTGGTGACCAGCTAGGATGGAACCACCGTGCCTTCTTATTGGGTGGTTTCATGGTTCTCTCCAACAAAGAACATTCTGGTGCTTGGTATCTCCAGGGTTTACACGCCATGGAGAACACGGGCATTTCCGTGGACCTCCAGCAGCTCCAAGGAGTAGCAGCTGTTTTATTATCTCCATTTTACAGAGGAAAGAACTGAGGTTCAGAAAGATGAAGTAATTCATCCACAATCACTCCAGAAGCTTGTCCAAGGGGGTCCCAGCTCAGGGCCCTTTCCTCTGTGCTGCAGGGGCTCTTTGAGGCAAGGTGCTACTTTTTGGTAAGACTAATCTCAAATAATAATAAAAGGCTAATGCTTCCTGAACACTTAGTGCACACGTGTTGGTATGTAGTATGTTCTAAGTACTTTATGTGTCTTATTTCACAGCAATTCTGTGAGGTAAGTGCTGATATCATCCCAGCTTAAAGATGAGGCAGTCGAGACACAGAGAGGTTGAGAAATCTGCCCAAAGTAACAGCAAGTGGTCGAACCAGGTTTCAAACCCAGGCAGCCTGTCCCCAGAGCCGGCACTCTTGTCCACTCCACTTATTACAGGACTGAAAGGCACCCAGGTACTAGGCTTAGGACTTTATGTGGGTTCTCTTTTCACCCTCACGAGGAAGGTGTTGTCATTATTCCCACTTTACAGTGGAGGAAACCACAGGCCCAGAGAGGTTAGAGAACTTGTATGAGGTCACTAACCTCAAGTAAGAGAGAACTAGGGGTCACACCTGATCTGTCATAAAGACTCTTGGCATTGTACCTTCTTTGTCCTCTCCCTCAAAGCCACCAGAGGACAGTTCAGGTTCTTCTGTTGGAGTGGAGGGGAGGACTCTCTTTGAGGGAAGTGAGATTTGTTTTAAAGTTCTCTCCTGTTCTCTTGGATGCGTTTCCTTAGGGGTTAGTTCTTTGTTTGGGTACATCTTACTCTGTTGTATAGAAGGCGTGGAGATTTTTGACTTGTCACTCATTTGGAAGCAGAGGGCATTAAGAAAGCTGTCTAGAAACTCTGGATGGGCTGTCTCGCCTGTAGGTCTGCTCCAGCCACGGGGCAGGCGCCAGCCACTATGCTGTGCGTTCCACAAATGCTGGAGGGCGGAAAGCTGTGCTCTGAGGCACAGACACTGAACTGGCTCTCCTGGTTGTCCCCAGCCTGTATTACAGGCTCCCTGAGGGGAAGTCTGCTTTCACCTGGGTGAGTGTCCCTGTGTCTGAACAAAGGGCGAGTGGGTACTCACGGTAGACAGACACGAGGTTGTACAGGGCCCAGGTGGCCCAGTGTTGGCTGACGGGGGAGATGCCTTGGGGAAGGAGGCGAAGAATTGGCTCAAAAGACCTGTAGGAAGAGAAATCAAGGTCACCTTTGGTACGGGGGGTGGGGGGAGTGCACCTCATTGGGGTTTCTCCTTTCCGAGGGACCCTATGGACAAACCACAAGCAGGATGCAGGGGACCTGGGGCCTCTGGCCCTACAGCCTGCTTCGGGCTGCACAAAGGGAGCCCCCTTATGAGACAGGTCAAGAGTATGGATGTGTAAGGGAGAAGGAGGGACTCAGGCTAGGGGGTGCAGAAGCTGTGGCCCTGGGTACCGAGGAAAGAGCTTGGGGCGGGGCGGAGCAACCCGGGAAGCAGAAGAAAGGGGACTGCACTTCTTACAGTGGCCCGCTATGGGTCATCTGCAGTCATGTCCAAAAGCCCAAAAACCATATGTGCAAACCCCCTGGGTCACTGATTTCCCTCCATCTCTGCTTGGGAATGACATAACTGGAGTGTCATCCAGGCCATAAACATGAGCCCGTTCTTCCCAATATGGGTTTTCAGCTCAGTGTCAATCAGTACAAGACAGGCTATCCACACACAGAAAGTGACCCAGTCAAAACATGATGAGGGAGACCCAGATCTGTGGCTGGAAATTCAGTCACAAGACAGAATGACTATGCCAGCTGGACTGAAGGTAAGTAAATCTGTGCGTACAAAAACTGCCGGCACGTTGGCAGGGGTTCTTCCAGCGAGTGGGGTTATAAATGATTTGTGTTTTGTTTCCTATTGCGTGTCTGTATTTTCTCTTTTTCTTTTTTCTCACAAATAAACATGTATCGATGTTTATAAACAGCAGGCTTTGGGTACATGCAGGTGCCGACGTGAATGACACATGCACCAAGCTGTAGAGCTGAGCCATGTCTTTCTGCTCAGTGCCACATGTGGACTTCACCTCAGTATGAAAGACCCGACAGAGGACTAGAAGAAAGGCAAGCTCTGGGCAGGCCATGCTGGGAATAAGTGTCCTGTCTCAGCACTCAGCCCACCCTCCCCACTCCGCACCTGTAATTGATATTTCTCCGTGAGTTGATGTCCCAGCTCTGAATGGCTGCCCACATGCGCTCCTCCACCTCCTCCCGCTGGGGTTCACAGATGCCCCAGGCCTCTGGCCCATCAAACATGATGTGGGAGAGGACACCACAGGCATTGTAGGACACTTCGATCCCGTCGGCCTTGCTCTCCAGCAGGTTGCTGCCGAGAAAAGAGAAAAATGGAGTCCGATTCTTTCTAAGTCCCTCTTCAGATACCAGCTGCTGGACCCTATCTTACAAACCATATGCCAGAGGTACTACTGATTTCTTTATCACTTACTAGCCATACCCAGATGACTTCTAAAAGGGCCCTGGGGTCACTAAGATAAGATGTGTCGGTGAGAAGACTACTTATGAGGGTTGAAAGAATAAGAAACCACATTATAGAGAGAAGGTGACATTTATAAGAGAAACCTAGGCTAAGAACAATTGCTGCAATTGAGCACAGAGTAGAGCTCTGAGCATCCTGGCAACCAAGGCAAAAAGGTAAAGAAGTACCAACCTGAAGACACTGATAAATTGGGAAGTCATTAGCTGGGGCCGCAGCTCCTTCACCTCTGCCACATTCCCCAAGAGTCCCAGCATATTTCGATGAAGTTCCTGCTTCTCGGGGAATTCCTGGCCAAATGAGAGTCATTGGGCCACATCAATTAGTAATTAATTAGTATGTGGTATTGTTAACCTAGATGCTTTATGAACGTCTAACTAGACAAAGAGGGGGTGCAATATGCTGTCCTACCTTTTAGTGCACCTAGGATAGTGCTGGGTACACACTATAAGGGACTGAAATGGTGGGGGCTCCTTGCCACAAAAAGTCTGAGTGGGAGTGGGACCTATAAAATTGTAAATGGGACAAACATGGTTCTTTTACAGAAGCTCAAAATATTAGTTTCATAGGATCCTCTTAGAAACTAGAGCAAGAAAACAAGGGATGAGTTCTGTCCACCCTACTGGACAGAATCCTGTCCAGCTGATCTCCCAGTGGACCCCAGCCAGACTGGGCATCTGAGGAAGCACTGCCAAGAAGGGTGGGGCTGGCCTTTCTCTGGAGGGAGGGCTCTAAGACAGGGCCAAGCCAAGCCACCTGGGAGGTGTCTGGAGCTTGTCTGCAGCAAATCCTGCGGGGAGGGGCCCTGAGAGTTGTCCGCCACTGCCCTTCCATGGGGACCATGGGAAGAGGGGCTGCTGATGGATTTGGTTGGTGGGCAGCCTGGGGACAGAAGAATGGCTACGCGGGTGGCCTGGGAGGCCGCCGCTGCAGGGAGGCACTACCTTCAGGCAGTCCAGGAAGAGCTTCATGCCGTTGAAGTTGAGGAACATCTCGCAGTTGTCGGGCGTCTCATCTGTGATGTTCCACAGCGCACTCCAGGAGAACTCCATCACCTGGTCACACTGAAGGTGGGCAGGGAGGGGTGGGGCTCACCACCGGCTTCCCCGGGCGGGACCCGTGGGCTCCTGGCACCCAGTGACGGGGGCTCCTCACAACATATAGACACTCCCCTCCTAGGGACTAGCCCCATATGGACCAGCCTCTCTTAGGTTGCGGGAGGGCAGAGCAGTTCCATGAAAACTTGTGACTTACTATCTTGTCCAGAAGCTTCTTCTGAATCAGCTTCAGCATGGTCTGTGGGAGGAGAAGAGAACTTGCTGGGGTCAGGCCTCAAGAGCTCCCGTATGCCCCAAGAACCAAGATGGAGAGAGGAGCATCAGCAATTCTGCTCCTGGCTAATACATCCTGACAAGATCAAGTTTGCCTATTTGGGAGGCTGTTTGAAAAAGTGCAACCCACAGACTTGGCATTGGGAGGCCTGGGTGCTAGTCCTGGTGCCACCCCAACTCCCTGTGTGGCTTTGGGCACGACCCTCCCCCTCAGTGGAATTCAGCTTCCCCAGCGATAAAAATGAAAAGAGACAGGATGCTCCTTCCTCATTCTCTCCTTCCTTTCAGCAAATATTTATTTTCTCCTCACTGCATACCAGGCCCTATGTGAGGAAGTGGAGAAGTGCTGGGGATGTAGGAACAGCATGGAATCTTTCCCCATGGAGTTCACAGCCCGGTGCGAGGCCAACATCAAACAGTTCCTCAGACTCATCTAATCCAAGTTGGGAAGAGGTATCAGTCTGAGGAGGCAGGAGTGACCTATGCAGTGGGACCTGATGGGTGGATGGAAGAGCCAGGAGAGAATGACAGAATGTTCTAGTTGGAGGAAATCTATGGGGGTCATAAGCAACATTCACTACTGGGAAACCCTTCCTTTGGTCTAGGCTGACTCCTTCGTGTGGCAGTGGGGCTAAAGAGGAAGGGAGGAAGGCAGGGAGGGGCAGCCCACCCGCACGCACCACGACAAAGCCCATCTTGCCCACGGCCTCCTTGTGGTCATTGTCCACCTGGCAGACCAGGGCGTTGCACAGGTGCACGGCGATGCGCTGGATCGACTCGTCCTGCCGCGTGGGGTTGAGGATGCTGAGCAGGAGCTCGTTGACTCGGCGGTACTGGAACTCCAGCTCCTCGGGGATGCTGAAGTTGCAGAGGGTCAGGCAGCAGTTCCGCTGGACCTGGGCCAGGATGGAGACAAGCGGAGCAGAGTCAGGGGTGGACTTCAATGGGATGTGAGGGGCTCTTAAGAGATGAGAAAGCATCCAGGGCTGTCATGTCTTTGGGAAGGCTTTCTAGAAAGGAGACTACAAGGCTTTTTAAAAAATAATTTTAAAAAAATGTAAAATATAGTATACAGAAGAGTGGATAAAGTACATATGTATAGTTTTACAAATAATTATAAAGCAAACAAGCTTTCCAACAACTATGTAGCCACCATTCAGGTCAAGAAATACAACACTGCCAGCACCCAGAAGTCCTCAAATGTCCCTTTCTGATCATAGAAACCCACTATGGCTGATCTTTTATTCAAAAGACACTCTGGCTTCTTTTTGTTCAATAGGTTTAACAGATCAAGCACGTTGCTATAAATAGCTGAAACACACTTCTTTTTCATTGCAGTATAGCATTCCAATATATTCATTCATTCCACTGCTGTTGTACATCTGGTGGACTTCAGTGTTTAACTTACTTTAAATAATGTCTTGTACACGCATCCTGGTTTCCTAGCCATGGGCTTCTCTAAGGCACACACACATGGGTGGGGCTTCTGGGTCTTAGGGTGTGTGTGTCTTCAACTTTACCAGGTAACACCAGACTATTTTCCAAAGTGACTATAACCAGTTTACTCCTAGCAGCGGTGCAGGAGAGTTGTAGCTGCTCCACATCCTCAATTTGTCTTTGCGATTTTTGGCAGGTTTACATTTTTTTTAGTGTTCTCAGCTCATTTTCCTTGTAATTTAATTCCTTTCCATCCTTTCTCATTAGATATTGGAAGTTCGGTGTGCTTTATTAATTATGTAAATTAGAGGATATCACACCTGGTTAACTCTCTGTCTTCCAATACGCATATATTTTTTTAATTTGAGAAAAAAATTTGTCTTAAATTATAAAAGTAATACTCACTGTTGAGATAATACTATCTGAAAAGAAAGTTAAAGTTCCCCCACTTCTTTCCCCAGAAGGAATCACTGTTAAAAGTTTGGTGTACATCCTTCTAGATTTTTCTATTATGCAAATACAAACATATATTTGGGTAGAGAAGAGCCAAAAAAAGATATACAAATTGGTTTAAAACTTCTCTTATCAATACGCAGTGGACATCCACATTAGGATGTACAATTTACCATAATGTCTCACTGTACGGGTGGATCACGTGTTACTTTTCTAGGCCCCTGTTACTAAAACATTTTGGTTTTCTTTGTTTCTATTTAATCAAAAAGGGTGGATGTATGTCTGTCTTTTTGCTCTAAGAGTATTTGACAGTGCAATACCTAGGCTAGAAGAGAAACGCATCTATAGGTTTGGCAGGTTCTCCCAGCTGCCCTCCACAACAGCTGTTCCATTTGAATCTCGCCCGTAGGAAGTGTGAGAGTGCCCTACACCGACATTTGTCAACATCAGCTATCATAGATCTCTTGAGATGAGATATGACATCTTATTATTTTAACTTCCATTTCTTTGATAGTTTATTAATGAATTTGAGAGTCTTCAACTAGTATTTTTTTTTTAATTAAAAAAGAGGCCCCTTTTAATTCAATTAGAAAATAATTATAAATTCAACCTCAATATGAAAACCAATGCTCCTCAGGTCTGGAGTTGCCAGGCAGTGGGAAAGTGGGCCTTCTCACCCCTTCAGACGCTTATAGCCCCACCATCGCCCTTCTGGAGGGCAATGCGAGACTACATACCAAATGCTTTAAAAATACACATACCCACTGCCCTAGCAATTCTACTTTTAGATAGGTAGCATACGGATAATCAATTAAGTATTGCCAGGAAAGCCTTATTTGAAATGGCAAAAAATAAAAAACCAACCTCAATGTTCAAGTGTTGGGGCTGATTCCATAAGCGCAGCCCATATACTGAGGGGAGCCCCTTCCTGGGGCTCCTTGTGGGGCCAGGGCTTGGCCACTGCCTCTGAACTCCAGCACAGAGTCAGCATGAGTGACCTCTCCCTGGATGAGGATGCTGAACACTATGCTGACACCAACGATTATGAAACAACCATTAAAACCAGCTCTCTGGGGTAGGACAGCTGGTGTTATGAACAACTTTTACTTTCTAGTTAATACATTTTCGTAGTAATTGAATTTGTTTTCTAAGCATTTGGTGTCTTCTGTAATCGGAAAAGAGATACTATTTAAAAATTTTTGTTGCAAAATGTCTTGATATGGGAGAGGTTCACATTCGTAAGACATTGTTGAAATGAAAGTCCACATTACACAAGCATCACGCAGAGTGAGCCCATTTACTAAATAAATATGCACAGACTAAAATCCAGAGTGACAGGCACCCAGTTTTAACGGCGACTATCTTTGGGTGGCGGGATTATGAGTGGGATTTTTCCTGTATATCTGTAATTATGATTTTTCCACAGCAAAAAAAATTTTTATTACTTTTATAAGAAAAATATCTCTTTAAAAAAATAGCCAGCAGAGTGTTACCGGGCAGAAGGGCTGAGGAGTCAGCACAAGCAGAGGCCCAGAGGCAGGAGAACAGGGTCCCTGGGTGGAGGGTGGCAATGGGTGGCGGGGTCGGGTTAGGGGGCCCTGAAAGCCAGGTCCCAGCATCTAGGGTTGATGGCATGGGAAAAGGGGGTGGAGAGGGGGCAGTGTAGAGCCAGGTAAGAAAGGGTGAGAGCAAGCATGGCACCCTAATCTGCGAGCTGGCCACAGGGTGAGCAGGAAAAGGGGGCGGGGCCAGAGCATACAGGGCCACGGCAGGTTGGGGGCTCACCGTCACCTCCTGGTAGGATTCCATGCCATTCAGCACCACCTGGATGACCTGCCGACGCAGCTTGACGCTCTGCTCTGAGCGGTACTCGGAATTGGTCAGGTAGAAGAGGGCAGCGCTGCCTGTCACTTGAATGTTCTTGTCATACTTGTGGCACTTGAGGGCCGTGATGACCAGCTACATGAAGACAGGGGACAGGGGCCATGTTGGCAGGTCCTGTTGAAGTGCAGGGACAGGCCCTCTGATCCAGCTCTCTGAGCGCAGACGGGGCTGGGAGCAGGAACTCGGGTGGGGTCGTGGTTCTGGGATAAGGCAAGTGGGGCACTAAGGGGTGGGGATTGGGTCTGGGAGGTAGGACTTCTGATATCCTGGGGATGGGGTGGAGGTGTAGAGGAGGGACAGGGGCTCTGGGCACATGGTTCAACCAAGTCCAGTGCCCTCTAGGGGGACAGACAGGAGCCGGAAGACCCCCACTGCTCCCAGGCTTGGGGCTGACCTTTAGGGCTCGGAGAAGCTGGCTGCAGCGCTCGATACGCGCGATGTCAAAAAGCAGGTTGATGGCCCGTGAGGTGATCTCGGGCCTGTGCTCCGTGTACGCCTCGATGGCATTCAGCACCTGCTCCTCATTTTTGTCACCACTTACCTGGGGATGAAACATGCTCAGAACAACCCAGAAGAGGCCAAGTGGAGGGATTCTCAGATCTCAGCTCTGTCTCTAGCTCCAGGGCAAACAACTTGGGCATCCACCATTCCTTCCTCCCTCTTCCCCTCCTCCCCTTCCCCTCTCACTTTGTAGGCAGGAATGTGTGTGAGGCGACACAGAGAGGTCTCAAAGAGCCCAAGGAACTGCAGTGGCCTCTTCAGAGCCCGGAAAGGCGCGATGCTGCTCTTGGAAGGCTCGATGCTAGAGGAAGAAGGTCCTGGGGTCAGTGGCCTAGGGCCCAGCCACCCTGGGTTCAGCACAAAGGCAGGCCTCGCCCTGGGGTGGCTAGGCATTTACTCAGGGCCCTCTTCTAGGCTCTCTGGCTCATCTTTTTTTCTTCTTTTAAAGAGCAAGGGACATAGACCCCACCTTTTGATGGGTGGCAAGGTCACACTGTAGAAGAACATATGGGATGGGAGATATCGTTGTAGCCATCTTTGGAAAATACTATCTGCCATTCTAGGGAAGATTTGTCACCTTTGGGTTCCACCGATAACCACAGAGGGACACGCCCATCAACTAAACCCTGCTGAAGTATATAGTTGGGGCTGGGGCGTATAGCCTATTAGAGCTGGATGGGTTTGAATCAGATCTCTTAACCAGCGACCCCAGGAACTGAGCTTCCTGCTGCAACACCTAATGAGTGGTAGACACTGCCAGCCCCATCTGAGCACCGCGACCCTGTCTCTGGCCAGTATGAGCTTCGGATTTTCCTAGTCACTCTTAACACCTGTACCTTCCAGCCTTTGCACATGCTGTTCCCTCTGCTAGAACACGCTTCAGAGGAAGGCAAACTCAGAATGAACATTCAAGACAGCTTGGACGCCATTCCTCACCACTCTCCCTCTTTCCTGATTCTCGGGGCAGCCCTGTGCTTCCCCTAACACAGCCCCGATAATGACCTGACTGTCCCCACTAGCTCATACAGACCGGAGAGGGCAGGGCCTGATTCGTTTATCTCCAGCACCCAGAAGAGCACTTGGCTGAGGGGCTCCTGGTAAATGTTTGTTGAATGATACCCCGCTGGCAACCATGGCAGGCAGGTCCCGACCTGGTCTGCCCTGCTTCCTCTTCCATCTTAGAGATGCTGCAGTTCTCCAAGATCATGTGGCCAGAGATATCCAGGGACATGAGGTTTCCCAGCTTCTGCACGAAGAGGCTCAGGACTTTGTGCGTCAGCTTGAACTTGTAGTAGCTGGAGAGGCGGTCTCGGGAGATGTCCAGGTGTCTGAAGATTGGGGCGGGGAGCACAAGTCAGGAGCTGGACACAGGAGGGGCTTCCGCGTAGACCCCTGCTCCTTCAGTCCATGGCTGGGCAGGGCCCACCCCTGCTATAACTTTTGCAGCGCATTATTGGAAAAACCCTTCTGGGACCTAGGACCCTGAACAGCCCTGATCCAGCTGACACACTGGGTTTAGGGAATGGGACTGTCTCCTCCATGCCCGCTTCCTACCTGGCCAGAGAGCTCTCTGGGACTGACAACACCCACCTCCCTCCCCACCCCTGCCCCAGCGAGCTCTGGGCTGGCCGCTCACCGCAGCTTGTGCAGCTGGACGATGACGCGGATGTGGTCGTCTGACAGGTCCATGTTGTAGAGCACAAGGGACACCAGGCTGTCTTTCCACTGGGTAAGGAAGGCTGCGTCACTCGTCTGAATGCCTGAGAGGTCCAAGGTGGCCAGCGAGTTGAGCGGTCGCAGCAGGGACTCCACGGGGACCCCATCGATCATGCGGCCCAAGTTGAGGAAGCGGAGGCGGCTAAAGCCCTCGAAGGTGAAGTCCTTTACCAGCACTTGGCAGGTAGGGTTGACCAGGCACTCGTCTTCGCAACCCCCTGGGTTCTCCTCCTCGTAGAAGATATTTGCGCAGCCAAAGAGGCTCAAGGACACCAGGGTGTGGCTGAAGCTCCTCAGCGTCTGCAGGCTCTTGGCGGACAGCTTCTCGCAGTTGGTGAGGTTCAGTTCCACCAGGTCCTGGCACCGGGCAGAGCTCCGTCATCACCAGTGCCCAACCCCTGCCCTAGGCCTGGGCCTAGGCTACAGGTAGGCTTGGGGAGGGGTCCACGTGATGGGGGAAAGCACTAGAGGGGCCTTGGGATTCTTGCCTTGGAGGTAACTCTGCCCGACTCCCTGCTTGATTGTCTCGGGGCCGGTCTCCCCTGGCCATCCCTGGTACCTGGTGAGGCAGGTCTCACCTGCTTGCGAATGGCTTCTAGGTCCTGGTCCTGCACCAGGTCCTCGCGGAGATGGATACGGGTGAGGCGGGTGCTGCGGGGATCTGAGAAGAGGCTGAAGAAGCTGTCGTGTGGCTCAAAGTTGCAGGCGGCGTTGACCAGCTCCACGTACCTGCGGCAGGGAGAAACCCTAGCTCAGGGGAGGGGCACAGTGACCCTCATCCTCCTTCTGAGTCCTAGCATGAGACTACCCCCTGAAGCCTTCATTCTCTGAGCACCCCAGCAGCAATCTCCATCTCCTCCTCCTCTTCCTCATAGTACCTGGTTGGATCCTGACCACCCTACAGGTGAGATTAAGGGTGGCCACAGGAATCAGGAATCTAGAGGTAGACCTCATGGTAATAAAAAGCCTCTTTTATCAAAAGCAAATCCTAGGCTCCTTCCCCGGAAACTATAGACACTTCTGTAACAAACACACATGTCTACACCTCTCATCTTCTTTAAACCAGCTTCTGGTTCCTTGATCAGCCCTTCCCAGGACCCTTTCCAACAGGAAGATTAAGCCAAAGGGTCTGGATTTCCCAGCCAGGTGAGGCAAGAGCGCAATAAAACACTGTTGAGATCCAGCTCCTGCAAGAATCCTGGTGTGATGGAAAAGGTTTTGGTGCCAAACACTCTGTAATCTAAGTCCTGCTTAGCTGTTCACTACTGGGGCAACTTCACACAGGTAACTGAACTTCCCCAGACCTTGGCTTCTTCATCTGTAAAATGGACATAATTCTGGTCTGCAAAATGCCCAACCCAGTGCAGCCTGACCCACATGAAATGCTCAGAATGTTATTATAAGTCAGGCTCTGTCTTCAGGTCACACACAGGTTTCCACTTTTATGTCTAGCCTAACGATTTCCCTTCTGGGCATCTCAACTGAACTCCCAGTGGTCAATGAACACACATTATGCTCCTAGAGGCCTCTACTAGTGGGGAGTCCCTTGGAGGGACCACATGAAGATTTTCTGAATGACTCAGTTGCCGGTCATTAATTCATTATTTGGGCACTGGTGTGTAAACCTGTACATGACCTTGGTGGCTCATCGACATGTATTTACAGTCACCGGTCTGCACATACATACAGGACAGCGTATAATTCCTTTATATATGTGCAGGTTCCCATAGCTTCTCACAGGTGTAATGCACACCTGCAGTTTCACACTCAAACATGCCCTGTGCTGCAGAAGCCCAGCTGTGTACACACATCCATTTCTTCGTGTGCATGTCCCTCCATACATGTACCAACACGCACACAGGTAACTTTACAGTTATGGATACACCAGTATTCTGCGCCCATGGACATCCACGTGCGTGCACACATACCCTCACACATTCATATCCACAGCCACACCCCCACAAGGTGCACACGCAATGGTCCCAATCTGTCCACACGTGCTCATCCTAAGACTTGTGCCCTGCCCAGCTTGGGCCTGCTCACTCATTGACGAGCCGGTCACAGATCTCGCTGGGCAGGAAGATGTCTGGATGTAGCTGCAGAGTCTCCTTATCCAGCAGGTAGCCCAAGGTGCCATCCAGGTTGCGCAGGCAGAAGTCAGTGCAGAGGGCCATCAGGGACTCCGGAGTGTCAGACGCCATGCTGGGGGCAGGCAGGTGGGCCACTCCAGGACAGGGGCCTCCAGGGGCAACGGTGACTTGTCAGCACTCACAGGATCATTGGCAGAGCCACAGCCTAGATAATGCAAAAGCAGCTGGGTGAGCCACACAGAAGGGCCAGACCCACCAGCTGCCCTATGTTCATGTTGAGTTGGGAAACTGAGGCCCCAGATGTCACACTCGAAATAGCAGCTTAGTAGGGCCAGGCTCCAGGACTCCTGAGTCCCTCCTTGCTATTCCCTGCCATGTCACCATCTATGCGTGATTTTGACCTGCAAAGAGCAGGGGGCCTTGGCTAAGTATTTCTATGCCTTCTCACAGTGTCTGTGGGCAGACACAAAAGCGGGGACCTAATGCTTGGGTGGGGATAACAGCAGCTTTCATTAACAGCTGGGGTGTCCCTTGCTGTGTAACCTAACCCGAGTATAGCCGTTACTGAACACTTTAGTATGTGCCAGGGTTCTGAAGACACGTTATCACCGATCTCATTCTATATGATAAAGAATTAAGGCTCCTTCTAAGAGAAATGAAAATATACATCCACATAAAAAGCTATACATTAATGTTCATAGTGGTATTATTCAAAATAGCCCAAAGTGCAAACAACACAAACGTCCATCAATGGATGATGGATAAACAAAAAGGGAATATTATTTAGTCATAGAAGGAATGGAGAACAGATACATGCTACAACGCTGGACCTTGAAAAGATGATGCTAAGTGAAAAAACTAGTCACAAAAGGCCACATGTTGTATGACTCCATTTATATCCCATAGAGACCAGAGTAGATTAGTGGTTGCCTAGGACTGGGAGGTTGTGGGGGATGAGGAGTGACTGCTAGTGGGTACAGAGTTTCTTTCTTTCTTTCTTTCTTTTTTTTTTTTTTGCATTAAATACTGCTTTAATTAAAAACAATTACTATAATAAAACAATAACATTATACATTATTTTTCCAATGAGCTGCAGTTTGAGAAACTGATTAGCAAAAATAAATCTTTAAGATGTGAGTCATGGCAAACTGGTATAGGGTTTCTTCTTAATGAAAATGATCTAAAGTTGATTGTGCTGACGGTTGTACAACTTTGGGAATAGACTAAAAACCACTGAATTATCTATTTTAAATAGGTGAACTGCATGGTATAGGGATTATAGCTCAATAAAACATTAAAAATGTGAAGTCTCATATTATCTTCACCACCCTCGAATAGGTCACTGTTTCTTAAATAGGACTCATAAGGGAAAAAGTAAGTCAATTTGCACTGAAACGAAGAAACTTCTGTCATACATACATGAACATTAATTTGAGATGGACCTTAGACCTATATGTGAAGGTAAAACAATAAGATTTCTAGAAGAAAATACAGAATATCTTTATGGCTTTAGAGTAGGTCATTCCTTAAATATGTCACAAAACACCCAAATCCTAAAGAGAAACTGAAAAATTGGACTGCCTCAAAATGTAAGGCTCTTTTCATGAAAAGATAGCATTATGAGAGGGCAAGCCACAGAGTAGAAGATAATTCCAATAATATACCCAACAAAGGACTCGTATTCAGAATTATAAACCATTTCTACAAGCCAGTTTTTTTACAAAAGGACGTAGCATTCAATTAAAAAATGGGCAAAAGGCTTCAACAGGTATTTCACGAAAGCTAGAGAAGTGAACAATAAACACATGGAAGAGGGCTCCGCTTCATCAGTATTGATAAAACCACAAGGAGATACTATTTCCCACCCACCGGAATAGTTCTTTTCAAAAGAATAGCAACAATACAGGCAACACCGGGCCCGTATTACAGTGAAGACATGGAACGACGGGATGTCGCCCACACTGCTGGTGCGAGTGTGAATGGGTGTGAACTGGGAGTATACGTGGAATATTGTGTGACACTGCCTATTACAGCTGAAGACACATCTATGCTCAATATTCAGCGACCCCTCGGTATACACCCAACAGAAACATACTATGAATGTTCATCAGAAGACCAGAATCAACTGCAAACCATTTTCCTACCAGAGTCTATAAGAGAAAGGGGGAAAAAATAGGCAAAATCAACTCATGATGTTCAAAGTCAGGGTAGTGATTACCTTTGCAGCGAGGGAGCAGTTAGAAAGTGACAGGTGTGCTCACTTGTGGAAAGTCATCAAATTGTTCACCCATGCTTTGTGGGCCTTGCCTTATCTAATGTGATACTTTAATTAAAAAACTGTTTTTTAAAAGTGCAGGCTCTATGGTCACAGACCTATGTTTCAATCCGATTCCATAATTCATTGAATTACTTAACCTCGCTGGACCTCAGTTTCCTCATCTAGAAAATGGGGATAATAACTCTTGCTTCACAGGGCTGTGGGAGTAAATGAGATGTCAAGAAAACGTCTAGCCTCAGGCTTGACATGACTTAAGTACACAACAAATGGTGGCTCCGATCCCATTTTATAGAACTCAGAGACAGGGGCTGCTCCGTTCAAACTGGGATTTGAGTCTTCTCTTGAAACCCATCACATCGCCTCCTGGAGGCTTCTGAAGGAGTTTAGGGCCTGACATCGCCCCTGGCTTCTTGGAGTCTCGGAGGCCATACCTGAGTCTTCCAGGCTGCTCAGGAAACCCAGGGGGCAGCTGCAGAGCACTGAGCATTTTAGAACCCCAGTTCTTAGTTCTGGTCCCACCACTTACTGGTGACCTTGCTGTAAGAGTTCTGGAGTCAGGCTGCCCCAGTTTCAAGTGTCAGCCCTGCTGTTTAAGAGCAGGTGAACTTGGGCAAGTGTCTTCACCTCTCTGTGCCTTAATCGCTTCTCTAAAATGGGGAGCTCTTTGTGAAGACAACATGGAATGATAAAGGGCTTAGCATGGTGCTTGGCACACAGTATCTGCTCAATAAAAAGCAACCATTATTACCATCATCGTCATCCCCTTCTCCTACCTAACCTGCCCGGGTCCCCAAGCAGATCAGTCTGCCCCCACTTAGCTCCAGACCTGGGTCTCTTGCCACAAGGCCTGTAGTGCCAGCTGTCCCCCTGGCTATGTGACGCCCTTGAGAGAAGGCACAACAAACAGGCTGCCTGGGCCATGGGCATGGCCTTCCTTGGCCTTCATTCACTTTCAGATCTTCGAGAGCCCAGCAGCCTCTCTTACCTGGGAAAATGGAGCCAGAGGAAACACCACTGGCAGGCAGACAGTCCCTGCTGGAAACTGACGAGTCCCATCTCTCTGAGCAGTCACTCAAGGCCTCCAAAATTAGAACCAGCTTACTGGCCTACCTGGTACCCAGGGACCCCCTACTCCAGCTGGCCCGGCCTCCTTCACTGTGCTGGCAATAGGCCATAAGCACAGAGTCACCTTCAGGCCTTTGCTCAGTCTCGTCTCTTTCAACTTGGATCATGCAATTTCAACTAATTATTCTAGTTTCTACTCTAGATACTGTCCTATCCCCAAACACATACTCACTATGCCAGCCTACACCACCTAGAACGCTCCTCCCTACTTAGCTGGTGCCTCTGCATCCTCAGCTCGGAGTGTCAACATCATTTCCACGGGCAGCTTTCCCTGACCCTCTAAGGTGTGACTGCTGTGTGCCCCCACAGGCCCTACCGGAATAACTCACACTTTGTACCGATGCTAGTTTAACCATCTGGCTTCCTTGCCAGGCAGCCAGCTCCATGACAGCAGACACCGGTTGTCTCGTTTGGTATTGCATCCCTGGGCTTAGCCTAGGTCATTTATTTATTCACTCAGTAACTGTCTAGTGAGCACTGGGCATCCAATGGTGAATGAGACCAGATGAGGGCTTTGTCCTCGTGGAGCATATTGGCTCTGGAGGGTGACAGCCAATCATCTAAGCAGCACCCAAACCCACCCCATGTAACTGGGATGAGCATTCTGAAGGACAAGCAGGTACCTGGGGCTCTGGATGCCTATGCCAGGGACCTGCCCTGGACTGGGAGGCAGAGCAGGCTTCCCTGAAAGTGACACTTCAGCTGTGACTCAAAAAATGAGTCATAGTTAACTTTGGTGGTGGGCAGAGAAAGGGAAGGCGTTCTAGGAAAGACAAGATGTGCGCAGGCGAAAAGGACAGTCGGTGTGGGGCACTGGAACTACGGGCCGAACTCTACAACTGTTTGCTGGACAAAAGGGCCATTGAACACCCATGTGGGCCTGACAACATACGCCTGTGGAAGGGATGACGAGGGACTTGGAGACTGTGCCATATGTGGAAGCTGGGAGGCAAGGCGTACTCTTGTGTCCTCCCTGCCACTGTGCCCAGGACAATGTTACATATATCCAGTGGCCACAGAGGAACCCTCATCAGTATAAATGAGAGCGAGCCACCAGTGGCTTTGCCTTTTCTGCAGGCAGGCACCCAGGTAGCCTTTCTGTCCTAACCCTGCACACCAAGTGAAAGAAACATCACCTTTCGACTTCAAAGGTCAACAAAAGCCCACAAAAGACAAATCAGGCAGATGGCATCATCTGCTAACTGCCTTTGGCAGTGTCGACCCTGTTGCTTAGGGCTGGAGTGCCACTTGTGCCACATCCAGCTGCAAGCCTGGCACCTGCTAGATGCAGCCATCTCAGACCACTCCACCTCTTAGAGCTCCTCATTGTCATGGCAGGCACCAGCCACCTGGGATTCTGGCGACTGGGGACAGAAGAAACTCTGATTATGACAGAACAACACACGGTGAGAAGAACCCTGTGTCTTTCTCTTCCCTTCTCCTGCAGGTTCTCTAAAACTGGATCCATCACGAGCCTGTGGCATCCTGGGGAGGGGTGGACAGTGGGGAGAGAAGGGAGAGAACGGTGGCACAGCAGCCACCACCTCCACGTTGGTGGCTTCCAGAAATGGCGCCAAGCTCCTTACAAGCTTCATTTTATATGGTCTCCTACTTAGCCAACAAAACAGCATCCACTAGAACGTTGTACTTGCAGCTGATTTATTATTTGTGTAAAAATTCATCCAATGAACCACCCCACCCCAACTTGTGAGCTCTGGGAGGGCAGGAACCCACTTGCTTGCACACTCCTGGATCCTCTGTGCCCAGCCCATGCTTGGCATCAACAAAATAAAAGTTTGCTTTGGCCAAGTAACCTCACTAAAGCACCCCGAGGTAGAGAATATTAACATTTTCTGATGAAGACACCTAGGTTCGCCTGAAATCACACAACTCAGAGTGGGACACAACCCTAAAACAAGCCTATGCTTCTTACCAAACCATTAAGTCTCTGTCCATGCAACAAAGGGGAGAGAAACTGAGGTCTCCAAGAGGGATCACGGGACCCTGCCAGGGTCTTGACATTCAGCCGACAGAGGCTGTAAGAGCCAAAAGCTCTGAGCCTTGGAGCAGCACCCACCCTGTGAAATATTAACCCAAGAGCTAGGGGAAAACCCAAACAAATGCCCTATTTACAGAGGCTGAAAGCTTTCCAGGAGGGAGCTGATCACGGGCCAGATGTTGGAGGTGGGAGGTTGCCATAAGGGGATTCAGGGCATGTGCCAGGGGTCTCTGAGGATAGGGGTACAGGTGTGGGTCTGAGGGCATCCCAGGAGGCTGCCATCCTGCAGACTCTACATCTGCAGGGCAGGTCATGTCAGGAAGATATAGAAATGGAATGAGGGAGGGATGCGCATCACCGCTTGCTGGTGCCACCTGAAGGCAGAGGGGCCTGGGGGATACCTGGGTTCCAATGAAACTTAACGACCATGCCCATACTATGCACCATATTCCAAGAGCTGCATGACTTCCCTCATCAACCACACGAGGCAGGAGTTATAATCCACAACTTATAGATGAGGCAGCTGAGATTCTGAGTGGCCAAATCATTTGCCACAGACTCTGCGGACGTACACACCGATTAGTATACATGTATTCATTAGTTCAAGATTCAGTTAGAACTGCCCATGTGCATTCTCACTGAGGCCGCAAATAACCCATGAGAGAGTATGTATGTATTATCATTTTGTTTTCCAGATAAAGAAACTATGGTTCAAAGAAGTGTAATGACTTACCCGAGGTCCCCCAGTAAGTGCCCGGTACCCATTTGCAATGGGCAAGAACTGGTTCTCCAAGCCTCAGTTCTCCCTTCTTATACTTCTAAGAGTTCTGGGGAATGGAGTGCGAATACCTTGGTATTGCTGGTAACCATCCCATGGGCATATATCATTTGTCTGCCATAGGACCGGACACTACTTGAGACAGGGAGCCCATGTGATCCGCAGGGCCTCCATGACACAGTGTGTGTGTGACTGGTTGCTTGTGGGTGAATGAACTGCAGCTCCCCAAGGTGCCCAAGCAATGTTTATAGCCTCAATATTCATGAGGGTCCTTACCTGTAAGCGTGTTGCAAATATACCTACCTCATGGGGTTGCTGAGGACATGCCATGAGATGATGGCAAGAAGTTGGTAACCAATAGTTACTGCGTGATTTTCTATGAATGATGCTTGGAAAGACCCTTCCACTCATTTCTGAAGCTTCAGTGATCCCAAAATAGATGACCCAAGGGGAGACTCTAAACTTGCATTTCAGGAGTCTGAAACAGTTGAGGTACTGAAGCCCTCTGCCAAGGGGGCCCCCAGAATATGTCTGCAGAATCCTGGTGGCACTAACAGTAACAAGAATAGCTTTTTACCTTTGTAGAGGTTCTTTCACAACCTTGTTTCATTTCATCCTCCCAACAGCCTTCAGAGGTAGTGTACAGACAGGAAAACTGAGGTCCAGCCAGGGGATGGGACTGCCCAAGCTCACAGAATGAGCCTGGGGCTTGAACCCAGGTCCCCACATCACTGCTCCAACGTTCTAGCCACAACAGCCTGCTCCAGCAATGCTGGATCTCAGCAGCTCAGTGCTCTGACTTTTCATGTTCAAATCCTCTGGCCCAGTTGCCCAGCTCAGCTCATGACCCAGGCCTGATGACAGAGTCCAGACTTAGGGGGTGAGGAGGGAGATGAACCACTGTTCCACTCCCTATAAGGCAGGCTGCAAAATCTCAGCCTCTGCTGGGCACTTCTGGAATCAACAATCTCCATCAGCAGATCAGTCAGACACATCCCAACCACATGTCTAAGATCAATGCATACTGCCCTTCTCAACCTGTCTTCATGTCATATTTATTTCAACGCCGTCACTTGGCCCATTTTATATGGCAGAAAGGGGATTTGTTGAGCTCTTTAAAAAAAAGTCTCCATTGCCTTCCACCACTGTCAAAAAGCCAGGACCAAGCTACCATCTTCCCTGCAGGATATGCAACCACTGTTCCCACAGAGGGGTGACAGGAAGGTTCCACCACGTCTCCCCAATTGTTCCCTAAAATCCACTTGAACTGACACCACCAGCTGGTGCTGAAAAAAAGTCTTTCATGTAGACACATTCTAACAGTTCCTCATCATAGCTGTCATGATCGCAATTGCTACATATTGAGTATTTAACCTGTGGCAGTTCGTGTGTTAAGCACTTCAGTGTGTGATCTCTCGTTTAACTCAACAGTCCTATTTTACAGAAGAGGAAACTGAGATGAAAAAAGTTCCCTTGCCCACGTTCTCACAACCAGTAAGCAGAGGCACGACATGATCTAACTACAGCGCTCTATGGCTATCTTTTCTGTATTTATTCCATCAATGGTCATTATGAAGATGGAAAAAGGGTACTTGCAACTCAAGGCCAGAGCACAATGGTCATTTGTCATCTAAAACAAATCTGTATTTTCTCCAAGTACCAGACACTTCAAGTTAGTACAGTTCTGAAAGGGTGCCCCATTAGCTACCCTGTGACCCTGCATCAGACAGTCCCTGATGTCCTTCCCACCATTATCTGGTCCCCACTCTTCTTGTCAACCAGTCCTCCCCCTTTCACTCTGCTGGAACACTTCTGTCCTCGTGCTGTTTCTTAAAATCATCAGGTATACTACCCCAGGACCTTTGCACTTGCTGTTGAATGCTCTGCCTTCAGAGAGCTGCATGCCTTGCTCCTCACTCTCTTCAGGTGCCACTGCTCAGTACCAACTAATTAGATACCTTCTCTGACCACCCTCTGTAGAAAGGTGACTCTACTCTCTGGCCCTTTCCATGGCCCTGCCTGCTTTATTTTCCTCCATGGCCACCCTACGTATTATGTTTATTATTTGCTAAATGAACGAATGAACGGAAACCAAGAGGTCCCTCACTCCTGGCAGCCACCTCTTGCTCTAAACGTAGGCTCCCGTGACCCTTTTCAGAGCTGCCTTCAATGCTCATTCTGACCTGTTTGAACCCTGAAGAGAAATATTCTGTGGGAAAGATCGAACCGGATGATTTCCCTCACAGGCATCAGGCATCCCTCTCCCCCTGACAAACCAAACTTGCTGGCAGGCACAGACAAATACTGGATATCTTGGACTCCTTGGGCCAAAGGGCAGCCAAGTCCGGTTCCACCCACAGAGCTACAGTGGCCAGCACAGTTTCACTTTCAGCTCACCTACCAGGCTCCCTGTTCCTCAGGTTTGCAACCCCGCCCCATCCCTTTCCCACCCTGTTGCACATTTCCCTGCACCTTGTCATCATCCCTTTTAGGAGCTGATCCAGAACCCAAGCCGTCCCTGAGCCTTTTAAGCACTGCTCTGGGGAAACCTAAACTCATCCAACAGGTAGGAGGGGCAGGGGCTGGCCCTTTCGGCCCTACATCATTCCCCATTTTGTAGTGGCATCCAACAGGGCGTCATTTTCTCTCTGGAGGAAGGGAGCTCAGCGTTAAAGGCACGTTTCTCAGACCTGGCAGTAGCAGTAGAGAAGGGAGCCCTCGCACCACTGGCCGAGAGGGACCTGTGCAGGTCCACTGGAGGTGCGGTGCTGAGGCGATGCTGAGGCGCCGGAGGCAGGAGGGGAAGGGGCAGGACGCAGACACAGCCCTTGCCTCCCGGAGCGGACGGGATACCTCCTCGGCCAGGAGGAGCTGAGGACGCGGCCCGGACCGCCGGGGGGTCTCGTCAGGCTAGGGCCGGGGTCTGGGGGAGACGGGGGTCGGCGGGGCGGAGCTTGGGATTCCGGGGGCGGGAGCCCCGGGCGGGACAGGGTCGTGCCGGGGGGGGACCCGGTGGCCGTTACCTTGCCCTGAGGGCTGCGGGCCGCCGGGTGCTGGCTCCGGGGCCCGGCCCCTCCCCCGATCCGGCTCTTACGGCTCTGGAGCCCGCAGCCGCCGCCGCCTCCGCTGTCAACAAACCACGGGCGCGTCACTTCCGGCGCCGCCTCTTAGCAACAGCGAGCCGGTGTCCCCGAAGGGTTCCCCGGCGAACGCGGGCGGCGGCGGCGGAAGGTTCCGGGGCCCCGGGGCGGCTCCTCTCCCGGGGCCCGGACCCGGTGCCGGGGGAGGAGGGAGCAGGTGCACCCGCCCCCCACCCGGGTGGCAAGCGCGCGCCCCGCTCCGAGGCTGTCCTTGGCCTCCGGGGGGTCCGCTCGTGTGACCCCGGGTTCGGGTCCCGCTCTGACCTGCGGCTCAGCAGATCCCAGGCCGTGGTTCAGGGCCGGACGGACTCCACCTGCCCCCGTCGGCACCGACGTCTCGCGGAGCCCTAACCCCTCCGTCCAGCGCCCTAGTGCACCCCTCCCTGGGTGCTCCACAGGTAACTGACACCCACACGTCCAGACGCAGTCCGCATCGTCCTCCCGAACGCGCTGCTACGAACCCAGCTAGGTAATGGGCCACCGGGCGACTCGGCTGTCACGTGGGAACTTGGGTGTCGGCCTCGGGCCCTGAGTTGTTTCCTCAGCTCCTCGTCCAGTCGCCAAGTCCTAAGGATTTCTCAAACCAGCCCGTGTTCTCCTCCAGTAGAGCCCGACTCTGCCCACCCACCATCATCTCTGTAGATCCCTGCAGCTGTCTGCTAGTGGAGCTCCGTGCTCCTCCCCCTCGTTCTCTCCACGGGCCCAGAGTGGTCGTTAAAACACTTTTAATCAAGGCACCCCCTTACCTACAACTCTTAACGTAGACGACAAGGATATCTGTCCCCTGTGTTCCTCTCCATCCTCTTGTCCCCCTCCCCTTACTTACCCTCCATTCCATTCTCCAATCCAGATAGTTTAAAGCATTTTGTTGTTGTTGTTGTTGTTCTTTTAATGATCCTTCTCTCTCCCAGAGGCTCGAACCATATCTTCCCAACTAAACACTTTTCTTGCTCCCATCTACATACAATGGACTCCTCCACCTTCTGGTCTCAGGTTAGACGCTATTTTCTTGAAGAACCCTTTCCTGACACGACCATCACCCAGAGTCTCATCACTAGCTTTTGGGATATGTTCCTTCTGCCTCGTATCTTTTAGTTTTTGACCATGTGTAACTATGTACAATTTTGAATTCTTTAAAAAGCCTGTTGATTTTAAATGATCAAAGTAAGCAGTGCTTATTAAAAAAAAATAATCCAAACAGTACAGAAATATATGGCAGAAAAAATGAAAATCCTTGTCACATCCTAACTCAACCCCAATTTTTTTCCCATTCCCAGAGATGACCACTTTTAACAATTTAATGAGTATCCCTCAGTCCTTTAAAAATATGTAAGAGCTAAAACTATAAAACTCTTAGGAGAAAATATAGGAGTAAGTTCATGATTTTAGGTTAGACAGTGGTTTCTTTGATAGGACAAGCACAAGAGAAAAAATAAGCGAATTAGGTTTTATCAAAATTAAAAACTTTTGTGTTTTAATGGACACCATCAAACAAGTGAAAAGACAACCACAGAATGGGAGAAGATATTTGCAAATCATCTATCTGATGAACATCAAGAATATGTAAAGAAGTTAAATTAGATGATAAAAAGGCAAATAACCCAATGTAAAATAGGCAAAAGAGCTGACTAGACATTTCTCCAAAGAAGAACTAAAGGGCCAAGATGCACAGGAAAGGATACTCAACATCATTAGTATCAGGGAAATGCAAATCAAAACCACAATGAGTTACAACTTCATATCCTTAGGATGGATATGATCAAAGAGCTAGACAATAAGTATTGTCAAGAACTGGAGAGATGGGAATGTAAAATGCTGTAGCTGCTTTGGAAAGCAGTTTGGCAATTCCTTAAAAAATTAAACATAGAAGTACCATGTGCCTTAGAAATTCCACTCGTAGGTGGAAAAATCACCCAAGAGAAAATATTCATAGCAGCATTATTTATAATACTCATAAAGTAGAAATAACCCAAATGTCCATCAACTGGTGAATGGTTGTGATATGGAATAGTAAGTATATTCATGCAATGGAATGTTATTCAGCAACAAAAAGGAATGAAGTATTGACACACACTACAACACGATGGACCTGGAAAACATGCTAACTAAACCATCACAAAAGACCATACACTGTATGATTTTATTCATATGCCCAGAAAAAAATCTATTGAGATGGAAATTAGATTAGTGTTTGCCTAATGCTGACGGGGTAGGAGAAATGGGAATGAACTGCACTGGTTACAGGGTTTTTTGTGGGAAGGTGATGAAAATGGTCCAGATTTGATGGTGATGATGGTTGCATGTTTGTTGGATGATAGTTGTATATATGTAACTCTGAATATTCTAAAAACCACTAATTTGTTCATATTAAGTGTATGCTCTAAATGTATAGTATTGATTGTACCTCAATAAAGCTATTAAAATGCATTTATAAACGTGTATGTAAATTCATAATGCAAGATGTATTTAAATATATAAATATGCTCATGTTATACAAATTGTTCAATTTAATTTTTTAGAATAGTTGCATAGTACTCTAAAAATTGCATAATTTTCTTATTCGTTGAGTTTGGTTGACAAAAAAGAAATTCACTCATGAATCCTACCAAACACTTAAGGAGTAAATAATACAAATTCTACACAACTCTTCCATTAAATTGGAGAGGAAGGAAGACTTTCCAACTCATTTTGTGAGGCCACCATTACTCTGATACCATAAGCAGACAAAGACATGACAAGAAGAAAACATTGCAGACCAATATCCCTTGTGAATATAGATAAAAAAAATTCTTAACAGAATTTTTAACAAAACAAATACATGACAGAATAAACTGAATTTGTAATAGAATAAATTGCCACACACTTTGTGGTAATTTGTTACAAAAGTCCTAGAACATTAATACAATAGTCTAAATGGATACAGTTCTATGGAATCTACAAAAAAGCTTCTCGAACTAATCAGTGAGTTTAGCAAGATCTCAGGATCGAAGATCAATAAATGTAATTTCAAATGAATAATAATTTATTATAAATTAATTTTATAAAAATAAAGATTGAATCATAGCTTTATTATTAAAATTAATTACTATAAATTAATTGTATTGACTAAATTACTATAAATAATAATAGCAAAGAAAAAGCCATTTTTTTCTGTATTCCAGTAATAAACAGTTGGAAATCGAAATAAAAAAATACTATTTGTGATAGTACCAAAAAAAATAGGAGTTACTTAAGGATAAATCTGACCGATTATGTGCAAGGCCTATATACTTAAAACTACAAAACATTGCTGAGAGAAATTAAAGACCTGAATAAATAAAGAGCTATATTATGTTCATGGATAAGATGATTCAATAATTTTAAGATAGCAATTATTTTCAAATTGATTTATAGATTCAATACAGTTAACCAAAATCCCAGCAACTTTTTTTTTAGAAATTGACAAGCCAATTCTAAAGTTCATAGAAAATGCAAAGGACCAAATGCAAAGGCCAAAACAACTTTGGAAAAGAGAAACAGAATTAATGAACTTATATTACCTAACTTAAGGACTTATTATAGAGCTACATGTATGCAGAACTATAGTACTGAGCTTCAGGGCTTATTATTCAAGGCTTATTATAGAGCTACTTAAATAGTGTTGTGAGGCCAAAAAAGTAGACAAGGAAATCAATGAAATGCAGCAGAGAGTCCAGAAATAGATACTGTAAGTATGTAATTAATAGATTTTTGCCAAAAGTGCAAAGGCAATTCAGTTGGAAAAGGGATAGTTTTTTCAATAAATGGTGCTGGGACAACTGAACACTAACATGGAAGTAAATGAACTTCGATCTATACCATGTGTTACTTACAGAAAATAACTCAAAATGGATCATAAAATTTAAAAAATAGATGGTAGACCTAAATGTAGAACCTAAAATCATAAAACATATAGGAGAAAACATAGGAGATCTTTCTGATATAAGATTATGCAAAAGTTTGTTACATATGACATAAAAGAAATTGCAGACTTTATCAAAATTAAGTGCTATTAAGAGAGTATAAAGGCAAGCTACAGACTGGAAGAAAATATCTGCAAATCATATATTTTAAAAAGACTTGTACATCTCATAGCCATTAGTATGGCTATGATCATATAAACAGAATATAACAAGCGTTGGCGAGGATGTGGAAAATTGGAACCCTTTTGCACTGTTGGTAAAAAGGTAACTGGGTGTAGCCATTATAGAAAACAGTATGGCACTTCCTCAAAAAATTAAAAATAGAATTACCATACGGTCCAGCAATTTACCTTCTGGGTTTATACCCAAAAGTATCAAAAATGGAGTCTTGAAGAAATATTTGTACACTCACGTTTAGAGCAGAATTATTTGCAATAGCAGAAAAGTGGAAGTAACCCAGGTGTCACCGACAGATGAATGAATAAACAAAACTTGAAATATTATTCAGCTTTGAAAAGGCAGTAAATTCTGACTCATGCTACAGCATTGATAAATCTTGAGGACATTCTATGAAGTAAAATAAACCAGTCACAAAAAGATAAACACTGTGTGATTCTGCTTATGTGAAGTACCTAGAGTAGTCAAATCCATAGAGAAGAAAGTAGAATGGTGGTTGCCAGGGGCTGGGGGAGGGAGAATGGGAAGTTATTGTTTAGTGGGTATAGAGTTTCAATTTTGCAAGATGAAAAGAGTTCTGGAGATTATAGTACAATGTAAAAGTACTAAACTGAACACCTAAAAATGGTCAAGATGGTAAATTTTATGTATATTTCACCACAATTAAAAAAAACTATGTATCTACAAAATCTAAAGAATTCTCAAAATTTCATTTCTGTGAGACAACAAGCAATTCAATAAAACATAGGAAATAGCTCTGAACAGATAACTTCCCCAAACACATGAAAAGCTGCCCAACTCAGTGTTTAAGGAAATGCATGTTGAAACAACAAGATACTACCACTTGCCTACTAGAATGTCTAAAAGTAAAGAGACTGACCATACTAAGATCTTTTTGGGGTGATGGATATGTTTATCATTTCACAGGTGTATGTATAGGTCTAAACTTATACAAGAGTGCATTTTAAGTATGTACAATTTATGGAACATTAATTATATCTCACAGCTGGAAAATTGTGTTAAAACCACTGACGGAAAAGAGTATGAAAGACTTAGCTGTACTATCTTGCTAACCTCCTCTGAACCTATAATATTTTAAAAGGTAAAAAATATACAAATTTTAAAAATTTATGTTAGTGCTTGTCAGATAAAAAGCTGTACCACTTTAAAGCTGGTTGAGAGAGGTCTGTTTCTCCACAACCTGATGGTAGTGGGTATGAGAAATAGTGATTACTTTTACCAGTCCCAGAGGTTGTTCAGTTCATACTCCTTTAGGTATTAGTCCAGTATAATGTCATTTCAGGTTTTGGTGGGACATTTTATTTCTTCTTTAAAGTGCTTGCTTAGACGTTACCACACAGCAGCTTTCCTCTCTTTTCAAAATTGCAGCACCACTCAATACCCATTACTATTTTATTTTCCTCTGTAGGATTTATCACCATCTAACACACTATTCAGTTTACTTAGGTATCTTATTTAACATGTCTCCCCACCTAAACTGCCAACACTTTGAGAGCAGGGATTTCTGTCTGTTTTGTTTGTTACTAAATTCCCAATACCTAGAATATACCTGATACATCATAGGCACTCGATAACTTTCTTGTATGAATATTTTTTTCCTATGGGGTTATTTTTATTTCTCTTGTTGATTTAAGAATTCTGTATGTTAGTGTCATAAAGGATGTACATTGATATTTGTCTTTTACTTTATCATATAGAAATTTAAAATTTTATGTAGTTATATATCAGTCTCATTTATCATGGCTTCTGGGACTATATTTTTCTTCTCCAAGATTATAAGCATTTTTCTATATAATTTTCTTCTAATCCCTTAAATTTTTTCTCTTATAGAGCTTTAATTAATCTAGAATTTATTTTTCTGTGAGATGTAATAGAGGAATAGCACTTAATAGTTTTTCCGAATGATAGCCAACAGTCTCTATTTTCTTAACATATTATTTGTGTTTTTCCCTGTCTTCCTAAACCAAGATTGATACTCTTTTTATCTGGAAAAATATTCCTTTCCTGTTGTGCAATTAAATCAATTTATTCATTTCTTATATTTCATATAAAAGAACTTAATCTTCATATTCTGCAGAAACGCTGAGCACAGGACCTAGTACATAGTGACAGCAGGAACTGTGGGATGAGTGAAGAAAGCAACAGATATCTATGTGCCTGCTCCACTGGGCGGTGAAGTCCTGGTGGGCAGTCACCCGAGAGCCGAAGGGAATTTCGAGGTTATACAGTCCAGCGACAACGTGTTCACCGGTGTGTGGAGAAATTTAAACAGTAAGGTCAATTACGCACACATGCACAGAAATGTAGAGAAAAATCACTGTGAGGCTGACAACTGTTTCCTTGGGAAGGATCCCGAAATCTTGGCTTTCCTTTTCTCTCGTTATTACGGTAAATTTCGTGTTCACGGAATCCAAAAGGCACAGAAACACCGAATTGTAGTCCTGCCTGCCATCCACTGTTCCTTGAACCCTGTGTTCTGTGCCTTCATCACTGCTGCAGGGGGCCGAGGATCCCACCGTGAAAAAGACCTATGTAGTCTAGCAGGAGACCTCCGTTCCTGAAACAGTGACGCAATCGCTTGTTGCGGGTGAGGAAGAGGACAGGAGGGCCGGTGGATAGAAACTGAGATATGAACGGAGGCCCCGGGAACCGCAGGGGGAACGCCTCGGGCTCACCGTCTCTGCGGTCACTAGCGCGACCTCAAGCTGAAGCCGCGGGACGCGCGGGCGGCGTGGGGGCGGGGCGAGGGCGGGGCATCGGCGCAGCCAGCCCCGCCCACCCGCTCGCCCCGCCCATTTCGCCCGTCCCGCCCAGGGCAGCGGAGCGGGGCGGGGGTGGCACGTGAGTCGGGCCGGACACGGCGGAACGCGCGCGCGGGGGGCTGCGTTTCCGGCCGGAGGCCTTTGCGGAGCGCCCCGCGTCCCTGGGGGGCGGCGGCGGCGGCGGCGGCGTTGGGGGCGGCGGAGGCGGCGGGGGGATCCGGAAGTCAACACCATGTCGAGTCTGCACAAGAGCCGGTAAGGGGCGCGGGGACCCAGCCAGGCCAGGGCCGGTCAGGCCGCCGCTTCTGTCCTGCGGCGGAGGCGTGCGGCGGGGGCCGGGAGCCGCGCCGCCCCCGGCAGAGGGGCTCCGGCCCCCAGTTCTCCCACCTCCTTGCCTGCGGACCTGAGAGGGCACAGAGCGGAGGAGCTTCTGTCCCCCTTCCCCCGGTGTCACCCCTTCGCTCCTCGACCTCACCCTGGACCCCTGGCTCTCCCCTTCCCCTGGTGTCTTCCTCGGGCAGGGCCTCAGTGCCCCGTCTCCCGCCCCCTTCCTTGTCTCCCACGTTAACCCTCTGCCTCAGTACCCTCCTCTCTCCAAATGCTCACTGGCCTCCGTGCCCGTCTCTTACTAGAAACGATAGAAAACCTGGGTTCTCCAGTCTGTCCCCTTCCCCAGGCCAGATCCTGCAGCACTGGCTAAATTTTGCTTAGTCTTCAGCTTTCCTCGGGACTTGTTTGTTAAGCCTTTTGCCCTTGCCTGCAGGCTGCCCCAGAGGTGGTCTAATGGTTCTATTTTTGAGCCTGGAGAACTGCGTACAGGTTATACATTTCCATTGTCTGCGGATCAAATTACTCCGGGTTCCTAGGGTTCATTGAGTTCAGATAGTGGAGCTATGGGCTGGGCCTGGCCAGCAGGAAGTGGCCAATAAGTGCCAGCTCATCAAACATTCGAATTTGTCTCATTTCATGGTGCTCATTCGAGAGCCTCTAGATAAGGATATCTCTTTCAGGGTTTAGAGGAAGACGTGGCCTGTGGTTCTGTAGTTCCCCAAAGTTGCCTTTGATCAGGACTGTGACTGAGCTTTGCCATCTTTATGTCCTGAAGAGGAGGGAGGAACAAGTTGGAGATGTGATGTAAGGGGGCTCTGGGCTTCTGAATGGGTCACTAAACCTGTCACCTTGGAGTTTGGGTGTACCTCATTTGCCTCCCCCTTCCCCTTTCTAGGATTGCAGATTTCCAGGACGTTCTGAAGGAGCCCACAATCGCTTTGGAAAAGCTTCGGGAACTCAGCTTTAGTGGTAAGAAGCAACTCTCCATTTTCAAAGTTTTTCTAGAGCAGTGTCGTGGCTAGGATGGAGGGAAAGGTGCCCAAGGCCACCTCACCTGCTCAGTTTTGAGGGGACCAGCCTGCCCATTGAGGCCTTTTCTAGATTCTGTGGAGCTGAACAACCAGTGCCTGCCCTGAGCTCGGAAGGGGTCCCGGAGTTAGTGTGCCTGGATGCATTAGGGTGCTTAGTTAGCAGATGAGTGATGCTTATTGCTTTCTCAGAGTAACTGAAGAGGACTGAAGATGACAGGATGAGAGTGGAAAGACTTCTTGAGCTGAGGTCGGGTCTTCCCTCATTTTCAGCAAGCTTCCTGTGGTATAGAATTCGGTTAGTTGCAGAATGGTTCCTGGTTCTCTCATTGGCTTGGGGTCAAAGCCTACTCAGGCGACAGTGAATCTTGGTTAATGGTAGGATTTCGGCCTTGAGACACTGCCTTGAAGGAGCTGCACCTCAGCAGGGTTTGACTTTGCCCTTGCTGGCATGGCTAACCTTGCAGCACCAGAGAGTTTTGCTTGTCTTTAAAAATACCCCAAGGTGTTCTGTATAGCTTCTCTGTATAGCTTCTCGGCACTGCTCTGCCTTGGAATTTGTCAGCAAGAAATTCTTGAGTAGCCCCTCTCCTTCCTATGTAGATTCTGGGGGGGGTGGGTATTAGCTCCTGTTGACAGTACTTAGGAATTTCATAGCCACAGCTGCTTTAGCAAGGTTCCTGACAGAATTGCAGAAGTGTGCCTTTCTGTTCAGGAGCACTGTTTAGGCCCTGAAGATCTTGAAGGGTCCTAGGACCTGTGCCGAGCTGAATAATCTGCCAGGCCTCAGGAGGCCATCTGTGGTAGTGGTTAAGAGTCTGAGCTCTAGAGTCAGACAGACGTGTGTTTGATTCCTTGAATTGTTCTTTCTTTGCAAATGAGTTTCTTTATCTGTAAGAGGAGGACAACGATGCTAATCTCCCCTCCTTACTGGGGTTATAATGAGGGTTCAGTGAAATAATGTCCATAAAGCACAAAGCACTTAGCATTCGTAGCTTAGTTTATATTCCACACATTCCTACGGAATGCCCACTCTGTGCCACCCCCTGTGTTAGGCACTGGGAATGTAAGACAGATACAGTTCTTGTCTTTCTGTGGTTTACCCCGGTAGTAGGGATTCTAGATGTCAAATAAATACACAAATTATATTCTACAACCCTAGTTGCAATGAATGCTATCAAGGAGAAGTCAATGGAGCCATTATGTATAATGAAGGACTTGATTGGGAAGAGATGGTGGTTGGTAATGGCTGCTCTAAGGAGGAAATATCAAGGATGAGGTGTTATTCCCGAAGGAACATTCCAGACAGTGGGAGCTCTTACTGGGGACAGGGGTCACAAGATTAGCATCTAGTCCAGCAATCTTTTTGGAGGAAAATGATTCTTGAAGAAATACTTCTTGCCCACTCCACTTCCTGCCAGCTGGCTCTGAGGTGGAGGGCTGGGGGGTTCTGAGACTGTGGCCTGGGGCATGACCTTTGCCTGCTGTGTCCACAGGCATCCCTTGTGAGGGCGGACTGCGGTGCCTCTGCTGGAAGGTGGGTGTGCCTGGGGTGGGGTTTCTGCTCTGCTGCAAGTCCTGGGTTCCTGCATGGGCTGTCCCCAACCCCAGCCCCTTCTTTCTGATGTGTGCCTTTCCGTGCTTTGTTCCAGGAAGCTTTTCTGGGATGTTCTGGGTTTTCCATTTCTTTTGGTGTCCCCTCCAGGATCCCTTTGGGGATGGAACACTTTGTAATGCCAGTGAAGTTCTTTGCTTACCTAAGGTCTAGAGTTCAGTGTAAATGATGCGTATTGGGACAGAAAAGGCCATGCTTTGCCCAAAGCTGTTAGTTGACATGGGAGAAGAAGCCCAGTATCCTAGTTTCCAGTCCCTTTGAGCACAAGGTTTTATTATCATCTGCAAGACTGTGAGGAAGAGAAGAGGAAAGGGCTAGTTTTGGATAAGGGTGGCGGGAGGAAGAGGGGAGGAAAAGGGAGGCTCCCCTCAGCCCGTGCCTGCGTTCCTGGGCTTCAGCCATCTTGTCTTTTCTGGGCATCATCAGATGTTTTCCTTGAGGCCTGTCAGCCTCTGCCTACTGTCCAGGGTTGGGATGGGTGAGTCACCAGAGCTTCGCTTCTCTCTCTCTCTCTGCAGATTCTCTTGAACTACCTCCCCTTGGAGAGGGCCTCATGGGCCTCCATCCTTGCCAAGCAGAGGTGAGACCTGGAGAACGGGGGTTGACGGGGAGGCCTTTGTATCAGACAGGACAGTGGTGCTGAGCCTGTCCTTCCTCCTGTTGGTGCTTGTCTGGTCCGGGATTCCTGGGCAATGCCTCTTTGGTCTTTTCTCCTGCAGGGAGCTATATTCTCAGTTCCTGAGGGAAATGATCATCCAGCCTGGCATTGCCAAGGCCAACATGGGTGTGTCCAGGGAGGATGTGACTTTTGAGGACCATGTGAGTAGGGGTCAGCAGAGGGAAGTGAGCCTCCAGAGTGGGGAGGGGTGTGGCTTTGGGGTGGACAAGGTCTTTCTGCCCCGGAGGATAGGTGTGGCTGCTTTTGGTCCCCTCTGGCCTTTCTAGTACCTCCTTCATTCATTTTGCTGAAGGCCGTTGTCTCTCCCCTCACCTCCCTAGGCCCTGGGCCTGGTCAGGAATATAAGTGATGACCTGGACTCGGGGAATGCTGTGCAGCGCTGAGCCAGGCCCTCCTTGTGCATTGTCTTCTTTCCTCATCTCTGTTCCTTGAGGAAGGTTCTATGACTTAATTGTTGAAGAAAGTCAGATCATGCTTGGAGTGAGGATAAACTGCCTTTCTGTGGCCTGGAGAAAGCCCCGTTCCATCCTCCAGGACTGAGCTCTGCCCTGTGTGCTTCGCAGTGTAGAAAGTGGAGATGGATCAGACCCAGGCCCATCCTCCAAGGATTGCCATCAGTGACTCGAAGCATTGATGAATTAGATTTGAAGAGGTGTCATGATACAGCATTCATTTATCCATTCGTTCATTTGTCCGTTCATTCAACAAGCATTTAGTGAGCGCCTGTTACATGCAGCATTCTGGAGCCACAACAGTGGACAGAGGAGTCCTGCCAAGCAGGGATGTACTCAGAGCAGATGGCAGGGCTCGGCTGTCAGCCGTGGAGTTTGAAAGGCGGAGGGAGCCCTGTGCCGCTGCTCCGGTAGTTCACAGGCTATCTCAGAGCCACAGCTGGTCATCTGGTGGCAGTGTTGGCATGAGGCCACTGCTCAGGCCTCCACACTGGAATCTGTCCCTGGGACCCTAGCCGGGCCTAGGACAGCAGTTTGTTTTCTCAACACACAGCCCCTCAACCCTAACCCTGACAGCCGGTGGAACACATATTTCAAGGACAACGAGGTGCTGCTGCAGATCGACAAAGATGTCAGGTAAGTGGGGCGCTGGGCTGGGAGCTGGCCCATGGGCCTTCTGGGGCTCCCAGTTCTGTCCTTTTCCTTTCCAGCTCAGGCCCACAGTGGGTAGGGCGTGGAGGGCAGAGGAGCTATTGGTGGGTTGTCCGCATGATTAGGTCCAGACCCGAGTGATGCTGGGCCTGAGAAGGGGGCTGCTGAGTGCAGTGAGTGTGTGGGGTGAGGGGTGCTGTTTGCCTATGTTTCAGGTGTGCTCCAGGCATTTATAGATTCATCTGATCATCCCTTCAACAGATATTGAGCCCCTGCTATGTGGCAGTCTCAGTGCCAGGCTCAGGGTTGAGCACTGTGTAGACACGGTCCCTTTCCCAAAGGAGCCTGGCACCTGTGGGAGGAAGATGGGAAGACAGACATTTAACAGATTAGATCCGTGTAATTAGCATTTATGGTAAACGCTCTGAAGGACGAGTTCAAGGTGCTTCAAGGCACACAGGACACCTGCCTGAGGAAGCATTGTTTCAGCAGAGGTCTGAGGAGTCGGGCCTGGGAGAAGAGGGAGGGAGAGGCTGTGGCGGTGGGATCTGCCCATGCGGGGGCCCTGGGATCCTGTGGAGCGAAGTTTGTTCAAAGAGCAGTGTGAAGGCCAGTGCGGTTGGAACCACACTTGAGGGAGGTAGGGGTTGAACCTTGGACTTGATGCCAAGGACGCGGGGCAGTCATGCAAAGGTTTTAAGCATAGGAGTGCCAGGGTCAGATATGTGTGTTTGTTTTTTAATTGTGAGCTACAGTATGTACATATGTGTGCTTTTCCACTCGATAAAGAAATGGGCACATGCCGGCTGTGCCGTCCTGTTCGGTTGGTGGGTGGCAGCAGGTGGACTCCCCCGCAGGTCGGTGAGGAGCTGGAAGGGAGGCCTCGTCTGCAATGGAGCCGAGTGGTTAGAGCTTGAGTTCAGGAGTCCATCCGCCTGGTTTCAGTTCTACCTCCCCCACTTGTTAGCTGTGTTTCTAGCCCTGGGTGCCGCTCCTCTGCCAGGTGCATCTTCAGATGGCCTCAGGTGGGTCCCCAGCCCAGGGTGACCCAGTCAGGTCACAGAAGGGGACTCTTGCCTCCTTCATTCTCAGGCTAGTGTTGGGGCAGCCTTGGTCCATGAGGGAATTTAGAGGCTCTGTTTAAGTCCAGAACCATGTCTGGAACCCAGTTCTGGAGAAACAGTTCTGTCTGACACTGGTAGTGACAGTAGCATGTTTAGTGTTTGCAGTGTGCTGTGTAGAAGTCTGAAAAATGTGCATGTCCTGCAGTACATATATTTTCAAATCATGATTGTGTTCTAAAGATTGTCTTCATCTTGCTTTACATCTTACTCTGTCTTGGACATTTTCCTATGTCAGTCGTGAAATATTCTGTTGTACAATGTGTAACAACTAAACCTCTTTTACCATTTTATACCACACTACACTTCACACTCTGATACATATTAGATATTTTTGACATGGAAGGATGTTTGTGGTTTAAGAGAAGTGTTGGATCATAAGATCATAAGGATACTTAAAAATATACATGTGTGTGAGTCCATCCTCATATACAAATAAGAATGTAGGATGTGGGTATGTATGCATGTATAATGACCGTATTGCTTCTTAAAAACTACATTGTTTTTGTAAGTAAAATGTTATTAATTAAAATTTTTTAAAAATGGCTTTTCGGGTGCTGGAGCACCTGGCAGGAGGGTGCCGATGGAATACTTACCATCTGCATCCTGAGTAACGTACTCTCTCCTGTTCCCTCTTGCCAGGAGGTTGTACCCAGACATATCCTTCTTCCAGAGGGCCACTGAGTACCCATGCCTCCTCATCCTGGACCCCCAGAATGAGTTTGAGACCCTTCGTAAGCGAGTGGAACAGACGACGCTGAAATCCCAGACAGTGGCCCGGAACCGGAGCGGGGTCACAAATGTGAGAGGCGACGTGGGGAGTCCAGGGACTGCCCATGACAACCGTTTCCTTCCTTTTTCCCTTAGACCACTGGCCACTGGGCCCACGGCCATCTGCCCTGACAGTGACCCAAGGCAACCTTGGTCCTGCCAGGGCTCTTTCTGAGAGCTGGAGCCAAAGGCTTGGTGTGATGGGTGCCTGGGGAGGTCTCTGCTCTGCAGCAAAGGAGCTGCACTGCTAGTCTCATGGTGGCAGGTGGCTCTTTAAAAAGTAATTGCATGTGTGATGGGAGTGATGATGGGGTGCAGAGCTGACCTAGTTCGGATATCAAGGAAGACTTCCCTGAGGAAGTGACATTTAAACTGAGGCTTCAAGAACTAGGAAAGAACTTTCCCGGTAGGGAGAAGGGCCTGTGTGGAAGTCCTCAGGCAGGAGAGAGTGTGGTGTGTGAAGGAATAGCGGAGTCCACTGAGGCTAGAGACAGAGGGAAAGGGTGGGAGAAGGGCTCTGGAGGATGCTGGAAAGGGTGGTGGTGGCGAGGCCACACAGGGCCTGTATCCTGAGGCTGGGAAGCCCTTGCAGTATTCTGAGCAGGGCAGCGATGTGATTCAGTTCTGCTCTTGTAGAAGGTCCTTGGGAGTGGTATTGGTCAGAAGGGGCAGGGGTAGAGGTGGAGAGGGTGCCTGGGAGGTGGCCACACTGTCCAGGCAAGAGCAGGTGGGGGCTGGGGCGGGATGGAGTGGGGATAGATCTGCGACCGAGGAAGTAGAATTGGTAGGACTTGTGCTGGCCAAGTCATGCTGAACTCAAACTTCTATAGGTTCTTATAATTCTGAGAGTTATTTAACTTAAACCTACTGCTTTGGTACCTGGAACTCTGACTTCTTCCTTAACACTTTTCACTGTCCCCAAACAATGGAAAAGTTCTTCTCTGTAACTTCCAACAAGCTAGAGAAAGATACTTACTGCAGAAACCTTTTCTCCCCAAGTGGAATGACTGACCAGGGCTCTGTGTCTGTAGGAGAGAAGCCATTTTCTGCTACAGCATGGTGGGCAGTTATAGCTGATCGCGGGGTTCCGTGTGCCTGCAGCAGCACTGGGCGTGCTGGGAGGTGCAGAATGCTTGCCTAAATGACTGCAGGGCTTGCTGTGTGGGCCACCCTCTTGGCTCCTGATGTTCTGGCTGTAGGGCCAGGTGCGGACCTGGCTTCTGTCATTTATTTCACTAAAGTCATTGGGTGCTGAGAATGAGCTCTTACCCATTTTAGGTTTGGACCTTGTCCTGTAGGCAGAGGACCTGACAGGAACATCATCTCTAGGCCTCTGGATCTGTGGTGGGGCACTTCGAGTTAAAGCTGACCATCTGATTGACCCTGGGCAAGAAATACCAGGCTCACTTTCCTGGGCCAGAGTAGCCTCTTCTGGGCACAAATTGTCCTGCCTCAGTTTTGAATTTCCAGGAGGATGAAATGAGGTCATGGCTGTGTAGATTCTTGGAAAGCTGAAAAGCACTGGGCGTTTTTTGAGGCCTGGTCTTCAGATTCTGGAGTCAGCCAGTCTGGGTTCAAATTCCAGTACCACCACTTAATGTGAGACATGATGAGTGACCTAACTTTTTTGAGCCTTAGTTTCCTTATCTTGAAAATGATGAGAAAATACTTAAGATTGCTCAAAGCATGAAGTGGAAGCATGCTCAAGAGCACTGTCTTGCATATAGAAAGCTCTCAGTCAATGTCAGCGATGTGTGTGTGTGTGTGTATGTGGGGGTGTACACGTGTTCATGTAATAGAAAAGGGAATTGAATGTCCCCAGGTCACTGCACTTCCAGGATAGTTTGCTACACTTTCTCCACCTGGGCTTGCTCATCACTGCCTCATACAGGTAACCCCGAGCACCTGAATCTTTGCAAAGCTCCCGAGGATCCTGGTGGGCAGCTGGTGTTGGAGACCACTGCTCTATTATGTGAATTTTTAGTGGGGATCATCATCATCTGTCTCTTCCAACTTTTTCTTATAAAAATTTTGAAACATTCAAAAAGTTGAAAGAAGAGTATGGTGCACACCTATATACTTTCCACCTAAATCCAACATTGTTAACATTTTGCCATTTTTGTGTGTATTGCATATAGATAGAAAGCTGCAGACGTCCTGACGTTCACCCCCAAATACTCCAGCATTAATCTCCTGAGAATAAGGACGACCTCCTCCTTACTAAGGACATCTGGGAAGGTTGACCATGACAGCATAACACCTAACATCTAGTCAGGTGTCCTCAGTTGTGCTACGAGTTTTTTTGTTTTTTTACTTCCAAACCAGGACCCAGTCAGGGTTTACGAGTTACACTGGGATGTTAGGTTTGTTGATCTGTAGCAGGCCTCCGCTCTCCCCAAGCCCCCACATTTGACTTTTTGAAGAGTCTTGGCCAGTTGTCTGTTTTTGACATATTTAAAGTTTTGTTTTCTCAATTGACATATAACTTATATGCAGTAAAATGCACAAATCTTAGGTATGCAACTAGGTGAACTTTTTCTTGTGTGCATGTCATGTATATATCTGTGTAACTGCCAACCAAGTCAAGACATGGAATGTATCTGTCATCCAGAAAGTTCCTTCATGTCCCTGCCCAGCCACACCCCTCTCCTCAGAGGGAATCACTATTCTGGCTTTTAGCACCGTAGATTAGGTTTTAGTCCAGCTGTCTGGTAGAATGTCCCCCACTCTGGATGTGTTTGCCTGTTTCCTTCCTTTATGCTCTATTTCCTGTGGGCTGGAACTTTATTTAGGTTTAATGGTAGACATTTCTGATGAAACTGTGTTTAGGTTTAATGGTAGACATTTCTGATGAGACTGTGTCCGTGAGGCCCCCCATCGGCTTAGCGGGCTCCTCTTCTTCTGCCCAGATGAGCTCCCCACAGAAGAGCTTGGCGCCGGCACCCCTGAGTGAGTACGAGGTGCCGCCCAGCGGTTGTGAGGCCCACTGGGAGGTGGTGGAGCGGATCCTGTTCATCTACGCCAAGCTCAACCCTGGCATCGCGTATGTGCAGGGCATGAATGAGATCGTGGGGCCCCTCTACTACACCTTCGCCACCGACCCTGACAGCGAGTGGAAAGGTAAAGGGACTCTTGGCTGCCCACATCCCTTGTTGCTGATTCCAGAGAAAAACAGACCAAGGAAAGCCGGCCCGATGGGCTCCATCAGGCTGTGCCACTCATGTCCCTCCCTGGGCCTCTATTTTCCTTCCATCGGATAAGTGGGTGGTTCTGGATCCTCTCTGAGGTCCTCTACAGCTTGGACTTTCTGGAATGTTGGAAGTTTACTGACCTCTTGATATTTATAACTGAATTTCAGGTAGTGGAGATGAGATGTATATATAGGAAGCTGAATGATGAAATTTAAATAAATAATGATTTGGAAAACGTCATCAGAAGAGCGTGTAGTCAGTTGCTAAGCGAATGTACAGTGTTGCCAGAAGCTGTGAGCACAAAGAAGCAGTGGCCTTAGTCTGGGGTGGAGAGTGGTTAAGGACAGAGGCATTGAGCCTGACCATGGTGGGGTGGCAACTTGGTGAGGCTTAGAGGTGAGGGGAAGAGCTCAGGTCAGTGCAAGATGGGGTGGGGTTGGAAGGCACCAGCTCCATTGCCGTCACCCTGCTCATCTTCCCCAGAGCATGCCGAGGCAGACACCTTCTTCTGCTTCACCAACCTTATGGCCGAAATCCGGGACAACTTCATCAAGAGCCTGGATGACTCGCAGTGTGGTATCACCTACAAGATGGAAAAGGTGTACTCCACCTTGAAGGATAAGGACATGGAACTCTATCTGAAACTGGTGAGGACCCCAGGATCACATGGGCCAGGGCAGACAGATGGAAAGGGGCAGAGGACACCAGACTTCTTGATCATGCCAGGCCCAGAGCGAGCTCTGGCTTGAGGCAGGACTGGGAGACCAGGCGGCGATGCTGGGAGTCTAAGCAGATTGGCAGTGAAAGGGATTGATACGGTGCCCGTTGTGTGCCAGGTACAGTGCAAAGCATTTACCATCGGCTGAATTAGTTCAGCCTGTTCATCCTCTGAGAAAAGAATGGACTTCATTTTTAAAGTTAAAAATAATTGTTAAAAATTATTGTGGTAGTTCATGTTTATTTCAGAAAACAGCTCAGTGGGAAAAAAAAATAGAAACAGTTTTGGGAACAAGAAAATACATATAAACATATCTTTTTAACGAATACAGAATTATGTCTTTGCAGTTTTGTAACATGCCATTTTAGTTAACATTCACTGTGGCTGGCCAGAGGGCTCATCTCTGTTGAGAATAATTGCCTTGTGGGGTTGTCATATGGAGTGAATAAGTGAGATAATATATTTATCATGCTAAGCACAAGGCCAGACTTACAGTAAGTGCCCAGGTAAGGGTCTCTCTGTCTATCTGTAATATGTACAGTGTTTCTTTTTTTAAAGACTGAGCTATCATTTATAAATCTAGAGAGCCTATGTAAAAATTTGGCTGCCCCTTTAACCGAGTGAGGCTTTCTAGGCAGCCCAGTGACATCCTACAGAGTGTGCCTGGCGTTCACACCCGGCCCGCTGCCTGCTGGGTTAGGTCCTGGGCCCTGCTGCTTGTGTACATTCATATCTCAAGGCTGTATGGTGTCACATGGCAACCAGCCAGCACTGATTCTCACACCTTTCCACGCTTCTGTCTCCCCAGCAAGAGCAGAACATCAAGCCCCAGTTTTTCGCCTTCCGCTGGCTGATGCTGCTGCTGTCCCAGGAGTTCTTGCTGCCTGATGTCATCCGTATCTGGGACTCCCTCTTCGCTGACGACAACCGCTTTGACTTCTTGCTCCTCGTCTGCTGTGCCATGCTCATGTGAGTGTGGCCATGAGCAGTGGGCTGAGCTGGAGCCGCTCTCACCAGGTTGTGGGGAGCCTCTTGGATCCCTAGGCGGGTGTCACACCTAGTGTGCTGCGGGCGATGAGGGAAGAGTGGGAAGGGGCCTGGCTGGGCCTGTACTCTGAGTGGCTCAGGAGCCCAGTGCTTTTCCTGCTTGTTTTCCTTAGATTGATCCGGGAGCAGTTGCTGGAAGGGGACTTCACCATAAACATGCGGCTCCTGCAGGTAACAGTTTGGAGGGCTGAACTCAGTCTTAGCCATAAGGCAGATACTCACCAGGCACCCACCCCAACCGCTGTGACAGGCTGGAGTCAGGAGCAGTAGAATACAGCAGAACTTAAGAGTCCAGACCCCTGGAGCAGATCTGCCTTTGGGTCTGAGTTTGAATCCTGGCTTTGCCACTGACCTTGAGGTGTGGTGTGACCTTGAGTCAATGACTTGGCCTCTGAATTTAGCACTTTATAAATTCATCATACCCCGGATGCATAGCACCCCACGTGTGGCAGCACTCATTGGTAGCCATGCTCAGATCTGGGGCAGGAGAGTGGGCCTTAATGGCTAAGAACATGGGCTCAAGGGTCAGACAGCATGGCATTCATTGGGTTCACAGCCTTGTTCTGCTGTGTTAGTCATGTGACCTGAGCCAAGTGATAACCTCTCTAGATCTCTGTTCCTTCACCAACACCTGGCCTGGAGGTGGTTTTCAGTAACTATTGATTAGATGTGTAAAATAGGTATAATCACAGTAACCCCCTCATCGGGCTTTTGAAGTGTCCCGGTAAGCTGATGTATGGACAGTGTGCAGCCCAGTGCCAGGCTGGGAGAAGCTTGGCAGCGTGGTCCTTAGGAAGGGCTGTGAGACCCTTTGGGTGGTGCTGGTTGGATGGGTTACACTAGTGCTGCAGTATGTTGTGTTAGCTACGTGTGGGCATTGGGGCAGAATGGCGGTGTCTGGTAGCCTGTGGTCCCTGACCCTGGGGCTCACGGTCCAGCAGAACGACAGGTCCCAGTGGGAAGGGCACAGGTGTGGCAGAAGTGGCGAAGGGTGAACTGCCTGCAGAGGCGTATCGCTGGCCTTTCCTATGCCCAGGATTACCCCATCACAGATGTCTGCCAGATCCTGCAGAAAGCCAAGGAGCTGCAAGACTCAAAGTAGCCTGTCTGCAGGAGCCCAGGTTTGGGAGAGAAGCCACCGATCCCCATGCCCTGGCCTCCAGGACATGCAGAAGCCTGTGGGGTTCCAGCCCAAGGGGAAGCTGCAGGACTGGCCCCATCCCCGCAGGCTGCTCCCACTGTGCCATGCTCCTCCTGGCCACCAAGCTCTGGCTCCTTCTCCACTCTTCAGCCCTGGAACCCTCTGCCCAGGCTACCGAGCAAGGCTGGAACTCCTGAAGGAATTTTCTGGGGCTGGGGTAGACTAGGGGCACTCAGAGCTGGCAGAGGTCCCTCTGTGCTCTGCCACTTCCTTTCCCGTTCCTGCTCCGGTTGGGAGTAGGTACTTGGCAGATGAGTCAGAAACCACTTCTGGGGTTGGTGCTTAGGTTTCCCCATGGAGAAAGTGACACTGTGAGGGAGCTAAGAAGCTGCCCAGGTCACACCCTCTGCCCCTCTCACTGAGTGTGTATGTGTGTCTGTAGTGTAGTTGTGGGTTGGTGTTTGTGTGTCTCTGTCCCCCAGGTGTCCGTCTTCTATCAGTGTGGATGTGAAGGAGGGGAGAATGTCTTTGAATCCCTCTAGGTCTCTACTTCTCTGTCTCCCACTCTTCTCCCTCCACCTCAGACAGGCTGTGTGTGTCTCCTGTACCTGCTCCTCCTCCTGTTGCTCTCTCTCTGCCCTTCTCTCTTGGGGTGCCTTACCCCCAGCCTCTTTCTCTCCTCCCCTCCATGCCTGTGAACCCCAGAGACAGAATGAAGAGTCTGGCTCAGCAAAGCCCCTGGAGGTCAACTTTGGCCTTTTGACCCTTTTCTCACCTCCCACCCCCTGGCCCTAGGCTCCCAGATTCCTCAGATTGGGGGCCACAGTGCCTCACTAGAGGACCCTGAACCTGACCCCCACCACAGAAATCTTGGAAACCAAAAGCTGCTCAGAAATGATGGCCCATGAAGCTTTGACCCTCTTACCCTCCCTTCTGCCGAGGGATTGAAGAGGGAGAAGAGGGAGAGCTGGGTCTTCCGGAGATGCCCCCAAAGGAGAAGGACATTGAGGTGATTTGTACCAGGAGCTGGAGTCTAAGTACTTTAGAAGAAGTCATTTCTATGGCTTCCAGGGCCCAGCCCAGGGCAGAGGAGTCCTGTGAAAGGCAAATGGGACCAAAGGGAGCCTTGCTGGGCCAGGCAGAGCTAAGCTTAGGGGCCCTGGGTACTGTTGGGACTGGGGGACTGGCCCCCAGGCAGGCCGGAGGAGGTACTGGATCTTCCGTGGTCACCTGCTTGGGCTGGTTCCAGGGTTCAGGGCAGGTATACTTGGAGCAGGAGCAGCTGGCTGCTCCCACTGCTGGGCAGTGGGAGGACTGGGTTTATTCTGATCAAATATGCTCCCTTCTTTTGCAAGGAGGCAGGTGGTTTGGGTCTAGAAAGTTAGGTGATGTAGAAAGGGTCCTTGCCTCAGACTGGCTGGCAGGAGCCCTGTTGTCCCCAAAGCCTTCCTGAGTCTGGTCACCAGGACTTCTCCCTCCTGTGCGGGCCAGGCCTTGGGCCAGGAACAGCTTCCCCTAGATGGCCCTTTACCAGGCTGACCCTTGAATGCTTCTGGGACTTTCTGTAATTGCCTTTTTGATGCCTCCTCTCCTAACAGAGTTTTGGGGAGATTTACTATTTATTCAGATTCCTGGTTATTTATTGCAGATCGGCAAGTGCTTGGTTTAGGAATGAGGGTGGGAGTGGGACGGTAGGAAGGAATTGGAGACACGGTCTTCCTGACTTTCCGAGGTCAGACACAGCGTCCTCTGCCCTTGTTTCTGGGACCTCCTTAGTTCTCCAGCAGATCTTGGCTGGGAGGGCTCTTAGCTCTCCCAGCCTGAACTGAGTGTCAGGGTGACTTTAGGACCCCCTGCACAGGGCACAAACGAACTGCTTTCCCCCATCCTAGCCTACCTTCAGTTCCCAATTTGACCCCTTAACAGCCTGAGACTTGGGCCACAGCCTGGGACCCAGCAGACACTGCCCAGGACATTTCCCTCTTGCCTATCCCTTGCCTTCCCTTCTGGGGCCATACTACTTGAATCACTGCATCTAATTTGCCTCAGTGGCAGGCCTTGAGTCCAGTGCCCTCTCCTTGACTTTGGGATGAAGGCCAAGAGCACAAGGGACCATGTCCAGATTAGACTGAGTTCCCCAGGATACTGCCCAAGGGAAGATATGCCCTTGGCGATTCCTCCTCCCCAGACTCATAAGGGAGGTCCCCAGACAGCCGGAGTGCCCGAGCTTCCTGCTTGGGAAGCTGCTCCCAGGAACTTGGACACTTAGAGATGACGCTCTATGAATTCAGCAGGTCTCACTCCAGAGGATCGGAATGTTAGTCTGCTTATGTTTTGTTTCTTGTTTTTTTAAATCAGTTTGTTCCTTGAATCAATGCTGTTGATGACAAGTCTTTAATAAATCATGTGTTCTTTGCAATGGGCATTGATTGGTATGTCATGGGCTGAAACCACCGAGACGTCAAAAGCAGGAAAAAAGTGAGCTGGGGGGTGGTGTCGGTAGGCTTTTAGAGTCATTGAAGAGAAAGGCCAGCAGATTCTTGTTGGAAGAGGCTGTTTATTGATTAAATCATACAATTTGCAGCTGGGGGGAGGAGGGCGTGTGGACTAGTGGAAAAGCTATTACATAATTTCACAGCAAGTGTGGTTTTTTTTAGATTGAAAAAAAAAGAAAAATCAACCCACAAATAAAACAAGTCTTCATTTCCTCACCCCCACCCCCACAATCCGGAGAAAATCACTAATAGTCTTTGCAGATGTAATTTTTGTTATGTAATTTTCTCGATATATAGTTTTGTGTATTGCCAATTCCCTCATGTTAGGTGGTAAGTTACTGTATGACTTCCAAATTTTCATAGGCCACTATTCTATCTGATATGCTAAAAGGGTCGGAAAGCAGTTTCTGAGTGTAATACTGTGGGGAAGTTTCTGTTTGGAATCTACAGCCCAGAGTTATTTCTCCGGCTTGGGCATCTTAAGTGGGTTGAAAGTTATGAACCTTTCTAAGGCTTTTCATACATGTTGCCAAGCTGCTTTCTGGGATTGTACCAGTTTCTGTTCCAAAGCAGCAATCCGAGAGGACCTGCCTGCCACCTGCATCCTCGTTCTCACTCTGGGTGTTAAGAAAACCTGGGTCGATCTTGTAGAAGAACTTTTAGCTTAGCTTACGGTGTGATGGTTAGGATAGACTCCAGTATGGACGCCTCCGGTGCCATGTCCTTATCCTGCCAACTAGGAGATCCTTCTCGGCCCTTTTGAGGGTTAAATGTAGTGACCGAAGCGCTTCAAACTAGTACCTATCACTCCCGCGGCGCTTGCGCAGGCGCTCAGCGGAGGGGGGTCCCTCGGGGAGACCCGTGAGCAGGCGGGGCGGGGCCGGACGAACCGAAGCCGCGGAGCCACGCCCCTCCGGCCGCGTCTTAAAGGGCAAGGCAGGCGGCGCCACGGTGTCCAATCCGCTACGGCCCTGAGTAGACCTTCTTGGGTCCCACTTGGGACTTGTTCGGAGTCCCAGGCCCTTGGGTGCCTCTGTGAGTGGAACGGAGGGGCCCGCACCCGCCCGCGCCCCCACCCCCCACCCGGCCCCACGCGGCCCCGTCCGCGCTGCGCCCCGCAGGCCGGAGCGGCCCCTTTAAGAGCCTCGCGGGCGGGACTCCCGCAGGAGGTCGCGGCGTCCCCCGCGCCGCCGGCCGTCCTCCGTCCTCCGTCCTCCGTCCCCGCCGCGGCGGCGCCCCGCGGCCATGCGGGCGCTCGGGGTCGGTCTGGCCGCGGCGCTGGGCGCGGGGCTGGGCGCGGCGGCCGAGGGCTGGCGGCGGCGGCGGGCGGACGCGCGCGCGGCGCCGGGGCTGCTGGGCCGGCTGCCCGTGCTGCCCGTGGCGGCGGCGGCCGAGCTGCCCGCCGCGCCCGGGGCCCCGGCGGGCGGGGGCCCCGGCGAGCTGGCGCGCTACGGGCTGCCGGGGCTGGCGCAGCTGCGCAGCCGCGAGTCCTACGTGCTGTGCTACGACGCGCGCACGCGCGGCGCGCTCTGGGTGCTGGAGCAGCTGCGGCCCGAGCGGCTCCGCGGCGCCGGCGACCGCCGCGCCTGCGACTTCCGCGAGGACGACTCGGTGCACGCGTACCACCGCGCCACCAACGCCGACTTCCGCGGCAGCGGCTTCGACCGCGGCCACCTGGCCGCCGCCGCCAACCACCGCTGGAGCCAGAAGGCCGTGGACGACACCTTCTACCTGAGCAACGTCGCGCCCCAGGTAGCGCCCGCGCCCCCGCGCCCCGCTGCAGCGAGGGGCAGGGCCCGGGTCAGGGCCTTGTCGGCACCTGCAGCCTGAGCTCAGCCGAGGGCCCTTCGTGTCCTCGTCTGTGAGACGCGGATGGCACGGCTACTCACCCGCCTGCCGTGTGCAGTAGCACCGAGGACCCGGGGCCTGCGAGAGGGCTGAGCACACCGACAGTTAGCTTTGATGAGGGAATGGGGCCCAGAGCGGCGTAGTGGCCGGCCCAGTGCCACACGTCAGGAGGAGACCCAGGCAGTGTGTCCAGGGCAGCGGTCCCCAACCTCTTTGGCAGCAGGGACCAGTGCCTCCTATGCCTGAGGATCTGAGGTGGAGCTGAGGCGGTGATGCTAGCGAGCACTGGGGAGCGGCTGCAGATACAGATGAAGCTTTGCCCGCCCTCCACTCACCTCCTACTGTGCAGCCCGGATCCTAACAGGTCGCGGACCAGTCCCTGTACCAGTTCCTTGGCCCCCAGGGTTGGGGACCTCTGGTCTCTAGAGGATGCTTCAGCCGTTGCCCTTCCCTGCCTGCCTTCCAGGAGTTAAAGGAGATACACTTGCTGGCAGTTGGCTGTTAGTAGCAGTCACTGTGCAACTTGAGCAAGCCCCCTCCTTCTAGCTGTTCCCACCAAAAGTGACACCCACTGGATGAAGACCGATGTGGGGCCCTGGGTGAACCAGGTGGGGTCTGAGCCTCTTACCTGACATCTGCTCTCCCAACAGTACAGTCCCCTACCCGTGGGACTAGACACTGTACTGAGGACTGGAAAGCTGCAGTGATGGAGTCGGGAGCAGATTCATGACAGCCCCAGCTGGGCTCTGTGTGTGGTTCAGAGGGGGAAAAGGACAGGAGAGATGCTTGAGAGAGCTGGCCTTCACGAGAGCCCCTGGGGACCGAGACTGGGGCAGACCTGTTCCTCTCTCTGTAGTGGAAGATATGTGGCTTTCCTTAATGTGGCTTTTTGGAACTGAGAAACAGCTGTAGGACCTGGGATGCCAGTCCTTCCATTCTGTATGGGTCTGGGCTCCATCCTCTAGTTCGGGTGGCCTAAAGGAGTGATTTTCATTCCTTGAACCAGTTTCCTCTGCATGCTTGTCACCCACCATTACCCACTTGAATCTCCAGGCTTGGTGCCAGTCACAGTCTGAGTCCCCTCTCTCCTACCAGGTGCCCCACCTCAACCAGAATGCTTGGAACAACCTGGAGAAGTACAGCCGGAGCCTGACCCACACGTACCAAAACGTCTATGTCTGCACAGGGCCCCTCTTCCTGCCCAGGTGAGGCTAGAACTGGGGGTTCTGGGCATGCCAGGGCCTCCCACTCACCCCATCCAGGCTTGTCCCAGGCATTAGGTCAACATGGTCAGGTCATCTGGATTCCTGGCAAGTCAGTCCATTCCTTGCTTCAGGCCCCTGAATTCATAACCAGAGACATTTGGGGTGCTCACCTAGACCATGTCTTCTCTGCCCATGGGCACCAGGCCCTGCATCTGCCCTTGCTTTCTCCTCCATCACTTCTCGCCACACACTCCCCTCCACCCGTGTCCTGCCCAGAAACCCTTCTACCAGGCTACTGCCTTCAGTCTCCTCTGCTTGAAGCAACCCTCCCCCACCCTTCTCCCAGAGCCTGGGTTTGAACTGTCTTCCTGACCCTGAACCTTCACTCTTGTCTCTCTGTAGCCCTGCCTCCCACATAGAAGGGACGGAGCTACCTCTGAGCATGCTCAGTGAGATTTCTGGCCTAAGGTTGGGATGAGTGAAGCAATAAGTTGTGGTGAAGCACAGGCTGGGATGGGATCCAGACCCTATCACCTAGGGTCTGTGTGCCCTGAGCAAATGACCTCAATGTCCTCTCCCATAAAATGGGAATAATACTTGTTACCCACCTTGTGATGGTTTAGGGGACAGCATGGGCTGGCCAAGGCACTGATAAACTTTAATGAGCCAGCACCTTCTATAGCCCGCTGAAGTGGATCAGACTCTGCTGAGGGTTAGCCTGGAAATCAGTCACCCATCAGTGTTCTGGGCACCTGCTATGCACCAGGTCCTGTGCTGGGGTGTGGAATCCAGTTATCACAGCCTGGCCCACCTGGTACTCACTTTCCACAGGGAGAGACAGGCAGGCATCCAGTGGATAAATGTGAATGTTTAAAAAGCCAGATTCTGTCAGCTAGCATTTATTGCCACCATCCACTCTGCCTGAACCAGGGGTGGGCATGGGACAACAGGGTATGAGTGAATCTCTACCCTGCAGGGAGCTCCCAGACTGCTGGGGGAGCCAAGGAGGGCACAGGAGCCCCACACTGAGGGGTAGTCTAGTCCAGCAGGCTGACACAAATTGGAGGTCAGGTCAGAGAATGCTTCCTCTGGTGGGAGGCAGTCCCACCAGAATCCCTGAAAGGCCATGGGTGCCTGGGTTTGCCTGCAGGACGGAGGCTGACGGGAAGTCCTACGTGAAGTACCAGGTAATCGGCAAGAACCACGTGGCAGTGCCCACCCACTTCTTCAAGGTGCTGATCCTGGAGGCAGCAGGTGGGCAAATTGAACTCCGCTCCTATGTGATGCCCAACGCACCCGTGGACGAGACAATTCCGTTGGAGCGTTTCCTGGTGCCCATCGAGAGCATCGAGCGGGCCTCGGGGCTGCTCTTTGTGCCGAACATACTGGCACGGGGTGGCAGCCTCAAAGCCATCTCTGCAGGCAGCAAGTGAGGGCAGCTGCCCAGCCAGACTCTGAGGATGTGGGGGCTGGGTCGCATTAAAGGTGGTTATTTTTAGAAATAAGTCTTGGCTGTATTTTTCCCAGGTGACCCTCAAACCTCTGGCTTCACTGCCCTCTTAACTGTCTTGTGCCTGACAGAACCTTCAGCTGGGCCGGGCACCTGCCTGGGTGAGGCCAGGCTGCAGGGCAGCCAGGGAGATGAGGATGGCTTCCTGGAAGAGAAGTGCAGCATTGGGCTGGGGCCTGCTGCCCTCAGCAGGGCCCTGAGGAGGTTAAGGACAGGCCCAGTGTCACTCTGCGGATCTGCCACTGGCCAAATACATGCCCTGCAAAGGGCTTCACCTCCTTGTTCCTCAGTCTCCCCCTCTATAAAGTGGGAATGACTGGGGGGATGATGGGAGCATACCTGTCTCCTAGGGTCAGGGGATGTGACAGGAAGTTCTCAGCCCTTGGTAGAGGTATTGGAAGGGTGGGAGCTGGGGTTCTTGTTGGGAGGGTACAGCTAGCAGTCTTACAGCAGCCTGCCCCAAAAGGGCCCTTGGGGACAGGTAGACTGGAGCAGTCTACCTGTTTAGTCATCGCCTTTGAGACTGAAGGAAGCAGGGCCACAGGTTCTGAAGGCTGCCCAGGATGAAGGCTCTGAGCCAGCTGCATCCTGGCACCCATGCGGAGGGCTGCCCTGCCCGCCACGGTCACACACAAGCATACAGTGAAGGAAATGAAAGCCCACAGTAGAGGTTGGCGGGGTCTCCTGGGTCATCCAGCCGGGGAGCAGCTGGACAGGCACCAGCACCCAGTAGTCTTGGCTCCCAGGTCACTCATATCCTGCCCCAGCTGTAAGTCTGAGGTGGTGAGGTCAAGGGAGTGAGGTGACCACCCCCAGAGAAGGCTGGCTCAGGGCTGCCTTGGGCAAGGGAGGTGACAGGGAGAGAGCTGTAGTCCCCCATGGAGAGACCCTGAGGCCCTGGCTGGTGGGTGAAGCTCTGGAAGGACATGGAGCTGGAGGCGTGGGAAGCAGGCAGGCTCACCTCTGTGCGGATGGTGCGGCTGCCCTGGCTGGGGCAGGTATTGACATACAGATCGAAAAGGACACTGGGTTCAGCCACTTCTAGGTTGGGGTCAGCATCCACTCCAGCTTCCAGCCCCTGGAGGCCCCCGAACACCACGAGAGCATGCCTGGCACCCACAGGGAGTGGCGTGGGGTGTGGTCACTGACTGGTCTTGATGAACAGCAGCCCACATGCTGTAGGAGTCCAGTCTCTACAGCTTTGCCCCCACCAGACTGGTCCCCTGTTCCACTCCACTCCCCATCCCCCAGCCCTTGCCCTAGGCTATACCCACCTAAAGCTGGGAAGCTGGGCAGAGGCCACATCCGAGCCTCGCTCTGACGTCCCGATGGTCAGGTCGTACCCATCCTGGAAGGGGGCCTCAGCAAACACAGCACCTGGGGGTAAGGCCAGCTCAGTAAGGGTCCTTTCCACAAGTCGCAGCGGCTTGACTGTGCAAGTGTATATTGGGTGGGGTAGGGCGTGGAGAAGGGGACTCCAGTAAAGAAGCCCTACCCGGGGCCTCCACTGTCCCTGAGAAGTCAGGGACTGACCAGGGAGAGACTGTGCTGGACCAGGACAACAAAGCAGAGGGTGAGGACAAAGGAGCTCTGAGAACACATACTGTACCTTTGACTTATTTGGCCCTTTTACCTCCATTCCCACCCCTGTGGCAAGCATTATTCATCAATCATGATATTTTTTTTCTCAGAAGTCACTAACAGCATTCCAGGCAGCAAACTCAGGGAGACCAAGACCCACGAAGAAAAGGCAGCTGCCCAGGGACACATAGCAAGTTGGTAGGACAAAAACTCTGGTCTGACTTTCGGGTCAAGCAAGGCTCTCTGTGGTCCCCACAGACAGGACGGTTTTCACAAAGGGAAGCTGCGTCCTTACTGAGGCAGGAGGCCAGCCGGACCGTGTAGCCCCAGTAGAGACCAGCTTTGGTGCGCGGGTCCTGTGACGACACAACTTTCCCACGGTAGGTCTTGCTTTCTGGAGGGGAAGCAGAGGCTATGAAGACAGGGTGAAGGGACAAGGAGGTGGAAAGAGGAGGCTCTGGGCCCTCAGGCTGGCCAGGCTGGGGAAACTCAGATACCTGGGAGCTGCTTCTGGTTCAGCTGCACCGTCACCCTAAGTCCGGGTTCCAAGTTCTTGTCAATCTTCACCTCCTGGGGAGAAGCCAGAAATGGGTGCTGTTCCCCCACAGGACCAGCAGGGGTCGCCACTCTCCCAGACACGGGGGATCTGCGGGGTTGGCAAGAGACCTAAGGGGTCCAGGTCAACTTCCATCCCCTCATCTGGGCCGGACCTGCTTACAAGACACCATCCTGCCAAACAACTACTCTAAGACACGGGTCAAAAGTGAAAGCTGCAGGCCTGGCACTGAGGAGGAAGTAAACATTTCATGAGCAGATGAAATCCCAGTTTCCTACATTTTGGTGGCTATGCCTCTTACTAGCGATAGGAGTTTGAGTGGGTCACTTGACCTCTCTGAGCCTGTTTCCTCATCTAACAGAACTTTCCATAAATGACAGCGATGGTTATGCGGGGCCTGACATGAAATAAATGCTTAACACATGGGAGCGGTGATGAATAACCATAGATGTTTGTGTACTTCTGGTCCATTCTTTTCAGGAAAGGGAACCCCACACATTTACATGTCTCTGCCTCTGACTCTAGGAGACTTGAGTAAACAGGTGGCAAATGAACACGCCAATCCACAGTGTGGCTCTGCATCACTGGAACAGCCCCAGAATGATCTGAACTTGTTTTTGCAAGGTTTTGTTTTGTTGTTAGCATGAGGACCATCTTCTGTTGATTTGCTTTAAAAAAAACCCAAAAAACAGTAAATTTGCTCCTGGGTTTATCTGCTGAGCTCTGTTTTAGGTACTTACTTCTCTGGCCCAAATCAGCATCAATCAGTGGGGGACTGGCGGGCAGAGATGCCTCGGTCCCAGGTTCCCTACTCACATACCCTGCCTGCCCTCCACAGCTAAGGTGTGTCTGGAAGTATCTCTTGATTCCTTTGATTCCTACCTTCTTCATGCCACAGTTGACAAAGGAACCATGGCCTGGCCGGGTGGGCCGGTCCACCACGATGCCCTCTCGGAACTCGGATTCCTCATCCTGGCGCATGTGGTGAGGGCTGTCCAGGGGGTTCAGGAGCCCTGTGGGTGAGGAGGGGCCACGAGGAGTCTGGGAGGTGCAAAAGCAAATGGGAATGTGACAGAGAACCCTGGTCCCACATCCAGCTCTGCCACCGATCTGCTGCTTGCCACCAGGCACAGGCCTTGCCATGCTTGGGACTGTTTTCCTAACTGTACAGTGGTTTCTTAGGGTCTGGGGATGATCCATGGGAAATAGAGGTCCAGCCCCTCCCAGCCTTACCTGCAAACTGCAGATCCTGGTGCTTGGGGAAGAACGCCTTTCTCAGGTACCTAGTTGAGAATACAGTTCTCAGAAGTTCCCAGGGAAAACACCTGCTTGGCCTGCCCCTCAGCCTCCCCTCCCTCATGCTCAGGGAGTCTGCCCTTCACCGCTTACTGTGGGCACTCCAGGTACTGCAGGATCCGGGCCAGCTGCACACATGCCTTCCCCTTCTTTCCAATTCCCTTGAATTCCCCTTCCACAGTCCTGGAGAGAGAAAGATAGGCCTTAAGAACCTACTGTGTTCCCTTCGAGAGCTGGTGCACCCAGTCTGACCTCTGTAGTACCTTGCTTTGCAACGCTACCCATTGGGGTTACAATGGGGGCATTTCAGGAAGGGTTCTGAGCCCTGGTAAGCCAGAGCCAATCCTGGCAGTCCCTCCCATCTCCCTGAGCCCTGATACCCTGCCTATGGGATGGCCCCTCACTTGGCATCTTGGCCCTCTTCATCGAACACCACAATCTCATCCACACAGAAGATGGTGCAGGCTCTGGCAATCTGGCCAGCCAGGTAGGTACGAAGCTCGGGTGACTGGGCGTTGTCGAGGATGGAGCCTGGCAGGGCCACACTCAGCGTGTAAGGCCGCCCTGGGGAGGGGTGTTCACAGTCAGTCTGAGAGGCCAGGCCCATGCTCTCCTCCTCCTTCCTTAGGGCCCAGAGTTAGAGAATTTTTCTACTGGGAGGAATTTTGAGATTAGCAAAATAGATCAAACTCCCCTCTCTGGGCCTCAGTCTCCCCAGGAAGAAAATGGACTCAGTGGTCTCCAAGGCTCCCACGAGAAGGACAGATCATCAGGCAAGGCCAGGAGTGGTTGGAGGCACTTGCCTCAGTCCACATCCTGGTTTTGCCTCTTACTGCCTCAGTTCTCTGGTTGTTAAATGGGGATAATGATGAGAGTTATTATCTATAATTAGTGCCTTTTATGGGTGCACATTTACCCTAATAAGCCTAGAAAGCAGGTAGTACCAAGATCCCTATTAAGAGGTGGAAAACCTGTGCGCCAGAGAGGTCAAATACATGGCCCAAGGTCACACAAAAGGCAGGAGAGCTGAGCTATAATTCAGGCTGTCTGGCTCCAGAGGGACCACATTGTACTTCCTCCCAGAGCTGTCCAAAGGGAGCCATGTGAGACAATGCCCATAAGGGCTCCCCAGTATCTCAGACAGCTGACATGTTCAGTTGCTGTTCCCACTGTCACCACCATCACTGGTAACCACTGGGCGTACAGTGTATGATAGGGCCCCTGACTCTGCAGAACTTCGGTTCTGGCTGAGAAGAGATACAATTTGTTAGAGCGGATCCAGATGTACTGATGTGAAAGGACATTCAGGACATGATGTGGGGTGAGAAAAACCAGGTCCAGAGGCACATGGATCAGGTGCTTCCACTTTCTTAAAATTGTATCTCCATATCTCTCTACATGTGTTTAAGTGGGTAAAACAACATCTGGAGAAACTTTCAGTGCCGTGTTTGCTGGGATTTTTCCTTTCTGCTGTATATGCTCACCCTGGTCCTCCCTCTGTGCCGCTGCCTCCTCCTCCTCCTGGCGCTTCGTCTCTTCTTCCTGCATCTGCTGCCGTTCCAGCTTTTTCATCAGCTTGAGATCCTTCCACTTCTTCTTCTCCTCTTTCTCTGGATAAGAGGGCATCCCAATTGATGGAGGGGAGAGGGACTTGGAGCAGTCTAGGAGATGGTGCCCGCTCAGCAGGGTTAGGGTTCCCACGCTATAGGGACAGCCTGCCTGGGTGCTTGAGTGCTGCTGGGTGAACAACCAGAGGAGCCTCCAGGGCCTTTGACCCCTTCCTCCCATCTTGGGTGCTGTGGGACCCAGAGGGGACAAACCTGGTGGCTTTCCCTCAAGGTTTAGTTGTGCATTGGAGTGGCCTGAGGAAGGGTGAACACACACACTGCTTCCCACACCCCGCCCCTTACTTACTCTGTTGTTTCCATTTTCGCCACTCGACCCTTTGGCCATGTTCACCCTGGAGGATTGGGAAGAGGTACAGGAGTGAGGCCGAATGGTCACACTTAGGAGGGGGGTCCCACTTGCTCCTGGGAACCCCCATACGCTGCTGCCTCAGAGACAGCGTCGGGACGACAATGGACCTGCTGCGCCCCTGTGCCTGAGACCAGGCCTGGTATACAGTGAGCACTCAATAAACTGTTTAACGAGCTTCCACCGGAGAGAAGAGGAGCTTCCAGTGAAGCTCAGGGGGCAGGACCGGCCCACTGCCACCCTGGGAGTCAGAAGAGACATGCGGCGAGAGGGCTCGGCACTGCGCGCAGGACCCCACCTCCTGAATCCGGCCGCGGCCAGAGGAGCCGCAAGGGGTTCCCGCAGTGGGTTACTTGACACTGTCCCGGCGCTGGCGCAGACCCCGGCCCCCACCTCCATCCACGTCTCGTCCGGGCAGGGGCGCACGCGGCCACGAGCGTGCGACACCTCGGGGCTTCCGCCTTCGGATCGGCGAGGAGCAGGGAGCGGGGGGCGCGGCCCGTCCCCGCGCCCCGGCCCCACGCGGCTCGTCTTCGCGCCCCCACCCCGCCGCCCGGCCTCGGGGGCCCCACCTCCTCCCGCCTGCCTGTCACCTACCGGGCCGCAGGGCCGCTTCCGCGCTCGCTCCGCCATGATGGCCGCGCGCCGTGACCACGCCCAGCCAATCAGACGCACCCCTTCCGGCCACACCTCCCCGCATCGTCCAATCGGAAGCAAGAGCTCGCGGGGGCGTGGCCTAGGCTCCCGGAGACCGCGTGGGTGGTCTCCGCGGCTCGCGAGCGCCTGGGCGGAGCTCGGTGGTGCAGAGAGTGTCCCAAATGGGCCGCATGCCGGGTCTTGTCCTGGGCCTTTGGACGGCCGGACAAGCGCGACAAACCTCAATTTAGTGTTATACGTGGGGGGACCTTGAGGCGCAGAGCCTGAGTGTGATTCAGAGCTGGAAGTGATGACCCAGTATTGCTGCATTATTATTAACTAAAGTTCATGGTTTACGGTTCACTCTTTGTGTTTTGCATTGTATAGGTTTTGACAGATGCTTTATGTCATAGGTCTACCATTACAGTGTTAAACGAAATAATTTCACAGCCCGAACTGCATTTAACCCCTTCCAAGCCCCTGGCAACCACTGATCTTTTTGACTGTCTCCATCGTTGCTGCCTCTTCCAGAATATCGTATACTTAGAATCAGTACGGAGCCTTTTCAGACTCTCTTCTGTCATTAAACAATACACATTTAAATTCCTCCATATCTTCATGTGGCTTAATAGCTAATTTCTTTTTATTGCTAAATACTATTCCATTGTATGGATATACCAGTTTGTTTCTCCATTAAACTTTTGAAGGACACTTGGTTGCTTCTAGTTTGGGGCAATTATGAATAAAGTTATAAACACTTATATGCAAGTTTTTGTGTGACATGAATTTTCAGCTCATTTGGGTAAATTGCTAGGAGCCTGACTGCTGGACCCTACAGTAAGACTATGTTTAAATTTGTAAGGAACTTTCAAACTGTCTTCCAAAACGGCTACACCATTTTGCATTTCTGCCAGTAATGAATGAACTAAGTTATCTTTTTTTAAATAATAAATTTGAGTCAATATTTATTTATTCAATCAAAAAATATTTATTGAGCAGGGCCTATTTTAAGGCAGGAATTCCCTGTATCAGGGACACAATGATAAGCCAAAGAAGACACTGATCTGGAGCTTATAACCTAGCAGAGGGGAGATTAATTTCTAAGTCAATTTATACATTAACATTACAGGGAGTGTGTTACTTCACCATCAGCCCCCTCCACCATGTGAATGAGAAGACAAAGTCATGTATACATCTAAGGGAAGATCTACCATCTCAGGCTGGCTGAGGTTACTCAAAGATCTGGAACCTCTATAGAGTCACAGATTTGAGCTGCGGGCAGATTCTGGAATTATTGATGAGACATGGAACCTTAGTCAGGGTGATTCTACCCAAAAAATCTATGGATTTACCTCATGGAGGATTTTTTTTTTTTAACCGTCAGGTGATATGTAGTACAGAAAAGGGGCTCCAAGCTGAGTCTCCGTGCTGATATTTTGTTTTACAGTTTTGACTTTAGAACAGTGTTACCAGCACCATGTCAAGGTTTGGAAGGGGAGGAAGTGCCCTATGTCACTGCACCAAGTACATTGCAACAGCAATTCTCTAACATCAAGTCGGAGTCCTACACTTCAGGCAATATCTACATGAAGTTGGCACAGACCCCATAGGTCAAGGGCTCAGTCCCACAAGACTGCTCCTCACTTCAGATGCCAGCAGCAAGTGAGGTCCCCAGGCTTCACCCTGGCTGACTATTAGGGCATTTCCATGATTCCCATCAGGTTTAATAATTTGCTGAAATGATTCACAGCACTCAGGAAAGTGCTATCCTTACAGTTTTATCATAAAGGATTTAACTCAGGAATAGCCAAATGGAAGAAATACATACAGTAAGGTCTTGGGGTGGGGGTGGGGGTGCAGAGCTTCTATGCCATCTCTGGATGTGCCACTCTCCCAGCATGTCACTGTGTTCACCAGCCCAGTTACAGATGCAGGGTTGATTAAATCATTGGCCATGTAACTAAATTCAATGCCTAGTCCCTTCGCCCTCCCTGGGGACCTGGGCTTGGGGCTGAAAGTTCTGACTTCTAATCACATGGTTGAAGGGGCTCGCTATGAATAATCAAAGACACTCCTAACACTCAGGAAATTCCAAGGGTTTAAGGAGCTCTGTACCAGGAACCAGTGACAAAGACCAAACATATTTTATTATACCATATGTTCCTATTAGCTCCCTAATTAACTATACGATATAAACAAAACCCATGGGGTTACTATTCAAATGCAAGTCCCAGCACCACCCTCCAAATGAATTTAGGAGCTGCCACTGCTTTCCAGTGGGACACCCCCCATCAGATCCTACTCTGTCTTTTCCAGCTTGATGGCCTTGGGCAATGACCTCACCTCCAAAGTGGTTCCCTCATTTGTAAAATGGAGAGCAACTCCTGTCTCAGGCAATTGTTTAATAAGATGATGGGCACCCAAGTGCCTGGCACACAGGGGTGCACAATAACCATTAGCTCCTTCCTTCCCCTTCTGATTGTGTAATCCTTGGCTCTCCTGGCCTGTACTCTGACCCCTGTGGGATGAGACTGTGTCTTCCCTCTCAGACACTCAGAGGTCATCATCTCCTACACACACACACACACACACAGCACCAGTAACACATACCATCTGAACTCTGGCTTCTAGACTTGGTTTTACCATTAACTTACTATGTGACTCAGGACAAGTCCCAAGTCCCTGACCTTCTCTGGGCCTTGGTTTTACTTCACAGAATTAATATGTACCAAGAGGGCCTAGCATCTGAGGTTCATAGAGATGCCTTCTATTCTGACCAAGTTTCCATCAGCAATCAGCACCAGAGTGAGAAGCAGAGTGAAGCCGATAAGTGTTCAAACAACTTAAATTTTATTGTGGGTAAAAAGTACTGATTTGAGGACTCAAACATTAAGGTAACTTCCCTGGGTTTAAATAAGGAAAAGGAGGGATGCCTGAGCCTTGGCTGGGGTCGGGACTGGGACTCAAGGCCAGTACACTGTCAGTCTGTCTGCTGAGTCCCAGCCAAGTCTGGGGAGCCCAGAGGAGCCCCAAGACTCTACGACTTGACCCAGGTCAGGCCTCCCTCACCTCTAAAAAAGGACTGTAGGTATTGTGGGAGTTGCTCCTGACTGTCCTAAGAGACTAAGAAGGAGGGTTCTTCTTCGGGGACATCTGTGTCACAGAGAAGAGGTCCATAGTTCTGCACAAAAACAGAACTGTGCAGGGACCACCCAGGTGAGGCAGGGCCAAGGGGGCGACGTCAGGCCTCAAGTTCATCCTTCCACTCCTGTAGCTTCTTGTCCATGGCCTGGAGTGTGGATTCATCCTGCACCAACACAGATTGGTCCTACCCCTCTCCCCACACCCACCAGCTAGCCTTCTTGAGGAGGTCTTCCCTCCCCAGCCCTGCCTCTTACCTTCGTAAAACAGAAGCGGATATAGTGGTCAAAGTGCTTCTGATGAGGCACGCTATAGAAGAAGGAGACCGGGATGGCCACCAAGCCCTGGGGGAGAGGAAGCCCATGTCTCAGTAGGGTCCCAGGCCTAGGCTCCAAGGGACAGAAGGTCCACGAAGGGGTCGGGGAAGGAAAGTCAGCTTCAATGTGGCACCTCCCTGTGCTATGTCAAGGTCAGAGGAAAAGAAGCCCAAAACGTCATCCCACATCCCTCCTTTGTATGGAGGGGAGATGGAAGCTGAGAGAGGGGTCACGCAGAGTCAGGGAAGACATAAGCCTTAGCATCACAGCCGGGTTAGATGAACCCCAGAGTTAATTGGCCAACCCCCCTCATTGTGTGGATGGCAAGACTGAGGTCCTAAGAGGGCAGGAATTCCTGCCAGCCCACGTGGCATCAATTAAAAACAGGCTCCCCATTCCTCAAAATGGATGCAGCCCCATACCAGTGCGCATCGTAGAGACTGGGCTGGATTCTGGCCTAGCAGCCCCTTGGCTGGGCACCACTGAGCAGAACCCAACCTATATAAAACCATTCACAGGGGCCCTAGCAGAGGCCCAGCCCACCTTATTCCTGATCATCCACTTGACGAAGCGTCTGTCATAGGGCTCATCCACAGCCCCAGGCAAGTCAGGCATCTTGCTCTCTGTGGGACAGAAGCCATGCTGAACCCTGGGTAGCCTCTGGCCCCCTTGAACCCTGTCCAGCCTGGCCAGTCCCACTCACTGAAGTGTGAGATGTCTGTGATGAGGAAGTAGCTGCCCTGGGAGACGATGGGCCTCAGGCCCACGGACTGTAGGCTTCGGATCATGTGGTCACGTTTGCGCTGTAAAACCAGTGGGGACTGCACAAAGTAGCTGCTGGGCTGGCCGAAACGCAGCTGCTCCCGCTCCAAGCACTCGGCTACTGCGGCCTGGGGGAGGGGGTGGCAGGCAGGTCAGGCATGACCTGACCCTGGAGCCAGCCTGGGCTCCTTTGGTGGCCTTCCCCCTCCCCCACGGCACAGTCCCCTGGCCCTCCTCACCTGGGCCTGTGTGGGACAGTGAAAGATGGAGTTCTGATGCATGATGCGCAGGCTCCTCATGAGCCTGTCCGGGCCTAGGACCCAGCCCACCTAGACCAGGACACAGGCAGGCTTGAGGCCCTTCAGAGCCTGAGCGAGTGCTTCCTTAACTCCCAGGCCGCCTTTCCTGCCAAGGTCATGGTCAGGGAAGGTTACCCCCACCCTCATCCACTCACCTTCCAGCCAGTGACGCTAAAGGCCTTGCCAGCACTGCCGATGGTCAGGGTGCGTTCCCACATGCCAGGGAGGCTGGCTGCCCAAGGCCAAAGAGAGCAGCTGTTGAGATGGGAGTAGGGGACCGGGGAGGGGTGGTGGCTGGACCCCAGCGGGCACTCGGGCTCTCAACACTCTGAACCTCGTTAAGTGCTAAGCTATTGACAGGACTGATTTCAGCTCATCCTCATGACAACCCTGGAGGCAGGGGCCATTGTGCTCCCCTGTCCTCCGTGAGATGAAGTCACTGTCCCAGGTCACACAACTTGTACGGCTCCAGACCCTTTGGTCCTAACACGGGGCCTGCGCTGATTCCCAGATTAAGCTCAAGACCCTGGCACAAATGTCCCAGGGAACAGGGCACCCTGGTTCCCGGGGCTCACCAATGCTGACGTGTTGGTGCCCATCGTAGACCAGCCACTGGTAGACCTCGTCGGTGATGCACACCACGTCATGCTGCTGGCACAGGCCGGCCAACAGCTCCAGTTCTGCCTTAGAGAACACCTGCAGGGACCGTCCCCAAACAGAGAGGTTGGCTCAGAAAGAACAAAAGGACACGGCCAAACCCAGGGCCAAGGGCTTTTCTGCTCCATCCTATTGAATCCCTGCAATAGTGACCATGTGAGAGGTCGGTCGTGAAATGATGAAAAATATAGACATTGGCCTCTGTCCCTGGTTCCCGGTGCGAAGCTCCTGAAACCCTTGTAAATTCCTACGGGATAAGAGCACTAGGGGCATCTTTTGTTTTAATGAGGTGATCCTGGATGGGCTCGTGGATAGCCCCTAGTGGGGGCTGGTTACCAGAAAGACCCAGCCATGATCTGAAGCTTGGAATTTTCAACCCCACCCCCTCCTTTCTTACAGAGGGAAGAGGAGCTGAAAAGGGAGTTAATGAGTGATCATACCTATGTGAGGACATCTCCATAAAATCCCAAAAGAATGGGGTTTGGTAAACACATCTACCCAGAGGGTGAATCACCCGGAACCGGGACAGAAGCTCCCGTACTTGGGACCCTGCCAGACCTCACACTGTTCTCTCTTCATCTAACTGTTCATCTGAATCCTTTGTCATGTTCTTTAAGAAACAAGTCAAAGTAAGTCAGTGTTTCCCTGAGTTCTGTCCGTCGCTCTAGCAAATGAACCAAACCTGAGGAGGGGGTTGTGGAAGTTCAGATTTAGAGCCGATTGGTGTGACAACCTGGACTTGTGAATGGCGTCTGAAGTGGGGGTGGGGGTAGTCCTGTGGGACTGAGCCCTTAACCTGTGGGATCCGATGCTATATCTCCAGGAAGACAGTGTCAGAACTGAATTAAGTTGAGTTAAATTGTAGGACACTCAGCTGGTGTCACAGAACTGCTTGGTGGAAGGGAAACCCACACATATCTGGTGTCGGAAGTGTTGGGTAGTCACGGGAGGGGATAGGGTACACACAGGAGGAGGACTGGGTTTTCCTTCACCTCGGTTTTGTCATGTTCGCATGACACTCCAGGAGGTGAAGTCACTGTCCCATGGGAGAAGTCAGTAATGAAGGCGCCCAGCCGGATCCACCGCCAGCCCTTCCCTGAGGATGGCTGCGCCAGTCCCTGGGACCTCTGGGTGCCTCAGTCCTCAGAGCTCATTGCAGGTAGCCCTCCCACTTCACAGATGAAGAAACTGAGGCCTGAAGGTAGCAAATCAGTAACAGGGGCTACTTGAACCCAATCTGGGGGGTCCCCGGAAGGAGGTCCATCAGGTACCTTTCCCAGGGGGTTGCTGGGTGTGTTGAGGATTAGGGCTTTGGTTCGAGACGTGAACTTGCTCGCCAGCTCCGTGGGGTCCAGCCGCCAGTTGTTGCTGGAATCTAGTTCCCCATCCTGGGAAGGGGTCTGTAAGAGGAGGTGGGAGGCAGTGTCAGTACTTACTACCTGACGTCCAATGCTAGTGACTTCACCCTCCTCTCCCCAGGGATCTGTTTCCACCTTCTCCACTCTGGGGCTCTGGACACCACCCCCCACATCCCCCCCACCTCCTGGAGAAACTGGGCTCCTTCACTTCTTTCCCTCTTTCCCGCCTCCTTGGACCCGTCTGCCCACTGACACCCCAACCAGGATCCTTACCGGCTTCAGGGACACAAACACAGGACGACCCCCCGCCATCAACGTCATGGTCTCATAACAGTCAAAAAAGGGCTCAATGATGATGACCTGGTACAAGGGTTGGATTAGCTGGGATCCAACTGCCCTGACCCCTTCCCCCGACCTGGCCCAAGCCCCAACTACTCACCTCATCTCCTTCATCCACCAGGGCCTGGAAGGCTGTGAACAGGGCTCCGTAGGCACCCACAGTCACCAGCACGTCCTTGAGCGGGTCTATCTCCTGTCCCAGTAGCTTCCCAAAGAAACTTGCCAGGATCTTTGTCAGTGGTGGGTAACCCTGCAGGACAGCAGGGGTCAGCCGCTTGGCTCAGCTACACCCAGGCAATTCTAGCAACTTCCAGCGGTAGGCCTGGGGCAAAGTCAGCTCTAGCATAGTTGGTTCTTTCGTCTCCCACAACGCTTGCTGCCAGGCCTGTTCCGTGCCCAGGATGGGGACGTGGGGGAGGGGGCCCAGACAGAGTGTGTGCCCCCATGAAGCACACAGTCCAGCACTGGACTGGGAGACTCACAAATGGCCTGGTGTACTGGTAGAGCATGAAGTCTCCGCTGATAGCATGCTGAAAGGCTTCCGAGACGAAGTCTGGGGGCGGGTAGTCAGGGAAGCCTTGTCCCAAGTTCACGGCATCATACTTACTGGCCAGTTCGGTGAATTCCACCCTGGGTGACAAACGGAGAGTTGTCACTGGCCTACCTCTCTACCCTTGACCTGGACTTCTGCTTGCTTCTGGTACAGGGTGAGTAATGCATTGGGCTTATTCTAGAAAAACTGGATAACCGGTATCTGTCCTGATCCAAAGATCTGTGTCAGGGTCATGACTGGCCTCATGCTTTGCAATTACATGGGCCGGGCACTGTGCCAATCACATCTCAGCTGGGGGTTTCTAACTTTCCGACTTTTTAACCACGACTCATAGTAAAAAATCATCTTTACATCATAAACCCTGTAGAGCACAAACACAGACTTAACATTATCCTTCCAGTGGACCGGCTATAGGAGTTCCATTCCCGGCCTAGCCTGCCCTGCTCGATTCTTTAGAAATACTCATCGACACATCCTTTCACAGGGGGAATGGAGAAGCTGAGGTTCAGAGGGAGTCAGTGCATGGCACAGCCACATCTGTCTGAAGCAAAGTTTATGCTCTGGACCATGACCCTGAACAGACCAGAGCCCTGCCAGCTCTGCCATCTGCCATCTCTGGCCTCCTTTCTTCTGGGACTATCTGGTGGCCACCTCTTCAGAGAAACTGGGAGAGAGGCTACCAGGCTGGGTGAGGAGGCTGGGATGTGGTTCCAGGTTGGTTGGGGGCATTCAGGCTTGGCTGAATGGAGTTTGGTCATTTTCTCCCCAGAGCTCCAAATGCCCTTGAAGGCCCAGAAGTTGCTGAGGCTCAGAGAGGCCAGTGACCTGGCCAGAGTCACACAACAGCTAAGGGCAGAGCTGATGTGCAAAATCAGGTGGGGATGGCCATGGAGATTGGGACAGGGAGCCAGGATCAATGCCATATAGGCACTGGCTGTCCTCTCATTCGGGCACCACTCTGGGGTTGGCAGGAACCCAGGGCCTTCATCCCTCCTGACACTCCCCTCCTGTCCCATGCCTTCTTCCTAGGCACACTCCTCTTCTGTCCTGCCTCTGCATGACATTTAACCTCTCCTGGCCTCAGTCTCCCCTCCTGTACAAATGGGGTGTTGGGTTTGAGAGTCTGCCAGGTCTGTGAGTCAGGAACCAGTCCTGATGCCTCTTCCAGCCTGCCTCCTCATCATTCTCTGCCACCAGGCTGCCTAGCCGGCTTCACAGAGAGGACAGAGTGGCAGCCTGAGGATCAGGACCCTGGAGGCCCAACCTAGAGCGCAGCCAAACTCTCTGGGGCATCTGGGCCTGGCTCCCCACCCCAAACCCCACGAATCATTGAAGGAAAAGACATACATGAGGGGAGCTAGAAAGAAAAGTTGTCCTGTGTTTTGTAGAAACAGCCACCTTTATAGAGGTGTCTCTCTGGCCCTGGCCAAAGGTTGCGGGTGGATTGAGAAAATCATTAAATCTTTCTCACGCATCTTCCCTTTGCATTTATACGATCACTAGTAACCGCGGGCACCTACCCCTTTCAGCTTTGGAATAGTTGATGAAGAAATTAACTTTGGCAAATGTGCAGTGAAGAGCTGCCGGTGTCTTACCCTCTCAGATTCGCTTACTCTGCACTAAGCGTGACATAAAACAGTCCCTGGAAAGCCCTTAGCCTGTGCCCAGGTAATGGTCCTCACTGTCACCCAGTACCACCTTGTCCTCCCAAAGCCCTTCAAGGGAAATATAATTATCTCCATTCTGCAGCTGAGGAGCCGAGGCTCAGGGCAGGTGTGTCGCCGGTTCCGGTGCCAGTACTGGCCGAGCAGGGCTGAAGCTGACTGAGATTGGAACCCAAGCCAAGGGCTTTTAAGTCTCGCCTCTCATGGACTGTGGCTGCAGATCTGATTGTCCCGGACGCCACTGGATTTCTGTAAACCCAGGGACCACCTGCCCTGTCCTGCACCCCATGCCCGAGGGGACACCCACACACCTCCCTGGCCCTGCCCAGCTCACCACAGGTTGTGGCCGACCCCGTCCAGCCTTCGAGCCTGCACCCGTTTGGCCATGGTGAGCTGGAGACAGAGCAAGTGGAAGGTCAGAGTGACGTAGGTGCCACAGCTGACTGTCCTGAGCGGGAGGCAGCTATATTCTGGAACACAGCCCCATCCCATCACAGCTCCACTCCCAGGGAGGAGGCGGAGATCAGAAGGGAGGAGGCGGAGATCAGAGGCTCAGCCTGCATCCTCATCTGTCCCTGCCATTTTCTGCCTGGCTCCTCCCCACTCCTTCAATGACTTGCCACCCTCCAGCCGGGCACCAGCTCCAGCTCCGCCTGTCCTGAGAAACAGTCTGGATTCAGTCAAGGTTAAAGTTTGACCCAGGCAGGGGTAGGGGCTGAGGAGGAGCAGGAAGAGTGGGAAGGGGGTTGGGGGATGGGAAGGATCATGGCAACAGTGACAGTAGCTGCTTCTGTTTCCAGAGGTCCTGCTAAGCTCTTCCATTTACTTCTGAGAACAATCTGCCTGGGCCCATTTTATAGATGAGAAAAAAGAGTGGGGAGTGATGTGTTCAAAGTCACACAACAAATGCACTCAGACTCAGGCCTGTCTGAGATGCGGTCATGTCTGACTCAGGTGAACTTGATCACTTCTGGGGTGCTCAGAGGCCCTCCTCCAGCCACCACTTCCCCCACCAGTGTTCCTTCCAGCTTTTTCCTCATCCACAGGTGTGCGGACACTGGCCAGGCCCAACTCAAGTCCTAAGCCTGCCTTGACTAGGTGACACTGGCCAGGTGATTTAGCTCCTCATGGCCTCAGTCTTCCCATTGGTATAATAACAACATGGGCCTCATGGACTCTTCGTGGGTCTGTGAGTCTCAGATGGCTGACAGGTAGCAGAGCCAGGTCTCTAACGTCCTCCACAGCCCCCTGCCATGGCTAAGAGTGAACCTTTACTGTTTCTCACGGTCTTGCTCTGTCCCCACAACACCCCTATCAGAGGTGCCATGATAATCTCTGTCTAGACGTGATGACACCAGGAACAGAGACATTCAGGGACCTGCCTAAGGTCAGAGGAGGAGCTGGACAGGTACCTGGACAGGATCCTGGTCACCGTGGCACCAACAACAGGGCCACTGGCACCAGGTCCCTGCCCAGAAGGGTCTGCAGACCGTATGTATAAAGGCCAGGTTTTTACCTAGCCTGGGAGTCCTGTCAATGCGAGCAGTTTGAATAGAGCCCAGCATGGGGCCTGGCACCTAGTGGATACTTTGCCGACCTTGGGAGCCCTGTCCCTTCACTGAATCTCTGACACCTATCGCCAGGCCTGGCACTCGGTACACGTCAAAATAGTTTAAAATGAGGGTGATCCCTGCCAAGGAAAATCATGTTATCACCAAAATGTTAGTTAGCAGTGATTATCTTTGGTTGGTCAGTTAACAGATATTTTTTTTTCTTTTCTTCTTTATAATTTTCCTTTCCAAATTTCCTAAAATAAATGTTTTATTTTTATGGTTAAAAAATGTGGGAGGAAAATCACATTTTAAAAGAAGACTATTTATCAATGTGATATACTGATATCAATAAGCCAGGCTATAAAACAGTATGTAAAGTATGATTACGTTTTGTGAAAAGTATACCTAATATATATTAGCATATACATACATTTTTTCTATGACTTTGTATGAATAGAAAAAAAAAATGGAAGGAAATATACCAAAATGTTAACAAAGGTGCTCTCTGAATGGTGGAATTGTAAGAAATTGAATTTCACATGTGTGCCTTTCTGTTTCCAAGTTGTTTGTACGGGGATCAAATCATATTCAATTAATTGATTCTGATAATGTGTGGGGTTATTTTTTTGTTTTTGTTTTTTGCATTGCACTTTCTCTGAATCCTGATGTGTCTTACAATCTATACCATGAGTTTAACTGGCACTTCCACCTTTTACTAGTCTAAAATACAACAGTGCATCTCGGAATTGATGGCATCATGGGTTCAATGATACAAGAAACTACTTTCAAATTGGGGAGTCATCAAAAGTAAAGCAAATACTATGGCCATGCCACCCTGAACAAGCATGTCCTGTCTGATCTTGGAAGCTAAGCAGGGTCAGGCCTGGTTAGTATTTGGATGGGAGACCATCTAGAAAGACCAGGTGCTGTAGGCAGGAAAAAAAAAAAAATAAGGAACCGTAAGCTGACAAGGTCCTTGCAATCTGTGAGGTCAGCCAAAGGTTACCTCGCCTCAAAAAAAAAAAAAAAAAAATTAAATAAATAAATAAAATAAAGTAAATATGAATCAAAAGCAGTGGTGGGGAGGGAAATAGAAGCTGTAGTGGGGGAAGTCTGAGGTGGGTTGGGGTGAGAGGGAGTAGAGGGGCTCAGGGAGAATAGCACAATGTATTTACTCAGACAACGCTGGTTGAGCTACAACTATTACCACACCTGGGCTGGGCATGGGATATGGAGAGGCAGCTGCACCAAGCACACCGTTCAGATTTAGAGGCAAGGGCAAGGGAGGGATCTACATCAGGGTTGCAGTAAGGGAAGGCTTCTCAAAAGAGGAGGCTCATGCGCGGGTTGGAAGCCAGGGCCAGGTCCCTGGGGCACCGGGTCATGCAGGCAGCAGAGTGCACTTACAGTCTGGTGCAAGTAGCGGGTGACTGAAGCTCCAGCCTTCTTTCTCTGGAGGGGCCCCGCCAGGTGCACACAGATGGCTGCCGCATTCCTGAACATGCCTCCTAGAGCCATGGGACAGTGACGACTTCTCCTCCAGGGGCAGAAGAGAAGGGAGTAGAAGACCCTGGCCAGAAAATGGCTCCAAGCCCAGGATTTGGGCCCCCCCCCACAGTGTTAATAACAACAATGATAAGGGCTGATATTTACTAAGTGCCTACTGTGTGCCCAGGCACGGCAATAAGTGCTTTGTTGCAGGATTACCCCTCACTCTTCAAAACCACCCTGTGATCTCCTACCCATCCCAGCAACCAGGGTGACCCTTTAAAAATGTAAATCACCTCTAATGAAAAAAAAGTGATCCAGATGAAGATCACAAACAGCCCCTAACATCTGAGTCAACGCTACCTCATGTTCTGATTCCAGAAACACACATGCTAACTGCGAATTATTCCTGTGCTATAACCAAATCTAAATCCGATAAAGACTTTTGATCATGAAAATACAAGGGACAGAGGAACATGTTAAATGACACCACAGAGATGTAATCAACAGATTCAGACTGATGGAACCTTTATAGAACGAATGACCCTGTTTCTTCAACAAATAAAATACAAGGGGGAAAAAAGGTGCGAGGCGCTACAGATGAAAAGAGACTGAACAGACATAAATTTACAAAGTGAATGCCTTGGAAAAGAAGCCGTTTTCAGGCATTCGAAGGGGAGGAAGAAGCCATTGGGGGTCCCAATTGAGGGCAAGAAGGGCACAGGTGCCACCATGGGCTGTCCTCACCCAGCAACACCACCGCCAGGTTCTTGACACCACATTGACAAGCAAGGACTAGTTGCTGTGGGCTTGTTGTTCCTGAAGATGCCAGCGGGGGAAACGCAGAGCCAGCCCTTTGGGCTTGCTGGCTCGAGGGCTCCACACATTTGGGGACAAGATTTTCAAGCCTCAGGAGGGGACCCTGGTCTCACTTCATAGAGGAGGCCCACAGTGGGGAGTGTGCTGGTGCAGGCGCATCTCAAGGCGGGACTCCTAGCCTCCCAGTCCAGATTCTCCCTCTGACTGGGGCTGACCCAGGAAACTCCAAGGGGACCTCATTCATTGGCACCTGGAGGCTGTCATCAGGGACTCATTGAACTCATTGAACTCATTCAGAGGCACCTGGGCCCTTCTGGGCAGCTTTTCCCCGGCCACACCCACCTGGACTCCACAGTGCCTCCTCTCTCATCTTCTAGAAAGCTAGGAAGCAGGTCTTTTTTAGGCAACTCCTCTATAGCCCCGAGGATAATGGCCTTTCATTTCCTGCACGTTTTTCCTGTGCCAGGCAGCCTGCTGAACATCTTAAAGGTCATCACGTTTAATCCTACAGAAAGGTTCCATCAAGAGGCTAAGTCACATACTCAAGGCCACAGCGGGCAAGTAGCAGAGTCAGAATATGAACTCAGGACTCTGATTTAAAGCCTGTCTTCACTGCCACTGTGGGACAAGGAGAGGCTCTGAGAAGTGACATGATGGCCCCCTGGGCCACTGACTTTCACTTCCAGAAAGAGCCAAAGAAGTATAAACTGATGGGTGCTCAGTGGGAAATGAGAGAATTTGGTCCAGTCGCTCACTCACATTTTATGGATGTGGATACTGATGACCAGGGAGGAGAACTGATTCCACTGGGACCAGGTCACCTGAGTCACAGTCCTAGGATTGTTCTCATCCTAGCAGGCTGGCTCTTCCAGCGGAGATTATGCACCTGAAACAGAGTGAGCTGCTCAATAAACTCTTGATGCATGGGAGAATGAACGTCCCTGTCTCTCCCACCAGATCATGAGTGCCTTCAAAACAAGGACTCTCCTCTATTTGTCTTCTTATTGTCAATACCTGGCAGAGCGCCTCCCCATAGTAGGTGCACACCTTTTCATTGCTTCAGCAAATATTTATTGAACTTCTGATATGTGCTATGCACTATGCTAGCCACCGGGTAGACAAGGATGAGTAGGATACCTTCCTTTCCTTTGAGCGGTGTCCAGTCTAATGAAGGAGACACACAGGTATCCGGTCCATCTGAATACAGTGAGCCTTACTAGATAAAGGATTCTTACAAGTCAGAAGACCAACATCTCAATAGGAAAAAAGTGGGCAAAAGATTTAAATTTGCAAAAAAGAAAATGGTCAATCAACTTGAAAAGATGTTGGACCTTTTCATAATTAATAAAATACAGACTAAAATGAAACACTATTTCCTGCCTTTCAGGCAGAGAATAAGACATTTGAAAGCAACCAAATTGATAAAACAATGCACTAAAAAGTCATAATCCACAATTTGGAAAACATCAGGTTAAAAGTTCATTCATATAACTTTTGGAAGGCAATTCAATTGTATGTGAGAGAAAAAAACTGGGGACAATCAATCTGATTCCATCAACTGGGGACTGGTTCAACATGTCACGATTTAGCTGTACGATGGAATATTGTATAGCCACTAAAAGGAATGAGATCGCTCCTACCATTCTGACTGGGGAGATATTCAGGTTACGTGAAAAATACATGGTGATTTTAAAGCTTACTGCAAAGCTACAGTAGTCAAAACAGTGTGGCACTGGCATAAGGAAAGACATGTAGACCCACGAAATAAAATTGAGAGCCCAGAAATAAACCCAAACATCTCTGACCAATTGAGTTTTGGCATGGGTGCCAAGACCATTCACTGGGGAAACATAATGTCAACTGGATAGCCACATGCAAAAGAATGAAGCTAGACCTCTACGTCACTCCATCTGTAAAAATCAACTCAAAACGAATCAACGCTCTCGATCCCATTCTGAACACTATCCTCTGATGTACAAAAGTTTTTAATTGTTAGGAAGTCCAAACATAGAATTACCTTAAAATCTAGCAAATCCACTCCTAGGTATATACTGAAATGAAAACCTATGTTCCCACAGAAATCTGTACATGAATGGTCATCGCAACATTATTCATAATAAATAGTCAAAAGGTGGAAACAACCCAAATGTCCTTCAAAGGATGAATGTGTGAGTTGTCGGATATCCATACAATGAAGTATTACTCAGCCTCAAAGAGGAACAACAGACATACTGACACATGCTACAACTGGGATGAACCTCAAACACATACTAAGTGAAAGAAGCCTGACACACAGTTATATGATCACTTGCATGTGATACACACAGATGAGGTAAATGCACAGAAAGCAGATTAGAGGGATGGGAGGGAGGAACCTGGAATGGTTATTTAATGAGTCTGGGTTGTTTCGTTGGGGGGTAATGAAAAAGGTTTCAATCTACAGAGAGGTGGTGGTGGTTTGCACAACATTGTGAACACACTAAGTGCGACTGACTTGTACTCTTCATCCCTTTTTGTCAGAACTACTTGCATCTTTTACGTGGATAAATCTGCCTTCACTAAGTCTCCCTGGCTACATAGCTAGAGTTTCTGGAACAGTGAATTGCTGCGGTGTCCACATTCCCCCAGTCAGCTGTGTCTTTTATCACTCCTTTTATGTCTGCTTGAAATTTCACTCTTGGTGTTATCACTCTGCATTTCTTTGTGGCACTTTCATCTTTGCTGGCCCATCCCCTCTTTTGATGGTCTGTTTTTGTCAAATGTCACATGGGTTTATCTCCAGGAGACAGGAGGCAGCACAATTACATGCTTTGCTGTCTGGAGAGGAACTGAATAACATCCATGGTGACCAATCGATGACAGGCTTTGAAAGGAGTGACGTGATTGGTTACCGACCTTTACGCACCTCTGTTGTTCCATAGCGATTTGTGGACTGAAGGACCAGCGGCAAAGTTCGTACTTAATGCAACGACTCATAGTTCATATAACATGACAACTGATATTTGAATCGTGTTGTTCAGGGACTGGTGTACAAACAAACAAACAAACAAACAAAACCAAGGCTGTGGAGCTCCGGAATCAGACAGACCTTGGGCCAAAGCCATTTATTAGCTGTGTGACTTCTGGCATTTAGAATAATTTCTAAAATGAGAATAATAATAATATTATCTGCTTCCTAGGGCTGCAGTGAGAAGTCAACGAGATAACACTTGGTACTTGGTACTTAGCAGTCAGCATTCAACAAATGTCATCACTGTTATTGTTACTTAAAAATAAGATTGCAGACAAGTGCTGTAAGGCAGGCAGCTCAGGCAGTGGCAGCTCTCAGGAGGTGAACCCCACATGAAATGCACCAGATGAGCTGACACTTTCTGGTGCAGCTTCCCAGGCATTTAAGATCCCAGGTTTCCTTCCTGCCATGTCAGGGGGGGCCGGTGGCCAATGGTCAGTGTCCTCCCCCTACACACACCTCCAGCAGCCTGGGAAGCTACTGGCCAACCTCTTGGCCAGAAGGCATCACGACTGGTGGGTGACCCACAGATGAACAATCCTTAGGGAAATGCCTCAGACCAACATTCTAGTGGCTCATGTCAGCTACCACCTCCCATTGGACAGGCCTTGCCAGGCAGCCTGCACTGATAGAAGATAAAGTCCAAAGCCTCCTTAGCCTGGCCTTTGGAACCGGCCTGAATCCAGACTTTGCAGCTTTCATGTTCTTTCTGTTTCCGAATATATAAATCCTTAGCTTTTGAACAGATGTTGCCCACCTTTGCTCAAGCTGTTCTTCTGCTTGGCATGCCCTCTAATCTGATCGATCCCCTTGGCGGGGCCTAGACCCAGCTCTGCCTCCTCTCTGAAGCTCTCTGTGACCTGGGCCCTTCACTAAACTCAGAGAGCACCTACTATGTGCCTGACCCCTGTGCTAAAATCTCTAATCTTCTCAACAGTCTACGAGGGAGGTATAATCGTTCCCATTGTCTCCCAAAAGGAGAATGAGCCAAACTTGCTAAGCTGAGAGCCTGAGCTGGGATTAAAACTCTGGTTCACCTATTTCCAAAGACCAACTTCTTTCCCCACAAATCCCTCATTCAGGAGCTGGGCACTGGTGCCTCCATCGGCTCCCCTGCCTGCAGGAGACTATCAGCCCTTGGGGATAGGAGCCATGTCTAGTCTAGTTTCCTCTCTGTATGGCAGCTTACAAAGGGCATGCAAGGTAATTCTGGCTTTACCCTATGTCACTTAAGCCAATATTATGCAATGAGGACATTTGGTTTTAGTGTTTCTCAACAGTGGTATACTTGATATTTGAGGTGAGTCAGTTCTGTATTGGGCTAATCTATCCAGCACCTTGAATGATGTATGGCATTCCTGGGCTCCAAATGTCAGAAGCTTCCCAGTTACTGAGAACACACGAACCATGGCACCTCCGGAGAAGGACCCTGGAGAGGGGGTAGCATGCCTAGGCAAGAACAGCCTATTACACGAGCAATCACAGAAGATGGAAGCTTGGCCTTGGACTGGCATAGAACGATCCCAGCTCAATTCTGAACTAGCTATGGGACCTTGGTCAGGCCATACTATAGCCTGTACAATGGGGACAATAACAATGCAACCATCCACAGAAAGCACAGGTCCTGGCCTACAATACACTATTAATATTTAAATCTATAAGGCTTTCTACACAAATCAGTTAACTAAGCAGGACAGCAAAGTGTACTGTCAGATAACGAATCCTGATTTTTATTTTTATTTATTTATCTTTGATCTAAAAACAGAGTCCCTATGAGACAAGTGTTTGGTGAAAACTTGTAGAGTCAATGGTTCTGTCCTGAGGGAAGTGACAGCCTGTCCGGGGAGTTCTAACAAGCACACTGACTTATACGTAGTTCACCCTGGGTTTGGAGTTGGCCAAGGAGAAATGACTTCTGGAGCCCACACTGGAGGTTCCCAGACCAGAGTGGTTGGTGGGTGGGACACACAATAGGTAGACCATGCCTTATTCCTCTTGGCACAGAAACCAGATCCAAAATTGAAATCTCTCTCTCCCCACCGCCTCTTTAATTCCCCCATTTCCACCCCTGACCTACAGATGTTGCTGTCTCCCTTATTTTTTATGAACTGGATCTCTGAAGGTGGGGCATCTCCCCCCATGTGCTAACTGCATGCACTCGGGGGGGCCTGGCACACCCAGGGCCTGATGAACCTGGGATACATGGTCTGTGGCTCCACCTGGGGCACGAACCCAGGACCTTTTGCGTGAAAAGCAGACGTGCTAACCATTACAGTATGAAGCTACCCCCAAATTTCACTCTTTAGGGCAGTTTTACATATCATGTTTTGCAGATGGAAGAACTGAGGCTCAGAGCGGGGAAATGACTTATCCAAAGCCAGAGTCCTAGGAAAGGACAGAAGGGCCCCAGTGGTGAATTTAAGGCTCATTCCACTGTCCTGTAATAAGGAAGCAAGATGAGCAACTGGGAATTTCTCCAGGAAGCTGGCAGTGCCCCACATCTTGTTAGGGTAGAGCAATTCTTCTGCTGCTGCAACTGGAGTGACTTTGGCATGTTGGCTACAGTAGGAAGGAGTCATGTCTAGTTAGATGTCCCAGCACATGGGCAACCTGAGAACCCAGGTGAGCAAAGGAAGATGGAAGGAGCCTCCTGTGCTCACATCTTTATTCACATGGGCGGATTTTCTGTATCTGCAAGTTGGCTGCCACTCTGGGGGTTGAATGAATGGGGCAGTGGGGGTTAGTGTAAAAGACTTTTTCATGGCTCTTAGCTCAGTTGGTTCCTTTGTCACCCCCACCTGGATTATAAAATCAGGGAGTCCTACTCTTTGGATACGTGGAGGTTACATGTGGAGGGTGGGAAGCCTCAGGTGTTGCCATGTAGAGTTGTTCTCCAGGAGAAAAGAGAGAAGCCAGGCCAAATGTTTCTAATCTGCATTGTCTCCTACCAATTGATTACCTTCAGGTTTGAGTGGATCTCTGCTTGGGCCTCCAACCTCATCATTTCTCCTTTGAGACATCCTATGCATCTTTCCATCACAGATTAAAAGTCATCTCCTTTGAGAAGTCCTTTCAGACTCCACCTTCTGACTCCACCTAGGATTGAGCCAGATGCTCCCTCCATTATGCTCCTAAGGCCTGAGTTTCTGCCCATTGCAGCGCTCATCACAGATGCTAACTGCTGGGTTTCTGTCACTCTTACCAGACTCCAAGAACAGGATCTACATGTCTGTCCTGTTCTCTACCAGTTCCTCAGCCTCTGGCAGCTCAACTAGCACATAGTAGGTTCACCAAACCATTAGTGCCTACAATCCCAGGAGGCAGAGGGAGAGACTGAAGAGACCAATCTCTCCTAATAACTAAGGGAGTGAGACCTTGTGGGGACCCTCTTTGGACAACTTTCATAACTTACCTGTGTTTCACTTAAATGAGGCTAATATGAATGAAAAACACAAAGCAGGGCAGGTGGGAGCACTCAGTGTCAGCCACTTGGGTTGTGGTTGTCAGTTTTATAGGTGGGGACATGGAGGGAAGGACGTGCCAGCTCTACAGTCTCAAGGCTGGGAGGGAGCAAGCCTTGGACTCCAGCCTGGGCTCTGGCCTCCACTATTTGTCTTTCATCATTCTGCACTTCAGGTTGTCTCCTGTTTGTCCCACTTGTTCAGTCAACAAACAGCCAATAAGCAGTTACTGCATGCCTGCTGTGTGTCTGGTCTCATGCTGGGTATTGTGTGGTCGATGACAAAAAACCCTCTCAGTAGGCAGTGGATAAGCCAGAGCTGTGGGCATTCGTGTAAAATCCTCCTGGGCTAAAATTTCAGCTTCTCCACTAGCTGGCTGAGATATTGCTAAGGTCCTTAAGGTTTTGGAGCCTGTTTCCTCCTCGAATAACAAGGAAAAGTAAGACTTCCCAGTAGGAGAGCTGAAACTAGGCAACAGCTGAGCACCTTATTGGACGGATGCCCTTGTTTTTCTTAATCCTACTTTTCAAATGACCAGCCTGTGCACATAGTATAAATTCTTTCCTCCTTGTCCTAGGTACCTAGGGCCCCAGTTCTCCTGTCTCTGTTAACCACTGTTAACAACTTCTTGTGCACCTCACCAGATGACTGGTGCACACACCCTCAGAAACTCCCCACCCCCGCACACGTTCTTTTACACAAATGCTAGCGCCGAACAACTTCTTTTTCTTTGCCACTTCCTTCTTTCATCTAAAGTCTCTTGGAAGTCGTCTCCTATCAGTGCATTCTGAACATTTTATTGTTTCAGCGTCTGCACAGTATATCATTGTTCGGATCACTGGTTGCCGTTACTATCATCCGTCTGGGAACTTGGAGGACTCGCGATCCACAGGGCTGCACAGCTGGAGTTCACAGCCGGTTCCAGCCCCGGCTCTGCCCAGAAGTTGCCGAGCTACCTTAGGCTGCACCTTCCCCACAGGTACGATCGCGGGGTGGGGGAGGGGGTGTGGGTGCAGACAGGCCCAGCATGGAGAGCGAGTTAGCCAGAAGCGCGAGCGATTCAAGCCAGCGGGCGGCTCCCAGCTTGGGTGACACTGCGGACAGCCACGCTGCTAACCCCGAGCACCAAACGCTGCGAGAACTTTGGCACAATCCAGTTCCGAACCGGTGACTAGGGCCTCCCGGCCGCCGCATCTTACCTCGGGGCAGCAACGCTCAGGGACCGGCTGCTAACTGACGCCTCCGCCGCTTCACAGTGCCCCGTTACTAAGGGCGTAGAGGTTAAAGCGGACGCTGCCCCTTTAAGGGGGCAGACTCGGGGCTCCACTACTTCCGCCCCGAAGCAACATGGCGTCGGCAGGGAGAGGCGGGGAGAAGGCGCGGAGATGGCGCCCCTCAAAAAGATGGCGGCGCCCTGGCCGCCGCGTTCGCGCCTGACGCTGACGTCACTTCCTGGGCGGAGGAGGCTGAGTGGTGCAGTGAGGGACAAACAAAAGGAGGCGCCGGAGGGGCGCAGCGGCCGGCGGCGGGACCGAGCGGCGGGGGCCCAGGGGCTACCCGCTGGGCGGCCGGGCGCGGCTGGCCCAGGTGAGTGGGTGGGGCGGGGAGAGGAGCGCGAGCTGTCACCTGTCAGAATCCACTCCTCACGCCCCCGGCCAGCTGCTCGGCCCCGGGCGCCCCGGGCAGCCGGGGCTCTGCCCTCCGGGGCCGGCTCCCTGGGGGCCCCCGCAGCGCTTCGGTCCTGCCTACGTGCGGGCTCCCCCAGCCCCCCGGGTCTGCGGGGCCGCGCCCCGTCCCCGGCGCCGCGGCGCGCGAGCCCCCTCCCAGGCACCCCGTGCCTCCGTGCGCTCCACATCCCGGAGTTTCCGCCTCGGCTCCCCGGGTCCCCTTGTCATCCCCTGGGCTCCCCCCTGTCCTTGCCCCCCCAAACACACACACTCCCCCCTCCATAGAGGTTCCACCTCTGGGCTGTCTCCTTCCCAGCTCTTTTTCCTTTTCAAAGGTTCATTTCTCCCGGGCTCCCGGACCCCTCCCTCCCCAGGATCCGGCGGGAACAGTCAGTGCCCCGACTTGGGGACGGGATCCTTGGCTCAGCTTTGGGGCCTGTCTGGCTTGCGGTGCCTGGGGAGGCCGGTCCAGCCCCCGAGTCTGCCTGTGTCCCGTGCATCCAGATGGGCCTGGGGGCCGGATCCGATCAGGTCCGGGCCGGTCCCGCGATGGGTGGGAGAGCTGGAGGTCCGGCAGAGTCGGCTCCCAGGCGCAGGGAGCGTAGCCTCTGGTCCTGACGGCTCCTGCTGCTGCTGCTCCTTTTGTTGCCTGCTTTGACTGCTGCTTTCCTTCCGTCCGGACTGAAGTGAACCAGGATTAGGCTGGTTCTCAGCTGATGCAACTGCTGCCGTTTTTGGAAAGGGAAGATGGTTGGGGGGTGTCCAGCAGCCTCCTCCTGGTGGACACTTGGCTGAAAGGGTGGGGCTGTCATTCCCCTGGCCTACCCCAGGAAGCTTTTTGTGGATGAGGAGGAAGAGAGCTTGGCCAGGGAAAGGGAATTTGGCCTTAAATTGTGGAACGTATTTGGGGGAGCTGGAAGCCTCCCAAGGGCCTCTCCCACCTTTTCCATTAGGAGTCCCTATAACCCCTCCCGAAGTGTATCCCGCCCCCTGAGCAGAGAGAGAGACTAGAGGCAGGAGGAGGAGATCTGCTGTTGGTGATACTTTCTGTAGAGGGACTGGACGAGTGGGAGTTCATTCAGAGGGACTGGGCAGTGCCCGTGGCTCAGTCACATTGGCATTGCCTTCTTGAAGGTCAAGACTTCCTCTGGCTCATGGGGGGAGGCAAGGACTGGCTTTGGGAGAAATGCTGAGGCATGAATGACATAGCCTCTGCCTCCCTGTCTTCCCAGTTTTGGAGATTCTTTCTTTGGGATTAGGTCTAATGCCCCTCTGCCTTCCAGGGACTTTGGGGTACAGAACAGGGTCCCAAGAAATGTCTGTGACTTCCGCCTGGAACTCAACCAGATGCTTTTGTAGTTCATCCCTTGGGCACACCCACTAGAAAGCAGTTTTCTCTGCAAACTTAGGCCTTGCTGGACAGTGGGAGCTTCTGAGGGTTGTCTCAGTAGATTAGAACTCAGGGAGGGGGCTGGGCCTTGGGTTGCTGCCTGGCCTGGATCTCGCCAGTAAGAGTTGAAGGAAAGGAATCAGCCTGATTCCTGATCCCCTTTTCTGAGAGTGGAGATGATTCCAAGGTTTTACACGAGGACACTGAGGCACAAGCAAATGGTCTAAGGCCTCATGAGGAGTCAGGTGGGGTGGATGTGGGATGGGTGTGGGACCCTAGGGCCCAGCACACCATCTCTGCATCCCTTGACCCCATCGTTCATTCACTCAGCCATCCTTTAGTAAGTGTCTGACCTGGTCCAGAAATGGTGCTAGGAGAACACAGATCCTGGCCTCCTCTGAGCTGCAGTCTGGGAGGAGAAGCGGACAGGAAAACATCGATACAGCTTAATAATAGAAGGATTACAGAGGCAGCCCAGAGGAAAGAGGCATCATCTCTGGGCAAATATGTAGGGGGTAGTCACCGTGTGTTTCCTGGAAGAGCAAGGACTAGAAGAATCGGTGATGGACTGTCCAGAGGCCCGAATTCTGCTTCTGGATCTGCCACAAGCAAGTGACTGGACTGCCCTGTGGGTATCCCCATCCTTGCCGAGGAGCACGGGACCAGCAGAGGCTGGCTTACATGGCCTCTGTGCCTTCACAGCTCTAGGTGCTTTTGTGCCTAGCTGCCTTCACCCTGTGTGGGACTGCTGGGTCTCCCCATGAGTCTGGAGACTGTCTTCTGCTTCTTTCCTCCCGGCACAGTGCCTAGCACTGAGTAGGTGTGATCAGTGCTCAGTGGTATGAACGGTTGAAAGGCTCCACAGCCCCTCTAGAACCCGTCCAGTCTCGCTGTATTCCTGCATCCCTCCCCCTGCACCCCCTTCCTGTTAACTCCTGCTTCTCCTTTGGCCTTCCGTGATGGCTGGGCCACACGCCCAGTTCCTGGCTGATTTAGATGCTTCCCCACTACCCCTCTTCTAGTCTGATCACTTCTCTCCCCACCCTGCTAACTTGTCTTGTTCACTTGTGAGCAGTTCTGAGCAGAGTGCTGGCATGTAGTAGACACTCACTACATGCTTTGTGACAGAGATGGTTGCGTTTTGTGTTAAAGTCAAAGTCACGTGTCAGGGCTGAGGATTTGACTTTGCCTGGGTCCGGCTCACCCCGCTATAGTGCATGTCTCTCTGCTTCCCACCTCCAGACCTGGACCTAGCCAGGCTGAACCACTGTGCATTCTCGAGATGTCATGTTCTTTCCCCTCCAGGCAAACATGTGCCGTGCCTTCTGTCTGGAATGCTCTTTCTCCAACTTCTTTTCTTCAGCAGTCGACTCAGGCAATGCCTTTTCAGACAGCCTTCCTTGACCCCACCAGTCTGGGACTAGTGTTTCTTCCATGTTCCCCTAGCTTCTGGGTCCCCCAGCAGAGCCCTAGGCTCTCAGAAACCAACTGTAACTCTTGACTTGGCATCTCCCCAGTAAACTGATTCTCGATTTTCACCCCAGAGCCCAGCGGAGGGCCTGGCACCGAGCAGGCACTCAGACGATGTTGGCAGCACAGCAGGTAACTGTGATAGTCACACATCCCCGCTGACAGTAGCTCTTGCTTCCTCATAGGGAGGCAGCTTCCATGGAGCGAAAGGAATGCCAGGACCCCGCCCAGGCAGACGTGGGCCAGCCTCGGCGCCGACAGCCAACACGCAGATAGCAGAGCCGTTTGCAGGGTAAGCACTGGGCCTCTCTCCCTCCAGGCCAGCCGTGGCCTCCGCTCAGGTGCCTTCCCAGACTGGGGAGCAAAGGGCAGTGTCTCTGTCTCTTCTCACTGTAGGTCCAGGGCATCTAGGGCAGAGGTGGCAGGAGGCAGAATGCTTTCTGCGTCTCCCGACTCCGGGCCAGGCGAGCAGTGTGTGGTTGCTGTACTCTGAGTGCCAGTGTTTTAAGTTTCATTGCCAGCCTCTCTCTTCTCTTCTCCAGCCCAGATCTTGTCAGCGTGGGTGGTCGTGAATGCTGTCTCGTGACCACACATCCCAAGGTGTGTTCCGTGGAACACCAGTTTCTTTGGGCACCCCGGGAAACAACTTTTTGTCTTTGCTGCGGGACTTTTCAGAGCCTTGAATGTGTTGAAGTGAATGACAAGTCTCCGGGATGGAGCTAGCAAGTCGTGTTTCCCCGCACTTATCTGATCACATGGATGGATGTCTTTGGAGACTGGGGTTCCTTGGCCTATGCTTTGGAAAACGGTCCCCAAAGGCAGGAGAGGGCAGTGGATAGGACCAACATCTCGTAGTCAGACCCGGGTTTGAGTGCCAGCTGTCTGGTACTCCATCAGTGACTGTGGAGCCGCCACTGTACCTCTCTGTGCCTCTGTTTCCTCACTGATAAAAAGAAGATCCTATTAGCACCTCACCTCCCTTTAGAATATTTTGAAGATTGAGTATGTTGATGCAGGGAAGGCATTTAGAGCGTGTGTTTCAGGGTGCGTCCCCCAATCATAGGTGTGCGTGTAGACTGCGTTGCCGTTTGTAAAACACCCTTATCTGTGATCTCCTTTGATCGTTTGAGGAACCGCACAGTGGCCTTCATCCCCCATTTATATGGAAACCGAGGCTCAGAGGGAGGAAGCAACTTACCCAAACTCATCAGGAAGAGAGGCAGGGACATGGGACCTGAACCTGACTCTGGAATCCTGCCTCCCTGCATCCACCTCCCACCTCAGCTTTTAAGGCAGGCCTGGCCCTCCCTGTCCTGGATTTTAAAAGAAATATTGATCTTATTGATTTTTTCGTAATCACCGACATAGTTGCATGTTCGTTATGTTTTATAATGTTTCGCTTTTAATGTCATATAGAAAGTGAAAGTCTCCCATGATCCCCATCTCCAGAGATGTGAATGCATTCTTCCACATGTATGATTACTATTTATTTATCCCAAATCAAGCCCTGTTACAGCTGCTGGTTCACAGCTTGCTCTTGCTTCATTTAATAGTTCCCCCCGGACCTCTTTCTCAGGTGAGCGGACATCTGTGAGTATGTGTCCAGTCAGAAAGTCCTAGCACCCTCCTGCCCTCCCACCCCCATTTTGTCTCTCCTTCACCATGCTGGGGTTTTTGTGCAGCAGAGGAGGTGGGAAATGCCTGGTGTGTGAATTTGTTGACTCTCCTGTTTATTGGGACAAGGTCAGCAAATCCGGGCCCTGCCCTGTAGGAGTTTCCTGTTGGTTTTGAAGAACTCTGTCCTGCCCAGAGGCGAGGTCTGAGCTGGAGTCTCTGGCCAGTGATGAGCAGGAAGCAGCAGAGCCTACTTATCTGAGATCAGAATTCCTCCTCCGTGCCAGGAACAGCGTGGAGGGGACGGCATGGGCCGGCGGGAGAGGGCTGGCCTTCAGGTTTTGGCCTCCCTGTCTGCCTGAGGCAGGGGTCAGGTTGGGGGATTGAGGGGACACATACAAGTTGTTGCATTTGTCTGAGTCAGGCCCTGACTTGGCAGGAACCCCCTGTAATGCTCTTTTCGGGTTTTCTCCTGGAGGGTGGGTAGGTGAGAAGAAAGTGGGGGAACTGCCCTGGGACCTGGGGCTAAAGATGCTCTTTCGGAACACACACCACCTCAGGGTGGATTTTGGTAGGGGCAGTTCAGGCCTGGCAGCCCAGTTTCGAGGAGCCCAGGGAGTGGTTTGGCAGGATCGAGGTGCGGGCCCGCCGTCTCCCTTCCCCGGCAGGTTCTCAGGCTGCTGGCCTGACCCCTTCTCACTCCATGTTGCTCCCCGTCTTCCTCTCCCTGGACTCTATTCTTTCCTCTGAGACACTTCTGGCAGTGAGCCCCAGGAGCTGACCGCTCCGCCTTGTCCCAGCTTCCAGCAGCAGGGCCTTTGGGTCCCGTGGTCATCCTCAGTGGTTGCAGTCTGAGCGCTTGGCAGTGTGCCAGGTCACTACATACATCTCCCACCTTACCTGCCTCCTATGTGAGGTGGATTCATCTTCAGATCAGGAAACCAAGGCTCAGAGGGATGAGGGCTCTTTCCTGATGTTGTACAACTTAGTGGCAAAGTCAGGACTCGAACCGGGTCTGTTTGCCTCGGCAGCCCATGCTTTTATTCCACCTTCCACTTTTCTTTTTCTCTGGATCTCTGGCTTCGGGGTACTTCAGAGTCCCCTGGGCGCCAGTTTAAAATACTGTTTCTTCCTGGGCCCAGGGTCTGCACTTTGAAGAAGCTCCCCAGGCTGGTGGTCTGCAGGCCACACTGGGAAATGCTGACCTGGGCAGCTCTTTCAGCCCTGGTCCCCACTCTGGTGACAGAGTCCCGCTGCCACCAGGACCAAAGCCCTTGCTGTAGAAGCCGGCTGAGATCCTCCCAGGGCCAGGGGACATATGGGGGTGGGGACATTTGACCTTTCATCATCAAGGATCTGTGGGGCTGAGGTTTCTAGAATAGCTTTTACTCCCAGCCACAAACATTCCCTGCTGTCTCTCCTGATGTGTTTCTGTCACGTCTCATACCAAGTTCTACATTTAAACATCTCTCGAGGTCTTAAAACCCTCAAAATCAAATAGATGGCTGCAGTAGAGTCTCCTGCCTGGAGCGCTGTTCACCGGAGTAGAAGTGGCTGTAAAATTCCATGGCTCTCACGTGCCACCTGCACATTCTGAGAGGCACCGCTGCCAGACTCAGGCCCTCTGACAGAGTCAGTGTGTTGACGGATGCGCAGACCAGGGGCGGGGTGGCGTGGGGATCCCTCAGTTCACATCCCCCAGCTGTGCCCAGATCAGCATCCCAGGGGACAGCACCCCTCCAGCCCAGAGAGCTGGAGAGATCTCACCCAAGGCCAGGTGCTCTCAGTCCCAGTCTCCTGGGATCTCAGCAGAAAGTGCATCTGCAGCCTCCCTTGGGTGCTCCTGCCCATGTTTATAACCCGTCCAGGAAGGCAGTACTGGTGTTCACACCTGAGCAAGACCCCTCTCTAAGGCCCCTCTGCCCCCACAGGCCCAGACCCCAAGCTGGGCTCCCTTCCAAAGTGGCCTTAAAGCTGCACCTGAGAGACCAGGGTGTCTGAGTATGGCCTGCTAGGGTTCCCTGCAGAGACTTTGTTTCCTTGCCCCCTTAGGAAAGGGGGTCTTGTCTCAGGAAGCAACCCCAGGGGTCTTGGTGCCTGGGTAGACCCAGGTACCTGCTTGTCTTTGAGGCGGATTGGCACGCTGGAAAGTCAGATGTGGGCTGATTTTTCCCGCTCTCTAGCTTTGTGGCCCTAGGCAGGACACTTATCCTCTGTGGGCCTCAGACTTCACACACGCAAAGGGACTGATAAGGCCGACTATCATAATGAGAGCAGCTAGCATCCCAGAGCCTTGCCGTGTGGCAGGCACTAGGCCAGAACTTTCTGTGGACTGCCTCCTTCAGTCCTCACTGCCGTACTGTGAGGAACAGACTCATCAGCCCATTTTACAGATGAGGAAACCAGGGCCCTGGGAGGTGAAGTGACTTCCTGAGGTCATACACAGGAGCCAACTTATTGGTTTCTGTGAAGGGTGGGAGCTGAGGCCCAGGAAATGCTGGGTACAAAGTCAGTCACCTGAAGCAGTAACACCTGCCTGGCTGGGTCGGGGGCAAGCCCTCACCTTGAACTTGGCCTCTTGCTCCTGTGTTTTCAGCTCATAGTGGAGGAAGTCCCAAGTGGGTATCTTTCACTTGTCACCCTTTACCCCGGAAGGCAGGCCCTGCCCTTTCAAGTTTGCAGGAGGATGAGCTTGTTTGGGAGGCCCAGCCCAAGAGCGAGAGGAGTTTGGAACTGAAACTCGTTCCCCTCCCCCCCAGCCTGGACTGTCTCCCCTCTGCCTTTCCCTGGGAAGTGAGGGTGTGCCCTTCTACACAGGGAGAGTACTGTGCCAGGCGGTGCCCCCAGCCGCTGACTCACTCCAGCTGGGTGTGGGGGCCTAGAGGGCAATGCCTTGCACTTGGATGGGTGGGGGCCTAAAGGGCAATGCCCATGTACACCAGATGACAAGGTCACCTCCTCCCTCTCCTGGCTCTGGGACCAGATTTGGTCCAGGGAGCTGACCCAGGAGCAGATTCACAGGCCCAGAGCCCTTCTGGGACAAGGCCAGTGACCCAGTGTCTTCCTGGGGCCTCTTGGGAATGGCCCTGCCCCCTTCCCTGGGAGAGTGTTGGAGGGACAGCCTTCCCAACTGTGGTATGGGTGAAGGAGGGGAGCCGGCAGTCTCCCTATCCCCTCCTGCCTGGGAAGTCTTCCCAGTGCCTCTGGGCTTTAACAAAAGGCTCTCTGTGCCCTGTTTACCCACTGCCTTGCCTGCTGCCACCACTCAGGTGTGGATGCCAAATCTCTGGAGGCCGTACTGGGGGCTGGAGCATGTTGGGTGGTCTCTCTCTGGGACTGAGGGGGCAGCATGTCGTTTCTTGGACTTTTTTCCCTCTGTGAGAAGCATCGGGAGGAAGTCAACAGCAGGAACCAGGTTTGACACCTACGGAGTGGCTCTGTGAGCAGAATGCCAACTCTCCACGATCATCCTTTTCTGGGGGCCTGAGCCGGGAAGGTCTTCAGAGTTATGGCAGTGTGAGTCCCTGGAGGTCCCCAGGGGACTCTGGGTGTCTGGTCTGTGCTATAGGTGTTTGTGCTTGCGGCTTAACCCTCGCCTGAGTGTCTTACCCCCAAATTCCGGGAGGGTTTTCTGCCAGGGTTGTAACTATAGCGTGCCTTCCTCTGCGCCAGACATTGGATTGACATAATATGTATTGTCTTATTTTTGATTCTCACAATAGGCCTCTGAGATAGGTGCTGTAATAATCTCCATTTACAGTTGAGGAAACCAAGGCTCAGAGAAGAAAAGTCATTGGTCCCGGGGTCTGAGCTCATCCCCCTGAGGCGTTGCTTTGCAGTGAGGACTCTGCCCTGTTGAAGTGTCTGCTCCCTGGGCAGGGCGGGCAGGAGTGGGCAAACCTTCCAGCATAGTAGCTGGCGGGTACTTCTCGTAAACTCTTTTACAGTCTTCAGAAGCCACACAGGAAGGAAGGCCTTTTGGCTTTTTCCCAAGCATTTTTTTTTCTACTTATAAAAGTACCAAATTTAAATAGTAGAAGAATGTGGCTGGTAGACACCCCTCTACCATCTTACCCATCCTCAAATTTAACCACATATAGTTCTATGTATGGCTCTCCAGATTTTTCTGTGCATATAGTAATGAGTTTGTTACTGGTATAGTTTTTTAAAACAACAGAAACATACTTTCCCCCCGTAACTTTTTAATTTTAAAATATAGATAGCAGAAAATTTGCCACCTTAACCATTTTTAAGAGTACAGTCCGGTGGCATTAAGTTACATTCACACCGTTGTGCAACCATCACCACCATCCATCTCCAGAACTTTCTCATCTTCCCAAACTGAAACTCTGTCCCTGTTAAACACTAACTCCGTATTTCCCCCTCCCTCAGCTTCCAGCTCTGTGGATCTCAAATCAGTGGAATTGTACTCTACTGGTCTATTTGTGACTAGCTTCTTTTACAGATCATACACTTTATATACTGGTCAGCATCTCTTTTTGAAATTCTTTAACATGCTTGGACATCTCTTGGGTCATTGTGTACAGATCTGTGAGGTAGGTAGCATTATTCTTATTTTAAAGTTGCAAAAACACTTGCTTGGGGTCGTGAAATTGTTTCATGCTAGAGCTGGATTTGAACCATTGTCTCCCCAACTCTGAGGTTCTTGTGCTTGGTACTTCCTCCCGAGGGGAGGATGGGGCTCTCTGGGTTATTTATCTGATGCCCCAGAGACAGGGATGCTCTAGCCCTGCTGCAGGAACCTGGGCCAGCTTCTCCCCACCTGTGTTTGCTGTGCTCTGGAAAGGGTCCGGCTATACCCTCTCCACTTCCACATCTCCCTGGGGGGCAGGGCAGATCAGGAAGGTGATGTGCGCCTGCAGGATCTTCAGAGATCACAGGTGCTGCTGCAGCAGGTCAGTTGGAAGGAGCTGAATCTGCTGCCCTGGCAACCGGTCCAGTAGCTGCTGCTTCCAGCTGAGCCTGGCAGGTGTGAGGTCCAGAGGGAGGGCCAGCCAAGAGGAATAGAAATGGATGATTATTTTGGTAAATTTTGTACGGGATAATTGAAGCACACAGAAAAGTATAAACCTGGAGCAAATGTCTTTGTATCCAGGACTCAGCTTTGTCAGACCTTAATTTTTGCAGTAATTGCTTCAGATCCTCTCATTATTTCAGGCACAATTGAAACCTCTTCCCCAATCCCCCATCTTCCTTTCTAGGTGAAATTATTACCATGATTTTGGGGCTATTCATGCAGATTTTTGCACTTTTATTACACATGGATATATATGTTGTAGAAAAGCTTATTTAACGTGTGTGTTATTCTTCAGCTTCTTTTTGGCTCAACACTTTGAGGTCTGTCCATGTTGATACGTGTAGCTATGCTTTCCTTTTCCATTGTATAATTACAGCAACTTATTCTTTCCCCCTTGACGGATGTTTAGGTTGTTGCTGAATTTCTGCTGTTAGGAAAACAGTTCTTCAGTGAGCATTGCTGTCAGTGGCTTCACATGTGTGTGTTAAGCAGCACTCCAAGATCTGTAACTCAGAGAAATTGCTGGACTGTGGGACCTGTGTATTCTAACTTGGCCTCTGGGAATTCAACATTTTTTGCCATCCACAGGGGACTGAAATGGCAGCTGGTTGTTTTAATTTGCTTTCCCTGATCAGTTATGAGATTAAGAATTAGTTCATACATTGATTTCCTTTTGTATTTTTTTTCTATTCATTTATTTGGCCATTTTTCCCTTCTAGGTTATCTGTTTCTTATGTTTGTAGGAGTTTTGTATTCTGGACGTTAATCCTTCGGTAGTTTATATACATTGCAAACATCTTTTCCAAGTGCTAGACTCTTTTAACTTGTTTATTACTATAGCCTTTGATGTCACACGTTTTAGCTTTAACGTGATCACCGTATCAGTATTTTCCTATAGTGGTTTGCACCCTTTATTAGTCCTTCTCTGTCTTAAAGACATTAAGATGGTCTGTTAGATTTTTCTTTAAACATTTTCAAGTTTTGTCTTAGGTCTTTGATTTATTGGAATTAATTAATTTTCATGGGAGGAGGTAGCTGAGGCTATGCTTTTTTTTTTTAACGCCTACAGCAGCTGGTCTTCCTAGGTGGTCTCTCATCCAAGTACTAACCAGGCCTGGCCTGCTTAGCTTCCGAGATCAGACGAGACCAGGTACGTTCAAGGTGGCATGGCTGTAGACTGGGGCCATGCTTTTTCCATGCAAATATCTGAGTGCCAGTTCTGTTAGTGGGCCCCCATTCTTCCCCTCTGACCTGCAAAGCCAACTGTGTCAGGTTTAAGTTCCCAGAAATTTGGGGGGCTGTTTCTAGGCTCTCTCTTCTGTTTCTTTGGTCCCCATCTATACCCACAGCAACACCACATTGTCTGAATTCCCATGGCTTTGTAGCTAGTCTTAATACCTGGTGGGGTATCTCCTTCCACCTTATTCTTCCAAATTGTCAGCTATTCTTAATCCCTTGGAATAGTAATTTTTAAAATCATTTTCCTTAATTACCTGAGTAATATATGCTTATAATGTAAGTTTAGAGTGAAGAGATTATCAACAGCAGTCTAATATCACTACCAAGATGTTTAAATATATATGTGTGTGTGTGTGTGTGTGTGTGTGTGTGTGTGTGTGTGTGTGTGTGTTTAACATATAAAAACTTACTGAGCAGCAGTTACTCTTACTGTTTTGTTACCTAGTTTTCTCATTTAACATACTTTGGAGGTCTTCTCATGTCATCAAGTCATCAATTGTTTGGATGATTTGTTTTCATTATTTCATAATATTCCATCATCTGATTTGATAAGTACTTAACCAGTCACCCAGTAATGGGCATCTGGATCGTTTCTAATTTCCCCGGGGCGTAAATAACATTATGGAACATTCCTATAACCGAGTCTTTGTTCTAGAGTCTTACCCAGACATTGCCATCCTTCCTTGTACCGCCTCTCCTTCCTGGGCTTGGCACAGTTCAGCAAGCCTTTATTCACTCTCTGCATTACAAGCTCTGCACAAGGGCTGGGATGAGTCTGGGGTATCACTGTCCGGTGGGGCTCCCACCCTCCCTACCCGACCCCTCGGTGGCCTCTTGCCCTCTGCCTCCTGAGCTTCCTCTGGCGCAGACAGGGTCTCTCACCTCGAAGGTGGGCATTAATCCCTGACCTCTAGGAGGGCCCAGTCTCCAGCTGAAAACAATGCACGTGTTCTGGAGGAAGGCGAGTTAGCTGGACCAGAGCGCAGAGGACAGCAGGGCACACTGTCTCTTAGTTTTCTCTCAGCTGCCCTGGCTTCAGCCCTTAGTCTCTGTCCTCTATCCAGAGTGCTCTCCAGATTCTCCATCTCCTGAGGCAGAGAGACCTGACCTGATCCAGCTCTGCATTGTCCTCCCGAAATCTCCCTCTTAAAGCTGCAAAAGAACGCCTGATCCCCACAAACAAGGGCCATTTTTTCTTTTCTTTAGAGGCCATATTTATTTTAAATTGTATACTCTTTTCCAATCACAAAGATAATGCCTGCTGGTAAAAATTGCAGTTTCCTTTCATTCTGCCTCCTGTTCCCACTCTAAGAGGGAGCCCGTCCCCACCATGCACGGAATGTTGGTCAAGGATCTATCAAAATGGGATTGTATTTATTATTCTGGATCTTGCTTTTTTACAAAATGGCATTATGAACAGAGCTACGTAATTCCATTGAAAAGGCCCAGTCACATTCTAGTGGCTTCTTTAATGTACCAGGATATGCTATTGTATGCGTTCTGTGTGCAGGCTCTGCCTAACTGCCTCTGCCAGGTGTCTGCAAGCCCGTGGACGGTTTTCCTCTTTCTGTTTCCGTCCTTCATGCTTTGGTTCTGTGCACGTTTATTCATTCATCATGAAGTCAGGATTGCCCTGGGGGGCCAGGCCCTTGTCTGTTTTAGCCCCATTCCACAGACGGGGGAACTGAGGTTCAGAAAGGTAAAGTCACTTCACTACTGAGTGGCAGAGGTCAGAATGGCCCCAGCGTCTCCCCACCTCTAAGCTCACCTTACTGCCATTGGGGCTTACTATCCACCTGTCCGAGGTCCCCCACAGGTGGTTTGGGAAACCCCATCTTTATGACTTCTTGTTAATCCTGAGCTTGCCAGCACATATGTTACCTCCCCTACTTGATGGATGGGGAAAGCAAGGTGCCAAGCAGGGAAGGCATCCTAGCTCTTGGGCAGCACTGCTGGCTATAGGCACGGATGGCTGGGACAAGGGGGTGTCTGCCCTCTGCCTGGGGTAGGCCGTAGTCAGGGCAGCGGGAGGCATCCAGGGTGGGCAGAGGCCTGAGATCACATACTCCTTGGCACGTGGAATTAGCTCTTTCACACAGTGTGGGCACAGCTATGACAGTTCTCTGCTCCCTTCCAGACAGGGAAACACACCCGGGTGGAGAAGCCATTCCAGCCTCTGCTAGGAGGAAGTGCTGGCCCTGGAGGGCTTAGTGCAGGGAAGAGATGAATTTGCTGCCCGCAGGAAACTTTGTGAAAGGCCTTCCCATAAGTGGAAGAAAAAGTCCCCATGCGCTTGACTCTGCCCCCTTCCCTTTCCATGCCCTCCTGAATGGTCTCTTAGAGGTGCCGCTTGTCTGGGCTCTACTGCACCGCAGATCTGGGCTTGAAGGAAGCCTCTGTCGCAGGCAGTGTGAAGTCGGCAGATGGCTTATCTCCCTGAGCCTCGGTTTCCCTGTCTATAAAACGGGCATGAAGAATATCATTTGGCCTTAAAAAGGAAGGAAGTTCTGACACATGCTACAACACAGGTGAACCTGAGGCTATTAAGTGAAATAAACCAGACACAGAAGGACAAATATTGTGTGATTCTACAGATATGAGGTACCTGGAGTTTTCAGGTTGAAAGAAACAGAAAGTAGAACGGTGATTGTCAGGGACTGAGGGGAAGTCGCTGTTTAATGCGGACAGAGATTCGGTTTTGCGAGATGAAAAGTGCTCCAGTGATGGGGATGGTGATGCTCGCACAACAATGTGAAGGTGCTGAATGCTACAGAACTGTACACCTGGAAGCAGGTGGATTTTCTGTTGTAGGTATCTCACCCCATAAAACAAATATGGGAAAAAAAACAGGCACCAAAACCAATGTGTTCCTCCTGGGCTTGTGAGGCTTCCGGACTTGGCTTTCAGCCGTCAGTGTCAGAACGAGGAGCTGCTGTAGCTAAGGGGGCTTAGGTGTTTAGTCACCTTGAGTCACCCAGCTCCTGGGCAGGTCCCTGCACTGGCACTCCCTACCTGTGGGGGATCCGTCGCCTCCTCCAGGGCCCTTGGGGTTGGGCAACTTCCTCCCTTTGCCCCAGTATCCTGGTGAGGCCTGGTCCATCTGAAACTGAGGCTTCCCCACCCCGCTGCTGCACCCTGCGGCCCACGCCCTTCGTTGTGCTCACTTTGGCCCTATCCCCCTCTCAGGCACTCTCTCGAGACCCTTTGAGTTTATTGAGAACCTACTGTGTGCTGAAAACTCCTATTTCTAAGGAGCATCTCATCTCTCCCAGGTGACGAGAGGTCGGGGAGTGCTGACACCAGCCCAAACTGACTGCCCGCCCCTCTCTGCAGAGTGCTGTAGCAGCATGCAACCCCGTAGGCCCTTCCCAGCAGTGCCATGAGGCGACCTGCCACCGTGTCTGTGCAGAGCCCGAGGCTGAAAGCCCGTGAGGAGCTGCCCACGGTCCACCTCCTTGGAGCGCTTCCCAGCAGGAAGCCTGCATCCGTCTCCTGCTATAGCCACAGCCGCTTCTGCCCACACATGGGTCCAGTTATTCCGTCTCTCCCACTCCTTCCCACACGCTCGCACTGGACCGAGAGGCCCTGAGCTGGGGACACTTTTATTGTCCCTACAGGGCCAAGCCAGGGGCTGAGCAGGGTTCAGGATGTGTTTCGAGACCCAGTCTTGGGGATGTAGTCAGGGACAGAATGGACCGGGCTGTTTCCTGCCTCTCTTAGCCTTGAGATTCCTCACCTGGAAAGAAGTGGTGAACAATTCCCACAGACCCCGGAGTCGGGAAGGTGACATGCACAAAGCTTGGGACAGCAGGGCCCAGAGGCGCCGCCTCACTGTGAGACTAGATGTTCTCCAGGCTCCCGACACACCGCTCCCCCTCCGAAACTGAGCTTGCGACCACATCCTGCCCCCAGCCTCTGCGCCTGGCATCCTGCCGTGGCGCACTCATTCTGGACTCTCCAGGGCAGGCCATCACAGGCCCTCAGGCCCTCTCCTTCGCCCCACCTCCCTTCCGGTCCCCAGATGTGGGGCGCCCGCCTGGATGTGGACTTGGGGAGCCAGGAAGGGAGGGACGAGTGTCTGGGTGTCTCTCGGCTGGATGCCAGACGTATGATTCAGCCGGCCCTCCCCTGGAGTGCCACTTTCCCAGGTGTGTGGGTGGTGCGAGGAGCCAGCTGCTCATTAGAGGGCCCAGGCCTTCCTGTGGGGTGGGGACGCTGCCTCTGGCGTGTGCATCCTGGCCTCACCAGGAGAGCTGACCCTGGGTCGGAGCCACCCCAGGGCAGTGGTGGTGTCTGCTGGCCCTGTGGTGACCTGAGCTCTGGGAACCCCGGGCAGGGGGGGAAGCTGCACTCTGCAGCTCACTCCACTTCTCTGGTACTGCTGGCATGGGGGCCTCTGGGCAGGTGGACAGCAAGGCCACGCGGTGGGGAGGTGCGGGGATAGGCTGGGCCTTGGTCTCGGCTCTACCCTCAGTGGCAGAGTGACGTTGGGCAGGTACCTTCAGCTCTCTGAGCCTTAGTTTCCCCCGTCTGTGGAGTGGGGCCCAAGATAGGTCTTACACGTGGGCATCGAAGGGATTGCTTGAGGGGACTCATGGCGAAGACTAGACTGGTGCCTGGCACACATCCATCTCGAGCGGCCCGATTCCCTCACAGGGTCCTGGTTTGCTTTTTTCCTGTCCTCTCCGCCCATCCCACAGTGCCCGGGAAGGGCAGTTTGTGGGGAGGCCCTGCTTTATGAAGGGTTCATTACTATTGTCATTTATATTATCAAAATTAAGTGGCCCAGTCCCATGACCTGGGCACCCTTGTTCCTCTCCCAAGAGAAACAGACCCATTTGTCAAAACACAGGTATTTAAACGTTGGTTTAAAATCTAGGTTAGAAAATAGGGCATAAAGTAAAATGACAATTTTATTTAAAAGTGCATACATACAGAAAGGACTGGAAGGTGACTACTCATTAAAAAAGTAAGGGTGAGTGACCCTAGGTAGTGTTTCTACAGGGAGTTTCACTTTGGTCCTTATGCTTTTTAAAGACAAAAAAGTTTCTCCGGCGTTATGCTGTGAGCATTTAGTACCTTTCCCATCCCATTGCATCGTACAGACAGCGCTTTACAGGAGCAATGTGCCTCGGCAGGGCCAGCACGGATGGACGGACGGGTTCCTTCCCCACGCTGATTTCATTGCACATCCCCTCCCTGCATGTCACTGGCTCGGTCTCCTGAATGAGGCTTCTTATCCAGCAGCGTTTCCCAAACTTGATCAATCATCAGTGTCGCCGAAGTGACCTGTTAAAAAAATCAGATTCCCCGCCTCTACCTGAGGCCTGTCGAACTGAACCCTCCCTGGGGGAGCTGCTGCTGCTGCCGTTTTTAATTTCCTTACACACACGTGGACGCACACGGCCAGGGTGATTTTACATAAATGCATTGCGATTGTGTCATCCAGCTTCAGGCGGAGAACGGTCCTGTTCTCTCGTCCTCTCCCTCGGCCACCTGCCCCAGGAGCCTGTCATTACACCTGTGTGCGTGTCCTTCGGTTTCCCCCAGTGCTCCCATTACATGCACACACGTAGGAGTTGGTAATCCTCCCTGTTTGTTTACAAAAGTTAGTTCGTATTAAGTCCCTCCTTCTGCACTTGGCTTTTCTCACACTCCACAGAAGTCTCCTCAGGTCACCGGCACAGCTTCCTGGAAGCTGGTTTCGAGTAAACAGGGCATTTTCAACAAGCCCCCTGGTCAGCCTGATCGCGAAGAGGCTGGGGTCTAGACGGGAATTCCCGAATGCTCTTGCTGGAATGCGGGGGCCCCTGTGAGGCAGAACTGGCGACCTGTCAGCGTGGGCCCTGACCTTGTGCTGTCCTCTTGTCTGTTAAATGGGGAAGCTGTCCGCCTCCTCCCACATCTGGTGGCCACATGGTTTCTAGAGAAAGGCCGATTTCGAGGGCCAGCCCATGAGTGGCAAAGCTGACTCCTAGGTAGACGTGAGGTGGAATTTTAGACATGTCCACTGTCCCCTTCCCCTGACACCCTGGGTCCCAGAAAGACAGGCCACCCTGCGGTAACCCCCTCCTGTGGGTCCCTTTCAGGTTGAACCATGATTCCGGTGACAGAGCTCCGCTACTTTGCGGACACGCAGCCAGCGTACCGGATCCTGAAACCGTGGTGGGACGTGTTCACCGACTACATCTCCATCGTCATGCTGATGATCGCGGTCTTTGGGGGCACACTTCAGGTCACCCAGGACAAGATGATCTGCCTGCCTTGTAAGTGGGTCACCAAGGACTCCTGCAACGACTCGTTCCGGGGCTGGGTGGCCCCTGGCCCAGAGCCCACCTACCCCAACTCCACGATCCTGTCCACCCCCGACGCGGGCCCCACGGGCATCAAATACGACCTGGACCGGCACCAGTACAACTACGTGGATGCCGTGTGCTACGAGAACCGCCTGCACTGGTTTGCCAAGTACTTCCCCTACCTGGTGCTTCTGCACACGCTCATCTTCCTGGCCTGCAGCAACTTCTGGTTCAAGTTCCCGCGCACCAGCTCGAAGCTGGAGCACTTTGTGTCTATCCTGCTCAAGTGCTTCGACTCTCCCTGGACCACACGGGCCTTGTCCGAGACGGTGGTGGAGGAGAGCGACCCCAAGCCGGCCTTCAGCAAGATGAATGGCTCCATGGACAAGAAGTCGTCCACAGTCAGCGAGGACGTTGAGGCCACCGTGCCCATGCTGCAGCGGACCAAGTCTCGAATCGAGCAGGGCATTGTGGACCGCTCGGAGACGGGCGTGTTGGACAAGAAGGAGGGGGAGCAGGCCAAGGCGCTGTTTGAGAAGGTGAAGAAGTTCCGGACCCATGTGGAGGAGGGGGACATCGTGTACCGCCTCTACATGCGGCAGACCATCATCAAGGTCATCAAGTTCATCCTCATCATCTGCTACACTGTCTACTACGTGCACAACATCAAGTTCGACGTGGACTGCACCGTGGACATCGAGAGCCTGACGGGCTACCGCACCTACCGGTGCGCCCACCCCCTGGCCACGCTTTTCAAGATCCTGGCGTCCTTCTACATCAGCCTGGTCATCTTCTACGGCCTCATCTGCATGTACACACTGTGGTGGATGCTGCGCCGCTCCCTCAAGAAGTATTCGTTCGAGTCGATCCGCGAGGAGAGCAGCTACAGCGACATCCCCGACGTCAAGAACGACTTCGCCTTCATGCTGCACCTCATCGACCAGTATGACCCGCTCTACTCGAAGCGCTTCGCCGTCTTCCTGTCGGAGGTGAGCGAGAATAAGCTGCGGCAGCTGAACCTCAACAACGAGTGGACGCTGGACAAGCTGCGGCAGCGGCTCACCAAGAACGCGCAGGACAAGCTGGAGCTGCACCTGTTCATGCTCAGCGGCATCCCCGACACGGTGTTCGACCTGGTGGAGCTGGAGGTGCTCAAGCTGGAGCTGATCCCGGATGTGACCATCCCGCCCAGCATCGCCCAGCTCACGGGCCTCAAGGAGCTGTGGCTGTACCACACGGCGGCCAAGATCGAGGCGCCCGCCCTGGCCTTCCTGCGCGAGAACCTGCGGGCGCTGCACATCAAGTTCACGGACATCAAGGAGATCCCGCTGTGGATCTACAGCCTGAAGACGCTGGAGGAGCTACACCTGACGGGCAACCTGAGCGCCGAGAACAACCGCTACATCGTCATCGACGGGCTGCGCGAGCTCAAGCGCCTCAAGGTGCTGCGGCTCAAGAGCAACCTGAGCAAGCTGCCGCAGGTGGTCACGGACGTGGGCGTGCACCTGCAGAAGCTGTCCATCAACAACGAGGGCACCAAGCTCATCGTCCTCAACAGCCTCAAGAAGATGGTGAACCTGACAGAGCTGGAGCTGATCCGCTGCGACCTGGAGCGGATCCCCCACTCCATCTTCAGCCTCCACAACCTCCAGGAGATCGACCTCAAGGACAACAACCTCAAGACCATCGAGGAGATCATCAGCTTCCAGCACCTGCACCGCCTCACCTGCCTTAAGCTGTGGTACAACCACATCGCCTACATCCCCATCCAGATCGGCAACCTCACCAACCTCGAGCGCCTGTACCTGAACCGCAACAAGATCGAGAAGATTCCCCCCCAGCTCTTCTACTGCCGCAAGCTGCGCTACCTGGACCTCAGCCACAACAACCTGACCTTCCTCCCCGCCGACATTGGCCTCCTACAGAACCTCCAGAATCTGGCTGTCACGGCCAACCGGGTGAGTGGCCCGGCCGTGGCTCCACACGCAGGCTGGAGGGAGGGCAGGCTGGCCGGCCATGGCTCGGGGTAGGGGTGCTCAGGAGGCCCACTGTCTCAGGACCTCACCTCTGGTCCCCAGAACTGCCCAGAAGGAGCTTGTTAAAGTACAGATTTCCCTGGGCCCCTGAATCGGGGTGTTGGGCTGGGAGCCTGTCTCCGCCACAGAATGCTACAGGGTTCTGCCAGGAGGGGTGTTGTGGTCAGTCAGGTGGGGCCTGTCCCCGAGGTGCCCTAACAGGGGTTCCTTGTGGGCAGGGATGTATAGGGACAGGAGGTGTGAGGCCTGTGGTCCTCTCATTCTCCTGGGGCTGGGGTGGGGGAGGTGGGACTTAGCCTGGAGCTGGCAGTACCTTTTTCAGCTTGTCCAGGGCCAGATTTAGAGCTGGAGGACCAATCTGGGTATACTGGGGACAGACACTCTGTGGTGGCTGCCGCCCACCGAGGAGGAGGCAAACCGTCTCCACAACTCCTAGTACCGCTCTCTCCCCACTCCGCTCTGCGTTTGGGGGTGGTGGAGGGCAGAGTTAGACTTAGTTGGAGCTGACTTGTCTCGGGAGAGGAAATTGTTACAAACCGTTGGGGACCGGCAGTGTGGGAGGCCACACCCTAGAGGCACCCTTGAGACTGACTGTTGGCGGTCCCTATGTGGTGGTGCCTGTGCACCAGCCCTCAGCCTGGCCTGGAAAAGCCCCCACCCAAGGGCCCGTCCACAGAGGCAGGCGGGTGGAGTTGAGAGAGGGTGTTCCTGTGGCTTTGTGGTCTGGCCTCTGCAGTGGAGACAAAGCCACAGCTGCTGGGGAGACCTGCCCCTGCCCACCCCAACTGAGGACCTACAGGGAGGTTGACATCGGAAAGAACAGGTCTTCCCAGCACCTACTTTCAGAGCAGAGACTCGCGTGAGCTGAGTGGTGATAGGATTCCATGGCCAAGGGCCGGGGGACCGAGGAGGGCCCCGATTCAGCCACTGCCTCTGCCCCTCCGTCACAGGCAGTGGCATGGAGCAGCTGCTGGTCACACAGCACGTACTCTGTGTCAGCCCTGTTAGGTCACAGTTCTCCCAGCATCCTGTTGAGTCCTCCAGCAGCCCCAGACAGAGGCAGGCCGCCCCTGTAATGCCCCTGCCCAGGAAAGGACACTCCTTCTTCATTGTCACTTAGATTGGAGAGTCCTGGCATGCCAGACCTCGGACCAATTAGTAGCCCCCCTTCTCTCTTCCCATAAGCCTGTGGCTGCAAACCAACCTTTGTCCTTCATACATCAGAGATGGTGACAAATCCTGTCCCCTTTCCGCGAATTAGTACCGTGTGTGTGTGACAGTGAATGAGGGAGAAGGTCGCCTCCCAGGCTGCTTCACTCTGGAGAATCTATGCCCAGAGCCTGGGACAGGCCCACTGATCAAGAAAATTGGACTCTTGGGGAGAAGCCGTGTTTGGAGAGCACCGAAAAACCCCAGCCCTTTTTAGTATATGTCGGGGGACCAAGTGGCTCCCCCAGAGCACAGATCGCCCCTGGAGTTGGGTCATTGTGGTCATCTCACGACCCTTTGGACCGCCTGTTCTGTGTGGCACTGATGATTGATGGACCCTCCTACCAGGTGGAGGGTGTGGCCAGCCTCCAGCCTGGCTCCGGTCCTGTCCCCCATTTGCACTCCTCACCCCAAGCATGCCTGTTAGGTCACGCCTGTCCACTGAGGTCACTTCTCAGGAAAGGAGCTGGTGGCATGCAGGCATGCAGTCTGCAGGAAGGAGACCCTCAACACCCTGTTTTTGCACAGCTTAATCACATCCTGTCCCCGCCCCTGGAATGCCAGAGGCCTTATAGGGTAAATAGCTCACTTGGGCCAGTCCTAGCCAGGCTCCTCCTTTGAAACTGGAGGGTTCTGCTTCCTCTCTCTGGGGCCCGATGGTTCTTTGTGGGCCACCTTGGCCTGCAGGTCGACAGGCACGGGTGGCCCGGGTTTATACTCGTACTAAGGAGGCATTGCTTGTCTACTCATTCATTCATTTGGCAAAAGTTTTCTGAGCACTCCGATGGTGGAGTGAGGTCTTGGGGACACATGGACGAACAAGGCTCATGGGCTGCCCATCCTGACCTCACCCTCATGGGGAAAGACAAATAACCAACAATTAGCACAGTGTGACAAGAGCTACGCTGGGGCATAAGGCTCTTGGGAGCACAGAGTAGCCTCAACCCAGACTAACGCAGGCTGACGGGCCTCCTGGAGGAAGGGACATTTTACCTGGCCCCGAAGGACATGGAAGAGTTAGCCAGGTGAGAAGAAAGAGTCAAGTAGCTTTTCCAGGAGTAACTGAATGTGGATGGGAGAGGGGCACCGAGCACCCCTGGAATTCGGACCACCCCGAGGGCAGGGGCCAGGGCTGGCAGGAGCATCACATTCTTCCACTCCTGTTTGGATGCTTGTGTCTTTATTTCCTGTCCATTCCCCTGGCAAGGCTGTAAACTGTCACGACAAGGACCTTTCATTTGATGCCTGACGTGTGGCAAATGTTCACCGGATTCCTGCTGATCGTGTGGATGGAGGAGCGAGCTGACTTGCAGCTTAGGGAGCCTGATCTTGCTGCTGAGTGAGGGGTGGACCGGAGGGGGTGAGACGAGCGGTCAGGAGCTGACAGGAGCTGTGTGCAGCCGCGCGGGCAGGGGTGTGCCTGCACTGGCAAAGGCTGGGCTTCAGGGAGACTGGAGGTAGGACCCACAGAATGTGGGCTGAGTTGGATGGGGGAGGGAGGCAGTTGTCTGGGTGACTCCAGGTTTCTCATTTGGCTGCCCAGGTAGATGGAGGTCATCAAGGATGCTGAAGGGGCCTGAGTTTTGGGGGAGGAGAGGGTGGGTGTGCCCCTTTTCTTCCAGGCACCATGTTAAGTCAGCCTGAAGCTCAGGGTATCATCGCCACAGGGCTCATGGTGAGGAGTGGTCCTTGACAAGATCACCAGGGAGAGGATGGAGGGTGGAGGAAGGAAGTCTGGCTCGAGCCTTCGGGATGGACGGCTGAAGGGCAAGGCCAGGCAGGAGTGTGTGGGAGCATGTGCGTGGGGGAATCAGGAGAATGGGGTCGAGTCCGGTGGATTAGGAGTAACAGTTAGTGGCTTTGGCCAGACAGTTTTAAGGGTGGATGGGGCAGAAGCTGGATCACAGTGGGCCGAGGAGAGATGGCCTCTTTCCAGCTGGTTTGTCGGGAAGGTTGGAGAATGATGGAGCAGCCCAGAGACTCCTGGGAGGGTTGTCTTTTTACAAAGCTCAGGTAAACTTGAGGCCTGACTGGGGAGCCACTGAGGTCCCTGAGGGGGTGAGAGAGAGCGGGATTGGGGGCGATGGGAAAGGACTTCAAGCCTTCAGCGGCCAAGCGACATCTTGAGAAGGACAGGTCCGAGTCCAGGTGTGGCCATGGTGAGGCGCTGAGCCGTTGAAGGCACGTCCTTTTCCCTGCGGAGCCCGGGAGAGCTCACTGGCTGGGATGGGGGTGTTCTGGCGAGGGGGCTTCAGGAAGGGAGCTCTGCATGTGAACCCCAGCTCTAAACTTCACCATCCGGAGCCTTTCCTTGCCTTGACCACTGTCTGCATTGTCAGAGGGGGCAACCGTGGTGGGGACTTGGGTGTCTGGGAGGCTCTGGCCCCTCAGTCTTGCTGCTAGAGCCCATGTCCTATCTGCTCTCTCACCTTCATGTCCCTGAACTTGGCCCTGCTGACCTGGAGCCACCCTGATTGTTGGGTTGGGCACAGGGGCGGCAGTTTGGGAAGCCCAAGTCAGGAGTCTTCTTTAAAACAGCCACAGTGTCCCTCATGGCGTGGCCCCTGCCCAGATGTGGCCACACTGATTTCCCTGTTGGGAAGGACAAGTTCCTCACGCAGAACTGGGGTTCTTTTCCACAGATACCTGTGAGGTGGGGGTCCAAATCTGCCCCCAAGGTCAGCCACAGGTCCCACCCGAGGGGCGTTTCTGGTCCAAACTTTTTATCCTATAGATGAGTAAACCGAGGCCCAGGGCGGGAAAGGGACGGGGCTATAGCGGGGCTCTGGGTGGGAGGAAGCGAGGCTTACGTCCCCTCGTGACCCTCTCTGGCTCTGCAACCTTGCACATGTCGCATTCCCCGTCTCCAGGCCTTGGCCTCCTCAGCAGGAAAATGGGGACAGTGACAGAGCAACTCAGAGCTGATAGGGTCCCTCCTGCCCGTCACATCGGAAAGTCGTCTTAGGACAAATAGGCTCAGTAAGAACTCAGTGAGAACTCCGCGGACACTCCCAGAGGGGTGGGGAAGAAGCTGCCATTTGTGGAGCGCTTCCTGTGAGCCGAGAGCTGCAGCGTGTCCCCGCTCTGGCCCTGGGTTCGCTCTTTGTTCCACCCACAGTGTGGACAGTTAGCAGAGCATGTGGGTTGTTGAACCAGGTTCAGATCTCACCCCCTCCACTTTCCAGCTGTGAACCACTGTTAGCTTCTTCAGGGCCTCAGTTCCCGCATCTGTAAAATGGGAAGAGTGTTTGCAGGCAGTCCCGCGGGTTTAGTGAGTCGATAGTCTGAGTTCTCAGAGCGAGGCTGCCTATGTAAGTGGCTGGTGGGTGCTGCCCACTATTCTGATTCTTCAGTCAAGAGGGGGGTCTCCGACTGGCCAGCGCCGGGCTCCCTGTTCTCCCGGTCAGCCTGGGCCTCACCAGATGAGGAAACTGAGGCCCAGAAAGGGAAGGTGACGCAGCTGGGATTCTCACCCCTACTGGCGAGCTCTCCCAGTTCGCAGCAACATTTAGGGCGTGGACTGTCCTCAGCATGCTCGCATAAACTGTTCTTGAACCAGGCAGGACCAGCAGCCTGGCCCCCAGGAGCACTGGGTGGTGGAGGAGGGGGCGGAGTTGGTAGTAGCTGGCTAGCGTGGTTTCCTTCATAGGATGCCAGGCGCTGGGAGACGCAGGGAACAAGGCGGACCCAGTCCTGCCCGCTCAGAACCCACAGTCCCTGGGTGACGGTGATAAGCAGTTTCACCAGGGGGAGATCAATGCTGTTGGGGGGACGTGGGTGCCATAGATTACCCAGGAGGCCGGGGAAGGCTTCCTGGGGGAAGTGACCATAGAGCTGAAACCTAAAGTACAGGTGAAAGTGAGCCAGACTTTGGCCCAGGGCGTGCTGGTGCTGGAGCCCGAGGAGGCTGAAATGGGCCTCAGAGAATGTGACGGTGCTGGAGGGAGGGACGCCCTGGGCCCAGAGGCCCGCGGGTCCGAGCCGTGCACACTCACTCTCCCTTGTCCCTTCCTCCCCCCTAGATCGAGGCGCTGCCCCCGGAGCTGTTCCAGTGCCGGAAGCTGCGGGCCCTGCACCTGGGCAACAACGTGCTGCAGTCGCTGCCGTCCAGGGTGGGCGAGCTGACCAACCTGACCCAGATCGAGCTGCGGGGCAACCGGCTGGAGTGCCTGCCCGTGGAGCTGGGCGAGTGCCCGCTGCTCAAGCGCAGCGGCCTGGTGGTGGAGGAGGACCTGTTCAACACGCTGCCACCCGAGGTGAAGGAGCGGCTCTGGAGGGCCGACAAGGAGCAGGCCTGAACCACGGCCGGCGGCCGAGCACGTGGCTGGCTACGCATGGCCAGCTGTGGAGCCACCGAGAGGTCCTCCGGCCCAGGAACTCAGAAACCTCGGGCCGGCCGGCCCAGCCTGTCTGCCAGGGCAGGAGCCCGGGGGTCAGCTGTGAGCTGGGCCGGGGTGACAGGACAGTACCGGAGGGGCTGGCCCCTTTTCTCCCTCTGAGACTCATGCTCCCCAGGGCAGGCGCCCGTCGGGGACATCAGAGACCTATAATCTGTCGCGGAGCGCAGTGTTTGGACAATCAAGGCCTCCTCCCTGGAGGCCGTCTCTGCCCCAGAGGCTGAGCCGAAGCTAGAGGTCCAGGGACATCTACTTAGCTCTTGGTATTTATTTTTCTCCACCTCCTGCCCCCTTCCTCCAGGCCACTTATGCATTCCCAGGAACGCTCAGCTCAGATGGGGTGTTGAAGGAGGAGGGGTGGGCTGTGTTCCCCTTTTCCTTTTGTGTGGTGACGCCAGCAGCGTTTAGTGCCCACCCAGGGTGAACCGACCACGGCACGGTCGCCCCAGTGGTGCCGGGCTGGGCTCTGGTGGCATAGCCCACGGGCGAGCAGGCCACCGAGTGGAACGGCCAGGCCAGGGGCCCACCTCATCAGTTTTAGATTTTTTTTTTAAGTAAATTTTTTTAAGCTTTGAAAATTGAGGGTTTGGGTATTAAAAAGCAAAAAGCTAAAAAAAAAAAAAAAAAGACACTAAAGGCCAGTGAGTTGGAGTCTGGGGGGAGGCGGCAATTCCCGTGAGCAGAGCAACAAGACCCTGACTCGTGTTTCCTTCTCCCGGGGCGCCGGCTGCAGGGTGTCTTCCGAATCTGGCGTGACCTTGGTCCAGAGTCCTGTTTGTTCCTCTCCTCCCTCAGAGCGGGGATTTTTCTGTTTTGTTTTTGGTGTCTTGTTTTTTTTCTCCTCCATGTGTCTTGGCAGGCGCTCATTTCTGTGGCTCTTGGCCAAAGGGAATGTTCTGGAGCTGCCAAGAGGGGAGGAGACTCGGGTTGGCTAATCCCCGGATGATCGGTGCTCCATCCTCCCTGTCCCTCGTCACAGTGTTAAGGAGCCGAGAGGAGCTACCTCGCCCAGATTCTGCTTTCCCACCTCATGTGTCATGAGTTTGCCCAGTGCCACCACTACCCGCAGCGGCTTACATCAGCTTTGTCACCACCTGGTCCTCCAGAACAGACTGTTGGAGGCGGGGTCGCAGAAGGGGAAGTCGCCTCCAGAAGAGCAGGCTCGCCAGGTTTTGGTTCCAGGTTCTGTCCCAGGTGCCTGGCACACATGGCCCGCACAGCGCCTGGTGGCAGGAAGCCACCTCACTTTAGATCAGTCACCGGGGTCCCCGCCTTAGAAGGGTCCCCGCCTTAGATCAATCACTTGGACACTAAGGCACGTTTTAGCGTCTCTTGTCTTTACAATTATGTCTCTTCGTCCATCTGTGTTTTCGGCGTCGTGTCGTCGGATGTAATCCTCGGAAATAACGCACACTAGCCTCTGACAACCATGAAGCAATCCGTTACGTGTGGGTCTGACTCGCTGTGGACCCATCCAAATATCAAATAAATCTATAACAGAAAGTCGCCTCCGGAGGTCTCCGTGTTGTGGGGGGACCTGCCCTCAGCTCTCCGAGCCCGGCTGGGCCCTGTGGACTCGTCTGTTGAGTGACCATTTATCGGGCACCTACAAGATCGTTGACTCTCCCCACCCTCTCCCCGCACCATGGGCACAAGCTGGACAGGACATCTGTTACGCGTCAGGCTTGGGCCCCGGCCAGGGATTCCTCAGCTGGTACATTCTCTGCCAGCCCAGTGGCCTGTAGTTTGGGCCATCGTGAGTTTTGATGGGTAGGGGGAGGGAGGGGAGGTCACCAGAATGGGAGCCAGTGGTCTCAGGTCTTAGTCACCCCCTGCACGAAGCTGGGGAGGTCGGTCCCTTCCCTCCCGTGGCCTCTGTATCTTGTCTCTGCATGCTCTCATGGGTCCCTCATCCCAACAGCCAGTCCCCAAGGCTCTGCAGAAGTGGGGCTGAAGTCACTGTGGGAGGGCCTGACCTGCTCCAGCCCCTGTCCTTGTCAGCTGGAGGTGCCGGGGTCGAGGGCAGAGAGGCTCAGGGAGATGGGCAGAGCTGCCTTCAGATCCTGGCTCTTCTGTTCATTTGACGTGGGGCCTCAGTTTTCCTCATTCGTAAACTCAGGATGGTGCTGGCAACCTTGCAGGATTGTTGGGAGGCTCATGATAATCACGCAGGTGGGTAGAGTTTTCAGCTGAGTGCCTGGCTCCTAGTCCCCAGTACACGGTGTCTTCCTCCTGGACCAGTGAGGCTCACCCTGGGCTGATGTAGGGGCCTGGGCCAGGGGTCTTTGGGTGCAGAAGAAAGGCCTCTGTGTGTGGTCTTGGCTTTGGCCATGAATCTCAGCTGCTGCGTAGGCATCTCTCGGGGGCAGGACAGAGTCTGTCCTTCCTCGCTCCACGGGCTCTGACCCCTCCAGGAGACCTCAGGACTGAGCAGGACTCTCATCTCTGCCCTGTCGTGGGCTTTCTGACTGACTGGGAGGCTGAGCAACTGGGTCAGGACCCCGCCTCTAAGCCTGGTCTGGGTCTCCACAGTGGAGGCCTTCGCCCCCTGTCTGGTCTGGCCCCTGCCCACCGACTCCCATACCCCCATCCCAGCCTCAGTGCCCAGAGCAGGAGTGTTTGCTCTGGAGCTGGTTAGCTTTCCGGGGGGCAGGGGGGGCAAACACCACCCACCCAGTTCTGAAAGCCTGAACAGAATCAATGAACAAATCGGGGGAGGCTCAGCTCCAACCCCTCCCATTCCCTGCCCTCCCCCCAGGACTCTCCACTTAAAACCACAGTGGTGGTCTTTACCCTGATTCTACCCGCATTTAGGACAACTTGGGGAAAGTTCAGAAAGTAAACACTAGCATGTTCTACCCAGAACAGCCCCTGCTAACTGAGTAGTTGGGAGGCATTTGCTAAGGGCCAGGCCCTGTGCCAAGCTGTTAACCAGCAGCAAAGCACCATCTTTCACCTACATCCCCCAAATTCTGTCATCCCCACATTACAGATGGGGATGTGGACTGAGCCCAGTCTGCCTCTGAGCCTCCACTACGAGCCTTTAGTGGGTTCCCACGGGAGTTGCTTGTCCAGCACGGTGGACCCTCCCTGTACGCCTGGCCCACGTCTCTCTCTTTTCATTAAGTGGCTGCATCGGAAGCGGCGGCCAGGACAAGTGGACTGAGGCTCGGCTGCATTTCCCACATGGCTCTGTCTTTTCACTGCCCTGCCTAAACCCCTCCGAACCCCTCCGAACCCCTATTCCACCCCCAGCCTCAGGAACGTGGCCGGGGCTCACCCCTCCCCTGGCCCTGCTCTGGAAGTTGGCACTAAGCAGCTACTCCCAGAGCAGTGGCCCAGAAAACACAGTTTGAATCTGGGCCAAGGCTCCTGCGGGCTGAGCCGTGTACCCACACTCCCTCCTGAGACACTCTGTCCCTTCGCCATTCAGAAAGCTTGATTTCAGGGAAGGCCAGCTAGCTAGGAAGGGTGGGTGCGCACATGCTGTTCCGCCCCCAGGCCTCTGCTGTGCCGACCTCACTTGAGATGCTGACATCTTGGGCCTGGTGGTGAGAAACAGGAATTGTGATTCCCTCCCTCACTCCAGAGACCCAAGTCTCCCCTTTCTAGCCCCTTCCTCCTCCTCAGTCCTCCCTTCTACCTTCCTCTGAGCTGCAGACTCACTTATACACTCCCATAATCCTCCCAGGACCCAGGGAGAGGCCCAGAGGATTCCCTTTGGAATGCAAAGGCTGCTGTGCACTACCCCACCCGACGTGCCCCAGATGCTTTTGCTGGTGGCCTGGGGGACTTTCTAATCCTCAACTGAGGGAAAGACGTTGGTCAGAAGTCACAGTTAACTGTGGCACCTGGACTCGGCCCCTGGTAAGCAGCCAGCCCCAGTGGTTTCTGGAAAGAAACTGGAGGGAGCAGTGAAAAGCCTGAAGGGTTAATCCTGGGCTGGGGCCAGGGCCCCTGCTGGTCCAGGAGTCAGAGGGGGCTGGAAAGGACCTGGGCTCAGCCTGGAGGGGCCCAGGCTGGTGGTGGCAGGGCAGGGCTTGGGTTTTCTCTGGGTAGGCAAGGGTTAAGTCCTCTGGGCCTCCCAGGCTCCTTCCCCTCCTCCCTTTCTGCTCTCCAACTTTGAGGGCAGCACCCACAGCCACTGGTGAACCCCGCCTCATCCTCATGGCCTGCCTGAGCCCCTCGCAGCTCCAGAAGGTAGGGGCCTGCAGGGGTGGGGGGCAGAGAGGGTCAGGTAAAAGTGGGGGAGCCCCTCAGAACTTCTAGTAGTCCCCAGCCCCAGAAACTCAACTCCCCTACCGTTGTTCAGAAACTGAAGCCCGCAGTGGTCGCTGCCCAGCTAGGCCTCCTAACTCCTGCTCACACAATCTGGGGGGTCCAGACTACAGGACCTGGGTGGGATGGGAATGCGTGTGTATGTGACAGAAACCCTAGGAAGAGCACCGCCAACGGCAGGTCCCTGCCCCGGATCCGGGCCTGGGAGCAGGGGGCGGAGCCAGAGCTGGGCCGACTGCCTCCCTGGCCTCCCTCACCAGTTGGGTTGCCCGGGTCCCACGTGCTTTCAAACACAAAAGGGTAACTCGGTGGAAATTAGAGCTTCACAGGCTTTTATATAACATGACCCTTGTTGTCTGTTCCTGATGGCAAGAGAAAAATACAGAACAGCTCAAAGAAGACAATTTAAAACCCCCCATAAATTCTGCCCGGACACACTATTTGGAGACGCAGCCCTAGTCTTTAGAAGGTCCATCTTAGTAGCTACTGCTGACCGCTCATTGCCACGTGCCCAAGTTATCAACAGCTAGGATCCTACTTTGTACTTGGCTTTTTGTGTTCTAACCAGAAACATATATTTCTATGTCAGTAAATAGGTTTCACCACCTGAATTTTTTCAGCCGTGTCGTGTCCTCAAAAGACCACGCTGTGTTGGATGAGTCCCCTTGCGCGGAGCATTTATTTAGGTTGTTTCTGATTTATTGCTGTCATTAAACAAGCCTCAGTGAATACCCCCACACATACAGCTTTGCTCCCCTGTTTGCTAATCTCCCACGGCTTCTGTTTTCCACCCCCAGGCCCAAGGATTCTAGCAGTGAGTTTATGGAATCACAGGTATGACCAGTTAGCTGTGGATGACCCAGTTTCTAGGAGGCAATTTTCAGCTTGAAACTGAGATGTGGATTAAGTTTCTATCATGCAGAGCTGCCCAGAGACAGAAGGGCCCGTGGTGGGTGGTCATGAATGTCCCAACATCCCATGTGTTTGTGAAAGCTGGAACTGAGCATCCACGGGGGAGGGAGGGAGGGAATTGGGGTGGGAGGAAGGTCAGTGGTTGGAAATCAGACGCTTCACTGTGCGTCAGGTGGGGACTTCCAGTGTTCCTGTCCAGACTAAGACTTTCTAATGCTCTGCAAGCAAACATGTAGTCAGGCTCTCTCTCTTTCTCTCTCGATAGCCTCAGATTAAGAGGACTAGAGGCAAATCAGAATAAGCCATCAGTTTTAACTCCCCACTGGCCGCCCGCTGCACTCAGGATAAAGCCCGTCTCCCTTTCACTCCCACCCTCACTCTGCTCCATCAGCTCCCAGTTCCTCGGGTTCCTCCCTCACTCGGGGGTTTCCTATGTCCTGCTCCCTCTGTCTGAAATGTTTCCCTGACTTCGACTCCCATTATCCTGCTGGTCCCCTTTAAACGGCCCTTCCTCAGAGCTGCTGCCCTGAGACCCCTCTGTCTTCTGGTTTCCATTAGATTCTTCTGCCTTCGGTTCTTGCATTGCCCTCTCTCCCCTTGCACTCAGCAGTTTGTGATAGTACGTTCCCCCGTTCGATGTCAGTCTCTTTTGCTAGACTGCAGGCTCCTGGAGGGCAGGCATCACGGCTGGCTTGCTCATTACTGAATCTCCAGCTCCTAAAACCGTGTTTGGTACACAGTAAATGCTCGATCAATTTTAGTTGAATAAATAGGCGAGACTGTATTCCCCTGTGACCCAGGCCCACTGGAGGAGAAGGTGGGCCACACCTTCCCTTCGCCTTCCTCCTTCCTTCATTCCAGCAGCCAATATTAATTGCTCCTCACTGGGAGGGCCATACCCCATGGCCAGGGGTGGGGACAGAGCTATAAACAGGACACTTGACCCTACCTGCACATAGCTTTGGGTTTGGCAAGGGGTCTAATCAGTTCTCATAAAGTGTATTTGAGAGCTGAGAGAAGCCTGAGTCTCCTTCCTGACTGCAGTTCCAGGAGGATGGATTTCTGGTGCTGGAAAGATTCCTGTCTGCGGACGAGTGTATGGCCATGCAACAGAGGATCGGTGAGATAGTGGCCGAGATGGACGTCCCTCCCCACTGCCGTACGGAATTTTCCACCCAGGAAGAGGAGCAGCTGCGAGCCCAGGTTGGTGCCTGGGGCAGGTGAGGATGGAATCTGATTTTTGATAGGAGCTCAGTCCCCTGGGAGAGCAACAGCCTGGAGGCCCATGGCTGGTCCTGGTAAGGAATCAGGCCCCAGCCTTCCACGTACCAGGCTTCGGGCTAAGTGCCTTAAGTGCACATTTCCTTCACTCCTCACTATGAATTTCTAAGAGCAGCATTCTTGTGCCCATTTGCCAGGCGGAGAAGATGAGGCTCAGCTCACTTGCCCCAGACCACAGGGTTAGTGATTGACAGAACAAGGCTTTGAACCCAGATCTGTCTGATACCAAGTCTGAGCTGTCCACTGGTCTGCTGTACTTCCTCAGCTGTTCCCCTGCCACAACGGGCCTCCCTGTGGCCCACAACCCGGAATAGGCCACGAGATTCTGATGGGCCCACCTGGGCAAGGCTTGTCCCAGAATGAGACAGAAACTCTGCTGTTTCCCTCCAGGGACCTAACAGGACTCAGTACAGTTTGAGATGGGGAAGCTGAGACTCGTGGGTTCTCCCACGCAGTTCTCTTAACCCTTCAGAGTCAGGATTGATGAGCCTGTCTGACCCAGGGCCCCCAAGCCCCAGCTGTCTGCGGTCCCCGCCTCCTAACGGGCCTCACTCCTTACGCAGGGGAGCGCCTGCCATCTGGTGGGCAGAAAGGGAATTACAGGGGCCGGAAGCTTCGCGACCCAGAGAACTGGGACTTGGGAGGGAAAAAGGGCGACAGAATGAACATTTCCTCTTAATCGTTTCACTTGGAAGCACATCCAGACTTTCAGGTGGGGAAAGCCTGTGTCCAGGGTCACTCAAAAGCTCCAAGGAGTAAGGGGGTTGAATCTTGTGCCCCCCAAGCTGCCTTCAGGGACCCAGCTGCGAGGAGGTGGGGAGGAGACAGGAGCAAGTGTGTATGTCCCGTTTTTTAATGCTTGCAAAGACATCAGCACAGTGCTTGGTGCTCAGTAAACCCATGTGGAAGACTTTGGAATAGGTATTAAAAGAAAAGAACATCAGGGGGTGTCCTGTCTAGTTCTCCCTTCCAGCTTACCTCCACTTTTCGTCGTCTTTGAGTTATTTTACAACTCTGTAAGTTGGATAGAATTGAAAATGACTATAAAAATAGATATAAACCACATCTAGCAGGATGTAATTATTATTCAGTGCCCTGTACTGATTTACAATTATTCAGAATGAGATTATTATTATTATTATTATTGAGCGGTAGATAGATCTCCTTTGCCTTGATTTGTAAATCCGTTTCAGCATCCATTATTGCCTATCCGTGTGTGGTTCTTGGAATTCTCCTTTGAACATCTTACTGGTTCCCTTGTGAAATAACGAGTTAAGTAAAACCTTTGACGCATTTAGCATCATTATCTTCAATGTTGTTATTATCAGTTATGCTCCCCTGACTTGTTCGCTTCAGGCGGAGGAGATGAGAATGTTGAAAAAAACTTTCAGTTTTCAGCAGAAGGGCTTGGAAGGAGCCTGCTAAGGCACCAAGCTGAGCCATGTAGGCACAGGTGAGAGCAGATGTACACCTGTGAGAGAGTGGCAGGGCTGTTTACCTCTGGGGAACCCAGGTGGGGGGGTCGATGCCTCTCAATTCCACTGATGTGGCCACACAAGAAGGTAGGGAGATATATACGATGATTAAAGCCACGGAAGACACAGGGCATCTTCCTGGAGCATCGTTTTCATATGATGCTAAGAAATTTAAAATGTATTAAAATTGATAAGAAGAGGTTACTAAGAAAACAGACGATTAATACTAGCTTGTATTTATCTAGCATTTAGCTATGCCCTTGCTGAGTGTTTTCTATTTAGCGACAGCAGCAATAATAATAATAATAATAATAATAATTAATAATAATAATATTCACATGGCACTTATCGCCACCCCAAGGACTGTTTTAGTGCTTTACACATGCAACTCATAATCCCTACAACACCTTATGAGACAGGTACCATTAATAGCAACTACATTTTATGAGGAAACCGAGCCCAGAGAGGGTCAGTGATACAGTCGTGGTCATACAGCCAGTCAGTGGCGGAGCTGGGATTTGATCCTAAGGATCCTAGCTCCAGGGTCTGTGCTCTCCACAGCTGTAGGAGTCAGCCTCTTCTACCTGCAGCCTCGAACAGTCCGGGGGAGGTCAGTTCTGTTATGATTTCCCTTTGGCAGGTGAGGAAAGTAAGGCTTTGAGAGGTAAAACAAGCGGCCCAAGCCTACCTGGGAGTCAGACCTGTTTGATGCTAGTACTTGTGGTTTGAATCACACCACACTGAGTGTGAGTCACGTGACTTATTAAGAGGTTTCCAAGAAATTCCATGCTTGCAGCTTCTGGTTATGCTTCTAGGCACTTGAGGTTCCTGTTCCCTGTGTGCGCCTCAGTGGATGGGTTTGAGAAACGCCAATGGGGTCTGTAGCCCTGTGGGTTGGGAACCACCTGAGTCCTCTTCCCTCTTTGCTAGGCCTAGCTCCGACTTACCTGATGATGCTCTCTCAGTCCCTCCCATGTCCCTTTCCCACAGGGCAGCACAGACTATTTCCTGAGCAGTGGCGACAAGATTCGATTCTTCTTTGAGAAAGGCGTTTTTGACAAGAAAGGTCTGGAGCTGGGGTCCTAGAGGTGGGGGTACACTGGACGCGGGTATCTGCACCCCCAGGGCTGGGGGGTGTTGAGGCCAGCTACCCAGGGGAGGCTGGACTCCAGCTCGTCTGCCTTTTCCTGTTCCTTGTGCCACAGGAAATTTCCTGGTCCCTCCAGAGAAATCCATCAACAAGATTGGCCATGGTAAGCTGGCACCTGGGGAAAAGGAAATGGGGAAACTGAGGCCTAAAGAGTTTAGGGGTGTTACCCAAAGCTCAGTGGCCCAGACACTGGCATTTCTGCCTGCAGCGCCCACTCTGGTCCTGCTCTTCTGCATCTTATAATGCTAATTACGTGTCCTGCCTGGGAAAGGGTCATCAAGGGCACCATGCAGATGGGCCCATGGAGACCCCTCAGCTCTCTGCTCCCTGACTTGGGGATGACCCAGGCCCCAGGGCATAGGCACTCCTGTGTCCCACTGATTGCAGGAGCCTCCTTAAGGAGTACCTAACGTGTTTATACGGTCCCCGTTCTGAGACCCCCAAACCAAGCTAGGAAACCCTTTTTTTTTTTTCCAGGATCCTACAGTATAATTTATTTCATAGATCACTTATTTTTAAGCTTGAAGTTATAGCATGGTAGCTTTGTTAAAAAAAAAATCATGGCAAAGTATAGATCACAAACTTTACCATTATAACCATTTTGAAGGGTATAATTCAGTGGCATTAAGTACATTCAGCCCTCATTTTTTTTTTTTTATTGAGGTTTAATTGACATAGAACATTTCAACCGTCGCTTTTTGTAGTAACAACAATAAGAGTAAATAATGAAAAGAGTGACTATTCTGGGCCAGGCCCTGGGCTGTGGCCGTGCATGCATTAGCCCTGTGAGCCCTGTGGTAGCCTGGCGGGGCGGGTAGGGCAGACCTTCTAGTCCCATTGTACAGAGGAGGACACTGAGGCTTACAGGAGAGAAGTCACACAGTAAGTGGCAGTATTGAGTTTGCTACCAAGTGATCGGCCCCTTGGAGCTTTTTGTCCTCTGAGGAATGGGAAGTCAGGGCTGGAGTGAGGGTCACAGATGGCTAGAAGGTCAAAAATAAGGTCATGAGTGGGATGGGGCCTGAGGTGGGGCGAAAAGTGTCCGTGGGGCCCATTCCTTGGTTACAAACAAGAAAAAGCTTAATATACACAAAATTGTTGGGAGTGAGGGCTGAGTCTGGATGCCCAGGGCTAGGCAAGGAGGGGTTCATGGGGGTTCGGGCCTGTCCCATCCGCCTGCCTCTATCCTGCAGCTCTGCATGCCCATGACCCTGTCTTCAAGTGTGTCACCCACTCCCCCAAGGTTCAGGTGAGCAGAGGTGGGGACAAGGTTGGGTAAGTGGGCCAGCTGTGAGTGTGGGCTGGCAGTGTGACCTCTGACCTCTTCCAGGCCTTGGCCAGAAGTCTGGGCCTCCAGATGCCCGTGGTGGTACAGAGCATGTACATCTTCAAGGTGAGCTCATCATCCTGCCCAGGCCTCAGGTTACCCTCTGTAAAATGGGCAGAATGTTCATACGAAGCCAAAAGCTGCTACTAGGAGGATTATTAACTTGGGGAAAAAAACATGTAAAATCGGCCTCCTCTGGCTAAGGCGTCTGGCCCTTAGTTGGTTTTCAGTTAAAATTTGTTGGTAGGAGAGAGGGGGATCCCCAGGACTTTATCTTCCCTTCTCTGGCTATTAAAATGCTGTTCTCAGTTTTCAAGGCCCAGCTCAGTGCCACCTCCTCCAAGCAGCCTTCCAGCAATCTTGGGAAGAGAGGGACCAGCCTGAGTCCCAGTCTCTCCTGCTGCCCCTCACATCTGCCACGTGTTCCGTTAGGCATGCACGTGGTCAGACTGGGAGCGCCCTGTGGGGCAGGGTGGTTTTCTCTTTGCAGCTCTCCTGGGCCTGGCACACAGTGGGGGCTTCATAGCTGGGTGCCAATGTGAAATCCTTGGAGGTAAACACCTGTGGCCAGGGAAGAGCTTCCCATGAGACTCAGCGGTCCCTGCCCGCTCGTGCCCTCCTCTGGTCTCACCTGGCCCTTCCTCTCTCTTGCAGCAACCTCGTTTGGGTGGCGAAGGTGAGCTGAGTGCAGACTGTGGGCCCAGCAAAGGCCCTGGCGGGAAATCCGGACATTAATGGTTCTGGGGTCTCCAGAGGGAGGGAGGGCACTTGTCTACCTGTCTCCAGGGCAGGGAGGAGAAGCCACCTTCTGTTCCTTCCTGGGACAGTGGATTGGGAGAGTGTCCCTCAGGACGGTGGTTCCTGAACCTGGCCCAACAACTCCTCGCTGGTGAAAAATACAGGTTCCCGGGCCCAGTTGCCTGAGATCTTGAGTCAGTAGGGCTGCTAGGGCCTGGGAATCTATATTTTAACAAGTTTCTTGGAGGACTGATTCAGCATCCAAAGTGCTGATCTAATCCCAAACCTCACTGGGTGCACAGATACCCTTTATAGCCTCTCTCGTGATTATCTACTTCTGCTCAAATACCTCCAGCAACAGGGAGCTCACCCCCTCACAGGCCGTCCTTCCTTGCATGAGCCCAAATTGGCCTCCTCGTGACCGCCTCCTCCTCCTGCCATTCAGTTAAAGGACAGCCCCCTGAAGGGTTGGCCATCCCTTCCCTAAGTCCAGCACCTCCATGTCCTTGTCATTCTTCCACCAAATGTTTTGGAGCACCCACTATTGGATACCTTCCTCTGGCCACTGTCCAGGTTGTCCATGGCCCTTTTAAAGTTTGGTGCTCCGAACAAAACACAGTTCCCCAGGAAGGAGGCGAGATGAGCACCCCGTCACAGGCAAAGGTCCTCCATCCTGGCTAAGCCCCAGCATCGTGAGGTGGGGGGTGTTTTAAAATGTGGGTGCTTGGTCAGTTGTCCCCACCACTTCACACTTATAGCACTGGGGGGATCATCCGGTGGCTGGAGGTGCTTGCTCTGGCTATGGATGGTGGCCTTAGCTACCTGGCTGGAATTAAACAAGAGCAGCTCCTTTTTAGCAAACTATTACAATGTTGGGTCCTGTGCTGGCTCTTGTCATGCATCGTCTCATGAGGGAAGTAGGTTGCTGTTGGGGATGCTTTACGGTTTAGGAAATTGAAGCTTTGAGAGGTGAAATCTCTTGTCCCAGGTCACCGGGGTAGAGAGTGGCAAGACTAACCGATCATGGGAGGGCTGGGCCAGGAAGGCTCTGGGGGGATTGGAGGATGGGAAACCAGGCCAAGGTGAGGTGGGGGCTGGGCTCCTCACACCCAGGCGGGCCTGCCGCAGTCTCCCCTCACCAGGATGCTTCCTTCCTGTACACGGAGCCCCTGGGCCGGGTGCTGGGCCTGTGGATCGCACTGGAGGATGCTACATTGGAGAACGGCTGCCTCTGGTTCATCCCTGGCTCCCACACCAGTGAGGACACCTGTCTCTCCCTATCCACTCGTACCCTACCGGCCATGGGAGAGGAACCCAGAAAACAAAGAGGCTAAAGGCTCCATCTTGGCCTGCAGGTGGAGTGTCGAGAAGGATGGTCCGGGCCCCTGCTGGCTCAGCACCTGGCACCAGCTTCCTGGGGTCAGAGCCAGCCCGGGATAATAGCCTCTTTGTGCCTACGCCAGTGCAGAGAGGTAGGTGGCATGCAGAGGGAAGGAAGGCAGGGCCCTGAGGCCATGCCCATGGGTGTCCACCTGCTCTGACCACCCGGCTCACCTGAGGGCTGTGAAGTCACAGAATGAGAGAAGGTCCCTGGACGCCGGGTGGTCAGGAAGCAGGGAGATGAACAGCAGGGTCTCCCAGATCAGTCTATTATGGTGCAAGACTCTGCCACTTCTGGGCTCTTTGGGAAAATGACTGAATCCCTCTGAGCCTCAGTTTCCCCAAATGGAAAGTCCGTGAGGTGATGTACCGAGAATGCACACAGAACCTGTGTGGCACACGGCAAGGGCTCGACAGATGCCAGCTCTTGGTGCTCCCTCGTTTGGAAACGAGAAAACCGAGGTCCTACTTAGTGTTTGCTGGCGAGATCCCAGCCGACTGGGACAGGACAGACTCTGCCTGGTTGCACAAACGCCATAGGGCTTGCCAAGGTCATGGGCCCCAGGAGGAGGGTCTGGATCTCAGGGGAACCTGTGTCCAATGGCACAGCCTTAGACCCCGAGGTTTCAGGACCAAGAATGGAGATAAATAGGCTGTAAAACCGCCTGAGCTCTGGAAGGCCCTGTGTCCCTTCCTGCCCTGAGTGTCCTGACCTGCTGTGTCCCTGCCAGGGGCCCTTGTCCTAATCCACGGAGAAGTGGTGCACAAGAGTGAGCAAAACCTCTCTGACCGCTCGCGCCAGGCCTACACTTTCCACCTCATGGAGGCCACTGGCACCGTCTGGAGCCCAGAGAACTGGTAGGTGGCAGGTATGTCCCAGACAGTGTCCTGAAGAGGTCCTGGCAGCTAGGCGGAGCAGTGAGACTGGCATCTCAAGGTCATCTTCTATCCTCCGCAGGCTCCAGCCAACAGCCGAGCTGCCCTTTCCCCCACTGTACACCTAGAGGCTCTCGCAGGGCTGGGCACTGTCCCCTCCGGATGAAGCTGTGGGCCACAGACACCAGTGCCTCGCCCGGCCACCCAGATGCAATAGGAAAGCCTCATCTCTCTCCTGGGCTTTCCTTCTGCCCGTGTCTGTACCCCTCGGCCCTGCAGGCAGGCAAATGAGAGGTGGCGGGTGGGCAGCAAGAGCCCGGCTGTTGCCTTTCCCAAGATTTCTGTCTCTGTCTCCCCTCTGCCTCCCGCTAGAGAGTTGTGGCCACAGAATGGTCTGGCCACTTCTCTGCCGGCTTCTTACTCTTCTCTCCTCTCAGACAGAACTCTATTATGGTGCAAGACATTGAATAAAAATGATGTCTGAATGTAGCTTCTTGATCCTTCTTTCCCAAGCAGCCCTGTTCTCAAGGTGAGAGCTCTGCTGACAATCATCCCGGGTACCCCAGCCCTGCGATTTCCCTAACAGTAAGTCACGTCTGGTGGGTGCACACTCACTATGCCAAGAGCTTCACATGTTGTATCTCAGAGGCCCCACACGGATGCACTTTCGAGGTAGGTGCCCTTGCCATCCGCATTTGTAAATGACTCAAGAAGCTGACTCAAGGGGAGGTTAAGGGACCTGTCCCAGTCACAGTTCAGTGTTTAGCAAGCTCAGCCTGATCAGGGCCTGTGCTTCTAACCTCTACAGTCCTGGTGCTCCCCTCTTGCGAAAAGGGAAAGGCGACCAAGCCTGGGAATCCAGTTCCAGATTCTGGTCCTGGCTCTGTGACCGACTCACTTTCTGGTCTCAGGCTAGGCCCTTCCTTTCTCTGGATCTGTTTTCCCATCTGTATAGTGGGGGGCCAGACGAGGGCTTCCATGGGTCCCTCCTCCTTGGGCATGCTTGGCAGGCACCCAGACCTTTTGTGAGAATAATATGAAATCCAAAATTTGTTTAGCCAGGGTCTGGCCCAGAGGCTGCAAATCAAGGGCCACTGGCTGATTCCAGGCCACAGGTGTATTTTGTCTGGGCCTGACCTCAGTGGCCATACGAGTTTGTGAACTTGATTTCCCGCCCCTACGGTATACATGGGCAAGCCAAGGCCCAGAGGACAGAGCCCTTTCCCGAGGGCACAGAGTCAATGAGGCAAAGCCACTGCTCTTCCCTGACGTTTTGCTACTTCCTTCAGCAAGCAGAAGGGAACCTGAGAAAAGGGAAGAATTTGTCATCTCCTTTGAGCTCCCAAAGGAATGTTTCAACACTTTCCTCTGAGGGAAAGGGCTTGGCAGTGACCCCACGAGTTCCCTTGAGGTCCACTCCTGGCTTCTGGCCATAGTGGGCCCACATTCTCACCTCTTCCTGTGAGGCCCCTCCTGCCAGGCTGGGTGAGAAGTGGGGAGAAACCTGCTTTTCTTCCCCCAGCCCTTTCTCACATACAAGTTGGTCTTCCCGCGTTCAGCTCTTTCTAGCCCAAATGGGAGGAATCACATGCATTTGGCTACTTTCCTCTTGGGTTCTCCTCCAGATAAAGCTAAAGTCACTCTTGCCTCCAAGTACAACCCAAAAAAATATAGGCCTTGGCTGGCCTGGCTTTTTGCTGAGAGGACTGGCTTTGGGTAATAATAGCATAATAGTTTACCCTGAAGTGTTAACTATTATGCTCTGTGGCCTCCACTGTCCATTCCAGGCCTCTCTGAAGATTGCAAGGTGGCAGGGGCGGAGGGCTATAGCACACTTAAGTTCTTTGAATTGTTGTACTATCCTTTAGCCTTTTTGCTTTTTAAATATCAGCAAAACAAAAGCTGGGAGAACTTTAATTTTTATTTTGAATCTAAGTCACCTGAAAAATCAAATCTGCTTCTCACCCCTTGGTTCTTCCTGCCCAAGTGGCTGGCTACTGTGGGGACCATTTATCCTCCCCGTCTCCATTTCCTCCATCGCTGCTACACAGCAGCTAGGCCATCAGCAATATCAGGAGGTAGAGAGGCAAAAGGAGATTGTCTATCTGCGTGGTGTATGCTTCCAGGAGGGACACCATGCTGATGGATCCCAAAATCCAAGCGTAACTGTCATTTAGGTCCACTCCACTGTCAAAGATTAAGATCAGAGCTACAGAAATGATTTGGGCAAATATAGATGTCATGGTCCCCTCAAAAGTCTTTTTGGTTCCAGGCCAGCGGATTTCCCCCATGGTACTGCCAAAAATGGAGGCCACAGTGTCACCCACGCCCACGGCCAGGACACCGGCGTAGGGGACTAGGGCCCTTGCTCCCCCCAAGCTACCCTTCTGTGTGCAGGGTCTGGGGACTAGCCAAATGGGAAAAGACATGCCCAGGAGCAGGTAGATGTGTGTCAGGATAAGAGGTCCGCTATCCCGTTCATCCAGGAAGAGGGACAGGAGGCTCCGCAGAGTGTGGCCCAGGGGCTTAATGCGGAAGTAACGCACATACTCCAAGAAGATGAAGACCGCCAGACATACAGTGGCAGCCACATAGAGTAGTGGCTGGTCAAAGATGATACCTGGGACGTAGGTGGCCACCACAATGAAGTGGAAATACTTCCGGGCAATGGTGGGGGCCTGGTGCTTCTTGGACTCAGAAGATGACCTCTTGGCATTCTGGTACAGCACTACCAAGCAGGCAAAGGTGGCCAGCAGAGACCAGTAGGCTAGGAGGTAGATACGGGTTTCCGTCTGGAAGAGGAATTGAAGAAGCCAGAGCAGGGGATTCCTGCGGATGAGCCGGTGCAGCCAGGGCAGGACCACACCAAGACCCAGCACACCAGTCATAAGGTGGAAGAAGATGGAGGAGGCCCAGGTACCTGAGTCCATGAAGACAAAGAGGGTGCTGAAGAAGATGCCCATGAGCACCATCCCTACTACCACCACCAGCAGGAAGAAGTCCACTGGGTCTCCCTGGCCTTCTACCACAGTCAGAGAGCGCTTGATGAGCTGGTTGAGCAAAAAGCTGATGCCACCCAGCACCAGCAGTGCCTCCCCAGGGGTGAAACAGCGGGGCAGCAGGTACAGCAGGATCATGTTGAGGTAGACGAAGATCAGCAGGACCTCCAGGACCTCGATCACCTCACCCACGCTCAGTGAGTGCTTCATGATATAAACGATGACACCCCCGGCCAAGCCCAAGATAACACACGTGTTGGTAGGCACTGGGCGAGTGATCCCCAGCGCCAGCACTGATGAGAAGAGGGCCACTGCCATGCCAGTGGTTGCCACCACGATTCCAAAGCGCTCAAAGTACGGGTTCCCCGCAGCCTGGCAGCGCTCCTTCATGACCAGTCCGAGCAAAGGCATGACCATGGAGGCGGGCAGCAGGCCACTGTTCGCGGACGTTCGGAACTGGAAGACCGCACTTCCTTGCTGCAGCAGCCGGTCCCACTTGTACTGGACGTAGAAGGCCTGCACTGCGAGGGCCACGGCGCACCACGAGAACCGGTCCAACACGGACGCGTGGATACTCAGCACCACGGCGAACACCACTGCCGCCTCTGCCAGCACCGAGCCGCTCAGCAGCGCTCCGGTCCCCTGGGCCGGGGGAGCACACTCGCGGGTCATTTCTCTAGACCTGGGGCCCTGGGCAAACCGGGGTGACCAGGGTCGCTTTGGACTCTGGGCCCCTAAGCCCTGCCAGGCAGAGAGAGCCGCAGCTTCACCCGACCAGCACCTTCTCTCTCCGTCCTCTAGCTGCAAGGAGGGAAGCTCTACTGGAGGACGCTCCCCGACGCCTGGGAGCGAGTGTCCGGTCAGTCTCCACCGCCTTCCACCTTTGCCGTAGACGTCGTCTCTCGGCCGACTTCATTCCAGCCTCGGATGCCCCAGCCGCGAGTTCCTCACCTTTCTGGGCGTCGCCATCTTGGCCCCGCCCCACCGTCACGTGACGGGAAAGCCCGTCCGCGCGCCCGTCGGGAGGCGGGCGGTCACGTGGACGCGGCGTTTGGGGGCGGGGCCGGGCGCGCGCGCGAAGATGGCGGCTGCCGCCGGTGGGCCGTGTGTGAGGTGCGGAGCGGGCCGAGTCGGCCGGGGTGGCTCTGAGGCGCGGGGGCGAAGCCGAGCGGGAGCGGGGCGGGAGTTGGGGGCGAGATGTGGCGGCGGCGGCGGCGGGGCGGAGCTCCGCCAGGTGGACGGGCGCCGCGACGGGAGGCGGTTACGTCCAAACGGTCCCCGCGTGAGCGCGCGCGCGCGGGTGGGGGGGATCCGAGGCGACTTCTCCAGGACGCGGGTGGGGGGTGGGCCGGTGCCTCAGTCCTCCCCGCAGCGCCGGCCGCCCGTCTCTTCGCCCCGGCTCTTTCTCTTCCTCCCCTGTCCCTGCCGGCAGATCCCTCGGGCCCTCCCCGTGCGCCCCCCGCGCTTCCTCGTCCGGCGTGACGCTCCCTCGGGGCGCGACGGGGCGCTTGGCGGTCGCCGGGGACAGTCCCCACCCGCGTCCCTGCCGCCGCCGCCGCCCGCGCCCTGCCCAGATGCCCCAGGTGCTCGCGTTCGCAAGGGTTTCGTGCGGCGCGACCTCCCCGACGGCTTCTGCCCTCTTCCTTACCGTCCATCCTTCCGTCCGTCCGTCCATCCATCCATCCTCCATCCCTGTTTTCCGGCGTCGATCCCGTCCGCCCCGATGCCCACGTCCCCCGAGAGAGATCCCAGGCACTGTCCCGGGCTTTAGAGACGGGGAGGTGACATGCTAGCGAGCGACAGACGGTCGCTTACGGAGCGCTTGCTGGCGCCAGACGCCGGGGAAGCGCGCTCGGGGCGCATCGTCTCGGGGTGCCCGTGTCACCACTCCGCGCCGCCCCTTCTGTTCCTCGCAGCTGACTCGCGCACACACCCAGCTCCGAGCGAGCGAAGTGGTAAAAAAAAAAAAAAAAAAAGTGAGGCTGCGAGCCCAAACTGTACGCGGCTCGCCCCCTCTCCGTCTTCCGCGTGACAGCTTCAGGTGTCTTCCCCTCCCCATGCCACCCTCCCTCCCTAGATGTCATCCCTGTCATTTCTTGTTCCCTGTGCCAGCAGTGTGTGTCCCCCACTTTTTGGGTCTTGTCCACTGCTGTGTCCTCCTCAACACCCATGAGCGCACGTAGTAGACCTTAGGTAAATATTTATTACAAGCATTGCCCGTTTTCTCAGATAGCACTCCCTGCCCCGCTCAGCTCGGTGACATTTTCTTTGGAATTTCCCCTGGGCTGCTTCCGAAATTGTAAGGAGCAGCGTGCTTTTTCCTCCTCGGCTGTTTTATGTCCGCTCATTTGTTAGGCGGCCTTGTGGTCACTGTGCCTTCCTTTTCTTCGGCTTATTTCATCATCACCGTGAGCTTGGGTAAAGTTAAGCTCTGGCAGGGTCAGGTGTGCTCTTTCATGAGAGGAAATAAGGGAAGAAAAGCATCGATACGCCTGGAAGATGCTTTGATCATGTTGGGAAACCTACCAGACTCAGACTTGAAGGTGGAAGAAATAACAAGGACTTCTAGGCACTGCTGTGCTCATAGCCTGTGTTAGGAGAATGACCTTTCTTTTTGTGCTGGAAGGCACATAACTGTTCGGATCACACTGAGCAGCATTCTGTTTGAAACACCTCGAGGTCTGGACTGAGAGAAAACTTTAATTCTGTTCCCGGTGCCTGCTGATTTGCAAATGACTTCAGACAGGCCACCTTAACCAGTTAAGCTTGTTTTTCCAAATGTGAATCCTTTTTAGACTACTATTGAGATGGCTCTGAAGCATGTAAGAAAGTCATTGTAGATGTTAGTATGAGTTAGCACTAGTCAAAAAGGGAATAATATTCTTAAATCACGGTTTCGGGAAGGCCTGTCAGGATTTGGCAGAAACTCAGTTTGAATATTGGTGTTTTGGGGTGTATCTTGGGTTCCTCAGTTAATGTGGTTGTAGAAACTTGATTGGTGTATGTACACTAAAAACAACTGTGGTTTGAAAAGGTTGTTGCTAAACTTAAGTCTCAGTTTGTGTAAGAGAGGTGTACCTCATCTGTGGAGTCAGCATTTAAGGGTGGTGGCTGCTTTTATTATCTCCATGCGAAGTATAACTGTTTCTCAAAAGAACTGCTCAGAGTGGGTTGGCTATGTCTCATCTTTCTACCAAAGGGACTCAGTTGTAGAGGTTATTATTTCTAACCTACCAGTAACTTTCACTCAAAGGTTTCCAGCCACATGGATCTAAGGAAGGTAATTTCCAGTTTCTATGAACTCTAGCTCTTTTAGGAATGGAGTTTTTTTGTTGTTGGCTAGAAGATTGGATTGAGAGGCAATAACATTTTTATAACTTTTGAGGCAAGTTATTTTGTTTCTGTGCCTTAGTTTCTCCTCCAAATACTGAGTTTAAATTTATTTATTGTGCGAATATGTGAGACACTAGCATGTATTTCATTTACGAAAATATAGGTAGAAGATGTTTCTGAGGTTTTGGATTGGACATCACAGTTCCAGCCATGTCTTGTGTCTTGAGAATCACCCGCTCAACCTTCAGGTCCCAATTTGAGGTGAAGTCTCTCATACATCCCTGAATCAGTTCAGTGATCTCTCTTTTCCCTGACTCTTTTTTTTTTTTTGGTCTTATATGATTATATTCCTTTGTAGTGTCTAATTGTTAGGATCAAGCTCTTTATTTCTACTTTTTTTTTTTGCTGATTTTGTGATGTGTGCTTAATGCCTTTTGTCATTCCCACACTAAGCTTATGAGCATCATGAAGGTCCTGTTATTCATAGACCAGTAAATGTACGAACTGAGGAACCAGTAACACTTATTTCCACAAGGATTTCCTTTCTGATAAATTACCATTTTCATCTTTATTCTGTCTTCTCTTGGCACTTCTGCAGATTTTTTTTTTCTAATTTTTCTTTTCCAGTTAGATTGCAGATCTAAAAGGGACTCATATCAGCCTCCTTTGCTATTCGTTCATTGGCATGTATTTTTGAGCCTCTGCTGTTGCGCCAGCCACTGTGTTAAGAATATATGGTCTGCCACTGTAGAACAGAAAACTTCACCTCAGTCTTGCTTGCTTGTATGTTAAATGCTTGGGTACACTTTGAGGCAGTGTAATGTAATGGTTAAACTCTGGAGTCGTGCAAACCTGGGTTCAAGCTCTGGTTCTATTATATGTTAGCATTGTGCCCTTAGGCAAGTCACTTCATCATTCTTAAACCTTAGTTTCCTGATGAGATGTTGGAGATATTAATAGTATGTACCTGATAAGTAAGTTATCAGTATTCAGTAAGAGAAAGTGTTGAGTACTTGGCACAGTGCCTGACATTACATTCTTATCAAAGTCCCACTTTCAATAAACATTATTTTTGACATAACAGACCATAACGACATAGTTTTATCAATGAAAATTTTAATTTCTAAAGAAACATTTATTTTTTGAGTAGTAAGTATAAAAGTGACTGCTTTACTCTAGGGCAATCATCTCCAATCCTTATTAGTAGCAGAATCTTTTTCTTTTCTACTCCCTCTGACCAAGGGAAAAAAAGCTAACATCAAACATAAAAGGCAGAAAGCGTCTATACTGTCCAGGTCTGTTACCTGCTCCTCTGAGAGCATTTAGGTAATTTAGGAATTCATTTGGGTATTCATTTTAAAATATAGATTTCCCATGCTCAGCCTCTGAGAAAGAGTAGCTCTAGGCAGTGACTAGATCATTGTATATATATTTTTTCTAATTGTTCAGATTTTGGCGTAATACATACCCACAGCTTGAATTTGAGAAAACAAGGAATTCTGGACTTGGCAGCTAGTCTTTGAGTATGATTAGTGGTCTTCTCAGTCTCTTCTGGGAAATTACTGCTACCTAGCTAGCTAGGGGTCTAAGTTCTGGAAAAAAATGCGGATAAATTAAAGCTCTTTAATTCCTAAGGTTTTTGAAATTAGAAGATGGATGAGAAAGTGATTTAGCTCAGGCATACAAAACCTTCAATTATGGTTAATTTCTTTCAATTTAATTTTAGTTTTGATGTACCATTAGGCCCATTATTAGCTGTGTGTTATATAATAGGTATCTAATCCATTTGTGCAAATCAGAAGCTATTCTTGGTAAAGTAAAAGTATCTGCCATTTTAAATAAAGCCCTCCCTTTATTTTTTGCTAATTCAGATTTATCAAATAAGTTAGATGATAATTATTCCTTTTACAAAAGACATTCTTCCAAAATTTACTATAACTTTTTTTAGATAGTGAGCTTGCCTCTGTTTTTAATTACTTAGAATATAGTTTACTCATACCTTTTAATATACATTATCTGTAAAGAGACATATTTGTTTCATTAACTGGATCTAATCTCCTGATTTTTTAATATTGAGTGCTATCTTGTTATGAGAAAAATGATTAGTGATTCCACAATGCAGTCGAGAGAGTTGGGGGCTATTGATTCAGTAGAGTTGAAATTTTTCTCTTAAAGGCATTTACACTCAGAAGGAGATTTATAATTTTTAGATGTGTTTAAGCCTCTTGATGGAAAAATTCCAAAAGACAATTATTATTATTATTATTTTTTTAAGTGAGTCAACCCTTGGTTGACCTCACAGATTGCAAGGACCTTGTCAGTTTACAATCCCTTATTTTTTTATTTTTTATTTTTACACCTACAGCACCTGGTCTTCCTAATTGGTCTCCCATCCAAGTACTAACCAGGCCCAACCCTGCTTACTTCTGAAATCAGACGGGATTGGGTTTATTCAGGGTAGTATGGCCATAGACCAGCCAAAAGACACTTTTTAAATAGAGCTAGTGCTCTATGTTACAGTTTTCACGAGGAAAAACATTTTTCTGTTTATCCTCAAAATTAACAGCTTGTATTCTTTTTGTTAAATATTTAGTATATTTTATTAGGACCTTCTCTCTATGAATAAGCTTTCTAAGCAGTGTTGTTAATTATTTCAGGTTACTGTTCTAAAGCTGACTTAAGTTCTCACAAAATATAATCCCTCATGCTTTTTATAACCCTTTCTTGAGAGAATTTTTTGTAATAGTTTTTTTAAATTACAGTTGGCATATAGTGTTAGTTTCAGGTGTACCACATACTGATTAGACATTTATATAATTTACGAAGTGATCACCTCAATAAATCTGGTACCCATCTGAAGCCATACGTGGTTGTTACAATATTATTGACTTGAAAGAATTTCTTAATGGCTACATTTTGAATTTTAATTCTAGACCTTAAACCCCAAAACATGTTTCCAAAGGCGTGGATGAGGGAAGGAAGTAGGGTAAACACATGGTGATAAGTATATTTGAAGAGCTCACTCGGGGCAGGGTCTATATCTAATGTGTTTTTTAATCTCATGTGGCACCTAGCGGGAATTCATTAATAAATGAACAAACCTAATACCATTCATAATGACTGTTAGACTTTACTTGTTGAGAAAGTGAATTATATCATGCATTTAGAAGATTTTGGGGAAATGATAGAGGTCCTGGAATATACATAATCCTTTTCTAGATTCTTCTTCCTTGTCAGTCATTACATTCTAATAAGAAGGGAAGGGATAGAAATACTAAATTGAGACATCTTAGCAGAGGATATACTGTTATTCATTAATTACTGTATTTTATTAATTCTAAAATGCACTTGTTTTTTATGCTTTTACTACCTCTAAAATCAGAATGTGTTTCATTGTTGATGACTTGTAGAACATAAACAATCGTGTCCTACAATTAATGGCATCTTGAAAGTGTTGAAATATGGTGCCCATCCTCATTTTTAACTCTGTACCTCCTGGTTTTGGTTGAAATCTTATCTTTTAGTTCCTGAATTTTTATTTTGAGCATCAGATTTCTAAGAATATAACAGGATTACTGTCCAAAATTTTAACAAATTTGTTTTGTACATTGAGCTTTTTGTTTTAGAGAGTAGACAGATAGCTTAGTTAAGTCTGCTTGTTGTCATTTTTCAGGAGCAGTAGAGAACTGTGGACAATTCTGCTTGGAAGGTCAGCTCTGAGAGAACTGGTAAGTGGTGGCGTTCTCAAGTGGATTCTATGGTTTGCGTAGTTTATGTTATTTTTAAAAACTTTTGTAATAAGAAGTAAACACAGTTTTTATTCTAAAACTTTATAAACATTATGCATTCCTTACTTCTCTCTGCTGAATTGTGGTGTATCTCACAGCCTATCTGTTGAAGTTTCAAAATTCCACTTTTCTTGTTCCTTGGCGATTCCTTTTCTGAAAAGATACCAGTGCTGCTTAATTGGCTGCTGAGGATTGGGGTACAAATGATATTCTGCTACCTCAGGCTAAGGAAGATTCTCAGGCCTTTTTTCTGTCTCACACTTTACTTGCTTTTTCTTCCTTTTCCATTTAGCTAGCTCCTTAGGTCACAGAGGCTGTGGTTTCTAGGACATTTTCTAGCATATAATCAATAAAGGACAGTTCTTATTGATCCTTAGGTGTTCTCACCCTGCGAGGGTAAAGTGTTAAGGTGACATTTAAGTATTATTGTTATCGTAATTAATATAAGGAATGATGTACCTTTTTTAGAGCCTTAACAGTTTTTGATATGCCTTCATCTGATCATTCCACTTCTAGGACTGTATCTTAAAAGAAAGAAATCCTGAAAAAGTTTTATGCACACAGCTCTTCACCATAGCATTATTTATATTAATAAAGAATTATGGACAGCTTAAGTGTATCTAACGTTAGAGGAATGATAAATAAATTATGATCTAGCCACTTAAAACATTATGCAACTGCTAGAAAGGATGCTTATCAAGCTTTTCATAATAAGGTTAAATCATTATGTTAGAATGTTAAGCAAAGAAAAAGGAAGCTCCAGAATTCAATATTCAAAATGATTTCAACTGTGGAGAAGAATGCATATTAAAAAGACTCAAAGGAATATGTAATCCTCAGTGTGATCATGGAGTCTGATTAAAATCTCATTTGTATAATTTTCTTATTCTTTTCCAGAATCACATTGAGGCAGAACTGAATAAACACTGGCAGCGGCTGTTAGAGGGACTTTCTTACTACAAACCTCCCAGGTACGGCTGTCCTGTGCATCTGGTTAGAGTAATTCCCCTGAGGAAGCTGGCATAGATGAAACCATTTTCATGTATGATTTTGTGGTATTGCTGGGTTAGGTAGATCAGAGAGAATACAGTTTGGTTACCAGTGGAAAAGAGCAGGGCTCATTTTTTTCTGTCTCTTAAAAGAGAAATTCCTTGTAGAAATACAGTGTGGTTGAATCCAATTATATAACTGTGGTATCTGGGGATGAAGATTAAAAATTCAGTTAAATTCTAATACTTATTTTGGTCCACATTATTTGTGTGATGCACTGTCAGCACCAAATGCTGGGATATAGCAGTAAGCGATAGTAGCAGCTGATGCTTATATAATGTTTACTGTGTACTAATTATTATTTTAAGCACTTGACTTATGTTATTTAATCCTGACAACAGACTTTTGAGATAGGAACTATGTGTGTGTGTATATATATATATATATATATTTTTTTTTTTAAATGGGTACTATTTTATTCTTTGATTGAATATACATATATACATATATACATATATATAATTTCTTTAATGGGTAGTAGAAAATAATAATAAAATATAAAATAGTTTAAAAAAGAGAATACATCTTGTAGGACTAGACTTTTAATTCTTCGTTCAGATCTCATCTGTTATGCCTTATAGTTCACAAGCCACCCTCATTTCCCTTCTACTTTTGAACATGTATTGATTTTATAACATCTCTGCCTTTTATCTTCATTATTTTAGGTTAGTGAAGAGCTTTCTTATTTTTTGTTGTTTATTAACTCTTCTTCCATAATTGTTTTAAAGTAATTCCTAGACATCATGTTATATTTATCTGTAAATACTATGTTTCTAAGCTATAAGGACTTAAAAAAAGATAATATATTATCACATTTAGGTACTTTTATTATCATTTCCATTTTACAGATGGGGAAACTGAGGCACAAAGAGGTTAAGTAACTTGCCCAAGGTCACACAGCTAGTAAGTGGTAGAACCAGGATTTGAACCTGGCAGTCTTAATCTAGTGTCTGTGTTCTTAACCATCTTTCTGTGTTGCCTCTTTCAGAACTTACTGTTTAACCTTATACTAGCCTTTGTGTTGTGGATTTTCTGTGAAGTGTGAGAGTCTCTATTAAAACAAATTCAACAACAATAACGTGCTTCAGTTCACAGAATAGACATTTGGCATTAGTTTCTCTTCTGTAAAGACAGAAGTTCCCTAGTAGTACCATGGGATTTGAAGACTGACAGACTTTTTTTTTTTTTAACTGTGGGCTTTATTTGAATTTAACTAAAAAACATTTTTTTCTTTAATGTCCTCTTTATTCTCTAGGATTCTTTCCAGGGTACCACATTGCATTTAGTTGTCATGTATCCTAGCTCTTATATAGCTGTGACAGTATCACAGTCTTTCCTTGATTTTCATGACCTTAAACAGTTCTGAAGAGGACTGGTTAAGTATTTTGTAGAATACCCTCAATTTGGATTTCTTTGATGTTTTTCTCATTATTTGACTGGGGTTGTGGGTTTTGCAGAAGGATTCAGAAAGGTAAAGTACCATTCTTCTCACCTCATAGTGGAGGATGCATACTGAAAGAATTATCCACTTGGAATCACTAGTGATGTTAACCTTGCTCACTTGGGTAAGGTAGCATGTGCCCAGTTTCTCTTCTATGAAGTCACTTTTTTCCTTTATTCTGTTTTTTGGAAGTGAGTCACTGTGCGTAGTCCACTCTCAACATGGGGGTGTTGTGGAATTAAACTTCACCTCCTGAAGGGTGTACTACCTACATATATTATTTGGACTTTTTCTATGAGGAAGTTTTGCACCTCCCCTATTTGTTTGTTTATTATTTTTTTATCTCTAGGGACTCGCGTATATGTATATTTTATACATTATACCTTATTCCATCTTTGGTCATTGGGAGTTCTTTCATGTTGGCTTCTATGTCCTTTTGAGATGTCTTCTTTTGTTTTCTCAGTATTTCCTTACTTTCTGGCATTAATGGTGCTCCAGGCTCATCTAGTATTTTCTCCATCCCCAGCTCTAGAGCAGCCATTTATCCAGGCAGTCCTGGTGCCATTTACTAGAGAGTGGTATTAGAAACCAAGATCTGGGTACTGGATGTGCCCACTGTGCCTACGGTGTTGTGGCTTCTAGGCTTTCTCAGTGGACAGAGCTAGATAGTATATGTGTACATACTAACAGACCTGGTTTTAAATTTCACCTCAACTCTTTATTAGCTGTGAGATTTTTGGTAAGTTATTTATTCTTTCTAAGTGTTATTAATTCCATTTGTAAAATGGGGATAGTAATATCTCTCAAGATAGTTATAAGGATCAAAAATAATTAATGTAACATGTCTATAAATAACATTATTGTAACTAGTGTTTGTAAGAGACATACATTATTATCTAGACATAAATAGTATTGTGTTATTAAGTCTGAAGAGATGAACTTTTGTGTGTGTGTGTATATATGTATTTTTGTAGTCACCTAAAGGACAAAAAAATATAGTAAAAATATCTTTAAATATTTTTATTTTAAACCCCTAGAGGTTCACTGAGAATGAGGAAATGATTCATTATTCTTTTCATAGTTCAAGTTCAGCTGAAAAAGTGAAAGCTAATAAAGATGTAGCTTCACCACTGAAGGAACTGGGTTTAAGAATCAGCAAGTTTTTGGTGAGTAAAAATTAGCACTGACACAGTTTATCATCTCGAGTTTGGATGTGTGTGGTTTAATTGTTAGTGATTATTAGTGAATATTCAGTTTAGTTTTAGAGCATATTTTGTTTCAAAAGTACCCACATTGAAACTCTTCTTGCTAAAAGCCACAAATCACATTGCCTGACCCATTTATTACATATCATAGAGTTTTCTGCAGCATACCAGTGGTGTTCTTTAAATTGAATAGACTGTGTTTAAATATGTAGCTTTTTTTATAAATTTTGGAAACCTAGATTATGCTTGCTGTTGTAGTAATGTGCTTGGTGAATAAACATAGTTGTTTCTGGCATGTAAATTTGTCTGTAAATTTCATGTCAGTGACTTGCTCCTTTTTTCTATTTGAGTTAAAATTGTTATGTTGTATGAAATCTTTAAAAAGACTTTTATTTATTCAAATTGTATGTTGATTCCAGAGGATCAATCTTAGAATGGTTTGCATCCTACATATGGTTTCTGGGCTGAGGCGGCTGTTCCTCACTTATGACCTCTATTTTAGAGTCTTGATGAAGAACAGAGTGTGCAGTTACTCCAGTGTTACCTTCAAGAGGATTACAGAGGTACTCGGGATTCACTTAAGGTTTGTGGTTATGTCCAGATCCCTTTTGCCTTTATTTTTTTCCTCGTGGGTTTTAGCTAATTAAGGGCCTCAGTACCAGTTCTTTGCATCAGAGGCAGGTGATCAGATGTAGCCATTCTCAGGAAGACTTTCTAAAGGCTTAAAAATACATAAGCTTAAGTTGAGGTCTATCCTCAGTCTTGGAGTTGGGGAGAAGTCAAAGATTAACATGTTCATTAAAGAGTCTCTAGATATCAGAGCTGAAAAGGACCTGGGACAACATCTAGCCTGTCTAGTCCCTCATTTTACCTGTGAGGAAATTGAGACCAGAAGAGCTGAGCGGGGATTTGAACGCAGACTTAGATATACTTAGGTAAAAAATGTTTGTAGAAAAGAATGGGCAATTACAATCTTGAAGCATATGGTGAAGATGTTTACTTTTTTCTTTGTTAATCGAGTTTTGCTCATAGGATGGCTTCCTGACAGTTCTTTTTCCCTTCAGACAGTATTGCAAGATGAGAGGCAGAGCCAGGCCTTAATCCTGAAGGTCAGTAGCAGTCACCATTTACATTCTTTGATGTAAAATTGGGTGCTAGCTTCTTGATCTTGTTCTTTGCATTGCTGGCTTTTGATTCTTTTGTTGGGTAAGCATTGAGGACTTAATGAAGAAGCTTATTAACTTATTTGGAAATGAGGCTTTTACCCACTGGACCCAGTCGAGGCCTTCTTCCAAAAGAGATTCTCAGCCACTGGGGATGAAAACTGGTTCATGGGTGTCTTTTCTTTAGATCTAAACATAACAGGATTAATTTATATTTCTCTTTCCTTCATCTCCTGTCCCCAAAGCAACCGTATCACTTAGGATTCTCATTTTAAAATGGAGTTCGACTAACTTCTATTTGTTATTTAGTGAGAACAATTAGGACGTATGCCAGTGGTGTTTTTATATTTGCTTTCATGTACTTGGCTGTCAGTTTATAGCACTGTGTCTTACTTGACTGCTATGAGAAATCAAGCTAGAAAAACTTGTTTATATTATTAGATAATTCCTTTTATCTTGCATGACTACTTGTATTCTAGGTCATGAAGGTGTTTTGCTTCCCTTTGGCGTAACACTTTCCATTTTTGTGATTGCTCATACGAATTGAACTTTTCCATTCACACCTTCTAAGTGATTTCTTTATCAGTAATTTTAGAGTGTCTTCAGTGCAAAGGTGAGTAACTGATTTCAAATTTTTGGGTTCTTCCCAGATTGCAGATTATTACTATGAAGAAAGAACCTGTATTCTTCGTTGTGTCTTACACCTTCTCACCTATTTCCAAGATGAAAGACATCCCTACAGGGTAAGGCCATTTGGTTCTCTTAGTTCTCTTTACCTTGTAAAATGCAGCACTTTTAAATAATTCTACATTATTCATATTCGTGTTCACATTCATTTGACTATTTACCTTTTACTCTAGATATATGTTACTCTTGGATTTTTTTTAGGTTGAATATGCAGACTGTGTTGATAAATTGGAGAAGGAGCTAGTTATAAAATATAGACAACAATTTGAAGAGCTTTATAAAACTGAAGCACCAACATGGGAGACACATGGGAACCTCATGGTATGTGGTTATTAGGCCCTTCTATAATTTTTAGGAGACTTGTATATCTTTTCTCATAGAGCTCCAAGTTAAATTGTTTATTCATTTATTAACTTAAAACATTTATAGATTATCATCCTCCAGAAAAGTTTAAGCATATCATATGGATCAAACCATTCATGGACTTTAACTAATGGTATTTAATTCTGGACTTTTTCCCTTGACTTTGGCTATCCAGTTAATTTCCTCTTAGTGGTTAGTGGAACTGTAAATCCAAGATTTCATCTTCTTTATTATCTAGTGTGTGACACTAGTCTGATTATGTTATCCTAAATCTTGTTTATTAAAACAACCAAAACACAGACTATTTAAAATATTTAATAGAAGAAAAGGGCACACTTACCATAGCAACAATCCAAAGTCTAAATGAAGGGAACTTTAAAATACTCTAACAAGTATAAAAGAAGTCATAATTAAATGGAAAGACACAGTACATATTTGAATATAAAGACTCAGGACCATAAAAGTGTTAATACTTCAATATGTTAACCTAAAAATTTAATACAATCCCAGAAAATTATAACAAGTGTTTGTTTTGCCTTTTATTTTGGAACCAGACAAGCTGATTCTAAAATTCGTATGAAAAATAAGTGACAATATCTAGGAAATTTTCAAAAAGGAAAATCATGAAGGAAAATTAGCCTCATCAGGTAATAAGACTACAGTAATTTAAAGCATGGCATTGGCACATGAATAAATAGCTGTTAGAGCACAATATATATATTTTAGCTATAGACCAAAATCTTGATAAAGAATTCATGAATGGTAAAGGCAGCATTTCAGATCATTTGGAATATGTTGGCTTATTCAGTAAATGGTGCTGGAACTACTGGATAGTTATCTGGAGGAAAATTAAACTGTATCTAATACCTTCTACCAAAAGAAAATCAGAGACTAATGACTTAAATTTTTAAAAACTTTAACTATAAAAGTATTAGATGAAAACATGGAAGATAGTTTTGTTTCAGTTTTTTTATTTTTTGGAGTGCAGAAGACTTTTTAAAGTAAAACTCAGAAGCCATAAAAGGAAAAAAGTATAAACCCAGCAACATCAAATCAAACTTTTGCAAGGCGAAGAAAACAAAAATAGCACTGTAAGCAAAGACAGAAGACAAACTCTCAATACAAAGCGTTCTTAAAAGAGAACTCCCATAAATCAATAAATAAAACTCAAAAGAAAAACAGGGAAAAGGAGTGAACATATTCACATGGCACACTCTTGTCCAAGGGATGAGATAAGGGTGCTCACTCATATTTTGCTGTATAAATTGGTATATTTTTTAATGGAAAACATGACAATATCTAAAAATCAAAAAGCACATATTTCTTGACCTAGCACTTCCACTTAAAGAGTTTATCACTTAAATACATTCACACCTATGTGAAATGACTTGTGTAACTGTAGCATTGTCCTCACCCCAATCTTTATTTAAGTATTACCATCCAAGAAAATTCACCCATTTTAAGTATACTGTTTGAGTTTTGGCAATTGTACAGTTATATACAGTAAGAGAACATTTCTGTCTCCCCAGAAAGTTTGTCATGAGTCTGTGACCCCCTGACCCAAAGCAACCACTTCTCTGCTTTCTACTATAGTTCTTTTTAATTATATATATTTTTATTATAGTAAAATATACATGACTTAAAATTTATCATTTTAACCATTTATAAGTATCACTATAATTTTGCCTTTTCTAGAATTTTACATTAATAGAACCATACAATATGTAGTCTTTTCTGTTTGGCTTCTCTCACTTAGCATAATATTTTTGAGATCCATCCATATTGTATCACATAACAATTTCATTCCTATTCATGGTTGCATAATCCATTGTGTGGCTATACCACGGATATATTTATCAACTCATCAGTTGATGGACATTTGAGTTGTATCTGATTTTTGGCTATTATGAATAAAGTGCTGTGAACATTATTAACATACAGGCCTTTGTGTGGACATAGGTTTCATTTCTCTTGGGTAAATAAACACTGGGGAGTTAACTTATTGGGTCATATTTATAGTGTATATTTTTATCTTTATAAGGCATGGGCGAACTGTTTTTCATAGTGGCTGTACTATTTTCCATTTCTGCCAGAATGTATGAGAAATATTTTTGGCTTCATATCCTCACTTATACTTGATATGGTCACTATTTTTAATTTTAGACATTCTAATATGTGTGTAGTGGTAACTTGTTGTGGCTTTATGTTTCTTTGATGACTACTGATGTTGAGCATCTTTTTGCATGCTTATTTGCTCATGTCTTTGGTGAAGTGTTTATTCAGAACTTTGGTCTACTTTTTATTGGGATGTTTGTCTTATTACTGAATTTTAAGAATTTTCTATTTGTGCTGGAGACAATCCATTTAATGGATAGATGTTTTGTAAATATTTTCTCCCACTTTATGGCTTCTTCTTCTTTTTCTTCTTCTTCTTCTTCTTTTACCTTAACTGTATCTAAAAGCAGATATTTTTAACTTTGATAAAGTTTTATTATTTTTTTCTGTTATGATTCTTGCCTTTCAGGCCTTGTTTAAGAAATCTTTGCCTAACCTAATGTCAAGAAGATTTTGTTTTCTTTTAGAACTTTTAACTCTTATGTTTAGGTTTATAGTTAATTTTTAGTATTATTGTGCATGGTGTGTGGTGAGGGATGAGGCTAATATTTTTCCTGCACAGATCTTCTAGTACCATTTATTGAAAACACTGTCTTTTTTTATTGAATTATCTTGGTACCTTTGTAAAAAATAAATTGATCATGCAAGTGTAGTTCTGTCTCTGGTCTAATGAACTCTACATCTGTTTTTATGCTGATACCACACTGTCTTGATTACTATAGCTTTTTAGTACATCTTGAAATCAATTAATGTAAGTCTTTCAACCTTGTTGATTTTCAAAAATTTTGGCTGTTCTTTGTCCGTTGCTTTTCCAAAGAATCAGCATGTCTCTTTCAAAAAAAAAAAAAAAAAGCTTTCTAGGATTTTGGTTAGAATTTTAGCGAATCTACATAATTTGGGGGAGAATTGCCATCTTAATAATGTTGTGAAGTCTTCCAGTCCATGAACCTAGTGCATCCCTCCATTTATGTACATCTTTAATTTTCCTAAATAAGGTTTTAATTGTTTTCAGAATTCAGGTATTATGTCTTTTGTCAAATTTATTTTTAAATAGATTTATTTTACTTTTCTGATGTTATTTTTAATATGTTTTTCAAAAAAATAATTTTTCAGTTCATTGTTAGTATTTAGAAATACAGTCAATTTTTGTATATCAGTGTTGTATCATGTGACCTTGATAAATTCACTTATTCTAGTAGGTTTTTTCCTCATAGGATTTTTGTATATACATGATCATGTCATCTGTACGTAAGGACAGTCTGACTTTTTTTCAAATCCATTTATCTTTTATTTCTTTTTCTTGCCTTATTATCTGGTTAGAACCTCCAGGAGAGTGTTGAATAGAAGTGGTGAGAGAGTCGACATCCTTACCCTATTCCTGATCTTAGGGATCTTAGATCTGGAAAGCACTCAGTTTTTACCATTGACTATGTTAGTTGTAAATTATTTTTATAGTTATTCTTTATCAAATGAGGAAATTCCCTTTAATTCTTACTTTGCTGAGGGTTTTTACTTTTTATTAGGAATGAGTATTAAATTCTGTCCATTTTCTTTTGCACCTGTTGAAATGATCTTATGGTTTTTCTCTTCTACTAATATACTGAGTTACATTGAATTTTGAGATATCAAATCAATCTTGACTTCCTGGCGTAAACTCCACTTATGATATATTTTGCTTTTTATATATTGAAAAAAATATATATTTTTTTGACTTGTTAAAATTTTAAGGAATTTTCTGCCTGTGTTCATCAGGAATAATAGTCTGTAGTTTTCTCATAATGTTTTTGTATGGATTTGGTGTTAGGGTAATAATGGATTCATAAAATAAGTTGGGAAATATTCTTTCTTCTTCTGTTTTCTTAAAGAATTTGTGTAGTATTGGTATTATTTTTTTCTTAAATGTGTGATAGAATTTACCAGTGAAATCATCTTAACCTACAGTTTTCTATGTGGGAAAGTTTTAAGTTCTGAATTCTGTTTTCTTTAGTTGATATATGGCTATTCAAGTTTCCTATTTCTTCTTGGGTCAGTTTTGGTAATTTGTGTCTTTCAAGGCATTTGTCTATTTCATTTAAATAGTCATATTTACTTGTGTAAAGTAGTTAATAATATTTTATTATTATTTTTACTCTGTAGGATCTGTAGTAATGTCTCCTGACTCATTTCTGATAATGGTAGTTTTTGTTGTCATTTTTCTCTGTTATGTATCCATTTATAATCATTGATTACTTCTCTTCAATATTTCTGTCAATTTCTTTGGATTTAGTTCTTTTTCTAATTTTTCTATGGTATAAACTTAGATTACATATTTTTAGGTCTTTTCTAATAAATAACTATAAATATTGCTTTAAGCATTGCTTTTAGCTTTATCCCAGAAATTATAATATGTTGTATTTTCATTATCATTCAATTCAAAATAGTTTCTAATTTTCCTTTGTGATTTTCTTCGACTCTGTATTATTTAGAATTATATTAATTTCCAAACATTGGATGTTTCTTAAATATCTTATTGATTTTTAATTTGATTCTATTATGATCAAAGAACATATTCTGTATCATTTCAGTCTTTTAGAATTTACTGTCACATGGTTTATGGCCCCGTGATATCATCTGTCTTCATGAATGTACCATGTACACATGAAAAGAATATATATATTTGGCAGGAGTTGAGTGTGGTGGTCTCTAGATATGTTAGGTCAAGATTCATTAGATCTTCTGTGACTTTGCTGATTTTTTAATGTAGTTCCATCAGTTGTATAATGATTTTAGTGCAAAAGATTGGTAATGACCTAAATGTCTATCCAAATGTACTGTTTAGAATAAATTACGGCATTTTCATGCAGTGGAGTACTAGATAACTTTCATTAAAAATGAGGGGACTAGTTGATAGATTACTATTATGCAGCTCTAAAAAGGAATGAAAGATAAGGAAATTGTTAAAATACTGTTAGAGGAAATAATCTATAAGATATAGTGTTGAGTGAAAAATGTAAGGTGCAGAATAGTTTGTGTAATATATCATCAGTTTTTAGGGATTGATGGATACATAGACAGATATACTATAAAATGAATGAGTGAATATGACATAGTACTGGAAGGAAAGACAAAAACCTCTAACAGCAGTTGTCTTGGGGGAGAATTTTGGATGGGCAACAGGAATTGTAGCGAGGGACTTTTTTTTATTCTATCCTTACTCAGTAGTTCTCCCTTATCTGTGGTCGGTTTTCCACATAGTCAACTGCAGTCCAAAGATATTACATGGAAAATTCTAGAAATAAATAATTCGTGTTTTAAATTGCATGCCATTATGAGTAGAGACATGAAATCTTGGGCTGTTCTACTCCGCTCCGCCAGGAAAATGAATGATGCCTCTGTGCAGTGTATCCATGCTGTATACACTACCCACCTGCTAGTCATGTAGTAGCCTCAGTTATCAGACAGCCATCTCATGATATCACAATGCTTGTGTACAAGTAACCTTTATTTTACTTAATACCACATTCACATAACTTTTGTTACAGTAGTGGTTATAATTGTTTTACTTTAGTATTATTGTTAATCTCTTGTCCCTAATTTATAAATTAAACTTTATCATAAGTATCTACATATAGGAAAAAACATACATAGGGTTCAGTACCATTTGTGGTTTTACTCATCCCTTGGGGGTCTTTGATTTTATCCCTAATGGATGAGTGAGGCAACTATCCAAATGTTACCTAATAAAAATAACTTGAACGATTTAAATGTTTTAAATTCTGACTTTATTTCTTTCTCATGTTTTCTTCATTGGTTGTGCAGACAGAGCGCCAGGTGTCTCGCTGGTTTGTTCAGTGCCTTCGGGAACAATCCATGCTGCTAGAAATTATTTTCCTTTATTATGCATACTTCGAGATGGCACCTGGTGACCTATTGGTGTTAACCAAGATGTTTAAAGAGCAAGGGTTTGGTAGTAGGCAGACCAACAGGCACCTGGTGGATGAGACCATGGACCCTTTTGTGGACCGGATTGGGTAAGTCCGGATGAACCGAGGTCAGGGAACTCGTACAGTGTTGAGAGCATTGCCAGTACAGCGGTCCTGTGAATGGGTGGGTGTAGCGGGGGTCAGCGTGCTTTTCCCATAATGGGTGGAGAACTAGATGGGTGTGCTACCACATTCCAGGTTATACGTGGAGTGAAGGCTGGGACTGAGAGGAACCTATTTTCTCAAAGTGACTATTATATCTTTTTCTTTCATTTATCATCTTCATCTAAAAGGTTCATGCATTCATTCAACAAAATATTTATTGAGTACCTGTTGTAAGCCAGGCACTTTGCAAATGATAAAGGCAGATGTGTCCTCAGTCTTCTTTAAGGTCAGTCTATGGACTTTGAATTTTATTGCACTGGACACTTTTATCTTTTGAGGCCTGTTCCCTCTGTGGATAAAGATACACACTTGAGCAGTGAGAGAGTTTATTGGGGTCAGATATAATTGGTAGCTGTAGAAACCTTCGGAACTAGATCTGCACTTGGTAGGCACAAGCCACATATGACTATAGAGCCCTTAAAATGTGGTTGGTCAAATTGACATGTGCTGGAAGTAAATACTCACTGGATTGAGAAGATTCATTATGGGAAATCAATGTAAAACAACTCATTAATTAATAAATTTTTGATATTGAAGTGTCTTACTATTTTCCAGTGAGGTTCAGAGTTTCAGAGTAGCATATATGACACCATGATACCATTTTTTTCCCAGCTACTTCAGTGCCCTTATCCTGGTGGAAGGCATGGACATTGAATCTTTGCACAAGTGTGCTTTGGATGACAGAAGAGAGCTACACCAGTTTGCCCAGGATGGGATTATTTGTCAGGTGAACTGGGAGCAGTCTTATTTTCTTTTTTTTCAGACCTTTTATAATTAGTGGTATATTTATACTGCTGCATGAACTTTTTCTTGTGGAATTTGAAGTTCTACATTGTTAAGAAGTTAACCTGATCTGAAAGAAATTTCAGATTTGTCACTTATCTGTAGAGAGGCGATAGTTGAATCTGTGAGAATGGGTAAAGTCACTCAAGGAGTTGATATAAGGACAAAACAGACCGAAGGGCAGAACATTGGAGGTTGTCTGTATTTACAGAGCTTACGAAAGAAGAGAAAATGGGAAGAACTTTGAGATGGGATGGTTAGAAAGAAAAATGAAGAGAGTAGAGAAAGTTCAGGACGGATCAGGAAATTTTCTTGCATTTCCATTTAAACCTGTATTTTACAATCTTAGATTAAGACTTGTAAAATCAAGAAAAATATTGTAGGTAAAAAGTTTATTCGTGAGGTGGCTGGGGGTTTGGGAAGAGTAAAATATCAGAATGGAAGAAAGGGGTCACTGTGGGTGCATGGAAGACTCATTAAGCATGATGGAGCCAGTCTATGGAGCAATGATCCCCAACCTTTCTGGCACCAGGGAACACACTCCTATGAGAATCTAATGCCTGATCATCTGAACTGGGTCTGAGATGGTGATACTATTGCTAGGGAGTGGCTGCAAATGCCGATGAAACTTCACTCTCTCTCCCACCACTCACCTCCTGCTGTGTGGCCCAGTTCATAATAGGCCATGGACCGGTACTGGTCTGCATCCTGGGAGCTAGAGACTCCTGCTATTGAGGGTCTGGATCCTTTCCGTTTTGTGATACAGTTGATTTCTCTTTCTGTTAGGATATGGACCGTTTGATGATGACCTTTGGGGACATTCCACATCATGCCCCAGTGCTTTTGGCCTGGGCTCTCCTCCGTCATACTCTGAATCCAGAAGAGACGAGCAGCATTGTCCGGAAGATAGGTGGCACGGCCATCCAGCTGAACGTGTTTCAGTACTTGACCCGACTGCTCCGCTCACTGGCCAGTGGAGGAAATGATGTGAGGCTCAGGCTATAGATGTTTGCACATGAGAATGGACTAAGAGCAGGGCTGAAGTTCATTAATGACTCATGGTAATAGTAATAGTAATTGTAATAGTGATGAGGATAATGTTGTAACTGACCTTTATAGAGCACAGGCTATCACCAGATGCTGTGCTCACTTTCTCTATATTATCTTGCTTCATCCTTACAACACTTTACACTATCGATTATCATCCTGTTTTATGCATTAGGAAATTGAGACTCAGGGAAATGAAATTTGCCCACAGGAACAGTAATTGCTACTTAGTGGTAGATTTAGTTTGAACTCACTGTGTCTGACTCTTTGCCAAGGTAGTATACTTTGCCAGAATAGTATATATCCTTGAAGATAGCTTTGGCTGTATTGACTGGAGAAATCTTTTTGGAGAGCTTACTCATTCAGCTGTAATAGAATGAATTAGAAATTCTCTTGATTCTTGTGTTGGGGCTTAATTTGAATGGCAGAGTTTAGTCAACTTGTTTTGACATGCTAAAATGAAACCTCAGCCAACAGGCCCTGCTTGTTGGCACTGATTGTTTGATCTTGGTGACAGTTCAGGCAGCTGTATCATTTGTATCAACACATAGAGACTGTCCTTTCTATAGGCTAGATGTGATTTTTCCCCCATGAAAACTGATCGTTTTGAAAATGATTCCTGTTTGATTTTATCCTTGACTATCTTGTAATATTTGCGGTTCATACTTTCTCTTTTCTCCTTTAGTCTTTCTGATCTTGGAACTAAATTAGGAAAATTATGAAGCCTTGGATTCCCTTCCCATTTGTTCACAGGGGCTGCATTAATGTGATAGGATTATGCTGAATCTGGGGAAGGGTTGTTTTTCTCAGAATTACTCACTGACTCCTTTGCCATTACAGTGTACCACCAGCACCGCATGCATGTGTGTCTATGGACTCCTTTCTTTCGTGCTGACCTCGCTGGAGCTTCACACTCTGGGCAATCAGCAGGTCAGTGTCTGGCTTTCATGAGGCTATCTGCACCACCCAGCTTTGCAGTTGTACAGCCCTGAGATAGAGCTTTGGAGCTGATAAAACACACATCCATATGCTTCAGCTGTAATTGGTTTGTTGCTGTTTGTTTTCATTTATTGTATTATACAAGTGATACATATTAATGATACAAAAATCAGAAAATGCTGGTAAAAGAAAAAAGTATCCCATCACATAGGATAACTTCTGTTAACATTTTGATGTGTTCCATTCCAAATATTTTCTGCATATATACACATACAAATATACTAATTCTTATCTAGAAATGGAATCACAATGTGTTTACTGTTTTATAACCTTATTTTTTTACTCTCTAGTGCATGTGTCCTAAATATCTATAAGTGCTAGTAAATATTCTTCTGCTATATATTTTTTAAATGAAACATTTCAAACTTATTCTAAAGTAGACAAAATTGTATAATGAACCTTCATGATCCTGTCTTCAGCTTCACATCTGATCTTGATCTTGTTCATTTCTGCCCTTTTCTCCTTGATTATTTTGAGGCAAATTTCAGGCATAATTAAGTTTCATCTATGACTGTTTTAGTAAAACTTCACAACCATTATCACATCTAAAAAAATAATATCTCTATCAAACCAGGAGTCACATTTCTAATTACCTTATAAATGTCATAAATTTGTCATAAGTTTGTTCAGATCTAAATAAATAAGGTCTACACATTATTGGTTGCTAAGTCTGGCAGGTTTCTTTCAGTCCGTAACTTGCTATCCACTGTGGTAGCCACAAGCCACATCATGTCTAGACCCATTAGTTCCTTAGAGTTATGAAATGGTGCTGGTCTCTCTTTCCACTTAATGTTTATTGGTTAGAACATTGCTGGAACATTGTATGGATGAGAAGGGGGTCAAAATGTATAAATTGCCAGTTATTAGAATAGTCACGGGGAGGTAAAGGACAGCCTAGGGAATATAGTCAGTAATACAGTAATAACTGTGTATGGTGTCAAATAGGTGCTAGACTTATCAAGGTGATCACTTTCTAAGCTGTGTATATGCCTAATCACTATGTTATACACCTGAAACTAGTATAATATATGTCAACTGTAATTGGAAAATAAAATTAAACTAAAAACGTATACAAGATAATAACGTAGGCAGAACATGTGGCATGTAATTTCAAATTTAAAAAATGTTTCACAGTATATACAAATATTGAATCATTATGCTGTATACCTGAAACTAATACAGTGTTATATGTTGATTATGCAGTTTATAAAAAAAGGAAATTTGCTCTCAATTCTTTGATACTCTGGTATAGAGCACTGTACATGTGTTTTTTCCTGTACTTAACAGTTTTCCCTAGAGTCCACTAAAGGTGGCTTGTGAGGGTTTTAAATTTTTTACATATTGTTTACTCATGATTTGTTTTAATCCATTGCATTTATTTATTCTTGTGTTCAGATTTCTCCATCTTTGGTCAATAAGAGCTTTTTTATATTAGCTTCTGAATCCATTTGACACTACCATTACATATTTTGATAGCTCTATTTTTTTCTGGTATGACAGACTTCTGCAGGATTATCTTATGTGATTTTTTGCCCACACCCGGAATCTGTCATTTCTCCAAGGAGTCTTGGTTCCTTTCAGTAGGAAGTAGTATTTGAGTTTTTTATAACTGAGTCATGGTATTTTAATGATTAGAGACTTGTTTTGGAAATTTAAGAAATTGATGAAATTGATAAAAATGAAAATTTTTTATCATTGGCGAGAAAAGAAACTGGTGTCAATTAAAAGACTCAATTTCCAAAGCTCTAAGGGCACGGAATAAGTTTTGTATCTTTTGCCAAAATTCTGTTCACATTTGGACCCTACTGTTCTCCCAGAGGATTGATATTAATATTTTGGGATTGCAAGCGTCCTAGTACTTGGGTTTTTTAAAAAAGTTATTTCAGAGGACTTTGTTAGATTCTTAGTGTATGCCAAGCTCTGTGCTAAGTACTAAAGATCAAAAAATTAAGAACACATTATTCTTGCTTTTTAGGAGAACAGTTTAGCTGATCCTAGTAATAACTCACATTTACACGACATTTGAAAATTTACAGTTCACATCATATTTAAATCCTAGGACAATACTATGAAGCGGATGTTGTCACCATTTGACAGATAAAGAATTTGAAGTTCAGAGAGAGAATTTGCATGATGTCATACCACAGATATACCCTAATCAGGCTGTAAACTTAACTTTTTAAGCTCATAGAGTTCTTTCTGACATACTATATGAAGGTATTATTGGTGTTTTTATTTCAACAGAATATAGTAAAAAAGACCTGTTCATCTAGGGAAAATAAACCATTTTCTTTTTCTTCTCCCAATAGGATGTAATTGACACAGCATGTGAAGTCTTGGCAGACCCTTCTCTTCCGGAACTATTCTGGGGAACAGTAAGTATGTCAGAGGGAGTCATGCTATGGTATTCTCTGTAGCAGAAGAATTTATCAGGCACTTACTCAGTAATTAGTCTTATCCTGAGCATTTATATCTATTTCCCATTTAATCTTTACAAAAATCTATGAAGTAGATAGTATTATTTTTATCACCATCTTTGCATATTAGAAAAGGTGATGCTTAGAGATATGAAGTGATTTGCTCAGTGCACACAGTGAGACAGACAGCCTTGTTTGGGATCCAGTTCTGTCTGACTTGAGTCTGTAGCCCATATTATTAACCAGTGCTGTCTGTCCTACCCACTAAGTCTTTTTTCATAATGGGGGTCTCAGGCACCATTATTGCTGTAACTCTTGAAGGTAATTTTGGGGGGTTGTAACTGTGTCTTATGAGTTGTCAGAGTATAATGTCACTTGTTAGAGTAAGAATTTGGCAGAGAAGAGTTTCTTACCAGCACTTAGTCTTAGCATTGATAGCAGCCTCAAGCCTCAAAGTCCAGCTGACGAATAAATCTGTAGTTGGTAATTTGGCCTGACTGCTCTGCCTACGTATCTTGTCCTCTTTTTCCTGAGATGCTGTCTGGTCTCATAGAATCACAGTGTTACTGGGAGAAGCTGATGTGAAGTAATATTTAGATTGAGGATCTGTTGCTTGTGTTTGGTGGCTCAGTGCCCACATGTTGTTGGGCACTTTTCACTTTAGTGGAAACATGTCTCACATAGGTGAACAGTGTTGTCTTCCTAAAGAGAGGATGGCCAGGAGGAGGTCATGGAGGCGGTAGTAGTCTCTTCTCAGGTCCTGACCACATCAGTTGTCGATAACCTTTCCGGTGGAAATATGGAAGTCTTACGTTATTAGGGAGTCTGCCTAAAGAAAAGGATTAATTTTAGATTTTCTTATGATGGCTTGGCAATTTGGAGTTGTGTTGATTTGTAGATAATGTGCAGGTCAGTGACTTCTCCCCTTCCATCGCAGGAGCCGACCTCTGGCCTTGGGATCATTCTGGACAGTGTATGTGGAATGTTTCCCCATCTCCTCTCCCCACTCCTGCAATTGCTGCGAGCCCTTGTGTCAGGGAAGTCTACTGCGAAAAAGGTGAATTCTTTAGCTGGATGCCTGAAGACAGTGAGAGATACTGTTTTAGGATACTTTTCTGCTTTCCACATTGACATTCTACTTCCATGGCAAGAATTAGTCTGAAGTTGAATGAAAAATGATCATGCCTCAATTCCATAAAATTAAATAAACATGTTTTTATTAAGTACTTATTGTAGATACTGTAAGAATAAGACTGTATAAGACAAAACCTTATAGTTCCTTACTATCTAATTGGAAGAGAAGCATAGAGATAAGAAATAAGTAACTAATAAAGCCAGGTGGTTTATAGTAAATGTCATTTGAGTAGTAAAGGCCATAGTGTTCAGAGAGGCAGCTGTCTGTGGAGCATGGGGGGCCTTGAGTTGGGTCTTAAGAATGGTGAAGATTTATTAAAGAGTGCAAGAGCAATTCCAGGGAGAGTCACAGTGGTGAGTTTGTAAGAAGCTTGAGAGTTGGCACATACACAGTCTGGCTAAAAGAGCAGAAAGGCAGATGTGGGAGCTCCTTACACATCCCTTAGGTAAATGTGTGCCTGGGGTTTTTTTTTCTGCGTGTTGGCAGGTGTATAGTTTCTTGGATAAGATGTCTTTCTACAATGAACTTTATAAGCACAAGCCCCATGATGTGATCTCCCACGAAGATGGAACTCTCTGGCGGAGGCAAACGCCCAAACTCCTTTACCCCCTTGGTAAGATAAAGAGACCCTGTGTCATTAGCCTCTGCCACCGGCCTCTATTTAGACCTCATCTGTTTAGACCTCACTGCTGTTTTAGACCTCACTTCTGTTTTAGGTGCCTTTAAAACTGTTCCTTCTCTTTGCTGTACTTACTGATTTTTTGATAAATACTAATCAGTTTCTCATTTTTTACATCATTAGATTTCTTTAAAAAGTTACTGTTTCCTCAAGCATGTCTCCATTAGCTAGTTAATGTTAGGAGTTTTATGTGTGTCCTTTTACACATTTCTGTACATGCTCATAAATTTTTTCTACAAACTGCTTTTATTACATATGGATCCGACTCATTCTTTTAGTAACTGCATAATTATTGTTGGTGTTCCATAATTTTTTGCTTTTCTCCTTCTAAAGGATGTTTAAGGTGTGTTAGGCTTTTGCCACTACAAACAGTGAGGCATTTGGTACATGTGCCCTTACATACTGGTACTTTTGTACACAGAATCCCCAAAGTGGGATTGTTGGGTAAGAGGGAATTTTAATAAAAATAAAAATTTCAAATATATGTTCATTCCACTGACGCATAAAATGGATAAATGTGTGAGTATATATATACATATTTCTATTCAGTCTTAAAAAGAAAGGGAATTTTGACACATGCTATAACATGGGTGAGTTAGAAGACATGCTGAGTGAAATGAGACAGTGACAAAAGGACAGACGCTGTATGATTCCAGTCATGTGAGGTACTTAGAGCAGTCAGATTCAGATACAGAAAGCAGACTGGTGGTTAACAGGGCCAAGGGGTGGGAGAATGGGGGGTTATTGGGTAATGCGTAGAATTTCAGTTTTGCAAGATGAAAAAAGCTGTTTAGATGGGTGGTGATGATAGTTCCACAACAACATGAATGTATTTAATGCCAATGGACTGTATATTTACCACAGTTTTTAAAAATAAATAATTTAAAAGTTTTGAACAGATAGTGCCAAATTGTAGAAAAAAGTTATAGCAGTTTATTTTCCTGTTGGCAGTGTGTAAGAGTGATTAGTTAATATTTGTAAGTTCGTGTGTATTCCATGTGCTCAAAAGGTAAAATACAGAAAGAACAGCTTTACTCTTCTAATCCTGTCATCACCACTGACTTACCCTGTGACCCTAGGCACTCACATTCCCCTAAAGTGGTCTTTCTGTAGTCTTCATCTGAATGGGAAACCTCTCTGCACTCAGCCCTCAGCTATTTTTAGGAACAGGGAAAGACTCACTTCACCCAGTAACAAGAGAGGGTGTTTGTTTATTTATTCATTTTGCTTTTTAATGGAAAAAGCAATGTTAGATACTAGGAAGAGAGCCTGTGTATCTCCGTGTGATTAAAAATTGGTATCAGTATGGAAGTCACCTCTTGCTGTTTTGTCCTCAGATAACTAGACTGATTTTTCTTTGTCCCTTTCTTAGGAGGTCAGACCAACCTTCGCATACCTCAGGGCACTGTGGGCCAAGTAATGCTGGACGACAGGGCTTACCTGGTACGCTGGGAATACTCCTACAGCAGCTGGACCCTCTTTACCTGTGAGATCGAAATGCTGCTTCATGTCGTTTCTACTGCAGGTGAGGGCAGTGAGGGAGACATCACTGGGGGGTGGAAAAGTGGACATGTTTAGAGGATTTCAAAATAAAATTCAGAACCATCCAGATTGTGATTCTTGTAATTTGTTCATCAGGGTCTCAGAAACTATTCAGTGATCTTAAAGAAATTGTTTTTCATGAGGTCACAGGCTTTCTTTCCTCTCAGATGTGATTCAGCACTGCCAGCGTGTCAAACCCATCATTGATCTGGTCCATAAGGTCATCAGTACAGATCTGTCGATAGCAGACTGCCTCCTGCCCATCACATCCCGCATCTACATGCTGTTGCAGCGGTGAGTGTCTGGTCACACACTCACGGAGTTCAGGTCCACATGTGTTCCTCTGTGGCAAGCCCTGGTGTGATATATGTCCCCAGCTGAGGGCTTTCCTGTTTTAACATCCTGCTGAGAGGAGAGACTTGGAAAGAGAGAACTAGAAAATATTTGTGATGGAACAAGTCATATCATTCATTTCACTAAATATAGGGCACTGTTCTCCAACCAGGTTAACAACAGTGATCTCCCCCCCTGTGGATGTCATTGCTTCTTGTGTCAATTGCTTGACTGTTTTGGCTGCACGGAACCCACCGAAGGTGAGACACCAAGTCTTCTGAACAGCCAGAAATTGTTGCAATTGGTTTATACCTGAGGGACCAGACATTTGACTCTTTATTTTTCTCTTCTCAGGTCTGGACTGATCTTCGTCACACAGGTTTTTTACCATTTGTGGCCCACCAGGTCTCCAGCATGAGTCAGATGATTAGGTGAGCCCAGTCAGGGTGGGCAGAGTATATTTCTTGGGAGTATCATAGACATTTCGAGTCTAGTTTTAAAGAAGCTTCTCTGTGCCCATTTAACTCTGACCCTCAGCTGTTAAGCTCTTTGACTGCAAATAGGGATGAGTAAGGACAAGGCAAAGGAGACAGTGGTGACTTTGAGGGACAGAGGCTGCTTTCCTCTGAGGCCAGCTCCTATGGTTCACAGTGTTTAAAGCCTAGGGGTAGGGCAGAGGGGGTGGTATCGGGAGGAGGGAGGGAGAGAGAGATTGAGATTTCTCATCCAGAAGCAACCACTGTAGGTACACATGGGAATTCACTTTCCAGTCTAGAGAATCTAAAGGTGTCTGGATCCAGAAACTTGGCTTCCTTTTCTTAAGCCAGAATCACTGTACTTTTCCTCGTTTCCTTGGCTATCGTATCTTCCTTGTAAGATAATGATATTTTCCTGATGTGTATTTGATTTTTCACTTTAAACCTCTTGAGATTGTATATCAGTAAAACATGTTCTTAATGTTTACCCTGAGTATAAAATTACCTAAATTTGATTAATTCCTTTGCAGCGCTTTCTTATTTTATACTCAAGCCATCTAGACAATTATAAGAATGTTCTTTAATTACAGTTTCTTGAAACCTTGAAATTGCCCCATCATTTTTTCCCCTCTGCCTCTCCCTCTTTTCCCAGTGCGGAGGGGATGAATGCTGGAGGGTACGGAAACCTCTTGATGAATAGTGAACAGCCCCAGGGCGAGTATGGGGTCACTATTGCCTTCTTGCGCTTGATCACCACTCTTGTCAAGGTAAAATCTGGTCAGATAGAATCATCTAAAGTGGTTTCCCTGCTACTATGCTATTGTTGTCATCTTGTCTGTAGGTGGAGCAGTTGTCCTGAAATTATAGTGATAGCAGTTTGTGTGTGCCAGATTCTATAGTATGGCTTTATCAGTGTCCATTTATCTAAAATTCATAGGCATTATAGTAGATAATACACTGACTATCGAGCTGTTTTGACTGCAGCCCATGGTAACATGTACATTTTATATGACATTTTAGTATATCTGTGTGTCTATATACTCCTGAGGCAAAGTTTCACAACATGACACTACTCTTACTATGCAAGATGCACTTGGATATTTTCCAATAAGCTGATTTCACAATTCACTAATGAATCATGACTCAGTTTGAAAAATACTGATGTATAATGGATTTTGGAGTCAGAATGAAGTTTATATGTCAGGTTGACCATTCACTGCATGACGTTGGGCAAATATATAATTTCTCAGAACCTCTATAAAATAGGAATTATCAGTGGTCTTTATTTTGTGGAGTTGTTGAGAGGGCCACTGTGAAAAGCACTTGGCACACTCTGCCTACAGGAATCAGTAAAGGCTTGAACAGTTCTACATAACAGGGGTTCCCAAACCCTGGGCCTGTGGACCTGTACCAGTCTGTAGCCTGTTAAGAACCAGGCTGCACAGCAGGAGGTGAGTGGCAAATGAGCGAGTGAAGCTTCATCTGTATTTGCAGCTGCTCTCCAGCACTAGCATCACTGCCTCAGCTTTAGTTCAGATCATCAGGTGTTAGATTATCATAGGAGCACCAGTCCCTGGTGCCAAAAAGGTTGGGGACCACTGCTTTATAGAGATGTTTATATATAAATAAATAATCCCCATTTTTAAAATGAGGATGTTGATGTTAACAAGTAATATTGGGACAAAGGATTTTGAGTATCAGGTCTCCTTTCTGATATTCCAGTGATGGGGGGTAGAGGAAAGGGGGATGGCTGGTGATGACGACACTGAAACTGGCATTCTTTGTCATCAACAGTCCTGTATCCTTATGTTTAAGGCACCTCCCTTCTGACCAGATTTAGCCTTTATCCCTCTCCTTTATGTAGGTGCCTTTTGTGACAGTGTCTCATAGTCTTTTCAGTTCTTTATTTTAGAGAAACCCACAACTTGGGCTCAGTTGAAGAGTGTTCTGATGTTTCTTTTTTTCACAGATGGCTCAGGTTTGCCCAGATTTCCTTGGGACCGATGGTTTTGAAGTTAAATCTCTAATGACTGACTGAATTCCTTATGTGGCATAAGCCCTCACAGCACGGTTTCTTGTAGGGCCAGCTTGGTAGTACCCAGAGCCAGGGGCTGGTGCCCTGTGTCATGTTCGTGCTGAAGGAGATGCTTCCCAGCTACCACAAGTGGCGCTACACCTCCCACGGTGTGAGAGAACAGATTGGTAAGGAGCGCGGGCAGGGATGATCTGAGGAGTTTCTGGCTCCCTAGAGAATTTCCTCTCCCTTTCTTGCGGGGAGGGTCATCACACAAGGCCACATTATTCCATGTCTTTTCTGGAGTTCAGGTTGCCTGATCCTGGAGCTGATTCATGCGATACTGAACTTGTGCCATGAGACAGACCTGCACAGCAGGTATGAGGGGAGCGATTGCTAGTGCTTGGTATTCTTGGATGCCGCCACTCACTGAGGGAAGACCTGGGATTCTGCTATGTAGAGCCATCTCATCCCTCTGGAGGTTGAGCCCAGAGCTCAGTATTCTTGAAGTTCTGATTTGCTTTCCACTGGAGTGTTTGTCTTTTTTACCTTTTGAAAGAAGAGCAAATGAAGTAGGAATGAGGTTGGTCCCAGTGAAATCGTGTGTACACACACACACACACACACCTCATTTTGTATGATCTTTACAAAAATTATGTATGTCCACTGGAAAAGAGTCCATGCAAAATGCCCTTCATAAACCTGTTTTCCAGAAGTGACTGTGAACAAGTTAGTATGTATTCTTTTAGTTTTTTCCTCTGCTTACTAATTGCTCTTTAACTTTATTTCCATGCCACTACAGATAGACTTAGCTTGTTTTAATGGTTCTGTGTGGTCCATTGTATAGATTAATCATAACTCATTTTGGTAAACATCCACTAGTTGACGGACATTTAGATAATTTCTCAGGGTGATCTTTAAGATCGAGTCTATTTAAGGAGAGTGGTCAGAGCACCATCATCTGGTAGAGAGCTGACATGCCGTTAGTTAGGTTTGGACGGTGCCCTTTCCTTTCTGTAATAAGCTTGGTGGCTCCCTGGTCATTCAGAATGTGTCTCTTTCCCAGCCACACCCCGAGCCTGCAGTCTCTGTGCATCTGCAGCCTGGCCTATACAGAAGCAGGACAGACAGTTATCAACATCATGGGCATTGGTGTGGACACCATCGACATGGTGATGGCTGCTCAGCCCCGCAGGTGAGACTTCCTCTCCATCTTCCTCTTTTTATCTTCATGGTAGCTGCATGTTCTAAGAACTCCAGTTTAAGTTAGCGCGCAGTAGCTTTGTCAGGACAACCTTGTACCTCTAGGACGTAGCCTTTGTGTATCCTAGTGGTACTGTTTAGACTGGCCCACAGCAGATGGAGTTCATTGCTTCTCCGCTTCCCTAGTTTGGACTGGAGCCTCTAATGGAAACTGTTGAACTCTGGGATGATTGTTGGGATCTAATTCATGAGAGCACATATGTTACAGATGAAGTCATGTTGTCTGAATCAACTCTGGTTTCCATTGGCACCGTAGTGATGGAGCAGAGGGCCAGGGGCAGGGCCAGCTGCTGATCAAGACAGTGAAACTGGCGTTCTCTGTCACCAACAATGTCATTCGGCTGAAACCTCCTTCCAACGTGGTGTCTCCCCTGGAACAGGCTCTCACACAACACGGTATGTATTTCTCTTCCAGTCAGCAACGTTTCTGTCCATAAATACATACTCCAGGCTGTGTTTTTAGATGTCAACAGTATTTTCTGATTAACTCCTTGAAGAAATTTAAGAATGATCACCGGCTTCCACCCTGGACTTAGAAACAGGAGAACTGGATCATACTTCATTTCTGCCTCCTCCTAATGACAGAATAATAGGATGCATGTTCAAAGTCATACTAACTTGGGTCAGATTTTGACTCCATTTAGCTTTGTGACATTAGGCGCATTGTTAATAGCTTTGCCTCAGGTTTCTCTTCTGTAAAATGAGAATAATAATAGTATCTACCTTAGAAACCACCTGTAATATATGAAAGCTCCTGTTTAATTATTGACTGTTATTACTCTTTGGTCTTAAACTATTTGTTTAATCTTCTTGGGTTTCTTCATTTTTAGGTAGTTTGGATAATGTCTAGACATTCTGGCTGTATTATTTTGGGATTTTTATGATTTTTGCATTTCAGTGCAGTGCTGCAGTGTGATGTCTTTTTCTAACCTACTTGATAAAGACTACCTATTCTCTTCAAAATGTATTTCTTTCTGCTCTCAACGAATTGGATTGAGCTGTTTACTCCCAAATCCTGCCTATCCCCATGTCTACTGAAAAAAGAGAATGACATGGCCACCCAGATTCGCTCTGGCCCTCCAAGTGCTTGAGGAGGGTACATTCTCTCATGTATATGAACCTTTTTGAACAGCAGCCTCCCTTAAGAGCGCGAATCAGGCACGCTTGGTATCTAAACTGTTTCCTGTGCTGCTTCAGGTGCCCACGGGAACAACCTCATTGCTGTTCTTGCCAAGTACATCTACCATAAACATGACCCTGCTCTGCCACGGCTTGCCATCCAGCTGCTGAAGCGTCTGGCCACGGTAGGATCCCACTTAACCAGCCGAAGCTCTAGACAACTGGCTTGGTGCTTGTGACTACTCTTGCTTTCTTCCAAGAGAAGCTGCTAATTTAGACTCTTGACTTTTAAAGTGTCAAAGCCATACACACATACACATACAAATTGTGTTTTATGAGGGTTATTTTCCCGATTATAGCAGGCACACATACTCATTTAAAAATATTTATTTAAACATTACAGAGAAATGTAATAACATAGAAAGTTAAAGCTTCGTATGACCCAAGTATCCCTATGAGCCGATTGGTACACATTGGTCCAGATTTTTTTCTGTGCTTGTATAGTAAAGGATGTTGGGGTGTGTGCTTTTGCTCTTTAGAGAAATAGAATTCCACTGTACATACTATTTTACGATTAGCTTTCTTCACTTAACACCATATTTTGCAGTCTTTTCATGTGGGCACATTTGGAGCTACTTGATTGTCTTAAATGCTTGTATGGCATGCTGTTCAGTGGCTGTACCCTGATTTATGTGGGCTAGTTTCTTTCTCGCTATTGTGAACAGTGCTGCAGTGAATGTTATTACCCCTAGAACTCTGTAAACTTTTGTTTACAGTTCCTACAAATTAGATAGATGTCAGTGAACATTTAAATTTTTATTAGACATTTCCAAATTGTCCCCCAAAAAGTATTGTAACAGTTTATACTCTGAACACCAAGTCTTATATCTTTGCCACAGGTGGCTTCAGCAGTTTTTTAATCTTTGATACTCTAGTAGGCAAATCCATATTATCTCATTTTTTACTTTGCATTTATTGAATCTCGAGAGAGGTTGCACATCTTCCTACATTGATTACTGTTTCTGTGGATTGTTGGGCATCTCATGCTATGGTTTGGAGTGATGTCCCTTTGGACTCAGAGCTGTATGTCTGGACGTTTCCCTTTCGGCCCGCTTTCTAAGCGTTCTCCAGCATTCTTCTGTAGGAGCCTGTTGGTTTTTTAGAATTAGTGCGCTGAACCTGTGTGTCCTGGTCTCCACCAGGTGGCCCCCATGTCAGTGTATGCCTGCCTGGGCAATGACGCGGCTGCCATTCGTGATGCCTTCCTGACTCGACTGCAGAGCAAGATTGAGGACATGCGCATCAAAGTCATGATCCTGGAATTCCTCACAGTCGCAGTAGAGACTCAGCCGGGCCTCATTGAACTGTTTCTGAATCTGGAGGTGAAGGATGGCAGTGATGGCTCCAAGGTGAGCCTGCACCTGGGACAGAGCAAGGGGATGGCTCCCTGGGAGGTGAGGGCTGGGCTCTATGCTTGTGCAGTTGCTGGCAGTAGCAGTAGCCCTAACCTTCTTTCAGGAATTCAGCCTTGGGGTGTGGAGCTGTCTCCATGTGGTGCTGGAGCTGATCGACTCCCAGCAGCAGGATCGCTACTGGTGCCCACCCCTGCTGCACCGGGCAGCCATTGCCTTTCTGCATGCCCTGTGGCAGGACCGGCGGGACAGTGCCATGCTAGTCCTCAGGACCAAGTAAGTGACTTCGGAGGGTGGGTCCTTGTCTGTGAGATGGGGTAACAGTGGTCCCTCCCTCAGAGGTTTGATGTGCCAGATCACCGAGCACATGCCCAGGAAGTGCTTAGTGCCTGGGTCAGCCAGCAGGAGTTTCACTCGGCCCTTCATTTTTAATGCTGCCTCCAGCAGGTGTCATCTTTACTCGAAGATAAAGATGTGTTTATCTTAGAGTTCTTGCCTTTTGTACCCCTGCCTTCTGCCAACTCCTAAAACCCATTGTTCTTTAGAAACAGATTCAGATGAGTGTGGCTTGCTCAAGCCTAGGAACTGAATGAAACAACCTGTTGTTTTAGACTCTGTTTTCACAAAGAGAAGGAACTTAAGAAAGGCTAAATAGGGCAGCCTGCATCCTTTCCCTCCTCATTCTCTTTATGGGGCTGTTGGAAACATACAGTAGAATGAACCATGAGAGTTTTTATTGTTCAGCGCTATACCATACAATTGTGTTTCTTAAGAGGAAAACATAATTTTATCTGTGGAACCCTTTACACTTCTGTGAGACAAGTGATCTTTGAGACACATGCCAGGGTTGGGAGAATTAACCGCTACAGAGGTGGAAAAAGGAGAAAGAACTCTGTGAGAGAAAGCACAATACACAGCATGTATTTTCTTTTTAGACCCAAGTTTTGGGAGAATTTAACCAGTCCACTGTTTGGAACTCTTTCTCCTCCTTCAGAAACATCTGAGGTAAGCTGTGTGTCGTGGGGGTGGAGGAAGGTGAAGGTTGGGGACAGTGACTAAAGGTTCTTGGGAGGAAAAACTGGGCTGTGAGACTGAGCTGTAGAAAATGGTCCCTTCTCTAACTAGAATGTTCTCTTCACTAGAAACTAGTACTAGAGAAGTACTAGCTTCTTCTCCCTTTGGTGCCCTGCTTTGGGAAGGAAAGTGTCATGCCCTGCTTTGTGTTGGTGGCCCATGGTCTTCTCTGCTGCCTCGGAGACACTGTAAACCTGAAGTTTCTGCCCTTGCAAGTCAGATGCCCATTCACATTCGATAGCGAATGTGCCCTTTCGTTCTCTAAGTGTCAGGTTCCTGCTCTGTTCTTTTTGGGGAGACACCAGAGAAGAGGCTCTCTCCCAACTGCTCTCTGCTCTGCTCTCTCTTCCACAGCCCAGCATCCTGGAGACGTGTGCCCTAATCATGAAGATAATTTGCTTGGAGATATACTATGTAGTTAAGTGAGTCCTTTCCCCTTTTGAGATTGTAATGAAATGTTTGGGGGCGGGAGGGACCATGGTGGCCTACACTGGGTGCATGGCTGTATAAGCCCAGGCAGAGGAGAGAGCTGCTTTGGAGCCATTTTTGGAGGGCCACTCCACTGATGGCATTTATGATTATCAGAAAGAGTTATTGTGACACAAACTCCATGTGCTCGGGATTTTATGGAGAAGGAATCCTGGAAAAGGCCTCAGCCTAACCCATTATGTTGAGCAAGAAGTGTGAACCCCACACAGTGGAGGGATCCGGAGCCAGCTGCCTTTAAGCCCATGTGAGGTTGCTTTCTCTGCCTCAACAAGGGTCTGTGCCCATCATGTTCCCATCACTCTCAAAACCTAATGGTATGTTTTTTTCTTTCTTGATTCCTTAGGGGTTCACTAGACCAGTCATTAAAGGATACACTCAAAAAATTTTCCAGTGAGAAACGCTTTGCCTACTGGTCAGGGTATGTGAAGTCCTTGGCGGTTCACACAGCTGACACAGAGGGCAGCAGCTGCACCGCCTTGGTAGAATATCAGATGCTGGTCTCCGCCTGGAGGATGCTTCTCATCATTGCCACGAGTCATGTATGAACCTCCTGGGGCGAGTTTTCACTTTGGTTTCCTAGCAGCGTTGTGCTGGGGTACCTAGTACATGCAGCCCCTTGGGATAAAGAATGGGTCAGGGTTTTTTCCTGAGAGCTAAAATGTGACAGGTTCTGTGTCAAGAGTTGGGGGTAATAGGGAATATTTGAGGGTGTTGGGTCCATCAAGAGACCCTTAAGAAAGGTGCAGAGAAGTTAATTTGAAATCCCTTCTGACATTCGTGAAAGTCTCAGGTGGCTACCTTTGTAGCCTTAGGTCAGTCCTAGGGACTCCTTCCTGTCGTCTCCCTCACATGCACGTGCATTAATTACTGTCTTGTGCTGTGCCATGTGGTCTAGGTAAATATTTGTTGACTAGCAGCAGGTAGCTGTAGCAGCTGCAGCAGCACCCTCTCTGGAGAGCAGTTTGTTTTCATTGGTTCTAGAAACTGCATTTTCCGGTCTTAGGAAAAGAACAGAGGCCATTGTTTCTGTACTGTTTGTCTACCGAGAGATGGTTTTTAGCGAGAGTTAACATTTGAGGAGAGCGTGTACTTATGCTTAGCATTTTTTTTGTGGCTTGACACCATCATGCTATGTAGTAGGAAGTTGGTGTTGAACTGCTCTTTCCCTAGGGAATCCATGACACTATCTTGACTTCATTAATAAATTCAGCTCGATAGATGCCCCTTGTTCCAAGCACATTCCTGTATCTTCTGTGACTTGTTCCCCAGTGCCAGACTCCCCACAACCGTGGGGCTTTGCTGTGGCACAGCAGTTATGGAGCCCTGAGTCCAGAGACACACCAAAGGCTCAGCTGTGTTTGGGGAGTGATTAATTTCCCCTAGGAATAAACTGTGTGTTACCTGCGTTTAAGGCCCTAGCAGGGCTTTAGTTCTTGAATTATTCTTGAAAATCTCATCATACTCTTTACTTGCTAAGAAGTCCAGGAATTTGATCATTCACTTATTCATTCATTCATATAACAGATATTAATGGAATTCTTACTGTGTGTCAGGCACCAGGGCTATGGCAGTGAACAAGGCAGATAAGGTCTTTGACCACATGGAAAGATGTCTGAGAGGGAGGCAAATTGTCAACAAACGCACAGAAAAATATAGTTTCAGATTGTGATAATTCACTGTGAAGGAAATAGGGGGTTACGGTAGCAAATGCTAAAGTAGGACAGGAATAGTTAGGGAGGCCCTCTCTGAGGAGGTGGTGCCCAAACAGACCTGCATGAGTGTAGGAGCCTTCCAGGTAGAGAGCCTGTGGCAGACAGTAGTCCAGGCAGATGGAATCACAAGTGCAAGGGTCCAGAGTGGGAAACAGCTTGGCATGTTCAGGGGGGAGGAAGGAGGGCCATAGGGCTGCAACAGAGTGAAGCACAAGTGGCTGTGATACCCAGATCGGTTGGAGCTGGTCCTGTGGGGCCTCCTGGGTCTTGTTGAGTTTGTATTTCCAGGGCACTGGGAGCCTTTGAAGGGTCTGAGCAAAGGAAGGCCCTCAAAGGAGCAGGGGGTGAACCTGAGCTTGATTCTGATCATGTCTAAGAGTAGACAAACAGCAGGGTCGTCAGGCCCCATTTTAATGAGGGAGACAGTGCTTTACCAATGACAAATTGCCTGGCAGAGGATCCCATGTTTCTTGGCTTCTAAAGTCTGGGGAATTTTCCCAACTGGCACTTTTCTGTTCCTTTGTAGGCAGAGATAATGCACCTGACTGACGTTGCCGTGCGTTGCCAGCTCTTCCTTGATGCGCTTGCTGGGACCAAAGCGTTAGTAAGTGTGTCTGGGAGATTTCACATTCCTCCCCAGGAGAAGGTCTCTGAGGTCAAGTAGCAGCTCACGAGTCTGCAGTCGCACAAGTGGTCAGGTTAAAGGGCTCAGTCGGCCTGGGGTGGCTGCAGCTGCAGTGGGGGGGCAGAGGTCTGCCACTGCCGCGCCAGCCCCTGGCGTCTCGCTATGCTCCATCCCTATTAGTCACTGCTAGGAGAGAAAGGCATGAGGCTGAGAGGTGCCCGCGGATGGAGCTGGAATCTTCTGCTTGTACAAGCTCCCTGGAGCCTGACTTCTGACTGGTCTGCTCTCTCACTTCAGCTCCTAGTCCCAGCCTCAGTGAACTGCCTCCGCCTCGGCTCCATGATGTGCACTCTGCTGCTTATCCTCCTGCGGCAGTGGAAGAGGTGAGCGCTGTGCCAGGAGAGACAGCCTCACTGGGGCCTGCTTGATCCTTCTGATTGACCTTTTGCCTTCCCAAAGGGGAGTGTGAAATGGGCTAGGCTAGCTTTCCATCACAGAACAGAACTGACAGAGCAAACGGGATGTCAGGCTAGCCGCCTGGTGGGCATCCTGAGATGGAGCCAGGCAGTTTGTGGCCTTTCTGTGAGTGAGGTTTCCCTTCCCTCTCCACCCCATATTTCTAGAGAGTTAAATCCTGTGGATGAGATTCTCGGACCCTTGACAGAGATCCTGGAGGGAGTGCTGCAGGCAGACCGGCAACTCATGGAGAAGACCAAGGCCAAGGTTTTCTCAGCATTCATCACTGTGCTGCAGATGAAAGAGATGAGAGGTGAGAGGCAGAGTGGAGTGTGAATAGTGGTCTCCCGCCCCTGCTGGCAGCCAGGCCAGGCATGGCTTCCTCCGGCACCGGGCCAAAGCCACCTCCGGTGGGGGTTGAGTTTTCAGTCTCGGAACTTCGGTCCTTAGGAAAACTGTTTTTTCCTCACTTGTTTCTCCTCCCCTGTTGTTGGACAGATACTCTCCCTCTTAGCACCACGCTACATTCCCAGCTGCCTGCCTGGGAAGGAAACCTTGGCATGCAGTGAGAAGTGGCATGGTGAGCGTGACAGTGTTCTCTCCTTGTCTGCTCTGCAGTGAGTGACATCCCCCAGTACTCTCAGCTGGTGCTGAATGTCTGTGAAACCCTCCAAGAAGAGGTGATTGCGCTCTTTGACCAGACCCGCCACAGTCTGGCATCAGGTAGTGCCACGGAGGACAAGGACAGCATGGAGACTGACGACTGCTCACGGCCCCGACACAAGGACCAGCGTGATGGGGTGAGGGCGCGCCCTGGGAAGCTGTCTGTCCGTCCCACATAGATCCAACAAATGTGAACTTCCTGCCTGTTCTATCCCAGGCCCTGAGGATGATTAGTGAACAGGATAGTCACTGCACTTAGAGAGTCCTCAGCCTGGTGGAGAAAATTAATGTTTCAGATTGTTCAAAGAAGTTTTAGAATCCCATTGTGGCAAGTCTCTCAGGGGAGAAGTACAGGGAAAATAGACAATGTGGGGTTCTCAGTCTAGGGACTCAGTGACTTAGAGCAGGCTGGATGAGCAAAGACAAAGTGAGGTCTGGAGAGCTGGGGGCTAGGAGACAGCAGCCTTGTCAGCATCTGGATCCTAAATGAAATAGGAAGTAATTTTAGGCTTTTAAGCAAGGGAGAGAAATGATCAGATTTGTACTCTAGAAAGATTATTTTGGATACAGTATAGAATAGTGTTTCTCAAACTGTGAGTCATATAGATCTTGAAATCAGTTCATTTGGCTACAACCCATATATTTAAGTAGAATAAAATATTAATGGAAATCTCAGCGTGCTTTACGAGATGTGAGGGTAAGTACTGTGCAGTGAAAATATGTATGTGTATACGGGGCACAGTGTGAACGTATTTTTTATTGTGGGTTGTGGTCAAAATGTTTGAAAAGCCACTGGTACAAAGACTCGATTGGAGAGGATCCAGAGGGGATGGGGAAGCACCACTCAGGTGGTGACTGCAGTGGTGCAGAGGGGGGAGTCATTGACTCCATGCCATGGCAGAGCTGAGTGGTGTGACCCGATGTGGGACAGGAAGTAGCACTGACGTAGCTCGATGGCAGTTTGGGTGATGGCAAGGGGAAGAGTCAGAGGTGGTCTTGTCAGTGTCGAGGTGGCTCCTTAGCATGGGTGGAGTTGCCGATCCCCAAGAGGTGGATGCGGGAGCAGAGCAGCTTGGGAGAGGTCCCATGTCCTGTTTCAATCCAGCTCACTTGGCCATGTGTGTGACCAAGGGAGGTTCCAGGCAGCCGGCGCAGGGCTGGCCGTCCTCTTCCTTCCCCTCTCCCCTTGCCCTGCACTGCTTCCTTCTCTTCTATCCATCTTTGCTTCTGGGCCCCAGCAGGTGTGTGTCCTGGGCCTGCACCTGGCAAAGGAGCTGTGCGAGGTGGATGAAGATGGTGACTCATGGCTGCAGGTGACCCGCAGGCTCCCCATTCTGCCAACCCTCTTTACCACTCTGGAGGTGAGCCTTCGCATGAAGCAGAACCTGCATTTCACCGAGGCAGCGCTGCACCTACTCCTCACCCTGGCTCGCACTCAGCAGGTAGGTGGCAAGCCCGAAGGCAGGAGGGTGCTGCCCTGCTTGTGCTGGGTGGGTCTGGCGCTGCCTGTGATTCTCCAACAGCTCTGGTCTACCCCAAGAGCCCCACCTGCCCCTGGGCGGCCAGCTTCAGAGACAGGTTCCATCTCATTATCCATCTTCCCTTCCTAGGGAGCCACAGCAGTGGCTGGAGCTGGCATCACCCAGAGCATCTGTTTGCCCCTGCTGAGTGTGTACCAGCTCAGCACCAATGGGATGGTGCAGGTGAGTGCCACTGGCCTGCCCGGAGTCCTGGACTGGCCAGACTGCGCTTCCAGTGGAAAAGCGCATGCCCCCCCCCACCTGCTCCAGAAGCTGCTTTGAGTGGCTTTTACACTGCACCACCCCACGCTGACCTCCAGCAGGAGAAGCTCACACAGCTAGTTGGCGCAGACCTGAGTCTAGAACTCAGGATTCGTGTGTCTTGTCTGGTGCCCTTTCTTTTGTCACCGATGGCTTCAGACTGTCTGGTCCTGCTGGTTGTCAGACGTGACCATGCCCATTCCAGGAGGTTTTCTCCTGCTAGCGACCAGGCTGCCTTAATTGCTGTGCTGCAGGGTGGCCCTGCTCTACCTGTCCACCGGGATCCTTGGCGCTGTGTTCAGATTTTGTCCGTCATTTGTGTTTTAGACACCTAGCACCTCTCGGAAGTCCCTGGATGCCCCCTCTTGGCCGGGGGTCTATCGCCTGTCCATGTCTTTGATGGAGCAGCTCCTCAAAACTCTGCGCTACAACTTCCTGACCGAGGCCCTGGACTTCGTTGGTGTCCACCAGGAGCGGACCTTACAGGTGAGGGGCTGCCGGCATCTGGGGTGGGGCTCTGGTTACAGAGCCTGGGCCATTCCATCTTGGGGCTTGGTAGCTGAAGGGTTTCAGTGTCCCCGTTTCTGAGGTCTTAGCAGGAACACTGCTGGCCAGCCTGCCTATGCAGCTGCGGGGTGAGATCAGCGCAGACAGAATCACTCAGTCATGACACCAAACCACCCATGTGCCACCATCTCAGCGTTTGTGGGCCCAGAACTTGTCCTCCCCACAGGAGGGCAGGAGTGGATGTGTCAGGCCCCTGCGTCACCCCATCCTGTCCTTCTGTGCCCTCCCAGTGCCTCAACGCGGTGAGGACGGTGCAGAGTCTGGCGTGCCTGGAGGAGGCGGACCACACCGTGGGCTTCATTCTGCAGCTGTCCAGCTTCATGAAGGAGTGGCACTTCCACTTGCCTCAGCTCATGCGGGACGTCCAGGTGGGGCCTCGGACACATTGCTTGGAGGGATCTGGGGAAATGCCTGGGGACAGGATGCGGTGGGGACTGTCAGGACACCTTCAGTGATTGCATGCCCATTCTCGAATGTGGGCTTCTGTTCAGGGAGCACTGGGCTTGGTTTCACGGTGCTTCCTCTGGAACCAGTTGGCTCCCTCCTCAGCATAGGGCAGCCTTGTAGGTCGAGAGTCTGGGCTTTATGGGTCAGACCGTGGTTCGTGTTCCCTCAGGAACAGGTCTGAAGCTGGGAACCACTCGGAGAACAGGGCAGGTAAAGGACACAGGCTCTGGAGTCAGACAGGCGTCTGTTGTTGCTGGTGTGTGACCTCAGCTAAGTCACTTCACCTCTTTAAGCCTTTTTCTCCTGTGCGATGGGGAAATCATCCCTACGCTGTTTGTTTGCTGAGGACTTACACGGTGTCGGGCCCTTAGTGAGGTCCCAGGGAAGCAGCCCTGCCATCTGTGGACCCAGAGTGTGCAGTTGAGCGTACTTAGCGGCTGGAGGGTTTTCAGCCAGATGGTGCGGAGGTGAGCACGAGCCGCGCTTCCAGGTCCCAGAGCGTGGTGACATTCTGTAGAGACCTGCGGTCAGCGTAGTCAGTTGGCTGGGGCTGCCGCCAAGAGAACCCCTCGCCCCTCCCGTGTTTGCTGCAGGTAAACCTGGGCTACTTGTGTCAGGCCTGCGCCTCCCTTCTGCACAGCCGTGCGATGCTCCAGCACCGCTTACAGGTACCCGAGCCCCACCTGCGCAGCTGCCCGGAGCGCGCGCCCTGGCCGCCTGTGCTCCACTTTCCTTTCTGTCTCCTTCAGAGCAAAAATGGGGACGGCATCCCCTCAGCTATCGCCCCCCGAGTCTCGCGGCCACCCACAGCTGTCCCTGCTGCCTCCTCATCCTCTTCCTCCAAGCAGCCCACGGCTGACACAGAGGCTTCCGAGCAGCGAGCCTTGCACATGGTCCAGTATGGCCTCCTCAAGATCCTCAGCAGGACCTTGGCGGCCTTGCGCCACTTCACCCCGGATGTCTGCCAGATCCTGCTGGATCAGGTACCAGCACCCCCCGTGCTGAGCCACCAGCCTCCCAGTAGTGAGGCTCGGCTGTGCCCTGCTCTGTATTTGGATGCCCTCCGGGGCCCTAGCTGGCCACTGGAATGCTCGTCTTGTCTTGCAGTCCCTGGACCTTGCTGAGTACAACTTCCTGTTTGCCCTGAGCTTTACCACTCCCACCTTTGACTCTGAAGTGGCTCCCTCCTTTGGGACCCTTCTGGCCACCGTGAATGTGGCCCTAAACATGCTCGGAGAGGTAAGTCGGGTGCTGTCTGGCCAACCTCCACCCAAGCCTCCCTCTGTTTCCCTTCTTGACCATGAGCCTGGACACATTTACCTGGCCTGGGCCTGCTCCCCTTTGTAAGAGTGCAGTAGAGCCCTCCCTCTGTTGAGAGCTGTCGTGAGGGTTAAATGAAGTGACTGCTACACCTGCTTAGTGCGGGACCTGCCACGTAAGAACCTCGCAGGGAGTGGGAGTTAGCACTGTTACCTGACTTGTTTTATCTCTTGATTCTCTTCCTCCAGCTGGACAAGAAAAAGGAACCCCTCACCCAGGCTGTGGGGCTCAGCACACAGGCAGAAGGTCCTAGAACACTGAAGTGAGAAAGCCTTCCTTACGGAATTTGGTCTGGGGTTGGGGCAGCCAGGGGCCAGCTGTCCTTTTGGCTCAGTGGCCTACCTGGCACCTGCCAGCTTGGCCCTCTGCGGCAGCACAATCCTCCTCTGTCTCAGGTCCCTCCTGATGTTTACCATGGAGAACTGCTTCTACCTGCTCATCTCCCAGGCGATGCGTTACCTTAGGGACCCGGCTGTGCACCCCCGGGACAAACAGCGGATGAAGCAGGAGCTCAGCTCAGAGTTGGTACTGAGGGGCAGAGGGGGTGGGGCCGGAGGGAAAATCCCAGTCCTGGGGGGCGGACAGTGGGCCTCATTCAGGCTTTTTTCTCTCGCAGAGCACGCTGCTCTCCAGCCTCGCACGCTATTTCCGCAGGGGAGGCCCCAGCTCCCCTGCCGCTGGCGTCCTCCCTTCGCCTCAGGGCAAGTCCACCTCTCTCTCCAAGGCCAGCCCCGAGAGTCAGGAGCCTCTGATCCAGCTAGTGCAGGCCTTTGTCCGGCACGTGCAAAGATAGGGCAGTGGCTCACCGCCCGCCTGCCACTCTCCAGCAGCCTGCCCAGCAGCCCTGGGCAGCGGGTGTGCTCCTGGCCTGCCGGGGCCTGTCTGGGACTGGGAGCAGCCACGACTCCGAGCACCCGCACACTGGCATTATTTTTGTAATAGATCAAGAGGTCAGAAGCAGGGGCGGGGAGCCACCGTCTGCTGTGCTCACACCCTCGCCTTCAGAGTGCCCCAGAGGGTTACGCCTCCCCTTCAAGCATTCCCCAGAGCACTTGACCCCGGCCCAAGAAGAGACGGGGAGCCAATGTCACATGCCGCCAGGAGAGGCTGTATGCACGGGTTTGAAGATGTTTTCCATGCTCTGTTCTTGCAGTTTTTTGGTAATACTGTGGTCTATTTATACAGATATTAAAATACTGTTTATAGAGAGCTGTGTGATGTGCCCTCAGAGCCGGGGATGACTAGCCAGCCCTCAGCGCATCGAGCATGTCTTCCTGGCCGGGGGCTGGGGAGTGGAGTGGTTCGGGGAGGGCGGGATAGTTTCTGATGGCTGACTCACCGACACCCCTCCGTTAATGTGGGGGGCTGTGTGTGCTGGGTGGGCACATCTTCCCTTCCTTGGCCTGCCTAGGTCTGGTCATCCCACCCGTGCCACACACTGCCATTTACCAGCTGGCCGAGCTTACCACTGGGGGTAGCTGCTCCTTCCTATTTATAGCTGTGCCCCCACCTCCTTTCCTTGCTTCAGAAACCCTGGCAGTGGGGCCCACCAGCCTGTGGCCTCGGGACCTAACTGGTGGGCTGGGCCTAAGGGCCTTAATTTAAAATTGTGCTTGTAGCCTAAACCTGCTTGAAGGTTCTAGAATCGACTTTCCTGGGCTAAAGTCCTGAGTGGTCACTTGCCAATTAAGGAACCTTGAGGAGGTGACTAATCTTTGTGATACGAGAACACACGTGAATGTGCTTGGCTTAATGCCAGGCCTACAGGAAACACAACTATCAATCCCTGGAGCTTGAACCTTCACGCGCTTTTAAAGTCCGTTCCACTCTGCCCAAACTTAGGGAAGTCTTAGGAAATCAGTGTCTACTCTGCAGTGACAGGTACAGGAACGGTGCTCACTCCCATCTGAGCAGCACAGGCCCTGTGGGAGGAAGGGAGCGCTGCGAATGGTACTGGAGAGAACTTTCTTTTCCCTCTGCCCTAGTGCTTCCAGGAGGAGAGCCAACAGCATTTCTGTGCATCAGTCCCCGTCCAGAAGTGGGAATGGGGCAAATGTGAAGGCTTCTCTTCCCTTTCCCATCCTCAGGGCCAGCCCCGTGAGGTCCACGACCCTGGACAGGAGCCAGGCAACACGCACACGAAGGACGGTTTATTACTCGTCACTGGCCAGAGAGCAAGCAGACAGGCAGAGTAAAAAGATCAGTTAAAAAGTGAGTGTGGAGAGGTGCGGGCTGCAGCCACCATACTTGGCTTGAGCTGTAGGGTGCGAGGGGAGGGTAGCACCGGGGAGAAGCCACTCCGTGGCCCAGCCCTGCCTCTCCAGCCAGGCTCCCCTCCACTCCAGTTCACTCAGAGGGGACAGCGCCCAGTCCCTGCGGCCTGCCACAGACCCGCCTGCCCTTAACCCTTCTCTGCTTTTGGCAACTCAAAGGCAGGTGCTCTCTGGCTGAGGGAGCACCCCAAAGCTCCCTCAGGCCCTCTATGCGGACCACCCTCGGGCTGAGGTGCTGAGCGCAGCGACTGCAGCCTGCCCCTCCCTCCTGAGCAGGAGCTGGGAGGGCTGGAGTGCTCGGGACGCACGCAGGGTTGGGGGCTCCAGAACCAGGTCAGAAGCAGGGCTCGGGGAGGAGCTGGGATCATTTAGCCTCTGGGGCCCCTCGCAGCCGATGACCGGGGGCAGGGACAGGAAGGGGTTAGTCTCCCCACCCTGAGCAGCTAGGTCACCAACAGACAAGACAGATGGCAGGGCTGCTCCCGTCCTCTCCTGCCCAGGCCGGAACAAGCAGGGGCCTGGGAGGGGGCCTGCTTAGCTGAGCAGTTCCAAGTAGGTGACAGGGACCTTCCCTTTCTTGTTGCCTCTCTCGCCAATGAGCCAGTCGGGGTCCATGCCAGGCAAGCTGTAGACGGTGATGAGCTGGAGAGGAGGGCAGAGAGGGAGGGTCACACCCTGGCCGGGGCAGAACTGGCCCTGGACTGAATGGGGACAGCCGTGATCCTGTGACACACGGGCACCTACACCTCCAGAGGTGGGCGTTCACCTCCTCGCCTGCTGTACAGACATGCAGGGTTGAGGTTGGTTCCTCAGAGCTGGAGCACCCCAAGTTCCGCCCCGGTCCTAGCTCCACAGCTAGACTCTAAGACTTGAAGACTGGTGCAGGGTCTGCGGGCCCACCGCTCCCAGTCCCGCTTCCCTGGCGTGGTAAGCCAGCCCTCTGCCGCCACCCTCGTGGCACCCAGGCCCACCTCATCAGCCAGCAGGGCCAGCTCACTGCTGTCAGCTGCTTCGTAGTCGTAGAGGACCCGGGCCTTGCGGGTTCCACTGGCGGGTGGAGCCACCTCCTCCAGGCAGAGCGCGGCCTCCCCCGGAGGGACCAGGCCAGCCACAGCGGGCTCCACGGGCATAGTGGCCGCAGTGGTGGTGGGTGAGGTGCTGCTGAGGGGCGGGGAGGCGGGCTCTGTGGTGCCCACGAAAGTGCCTGGAAATCTGGAGAGGCGTGGAGGGCACATCTCAGTAGCTGTTGGCCACATCCAGTGCCACGTGTCCCCCAGGGCACCAGCTGGGCCCACCGCACAGGTAAGGAAACCCGGTTACTTACAGGGCTCCCTGGGAGCTGGCAGCATGAAGGGAAAAGTGAAGGGGGAAACGTGAGGCCCTGTCCCTGCCACCCTTCCACCCCGAGAACACTCGAGAAACTGCTCAAAGGTCCCCAAGGCCAACCACCGCACTGTCATCCAGAGGAGGGGGTGATGGCCCAGCAAAGGGTTCCAGGCAGGGCCGGTCTGTCGGCAGCCCTCTAACCCGCCCAGGTGAAGCGGGGCTTTCCGAGTTCGGGAGGAGGTTCTCGCCCGGGGGAAGGTCGGGCTGCTCATTGGGCCTGGGAGCCAGGGGACCCCAGTGGGCACCTGCCCAGCTGTTTCTGTAAGTCCAGCATGTGGCGGTAGCACTGCGCGTAGTACGTCGTCTGGGATTCCACAAACTCATGGAGGCAGCGCAGGTGGTTCACCTGTGGGGAAGAGGCCCAGAGGTGACCCGACAGGTGCCTCTGGACGAAGCATGCCGCTCCCGCCCCCCAGGCCCCGCCTTCCAGTGGGGGAGAAAGGTTCCCACCCTTCCAGACTCGCCCTCTGGAGGCTAAATTCCCTGCTTAAGGACCTCGGGCTCCAGCACTGCCCTTGGCCACCTGCTTCCCAGGTCCAGGTGCAGTCACGCCTCATGGACAAGTTTAGTGGGGACATGAGTGGTGACAGCGGATGAGGAAGGAGGAAGTGGGAAGAGGACTCACGTGAGTGCTACTGATTCCCTCCAGCAGGAGACGGGTCACCTCTGCCTGTCGATCAAACTCCGTCTGGGCCACTCTGAGCTCCTGCTCGGACTGAGAAGGGCGGGGCAGGGGCTGGTGAGTGTGTCAGAGCGTCAGGCCCCCAGGCCCCCCTCCCACGAGCCTTTTCCTGCGCCCCCTGAGGCCCACCCAGAAGCGGCCTCCGCCCCTCCATGGCAGATGTCACTTCCCACCCACCTCAGACTTCGGGTCTGGAGCCCTGACCCCTGGAGGATCCACCATAGCCCTGCCTGGACCCCGTGGGCCAGTTCCAGGGCAGCCGTCACTGACAGCCCCTGAGGGCTGGGCTTTCACATTCACTGGTCTGCCAGGTGGAGGGCACACTGGGGAGGTGGCCACCCCACGAAAGGGAAAAGGAACATGACAGCCCCCACAGGGGCCCCCGCGAGTGGGAGGGGCAGACCCCAAACTAGAAACACACCTGCCCGGACTCCCACTCCCCGCCCCCCTTCCAGTCCTCTTCCCCAAGTCCCCCAGCCCCCACTCACCTTGTCCACCTCATCATTCCAGAGCTGTGGAGACCACAACAGGGCCGGTCAGCACGGGCGGGAGGGGGTACCAGTCAGCAGGGGACAAGAGGTGGGGAGGGACAGCTGTACCCCAGAGCCGGTGCCCTGCCCCAGCTCGAGTCTCTGCCCTCTTCCCACCAACAGCCTTCTCAACTCCCTCCCCAACCAGAGGCTCGTGTGACAGGGGCACTGGTGACTACGGGCCGGTCCAACATGCCACATGCAGGGGCCGGGGACAGCCAGCTGGAAAGTCCTGCTTGGGTTTCTACACTGTCACCCCCAGGCACTGACTGGGGTCTCGAGGGACACTGAGCATCCTCCACCCCAACCTGACACCTGGCTAAGGCTGCTGGGCCAGGAGGCAGGACTGTGTGACCCTGGGCCAGTCACTGAACCTTTCCATCCTTCGGCAGAGAAAGGCAGCCTCGTGCCTGAGTCACACCGGGCTGGGTTCGATGGCCAAAAACAAAGGGCGCTCTCCACCCTCTAGAACGTTGCTCCTGCCACTCAGCCCAGGAAGGGGACAGAAAGTGTGGACCAGAGTCTAGAGAAGGACCCCTCCTCCCGCCACAACTCAGGAGACCCCTTCCTCCTGCCCACCGCAGGGGAGCTACCCTAGGACTGTGACCTGAAATACAGAGCACGAAACGAGGCCAGCCCTGTGGGCAGGGATGCCCCGCCACATCTGTCAAAACCGTGTCACCAGAAGCCACCTCCACATGTACAGACGTAGGGTGCACAGTAATAGGAGCCTGGTGACTAAACTGTGGTTGACGCCCCTGAGGAAAGATGGCCCGGCCACCAAATGAGTGCACGAAGACACGCGGCAACATGCGTGCGACAGAGGTGAAGAAGAGCCAGAGGGTCTGTGTGGGAGGACGTCGCCCATGGAGGAAATGGCAGGACAAAGAAAAGGCAGGAAAAGGCACAGCAGTGGTTGTGACAGGCACGACGGGGGGCATGTGACCTGCCTGTTGCCCACACTAAACAGTAAATCCCAGCTACCTCGATGAAGCTGTAGAAAAGACCCCGAGACACTCAGTCTTCCGCTCCTGCCCGGGTCCCCGCCCCACCAGCTCTGCCTCTGTCCTCCTCAGGACAGACCCTGTGTCCGATCCTCTGGGTCCGGCACAAGCCGCCCCTTCCACCTCGATGCCTTCCCACCCTCCCTGCTCATCGCCAAGGTCTCCCCATGCTCCCACGACACCCAGCAGACGTGCCATAAAGGCGGCTGGATGAACAGCACCATCCTTGTCGCCTGTCTTCAGGGGACTGTGAACTCGGGGCAGGCCAGGCCCGGGCCTCCCCTCTCCTCAGGGCTGCACAGGGCCCGGCAGGCAGGGATGGTGAGTGGGGGTTGGGGAGGGACCGGGGTGGTGGCTGGTGCAGGTTGACTCTCAGGGTCACTGGGGGTGCGACAGCTGCCGTCCCAGGAGCACCGCACTGTCCAGTGCAGCTGGTCCAGTCTGCACCTTGAGCATTTTCAGGGAGAAGCGAGGCCGGTCACAGGGCTTGGGGCCAGGGGTCAGGCAGGAGGACGGAGCCCTTTGGCACTGGCCTGGCCGGGCGAGCAGTGGCCCTGCCGTACCCCGTTTCCTGTTTGCTGTGCCACAGGCCCCTCGGTGTGGGGGAGGGGCTGGGGAGGCCGGGGGTGGGGTGGGGCGGGGCGCTTACCGCGGAGGCGCTGGCCGAGAGAATGTAATTACGAGGTCTAGTCTCCTGAAAGTCAGGCACCGTCTGGCAGGGACAGAGTGCACGGGGGAAGAGGGGGTCACACTAGGCTGGGGCTGGGCCGGGGCCAGGAGGCCACCCCAGAGTCACCACAGGGTGACGCCAGGAGCCCTCGGCCCCGGGGACAGGAGGCTACAGACAGACACATTACAGACCCCCTGTGCCCCCTGCTCCCCTCGCCCACCACCTGGAGAAGTGGGTTTAGAGACCCAGAGAACAGAGACAAAGACCAAGTGGGTGGACAGGCTGGGGAGGCCAGCAGAGCAGATGCGACGAGGAGACACCTGCGGCTGCTGTCACAGCCTTTGCCGCTGGGCAAGTCACAGACTGGATCCAGCCCCTGGCCCAGGGGTCATGGCCCACGCCTCCCTGGACCCCAGTCTCACTCGGATGTCCCCGTTAGACCCAGTCCTCAAAACACACACCTCCCCCCACAGCCCCCTCCATCCCAGAATCTCCACACACGTCTCTCGGTCCGGCAGCAAAGACCCGGCCCCGCCCCCACAACGAAGGTGGACAGATGGATGCACGGATGGACAGAGTGACAGGCTTTCAACATTTGCAAAAAGCTGACTCACAGGCTCCAGTGCCTGGCGTCCCCCCCACTAGCAGAGGCTACGCATGGCAGCGGCTCTGCTGGGGAGACCAGCTGCTTGCAAAATGCCCCGAGGACGGGCCCCAGGCCGGCCTTGGCACTGCGGGCCCCAGGCCGATGGGCACACCAGAAGCGGCACAGCACATGGGACAGGTATACTCACATCTCCCTCACACTGAGCCAAGTTACCCAAAGCAGAACGGAAAGGAACAAAAACAAAGAGTTAGTGAGTCCACAGCGCAGGCGGGAGCGGGCCCCCCAAGCCCCGGCGGGAGGGGACGCGGGGTGGACGGGCAGACGGACACACGTGACTCGCCCCCTGGAAGGCGTCCTGCTACGTGCGTGTGTCTAGAGGGGTAGTAGGGATGAGGAAGCAAACTGCTGGGCCTGAGTCCTCTGGGAATCTGTACCTGGGCTGCCCAGGTCCCAGCTCCGGGGAGGGCGTCCCGGCCTAACCCCAAGGCCTGAGGTTGTCCAGGTCAACCAATCCGGTGACTAAGAAAAGGCTGCCTGGCCTGGCTGAGGGAGGAAAAGCTTGTCTGGCCAAGTCATTCCAGAGAGGTTGTCCAGCTCGGGGTGACAGGAAGGTCATCCTGTCACTCCGGAAGTCATCCAGGTGACTTATAAAGGTCCTAGCCAACCCAAACAAGACTCCAGTGGCTGAGCCCGCCTCAGTCTGGACCCCACGCACCTAGATGAGCTGAGACTCAGGTTGTGGCTCTCGCCAGAGGCTGTGTAGGCCCAACTCCACAGCCCCACGCGGCCACACCGTGAGAGGGGACACATGGGGAAGGTTGGGGGCCAGCATGCTCACGAGCAGCTGAGAGCCTGGGCTGCACCTGGCCTTCCTTGGCTGAGCGTCTGGGCAGGCACAGGTTTCCCTGGCATGATCCAGACCTGGGGACTCCTTCCTCAGCGTGTGGCCTTCAGGTCCCTACACCCCCAAGCAGCCTGGCATGCCAGGAGTGTGCTCACCCTTGGGCCTGGCTCTCCCAACCCTGGACTAGCCCTGGGCAAATTGTCCCACTGACCCGTCCTGGCTGAGTGAAGGGGTTGCCAAGACGGCCCCAGCCTGACCTAGTCTCATGGGGCCACCTGGAAGGGCCCCGAAGAAATGCTCCAGAGCAAGCATGCGGTCCTGCTCTTGGGTTGTTCACACTGTCACGGGGACCTGAGCAAGGGTGCCCTGGGACCAGCGCTGGAGCAGTTAGTAAGGGCGAGCCATGCCCGGGCAGAGCATCGGGGGGCAGGGGGTGGCAGGAGCATGCGAGAAACTCATAACTGCATCTGTCTGGGGAGGCTACTGGGTGCCCCAAGCCCAGGTTGGGGCACTGCTGGTCAGCCCACCCCGTAAGTGCCCTGGGACCCAGAGCTCTGGGTGGCCAGGGTCCCTCGGGGGTAATGGCAGAGAGGTGTGACCTGAAGTGGCCAGCTTAGACCAGTGGCCCCAGCCAGGCCTCTCCAGGCAGGGAAAGAGGAGAGCAGTCATGCCAAACACCAGGTCCCTTCACCGCCACCCCCAACTCTAACCAGAGCCGGCGGTGGGAGGTCAGCGGGGACACCTACCGTGGCTTTGGCTTCCGCAGCCTTAGCCTTCTTCAGCCGGGCCTTGCAGGCATCCAGGTCTAGACGCCGGTTTTGGAGGAGCCGCCTCTCCTTCTGCAGGTGGGGAAGAGGGGATGGTGAGACCCTGGGCCATGGCAGGACTGGCCTACGGGGCCATCTGGTCAAGACAGGGGAACTGAGGCCCAGACCAGGAAGGTCACCCACTCCAGGTTGCTCAGTCTGGGGAAGCCCCAGGTGTGCTGGGTGCCCAGCGTGGGAGGAGAGCCTTGCTCATGGCTCTGAGGAGAGGGCTGCCCTGGTCACGGGGAGGCAGAGCGGTCCCAGGTCCCTCACCGTGATGGTCTTCCAGTCCCCTTCCAGGAAGTTGCGCAGGGGCGTGAGGAAGTTGATGGAGGCCGTGTGGATGAAATCCCGCTCTGCGGCGCCCAGGCGCTTCTCAGCCTCTGCCACCTTGATCAGGGTCTTCCCTGAGAAAACAGAGTTGGAGGTGAGGAGGGTCAGGCTGAGGCTGCTCAGAGCCCAGGAATGAGGGGGTAGCTCGGAAAGAGATGTGCTGAGAGGCAGGAGCAAGGATGCTAAGGGCAGCACGGCTGGCCTGGAAAACATAGACGCAATCTACATACCCATCATCTAGGAGCTGAAAAATAAATAGTGGGGCATTCAAAGAATGGAACATTATACTGCCATTAAAAAGGCTGGGAGGGAGCAGGAGTTTGGAATTCCAGACAGAGAAAGGAACACAACCAATCCTCTCCCCAAAGAGCATTAATAAAACTAAACAGAGTTGTCAAAAACAACCCTTTCTGGACTCTGGAAAAGAACGAAAGGCAAGCAAGTGAGTGAGAAGCATCTATTCTAGAACTACTAGACTCTGGGAAGGACAATGGGAGCCTGTGGCTTTTTGGCTCCCACCTCCTCCAGCTCTGTGATGCTACAGCTCTACCAGCCAGGGACGAGCCCTGAGGCTGGCAATCCTGCTCCCGGAGGGGGCTCACTTGATTTGAGCTGGAGCGCCACTGCAAACCCCACAGATGCTACCGAAAACAACAGTGATCTCAATGGCAAATAATCAGGAAAGGCCAACATCATGGCTAACTCGAAGCTGGAATGCTGGATGGAACAGGCAGGAGACCAGGCGGAAATTTCACAGATCTGAGAAACGAGGTCGTCATAGTGGGCCTTGATGAACTTCTAGATCCCTCCGGCGGACTGGAAGGCTATGCGTGCGTGTAGCACGCTCAGGAGAGACTGGAGAACCACAGCTGTCTACCTACTACTCCTCCTCGGCTGAGCAGGACACTTTGCACTCTCACAAAGTGAATGCTGGGCAGACCTGTAAACTGCTTTTGCACGTGTTCCCCAGCCCACTCACAACTGCATCAGCAAACCCTTAATGGTGCAATATTAAGCACAACCTCTGACCAGTTGCTGGCTGACCACTAACATATGCTGCCCTAGGAGCTACCCCTATGAAGCTAGGCTTCAAAATAAAAAGAATGATTAAAAAAAAAGAAAGAAAGAAAAAAAGGCAGAGGCATCAGTAGCTGCATAGTGCAGGGGACACAGACTCAACAGTGAGCTAAAGCAAGTCTGTCAACAAACAAATGGCAATAGCAACCCACAGGAAGATCAGAATTCTGAGCTGCTGCATTATATAAAATGTCTGGATTCAACAAAATATTATGAAACACAAAGAAATAGGTAAGTATGGTTAATACACAGGGAAAAAAGTAATCAACAGAAACTGCCTCCAAGGAGGTCCATATGTTAGGCTTAACAAAGATTTCTAATCAGCTACTACAAATACGTTACTAAAAAAACTAACAGAATTGAAACTAAATAAATTTAAAAATTTTGAAAAGCTAACAGAAATCACATTTAAGGAATCACAGGCAAATACGTCCAATGACTCATTAAATAAAGAACATCAAATAAACAGATAAAAAATTATATAATAAAAATAAAATTAAAAAGCAAAAAATATATAAAAATTATATATAAAATGTATAAAAAATATATAAAAGAAATGAAATTCTGGAGTTGAAAAGTGACTGATGATGGCAAATGCAGGAGACGGGCTCAACAGTCTGAGCTGGCAGAAGAAAAATATCAGCAACTTTGAAGAAAGATCAATAGAGATGATGTCATCTGAAGAACAGGAAGAAAAATGACAGCCTCAGAGACCTATAGGAACACCACCAAGCAAACCAACACATGAGTAAAACGAGTCCCTGGAGGAGAGAAAGGGGCAGAAATAAATATTTGAAGAAATGGTAGCCAAAAATGCGCTGAATCTGATGAAAAACATGCGTCTCCATATCTAAGAAATTCAACAATGATATACAATGATATACTAAAACAAAATCCTAAAAAAGAAATCCTAAAACACGCTACAATGGGGATGAACCTCAAAGACATTACGTGAGGAGAAAGAAGCCAGATGCAAAAAAAACCCATATGCTCTTACGATTCCATTTATATGAAATATTCAGACCAGGGAGGCCGGCAGAGCCACAAAGCACGTCGGCGGTTGGCTGGGGTGGGAGTGGAGACTGACCACAAGTAAACACGAGGGATTTTTTTTGCAGGGAATGAGATGTTCTTTAAATTGGATTGAGGGGATGTTTGCACAACTCTAAATGTACTGAAAAGCACTGCATGACACAATTAAAACAGGCGCATTTACGGTATATAAGCTATACCTCGATAAAACTCTGTAAAACTAAGGATTACAAAAAATAAAATTAAATAAAAACAAAGATCGAACAAAATAGTCACAGTAATGTTAAGTGCAGCTTAGGGAATGAAGTCAATAATATTGTAATAACTACGTATAGTGTCAGACGGGGGACCGCTTCGTAAATTCTGTAAACGTCTAGCCACCATGACATACACCTGAAACTAAGACAAAATAACATTGAATGTCTACTCCAGTTGAAAAATAAAGATTTAAAAAATAAATACAGACCGAGGTGGCTCTATCAAGTGCTACTGCGAGGATACCTATAGGCGACGCCAAGGTTAAAAATCAGGTTTCAGCACGCACGCACCGAGGTCCCACTGAACGAGGCACGCAAACCGAACCTGGCTGGGCGAGACCTCCATTCTTACTCTATTTTCATTTCTTCTGTTGGAGGTTTTTAGAATCAGCATGAATTCGGGTATCATGTGTGTAATTAAAAAGACAAGGTGAGGAAGGGAGGGGAGGGAGGAAGACGGGGAGCCCCGCCGGCTGTGGGGCCTGGCTCACCGTAGGGAGTGGTGGGCCCCAGCTCGCTGGCCGCCTCTGCCATGTACTGTGCCAACAGCTCCCCATTGGTGACCCGGGAGGGCACCTTCCTGTCCAGCTTCTCATACAGGAACTCCTCCACTCGGGCACCTGTGGGCGACAGAAACCGAGTCACAGGGAGGGCTCTTCCGTCCGACCCAACGATGAAAGCCACAGTGACAGCAACAGACCCACCAGAGAGATCGACAGGTACACGGGAACGGATGACGCTGATGGTACAGCACCGCGGGACACAGTGCATTAAAGTTATCAAAAATCATCAACAAAGAAACAGACCCAGACCGGAGCCTGCCCAGCCTGGTGACTTCCAGAATATTCTCTCGCTGATGCCCGCTTCGATCCTGTGAGACTGGCCCTCGACCCTGTGGCACCCCTCACTCTGGAGGGGAGGTGGCCATGGCTCAGAGACATGAGAGGCCTGCCCCAGGCCCCTCACCTAGGGGTGACGGGCCCAAGGTCAAGGCCCTCTTGCTCCTCCCACGTCACGGTACAGAGTTACGGAACAAAACACACACAGGACCTGGGCCCTGACCCTGCCCGCAGCCAACTTACAGGCAGAGCAGCATCTCCACCGAGGCCCCCTCTGACCCTCTGTAGCCACGGGCTCTCCCGCAGTTTGCTCCTGCTTGCTCCATGCTCCGGGGTGACTCTGGACAAGCCCCTCCCTGTCTCTGGGCCAAGCTGCCCGTGCGTGAATGCCCCAAGTGTGCTCCCCCTTCCAGGCACTTCTTCCACTCCTCCGTGCCAAGCTTAGCATTTCCGTCGCTCCAGGGAGCCCGCCAGCACCGAGTCTGCTGTTTTCTTTGACTGGGATCCCCCGCAGCAGCCTTAGCCCCCAAAGTCTATCTAACCGGCATCTCAGCCCACACCCAGTCCCACCCGCCAGCCTCCACCACCAGCTCCCTGCCCTCGCCCCAGGACCAGCCCCAGACCACTCACTGGGGTTGGGCTGCAAAAGCACCTCCGTCTGCCTCAGGATTTTCTCTGTCCAGTTCTTGGTGCTGTCCGCCCGGGCCAGAAGGTTCTCAAAGTGGGCATCGAGCTCGGTCTTCTCGGCCTGGCCGAATTTCTCCTCTGTGAACTGTGTGGACAGGACTCAGAAGGAGGAAGGGAGGGCTGTCGCCGCCCCCCTGTCCCCTGCCCTCTAGCCGGAACCCAGGTCCCAAGCTCAAGAACTTGCTCTGTCCACACCCTGCTCTGCAACCTTGATCAAGTTACGACCCCATCCTGGGCCTCAGCGTGCCCCTCTGTGAAATGAGGTGGTCAGGCCAGAGTTTGGGGGTCATGGCTTCTTTTGGAAATCCAATGAAAGCTACAGATCTGTTCCCCCGCAAAAACGCACAGTTGTACAAAATCTGGCCGACGACTTAGAGGAGGAAGGGACCCTTGGGGACCCATCGCAAAGAGTCCTCCAAGCTTGACTCTGGAGGAAAGAATTTGGCAGTCACTGCTTGAGGAACAAACAGGGCACAAAGCAGGTGTAGGGGTTACCAGGAGGCTCGGTGGAGGGCTGGGAGCCCCTGGGGAGGGGGCCAGGGGAGAGATGGTTCCAGAATCAGAAGGACCTGATTTAAGTCTCAGTTCTGCTGCTGAGGAGCTGTGTGGCCTTAGGAACTGGTTTTGCCTCTCCGAGCACCAGCTTCTTAAGCTGAAAAACGAGGATAAGTCACAGCGCGCCCCGCACAGGGTGTGAGGATGAAACAGGAAAGACGCGGGTAGGACCCGAGGCCGGGTCTGGCAGGCAGGCGGCTGCTACTGTTAAGACGATGGGAGGAGAGACAGCTGGGAAGGAAGGGCTGTGTGGGATGAAGACTGCATGGCCTCCCGTCGCCTGGTGTGATGGACGGGGAACAGTGCCAGCCTATCGGAGCCAACTCCGAGCACACCCAGGCCCCAGAAAGCTCAGCAGCCCCACCCCAAGGCCAGGCAGGGACCAGAATGTCACACAGGTCCCCCACTAGAGCTGGCAGAAGCCACATGGGCCACCTATGAGCAATCAGAAACCAGCCCAAGTCCTGGCCCCTCTGATCTGGAAGGGCCCTTGAACAAATGTCCCCATAGGGCCACCAAGGCCTTCTCCAGCCAGAGGAAAGAGTCTGTTCAAGGTCACACACAGCCAAACAGCAGACGGGGGAACACCGTAGGACGATCAGTAACAACAACAGATCCTGTTGACAGTCTCGGTGGCCCAACCCTACGCCCAGAGCTTTACTGATGAGCCCTCCGTAACTTCGACAGCCCTCCAAGGCCGGTCGGGTCAAGTTTCCCATTTCACAGACGATGCCACTGAGGCTGAGAGAGGGCAGACTGTGCTGGAGTCGGGGTCATCGCGGGCTAGGGGTCTGGAGGCCCTTCCCAGACTACGTGGCAGTGAAGAATTAGCCGGAGACCAAGGCCGACCCCAGCAGCAGGGAGCGGGAGGCAGCCACTAATAGTCCTGCATCTCGTCAGGCTGCTCGGCGACCATCAATTATGCAACAGGGCTTGGGTTTCTCTCTGCGGGGCTGGGCGGCCAGGGCTATAGCCTGCAGCTCCCCAACCTGGGACCAGCTGCTCAGGCCTCCCCGCCTCTCCCCACCCCTCATCTCCCCCACCTCCCCCAAACTGAGGCCTCCCGGAGCCAAGTCCCAACCAGGACTCACCTCACCCAGCCCTCTGGGCTGGTGGCCTCAGCCCCATTTTCCAGATGAGAAAACCAAGGTGCAGAGAGGCAGCCACTTCTCTGGTCCTCAGTTTCCCACCTGGAGAATGGGGATAACAGAATCTGTCTGATGGGATGTTTGGAAGGTGCTTAGAACACAGTACGGGTCTGATGAATGTTAGCTGGTGTCACCATCATCATCTCAATAAAAGGCTTCCCTCGGGTCCCTCCTTGGCTCTCAGGAGCTACCTAGGGACTTCCTTACCACAAGGGTACCAGTCATCCCGGTTTAGACGACAGGTACGTCAGCATCTCCCTGCCTTACCAGGATTAAGGGTGGCCCTCCTCACTGAGCCTCCTGGCCCTCCGTCACTCATGCTTCAAGTCCACCCAGGTTCAAAGTCCTACCAGGTTTTCTCAACCTCTTGGGCATCCAACCCACGTCCACTGTTGCCTGCCTGGCTCAAAGGATGACGATGCCATCGCCTCCCTGGATTTTATTATGATTTCTATTGCTCCTCTTACTATTACTGCAATTCCTACTGATACAATTAGTACTATCACTTCTACGGCCCACACCCGCCTCCACTGGCATGGTACCCAGATACGGCGTAGTTTTCCTGCCTCAGTGCCCTTAGCTGAGCTGTTCCCACCACCTGGACCAACTTCACAAACCCCCCTGACTTTCAAGGCACAGTTCAGGGACTAGAAAGACATCCCAGCATCACCCATGCAAAAGGGGTCCAGATTCTTCCCCCAGTCCCTGGGTCTGGTTCCCTACCAGATGAGAGTGGAGCGAGGCTCTTGAAAGTGCCCCTGGTACATGGGAGGGGCTGAGTGCTTACCCAGCATGCCCCAGGATCTACACAGAGGAGCTGCCCACACGTTTATACTAAAACATCCCCTCCCATCCCTCCTGGCTGACTCCTATCCCAGAGCAGACTGGCCTGGGTGGGTCCCGAGTGTCCTCTCCTGCTCAGTTCACATTTCAGGTCCCTCTCTCCTCTGGCCTGCCACCCTGCCCCATCCCTGCCAAGGAAAAGGGCCCAGAGCTTCATAGGCTGATGCCTGCAGTCCCAGGCTGCTCCCTGCAAGATGGCAGCAGCAGGGGGTGGGCGTGCAGAGCCAGAGAAAGCCTCTATTTATAAAGCTCCCAGCTCCCTCCTCCACCCTGGAGGCTGGGGCCTGGGCGCTGGCTCCCACTCCAGTATGGGTGACCAGTGGACCTGGCCCCACCAGGCGAAGCGAGGCCATAGGGCTCAAGTATGTCCACACCGGGGCCCTGCAGGCCCTAGCCAGGTCAGGTGCCAGGGCCCCACAGTAGCAGAAAACCAGATCAGGTTCTTCCCAGATGTTCCAGATAACACGGCTGCCACATCAACACTGTCTGGAAAGAGCTCCCACCTACCAGATGGACTGGGGCTGTCTGTCCCAGGGGCTCTGGGGCCTGGCATCCCCATGGGGCTTGGAACACCAAGTAGCAAATCCTCAATGGGACACTGGGCTTTCTAGTAAACACGGCCACACAGGCTTCCAAGAGAAGGGCTGGGCTTCTCCAGAGATCCAAGAGCAGGGCAAGAACAAACACAGAAGCCGGATGCCCTAGGTGTGTAAGACACTCTCAAGGGCAGACGGGTGTTACACCCGATTGACAGAAGGGGACATGGAGGCTCCCTGAGAAGTGACTTGCCCAAGGTCACATGCTGCACGAGCGCAGTACCAACCACGTTAACACCAATAGTGAGCTTGCCTTAGTGAGCACGCACATGCGGAGCACCTCGGAACCTCACAGCCATCCTGGGAGGGAGGGATTGCTAAGCCCATTTTCCAGACTGAGAAACTGAGGCCCAGAGAGGCTGAAGCCCCTTCCCCAGGGTCACAAGAAGGGCTGCCTCAGTTTCTCTCTCCGCCCCCAAGTGGATAGGACTTGTTCCAATCCCAACAGCACTGGCCTGGGCAACTTCCCAAGGAGGGCACCCAGCCAGACCCCAGCCTTCTCCCCATCCCCCAGGCCTGGGGAAATATGAGGAAACAGGCCTCCCAGGGAGCAGAGAGGAAATGACCCCAGCCCCCCTGGCGTCCGGACGGACTAGCCAAGCGTGTCAAAGGGACCTGTGGGGATCCTGCTACCGGCAGCCCACTGCACAGGTGTGGAGGCTGAGGCTCGGGGCCGGGGTCGGGGCGCACGAATGCGTCCTCGGGCCGGGACTCAGGCCTGCCAGGGCCTGCCGGGAGCCGGAGCCCCTGCCGGGCACGGGCGGGGAGGCGGGCACCGGTGGGTGCCCTCCCCCATCGGGGCCCTGGGCGGCTGCCGGAGCAGCGGGGTGACCCCGCCGGGGGAAAGGGTGGGCGCTGGGACCTCCGTAGGCTGCAGGGCCGAGGCCCGGCTCCGGCCCCATCCCCCGGCCACGCTGAGGGTGCGGCCGGCGTGGCCCGGCGCCAGGGGCGGCGCAGAAGTCGGGGATGTGCGGGGCCGGGAGTCCGGGAGGGGCGTCCCCCGCGCTCCCCGCGCTCCGCGGCAGGGGTGCTGCCGGCCCCCCCCGCCCCCCCGCGCCCACATCCGGGCCCCGCGCCCCCGCCGCGCCGGGCCGGGCCCCGGGCGCACGGCCTCACCTGCACCGCGCGGGTGAAGAAGATGCCCGCGTCCGACGCCAGCTTCTTCATGTTGAAGTCCATGGCGCGTGCGAGGCCGGGCGCCCCCGCTCGCCGCCCCCCGCTCGCCGCCGCCGCCGCGGGCCCGCACCCCGCCCACCTGCTGCGGGCGCGCCCCGCCTCGGCGCGCCCTGAGGTCCACCGCCGCCGCCGCCGCCCAGCGAGCCCCGAGCGCGGGGCGGGGCGCGGGGCGCGGGGGCCTCCGGGTGGGCGGGGCCTCCTGGAGGGGCGGGGCGAGCGGAGCCTCCGGGAGGGGCGGGGCGGGGGCAGGACCGAGCCGAGCGGCTGCCCACTGCTGCCCCCTGCCGGCTGCGCCCGCCTCCTGCCCGGCCTCTTGGCCCCTGGCCCCTTCGTGCCGTTGTCTCTCTCTTTGTCCTTTCACGCCCCCGGGGTGGGCGAGGCCCTCGGTCGCCCCGCTTCGTGGCCTCTTTGGCCCTGAGTCTGTCTGCACCACCCACCGCCACCACCACCACCAGCACCTTGACCTCTCACTCCAGCACCACTACTCTTCTCTCTGCCCCTGACCTTGGTGACACTAAGGACAACTGAGTAGGGACAAGCTTTGCTAAGGATTCTCATTCTTCTAGGGCTGGGGAACTGGGGGACGGCTGTTTGTCACCCTGGAAGCCCTCTGAGTTCCCAGAGTTGGGGGAGGGTGTGCAGAAGGGTGACAGAGACGAAGGGACCCGAGGAGGGAAGGCTTTGGTTCTGCCCAGGTGGAGGACCCTGCTACCCTCAGAGACCAGCCATGTGCAGATGTAACCACGCAGGTACTTTATTTCTTTAAGATAGCTTTTTCTCTGATTCGAGCAAGTTTGCCGAGTATAATGGCGTTGTGACTCACTTGCTGTTTCCACTTTTATCCTTCCAACTTTGTTTGCCTAATCTCTTCGTCATTAAGCCTTAACCTTTTAAGAATAAAGCCTCAGGTCTAGCAATCATGAGGACAATGTTTCCTTTAAATTAGGATAACATCTTGGCTTCAGGTGTGTTTTAGGCCCAGATCCATGAGACGGAATGGGTCCGAAGGGATGACTCCATGGCTGATTCCAGAACTGGACATAATGATCAATTACCCCAGCCCTGTCCACTCAGTAGCACCCACTCACTACCCCAACTACCTTAGTTTCCATGACTAAGGATTTTCCCCCTATGACATCTATCCCCTTGAGACACCTGGGGGAGCCAGGTCTTTGAGTGGTAGCTCACCTGTGTCTCCAGGACTTGCAACTCTCTACAATAAACCTTTACTTTCTTTGCTGCAAAACCTGTACATATCCTATTAGACTCACGCAGGCAGGCAGACCCCTTTGCTCTGGTAACACACACCTTGGTGCCAGCTTCTCACAGCCCCAGACAGGCAAGGGGATGGCATGCACATATGCTCCACCTCTCATAGGGCTTGGAAGGAAGCTTGTTACCTGTCTCCACCTGTTCTTGCTTTCAACCTCTAGGCTTTATCTTTTAACATAGTGGGGAGCTGTTCCTTAGCTGGTACCTGGCTCTGCCCCTTAGATACCTGACTTTATCTCCCTACACTTACCCCCGTTCCCCATCATCTACCCTAGTCTGTGTAAGGTGAACCTCAAGTCATCTGGGGGTTTTGGTCCTTCTCCCAGCCCTGGTTCTTTTAGTACAGGTGGGCCCCAGGCACGTGCACTCCAGGTTTAGAAACACTGGTCTGAATTATTACGTATATGGAGTTATCATTTCATGTCAGTCACAAACCTGCAGTTCATCTTTTCTATGTGTTTCTTTGTGTATTTCTATGTGTTCACTATGTGTTTCTATTCATCTGTATTGATCATTGACTCATTTACTAGTGACTATAGGCAGCTGACTATATTATTCATTTAGCCAGCATCCAGCCATATTATCTTTCAACAGGCCTATGTCAATATAGTTACACATTCACTTAATGACTCGCATTGAATACTGTTAAAAAAAAAAAGTGTTCATGATGCTTGTTAAAGATGGTAAAGAAGTAATAATTAGAAATAAAGAAGACTTTATTCGAGAGAGACTAGTGCAGTGGGGGGTTTGCAGTAGGGGAGAGAGATCGGGTCCAACCCCAAATACAATAAGGACAATGGAGATTTATAGTCAAGGAGCAGGGTGGGGCAGTGGATGGAAAATGACTAAGAAGAAACATCAAGGCTAGCAGGATTCTTGATGAAAGTAGGCTGGAGTGATAAGCTATGGAGTATCTCCAAGGATGATCAGATACCAAAAGTAAGAGATTTTTGCTAAACTGACTCAGCAGAATTTTTGCTAAAACTGGACTTTACAAGGATGGAGATGGAAGCCCAAGATCAAGTCTAGCTGAGCAGTGAGCCCAGAGGAACTGACCCAAGTTTGGTCAAGGAAAAGTCTTTGTTCAGCACCTATTATGTGCCAGGCCCTGTTCTAGGCACAAGGGAATGCAGCAGTGAACGAATCAAGGCCTTTCTCCTCTTGGGCAAATATATATAACATGTCCTGGGAAGAGAAACCAAACAGAGTAAAGGGGAGAGAGAGCAAGACAGTAGGTGCTAATTATTGCTAATCTTGTAGCTGTCCCAGTCTAAATGTTTCACTTATTTATCAGCTTTACACTTGACAGTTTTTCTAATAACAATGGCCAAAATGTCCTAAGCCCATACCAGGCCCACCACTGAGAAGTTTTAAGTGAATAATCAACTAAGATCCTTATAACAGCTCAGAAACAATCATCCTTTTCATTTTAGGGGCAAGGAAGGTGAGATTTAGAGAAATTAAAGGTCACAGAGGAGGAAGTGGAGGATTTAGCCCAGAACCCAGGCAGTCCAGTGGTGGAGCCTCCTCTCATTCGCTCTGGATCCTTCTTCCTTGGCTCATTGGCTGCCACTCTCCCCTCTCTCTGCCACCTTGAGTCAAAGCTGCCAGGTTCTTTCTTGCCTCTAGGTCACAGCCCATGGTGTTCCTGTAACTCCTTCCCCTCCTCTCATCTCTGTCCAGCTAATTTCTGCTCATTCTTCAGGCCTTCATTTGGCTGTTGCTTTCTTTGGGGAGTCTCTCACCTCCCCATGTGAGCCCAAGTGTCCTCTTGGTATTCCTACATTCCTGAGTTTCCTCCAGTAGAGAAATATCACACAAGATTGTATTTAAGTATCTTAATTACACATATCTTGTCCACCATTATGGCTCCCATGACCAGCCAAAAGGCTGGCACACAGAAATATCAGTTGTCGCATGAATGAATGTGACCTTACTACTGACACTTACATTTTAAAAACGCAGATGTGCCCAGCTCTCTGCAGTTATGAAAGGGCTGCCACACTGTATCTTTCCACGCCCCGCCAAAGCCCTGTGACTCTGGCAAGGCGGGAATTGCAATCCCGCTTTCACGGAGGGGTAAACTGAGTTAACAGAGACCTGAAGCGGCAGAACGTGATCCCAACTCAGGTCGGCCTGATTCCAAACCCAGGGTTCAGGGCAAGGCAAGCTGGACGGTCGGAATTTCAACCCTTGCCTCCAACTATCAGGGAGACAAGGTCAGGTGCGGCGCTTTTGCAAGCAGCTCCAGAAGTCGGAACGTGGCGCGTGTTGAAGAGGATGCTAGAAGCGGCGGCATTTCAGTGCGGGTGCTTGAAGGTCGGCAAGGGCCTGTCCGTGTGGGAGACGGCACCGGCAGGGGAAGCCCAGCACGTGCGATCAGACGGCCGCAGCTTTCTTTATAAAGCAAAGCCGCTTTGAAACTCCACGGCTCCTCCCCCTTTCCCCCCCACCCCTGTCTCTTTAAGAGCGGCCCCGCCCCGCCCAGGCCGCCTCCCGTGTCAATCTAATCCATCTGGCCAATCAGAGGAAAGGAAGAGAGATCACTTCCGCGCCTCAACCGCACTTAGGGGGCGGGACCGACGGAGCCCGCGCGGGTCACGTGACGCGCGGCCCTCGCGGGAGGCCGCCGCGGCGCGCTCGGGCGCTCAGGGAGGGGGCGGCCCTGCGCGAGGCCACGCCCCGCCCCCCCTCTCCCCGGGGAGAGGTTGGTTGCGCGGACGCCGGGGAAGGAGACGCTGCCCTTCCGCGGCGATGGGCTCCCGGGTGAGCGGCGGCCGCGGCCGAGCCCGCGGGGCGGCGCGGCGGGGCCTGGGACCGAGGCCTGCAGCTGGGGGTGCGGGGGGAGGCGCCGGGCCTGCGAGGGGCGCAGGTGTCCGCGCTCAGGTGGACGATAAGGGCCCGGCTTGGAATGAGCAGGTAGCTAGCTGGCCGTGGGCGGCGCGAGAGGTGGAACGGACGGTGCCGGGTCCAGTGGGGAGATGCCCGGGCCTGGAACGTTGTGGGGATCCGAGCAGGGATGCTGACCCGGGGTGCTGGGCTGACCCGGCCCAGGCAAGTTCCCGGGACGGAAGGAGCAGGCGCGCCCGGCGTGGGCGGCGCCACTGGGCACCTGGACGACCCTGGAGGATATCCTAGGGGTCGGGGCCAGAGGAGAGAGCGGGGGGCGCCCAGCTCGGGCTGCTCAGGGACATGTCCGGGATGGAACGAGCACATTCCAAGGCGGGCTCTTGCTGAGGTCCAGGGCGCCCGCCCGCCCGCTCAGACCGCTGAGGGGCCAGAGTGGGGTGAACTGGACCTGGGCGGAGAGGGTGGCCGCAGGGAGCGCCCCGGCGGCCGGGGTCGTTGCTGAGGTCACGGCGGAAAGGGAGATGGCTAACGCCCAAGTCGTTCATGGGATCGTCGAGAGCCAGAAAGGAGGTGCCCCGGTGGGAAGTGTGGGCACCCAGGCGGAGGGTGTTTTAAGTGCCAGGGAGGAGGCGGAATGCGTAGGTTCTCTCACCCGAGGCTGTAGGACAAGAGAGGTGATTGCCCAAGTGGGGATGGCATGAGACGTGTCCACTGAGTGGGGACACTGCTGTGGGCTTGGCATCGTGGAGAACAGGCGGAGGCTTCCTCCCAGGTGGTGCGGGGGGGATGGAGAGGATGTGCTTGGGCTGGATCTGGATCCACATCTGGAGTGAAGCAGGCTTGGGGGACAGGTGTTAGTCACCTTGTATCTGCCGCTCTCCCTCGTGGTTGGGGCAGCAGAGATGGCTCTTTGACTTTTCTGCAGACAGATGCCAGGTCTCTCAGCCCTGTCTCACTCCTGGAGCATGTGTTCGGGTTCATCTTTATAAGTCTATGTGGGCTTTTCACTCGGAGACCCAGAAGTCCTTCAGATGTGTCGTGGAGGGAGAGGTGGCAGTTGTAGCAGGCAGCTCAGGGGAGACACCATAGCCTTGCGGTCCCCCAGAGCTGAGGTCACATCCCACCTTGGCCATTTACTCAGTGACCTTGGTCAGGTCACTTACTTCTCAGAGTCTTGGTTTCCCCATCATATACAGTGGTCATCTTGGGGGCTTCTCTGAGTGACTAGACTCAAAGTCCTCTGTGGAGATCCTGTCCCAAGCCTGGCCCTGTAGTAAGTGCTGGGGAAATAGCCGCTGAAGGAAGTGAGAGGGGTGGCTTATGATATTAACCCTGGCCTTGACCCCTGGCAATCACATAGCTCCATGTGCAGCCTCCTGGCAGGATGTCCCCTCATTGGAAATTGACAATGTGACAGTTTCCTCAGTCCTAGAACATTTCCCTGTCAGCCCACCTCACACACACCACAGCCCAGCCCTAGAGCTAGCCCGATAGGATCAGTCTTCCTTCTCACTCTCTGGGGATATGCTGTTTCTTGTGTTGGTTCAGTGACTTTGGCCGCCATCCCGGGTAGACAGGGTCTGTCCTGGCCTACGTGTTCCTTCTGCTTGAAGTCCCAGAAGACCTTGAAGGCATCCTTGGCCTTGGTGATGGCGGTTGGGGAGCACCCTGTGGGATCTTGGGGACTGGGCTATCTGTGGTTAAGCCACTTATTTGTTGGCTTTGGAATGGCCGGTGGGGTCCCCTGGGGGTCTGAAGGCCACACAGAAAAGTTGTCTTTGTAGTCTGTGGTTCTTTTGGCATTTGCCACTTCCTGCTTTATGTCAAATTTGGCAAAAGGGTTGTATTGAGCACAGTCTTAGTCCAAGTGCTGACTCGGCCTCATACCAGCTATGTAACTTTGGACTTCTGACAGCCTCCCTGAGCCTCAGTTTCCTCATTGGAAATTGGCAAGGCTGGGGGGGGAGGGGGGAGAACTACTTCATAGGATTGTCATCATTCAGTGAAATGCCATGAGAAGAACTCAGCACAAAATATACACAATCGCGTAGTGGCTATTATTTGAGGAAATATCCAGTTGTTTTTATAACACGGTCCACAGGAAGTAAAACGTTCTCGGCTTTGTGGGAGGTGAAAAGATGTAATGATTCTCAGTCAGAGGCCTGACCCTGTAGAGGCCCAAGATTTTTGTTTAGCGAACGAGCCACGAAGTTTGAGAGTGACCTATCCATCTCTCCCAGGCCCTGGGTTCGCTCTTGGGTGACTGTACCATAGACGCTGCCTTCTGCTCCCAGGGCTCATGGTGGGCAGAAGGGCTGTGGGGCATTTGGCTGCCTTCCTGCTGCTGGGTGCAGAAGGCCATGGCCAGGTTCCAGACCTGGCATTCCCATTGTAGGCTTTGCTCCCACCTCATCCCCTGGGGCACTCTTGTGCATTTCTCTGCGCTTATGTACTTTTGTCTGACTTGGTCATCTGTCTCAGCTCTGTGGAGGGACCCTCTGGTATGTGCATCCCTGTCTTGCTGGGGCGTGGACGGTGCTCAGGACCCAGCCAGCAACCAGTTGAAGACATTCTCCTTGGAAGCACTTGGCCCCGAGAGCTCTTGCCTGGTGTGCTAGTCCTGCCATGGCCTTCCGGAGGACTGAGGGCATGTCCATGATCCAGGCCCTGGCCATGACAGTGGCCGAGATCCCTGTGTTCCTGTACACAACATTTGGCCAGGTAAAGATTGGGTGCATCATGGTCCTGCCCTTTAACCACTCTGATCCCTGAAACACTTAGCCACTCGGCCTTGAGAAAGCTGGGCTCTCATTACTGCTGCTCCAGGCATCTGGTGTCTCCTGTCTGAGCTGATTAAGAAAGGAACTGGGTTAGGAGCCTGAGGCCTCAAGCCTGGTCTTCACCCGCCCACCACATGTGTCTGTGCCAACCAGGCCTCTTGACACTTTCTAAAGCTCTACCGTGGGGGATGCAGCCCCACCGAGGGGCTCCCAGTTCAGCAGGTAGAGGGTGAGGGTGGAGCAGGGACGTGTACAGAGGGGACCGTCGGTGGAACGAATGTCATCATCTTCGAGGAGTTACTAAGAAGTGGAGCTGGCAGACCTGGGTTTGATTTTTGTCTCTCTGTCACCTTGAGCATGTGCCTTAAGCAGTGTGAGCCTCAGATTCCTCACCTGAGAAAGGACGGGCATTCAGACAGGTAATGCAGGTAAAGTCCCAGTGCAGGCCTGGCATAGAGGCACTCAGTCACTGCAGCCTTTAGAATCATGGCGGACAGTGTTAGGGACACCTGCTGGACTCCAGCTGCAATCTCCTTGGCATTGCCATCCCTAGTCCCTTCTTTACATCTCTGGGCTCCACATTTCAGAGGGGCTGGCCATGTCGCCCCCCTCTTGAGGTAGCTGCATCAACATTGTTCCCGGCCAACAAATATCCGCCTTGTCAGATGCGTCCCCTTTTCCTAGTGCTCCCCCTGGGCAGCTCCACCTCAGGGCTCTCCTGGGGAGACGTAACTGGCTGCCTCCCTCTTTGCCTGCAGTCCGCATTCTCCCAGCTGCGGTTGACACCAGGCCTGCGGAAGGTCCTCTTTGCCACAGCCCTGGGGACTGTGGCCTTGGCCCTGGCTGCCCACCAGCTGAAGAGGCGACGGCGGAGGAAGAAGCAGGTCGGCCCTGAGATGGGAGGCGAGCATCTGGGCACAGTGCCTCTCCCCATCCTCATGGCCAGGAAGGTCCCGTCGATGAAGAAAGGTAGGTGTGAGGCGGTGGGGAAGGGCCTGATCCAGAGTCAGGTCCCACCTGGGCCCCTCTTAGCTGTGGGATTTCGGACTAGTGTGACATTCCGTCCCCAGGTTGAGAGTAGAACTTCCTTCCCTGAGTCATTGTAAGAATTTGGTGGGTGATGTGGCTGGACACATGTGTCCAGTAGGTGGCAGTTGTTCTCATTATGTGAGGACCGTTTGGGAGCATCTGGGTCCAGAGGAGGCTGGTGGGAGGGAAGTCCTCTGGCTTAGGAGCAAGAAGGCCCATATGGTTCCTGAGCCAGGTGTTACTCCCCCATCCCCTTCTTCTTTTTTTTTTAAATACTGTTACTTTATGTACAGTAAAAGTCAGCTTTTTAACATACAATTCTATGAGTTTTGACAAACACATACAGTCATATAATCACCACCATAATGAAAAGCTATTTTCTTCTCTAAATCCCCCAGGTACCTTCGTAGTCAGCCCCTCTCTCCTAACCCCAGCCCCTGGCAGCCGCTGAGCTGTTTTTGTGACTGCTGGTGTGGCTTTTAAAATCTCTGTGGCCTCCGTTAACCTTGTACCCCAGCAACCCGGCGTTTGCTGGCCTGAATGCGGTTTAGATCTCTTTCCCAGGCAAGGAGTTCTCATAGGCTCCCATCTGGGGAGGAACCTGTTTGGGGTACCTGAAGTCTCCTTGTGCAAAACTGAATTTTCTTTCTTTTTTTCTCTCACTTTATTTTTTATTTTTTATTTATTTTTTATTTTTATTATGGTGACATTGGTTAACGAAATCCAGTAAATTTCAGGTGTACAATTTAGCAATATATATATTGCATTGTTTGTTCACCGCCCATAGTGATATTTCTTTCCGTCACCACAAATTTGACCCCTTTGACCCCATCTACCTCCTTCTTCCCCACCCTCTGGTAACCACTATGGTCCATGTCCATGAGTCTCTGTTTGTCCGATTTGTTGCTTTTAGGTTTTTATCCCACACATAAGTGATATCGTGTAGTTTTCAACATTTTTTGACTGGCTTAGTAAAAATAAATTTTCATTGTGAATTATCATCGCAAAGGGGAGTTTTATCTTTACAGTTGCAAAAATGTTTTTAGACTAGTCTAGAACAGGACCTGAGCAATGCCGGTTAGCTGACTTTCTGCTTCGCGTTGGTCCCTGGGAGACCTGGAGCCACTTTGGCACCAACCTCCTGCCTGCCCTGTGCTACCACCCGCTCTGGTTTCACCTGACTTTTCCCTTCCCTACTTTTCTCACTTAAAAAAAATCTCTGGTATATTTTTAGAAGTCATTGCCTCGAATCCCTTTTTGGAAGGAGAATTGCAAATCAATCACTCAAGTAGCAGCACAGGGGAAAGAGAGGAAGGAGGAGGCAGAAAAGTAGCCGGCTCTCACGCTCAGCCTTGTTGTGGCAGATCTGGGCCCCTCACTCGGGCCAGGCCCCGTGCTGGTGGCAGGGGTATGGTAGTGAGCAGGACAATGGGTGGGGCCCAGCACTGTCCCGCTGAGGGTGTGCGCTCAGGGTGCTCTGCTGTCACTCTGACTTAGGAGGTCCAGATGCGGAGGAGGGGGAGGGCGCTCAGAGAGGGAACAGAGGCTGGTGGGAAGGCTGCGTGACCCATCCTTCTGGTCCCCACAGGCTACTCCAGCCGGAGGGTACAGAGCCCTAGTAGCAAGAGCAACGACACCCTCAGCGGCATCTCCTCCATCGAGCCCAGCAAGCACTCAGGCTCCTCCCACAGCTTGGCCTCGGTGAGGACAGGGCAGGAGGGGAGGGTGCCAGGGAGCCTGCCATGGCCTAAGGACTCAGTTCCTGGCCACTAAGCTGGGTCTTGTCTCTGCCCTCAGCAGGCTTAGTTATTGGGAGGAAGATGGGAGTAGAGATTTTATTCAGTCTTTCGTTCATTCACTCATCATCTATCCATGTGCTTTCAGAGGAGTCATTGATCACTCACTGGGTGCCAGGCATTGGTGAGAGAAAGGCAGATAGGTGCAAAAGAGCAACTTGTGGCCTCTTGGGGGAGATATTTATCTGTGCCAGTTCATTCATTCATTCATTCATTCATTCATCAGATTTTGGGCAAATACCTCCTTTGAGGCAGGGACTCTGCTGAGGATACAGAGCTAAGTAGGACAAAGTTCATTTTCTCTTGGGAAATAGCTTTTGGCTCATTGGCTCATCCAGTTACTAATTCATTCAGCCAATGCCAAGCCCCACCTCTGAGCCAGGCCTGCCCTGGGGACCCAGAGGTGAACAAGAGGTGGCTGTTATCTTGGAAGAGCCCACAGCCTGGCAGGGCAGGTGGCCACTCATTTGGGAGATGTGGGCAACGATGAATCTGGCTGGCCCATATGTACCAGGCACTCCTTTAGCCTTGTCTGACTGGGAGCGGTGCCCCAGAGTGATCTGTGAGGAAGGGGCCAGGGTGGGCTCTGTAGCAGACTGCAAGATCCCGGGTTGGGCCTTGGCCTTGGTGTTTCCTCCCTCCTGGGCAGTCTCTGTGAGGCGTTGTCAGGCTCTCGGAGTCGGTGGACCAGGCTGTGCTGAGGGCTTGGCCGCTGCAGTCAGGGGTGGTGTCTGGAGAGGGAGTGTGGCATGCGTTCAGACAGCAGGGGAGGCTCGGGTACAGCAGGGCATGTGGGAAGTCTTCACCCCGGGCCCTTGGGTCTTTGCGCTGCTTGGCACCCAGATGGTGGCGGTGAACTCGTCCAGCCCCATGGCTGCGTGCTCGGGACCATGGGACGCCAGAGGTATGGAGGAGTCCGCGACCACCAGTGATGGCAACGCTGAGAGCCTCTACGTGCAAGGTACACCCGGCGGCTGCCTCAGGCTCTTTTGGGGCAGAATGGGGGCGACAGGGAATGGCCCTTAGGCCAGGCTGGGACCCAAACACTCTTCCAGGTGCTGCTTTGCAATCCCCTCCCTCTGTCTCACCCCAATCCCTCATTCAATGGTTCCCAGCTATTTCTGGACAGGGGATCATCTGTAGGAACCACCCTGGTCTGAGTGAAGGCCTGTAAACTGACAATCCTGGAAAAGGCGATCAGGACCCAGCCCCCACAGTCCTGCACGTTCTTGTCCTTTAGGGCCTTTGTGTCTCCCTGCTCTTCTGAGCCTCTTGAGGAGCACTGTGTGGGGCCCAGCTGTTCTCCCTCCACTGGGGACCTGACTCCTTTCTCCCCCACCCGTGCTCAGGCATGGAGCTGTTCGAGGAGGCTCTGCAGAAGTGGGAGCAGGCGCTGAGTGTGGGGCAGAGGGGGGACAGCGGCAGCACCCCCACACCAGGGGACAGCCTCCGGAACCCCGAGACCGCTTCAGAGGCACTGTCTGAGGTGAGGGTTCCTACCCCCTGGCCATGGAGAGGGTTGGTGGGTGGCCAGAGTTTGGGAGGCAGCCTAGCAGCCCTGCCTTCTGCCAGGCCCTCGTCCCCTCAGATGGGAGTATGCATCTTCACCAGAACGTCAGTCCAACCAAGTAAAACACTCACACGACGGGCTTAGCACATGCCTGGCTCTTGGTAATGACGCATTAAACCACAGTGACATCCTTGCCCTGACCCTGACATGATTCCTGTAGGACCAGAGAGAAAGAGCCTGTGTTCATAGTTGAAAGGCTCACACAGCCTTTGTCTCGTCTTTTCTTTGTACTTTTTGGGGGAGCACCATCCCATCTTTCTACTGTGAACATTTTTTTTTCAATATTAGGAAAGAGAAAGTAAAAAAGCTAAAATAAAACATTTTTTGTGAAAACCACACCAAGTATATATCCCAGGATAGATGTTCACTGAAGCATTATTCTGTAACAGTTAAAAACAGGAAAAACTGGGAACTGTCTAAACACCCCTCATTGGGGGTCTGGAGCGCCGTGCAGCCCTTAAAAGGCCAAGGGAAGCTGTGTGGGCTGATAGGCTGCTCTCTCCACCCCGTGTTCTTAAGTGAGAAAAACAAGCTGTAGACTCGGTGTAGTATGACCCGTGTTACATTTTAAAAGACACGCCTCGTGCGTCTATGTGCCTCTTGGTAACCACTGGTACGTGTGTGCATTTTCTGCTTTCTCAGACAGAGGCACGGCAAATTGCTAACAGTGATCTGTGAGGAGAGGGCCTGCAGGGATAGGTGGGAAAAGGCTTTTATTGTACTTTTCTGTACTTTTTAGTCCCTTCTTTACTGTTTGACTTTTCTGATTTTGAGCATGTGCTTAGGGGCACAGTTTGTAAAAGTGGCGGCATTGAGGGCTGTTTCTTGTTTATTCTTTATGCTTTTCTGTATTAAAAAACATAACACCCTGTGAGCTCCAGTCCTCTGCTGAAGTGAGGTCAAGAGAGGGGCGTTGGTTTGGGGAGCAGTCTGACCATATCTGGTGAATCAGTCAGGGGCTAGCCAGGAAAATAAGCCAGCCTCACATGTTGAAAAAGAAGGTGTTTAGTTCAGGGAACTGGTTGCACAGTGAGGGAGGAGTCGAGGGGCCTCAGGGCCAGAGGGGGTGTGCCCTCCACCTGCGCCTCCCTTGGCCTGGAGTCTGGGAAGCAGAGTTTGCAGCCTCAGGATGGGGACGCTTCAGGCACAGCTGGTAACACCGAGGGTGTATGTACCCTTTACCCCCGCTTGGGGCCTGTCACACAGGCATGACCACCTAGTCATAGGACACAAAGGTTGGGAAATGCCCAGGGTACAAGAAAGCCTTCAGGTGCTACCTGGGTGGGCCGGGCCCCTTAACCTCCTTGAGTTTTCTCTGTAAAATGGGGTCAGAGTAATACCTGCCGGGAGGCTAAACTGCCAGGTGCCTGCCTGGTCCAGGGTAAGCACTCAGAGAAAGACAGTCATTTCCACCGTTACTGTACCCCTCTAAGCTTTTCTGGCTGTTTCTCCACAGTGGCCTCAGGCCGAGTCAGCCCTTGTTCCCTCTGCAGGCTCTGATTACTGCAAGAGCAGGATCTGGCAGCCTCTGTGGAAAACGGAGTTGGGTCTGCTTGTGCCTGGGCCCTCGGTCCAGAAGCTCCTGGGGGCAAAGGAGCAGTGTCCCCTTCTTCCCCATGCCCTGGCCTGGAGGCTGAAGGCAGCGAGGCGGTCACAGGTCACAGGCTGCTGCGTGTGGGCGCAGGGCCTACCCAAGCACTCATAGTTGAGAGCGGCAGTGGGGTTCGAACCCAGCTCTTTCTGGGCTCCTAACTGTTCTCATTACAGTGACAATAACAAGTATAATCATCATTATAACAACTAACACCGACTGCTTGTCACCACGGGCCAGTCTTATGTGAAGTGCTTTGCGTTCTCTACCTTGTTCATGTTTTCCCAAAGATCCCAGGAAGTGTAGGTGTAATTTTCTCAGTTTACCGATAAGGAAACTGAGACTCAGAATGGGAAGTTATTTACTAAGGTCATACAGTTCGGACCTGGTAGGGCTAAGGTCTAAACCCAGGTCAGCTTGGGTCTAGAGCAGTGCTGCTCTATATCTCATTTAAAAGTTTCTAGAAACCATGTTAAAAAGTAAAAGGAAACAGATAAACTGATTTTAATAATATATTTTATGTAATCTAGTATATCCGAAGTGTAATCAATCAACATGAGCAGTCTCTGAGATCTTTAATTGATTAGTTCATTTGGCACTTAGTGTTTGAAATTCACTGTGTATTTATATTTCCCGCCTCACTCAGTTGTGACTGGCCACATTTCAGGGGCTCACTGGCCACATGTGTTTAGGAGCTCCTGTGTTGGGCAACTCAGGTCTAGATCTCTGCTCTCATTGCTGGGCCCCAGAGCCTGCTCCCCTCCCCCAGGGGCCGATACCCCCCATCGTTGGTGAGAAAAGAGGCCATTGGCATGGGGAGCTTAGAGGGCCTGGATTGATGGTGACGTTTTAACCACAGCCAGAGTCACAGCGAAGAGAGTTTGCAGAGAAGCTGGAGTCTCTGCTGCACCGGGCCTACCACCTGCAGGAGGAGTTTGGGTCCACCTTCCCATCTGACAGCATGCTGCTGGACCTGGGTGAGCGGGGCCCCCTGCAGGCTGTGGTGGGGTGGGGCCAGGGCAGAAGCCAGGAGGCAGTGAGAGAACCGAGGCGTGACTCCCTCATGCATCAGGCAAGCGAGGGTCCCCAGGGTCCTCAGACCTCTTCCGGTCCAGAGTCGTATGGCACAGATAGGGGAACCAAGGTCTCTGGAGGGACAGAGGCGTTTCCTTACATGTGGCGGGCAGAGCAGAACTGGAGTGAGGCCTGGGAGCCCCATCTCCTTGGGAGCCCCATCGCCTTGGGCTTGTGTATCGACATCTCCCTGATGACTGTCCTAGGCCTGTGGGTTGAACCCTCTCCTGAGGGCACAAGGTAGGCAGAGAGGACGGCTCACATAGAGATTAGCCCAGAGCAGGCCATAGGGCCGAGAACACAAGTCTTGCTGTTACCCTGCCCTATCCAGGTAAAAGGGTGTGACATCACCGGGGGAGTGAAGTTACTCAGCCAGACAGCCAGTGCTACCCTAGTGCCCACTGGTGGCCAGGCCCTGTGTAGTCAGTCAGCGGCCCCCAGTGCCCTTCCCTGAGTGCTGTCAGCCCTGAGGGGAACAGTAGACTTGAAGGTCCAGATCCCTGGACCTCTGGCCCTACCAGTGGTGACACAGGCCCAACACGGGCTGGCTGAGGTGACACATCCTCCCACAGCCTCCCCCTGAGAGGTAAAGGCATCCTGCTTCCTCTGGCCTCCCCTTGTGGCAGGGAAGGCTGGTGCAGCTCTCGGGCTGTGGCATCTGCTTATCAGTTCCACAGGCCGTTCCTAGGCGCCCTTGAAGGCGCAGATGCTCTCAGCCCTTAAGCAGGTGGGGATGGGAGCACAGAGTGAGTGGCTCATGGACTCCCTTGAGCCCTTTGGTATAAATGGCTGAGTTTCAGCTTGTCAGAGAGGGGAAGCGACTTGCCTGGGGCCACACGGCTCAGGAGAGTCTGCCCCTGTAGAGCTCAGGGACCACCAGGCCTCAGGGTCCAGTGGGGTGGCCATGGGTAGGTCCCCTCAGCAGCCTTGTTTGCACACCTAACTGTGCGCACCTCCAAGGATGTCGTAAGAGTGAAGGTGGCCGTTCATTTGCCCAAGATCTTCAGGTACAAGTGCTCAGGAAACAGGAGCTTTGCACTGGTCAGTGTCATCCGCCCAGAATCGAATGTCGTGGGCTCGGAATGTGTGCATCCCACTCAGTGATCACGGGGTTGCAGCTCAGCCTTCGCTCCCTGTTCTTCCCAGAGCGGACCCTCATGCTGCCCCTGACTGAGGGCTCACTGCGTCTACGGGCGGATGATGAGGACAGCCTGACTTCAGAGGATTCCTTCTTCTCTGCCACCGAGGTGATGTGGGGTGGCAGGCAGGCGGAGCAAAGGCCAGGCTTCTGTGTGACCTTCATGGCGAGCACTGGGTCATGGGAAAGTGGAGCCATTTCCTCCCACAGGAACAGAATTTGGCAGTCACCAAGTACTGCTCCCCAGGGACTCCATACAGTATCCGGGCCTGAGCAGCGAGGCCTGAGAAGCCAGGGGTCATAGGCCATGGGGGTGAGGGCAGGGGTCTCTGCCCCTGGCTCCAGCCCACGTTGACCCTGCCCTTCTCCAGGCCGCATGCCTGTTGCTTGGCGTTAAGTCTCCCGCCATGGCCACATGTTAGTCCCAGCTGTCTGGGCCTAGGGCAGGAGGGTGTGGGCGCAGGTCCAGTAGATGGTTCCTTTAAGAAGGGCCCCTGGAGATGGGGACACTGAGGGCCAGATCTGGACTCGAACCCAGGCCTCCTGCTTCTTGGGCTAGCGTTCTCTCTGACATCCCCTCTGAGACTGGCCTCTAGGATGTCCCCTGAGCAGGTACCTCCAGCCCCTGGGACATGGTTGCTACAGGCTTTGACATGCCCGCCCCCTCCCTTCCTCTGTACCCTTCCAGCTCTTCGAGTCTCTGCAGGTTGGCGATTTCCCAATCTCACTGTCCAGGCCTGCTGCCGCCTACGAGGAGGCCCTGCAGCTGGTGAAGGAGGGGAAAGTACTCTGCCGGACCCTCAGGTGAGCACCTTGGCCGGGGGGCGGAGGGGCAGGTGGCATGAGCCCTACTCCCTTTCGGAGGAAGCTGGAGAGGCCAGTGGTGCTTGGTGAGGACTCAGCTGGGCCAGGCTGGCCAAGGGCCGTGCTGGGCTGGCAATGGGTCCGGGCTGGCCCAAGCGCCCAGGCAAGGCAGGTCTGGGATTGACAGTAATCGAGTTAATGAATAAAATAACAAGAGTTCACATTTGTTCTAAGCTCTCAGGGTGTCCAGCCACAGAAACGCAGTGGGCACTGCTCCTCAGCCCCTTGTCCAGATTCAGCCCCTTTCCGCAGCGGTCCAGAAGCCAGGCTTTGGGGACAGACAGACCTGGATTCTCTCCAAGTTCTGCCACTTTGTACTCGCCTGTTCTCTTAGCCTCAATTTTCTCATCTAGGGTACATTTAGGTTTCTTATTCATCTTAATTTTTCTGTATGCTGTGAAGCTCAGAACTTGGCTTTTGGTCATGACGCCAAATTCAAGTTATGTGTGTTTAAAGTTATCTGAAGAATGGTGGCGAGCTCTGCGATTGGGATCAAGGGCAGCCAGACCAGGCGCCTCCAGCTGCCCTTGGAAGCCTGGCTCAGGGCGGGCGATAGCCCCTGCCCTGGCATTCTGCCAGCTGGGAGCAGTTTGGTCATTGGGTTCTTTGCCAGTGAGGGTCTTTTACTATTTGGGCCTTAATGGAGTCTGAGGTTACCTGACCCTCGGTGACCATATCTGCCAGGTGTGCCTACTGCCATTCAGGCTGACATGTCTTTGGCTTCCAGTTAGCTACTTCCTTTGGTTTGGGGGAGACCAAGGGGTCTCCTGGAGGGAGCCAGGCACCGGCCCAAGGTCACCCTGCTAGGCCAAGGTAGGGCCGCTTGGTGGCTCCGCCCAGACCCCCTTGGGCCATCGCTGGGTGGGGCCCAGGTGATCTGACTGTCTGTCTGTCCCCTCAGGACGGAGCTGCTGGGATGCTACAGTGACCAAGACTTTCTGGCCAAGCTGCACTGTGTGCGACAGGCCTTTGAGGTGCGTGTGGTGCAGGGGCATGGGGAGCATGGAGCCGGGGATCGGGACAGTCAGGCAGGTCTCCTGCTGGGCCTGCTGCCATACCTGGCCCTCTGTGCAGATGAGTCGCCTGCTCAGCACATTGAACTGCCCTCGCCATGGCTGTGGGGGGCTGCCAGCCCGGCAGCTCACCCCCCTCCCTTCCGTGTTCCAGGGCCTTCTGGAGGACCAGAGCAACCAGCTTTTCTTTGGGGAGGTCGGCCGGCAGATGGTGACAGGCCTCATGACCAAGGCTGAGAAGGTAGCTGGGGCGGGGGGATTCTTTTTTCTGGTTTTCTTCCCCCTCACCTTGTTTTGTTTATTATTATTATTTTTTAACTTTTATTGGAGTCTGTTAAAAAACAAACAAACAAACAAACTCAATCTGAAATCAAGCTGAAGAGCTTCAGTTTCATCCCATAGGCTGTGGGGGCTCTGGGGAAGGCGCTGGGCTATTTTCCTGTGCTGACTGAAGAATATGGCTCTGTATTGCTTGTTATTTCTGATGACAGTATAAAACAGCTTCACGAAATTCACTATGAAATACAAACCATAGGTCTCCCCGAACCCCACCTGCCAGAGGGAGCCACTGCTCAGTCTGCTCTGGGCCCACTCAGTTTCATGGACTGTAAGCCTCGAACTTGTTATTTGATTTCCAAGGCTTGGCCTGCTGTGCAGCCTTACTTTGCTGCGTGTGTCTTGTCCGTATTTCTATGTCAGTCCATGCAGTTACGTTGAGCGACTGTGTCATACCCCGTTGTGTCCAGTTCTCCTATGGACGGGTGTTTGGCTTGTGTCTGGTTTTTCCTGGTCACAGATGTCACTGTTCCGACCAGTCTCTTATGGGTCTCTCTAGGTACCTGTGAGGTTTACGCTGGGGCAAAGCCCTAGCTGTGGCAGTACCAGGTCCTGGGCTCAGTGTTAAAAAGGCTGGCAGATCTTACCAGTTTGCCCTCGTAATAACTTAAGACCCTACCAACAGTATAAGAGTGTGTCTCCTTACATCCTGGCCAACACTAGAGAGTAGTAATCTTTTTCATCTTTATTTTATCCACGCTTGCTGTTTCTGTGATCGTTAATGAGGTCGCTTGAATTTCCACGTCTATTGGCCACTTGTGTTTCTTTTCTTTGATGGGCTGAGGAAGCCTCTTGAACACGCTTCTGGCCACTCAGGCCTTTCTCCTCACATGCAGAGTAATGGTTCTAAAACCCACCTCTGACCTCGTCACCCAACTGCTGGAAACCCTCCCACGCTCCCGCTGCCCTCCCCGTAAAGGTTCGGTGGTGGCCTGCCACTTTGCACACTTTGCCCCGTCCAGACTGAAGGGCTGGCTCTGGGCTTCTAGTGCACACCACCCTTGCTCCCCGATCGGGCCCTTGTGTGTGCTGGTTCCTCCACTTAGTAATTCATTGTCGTTAGCCACTTCGTGATAAGATATACACATAAGAGACTGCAAAGGTGTGTTCATTGGTTTTAGTGGGTGAAAAGATGAACCGCTGTGTACCTGGCACTCAGGTTAGGAAGTGAAACATACACCAGTGTCTGGAAGCTCCCTCTCCCTCCCCCTCTGCCTTGGTCACCTCTCTTCTGAGTCCCCGCCAGCCAGCTCTTTCCCTAGGAGGGTTTCACCTGACTCGTCCCCTGGGGCCCAAGTCCTTGTGCTCACCCCACCCGGAGTGGCCCCGTCACCCCGCATCCTGCTTGTGGGTTGCCTTGTCCTCATTGCTCACTGAGCCCAACCCCACCCTGTTTACATTTTGGCGGACGTTCGTTCGGTGCCCCCTGCACCTATGGTTCTGTGTAAGTGGCATCGACCTGTCTGTGCTGTTCTGTGTCAGCTCGCCCTGCCCAACTCTTGGACACATCATCGATCTTCCAAAACCTCAGTGTTCCTATCCACTAAGAGGGTATAGTGTTGGAATGTCCCTCATAGGATCGTGTGAATTCAATGAGTTGATTATATTAAAACAGTTCCTGGCACGTACCAGCTTTCCACATCTACAAATGCACATCCCCACCTGCAGATGGTGCCCAGCTAAATGTCACGGCCCCAGAGTGAGGAGTTGGTCCTTTGTGCTGACAGTCTTGGTACCAGCAGCAGCAGCCTTATGCCCTGTGTATTGCTGGGATCCAAGCACTGGGCTCATGAGCTCATCGACTCCCCCAGAAAAGCCCTATGAGAGCGGGGCTGTAGCTTCCCCTATTTCACCAGTGAGGCTCGAGGTCATGGAGATTAGGGTCTTTGCTGCCTGACTCAACCTCCTGTCTTCACCCATCAGTCCAAAGTGAGCACAGGTGTAGCGTGTGCACGTCTCTTGGAAGCAGTGGCTGCTCGGGAATGAGCTGGTCTGAGACATTGTTGGGTGCCTGGTGTTGGATCTGTCCTGGTTGCTATGGCTGCTGCTCAGGGATAGGCCCTGCCTTGGCGTGTCCCGCATCCATGGGCTACCTGTCCCTGTGGATCTAGCCCACCTGGGTCTTGGGGCCTCTCCCATGACCAGAAGAGGCTACAATTCTCCCCACAGAGCCCCAAAGGCTTCCTGGAGAGCTACGAGGAGATGCTGAGCTATGCCCTGCGGCCGGAGACCTGGGCCACCACGCGGCTGGAGCTGGAGGGCCGTGGGGTAAGACGGTCTGTGCTAAACACCTGAGATCCTTGAGCAGGGAGGGGGTGTCTGTGCTGAGCTCTGCCTCGATTCCGAGGGTCAGAGGTGGGGGTCTCCATCGCTGCTGCAATCCCCCGTTCCTGCCCGTCCCCAGGCCCAGGCTGTGAGGGAGACAGCCCCAGCCGCGCCCCACTGCAGAGTGGGAATGTATCTGCTCACTCCTGTGTTCCCGCCAGGCCCTTGCCCGCTCTGGCCTCAGTCTCCCCATCTGGACAGCAGTCCTGCGGCTCACTCAGGCCGGGCTCAGAGCAGTTGCCTCTTGCAGGTGGTGTGCATGAGCTTCTTCGACATCGTGCTGGACTTCATCCTCATGGATGCCTTTGAGGACCTGGAGAGCCCGCCGGCCTCGGTGCTTGCTGTCCTGAGGAACCGCTGGCTGTCGGACAGCTTCAAGGAGACGGTGGGTGGCCGGCTGGCTCCCAGCACTCACTGACACCACCCCATGTGTGGCCTGGACCCCACGCCCTCCCTCCCTGGCCTTGGTCACCGAGGCTGGGCTCCTAACCCATGAGGCAGCAGTCACCCCACTAGGCAAGCCTCCCTTCCCTCTGAAGGGCCCGGGCAGACCAGCCTCTCCCCTGGAGGGGGCCCCATTGCTCTCAGGACCCCTTTAGAGCCGGTGCGCTGCGCATTTTCCTTCCATGCTGTGGTTTCGCTTTTACTTGTTCTGAGCTATCGTTAATTCTGTTAAATTGTAACACATCCTATGAAATCAAGTTAAAATATAGAAAGAGAAGGGGAACAAGAGAGTGTTGAGCTTGGGGCCCCAGCAGGGCAGGCATGCCACTCAGGCGGCTGTGTCACGTGGCAGGGGGTGGCGTGGAGAGAGCTGGGCCTGTCTTCACAGGCAGTTTCCAGGCGATTGTCATGGATCCCGCAACCACTGAGTGAGGTGGCGTGCTGGCCCACGGCCATTGTACAGAGCAGGAAACTGAGGCTGAGATGTTCAGTGACTAGGGCCCATAGGAGTAAGTGTTCGAGTCGGGATTCAGAGTTAGGAGTGTCTGATTCCAGGAGAGAAACTGGAGAGCTCAGGCACCAAGCCTCATATTCCTCCTGAGGGTGGGGTGACCTGGGGGTAAGGGCTTGGTCCCGGCCTAGGGGATGGGCAGGGGCTGCCCAGCCTGTTATTCTGGCACCCATTGGGTCTCATCTTTGATTTAGGCCCTGGCCACTGCTTGCTGGTCGGTTCTCAAAGCCAAGAGGAGGTTGCTGATGGTGAGTGACCTGTACGGGCCCCTGCGGAGTGTGATTCGGGGACTCTGGGTATGGTGCCCAACTCAGCGGCCCCTTCATTTGGGACGTGCTGGTCCCTGGTCTAGGGGCAGGAGAGGGCAGGGGTGAGTGGAGGGATGGGGCTGGTGCAGGGAGGCCTTGCTGAGACCCCAGGCCCAGCTGCACCTTTTGGCCCCTGTCACAGCATTGGTCACTTGTCCTGCCAGTACCTCTCCCTTGACCAGGAGAACCTTCATCTCCCCCTGCAGAGCCCAGCACAGTAAGCCATCAGGAACTGCCAAAGGAACTAGAAGAGAAGAAAGGGCATTCTTGTGGGGAGGAAGGGCAGAAGCAAAGGCGTGGCAGCTGGCTTGGTAGAGGCGTCTGGGTGAGGGCAGGGTGCTGCCCCTGGGAGCAGGCAGAGCGGCCCTCCTCCGCCTTTGGGCTGCAGTGATCTGCGCTCTGGGCAGTGCTGGCTGCACTTAGCTGGGCTGCGATCCACCTTCCCATTGCGAGGCAGGCCCTGCTGTCCAGCTGACACCAGCTCCCGGCGCCACGCACTCCAGATACTTGCTGTGCTGAGCCCGCCGCAGCCCCTCCTAGTGCAGACCTCACAGCAGCCCCGTTACCCCGTTACCCCGTTCTGCAGGGGTGAAAACGGCCTTCCCTGGTCACTTGCCCGCAGGTGCCTAGCAAGCATGAGACCCAGCCAGGCCTCCCTCTAAACCTGGCTCTTAACTGACCCCAGGGCATTCCCGGGGTCCCAGCCTCAGCCTTGCTGCCCCCACAGGTGCCTGACGGCTTTATCTCCCACTTCTACTCCGTATCGGAGCATGTTAGCCCTGTCCTGGCCTTCGGCTTCCTCGGACCCAAGCCCCAGCTCGCTGAAGTCTGTGCTTTCTTCAAGGTAAGCAGGGAGAGTGTGACCGCTGCTGCCGCCTGTGCCCTGCCCAAGCCCCTGGGTTTAGAGCCTGGGGAGGTCCCAGGAGTGTGGGGGCTGCTCCCCGAGAAAGGGCCGGCTGGAGCTCCTGGAGACAGCTTGTGCTGCTCTTTCCCCTGGGAGCCTGGCCCAGCAGGTCCGAGGAAGCCCTGGGAGGGCCAGAGCCCGAGGATGGAAGACACGTGGTTGGGGTCCCAGTGGTCAAGGGGAGGGCTGTGGGTGGGTGGTCTGGAGGCCATCAGTGGGGGGCAGGAGCTCGGCCCAGGCCCCACGCCAGCCCTATCCCACAGCACCAGATTGTGCAGTACCTGAGGGACATGTTCGACCTGGACAACGTACGCTACACCTCGGTGTCCGCTCTGGCGGACGACGTCCTGCAGCTGTCCCGGCGCCGCAGCGAGATCCTGCTTGGCTACCTGGGGACGCCGGTGGCCAGCAGCATCGGCCTGAATGGCGTGCTGCCCCGAGACAGTGGCCCCCCGGAAGAGCTGCAGTAGTGGCAGGCACAGGCTGAGGGAGGTGGCTGCCGGGGACTCGGCCACGTGGGTGATGGCAGAGAGCAGGCGCCTGCTTCCTCCTTCGGGATGGCAACGAAGGGCCTCGACGTCTTTGGCCATCAGCAGCAGCAGAGCCCAGGCCATGGTAGCTAAGGGCAGTTGCCCCTGACCTTGCCCCCCCATCATCTGGGAATCCCCAAGGCTTGGGGGCAAACTTCCTTGGAGAGAGATGGAGCCCCTAGGGGACCACTTCTCTGCCCTCAGAGGGGAAGCAGAGACTGGACCAGTGGCCAGTGGAACATAAGGGAGAGGAAGAGTGGGGCGGGGGGAGAGAGGGAGAGAGAATGTAGAGATGTGTGAGGAGAACTGCGACAGGCCAAGCTGGGATGCTCTGGGTGTGGGAGCCCAAAACCTCCCACCACCCAGGGCCACTGATGAGTGGGGCTGGGAAGGTGGAGGTGAAAGATGGGGGTATCAAGGCTCTGTAGTGAAGGTCACCAATGTCCCAAGCTAGAAGGAACCTGGGCTAGACAGTCTCAAAATCCAGGTATCTGGCTGTCTAGTCCTGATGACCCCCCACACCAGCCCCCACCCTAGAGAGTGCAGCACTAGGGAGAGAGGGTGGGGGTCTCAGAGCGGGGCAGCCCTTGGTGGGCAGCAGCAGGTGGGATGGAAGAGGGCCTGCTTTCCTTGTACTCACATCTGTGCAGGGACTGGGCCGCTGACAAACCCGAGCACCAAACCAGGACACTGTCCTTTTGACAGTCCTTCTCCCTGCCAAAGACTGTCATTTCTCCTCCCACTTCTGCCACCACCAAAGACAGAGGAGGTGGGGCTGGTCCTCCTGCCCCCACCCACCCCGCTCTGTGAGCCCAGACTCCCTGGGTGGTGCTAGGCACTGAGCTGCAGGCTCTGACCAGGGGTTACCTCAGGCCTGTCATCTGTGCTGCTGTTGGCCGCAGCCCCGGGTGTGAGGGGCCCAGGGACCACGTTGAAGAGGTCAGAGGGTACATGTGGCTAGATCAGCTCCGCAGCCTTCACCAGGAGAAGAAACTGCCCAGCACTTAGCCTTCGACTGGATGCACTAATGTTCTTGAGCCGTGCAGCTGTGTGGAGCCAGCCTTCCCGCTGGTCCTGCAGGTGGAGGCCATCAATAATTGTCCCCACGTCATTTGTCCCCATGTCTACAGGGCTATAAGCCCTGTAGACTCACCTCTCTTACGGTGTTTTCACCTGAGCTGGGATATTTTATTTATTGCCTTTACACTTTATTTTGAGGTTCCGCTCCTGTCCAGGTTGAGAGGCCTGAGAAAGAAAGAAGCTTGGTTCTCCATTTTCTAGATTTGGGGGACTGGCTCCTCAGGCTGAGACCCCTCTCCCTTGAATGACTAAGGGGTCCCAGAGGTGGGGTGATCTTACCCATTTGGGGATGGAGGGAGAAGAAGCTGCTGGGAAAGGCCCATTACCTGTGAGCCCACACCTCCTGGTGTCTCCCCGCCTCCTCCCCAGACTGTGTACTGACCTTGGTTCTGGCTCAAAGTCCACCTCTCTGAAGTCAAAGTCAAGGTCAATGCATTGCCTGAAGACTCCTGGGAGGGAAGGACCTGGGGTGGACCTCCTCCATCCCAACATTCCAGTTCATCGCACTTACCCTGCGCTGTGAATGTAATCTTGGGCCTGGGCCCCAGCCCACTCTGATTTGCTCCCAAATCACACAGAAGTGGCATTTTCATTTTGTCTTTGTTTACACATCCATGCACTGCCTCCGGCACTTGCTCTGTTGCAGCTTCTAACTTTTGATGGTAGAGCGTGTGTGCATCGACTTCAAGTCAAATAAATGATTTAAAGGATTTCCTTCTACGTTGCCATGCTGCTGGGTACATGTGTGGCCAGAGCTGGAGACCCACTTTTTGGAGTGTGGTTGGTGGAGGTTCCAGGAGGGTAAAAGTTGAGGGCAACCTGGAGGGAGCTGTGAGTCACTTGGGGCCACTTGGCAGCCCTGGCAGGGTCCATGTGGCCCTAGGCAGGGATGGCTCCGGTGCAGTGGAGGGAGGAGGAGGAGGAGGAGAGGCCTGTGAAATGCTTAAGGGCACAGGTGTGGGTGGGTATCCTGGGTGTAGATCAGCTCAGGCAGTGTCCAGGTGAGGTTGCTTTCTGATCCTCAGTGTCCACATCTGTAAGATGCAGGTGTTGGCCCAGGCCAGAAGTGTAGCCTGAGACTCAGTAACTAAATGCCTGAGCTGGCGAGAGCCAAGGTGAGGGGCTGGGACAAGAGGGAACAGCAGCTCTGAACCTGCCGGATCTCGAAATGTTTTCACAGGCAGTTGGACAGTGCGAGGTTTATTTGAAAGGTACTTCTAAAATAACTTCACCTGGAAAGTTTTCAAATGTACAGAAAAGTTTAAAAGAATACTCATAAGACCAACACCTCGAGGAAGACCTTGCCATCTCTTTCTAACATGTGCTTCACCCCTAAACACTTGAAGAGGCAGGTCTGAAACATAGGGTAGTTCATAGGCATGGATAAGTCTCACAAACAATGTTAGTGACAGCCACATGCAAAAAGCACACACTGTAGGATGCTGCTTCTAGAAATTACAGAATCAGACCAAGCTAATGGATGGTATTAAACGTTGGTCACCCTGGAATAGATGGGGTGTCCAGGACTCCCGGGGCCCTGATTCTTGATCTAGGGGCTGCTTACACAGGTGTGTTTCGTTTGTGAAACTTCATCAAGCTGTACATATCTGGTTTCTGGAGTTTCCCACGTGAATGTTATATCGCAAAGATTTTTAAAACCAAACCAACCAACCAGTTCATCCTTCAGAGCTCCTGTCTGTCCTCACCACTAATCACGGCCCTCAAAGTTTTGGGTGGCCAGGTCCCCCAGCACCTCACCCCTCACTCCCATTTCATTCAGCCACACTCCTGCCTCGAGACCTTTGCTTATGCTGTCCCCTCTGCCAGGAAAACCCCACCCTGGATAACTACCTTGCAACATGCTCCCCGAGGCAAGAGGACTATTAAATCAGGCCTGGGGTTCAGGGGCTTTGCTTCTCTGAGCGTGTTTGCTCATCAGTGAAATGGCTGCTAACCAGGGAGGGGCAATGCAGCCAGACCCAAATGGCTGCCTGGTCCCAGGGGACTATTCTGGGAAACTCACAGCCCACTCCTCACACCTGCTTCTGAGAAGCTAATAATGGCAGTGTCTGAGGTGGCTGAGGGCAGGTGACAGGGAAACAGGGCCAGCTGACCCAGCCCAGGCCAGGCTGGGTAGGGTGGGGAGCTGAGCACAACTGAGTGGGGGCAGGGGCCCTCCTGGCTCACTGGTGTGCTCTGAGTCACCATTGTCCCCTTGCCCTCTCAGCTGAGAGACCACGGGTCTGGCTCCAGCTGTCCTGCAGTCTCACAGAGCAAGACATTCTGCTCAGTGGGATTCCCTGACTTATTTTCACTTCTCACAAGCATGTCATTTTTCAGGCTCCCGTTCTAGGTCTGGCCTGGGCCCGGCTCAAGTACATAATAGGCCCTGTCTTTATGGTGCCTTGGGCTTCTCCAGGCAGGGTTGGAATCATTTGTAATCGAACCCCCAGAACGCGTAAGAATGCAGACTCTGAGGCTCCAACTCAGACCTACTGAAGCAACCCAGACCCCAGAGGGACCCAGAAATCTGACAAGCTGATTTGGTGTGCACGACATCAAAGAATCAATTCTTACTGGGAGAGACAAGGAGCTGACTACAGTCCAGGGGTCAGTGCTGAGGTAGGAGAGGGGACGTAACTGGGGGCGCCCAATGGAGGCCCTCACCTGGCCACAGAAACCTCTAAGTGAGAACAGACACCTGAGCCAGACATAGCCAGGCAAAGTGAGGCAGGAGGGGTGATGATGCATCCAAGCAGGGGAACAGCACTGTGCAAAGGCTGGGAGGCAAGAGGGCGCTGGGCACTTTACCTGCTGATTCAATTTAGCCGGAGCGTAGCCGGAGCGAGTGAGGGTCGGAAAGAGAAAGGTGGGTGGGACGGTGTGGCCGTGTAACCAGTCTACCGGAGGGACAGGGGGTAAACCGACTGCTTGTGGGAAATGTCCCCGGGGTGCCTCGTCAAACAGCATAAATGTGACGGAATCAGTAAAATCTGTGTGAGCTCGGCGAAAGGGGTCTTTCTGAACTTCAACGAAGCTGCCACTCTTATCATCCGAAATTAGTCCCCTCCGGTTCTTCGGCTTCAGTTGACCCAGGACGAAAAGCGAGCGGGTTCGGACGCCGCCGTGCCACGTTCGCCTCCCCGGTCTGGAGCACGCGCTCCGACGCGAGGCAGGCTCCCGAAGCCGGGGACGCCTTCCCTGGGCGCAGGTCCCAGACAAACCAAAGCTCCCACCAAAGTCCAACGCACCTCCCAAGCGAGCGCCTGATTGGTCCGCCCTGCCTACCCTGCGAGCCGGTCTCACCTTCTGATTGGCTGAGCTGCGCCGAAACCCTCCTCTCCTACGATTGGCGAGACACATACCTGCGCTCGCCCCGGATTGGCTGCCGGTTTGGCCGGCTCGCCAGCTCTTCGGGGCTCCGCTCTCTGATTCGCCGCAAGGGCCGGCCCAACGGCCTGCACGCTGAATGGCCGCGAGGCCACCTGCCTCGGCCTCCGATTGGTTGCGCGGCGCCTCCTCGACGTGATTGGCCAGGACCACCGCCCCCTCAGCTTCCCATTGGCTGCTCGGCGAAGCCCGGTCTCCGGGTAAGATGGCAGCGGACGGGCAGTGCTCGCTCCCCGCTTCATGGCGGCCCGTGACCCTCACCCACGTCGAATATCCAGCAGGTAAAAGGCGGCCCCGGCTCCGAGGACGCCTTCCCGGGGCTGGACCCTCCGTCCTGGGTGTCGGGGCCCGGACGGGCCCGCGGAGGGGCCGCCGGCGGGTCGGGGTGGGAACTGTCAAACAGCGAGCCATGGAGGGGCTCGGCCGGCGCGCGCGCCGCGCAGGCGCAGTGGGGCGGCGATGAGCTGGGCGAAACCGTGAGCGGCGCGCGCGCGCTCTGCGGCTGCGCCGCCGGGGCGCTCCCGCGGGGCCCGGGGCTCGAGTGGGCTGTGAGAAGGTGGGGGGGCTGGCGGAGGCGGGAGAAGATGCCCGGCCCCACCTGGGCCCGGCCCGCCCGGCCTTTCCCGGAGCGGCCTGACTCCCGCCCGGCGTGCGGGGACTGCCGGTTTCCTTCTGGCCGTGCTTCGGGGACGCCGGGAGGGAACGAGCTCCCCGGTACTGGGGATGTGCAGACCGAGGCCGGTCAGCCGGCCGTTGTGTTGAGCACGTTTGGCGTGCCGTGCCCTGCGCAGGACACTGCTCCCCACCACTGGGGAACAGATGGACGAGGGGCCGGGCCCCCCAGGCTCTGGACTTCTGGAGCTTGCCATGGGACACACGTCCAGAAGCGCAGGGTTTTGCGGCTGGGAGGTCCTGTCGCCACCGTTCTGGCGGCGGTTTTAGTAGAGTGCTGCTGAGTTTGGGCCTCGCGTGTCCGAGTTCAAACTCAGGCTTAGGCCTGGCGCAAGTGACTTCACCTGTCTGAGCCCCAGTCACTTCACCTCTAAAGTGGGACTGATCCCAGTGCCTCCCTTCTCGTGGTGAAGTGAGAGTGAAATAACAGGGGCTGTGAGAAATGCCGAGTGCAGTGCCTGGCATACGCATTCAGTAAATAACTTCAGTTAATTCCTAGGACCCTCACAAGCCCACCCCACCCTCCCTGGGTAGGGTGGTTGGGTGTCACGTGAGCCCCCTCATCGAGCCTCCATTGCCCTGGGAAGGGCCTGATCATGTTGCTCGTTTGGGCGGAGATGTGAGAACCTGGCCCTGCTGAGGGCCCCAGGGCTGGATGCCAGGGAACTTTGACCCTGGAGGTTCTGAGTTGTACTGGGAGTGGGCTGACCCTGCCAGGTGCTGGGCACCACCTGCCTGCCTGCCCACCATCCGTTCACGTATTAATTCAGCCGGTATCCATTCAGTGCCTCCTGCGAACAGGCTGATAAATTCCTGAAGTCCTGGATTGCAAAAAAATCCTGCTTTACAGGAGGGAAACCAAGGCCAGGAGAAGGGAAGGGACTTGGCGAAGGCCTCAGCACCCTCGTGACTCCCCCTCCCTGGCCTCAGGGTGCCTTCCCTGAGTGCTTTCAGTCTAACAAGTGAAAAGAAGGAACCTGGCAGTTGTGAGCAGCATGGCACAGGCTGTAATGAGGGACCCTTTGCAGGGACCGTGGGTGCCCAGAGGAGGGACCTGCCTGAGCCTGGGGGTATCCCATGGAATCTAGCTCCCTGTTAACTCTTCTTGGGTCCCCCGCACTTCTCCTTCATACCCCTCACTCATCACACTGATCCTGGCTTCCTTTATTCATTCTCCATTTACTATCGTTTTCGAGCCCAGTTAAGTGCCAGGCACTGGACTGAACTTGGGGGATTGAGTGGGATGTAAAGAAACCCCATCCCTGCTCTCCTGGGACATGTAGGGAGAGAGAGACACAGCCTAATATCTGCACTAACTAGCAAATCATGAATGATGTCCAGTTACAGATTCCTCCACCAGGTGGAGGGCTCTGCAGTGGCAGGAATGTGTCTTTTTTCTGCCACTGTGGTGGGTACTTAATTTATGTTGAGTTAACTCAGACTGCATCCCAGGTGGGGGAAATGGAGTGTGCAAAGGTCCAGAAATAGGACAGAGCACAGTGCATTCAGGAAACTAGAATTCTGTCCCAGAACAGGAGCAGCGCCTGAGAGGGGGCAGGGCTAGGACTGCTCGGTGAGCCGGGCTGAGGTGGGACTTATTCGAGGGGCTGAGGGAGCCGTGGAGAGGCTTGGAGCAGAGTGGTGAGGCCAGAGTTGCAGACAGCATCCGCATGAGGGTCCCAGGCTAGCACCAGGTGTGCGACAGGCCATGAAGATGGCCAAAGGTTTGGGGGCACCAGCTACCCCTTGACGGCCCAGCACCCTGACATCAGCTACGCAGCTGAGAGACCCAGAATCTCAGGGCTGGAAGGGGCCGGGCCATTGTGTGAGGGAGGAGGCAGAGACCCAGAAAGGGGAAGGGCCTCACCCAGTGTCACCCAGCCGCCCTGGGGCAGCACTAGCACTTGAACCTAGATTGATTGCCTATTCTCCAAGGCCATCTCCAAAAGCCCTACCCTAGGTAGGTGTGGGTGAGGCCAGGTGTGTGCCCATCTTTTCAGCCAGGAATCTGGGCTCAGCCCTGTGTGGGCACCATCACTGCTGCCTGTGTGAGGCCAGGCTGGTGGTGTGGGCCATTTCTCACACTGGGTTCTCCCAACCTCTAGGTGAGCAGAGCCCTCAACATGGAAGTGTCCTGGGTACCGGGGACTGAGCTGGGTGTCACACAGGCCCCGTATCATTAAAGTCACACAGCTGTAGGAGGTGGGTACTAATATCCCCATTTTACAGGCAAAAGAGCTGAGGCTCAGGGAGGTGGAGTCTTGGGCTGAAGTCACGCAGCCAGAAAGTACTGGTGCAGGAACTGAACCGTGCCCTCTGACCCCAGAGTGGCCAAGTAGCTGCCTTGTCTTGAATGGTGAGGGTGGTCTTGGTACTTGGCATCAGCCCTGCCCTTGAGCAAGGGGGAAAGTGGCTCTCGTCTCTCAGCTGCAATGTCCTCTTCTCCGAAAGGGGGCTGGCAGTCTTCACACTGCCTCCCTCCCTGGCCTGCTAGGATCGTAAAAATCGGTAGTCAGCAGGTAGCCAATTTCTTTCCAATAGAGAAGCAGTGAGAAGCTGTGAGAGGCCATATTGGGCAACACAGCCTCCTCACCACCCCTGGCCTTTGTCCTCGTTGGAGTCTACAATGTAGACTCAAGTCTGTGTAGTAGCCAGAGAATGCCAGAGGAGGCCCAGGGTTCAGCGGGGGCAGCCTCGGAACAGCACTACGTTCCAGAGGCATCCATGTGCCTGCCAGGCTGCCGCCTGGTACAGGATCCAGCCTCTGGGCTCAGACCAAGCCGGGTTCAAATTCCTGCTCTGACAGGGTGGTGAGTATAGGACCAGGCCAGAGACTTGGATTTTAGTCCAGTTCCCACCTCTTTATGGCTGTGTGACTTTGGGCAAGTCACACAACCCCTGTGGGACTCATTTTCTTCATCTACAGAATGGGAACTGTGAGGGCACCTGCTTAAAACTCATGATCTATCAAGTTCAGTGCTTAGTAAACAGACACTGGCACGTCTTGCCTGCGACCGAGCTGCTATGGGCCGCTGGTAGACTGAGGGGCCCACACCTACCTGGCCCTGCCCTCTGGGACCCCCTTTGTGGCCCTATTTGACTTGCAGGGGGCTGGTCCATCTTCTGACGCTTGTCTGTGTCCTCATCCCATTCTCTCTGTCTCGCCCAGGTGATCTCTCTGGCCACCTCCTTGCCTACCTGAGCCTCAGCCCCATGTTCATCATTGTTGGTTTTGTGACCCTCATCATATTCAAGCGGGAGCTGCACACGGTGAGTGAGTCTGCAGCCCCCTCACTGCTCCCGGGTGCCCGCACCCCAGGGAGGGGCTGTACCATTCATCCCAGGTGCTTCGCCTCCCTGAGGAGCCCCCTGGCTGGTTCCCAATCGTTTACCGGTCGGGCTGGGGGTTCCGTCGGAGACCACAGTCTTTGGGGCTGGGCAGTGGCCAGCAGGCACTCAGAGGCCCCGCTGACCACACATCTTCCTGGCAGATCTCATTCCTCGGGGGCCTGGTACTGAACGAGGGGGTCAACTGGCTGATCAAACACGTCATCCAGGAGCCGCGGCCCTGTGGAGGTAGGGCCCGGGCCTCGGGTCTGGGGCTCTCCCAGGTCGGGGCGTTCCTGGGAGGCCTGCATCCTCCCCTCGTGCCCTGTTCTCTCTCCCCCAGGTCCCCACACGGCAGTGAGCGCCAAGTACGGGATGCCCTCCAGTCATTCCCAGTTTATGTGGTTTTTTTCCGTCTACTCCTTCCTTTTTCTGTATTTAAGGTGAGCTTCTGCCCTGGCTGGAGTGGCCCTGAGCTGGCCTAGTCCAGGTTCTGCCAGGGACTCACTGTGAGCCCTTTGGATGCCCCTCGGGGCTTGGCCTCTCTGAGGGTGGGAGTAGCTGCATCTAGGGCAGAAGGCGCCCAGGGAGCAAGCGGTGGGGCCAGAGGCTGCTTGGGAGGCTTGGGCTCTTGGCTGCGGGCTGAGGCCTCTGACAGGCCTGTCTTCCCAGAATGCACCAAACGAACAACGCCAGGTTCCTGGACTTGCTGTGGAGGCACGTGCTCTCCCTGGGTCTCCTCACCGTGGCCTTTCTAGTCTCCTACAGCAGGTATGCAGGGCAGGAGGACCCCCACCCCACAGCCTGCTCACTGGGTCTTGCTGGATTCTCGGACCCTGTTGGATCCCACTGTGGACCCGAGTCCCAGAGCTTGTAGGACAGGGCTGGGAAAGGCGTCCCACAGGCTCCATTGCCCCTTCCAGCCCCATCCTTGCTCTCTCCTGGCTGAGCCCAAGGTTCTGGGGACACATCCGCATATCAGCCATCTGTTCCCAGCATCCTAGAGGTGCTCTCTGCAGACAGACTCAGAGTTGAAGGGCTAGACAGAAAGGAGGCAAGTCCCAACTGTGAGACACGTTTTCACTTTGAGTTGGGAGAGTCACTATCGAGGTCTGACTCTGCTTCCTTCCAGAAATAGATCTGAGGCTTTGTGTTCATAGGAGTTCATACCCAGGAAGCTGGTACTTGGGCATGGGGGCTCATGCAAGCCTGTCTCTGGCCGGCTCTCATGAACTGCCTCTGTTCTTGGCCCAGGGTCTACCTGCTTTACCACACCTGGAGCCAAGTGCTCTATGGGGGCATCGCTGGAAGCCTCATGGCCATCGCCTGGTTCGCCTTCACCCAGGAGGTCCTCACCCCACTGTTCCCCAGGATAGCAGCCTGGTAATTGCTTCCTGCCCCTGTTGCTGTCCTTCCCGCCTTCCCAGGCACCAATTTCCCTCCTGTGGGAGGGGCCGTCAGCTATAGGACCCAGGGCTCCTGACTCTAGCCTTGGTCTCCCCTGCATGGGCCCTAGGTTTCAGGCTGTTGGTGGGCATTAGGCTGCAGACCCCACTTGCCTGGCATCCATCTCTCCCAGGGTTTCCTTGGGCTCAGAAGCCAAGGTGTCGTCCTCTATCCTCACCTAGACTCTCAGGGACTTAGAAAGCAGCCTAAGTCCTGCTGGGCTGTGTGTACTGTGGGGCAATGCCCCTGCCTGAGTGTCACTCAATTGCCACATCTGGGTCTCTCTGTCGCTCTGGGGTCATGGCCAGGCAAAGACTGAGTAGGGTGGGGGCAAGGGGGGGTGCACTGCTGGCCCTAGGCACTGATGGGGGTGTCTAGCTTGATGACAGGATCGTTTCTTGATGTGGTCCTTGCGTTCTGGGTGTCTGTCTCTCCAGGCCTATTTCTGAATTCTTCCTAATCCGGGACACAAGCCTCATTCCCAACGTACTCTGGTTTGAGTATACGGTGACCCGGGCAGAAGCCAGGTGAGTTGAATAATCACTAGGGCCTGGCTCAGTAAGGCACAGCCCCAGGGCGGCCACTGCCCCCATTTTTGGAGGGTCCCCCCAGAGCCAGGTACTTGCCTGAGCACTTGTCTTGCACTGCCCCATTGGGTCCTCCCCGGACCCCATTTTACAGATGAGAAAACTGAGGCTCCAAGGTGACAGGAAGAGTCACCTGCCTGATGACTTACAGACTGTGCGTTGGGGAGCTGGGCTAGGAACCCAGGCTGCCTGGCCCAGAGCTGGACTTTCCACCAAGGCCCAGAACCAAAGAGCTGGGCAGCCGCGATTCTCAGGGCACCTTTGTGTGGACATCCCTTAGCTGTTTAGTCTGGACACTTCTCTATAAGCGGGTAAACCGAGGTGCAGTTGTACAGCAAGTCGGTGCAAAGCTGGGCCTTGGAGTCTGCTGACTCAGCTCTCCCTCCCGACTTATCCCAAATCCAGGATGGGGTGCCAGCTGGGGTGGGGAAGGCGTGGCTCCTCCCCAGCTTCAGAAGAGAGGTTTCCCCAAGGGGCCGTGGAGAGGAGCCAGGTGGGGCGGGATGACACGTTGCAGCAGGCAGATGTGTCTAGTGCATCATGTTCCAAATTATCGTAACGAGCTTACGGGCAAAGCACCGGATCCGTGAGGAAAGGGGATTTGAGGGGGTTAGGGCAGCAATCCCATTACTGAAGGAAAGGCCCCAGCTGGCCAGGCTCTCCGCCTGGCGCCCTGAGTGGCTCTGCCCTGACCGGCCATACACCTCCCTTCCTGGTCCTTCCCCACCTGGTCCCGTCCCACCTAGTCTCACCCCGGCTGGCTGGCCGCCCCCTGCCTTCATTTACCAAAATACCCACGCGTACCTGCTCTGTGCTAGGCTGTGTGCCGGGGTGGGCAGAGTGAGGCAGCCATGGCAGTCAGCGAAGACACGAGGAATAAGTCCCCTGCCTGTGTGATGAGTGCCCTGGGCTTCAGAGCTCGTGACAGGAACGCGATGCTGGGGCGGGGTTGTCGGGCCTGCTGCCCGGGGAGACAGACCTGAGCGGGGAGGGAGCACGGGCCCATCCAAGTTGGGGTTTGGCAGGGAGGTGCCCTCAGCAGAGGGAACAGCATGCTCAGAGCTTCTGAGGCAGGAGGGAACTCGGTGAGTCCACTCGACCGAGGCCAGAGGCTGGAGTCCAGGGAGCAAGATGTGGCGTGAGAGGAGGCAGGAGCCACATCGCACTGCAGCGGTGGGCGCAGTTAGGTCTCTGAATTTTAACCGGGATTCTGGAATGCCCCGTTCCCCCTCCTGAGCCTCAGCCAGGCCCTCTGGAAAATGGGATTGTCCCAGCTTCCCTGAGGCTCCTGGGCCTACCACTGATGTAGCCACACCCCAAAGCTAGGAACTCAAATCCCTCTATCACCTCTATCAGTTCCACCTTCGCTTACATACCTCCTAGGTGGAGAACTCACTACCTTACTGTCTCTTCTGGTCGATAATAACAGAACCGTGCTTGTGCTGGCCTATCTGTAAAGGGGAGCTCCCCATAACTAGTTGGACTCCAGCCAGGCCCTTTTTGCCTCTGTCCTCCCATCCGGGCCCCACTCCCACCCCCTTCTTCTGGCTCTGTTTCCGACTCCAGAGCTGAAACAGGTGAGCTAGAGATGGACCCTTGTTAGGTCCCACGTCCCAGGTGTGAGGACATTGGTCTGGCTTGAGTCAGTCCGTGGGGCCACTGGGGGTGGGCATTCACCCATTTTGATAGGACTATGGGTAGGGAGGGGACAGCTAAGGAGCTGGGTCACTGAATGCCAGGGGTCCCCTAATTTGACCCCACCCCCATTTGCAGGAACAGACAGCGCAAGCTGGGGACGAAACTACAGTGACTGGTGAGCGTGGCTGGGTCCAGCCTCTAGATCTGGTCTGCGTGAAGCCTTGGATGGAATGACAGACAGAGGGATGAAGCAGAGACCTCTACAGACCCAAGTCACCAAGTGGAGCCTTTTTTTTTTCTTATTTTAATTTTAATGAACAAGGTGGACCAAAGGGCCAAGCCAGCCCCTCAACCAGGACCCTGGAGGGCCTGCCGCCAGGGGCCACACGGCCAGAGACCCTCGCTGTGCTGCTCCTAGCCCTCGGTTGGGCGGAAAGTGCCCTTGGTGTGTGCGCTGGGTTGTGGGGTAGAGGAGGAGGGCTTGCACCTCTGGTCACGGGGCCAGGAAATTCAGGTGGCGTGAAAAATATACACTATTTATTTTTTGGTTTTGTCCAAAGCAGTTGGGATTTGGGAGGTGGGGCTGGGACAGCCTGCTTTGCGTTGGCTGCCCCAGGTACAGATGGGCCCAGGTCAGTTTCCCAGGCCCTTTGCCCTGAGCCCAGGGGGCAGACTGCCTCTCCCTGGGCCTGAGAGGTGGCCTGGGGGTCCAGGAGAGGGAAGCACCTCTGTGCCCTCCCTGCCACCATTGCCATTCCAGAACCTCGTTCAGTGTTTCCTTGTCTGGGGGCCGGGGCCCAGAGAGAGCGCGCATCTGGCCGCTGCTATCCTTGTGTCCTACCCCCGTCCCCACCCTACACCACAAGGGCTTTCTCTGGTCCCCTGTCCCCACGACAGCGGTCCCTCTCTGACAAAAGAGCCTGCACATGTGGGTGAGCAAACCCAGGTTGTTTACAGCTCTTTCTCGTCCTGCCATCCCGCAGTTAGTCCTCATCTCCATGCGAACAAAACGCAGAGGAACCGGGAGCCAGTGAGGGCTGGGGCAGTTGGTGCCGCCCGCCCGCCCCTCCCTCTGTGCGCTCTGAACATTCCTCGTACCTCTGACCCCCTTCAAGAGGCTGGGAACCCGCTTGGGGTCACCCTTGAGCCTGTGTCTGGGGTGTGGGTCACAGGTCCCTGACTGTCCAGGCCAAGGGATGACAGCCCTTCCCAAAGGGCCTCGATCTCTAAGTTGCTCTAAAAATGGAGTTGTGGAATAGACATGCTTCCAGCTCTTGGAAGTTTCTAGAACTGACCCAGGCTGCTTGGGACCTCCTCACCCCCCTCTTTCCTTTGTGGAGGTTCCCAGTCTGCTGCTGAAGCACAATATTTTGGTGCTTTCTTTTCTCGTTTGTTAAAGATAGTGTCCAAAAGCCATTCCCGATGCCAGGACCAGGGGCCTATTTATGGGGAAGGTTGGTCAGTCCCCACATTTTCTTCCCCTTCCCTTCTTATTTTTAACTTTTTGCCTGAGACAAGCCAAGTGTGAGGTGGTTTGATTTAAGAAAAATCAATGAAATTGTTTACTATTGTTTTAAAATAAAACCTTGAACTCTGATAGCTTGAGCGCACGTTGACTGAGCTCATGAGAGGTGGCTGGGGGCAGCTGTGGGGACACAGGACCCTGCGGGGCGAGGATATGGTTAAGACCGTGGAGATCATAAGCATCTCTGAGGCGTCTAGTTCCTTCCAGCCCCCAAAGCTACAGTTTGGGTGGCCTGTGTGACATTTCCCACCAGAGCCTGAGGAGGTTCCCCGTTTCCAGACCCAGTCTGCCTCCCTGTGTGGTCCTGCCCGGCTCTGGTTCAGCTCTCAGTAAGCCTGGTTCTTCCACCATGTGACAGGCCTGGAGGACTGGGGAGAGCCAGCGTGCCCTTCCTCAGCCTCTGCCGGGGTAGACGCCTCCTGTCTTTCATTCACTGTTTCTTGAGCATGTGCATGGGTGAGGATCTTGCTTTGGAAAAAATAATGCAAACTGAGCTGGGTTTTTGGAGACCTCGTGGGAGTGGGATGAATGTTAAGTTGAATCCGAGGGCTGGCCAAGGTGGGGAGTCTAATCCTTGCTTCGCTGAGCTAAGAACTGCTACAGCGTAGGGTGAGGGGGTCCCAAGTAATCCTGCCCTCACGGGAGCTCGAAGGCTGGGTTAGGGCCCCCAGCAGTCCACAGAACCTTGACATTCAGTTAAGGTGACCTCACCCCAGTGTGAGGCAGAAACAAACGTCTCTGGAGGATGGAGCCTACATCCTAGACTTCAATTATTTGTATGAAAAGTTTTTCAATTACAATGAACAGATAAAGATGGATAAAGACGGCCAGGAATAGAAGGAGATGACCTCGTGATGGAGAACCAGCAGAAAACTCGGAACAAACCTGCCAATACCCCAGGTGCCGGAATGATCAGGCACAGACTGTAAATTTTATGTTTTAAAGACATAAAAGACACGTTTGAAAACATCTGCAGAGAACGGGAAACTGTAAGGTGAACCCTGGCAGATTTTAAAAAGAATCAAAACAGAAAAATCCAATAGCTGAAAAACGAGCTCAACAGGTAGGTTTCCTAGCAGCCTAGACACAGCCCAAGAGAACCGGAGGGGAGGGCAGGAGTCAGCCTGGAGGGAGGGAGGGGCTGCCCGCTGAGCCCTGGGTAGTCCCTGGGTCTCCTGTAAACTCACTGCTTTCACCCCAGTTGACACCTGTCCCCACCCACCACCCACCTTCAGGGAGCCCAGTTCCTCCTTTTCCTGTTCAGTTGGTCTCCAAGCCTCGCTCCTCCCTCCGCCTCCTAAGTGTCGTTGAAATGTCCACTTCTCTCTGCCTCCCCGTCCACTCTGTGGGCCCAGCCCGCCTCTCCCCAAGTCCCTGCCTGGAGGGTGCAGGGTCTCCCCACAGATTTCCCTCCTCCCCATCATCAGCCCCCTTCTACCGCTTCCTCAGCATCTTCCTAAACACCCTCCTCCATGTCTCAGATAAGCCCAAGTCTTTAAAGGGGCATCTAGATGCCCTTTTCCTGTGAAGAGAGCCAAAGTCAAGTTCACGCTAACCTGGATAGACAAGGAGATCGAGTCAAAGCCAAGTCATCTTTAGTTCATTCGTTTATTACAGGTTCAAGTTTCAAATAATGCATTACACAAAATATATTAATTTAGTTCTTTTTTACTCATATCTTTAGAAAATTTTTTTCAGTTTTTCACCTGCTTATTTGTCATCAGGGTCTGGTTGCCCCAGGGGCCATCTCTGGGTCAGCTGACCAAATCCCCCTGGGTCCACTGGCCAAGTGGTTATGGATACGACAGTCCTTTCTGGATTGCATGCACGATGCGGTCACTGGAATTTCTATCCCAAGCCACAAGTGCCCATTGGCATAACATCCAGACAGTGGGTTTTATTTTATTTTTTTAATTTAATTATTTTAGGCGAGGCAACCCTTGGTTGACCTCACAGATTGCAAGGAACTCGTCAGCTTACAATCCCTTATTTTTAAAAATTTTTTTACGCCTACAGCACCTGGTCTTCCCAGGTGGTCTCCCATCCACGTACTAACCAGGCCCGACCCTGCTTAGCTTCCAAAATCAGATGGGGTTGGGCTTGTTGAGGGTGGCATGGCTGTAGACCCAGATGGTGGACTTTAAACATCAGTCCCATAGGTATGTAATCTCAGCACTTCTCTCCTGTGTGTCCAGAGACCTTTAAAGCACCTGCCTGTCCCACATCCAGCACTTCAAAGTGTGAGGTCACAGGTCACAACCTCTGGAGTAATTACTAAATGTCATTGTTTCTTTGCCTTTTCTTTCCCCTCTCCGCATTCCATCCCCACTGGCTGGGGTGGTTTTAGGTGTCAAAGTGCTTCGTGGCTCTCAACTGCTGAGCGAGCCTTCGTCGGAGGCCTGTGACGACTGAAAGGTGATGGGATGCCTTCACTTATGGAGAGTTTTTTGGGGAAAATCCTGCCTTATATTCAGATCCGTATGGTTCTTAGAACTCGAGTTTCGGGGGTCCGTGCAGTGTCTTTGGCCTGGCTTGCTCTCGCCTCCCCTGCGGCCCCACCTTAGTGCTGCTCACCCAGCACCCACTCAATTCCCCCTGTGGGTCTGTGCTTCCTGGGACTCCCAGTAACCCCTAGAGGGGGCAGCATCACCCCCGCCATATGGATGACACCCAGGCTGTGTACTGTCATGGTGTTCCTTCCCAGGTCCTCCTGCTCATGGCCCTGAAGAGCATTACCCCACCCCGCCGCCCTGCTGGGGGCCTGAGTGGCCAGGCCGAGGGCAACACCCCTATCTGGGTTCTACTCCATGCTCCCTGGGACCTTGGGCAAGTGGCACACCCTCTCGCTGCCTCCCCGGAGAACAAGAACGCCCTGAGTGCACACCCCTGCATGGCTGTGGTGGGATTCGGTCAGGCCTAGCAGGTCCCCCAGCCCAATACAGGTCGGTTCCACTAGGTTGACATCCTGGCCCAGCCAGTGCCTTCTGGAGCCTCCCAAGCCGTGATCATCTTCCCTCCTCACCGGCCTGTGGGCCCAAGTCTGGGGCAGTGTCCACTCATGGCCTCCCTCCTTCTCCACCCCCGCCCTGGTCATCTGGGTAGGTGCGGCATGGGGCTAGGGGCTTGGCTACAGGGGCTCTGTACCCTGGCCCGAAGGAGACAAAAATGTGACCTCTGAGAATCTCCGCTCTGCCATTTAGTGGCCTGGTGACCTTAACCTCTCTGAGCCTCAATTTCATCGTCTGAAAAATGGGAGAAAACCACAGGACCCACTGTTACGTGCCTGTCACAGGTCAGCCAGGCCATGAGGCCCCTCTCCCAGGCCTACCCCACAGTAGCTGCTCTGGGTTTTCACATCTGCCTTAGGGCCCGAGTGTTCCTCTTGGAGGGAGAGACTCCTCTCTCTACCAACAGCTCACTTGACTTTGGCAGGATACCCTGCTTGTGCCAGGTGCATGGCGTTGGCGGCAGGCAGATTTCGGGTTCTGAGCAGATGGCCATGTGATCTGGAGCAGCACTTCTGTCGGGCTCAGTGGCAGGCAGCAGGATGACGCCGTGGGCCCTGGGTGTCAGCCACACATGGCCCGCCAGGCCCAAGCCTATAGGGCCCCAAAGCCCCTTGGGAGAGTTGTCCCCACCCACAGCCCATGGGAGTGGAGAGGCTAAGGTCACGGGTAGGTGGGATTGTCTATGAGGATGCGATCTTGGATCTGGAGCCCCTCTGGCCCAGGGCCCCGTGATTGGAGCTGGCCCTTGGCTCCCTGACCTGAGCCTCCGTGTCCCTCTTAGGCCCACTGGCTGCCTGGACGCCGGCCCGCAGATGCAGGGAAGGCTGGAAGGCAGCCAGGCGCCCGCCCCCACCTGCCTGCCTCCTCAGCTGGAATGCCTCTTCAACAACAAATTTCCCCTTTATTAATTACCTTGCGTGTTATCGTACAATCAGAAATGTGGTTCAGGAATCAAGCCGAGTAGAAGCGAGAGAGCCGGGGCTCTTGAGCCACATTCTCCAAAAGAGCAAGGCTGCCCAGCGGGAGATGGCCCCATGGGCCAAGGCGGGCTGGGCGAGGCCCCGGGCGTCCCCTTCCCTTTTCCAGCACACCCTGAACCCTGGCCTCTCAGCTTGGAGAGGCCTGGAGCCCCCGCTCCTCCCTGTCTTTAGGTCCTTGGGAGCTCGGGGACCCAAGCTCCCAAGACCTGGCCTGGCCGCGCAAATGGCAGGAACCGGCCAGAGCTGAGCCATCAAGAAAAGGACTTCCCGGTCTCCCACCCCGGAGGGGGATGGGCTCGGCTGGTTCCTTTCTCCCAGGGAAGGCCTATGTGGGTGAAGCACCGAGTGCTTAGGCCTACGTCCTGCTCAGCCTCTGAACACAGCCCGGGATGCGGCCCCTGCAGGTGCGGGGGATGACCCAGGAAGGCACTTGGCTCGGGCCTGCTGGCCCCACCGGGGGGTGCCATTCCCGGCTCGGTCTGATAGGTAGGGCCCAGGGGGAATGGGAGCAAGGAGTGGAGCCCTGGTGGGAGGCGCACCCGGAGGTGGCGTGGCTGTGACGCTGGCCGGCCCGAGCTCGGCAGGCTCAGAGCTTGGCCCGCGGGTGGCTCTGCAGCAGAGCGCGCATGTCCAGGAGCGCCTTCTCCAGGTAGTGCGCCAGGCGGGCGGCGTTGGTCTCGGCGCAGCTGTTGTAGGCCGACACGGAGAAGTTGATGTGGGCCTCCATGGGGTTATAGCAGACGCCGTAGCCGTCCGGGACCACGGGCCCGAAGAACATGACGCAGTCTGTCTTGGCGGGGACCTGGGGGTGGCACAGGATGAAGGTGCTCGTCCCTACCCGGCCAGGTCCCCTCCAGCCCTGTGGTGGGGCTAGCCTGCTTTCCACACCTCTGTTCCCGCTGCGCTCTGCCTGAGGTGTTTTCTCCCCTTCTCCATCAGACAGGCAACTCCCTCTTGTCCTTTGGGGTACAGTTCTAGCATCATCCCTTTATGGAGACTCCCCGACATTCCTGGGGGGCTTTTAACTGCTCCCTCCTTGGGACTCCCCTGACCCCCCAGCACTTCCCAGAAGGCTGTCATTGCCTCAGTCCCTGTGCTTCCAGTCTGCACTGTGAGCCCCTGGGTGCGGGACAATTGTCTACGTTGGGTCCCAGTGCCTGGCACAGGCTGGTGTGGACCAGATTGTTCCTTCATGTCTGACCAGTGAATAAATGAAGCCGATCCTACCCTGGGGGTGGGGCTGACCCCTCCTCAGCCTGCCTGAGCTGCAGTGAAGCCCCCTGACCCCAGCTCCTCAGCTACTTTGGTGGCTTGCACAGGCCACACCGCCACCAAGGTCTGATCACGTTCTAGACCTTGGCTCTAGTTAGTGCGGCCTTTGTTCTGCTCCGGCTCTAGTAGGTTCTGTTTCACCCCACCCCAGGGCAACTAGGGCAGTGGCAGACGGCTCTGGGGCAGTAACCCACCTGGCTAGTGGAGAGGTTGAAGTGCATGGCGATGGCGTAGGAGGTGTCCATGAAGATGTCAGGCATGCTCACCAGGTCCTCGATGGCCTGCATCTTCAGGCCCAGCAGGTGCCGGTCGAAGGCCTCCCCGCGGATGGCCTGCAGAAGGGGGCACGGTCAGGGGCAGAGGCTGTGGGCCCGCAGGGTGCCACTGCCCTCCCCGGAAGCCTGTGGCAGCAACACCTCTTTCATTTAGTGGCCCCTGGGACCTGCGAGACCAGAGCATCCGGGCAGGAGAGCCCTCACTTCACAGATGGGGAGACCGAAGCCCAGCAACCTGCCCAGGAAGGCAGGGCACTGTAGGATTGAAAAGCACAGGCCTGGAGCTGGGTGGCCTGACCCATCCTGGCAGTGGGACCTTGGCAGGTCATTTACACCTTGGAACCTCAGTGTCTTCATCTGTAAGATGGGGACAGTCTCTGACCTTCTCTTGCAAGGCGGCAGTGAAATCTAAACGGCTCTGGGTAACGTGGGCAGAGCCTGGCACACAGGTGCAAGGGACAGAGCTGGAATGGGAACCCAGGCCTCCCCCCACCGACTGCAGCCCACGATGTCAGGTGGCAGGAACTCCGCTGTCTGTCCAACTGTGAACACCCCTAGCATCCTGGGCTCCAGGGAGCTGGGGAGAGCATGACACAAGGTCCAGAGGTGAGCCTGGAACCTGGAACACTGGGCCCAGCCTCAATTTCTCCACCTTTAAAATGGGGATGTTCAGCCTTGCTCCAGGTACCCCAAGGCTCAGGAGAGCGGTGGTTCAAGCTAAGGGTAAGCAGCTGTACGAACGGATAGGCAGATGGACAGACAGGTGGGAGAGGCCAAGGGTCAAGCAAGCAGGGACAGGAAGGGCTCACTCACCTGGTCAGCGTAGGATCGGTGGGCCTGCACGGCCTTCCGCAGCAGATCAACCTTCTGGTGCTCCTAAGGGGGTGAGGGTCAGAGGGAGCTGAAGCAGTGTCCCTTCTCTGTTCCTGTCACCCATCTCAGTAGCCCAGCCCCTGCCCTGAGCTCTCTGAGAGGAGGAAGTGGAACTACCATACTCTAGGGAAGAAGCTCAGTGCTGATGAGTAAATAAGGAAATAGTTCCCTTTTCTCTTTGGCTGCCAGGAAGCTCAGAGCTAAATTCATGGCTCCATCTTCCGTTATATTCCTAGGTCCACCACAGGGCTGGAATACAGTGGATGCTCGATCGGTGTGTGTTGGCAGAGTGAACAGGAAAGCTGACGGCTCAAGCCCAGCTCACCCACTCTTGCCCCAAACCTCTCACCGTCACACTGGAGTCGTCCATGGATTTGACAAAGGTCAGCGAGTCCACGGAGGCCGAGCGGATGGTGTCGGTTCGGCCCAGGTGAAACATGCGCAGGGAGGCGCTCTCGTACGTGGCACATGAGTGGCCGTAGATCCTGGGTGGGAGACGGGGCTGAGCACACCCCTGGCAGGTCATTCCCACCTCTGCCCACCCGGCTCTTATGCCCCCTTTATGGGTAGGCCGGGACACACCTGTAGTAAGCCAGCTGGAGGGCCATCTGGATGAAGGCGTCGGGGCTCATCTTCTCTGACTTGGGGAAGTCCTTCCCAAAGTGGTGGAAAACCATTATGCTGATGTCCAGGTCCTGGATCATGCTGAGGGGTGGGGAGGAGGCGGGTGAAGCACAGACACTGGGCGGCCCCTGCCCACGCCACGGGGGGCAGTCCCAGAACCAGCGCGGACCATGATAGACCCGGAACGGGAGCCTGTCGGGCCCGAGGCCCACCGCAGCGCCCGGCACTCACATGCTGAGGTTCTGCTTGGCCTTCTCGATGTCGCTCTTGATCTCGGGGGTGATGTTGAACCGCAGCTTCTTGGGCATGGGCAGGGGCACCATGGGAGACCGCACGAGCTCGGGCTTCTTCCTGCATGGACACGGCGGGCCTCGGGCTCACAACGGTGCTGGGGGAGCCTGGGTCCATCCCTGGGACTGGGGTGGGGAGGGTGGGTCCCTGAAGCTGGAGGGGGCCAGCCCAGGGAGACTCTTGGGTTTGTTCTTCTGAAACTGCCTTTGCTCCAGCTTTCACGTGGCCAAATGGAGGAGGCCTGGAGAGGGGACGGGACTTGTCCAGGGTCATGCAGCTGGGAAGTGGCAGAGCCAGAATTCAAACCCAGGTCTCTTAGGCTCTAAAACCTATGCCCTCTCCTGGCTTCCTTTGAAGAAACAGACTCCCAGGCACAAGGGAGAATGCCACTCCCCCAGAAACGAGTCTGCCACCTGTGTGTCACTTGTCACTGGGAACTTGGGAAAGGGGAAGAGAGGGAGAGAAGCACACTCACGTGTACTCAATGACGTGGTCCACAAGGGAGACGATGGGGGGGCCCTCTGCTGCTGCATGCTCATAAATGAGCCCACAGGAGCCATCTTCTGCCACGATGAACTGTGGAGGGGAACAGGGACCTGTCAGCCCCAGGTCCCTGGAGCCACTCTCTGGTTGGGTCCCCTAGGAAGAGCCTCTCTGAAGCCGTGTCACTATGACTAACACTCATCGGAGCCCTTGGGCCCGCCCCACTGAGCCCATAAACCTCATTAAGCCCCCGCAGTTATTCTACCAGGGAGTCCTACCGCCACCCCACTTTACAGGTGCAGAGAGGGGAGGCCACGGCCAAGGCCGTGCCGCTCTGCCCGGCCTCGCATCCCAGGCTCTTTCTGATGTGCTGAAGGGGTGTGCTGGAGGTGACAGCAGTTTCTGGGCCAGGCCCAGTAATGACGGGCTGACTGCCCGGTAATTACAGCGGCGTCCCGCTGATGGCTTCCACCTGATTTACGGGCTGGGAGTCCAGGGACGCCTAGGTGAGAGGCAGGAAGTCCCGAGGCCGTCAGGGGGCCTAGTGTGGGTGTCTGTCTGGGCTGGGATCCAGGCCCTGGCAGGTCCTTACCTGCAGTGTCTTGTCGAACCAGCGGTTGCCACTGTTGAGCTTGCTGCCCCCGCCGTGCAGCATCTGGCCAGCCACCTGGCTGCGGTAAATGTCTTCCGAGACCCGAGGCACGGGTGCATCCAGGCACACGACGAAGATGCTCTTCTGGATGGAGCGCACAGACTCCCGGTTCACCTTGTCTGCAGGTGGCATGGGAGGGGACGAGGCACAAAATGCGGTTGTCAGGCCTGCGGTGGCCTGGGAGGCCTCCAGAACATTCGCTGAGTGCTTCGCACTCAACAGGGCCCTGCAGCCCCATAGCAGCCCGTGATGCAGGGCCCAACACCTAGTCCATTTTAGACGCGAGGAAACAGAAGGCCACGGTCTCATGGGGGAGCCAGCGTGGCAGTCAGGGATGCCACACAGGGGTCTGACTTGGGGACAATGCCCCTGACTAACATGGGGTTTGGAGGGGCTGTGGCAGCAGGGACGGGCTGCTACCTAGAGGAAATGAACTTAACCCCACTGAGCTTCAGTTTCCTCATCTGCGAAATGGGGCCAAGGACACCTGCTCTGAGTCGAGAGGATTTAGTGAGAAACTGAATCCCGCCCAGGGCCTGGTGTGGACAAAGGTCGGGATGTGTCCCCTGAGCTGGGGGGCACCTTCCTTGAGGGTGCTGTATGCCCTGGCCCAGAAGTTACGGCGGCTGGAGGTGAGAAGACCTGGTGCAGGCAGAGGCGGGATGTGCCCCCTTCCCTTCCGCCCAAACCCTGCACCTTTGATGAGGGTGCTGTACGCCTTGGCCCAGGAGTTGCGGTGGTTGGAGGTGAGGATGCCCACGGGCTCTTTATTGGTTTGCAGCGACGAGTTCCAGATCTTCTCCAGCTGCACGAAGATCTGATCCGAGGTGAGAGGCGTCCCGTCGCTGTGGTACACGTCCAACTCAAAGAACTGTCCGGGTGCAGAGGCGGGGGAGAGAGGAGGGGGCTGGTGGGGGTCTCAGACTGGCAGCGGTCACCTCCCACCCCAGCCTCCTCTGGTCCCAGCGACCCAGAGGTCACAGCCCGTACTGTCCTGGGCCCAGCGGAGGGGACAGGGTCAGGCCAAGGGCGAGAGACAGGAAAGGATGTCCTTGCATCGCTCTCCCCAGGCCGGGCAGGCCCACGGCCCCTCAGAGCCTCTCTGAGGCCAGGGCCTAACCGGGCACCCAGTGGCGACATCCAGGGCGTGCCTGTTCCCGGGGGCACACGGGCATGTGTGTTGGGGAAGCGGATGTTAGGCCCTTCTCCCTCCCCCCGCACAGCAGCGTGGGGGCGATGTGTGGGGCCCACCCACCTGGTAGTTGTGCACCACCGTGATGTGCGTGGGCGACTTCTTGGTCTTGAAGTTGATGACTGAGTCCTGCTTGGGGCCCGGCACGCGGCAGGAAGACAGGATCTGATAGTACTGGTTCATGCACAGCGGCTTCCCTCCCAGGTGCTCCACCGGCAGGGTCTCGCTGCGGGGCAGGGGGACAGTGAGGGGACCGCTGGGCAAGTACGAGGGGAGGAGGGGGAAGGAGGGAGCTTCTGGGTACAGCAGGGGGCTGGGCCAGGCCGAGTTGGGGTTCACACGAGCAGTGCTGGGGACCCTCGGGGCCCTACTTCCCTTTGGCCTGAGCAATGGGGCTGACAGAGCTGGGTTGGGGTCAGGAGGTCCAGGAAAGTCTCTGCCCCTCTCCAGGCTCTAGTTTGCCATGGGGAGATGAAGTAGCCAGTCAACCCCCAGCCCCAGGGGCTGCCCCTCTGGCTGGGACAAAATTCCAGGGGCGTCTCAGCATAGGGTCACCAGGAGGAAGTCTCAGCAACTGGAGCAGAGGACCTAGGCGTATCCTAATCCCCAGGCTCTGTCTCTCCAGCCCAAACAGAGGCAGGGACAACAGGAAGTGAAAGTGGCTGAGCTCTGAGCCCGCCAGGCACCCAGGGGTGTCACACAGCAGGGCGGGAGTGGCTGTGATAACCGAGCAGGTAGGGCAGGGGTGGGCGGGTTGCTCACTTGTCAATCATTGTCTTGAAATCCAACACACCCTCGATCAGTTTGGCAGCGAACCTGGAAGAAATGGGGGATCAGTAGTTGCGTGGCCGCTGGGTAAGGAACACCTGCAGGGTGAAGGAAGGGCCTGATTACTTCACTCCTCACTCACGGCTGGCGGGCGCCTGGCTCAAAGTTCAGGACCTGTGTTTAACCCCAGGTCCCTCTTCTGAGCCCGCTTCCACTCGATCTCTAGCGGGAGATGAGGAGGGCTCAGGGATAGGGTGTTGGCCAAGGGTGCGGCAAAATTTAGGTGCCAGATGAGTGGCAGCGGGATCCCGGCTGGATTAGGGGTCAGTGCCAGCCGGTTCCACCCACGAAGGGCCTGAGGTCCTGCACCACAGTCTGGAGTCTGGACAGAGGTCACCCTTCTCTCAGGCGTCAGTTACAGAGGGAACTGGGACCCCGGGGAAGGGGGACTGTGAATGGGAAGGCAGTGGCTTAAGGGGTCCCCTCTGCTAGGTTCCTGCCTGTTTCTGGGCCTCTGTGTCTGCCAGGCACCTGGCGACCCGGCCTCCCTCCACGGACTGTCTGGGCCACAGCGACCATGCCTGACACCTGGGCTGCTCCTGGCCCCCCACATGGGAACCAGCAGTTGGGAGTTCCTGGGCCTGAACCCCCAGACCTTCCCAGGGCGCCTCGGTGCCTTTAAGAGAAGCAGGTGGTGGCCACCAGCGGCTGGGACTTGGGCAGGAGATCCCTGCCACTGGTATTTTTATCCTTGGTAGGATTGGAACAGAGGCCAGGGCAAGTGACATAGCTGAATGTGGAAAAGGAGACTGTGTACAAAGGTCACCCCTGTGGTCAGCTGAAGAAAGGAGGAAGGAGGGGTGAAGTGCCAGGACTTGGGTGGCGGAAAGCCTCAGGTTTAGGGGGAGGGAGGGGACCCAGACCACGGTGTGGGGGCGAACACTTATGATGCTTTGGAGCTGAGAAGACCCTGCTTCCTGCCCCAGGTCAGCCAGTCCTGAAAGGTGATCTTGGGCATTTGTCAGCCTCACTGCTCTGAACCTCAGTGTCCCTACCTGTGAAACAGGGGTGATGCTCCCTACTTCATAAGGCCATCTGTGGGCATGAAAGATAACGACCAGGGCTGGGGCCCTTCCGATCTCCTGGGGGAAGCGGACTCCGGGGCCCACTCCGTAAATGCCCGGAGCCCTGTCCCCCACCACCTCCCGGCCCTGTGCCAGCCTCAGCCACTCACCGGAGCTGTCCCTGCAGATCCACGAAGTCCTGCCTGGGCAGCACTAGGCCGGGGCTGGAGTAGATGACCACGGGCTGGCGGTACTGGAGGTAGGCCGTCTTGAGCCACCATTCGGAGAGCTGAGGAAAGGACCAAAGCCTGTCAGGAGGGGTGGGTGGGGACCCCGGTGCCCCTTCCTGGTTAGGGCCAGGGGACCTGGCCGGTCCCCCTCTGCCCTCTCAGTGGAGCACAGATTCTCACAATGAATGCTCAGACCCAGAACCTTCTGCCAGCTTAAACCAGCGTGTCCCATCACCTTCCCCTTAGCTCATGCCAGTCGGCGTTAGGGGGAGAAATCGGACACCGCTGCCAAGGAAAAGATGGAGAGGAGAAAAGGGCAGGAAACCTGGGCTGTGGGGGAAGAGAAGCAGAAACGGAAATCGTGTTTCCTTAGCTTACAGATTTGTGCCCCGTGGTTTCACTACTTTTAGGGATAAAAATGTATACTTGATAGAAAGAAAAGAAAGGAAAGACGTAGAAAAAGAGTCCGAAGAACCGGGTGTCCGCTCGTCCTGAGTGGGCGCTCTCCAGGAAGGGACGAGCTCAGGGTTCAGTGTAGCACAGGGACCCTGGTCCCCTGTGGCCTCCGGTTGGCTGGTATCAGGCTGGAAGTGGCCACTCACTTGGATCTCGAGGTCAAGGCAGTCTGGGGGGAGCTCCCAGTGAGGATAAGTCATTGCACTAGTGACAAAGGTGGGTGACACACCCTGCATCTCCACCTGGTGGCACCCTTCAGCCGGGGGTCCCACGCGACCTGAGGCTCTGCCCAGGGCTCAGGAGACAAGGGGAGCCCCTGCAGGTGTAGGCCTTCCCCCAGTGAGAGTCTCCTGGGCAGAGCAGCACCTCAAGGGCCCTGTGACTGGAAACGGGGTGCCCCGTTAGCCAGAAGATTCTATCGGAAGCAGTTGTGGACTAAACAAGATTGGAAAACAGCCAGACCCCAGACTCTCTCTCAGGTCCCGATTCCAGAATCTGGGACCCCGACCTCGGACGCCCACCGCCGTGTGCAGCCCCAACCCTGTCCTGCGTAATCACCTCTCTCCCATCCTACTTGAATATCAGCTCCAAGAAGCCCCCAGCTAGGTGCTTCTCGCTCCCCCGGCTCTCTGCCTCGGGCCAGGCACAGAGTGAGTACTCGGGAAACTGAGGCACAAATGACAGCACCAGAGGAGCAGGGATGGGAAGATTCCGTGTGCGGCAGCGACAGGCCACAGTGTGGGATGCTCACAACAACCCACAGGCTCCAGGAGGAGGGCCCTGTTCCCCGGCCCTCCGTGGGAAGAGAAGGGGGGACCGCTGTACCCTCAGTTCTCACTCACCCAGTTCTCCGTCTTCCTGGCCCTGCGCTCCAGCCCCTTCTGCAGGCGCTCCCCCACGCCCCCGGCGGTCCGAAACTCTTCCACCAGCTGCTTGGTTTGGGCCCACTCCTCCTCGCTGATGATGGGCTGTAGCGCCTTGAGGTAGTGGTCCAGGGACTGCTGGAGGGGAGGCACGGGCAGCCGGGGCAGGGAGTCCTGGTGTGCCTTGAAGCGGCTGTAGACCTTCGTCAAGGAGGAGGGCTTGAGGAAGCCCAGGGGCTTCACCTGCAGACAGCAGAACATTCTGCTCATTCTCTCGCCAGCTGTGAGAGGTCCTGGCAACCCCAAGACACAGTGCCCAGGTACTTATGTGCCCAACCCTGGAGTCAGGGATGGCCTCTTGGGAGGTGCCCGCCCTGGCTTCCCAGCCTTCGAGCTATAGGCGTGTCTACCTCTCAGAGGCCTGGGGATGCAGGTAGGGATGGGGGAGGATAGGGTGTGGCTACTGATTTTTGACAGGGCCCAGGATGTTGGGGATGGCAGAGGTGACAGGGAGGGCCCCTCTTTTCTCACCCTGGGGCGATGGGTCAGCCAGCAGAGAGGTGACTGGCCCCTCCCAGAGGTCCCCTCCTCCTCTTCCCCCACCCTTGCCAGGTTGAGAAACAGGAGGGAAGAAGAAAATCAGGGAGAGCCAGATGATTACAGCATCTTTGGGTGGGGGCGAAGCCATGGGTTTTCTCCTGTCTGTGGGTGGGGGTAGGGGTAGTGTGGGGCAGTGCTATGGCAAGAGAAAGTCGAGTGGCCTGGCAAGGAGGGTGAGAGGTGGCAGAGAAAGAGAGAGTCCGGGAGACGCAGGAGGCGAGCAGAAAGAGACAGGAGGGTCCGAGGCTGCTGGCAGCAGTAAGCAGGCGAGTCGCAGAAGCTCCGTTCCATACCTTCTCTTTCTGTTGCCCGTCCTCCATGGCAGGACTGAGGTTCTGAGCCCTGTCTGTCTGCCTTGGGCTGGACCTCTAAGCCTAACTGTGCTACCGAGTGGGCGAGCAGAACCTAGCAAGAGGGAGCCACTTGCCTGGGCTGGAAAGAGAAGATAAGAGCCAAGATTCAGTGGGGAGGCAGAGGTGGCAGTGGTGATGGCTCTGGTGGCTGTGGTGGCATCTGGGGTTGTGGCTGGGGCAGGAGCCGCTGCTCCCCTTGCCCTAGCTTCCAGAAGTAAAAAATGGGGAGAGCCTGAGAGGCTGGTGGTGGGCACTGGAGTAGGAGGAGACCTGGAAAACCTCCTTTTTTATCTGGATGGGCCCAGAGCCAGTGAGGCAGGCCAAGAAATATTAAAAAATCCACCTGTTCTACTCTGTGTAGGTCTGTTTGATGAGGGAAAACTTGGCCGGAGGGCAGACACTGCTTGGCTGCTGAGTACACTGGAACTCTAAAATCAGTCCAGGAAACTGGGGCTGGTGCAAGGGAGCAGACACTGGGAAATACCACGGGTGGACAGTGGCTACTAAGAGCCCTGCCCACCCTGTTTCCCTCTGGGACTCTTGGAAGCCCTTCTAGGCCACCCTTCTACCAAAGCCTGGTTCTCTTGAGCTGTGGCTTATTCAGCTGGGGGCCAAGAGGGGAGGCCTTTAAATATGAAAAATAAACCAAAGGACACTGGCTTTAGGATCGGGCTAGGTTTGAGTCACCAGAAATGGAATTCTAGCCAAATCGCTCCTTGCCTCAGTTTCCCCAGCAAGAAAGAGATCCGGTCACCCAGCAGGTCCTGGAGGATGACCTAGAGTCTGTTCGTGGGATGGGGACATGGCTCAGGTGGCGGTGATGTGGAGCCTTAGGGTCCTGGAAGAGCCTGTCTACTGCAGGCCCGCGGACAGGCACCTTTGGCTTTCCGCCTCTTAGATCTTGTTTGAACATTCTTCTTGGCACAGACAGAGGGAAATTCAACCAACCAATGATTCGCTTAGAGTAGAGGGTAAAGGAACCCAAATCAATCAACAGCACCCTGCTGCGGGCTGCCCTCTGGGAAGGACTGAGGGATACATGGGGAGGGTACGGGGCTGCCACCTGCCACCTCCGGCCAGTTCTCAGGACTTTCTGAGCAGCTCAGCTCGATGCCTCCACATGAGTTTCTCTGGCCACGCACAATTCCCCAGGGGCCATGTGACAAACCCAAGGAGGCTGACCAATCGGCCGGGGCTTGGAGAAGTGACTTTGGCCGGCCTGAGAGGCTGAGGCTGAGGAGCGAAGGCTGCATGAGTCAGAGAATAACCAGGAGAGGAGAGGCTCCTCGGCTCGTCGTCTCCTTTGGCTCCGGGTCTAAGGGTGGGGGTGCCACCTGAAGCCAGCGAGTGGCACTCACTGTCCTTTCGGGGTCGCTAGAATCTAGCGCTACAGGACCTGGGCTCGCTCCCTCCGGCCTCTGACCTTGAGCCTCAGTCTCCTCTGTCGGACAGGGTGGGGGGGAGCCCACCTGCCGAGGCCACACGGGCAGCGGCGGGGCCGGGCTGGACAGCGGCCCCTGGCCATGTAGCCTGGACAGCGCGCGTGTCCGTGTCCGCATTTGGGGCGCGGCTGCGTGGCCCGCCCGGCCCGCCGCGTCCAGGACCCACCAGGCCGGGTCCCGGCGGCACCTACCACGGTCCTGGCGGCGAAAGCCAACATCCCTGCCGACGGCCCGCGGGGGGCCCGGTCCGCGCGGCGGCTGTCCCGGGCAGCTTCCCGCCGGCGCCTCCTCCTGTCGCCAAGGTCGCCGAGTCACCTGCGCCGGCCGGGACAGGCGGCCCGACGCCCACCCGGCGGCCCGGCGGGGGCCCGGGGGCTGCTCCGGGAGGCGGGCTCCTCGGGGCGGGGCCACCGGACGGTCGCGGGCGCCCAGGGGTGGCCGCGAGCGCGGCGCCGGGCCGCGGGGCTGGATGGGCCCGGAGGCGGGGCCGCAGTGCGGGGGCGGGGCCGCAGCTAGAGGTCGGGGCACGCCATGGGGCGGCGGAGCCGGGAGGAGCGAGGGGCGTGCGGGGCCCGGCGTCCAGCCCGCTCTCGCCCGCTCCCCGGTGCCGTCCGAAGGGTCAGCGCTGTGCACCCACCCATCTCAGTCCGTATGGTGTCCCTGAGCGCTCCTCTCGGAGTGGGAGGCACACGCAACCGTGTTGAAAGGGGACGCCTCCTCAGCACATCCCTTAGGATTAGGACCAGAGCCTACGCACCGAGATGACAGATGCGCAGCGCCCCGCACAAGCATGGCCGCGCAGCCGGGCCTCGCCCGCCCCGCACAAAGATGGCGGCCGCGCTCCCAGAAGCCCGCGCGCCGCGGCGGCGAGGCCGTTGGCGCGCAGGCGCCGCGTGCCCCGCACCAACATGGCCGCCGCCGCCCCGTGAACGCGGCCGCCGCGCGCCGGCCGTTGCTGGGCATGCTCCCTGAGCGCCCCGCACCGACATGGCGCGCGCCTTCGCCGGGGTGACTTTAATTCGAGGGTTGGTTTCGGCGCTCGCCGGCCGGTGCTCGTTTCCCTTCACAAAGCTCTGAGCGTGGGGAAAGGGAGGGTGAGTGCGGGGGGCGGTGACAGGTGAGGAGACTAGACCGCAGGCGTCCGGGCCGGCTCCTGGCGGGAGAAGATGGCTGAGGGCGAGCGGCAGTCGCCGCCAGGTAGGACGCGCCGGCCGGGCCGGGGAGGGGTGTGGCGCCGGGGCCGGGGGAGGGGAGTCGGGGGATGGCGGAGCTCGATGGGTCAGGGGCGCCTGGGGCTGCGGGGCCCGCCCTGCGGGGAAGCGGTGCGGGGCCTGGTGTGTGGGGGGGGGCAGAGCCAGAACCGGGCGACGGGGGCTTGGCGGGGGCGCCCGGCTCCCCGGGGCCGGGTGGGCAGCAGCGGGGGGAGGCCTTGGGCGCGCCGGCGCCGCGCTCCGTCTCGCGGGGAGGAGGCCGGGGGTGGGGGCCGCCGCCTCGATCAGACCCCCTCGCGGGTTTGGGGGAGGCTGACGCTCCGCCGGCCTGGGCCCCCGCTGGACCGCGGCCCCCAGCCGCCTCCACGCCTGCCCGCCCCCCGCCGCCCCCGGAGTGTCCGTGCCTGGGAAATGTGTCGAGCGGAACTGCCCTCGGTCGTCCAAGCCACTGATTTACGAAGGCGACGAGCGGACCCCCCCCCTCGGGGGCACCACCACCCTCTGTTACTTTTATTTACACGGTGCCCCCCCGCCCCTTTTCTTTTAGTTCATCTCAAAGAGCTAGGGGAAGGGTCTCCTTTTAAAGAGGCCTGTAACCTGGAGGACGGGGAAGCTGATTTGCTGATCCCCCTCCCCCCCCACCCTCCTCTTGAGCTCAGAAAACTTTAAAAATTCCGTCAGGTGCAGACTGGTTGGCCGCAGAGCACAGCTGACGTTTTGAAAGCGTTCGCTATCCCTGCGACCCCGTCTTACATCTTATCATCCCCTGGAAAGGTCTCAGAGATTTTGAAGGTCACAAGAGGCTCCCCCTTCCTTCCACCAGATAGATGAACAGAGAATGGGGTATGATCCGTCCGGGCATTCGAAACCAGACGTTTCGTTTCGTTCCTGGACATGGTCCCTTAGAAGTTCTGGTCACGACATCGAGAGCTGTAAGGCAACCAGAATTACCGGTGGGATGAATGTGTCTCTGAAGATGGTGGGCAGGACGTAGGGCAGGGGAGGGAACCTGTGCCCTGAAAGGGGTGCAGGCCCAGGAGGTTAGCTATGGTTGGGAAGATGCAAGTTCGCCGGACTTGGTCCTTCTTTAAAGTTGGAAACAGGATGTTTTGGGACACGTGGAGAGAACTGCTTAACTCACACCGGATAGTGGTGAAAGCCTTGGGTTTTGGAGAGAAACAGGTCTGGCTCTGCCTGGCAGGTTGCAGCCTCTGTGAGCCTGTTTTCTTATCTCTTTCTTCACAGAGATGTAGAGTGTGTGCCTTTGATGATGTGGGTGAAGCATGGGCCATGTCCGGTACCTCAGTGTGGATTGCTGTTGTCCTTTTCGCGTGGGAACCAGACTTGTGACCTGGTTCTCAGATGGTGGATGATAATAATTACATTCTCTGGGAGGTTTTAGAAACATTTCTCAAACGCTGGAGGGAATCCAGCTGCCCATTGGTGCCTTTGTCAGGGGCAGAATCTGATGTTGGAAAGACTGTGGGTCTGACTTCATTTATTACAGTTCCGAGTTTGCAGGTTGTGTTTTTTGTTTTGTTTTGTTTTTGTTTTTTGATTTAGGATTTTATGTTCCGGTGGCTCATGTGTGTGTTTAATCAGTGATCTGTTGTAATGCTTCCTACAGGATAGACTTAGTCTGGCCTGGAGGTTTTTTTCTTCCTTGTCAGATAAAAAGTCAAGATGGCTATCTGCTTTCCAGTAACAGTTCTCTTCAACTTAGCAAAGGACTGTGTTCCCAGTAATCGTTTGCAAGTTGGTTATTTAGAATGTAGAACACATATTCCCATAAAAACAGTGTGGTTAGGTTAACCAGTCTGACTTAACAAAGCTTTTGTTTAGCATTTTACTTAAAGTAGCAGTTTACTCATAGTAGGAGGTCTCAGTTTGGGGTTCTCGGACCAGGACTTGCAGAACAGGTGGGAGGAAGAAGTGAGTTTCTGGTCTCTTTCTTGGGCCCTGGTTAATTTTGAATTGGGCAGAGGTTTGCCTGGCTCTTATTTCAGATTCTCTATCAAACTCCTTATGGCATTTTTCTCCCTCAACAATTAACACCTTTCCTTGCAGAGAAAGGAAAGGCATGAGGCCAGTGGGTTTGGTTCAACAAGACAATGCTCTGTCCTGGGAGTATGTGTCTGGTTTACAGGAGGGCTTGGACGTTGTAGTCTTGGTTTAAGAGGGAGAGAGAGAGAGAGAGAGAGAGAGAGAGAGAGAGAGAGAGAGAGAGAGAGTGTGTGTGTGTGTGTGTGTGTGTGTGTGTGTGTGTCTTGGGAGGATTCTATTTATCTGTTCACTTTTCATTTTTTTTTTCAAGCTTCTTCAGAGGATACCCCTCCAGCCCCTCAGAACTTCATCATTCCAAAAAAGGAGATCCACACGGTTCCAGACATGGGCAAATGGAAACGTTCTCAGGTAGGTACCAGTGGTGTCTGCACTTAGGGTCAGCACTGGGATGAGAAACCCGAGCTTTTTCAAAGACAGTGGTTCTCTAGAGGCATGACTGGGGCTGTGAGCCCCTGACCCTCTTGCTCTTGGAGCCAGAGCTGTTAGGAGCTAGGGAAGGAGGGGACAGGCAAGATGAATGTCCATCCCTGTCAGGGGCAGCACTCAGATGCTTTGTTGGGAAAGTCTCTGGGGCCTGGGCCCAGGGCAGCCCCGGAGAGTTCTGCTCTTGGTTCTCCTATATCATCGCTCGAGTATTAATTATATTTGTTGAACACAGGTGTCCTAAACGATGGAAGAGGTCACTTTGATCCTTGGTTACAAGTAACAGCAAGTCGGGGAGCCAATATATCAAAGGGAGAGGAGGTTATTGCGTGAGAACCTAGGTCAGGGAAGTGGCTGAGCCTAAAAATTCCTGTGACCTAGGACCTAGAGCACTGTGGGGCACACCGCCTTTCTGTGCTGCTCAGTCCGTGTGGTGGGCAGAAGATAACAGCTTCACTTCCTGGGCTGTGGTCAGGCCATCGAAAGACTGGGCCTAAGAAAAACAATGCAAATTTCAAATTCTCAGAGAAGGCCTTGGGTCCAGCTCCCACCAGGTGCCTACACTGGTCAGCTGGGGTAGGGAGTGTCACTTGTAGAGAAGGGCAGGCTCCTGGGATCCTGGCACGCTTGGCAGATTCTCTTTTAGGAGTCTGCTGTGCCGACATTGGTCTGGGCTACAGGTCAGCAAATTACTGCCTGCCAGCGTGATCTGGCTCTCTTCCCGCTTCTGCAAATGCGGCTTTATTGGAACACAGCCACGCTCACTCGTTTATCTCTTGTTCGTGGCTGTTTCCACGCTACTAGGGCAGAGTTGAGAATTTGTTAACCAGGCTATATGGGTCGGGGAGCCTAAAATAGTCACTGTTTGGCCTCTTGCAGGTAAAGTTGAGCAGCCTTGCTCTGGGCAGCAGCGCTTCTGGGAACGCGTTGGTTACTTTTCCTTCTGGCGTGCGTGCTGAACGACGCCCGAGAGAGGCTTTCACTCATGCTGAAGCTCTTCAGTGAAATGTATGGACTCATTGTGGCCAGACAAATGACTCTGTGCTGCGGCCCACAGTGTTTCACTAGGCAGCACAGTGCCGTGGCCAAGAGCTTGGGCTTGGGGTCAGAGGTCAGGGCTCGAGGCCCAGGGCTGCCATTTTCCTCTTTTTGTGACTTAGGTAGGGTATTAACCTGGTCGAGCTTCAGTTTCCTTTACTGTAAAGTGGGGCTTGTTTGGAGGCTTAAGTGATTTAAAGCCCAAAAAGCGCCTGGTCCAGCGCTAGGCATATAGCGAGCCTTACTGAGCAGCAGGTGTGATTTTTATTGCTGTTAATGATGATGAGGATGATGAGGATGATGATGACAATGACGATAGCATCAGTGGAGACCTTGCCCAGTCAGGTTCATGAGACTGTCCTGAATTTTAGTCACTGAGAGACCTGGACCTATGTGGGAGCAGGGACTGTGGATGGTGACACTGCCCCTTGTTGCTTCCTCTCCTTGCATCCCTGCACACTTTGCAAGGGTGATTGTGGACCCTGGCCAGAGTCAGGACAAGGGCTCAGACTCGGCCTGGGCTGGGAGAGTTACTGTGGGTGATCCTCTGGGTCTGCCGTGTGACCCCTCGTTTCTGCCTGTGACTGTCGTGTAGACTGGCAGGAGGATCCTGCTGTGGCTTGCTTCCTTCTAGATACCGAGTGCTTGCTTGTCAGGGCTCATCTCGCCTTGCTGAGTTGCCCGTGGCATCCTCAGGGCTTGAATAGGAGGAAGGCGAGGAGGGGCTGACAGATGAGGAAGAAACCAGATCGAACAGAAGTCGCGTGTTCCCAGGAACTGCCTCTCCAGGGGCCTGCACCTCAGCGTTCTTTTATCCTTGTGCTGGGTGTAGCCTGCGGCCCAGCAGAGTATAGGGCGCCCAGCTGGCAGCCGGGGGCAGGCGCGGGCATGCTGAGAAGCCTGACCATGGGCAGAAAACGCTTCCTTCTCTGGGGACCAGGCCATCTGCATTGTAGGCAGACAGCCTGGCCTGGTTAGTGGGGGAGACATATTACCAGGGGAAGGACCTTGGTGGCTTCTTGGACTCCTGGTGGCATAGCACAATGGTCAAGTACTGGGCCACTCTGCTTTAGAGTTTGGCTGGCTGAGTCCTACTCTGCCTCTAATGAGATCTTGGTCTTAGGAGACTTTGCGCAAGTCACTTCCCGTGTAGCCTTGGTTTCCTTATGTGTGTAGAATGGGGACAGTGACAGTCTCTAGCTCATGGGTTGCTGTGTGAAGACAGTGATGGCAGCAATCGCGTGCATGCAGTAAATTGGCTGGAGGCCCGAGGGCATTGGCTTGCCAGGGGTTTTGGATGGAGGGTAGGGGTGGGGCAGTCAGCATTACTCTTCTAGAGTTCCTGCTACTGGGTTGGGAGCCAAGGGCAGCTTGGAGCAGTTTGGTAACTGGGTGGAGCTGAGGACCGGCTGGGGAGTACAGAGTGGGGGGCTCTGACAGCCATCTCCTCATCCCACCCCTCCCTCTCTTGGTAGGCCTACGCCGACTACATCGGATTCATCCTCACCCTCAACGAAGGTGTGAAGGGGAAGAAGCTGACCTTCGAGTACAAAGTCTCTGAGGTAGGCAGGGTCCGTCCCAAAATAGCTCCACGGAGTCACCATGTGTCCCTGCCCACAGCAGGGCCAGTGCTGAAAACAAGATCACCCAGGCACATGTGTCGCTGACATTTTGGTGTCTATATTTCTACGCATAGTTGTTAAAATGAGATCAAGGTCAATATGCTGTTTTAGAGTTTGCATTTTTGCTAACTGGTATTTTTATGTAACTTTTTAAATTGAAAAAGATTACAAAGGAAGTAAATGTGCTAACTGAAGAGATGACTGATAGAAACATGTGTAACATTAACGAAAAAGCCACCTCTCCCCATGTTCCCCCTCATAGCTGACAGGGTAGCAGGGTAGCCCTGTTCGCCGTTCAGGAAGTGTCACCCAGGCACCCCGCCTCCTGCAGTGGAAATGCTGCCTCATTTGTTTAACACGCCCCCCGCAACCGTACACTTGTAGGTTGTTTCCCTAAACACTGCTGCTCCGAATGCCTTTGCGCCTAGATCTGTGAGTGTCATTTCCTAAGGACTCATTCCCAGCAGAGGAAACGCTGAGTCGAAGGGCACACATTACTGGGGTGGGGAAGGGCTGCTCTCTGACTGTGTTTCAGAGACGGGCTTGTTTGTGGAGAGAGGGCAGGAGCTGTGGGGGGCTGATACCCATGGGAAGCTGTGGTCCTGCAAGCTGTTTGCCGTCTTCCAGGGCTGGGTCCCAGGCTTCCGGTGCCCTCTTGGGTTCCTGTCCCAGTTAGCCCAGAACCACCTTGAGCTTTTCATCTCAGACATAAGGGCCTGAGGCATCTCTCCAGCCACAGCCCCAGCCTGCTGGGTAAGGCCCTCGCCGGCCTCTCCGCCTTCCCTGAAGTTCTTGTTGCCCCAGTAACCTTCGTATTCCTGCGCCCTCGCTGGTTGCTGGATGGCCAGAGTCCTGGTCTGTCACTTACGGGATGAGCCAGGCCTGTGCGTGGGATTGACAGCTTCTCTTGGAGCTGGCACGCCAGTGACTTCCCGGGTTCCTTTTGGTCCCACCCAGTGCTCTGGGACCTTGGGTGTGAGTGCAGATGGCCAGGGCAAGAGAGGGCTCCCCCTTGAGTCTGGCAGGGGATGCTCAGCTGTGCTCAGCGGGCTTGGGAGTGTGGTGCGGAAGGCTAATTAAAGGGGCATGGGTTAATTACCCCAGCAGGTCCTGGGCTGCCAGCCCCGCTCACATCCCTTAATTGCCCCTGAGCCTTTGATGGGCGCTGTCCACAGCAGCCAGGTGTTGTCTTAGCCCAGGGGCTGCTCCTTTGCCAGGACTGCAACATGGTTAATAGTTTGGGTTCTGGAGTCAGGCTAATCTGGTTTTGATAACCTCTCACTTCTGAGCTGAGTGGCCCTGTTCCCTCTGACCGTCGATGTCCTCATCTACAGAGTGGGAAGAGCCACAGACCTACTTGTGGCTCCTGGGAGGATTTGCTGAGATCTCACAAGTAGGGCGTTTTTTGCACAGTGCCTGGCAACACGCTAGATCACATTATTGTTGTTAATTAATTTGCAGTTGAAATTTCCAGTAGTGTCGTTGCTTCAGTTGGGGCTTTTCCTGAGCTGAGGCTCATCCCAGTGCAGGGACAGTGGGCTGCTCCTCGCTTGGTGGACAGAGATGACTAGCTCGGTCTCCAGGGGTCTCCCAGTCTCTGCCCACAGCTGGCAGGGACACCAGGAGGCACGGTCACAGTGCGTAGCCCTGGCCCTCAGGTTGGGGCCCTCTTTCAGCCTGGGTCTCCTGTTTCTCCTCATTCCTGCCTCCCAGACTGTAGTGGGGTGAGGCCTGTAGTCAGATGGCGACCTCCAAGTTGCCCATAGCAGAGGGAACCAACAAGGGTGACGGATCTAGACCCACGTTTAGAGGCTGCTCCTTTTGAGATTATGTCTGTCCTGTTCTCTGGGGGTTAAAATTTTTGATTTTTGCAAAATGACGGTGATGGTAGATAGGAGGCTTATTTTTTATTGTTGCTCTGTTTGATTTTTAAAATGAGGGCAAAATGAAGAAGTTGTTAAAGTAAGATGCTTGTCCCTGAAATTTAGAAAAGAAGCATTGGCCTCGGGAGCGGTGTAACTTCAAAGTGTTCTGTGTGCTTCCTGGGGGGTTCCAGGCCACAGTGCCCTCCCCCGAACCCTGTCCCCCAACTAGCCAAACAGTAGAGGCAGCCCCCTCTAAACCCTCTCCAGCAAAAGGAGCTAGGAGTCTTTTAACTGTTTATGGGCCCAGCTGAGCCAGCAGCAGGGGCCTGGCTGCCGCCGGCCTGGGGCACCGTCTTTGTCCCACTCAGGGCCTCACCAGGCTGAGGTCTCTGCCATGGGCCTTGCTGGTGCTTCCTGGGGCCCGGATTATTGTACCATCCCTCCTAAGTCCCAGGTACTGCACGGGGTCAGGTTTTCTCTGTCCCCCTCAGTGTTCCTGGTGACCTGATACTTCACAAAGCCAGGCTTCGTCAGCACTTTTCTGTCACATTTCGTCAAGGTAGCTTTGTGTCACCCTGGCCCTCTGCCTCAGCCAGGTATAGGGGGAGCATTCTCTTCTTACGGGCGTCTTTTTCCGGCTTCCCAGGCCTCAAGCATAGGGAAAGGGGAGGTGAGGGAGGGCCGCTGTCATGTTGTGCAGTGACTGGAAGCACTATTTACATGGATGGGCATGTGATTTGTGCCCCCTGGAGTGTGCAGCCGGGGGCACTGGCTGCCATGTGTCTCGCCGGCTCACGCCCACCTTCCCTCCCCAGTGTGCACACAGCTCTGGGGTTGCGTCCCTGAGGTCTCCATGGCAGACCTGATGGGTCTCCTTGGTGTAGCTTTTCCTGTGGGCACTGTCCTGCTGGTTCCTGCCAGTGCCAGGAGCTCCTGGAGGCGTCCCCTCATGCCATTTGTGCCCAGCAGATACAGGCACCTTCCGCCTCGTGGCAGGGTCCCTCCTTCCCAGCGCGGCCTAAGTCTCAGCGCCCTCTGCATCATGCACCCTGCAAGCCTTTCGTTGCCCCTGGTTTGCCTCATTTCTGTCAGCCATGTCTGGAAGGAGCATTTTTCTCGCCGTCCTCACAGACCCGTGATTTGGGCAGACTGCCTCACCTGACTTCCTCCCTGAATATTTGTGTGCTGATGCTGCCCTGGCCTGTGACACTGATTGCACTCTTAGTCCCTGCCTTCTGTGAGATAGGGGGCGGGCTCTCGGACACAGGCAGCCCTCCAGAGCCTTCCCCACGTTCGTGCCTCTGATCCAGCATTTTCGCCGCGGGTGAGTTGCCGAGTGGTTTATCATGGTGTTGGTGGTAGTGAACAGTTGGAAATAGCCCAGACATTTAATTCAAGGGATGCAGTAGATAAATTGCAGTACGCTGGTAGGCTGGAACATTATTCACTCATTAGAGGCTATCGTACGATTATGTTTACACGTCGATGTGGAATGAAGTTCGCGAGGAAATCAGCTACAAAGCAGCGTGTGCCGTGACCCACATTTAGTCTGTACTTGATAACTATCACTTCACCTTATGCGGGCGCTGCTCTGGGCAGCCTACTCGGTTGCCAAGAAGTCCTTGTGACAGCCTTAGAGGGTGTTTATCATCGTGCCTGTTTCTGAGATGAAGAAACAGGCTCAGGGAGTTAAAGGCACTTGCTCAAGGTCTTGGAGTAGCGTTGGCTGGGAGTTGGATCCAGGTCCGTCCGCCTTCAAACTCCTAACCACGATCAGCAATGCAAAACGCCACGTACAGACAAAATAGAAGAGTGTTAAAATGTTAATAGAATTTATTTCTGGGCGGCAGGATTACTGGTCATTTGAGTAGGTATCGTGTACCAAACACGAGACCCAGTCAAGTCTCTGGAAGCAGGCCCGGGCTGCAGTTCGGGCTCGTCCAGCAGTCCCCCTACATAGGCTGGCTGGAGGACTGGAGTGCTGAAGCCACACCCGTCCCTGGGCTTAGCGCCAGTGCCTTTCTGCAAAGCACTGCTCCCCTGGCCCCCTTTTCGTATTCAGGATGGTTAGGAAGAAAGGGAAATGGCAAGGAGGATGCCAGTGAGCGTCGTGCCTTGCGGTCACAGCTCAGCACCACTTGGGACTTCCTTCCCTCTGTGGCTCTAGCATAGGGCCACAGGTCATGGTGGCTTGGCCCCCTCTGTTTTGTCTCCATAGGCCATTGAGAAACTGGTCGCTCTTCTCAACACGCTGGACAGGTGGATCGACGAGACTCCTCCAGTGGACCAGCCCTCTCGATTTGGGAACAAGGCCTACAGGACCTGGTATGCCAAACTCGACGAGGTGAGACGGCCGCAGACAGGCTTTGGGGCTGGGCTGGGGGGCAGCGTTCATCATATCGGAATCCCTGGGAGTTTGTTAAAATGGCAGTTTGATTTATCAGTACAAGTGCATCTATTTTCTGCCCTAGCTGTCTCTGGGAATCGCTACGTGGGTGTGTAGGCTTCTGCACAGGTTGTTTAGTAGGTCATCGTTTGTATTAACAACACATTGAAATGTCTATAGAAATTCCGAGTGGCTCTCTGCAGGAGATCAGATAAATAAAATAGTATGTCCACTCCTGGAGCGCTGTGCAGCTGTAAGGGAGAGTAAGGAGTCTGGCAAGGGAGCTCAGGGAGTGACCACGAGTCACTGTCAGGTTAAGAGCAGCCAGGCCTGTGATGCACATGGCAAGCTGCCTTTGGATAAGAAGGAGGGAGAAATAAAAAGATGTTTGTATCGCTCAATTTGCAGTGACAGACACATCACTGGAAGGATACACAAAAGGCGAAGAAAGCGGTGGTTTCCTTTCGAGGGCAGAGGAGGGGAGGGTGGATGAAACGGGTGGAGCGGAACTTCTCAATGCATCTCTTATAATGTGATTATTTTTGAATCACATGAAGGTGATACCCGTTCAAAGAAAACAAAGGAACAAATGCAGGATCGCAGCCCTATGCTTAGAAAAGCAGAGTCTGGAGGTCTGGAGTAGGGCCCAGGGATCCAGGTTTTCAGTAGGTCTCCTGGGGGTTCTCATGCCAGATGTCCATAGACTGAACTTAGAGAAACTTGGGTCTGGGTTTCTCTGGCCTGTGGAGCAGAGGGGCATCCTAAGGACCCAGCAAAATACTCTTCTGTCCTAAGAGTAGTCTGGGCTCCCTTTGGAGTCTAAGTTGGCACGTGGGCTGCTTTTTTTTTTTTTTAAGACTTTTATTGAGTCATAACGTAAAACTGACAAATGATAGCTGTACAGCATAACATGTTTTTACCCGTGTGCGCACCACCAGTATCAGTCTGTAGAAATTCCAGCACGGCCCTCGTGACCCCTCCTAATTGAAATCCCCCCACTTCTCCTGATTTCGGTGCCATAGATTTGCCTGTATTTGGACTTCATATGAATGTCTGGCTTTTGCTCAGCGCTGTGTCTGCGTGATTCATCCACGTGGTCGTGCACAGCAGGGGCTCTTTTTCATTATTACATAGTGCTCCAGAGTGTGACCGTGCCACCATCGATCCATTCCGCTGTTGGACATTTTATTTATTTTATAAATGTGGGTGGTTTCCACATTTTGGCTTCTATAAATAATAATGCTTATAGTGAAATCCTTACGTGTGTCTTTTGGTGGACACATGGCACAAAACTCTGTTTCTGAAAGTGTGACACCCATGGGAATGTCTTTGAGACCGGATGGGAGATCGAGTGGCTTCCTTTCGATTCCTGCGGTCTTGCCGCCAGAACCTTGTCACCTGGAGGAAGAGTCAGCAGATGAAAAGCCACCCCAGCGTAGTCTCTGGTGTGTAGGAATAGATGCTCTCCCTCGTCTTCCTTCTGTGGCCAGTCAGAGCGGGGAGCCAGGCTGCCTGGTGTGGCAGCTTGGACCCTGGCCAGCTGCTGCCCCGGGTGCTTGCCTACGTGGATGCTGCCTAATCTGCTGCCACCACTTTGTGTCTCTTTTGTTATCAGGAAGCAGAAAACTTGGTGGCCACAGTGGTCCCCACCCATCTGGCAGCTGCTGTGCCCGAGGTGGCTGTTTACCTAAAGGAGTCAGTGGGGAACTCCACGCGCATCGACTATGGCACAGGTACCTGCCGTTCCCGCACTTATTTGGCTTCACTGCCTTCTCGGGCTGCTTCCTTTTTGTTCCAGGTTGTTCGGGGGATCCCTAAGCAAGCAGCCTGTCTGGGCCAGCTGGGGTGCGGTGCTCCTGGGTGCCAGGCCTGGTGCCAGGCCGGGTGCCGCTCCTGTGGCCCTGGCTCGGTCCACCAGGGGGAGCTGATGCCACACGCGTGCTCCTGTGCGCGCAGAGCCGATGCCTGTTCTTTGTAAAGTGGTCTCTCTGTGAGCTCCTCGTCATCACCGAGACGGTGATTTACTGAGCACTTACTGCATCTCAGGGCAGCGCTTACAGAAGCCTTGAGAGACGAAAATGCTCGTAGCCTCCAGCGGCATTGTGGCCACCCTCTCCCCAGGGCCCTTGCTCTCAGCCACATTCCCTGTGTTCTCGAGTTCTCCAGGAGAGGGAGCATGCGCGCACCGAACGAGGGCATGGGCCTGGGGTTAGTGGCCCAGCAGGCTCCCTGCTTAGGCCTGTGTTTGTTTGTTTGTTTCTACCCTTTCTTTTCTACCCTGACTCAGGCAAATGCAAGCACTTCACTCTCTCGGGTCCTCCCCTTGCTTGGGGCTTGGGACTTGGGATCCTCACCAGGAGCCCAGGTTATGGGGTCAGGCCTGGAGAAGGGCGCCCTTGGACTTGGGTCCTGAGAAAGTTTTGTGTCTGCTCCTTCTGTTGCCAGGGAACAGATTTATCGTGTATTTTGAGATTTTCAGGAGTAAAGCTTTCACTGAGACTGACAGACATGGGAGTGGGGAGTGGCCAGGTCCATGGTGGGGAGGGGATTCTTCTTCCGCTCTCAGGTGCTCTCAGGTGTGCAAGAGTGATGGTTACCCCAGAATGATGGTGGCTCGGCTCTGGCTGGTCATAGTCAGAAACTGTGCAGGTGACAGTGACAGCTCACAAGTTTCCAAACCCTTGCAAGGGCCTTCATTCTGCAGAAATAGGACAGGAAGTCATTGAAATATTCTCTCTTCTCCTCCCTCCAACTGTGTTTTCTATGACATGGATTCAGCCCAGAGTCCAGTGGTTTCTGTAGTGTTGACCATGCCTGTGTGACGTGAGAGGGAAAGGAAGGGGGCGTGCCTTTTACCCTGCAATGGGACCTTGCTTAGAATGCGACCTGCTTACAAGCTGTCAGGGGCTCCCCACTATTCTTAGGATAAAGCCTGTGGCTGTTAAGGCCTCTCTGATTTGCGGCCTCATCTTGTTACCTCTCCCTTGTTCTCTGCTTTAGCCATACTGGCCTCCTAAGAGTTCTTGAAACATATCAAAATTTTTTCCTTGCCTCAGAGCCTTCGAACCTCCCATTTCTTCTGGCTAGAATGCTCTTTTTGCTTTCCCCAAGCCTTGCCAATCAATTCTTATTCATCTTTCAATGAATATTACTTCCTTAAGGAAACCTTAAATCCTTATGTCACCTTCCCTCTGTGATACCCTGCAATCACTACCCTGCCTTCTCCTTTAGAGCTAGAATCGCAGAAGTGATTGAATATTTAATGTCTGTTGTAACCTATAAAACAAGGGCAGGGACTGTCTCCTGAGTGCCTGAAATAGGTGCCTAATAAATAGGTGGACTTGGTGAATGAGTCAAACCTGCAAAATAAAGTGTAAGTGCCCGTTTAAGAAGTCAACAGCCTAGGCCTTTTAGGGTTATTTGTTTACTTTTTTTATTTTTTAGGCAAGGCAACGCTTGGTTGACCTCACAGATGGGAAGGACCTTGTCAGTTTACAATCCCTTATTTTTTTATTTTTTACACCTACAGCACCTGGTCTTCCTAGGTGGTCTCCCATCATAAGTACTAACTGGGCCCAACCCTGCTTGGCTTCCGAGATCAGATGGGATTGGGTTTATTCAGGGTGGCATGGCCGTAGGCCTTTTAGGATTAGAGTTGTTGTACTGTTAGCTCTTAAAAGGGCCTAGATCTTTCTAGATAGGGAAGAGGCCTCATTGTCTCCATGTTGACCTCCCGTCTTAGAGGGGCAGTCTTCAGTGATTCGGACACTAGCGAGACCAAGAACAATCCCACTCCTTCTCGAAGACTCAACCTCGGCTGTTTTTACTCCCCAGGACACGAAGCAGCCTTTGCTGCTTTCCTCTGTTGTCTCTGCAAGATTGGGGTGCTCCGGGTGGACGACCAAATAGCCATTGTCTTTACAGTGTTTAACCGGTGAGTGCGAGGAGGGCAGGAGAGGTGGCTGCCCATGGGAGGAGGAGCGAGCGATGGGGTCTCGTTCCCTGTCACTGTCAGACTGGGGACAGTGTGCTGGAGGGTTCTCCCGAGTGGCCGTCGGTTCTCTGATCCTGTCCTAATTAGGCTCTGGCTGTGGATGGGGTGTCCAGACTCACTTCCTCCAACAGGTTCAAATTCAAGTAAAAACAGCAGAAGGAAATGTTACAAAATGACAGCCACGGCTCCCGTGGTGTTCACCATGTGGAGGCACATGTTAAGCGCTTGGCACACAGCGTGTTCACTGGGTTGCAGCCCGTAGGTGTGTGTGAGTGCACTCCGTGATGGTCACACGATGACGAAATCGCCCAACGACACATTTCTCAGGACGTACCCCCTGTCATTAAGCAGCGCAGGACTGTAATTCTCCCAAGAGCCCCAGGAAGTCTTTTCCATTTTATGGATGAGGGGAACCCAGGTGGTCAGGCTGTGACTTGCCCCCTCACTGCCCAAACCACCTCCCTGGCAGCGCGGGCATTTCGTCACCAGGGAGCGCTGATGGTGCCCATTGCAGGCCCCGCTCCAGCGATGCCAGCGCCAGAGCTCCACGGTGACTTGGATGCAGCTGCCCGGTGATGACATCGTGGTTGGCACTGAAAGGACGTAGGACATGAGCTACTTCAACCCCTACCAACTTTCTGAAGGGCAGGGCCGGAGTTAGGAAGTTGAGGCTCCTGCCACGGGTCTTATGTCGTCAGGAGTTGGTGGCACTAACCCCCTTTCCCCAGGTGGTGTTTCGCCCCTTTCCTGAGCCAAAAGAAGGCTGAGTGTGGAAGAAGAAAATAAAGCTCCGTTATCCTGAGAGTGCCGGCTCAGCGTAGCTCGCCCACGAAGGTTTCCCCTGTCGCAGACCTGTCCGCTCTGAGTGGTGGTTTCCGGCCTCCTTGTGCCCCCAGTGGCAGAAGGGTTGAGACTGATCCATTCTTTCCCTCCCTCCCCTCTCTTCCCCACCCTCCTGTGCAGGTACCTTGAGGTGATGCGGAAACTCCAAAAAACATACAGGATGGAGCCAGCAGGCAGCCAGGGCGTGTGGGGCCTGGATGACTTCCAGTTCCTGCCCTTCATATGGGGCAGTTCACAGCTGATAGGTACCGAAGGGGGCCATGAACCCCTCCCCCCTCCCTCCAGGGTGTGTTCTGTGTCCCCCCCAAGGCCCTCCTCCTGCCCAGACAGTGACAACTTGTGGGGCAGGCATTAGACTGGCTGCTGATGGAGGCCGCTTGCTGCCTGCCTTCAGCTGTGCGCCAGTGTGGCTGGCGAGGGGTGGCGGGGGCAGTGCTCCACCGAGATCATGGACGGTGACATGGGCTGGGCGAGGGCCCTTGCCCGGCGCATGTGGCCTGGTGTGAAGTGTGCCCCAGCTCCTGGCAGCAGCTGCGGGGTTTTATGTTGAAAATCGGGCTCTTTTGACTCGGCGACCAACTCCTCCGCTTTCATTATCGAGCCGTGTGCACGGAGCCCATCAGGGAGCTGCCACTGAGTGCCAGGCAGTAGGCTGTTTGCTGCGGCCCGCTCTGGTGGTTCTCCCACTTTCCATGGGCAGGCCAAGTGCCTGAGGGTGCGGTGATAACTCCTCTTTTGACTAGGATTGATTACCTGCCTACAAAATAATATTAACAAATGACTGTTTGGTGAGCGTGGTTGGTAGCGGCACTGCTCTAAGTGCTCCCAGGTACGTTACCTTCTCAGTGAACCTGGGAAGGTCTTTGTCAGCATAAGACAGCCACCCTTAACCCACACCTGTGCAGACAACATGCCGAGTACTCTACTGTGCTCGTGAGCGCCAGGTGGCACCCAGCAGCCCTGCTAGGGAGGACTGTCCTTATTCCCACTGCACAGATGAGGCGACCAAGTCACATGGCCAGAAAGCAGCAGAGCCAGAGCTTATTGCACTACACTACACACACGTGCAAGGCTGTTATTGGTCTTGCGAGGTCCAGTGTTCACGGCATGTGGGCAGGACTGCGGCCCAGGGGTGGGCGTGCACTGTGTGAGCCGAGGTGCCCTGGTGGCACAAGCGCCTGGTTCTGAACCCCGGCACTCTCTGTTGTTCCCAGATCACCCGTATCTGGAGCCCAGACACTTTGTCGATGAGAAGGCCGTGAACGAGAACCACAAGGATTACATGTTTCTGGAATGCATCCTGTTTATAACTGAGGTGAGCAGAGAGGGCGAGGGAGACGTGCACAGCAGCTGCAGGCTGAAGTGAACCGAGGCCGGTGGCTTCGGACAGAAGAGCCAGCGCTGCTCCCCAAGGCTGGCACGGTTGGCCCCAGAAGGCAGGTTATTGAAAAGGCCCCGCTCTTCCCATGAGAGGTTAAGCCAGCTTCTGGCTGTCCAAGATCTCCTTCCCCAAACCAGTGGTCAGGGGTTTCTACTTGAGCTGAGGGACTGACTGGTTCACTAGTTGGGCTTGGGACGGATGCAGCAGGTCTGAAGGGTGGGGGGTATTGTTGGGGGTGGGCGGCTGTCAGCATCTTGCAGGTCTGTGGAGCTACGTGTGTGGTCACATAGGACAAAACCATTGTAGGAATTGGAGAGACTTGGGAGTGGATAGCAGGACAGATCTCTGTTAAAGGGACACATCTCAGTGCGGGAGGTGACGACACCAGGCCTGGGTCCCCAGCCCACCCTGCGGCTTGTTTAACTGGCTTGTTGTCCCACTAAGGCTGGATCTCCACAACGCAGCCTTGGACCACTTCCCCAGGGCACCTTGCCTGGGGACCTTGTCAAAATGCACGTTCCTGGGCCACACCCCAGCTTTCTGAATCAGAGTCTTGGGACACAAGAGCCAGGAACCTGTATTTAAACACACTTCTCAGGTGCCTGCACATGAGCGTTAGGGACCCATTGCTCTCAGGACCTCTTCTGTCCACCCTGCTGCGTGCCTGTCTTCCAGACTTCCAAAGGGTGCTCTGGCTCTGCTCTCTGGAGAGGCTCTTGTCCCCGTTCTCTTTCCCCCGCACACATGTCTCCTGGCTCCAGGGCTGACCCTGGCACGCCCATGGACACCTGCCTGGGGAGGGGGGTGCTGCCACCTGAGCTTCAGAGCCCACTGCAGCACCCTCTGCAAAGAGCTGAAAGCCGGTTCAGCAGCTGCAGCGCCAGGCTCCTCCTGGTCAGCATTCGGCTCAGGCTTCCTCCAAACTCCAGAGGCCAGAGGGGAATGACACGTTTTTCCAAGTCAGCAAACGGCCCCGGGGCTGACTGCTGGGCGGCCACCCCTTCACACCTAGAGATCTGCTGCCTTCAGCAGTGGAGCTGGCCCAAGGTCAGGAGGACTCCAGGGCCGCCTGGCTCGCTGCCAAGAAAGCCAGTCACGTGCTGCTCTCCAGAGTGGAATGCCAGGGTCTTCAGAGCCCTGGGAGACCCCCGGAGGAGCGAGTGGGGAAAGGGGTGCACATTCCACGCTGAGCTGAGGCTTTGCTCGCTTGTGGGTAAAAAGCTAAGCTGTTTTGGCTCCCCCTGGTGGGGGGCCGGTCCCTCATCCCTGTCAGTAACTAACAAGGAGGAAAGTCAGGCGAAGCCTCGGGGAGTGTTGCAGTTGACTCCGGCTGAAAAGTTTGTGTTTTTGTTCGTTTGGTTGCTTGCGCTGGTGTGAAAACCCAAAAGCTGTCCCAAAGTTTGGGACCCAGCTCCTCTGCTAAGGGAAAATCCTGCGGTGGCCGCTAGGTGGCGCTAAAGGCACATCGAACTTGGCGAGGGTTTTAGTAGCGTTTAACTGGGCAGAGGTGGCAGGCCCTGGTCGGCACCGGCTCTGCAGGGCCTGGTTTCGGCTTGAGGTCCCGGTGCTTGGGTATGAGGGTCAACGCTTGGACGCCGGCAGGTGCGTGCCCCAGAGCTGAGGTGACCAGTGAGGGCCCCCTTTTGCCCACGTGGCCTGGCTGCTGATCGCAGCGCACATCATTCTAGCTCTCCAGAGCTCGTGTCTGGCCTACCCCCAGGTCTGTCCCCTTCCACCTCAGGCCAGCCTTTGCATCTCCTAGTTGGTGAGCAAGTGACCTGGCCTGGCACACCCCGACAAAGGGAGGCCCAAGGCTTGACACTGGGGACACAGGGACCAGGAGGCCGGTGTGGAGCTCTGTGTGCTTTGGTGTGGAAGGGAGCAGTGTTCCTTCCCACTGTAGACCTGGGGATCACCGGGGCTGTTGGAACTGGGAGACGAGACAAAACAAGAAGTTGGCAGCGGAACCAGGCTTCTTCCTAGCTCGTTAGGGACTGGCCTGGGACCTGCCCTGGTGGCCCTAGGCATCCTGGAAGAAGGGACTTCATCTCACAGGACTTCTGCAGCCTCAGGAAATACAGCCCTGGCGCCTTTAAGAGCCCAGGGCAGGCAGGAAAAGAATTTCAGTTTCAATCTGGCTTCTAAATTTGGAGTTTTGGGAAGGGAGGGATCAGATTTCAGCTGGAAGGGAAGGAGCTGACAGGAAGGCGCTGTGCAGAGCCTCCCCCCACCTCGCGGGCCCCATCCCCCTCAGTTACTGACAGAGGAACCATTTACAAAAGGCCGATTCTCTTGGGAGTGGAGAGGCAGGAACGCAGCGTCTGTGAGTAATTTCCTGCTCAATATGGCTGCTCTGACTCACACGATTCCCCTGGGGTCACTGCGGGACTGCAGCTTGCTTGCTTGTTCTCGCTCTTTTTCTTCTCCCTTTGTGGCTAGAAGGAGCTATTTTTTTTTTGTCTTCTCGCCCCCGTTCCTTTTTCTCCCTCATCTGTTTTCCTCTCCTAGAGTTGCAAAGTCTCCTTCTGAAGGACTTAACGAGACCTTGGGACACAGAAGGCCTGGCGGAGGGAGTGGGGCAGCCCCTACAGACAAACAGCATCTCTGGCTTTTCCGTGGGCGGGGGACAGGGCCTCCCCCTCGCCCTGCCAGCGGGCCAGAGAGACCTCTTGGTGGGTGGATGAGGCTGGCCCAGGAAGCAGAGCCTCTGGTTGCCCAGTGTCCATCTGCCCGCCTTGCTGCCCAGGCCCCTGGAACTGCCGCCGTGGGCTGGAGCCAGCAGGCTGCTTCCCGGCTGGTTTGCTTATAGGCTCTGACCAGAGTGACGCCGGCCCCACAGCTCCCGTGATCCCTGAGCTCAGGGCCTGCGAGCCTGCAGGAGAGGGCTGGATGCTGGCCCCGGGGCAGAGAGCCTGGGGGCGGGGTGGGTAGCGGGTGGGTGGAGCCTGCTTGAGTGGGACAGTGGAACCACGCTCTGAAGGCCAGGCCTGGGCACCTTGAGTAGAAGAGGGCAAGATTCTGGGTGAAGAGACTGACCCAGGAGAACCCCTACGGACACCAGGGTGGCTTTTGTCATCTGGTGCCTTGGGCGATGGCCTCACTGCTGGAAGAAGGGGCTGTCGTTAACCGAACCTGGGGGCTGGGCCAAGGAGGGAGATGACGGGGTAAAATGGCAGTTTCGTAGGACTTGCCCTCACAGGAGAAATGGAGTGGCCTGTGGGAGTGGACCACCGCCGAGGGGCCAGCGATGGGGGTTGGGTGAGGGTAGTGACTGTCATCGTATCATGGTGGTGTGCTCCTGGGCCTTTATTCCTGTGATGCCCATTACAAGAAGGAGCTTTGGACCCCTCCTTTCTCCCTGGAAGAGCTTTCCCTCAGCCCGGTCTCTATGCACAGCCTCTTCTGGAACCTTCCACACGCGCAGGGTCCAAATCTGTGCTTGCTTGCCAGCTGAGCCTCTCTGCTTTTCACACTCTTTCTTCTGAAGCCTGGGGCTCAGGATGCTGAACCGTGTTTGTCAGCCGGGGAGAGGCACAGTGTTGAGGGGCACCGGGCACTGCTTGTTCATAAAAACAGACGTGCTGGCCTGTGTCATCCGAGGGCCACGCTTGGCCACACTGACGTGCCCGCCTCCGTTCCGTGGTTTCTCACGTGATGGAAACTCTGCTGGGCTCGCTGCACAGTTTCTCCCTTCCTTCCCGGAGGCCAGAGGAGGGACCGGGAATGGAGCCGTCCTTGCGCCCGCCTGTCCCTTGCTGCTGTAGTTGCCATCCCTCTCACGCTTCCCGGCCAGGTCACGAAACAGACCTTCCTCCCGAATCTCCCTCCTGCAGTTGGTCCGTGGGTTGGTCTCACCCATCTTGGGCCTTCTCCAAACCGACCCCTCCCTTGACCCTTTCTGCTTCACTAGTGGCAGGTGCAGACCGAGCGCCCTGTGGCAGAGCCCACCTGTGTGGGTCTGGGCTGGGGAAGGTCGGGATCCAGGCTGCCGCTGCCGTTTACTGGGGGGGGTACCTGTGCTGGCAGGTGCCTCGTGGCTCTGGGGAGTTGGTGGGAGCCACAGCAGGGGCTCGGGTGGGTTTTGTATTTTTCTGAGGCTGCTGCATTCAGGGGTGGTAGGAATCAGGCCCCCCTGTTTTTGGCTCCTGAGGAAAGCGGTGACTGTGGGGCTTGTGTTTTCCTGCTGTGTCCTGCAGGCCAGGAGGGGGCCTGTCTCTGGCACTAACGTGTGCCTCTGTGTGCGTGTGCGCCCCACAGGCGGATGCTGCGGCCTGGTCCCTGTGCGTGTGTGTGCACACGTGTGTGCCTGCATGTGCACGTGTGTGTGCACGCATGTGCGTGCAAGGATGCTCGCTTGACTTTGCTGGGGGGAGCAGGGGCTGGGCCCCAGGTGGCACCTCACCAGCTCGCGGGCTCTCTTTTCCAGATGAAGACGGGCCCCTTTGCAGAGCACTCCAATCAGCTGTGGAACATCAGTGCTGTCCCTTCCTGGTCCAAGGTGAACCAGGGTCTCATCCGCATGTATAAGGCAGAGGTGAGTGGGGGTCCCGGGGCTCCTGCTCCCCCACTCCCGCTCCGCTGTTTTGCTCTGCTGCTTGGGCCAGCCCCTCTGTCACTTGAGGCCTCGGCGTCTCCATCCGTGGCCTGGTGGTCAGGAAAGCTCTGGTCTGAGGCCCGCTCTGCACCCCGGGTGAGGCAAGGCCCTGCCCCGGTGTGGGGAGGAGGAGTCTCCCTTCCCCCTTGTCACACAGCTGGAGGCCCCTCCCAGGCCTGTCGCTTTGGGGACACAGTACGAAGACGTGCCTGGGACAGGGTTTTATCCTTTGGAGGCATCATCCAAAGTGGTGCTTTTCAAGCTTTCGTGTCTGGTGGCTGGGCAGGTGGCGTGTGAGGACTGCTTCAGGTGGTCCTCCCCGCTCCTGGTCGGTTCGCAGAGCGCCCCCTGCTGGGAGGCGGCTGCCAGGCTCCTGGCTTCTGCTCGCCCTCCCCGACACCCTGCTTCCAGCCATCCACGTGGCTTTTACTTGGCAAATGAGGAGGAGACATTCTGTTTCCACCCTGTCCTTTGCACTTGGTCTTTCCACATCTGGGCAGACCAATTCTGAAACTGCTCGACCCTGGCCGGGGAAGGGCCTGGGTACGAAATCTCTCGCCTGGAACAGTGGGTCCCCGAAGGCCCCTCTTCTCGCCTCAGGCGGGGGTCTCAGATGTCATCTGTGGTGTCCATCCCTTGACCCTTGGCCATTGCTCTTCCGGGGGGAGGGGTCCTCTGGGCCTCCTGAGTTACACCCAGACCTCGCTCAGATCCCATCAACAGAGGCGGGAGCGTGGAGGAGAGGGCTCAGTGTGTCTGTGGTTCGATAGGACACATGCTCCCTGTTGGCCTGGCTCGCTCTGCGTGGCCCTGAAGGGGTTAATGGTGCTGGGACTGACCGGGCCTGGCCCTCTCCTTCCCTTCCGCCCCTTCCCCCTCCGGCCTCCATCCCCTTCCTCTGGACTTCACATCCTGTGTTTAGGTTCCAGCCCACATACCTCTCTAATCTGAGAGGAGCTTTGCTGGGGCTGTACAGGCTCAGGCAGCAGCCAGCCCTCTGCTCTGGCCTGGTCCCCACCCTCTGGGTGTCCCGTTGTTCCTGACACCCTCCCACCTGCCCCTCCAGTCCCACCGTGGGGGCCGATGGGGAGCTCTTGTTGCCCTGCTATGCCCTCCCCACTGCTGGGGGCTGTGTACAGTAAGGCAGGGACGCAGGTCCCCTCCAGCCTCCCACCCCCACCCCCGGGTGTCATGGCAGGACACTGATGCCTTTCCTGCTTCAGGTCTTAAATGCTGTGTCCTTCTTGCACACTCTTGAGTGGCTAAACTTATTCTGACCTGGGTTCCTCAGGGAGGCCAGGCCACCCTTCCCTGCTTGCTCCTCGCAGAGGCAAAAGGACTGGGTTGACAGAATGAAGGAGGAGCAAACTAAGATTCACAAGGGCAGTAGTGCAGCAAGGACAAGACAGTCCTTGGTGCAGCAGTTGTGAACACTGAGCACGGCACACGAGGAGGACAGTGGCTGAAAGCCGCCTGCAGCCTAGGACCGGGGTGGGGCGGGGGACACGAGCAGATGACAAAGCGCCAGTCTGGGTGCTCGCAGGCACCGTGCGAGCTTGCAGCCTCGCCAGGGGCTGTTCGGTGGTAAGACTTTTTTGTAGGACAGCACCGGCACTCAGCGACTTCAGTCCGGGAACACTGAGTCTCTGCGGTGGCCGGTACCCCGGCAGCTGGCTTTTAGCCTTTGGTCTCTGGGAGCCCCTGGGATCACGTGCTCCCTGCCACAGGTCCGAGGGAAGGACTTGGTTTTTCAGATGAGTTCTCAGTCTGTGGGGCGGAGCCCGCCTACCAGTCTCGACTTCCAGAAGGGGGTTAGCAAGGCCAGGGGCCGCCAGCCAGAGTCCGTTACTGAAGGGGACTTTTGTGCCCTGAGTTGTCACAGAGCCTGACCTGGACAGGAACTCCGGCCTGTGGGACAGGCGGAGCTGTCTCTCTGCCTGGAGCACAGGTGAGACCGGGGCAGTTAGCTGGGAGAAAGGCCTGACCCGAGGCTCCCATCCGCTGACTTTGCCCCAAACAGCCTCTGGCCTTAGCCCAGCCTCTCTCCAGCTCTGTGGCCCAGGGGCAGAGTGGAGACAACTTCTGCCCCTGCCCCTCCCCCTAAGCCTCGTGAATGAGAGCCAGGAGCAGGTTGACCTTTGACCCTTTCTGGAATTTCAGGGCCCTGCCCCCTCCTCACAAACTCCCACTACTTCCTCCATGACATAAGCCCAATGGCAGTCACTTCAGCCTTTGCCTCTGGCCAAGAACCGCTGTTGCTCCTCCCTCCCCCACCCTGACCTCCCCCAGCTGCCTGCTCCCCACTTTTCTCTGCCCCGGGCTGGGGAGCCTGGTGTGGCCTGGAGCTCCGCTCCCCGTCCTTCCACTGCACAAAACTTCCCTTTCCCTCCTGGCCTCCCAGCCTCCCTTCCGTCCTTGTGGTCCCTGCACCCCGATGACCTCGTTTCTGCAGCCAGCGGCTGTTGGGGTGAAGGGACGCCTTCGTCCCTCTAAGTTGGAGGTTGAGGCCATAGTCACAGGATAGGACTCTCTCCCCCTCGGAGGCCATCCAGGAGGTGCCCAGCACGTTCTGGTCATTTCTGCGGCCAAAGGTGTGAGGGAGGCACATCTTCAGGTGCCCAGAGCTGTTGCCCATGAGAGCTAGATGGTGACCAGGGCCTGTGGGAGGCACAGCGGGGCTGGCTCTGGGAGCTGGGGTCCCCTCCTCTTCCTGGCCCTGTGTGGTGCTGAAGCAGTCCCCCCGCCAGAGGGCAGAGGGGTGTGGGCCTGGGGTCTGGCCGCCTGTGGACCAGGCCAGCTTCCACCTCTCCATTTCCCCTCTCCCCGAGCTCTAGGGCTGAGGCCCTGGTGGGCTGGGTTGGGGAGCAGGGCCGTCCCCCTGCTCGAGGCTCTCATCCTCGGCCCCACAAACAGGGCCGCTGGAATTGCCCCGAAAGGGGGCTGTCAGCTGGTTCTTATTGTCTCACTCTGAAGTGCTAAGATGCCTTTTTCAGTCCAAAGAACGGAAAATTGGGGAAAATGGGCCTTGGACCCTTCCCAGGCTTGTGTCCCAGTGTCCCCACACCTCTCTCGTTCAGCACTGGGACCTGGGCTAGGAGGTCCCCAGTGATCTGGAGGGTTCTTTTTGCTCCTGGGCCCAGCTGCCTCTCTGGGCCAAGTGATGTCACTTGGCTGCCTCTTTCTGGCTTCTGCCTGGTGGGGCTGGGCTGCCTTCTCTTCCTCTCCTTTCCTCTCTCCTACTCACTCGTCGTTCGGTGGGTCTGATGGCTGGGGAGTGGGAAGGTCTTTGGATGGGAGGGGTGGTCAAGGACAGGTGGGAAGCCACTGCCTGGGCCCGATGGCCACCGTCCTGGTCCGAGCCTCTGGAGTTGTCCAGGGGTCCCTGGGAGGCCTTGGCAGGGGTGTGGTGCCGCCCTCACCTCTCCGCCCTTCCCCCTCCTTCCTCGCAGTGCCTGGAGAAGTTCCCTGTGATCCAGCACTTCAAGTTCGGGAGCCTGCTGCCCATCCATCCTGTCACCTCGTGCTAGGAGGGCAGAGCAGCCGGAGCCGTCCAGGCTGCCTGCCGCTCCTGTGCCTGCCCGTCCCGACCCCGGCCACGGCCCCCTCCCGCCCCCTCCCTCTGTTCTTTCTGTTTGATGAGAGGCTGTTTACTGGGGTGGGCTGCGAGTGTGGGCTTGCGGAAGGCTCAGGGCATTAAGGCTGAAGGATCCAAGTTGGGGGAAGTGACCAAAGTGCGGCCAGTTTCCTGCCTTCCCCTGTGGTGGACGGGCACGGAGAGGGGGGCGGGGACAGGCTCCCTGGGCCGCACCCCCGCTCCTGGCCTTCCTCTCCCCGCTCTGGCCAGTCCCTTTCGAGTCCCGGCTGTTCCGTGGTGCGATGCGGCCAGGGAGGTGTTTGCTGTTCCCACCGCTTCCCCTTCCCACGTCCCACCGCCTTTCCTGGGGTGGGAGCGGTTGCTCTCCACGCGTCAGTTTCCCAGGCCATGTTTGGGTGGGCATCTGGGGGTCCTGAGGGCCGGAGGCTGAGGCTGGTGGCCCGCCTGGGCTGGGGTGGGGCAGGGGGAGGCATTGGCCTTCCTGGCCGGTGACCCTCACAGCTGCCTCTGGGACTGTGGGGTCCTGTGTCCAGTGTCTTTTCCTGGCTTTTCTGTTTCCTGGCCCTTGGCTTTGCTGGGTGTCCTGCCACAGCCACACCTGTCCCCTCCTGGAGAGTAGCCTCTGGATGCCACCCCTTGGATAGGCTCTGGGCTCGGCCCCCACCTCTCACCCCTGCAGGGCCTGCTCAGGGCCGATTGGGTGAGGCCTGCCTTTCCAAAGCCCTTTCTGGCTGGGAGGGGGTGGCGGAGACTCCGGGACGGCCTTGGGGCCATGGCGGTTGGGGAGAACCCGATTCCTTCAGTACATCCCGTCCCCTCCTCACTGCTCCTCGCTCTTCAAGGCCCTTGGCCCCTCCGGACGGTGGGGGAGCAGGCTGCAGGAGGACTCCAGAAGGCCCCTTGCCCTCCTACCTCCCCAGGGTGAGTTAGCAATGGCCCCCCCAGCCTGGTCTTTGGTTCTGAGGGTGGGCAGGGGCTGGGCTGGGCAGGGCCCCCCGGGGAGTTTAGGGGGTGCTGGGGGCCGCATGCCCTGCCAGAGTTTTCTTCCAGGACTGCTCCCGGGCCTGGCTCTTGCGGACTCTCCCCTGCCCCAGCCCAGGCCTGCCCTTCCCCGCTGCTCCCTCCTCGTACCTGCGTCCACATACCCCTGGGAGGGGGAGCACTGAGGAGCACAGCTCAGGGCCTTAGTTCTCGGATCTGGGCCGATGGCCCGGGCAGAAGCTGGAACAAGAGTCCCAGATTAGTTTTCGAGGTGTGGCTCAGCGCCCGCCTCCCGCCGTGCCCCCCCCCCCGCCCCCACAGGCCCCCAGCCCCTCGCGCCTTCATCGCTGTTCTGATTAAAGCCTCTGTTTTGCACCTGTGATCTGTGTCTTTTCGTGCCACACGCCCGTTCCATCTCCACAGGCCTCCGTGTCCCCCATCACGTCCTTGTCCTTGGGCCGTGGAGTGTGGGGCCCGAGCGGTTTCACTAGGGTGTGGGGTGAGCCTTTCCTGGGCAGCAGGAAGGCACCCCACTGACCGCGTCGTGGTTGCCCGAGCAGGCATGGGAGCAGGGACCTGGGCCCAAACCCAGGTTGTCTCCACTCCCACCTGTGAGGTCTCAGCTTCCTCATCTAGAAAATGGGGACAATCACAGCGTGACTGCCGGGAGCGAAGGAAGGACGTGAAGTCGCCGGCCCCAGGGCCTGGCACACAGCAAGTTCCTCGTGCCGGCTGTGGCCGTTCCGGGTGAGGTGGCCCCTCTGAACTCCCGGGGAGCCTTTGGACTGGACTCGGCTGTGACACACGCCCTGCAGTTTTTAAGGGGGGGGGGGTGCCCTCTATTCTCCCCCCTCCGCTCCTGATGTCCCTGTTGGGGAGCCTGGGGGGCTGCTGTGCCAGTGACCTTTCAGATGCTTCCTTAGACTCTCCTGCTCCTGGTCTTCTGCCTCCAGACGAGTCTCCAGAAAACAGGAACCCTTGGCCTGTCTCCTGGCCTCGGAGGCCTTGCAGGAGCCGGGCCGGCCTGAGTGCACCCCGAGGCCCGCTGCTTAGTAGCCGGGAGAACCCAAGCATCGACTTCATCTCTGAGCCTCAGCCTCTGCATCTGAAAAATGGGCACAGTGATGTCTAGGTCACAGATGCACTCATCCCAGATGGTGGTGGCCGTATAGTCCTCATTGTAGTGTGATGACAGCAGCAAGCCCCAGACGCCGGGCTGTTAGGCAGAGGTGTGCATTATGAAGAAACACAGACGTTAGGGTGGCGGGGGGCTTTACTCGAGTTACAAGGGTCAGGAAGGTCCTCGAGGGACTGCAGAGCTGAGAGCTGAGGAGGAGCCATGCAGGGAGGGCAGGGGCGGCTGGGGCGAGTGGGAGGGAACGGGGCAGACGTGGAGCTGGCTCACGGAAGCACAGGGGTCCCTGTCCAAGTGCAGCATCCTGGAAGCGGCGCGCGGAGCTGGGCTGTCTGGTGGCAGAGCCTCGCTCCTTATCTGTCTGGACCTACCTCTCCTGCCGCCCTCAGGAGTTCTGTGAAGGGAGCAGAGGCCGGACCCGGGGGTGGGGGTGGGGGCTTCAGGTCAGGAAGGCTTTTGAAGGGGGCGATGTGCAGGCCAGTCTGCGAGCTGCGTCCTGTGTGTCGGGAATGCTCCTGGGAATGCTCCAGGAGCGTGGAGAAGGCTGTGATGCAGGGGAGAGGATTGGTGGTGCCAGGCCGCCCGTCCGTGCTACGGGAGGAAGGCAGGCCCCCCGCGCCAGGGTGGTGCGCAGCACTGGGTCTGCTTCAGAGAACCGCGAGGCAAGGCCATGGCTGCCCACTGGGGGAGGGGCAGGAGGAGATGGCTGGGGGTGGGTTTGTGGAACGGTCCACGGGGGCAGTAGGACACCCTAGACGTGGTGGGCAAGGCCTTCAGGGTAAGGGGGGAAGCCTGCTGGGAGGCTGGGAGGCAGGACGTGGTGAGGGTTCGCACTCCCTGTCCACTCTGCTCCGTGAAGGATGGCTTCTGTGCTGTCATCCCCAGAGGGTCAGCTGGTGGGTCCCCAGAGCTGGGGATGGGGGTGTCGGCTTCTCAGCATCCTGGGCCAGAGAGGCCCCAGGGAACAAGGTGAACGCCAGCTGTGTTTCTTCCTGGCTCTCGGGGTGTGGGGTGGGAGCCCGGGTCACCATGCTCACAGCAGGTGAGGGCAAAGGGACCTCTCCCAAGTGACAGAAACCCTGCGAGGAGGAGTTGGGGTCGGAAGGAGGACAAAGGTGAATCCAGCCTACGAGGCATCTGGGGGGACGCAGAGGTGAAAAAGGTGAGAATCCTGTCTTCAAGAAAGTTCCAGCCCGATGGGGGGGGGGGACCAGCGGACGAGCTGTGGAGAAAAGGGGATAAGGGACTCCGGGGGCAGCTTGGGGAGGGCTCTGCGGGAGGAGGTGTCCTTTGAGCGGGACCCTGAGTGATGGGCACAGATGAAGGGCATTCCAGGGGGGCCTGATGGGAACGGAGCCAGGAGGAGAGGGTTGTGGGAGGCAGAGCTGGGGATGCAGGTAGGGGCTGGCCCACGGGGACCCCGAGCGACCTCTGGGAGAGACCCCCCTATCTCTCCGCAGCGCCTCGATGTGAAACGCGATGCCTTTAGTTGTCGGCACCACGTACGTGGTTCATGTCTGTCTTCACCAGAGGAGCCACAGCAGGGCCTGGGGAATGTGGAATCAGGGCCGGGGAAGGTGTTTAACTGGTGCCCGTGTGTGTGCCCGTGTGTGTGTGTGCGTGTGGGCACCTCTGGCTTAGCCTTGGGAAACCTGGGCCAGCTGTCCGGGTGCTGGATCGGAAGCGGGGTGCAGGGGCCTCCGCCCGGGGAAGGGGTGGGAAGGGAGAGATGGGGGTAGGATTTGCTGCCGAGGGCAGAGTTCTTGACAACCCCGAGGACGCCCCGCTCTGTGCCTGGGAGGACCCCGAGGGAAGGGGCGGGCCTGGGGTGGGTGCTCCGGTCAGCTGGGGTGCTGGGTTTGTGGAACTCCTTGGCTAAACGTGGTGATGGGGCTGGCAGGGCTGCTGAGACCCTGCCCCGGGGAGGGGGGACGTCCAGGCCCCCCCACACCCTGCCAGTGCTCCCCTGCCTCCCCCTTTCTCTGGTTCCAGCCACACCCGCCTTCTACCTGGTCCCCAGACTTCCTGTCCACTTCCCAGAGTCCTTTTCCCCAACGGGCACCCCAGGTTGTTCTTCAGGGCTCAGATGAAGCCTCGCTTTCCCCCGCAGACCAGGGCAGGGGCCGTGGGTGTGTGGCACGGGTCCCGCCTGCCCCTGGTCTGAGCCCCCCGCACACCCTGGCTGTGGGGGCTGCACATGTCTCTGTGGCATCAGCAGCTCCAGGCTCCAAAGGGGAAGTTGGGGGCGCAGCCCCCTTAGGGTTCGGAAGATGGAGGTGGTGGGGGCTGTTTGCTTCGCAGACACAGCTTCTCTTTACTTGGATTCCTTGGTGGGGGGCTGAGGCCTGTCCCCCTCCAATCAGCACCTGTCACGTCTGTCCTAGGAGGGTGCCGCACACAGCAGGGGCACCTCTCTGTTGGGACCTCCCTGTCGAGGGACCTCCCTGTCGAGGGGTGATGGAGGTGCAGAAGTGGGCCGATCCCCCACCAATGCAGAGTCCCGCAGGAGGAGAGCAGGCAGGGGGCTCGCAGCGTGGAGGCAGGGAGACACTGCCACGTGTGTGTGTGTGTGTGGGGGGTGCGATGCTCAGTGTGTCCCCTGCTGCCCTGAGGCCAGCAGGCCAGCGCTGGAGTTGGGGTGGGCAGGGGAAATGAGGGTGAGGTTAGGATGGCGGAGAGGAAAGGGGTGGGAGGAGAGAGCAGAGGACAAGGGGACCTACTGGGGCAGCCTTGGGGGACCTGAGAGCAGCTGCGGACTGGGGACCCGGAGTCCTGGTGGGGACAGAGGGGGCTGGAGAGGCCCGGGTCGGGGTGGGGCTAGGAGGCTACGCGCTGGGGCTCGCATTGGCTCACTCGCCCAGCCCAGCGGACCATGCTGGAGCCCTCTGTGTTCTGAGCCCCGTGCCAGGTGCTCGGGTGCTGAGGCCAACAGGCCGGACCGGGCCGTCCCTCCTGGAGCACATGCCAGCATGGCCTATGCTGGTGGGACTTGGGAAATGCACGGCGTGTCCAACCGTTGGTGCTTGTCAGAGGCTGCATGGGGCGGTCATACAGCGGGCTCCGGGTGACACCTTACCTGTGTAATCCGGAAAGGTGCTTGTGACCTGTTGTTAAGCAGAGAGCACGACCCTGGGGGTAAAGTACCACCTCTGTTTGTAAAGAAGAGCCCAAACCTACATTTTTGATGTGTCGTCTCTCTGCCCAGTCTACACGGGACAAGGGACGGGGAGGCCTGGACTGGAGGTGGTGGCAGGGGTGGTCGTTCCGAACCAAGGGACAAATGGTTCCGTTTTCCCCAAAGCTTTTGGTACTGCAGGGGACAGTTCCCCAGGTCCCAGTGAAGGGCAGAGCCCCCGGTGGGCCCTGCTTCATCCACCCTGCTGTGGGCAGGGTCACTGAGGGCACCGTGCCCAGCACCAGGGTCACCTGGGACAGCACGAGGTCCGTGGGACGTGGTGGTGGAAAGGACCCAGGAATCAGGCCGACCCGTGTGACCTTGTTGAGGGTCTTTACCTCTCTGAGCCTCGGTTCTCTCACTGCGCGTGTGGGTAGCATTCTGGAAGCGTGGCGCTGCGGCAGCGCCCACAGTGCCGGGCGCGAAGTCGGAGCTCCAAGAGCAGGAAGAAGTGGGGGGTCCCGGCAAGCTGCGTCCCGCCTTCTGCTCTCGCACCCCCCATCTGTAGCCTTCGCTCTAGGCCGTTTTGCACCCTCTCCAGCTGGACCGTTGTCCCCCTTCAGACCGACCTCTCGGCCTGACTGCGGACACATCCCTTTTTCCTCATTTGCTTGGGACTGGGTCGGGGATTTCCAGAAGGGACACTTCAGACGGTAGCCCACATCTGGTCACTCCTCCCTTACCTCCCCTGTGGCCACCGCGCTCTCAGCAGCTGTCAGGTCTCACCAGACCACCGCGCGGCCTCCGCCCTGGTCTCTCGGCTCTACTCTGCCCTCCGTACCCAGGTTCCACATCGAGCTGCCCATCGCGAGTCCCACCATTTTCCTCAAGTGGCTTCTCACTGCCAACAGCGCGATCCATGGCGTGATCTGACCCTCTGACCCCTTCCACGCTCCCCGCACCCCCTGCGCTCCCATCATACTGCTCTCTCCCCGGCCCTCTAAGATGCCAAGCTCACGGCTGCCCCAGGACCTTTGCACCCGCTGTTCTCACTGCTTGGGTGAGTCTGCTTGTTCAGGGCTCGGCTCGGGTGCCACCACCTCCAAAGGGCCTGCCTTGCCTTCTTTGGGTTGCTGCTGAGACACTCTCCACCACGCTGGCCGTGCTCCATCCCTCCCTCTCTTCTAGTTGCTTCCATGACATTCATCATGATTCTATTGACTCGTTCGCTTGGTTGTCATCTCTCTTGGTAGGATGTAGGCTCAGTGAGGGCAGGAGGCCTGTCTGTGGGGTCAGCACTGACTCTCTAGCACCTGGAACAGTGGCCGCCCCCGGGTGGGACAGTGCCCAATAGCTACCGGTTGATTGAACGAATGCATACGACTCCCTGTCCCTGGAGCTATCCTAGAAAAAGCTGGAGGATGGGGTGTCCGACAGGCCTGGGGTGCCAAGTTGTCCCCCACAACTCCAACGTGGGGGCCCCATGGAGGGTCAGGCTGGCAGGACAATCCCAGTGCCCCAGGCTCTGAGTTCTGTGGATCCGTGGTTCGCTCCCAAGCTTGGGCAGCGCCCTCGACGGAGGCAGGGCAGACCCCGTGGACTGGGCATTGGGGAAGGCTGAGGCCGGGCAGCAAAGGAGAGAGACCAAATGAGCTGTCTTGCTTTAGATAGAGATGCCACCTGGCACCCAAGCCCTGCCGGGGACAGTGGGGCCCCCTCCACATTTCCAGGCCTCCCCCTGGGGCCTGCTGCGTCTCACCGATGGGCGCCACAGCTCCTTCATGGCCATCGTCCCAGGGTCTGCCCGCCTGACCACAGGAAGTGGGTTCCTTCAGCTGACAGAAGCTCACCGGGCTGTTCTCTGCGGGGGCTGGGGACAGAGCCTGGAGCCCTTGTGAATTTACATTCCAACGAGGAGGACAGACGAATGAACACATAACGACAGTAAAACACCGAGTGACAGTAAAACCTGCGGAAAAAGGAGGGCGAGGAGGGCGGGTTATTTTGGAGGGGGAGTCAGGCCTACGTTTGAGCAGAGACTTGAGGGAACACCATGGCCAGCAGAGGGAACAGCAAGTGCTAAGCCCTGAGGTGGGAACAGCCTGGACAGGCGGAGGACTCCGAGTGGGAGAGCCGAGCAGGGGTGAGGGGGCGTGTAGGGGGAGTATTTACACCACAGAGGTAGGCAGATGCCACAAACGCGCTCTGCCCCCCAACGGGTTTTAAACACCTACTGGGGAGGGAGGCTGGTTGCTAAGCTGGGAAGATGTTACCCGCTGAGTTGGGGAGCATCACGATCTGACGGAAACGTTTTCAAGTGGAAGAGAACTGGAGGGAAGGAGGATGGATGGTAGGAGGGCAAGAGCAGAGGCAGGAAGACAGGGCAGGAGAGGCGGACCGCCTGGATGCAGAGCAAAGGCAGTGATGGGGTGGGGGGGGGTCGTGAATCTCTTCAGAAGGAGCTGCAGGGTTTCCAATGGGGTGGGTTTGGGTTTGTGAGGAAAGGAAGTTTTAGGCCAGAGCCACTTGCTGGATGGAGGTGACAGCAATGGGCTGGGACAAGGCCAGGGCAGAAGTAGGTGTTGGGGGGACTCTCAGGGGTCTGGGTTCAGACGGGTGAGCTCTGAGATGCCTGCTACCCCAAGAGAAGAGGTCAAACATCTTTGCCGGGAGAAGGTGGCAGGAAGGGAAATGGGAACTGAGGCCCAAGCCCTGATCCCCTAGCATTTAGAGGTGCAGAGGTGCGGGGAGGACCCAGCAAAGGACATTGGGCAAAGAGGAGCCACAGGAGTGGAACCAAACTGCTCTCTGCTCAGTCGTTGTTTTTGTTTTTTTTCTTCTTGTTTTCACACGAAGCGTGAGGGGTGTGTAGAGGAAGGACAGCGAGGGTTGGTGGCTGTGCAGGCCCCATTCCTCTGGAAATAGAACCCCACATCCCTGTGGAGACCCCATCGGAAGGGGCTAAGGTGGGCTGACCAGCTCCTTAGCCTTGGGGCTGGGCACGTGCCCAGACCTGGCCAATCGGAGAGCCCCTCCTACCCAACCTGCTGTGACTGGTTCGGAAATGAGCATGTCACCCAGGCCGTGCCAATGGGTGTCGCCTCCGGCACTTGCTGTTGGTGCTGTGGGGAAGATGCACCATATATCAGGGCTGCTAAGCTGGGAAGATGTCCTCCTGGGGATGCTAGTGGCAGGGCTGGCTGCGTGACTGTGGGGCTCAGTGCAAAAAAGGGAATGCAGGGCCCCTTCCTCAAAAAGCAGGGGAAAGTGCCATTAAAGATACACGGAATGCCTCTCCTTCCTTCCACAGGCTCTCTCTCACCTTGCCCTAGCGTTTTTTATTTGCTATTTAGCATCTAAGTAAAGAAAAATTAAGGTTTTAAGTGATGAGCAGGCATTTTACTATTTATCTTCGTGTCGTACCATGCGAGTCTTCAGTGCAGGTATCACGGCACCTGAAGCGTGTGTGGGATCACTGAAACGACGACACAATTTGTATTTTGTGGCTCGTCCCCGAGGGTGCCTTGGACTGACCAGAAAAGACCCACACCACCAGACTCCGGGAGGTTATGGGAGGAGGAGAGGATCCTGAGGCACGGGGGCTGCCGAGGGGGGCTTCCGGGCTTGGGGATACTCCCGGGCACCCCTCCACCCTGCTGTGTGTACCCACGTGCATGCTCCCTCACTCCCCTGGGCTTGACAGTTGCGAATTACCCGTCTCACTAAATGCCAAACTGATGTTTTGAGCCCTGGCCCAAGGGTAGGGCCTGGGGAGGTTGACCAGGTACCACCCCCCCCCTTTCCAGAGGCCCCGACTTCAACCTATGGCCTGAAGATCTCAGGCCCCGGATGAGGAGTAGATGAGAGGCTGGCACCAGAGCCACCCATGCTGCCTGACCTCAACCCTCTCTGTGCCAGTGCCCAGGGAGGAGGAGGCCAGGCAGGGCCGAGATGCCAGGGGGTAGGGTAGTCGGGGCCAAGAAACTGTCCCAGGGAGGTGGGGAGGTGACAGGAGACAGGCCAGCATGTGAGTCAAAGCTCTAAGTCGTCGGTGCCTGCCCCCCTGTCCCATCAGACTTCACTTCCAAAACACAGATTCACAGTCAAAATGAGTGTGGATTTTAAGGCAGCAGGACGCTAAGCCCCGTCAAGAAAGCAGAGTATTAAACCCCAAGCATCGGGGTCTTTTGAACATGGCCCTGTGCCACGGCCCTGGTCACATGCCTGTGGAGCCGGCCTTGGCCAGGGGCCATCGTGCTCACGCCCCAGAGAAAATCTAAGAAGCCAAGGAGAGACAGGGAGTGCCAAGAGACAGTGAGCAAGCCCTGACGACATCGTGTGAGCCTCTGAGCCCAGCTGCGCCCAGAGCTGAAGCACCCAGGGACTCCTGAGGTCCCGAGCCCATTACTGTCCCCTCTGCCTGAGCCAGTTCTAGCTGAGTTTCTGAGCTACGCGGGACTCACAAAGTGCGGACTCAGGCCTGGGAGTCTGGATGCCCCGATTCCTGTCTGGACCCGAAGCATTTCCGAGCTGTTCATCCAGTCGGAATGTCGGCTGGTGGCTTTGAGACCTCGCTGGCCCTCGGCTCGTGGACCTGTTCTGTTCTCAGCCAGGTCCTGTACCTGGACATCCTTAGGCCTCCATCCAGGTCGTTCTCGGAACAAAGGGAAGCTTTATTCCTCCGCCTTCCCAGCATTCCTCACTCTGGTCGATGTGAGTGGCAAAGAAGCCCCTCGAGCTGGTGTAGGGTGTAGGGTGTAGGGTGTGTGTGTGTGTGTAGTGGCCTGCTGAGTGGCTGGGAGCTGGACAGTGAATGTGGGAAGGTGCACGGAATGTTCCAGAAACCCAAAGAAATGACTGGGTTGGGGAGGGCAGGAAAGAGAGAAATTAGAGACCCCCAGGGATAAGGGTGGGGAAGGGCCTGGTTGGCAGAGGGCCGACTGTCGTTCACCAACCGTTTCTCCTTTAAACCACTCCCTGGATGGACAAGTAGTCCATTCATTCACTCCTCTACCATTCATTCATTCATTCATTCACTTGCCAAGCATACGTGCTCAACGAAATCGCTAAACACGCACCGATAAACTGGCCATCAGGCACAGTCAGGCCCCAAAGACACCCAGATGGCTTCCTGGAGGTTAACCTTTTGGAAAAGACGAGTGCCGATTTACAGAAAGACACACAAAAAACAAAAAAACAAAAAAACAAAAAACAAAGAAAAAGAAAAAGAAAAAGAAAAGGAAAAAAAAAAAAAAAGAAAAAGAAAAAGAAAAAAAAATCCAACAATGTTCATAGGGCACTTTGTCTCCTCTCCTCTCCCTCAGCCCCGGAGTAAACAGATGAGGATTGGCTCCCTCTGGAAAAAAGGAGCATCGTTGTACTGCTTCGGTCCACAGTTTGGGATCCAGAGAACGAGCGGGAAACCACCTTGCATTATGCAGTGACACGTTGTTACCTGGGCAGAGCTGTCTGGTGACAGAATCGCAGCTTTCACTGATGGGGCACCCAGGTGGGCACCCGCACACATCCTTTCTTATAGACAAGGCGCTGGTGACTCCGAGAGAGGAAGCGAAGAGCCCGTCATCACCCAGAAAGCAGCAGGGCCTGGTTTTCACTCGGGTCCGTGTGGCTCCATTGGCTGAGCTTGGAACCTCGAGCCAGGGCTTCAGGAGGGTGCTCCAGGCTGGGGGTGGGGGTGGGGGGAGACTTGGCCTGGGCCTGGTGGTCTGCTTTCACTCATCTGATGTGTCACACAAGGAACCTTCTTGCAGTCCTGGAACAACTCTCCCAGCCCCCTGTTTGCGGAGGGTCCCTCGGGTGGCATGTCCATGGGGCTTAGACCACTGGGGAGTGGGGACAGAGCCTGGGCTGGCCCGGAGACTCGGCCTGCCTGGTAAGACCAGGAAAACAGGTTGGGGCAGCTGTCGCAGACTCTGCTTATACTGCTTTGTCCCCTCCCTCTGCCCCCCAGGCACCCTCTTCTACTGACCTGGGGAGAGGAAGGAAGTTCCTCTGACGACCACAGAGAATCGCTACCACTTCTGAGCGCTCGCTGTGTGCCAGGCACTGGGACAGCCAGGCACTGGGTCAGCCAGGCACTGGTGAAGTCCCTTCGTGGTTGTTGTAACCAAGTCCCCTTGTTCCTGCCTCCCTTTCTGACCGTCACCTGCCACTCTCCCCCTGGTCCTCTGGCTCAGCCACGTCAGCCTTCTTCTTCAGTTCCCGGAGCATGTCAGATTCGTCCCTTCTGCCCGGATCTCTCTTCCCCCATCACTCGTCCAGCTGGTAGAGCAGAGGCTTGTAGTGCTCGTCCCCCTGTGCTTCACCTCTCCTTCCCGGTCACCCAGGAGCACTGCTCTTCCCAAGCCCCTCGCAGTTAGGCGGGTCATAGAACTACTCCCCGTTACCACCCAGAGAAGCACCTGCCTTACAGGACTCTCTGGCTCCTGCATTGCCGAGTCACTGCAGGGACGACAGCAGCAGCCTGGAAGAGTTGTCCCGTTTTGTCAGACGTTGCATGGTCAATCTCTGAGATTTGGAGATGAATCTGTTATCGCAGCTTGGCCTATCCCATACTGACTAAAACAGCTGACCCTGTCAGGTCTCAGCTCAAACATCACCTTCCCCGATCACTAGATCTCAAATGGTGCCCTCCCTCTTCATCAGTCCTCCCTAGCCCTGTTTTCCTTTTCCCACAACACTGATCTAATTATTTCTGGGCGCATCTGCTTACCGTCTCCCCCACAGAGTGTCGGCTCTACGAGGGCAGGGCCCCTGTCTGTCTCGTTCATGCCCGAATCCGTGGTGCCTAGGACAGTGCCTGGCATGTATCGGAGCTCAATCTATATTTGAATGAATGAAGGAATGAATGAATGAGTGCAATAGGCAGGTGACCACGCTCCTGGGTAGATGTGGGATATGATGCTGCCGCCTGTTTTTCTCACTGTGATTGGACACGGGCCTCCAATCATCAGGAGGCTGGAAGCAGGGCTTGCTCCTCGACTCCTAGAGCATCAGTGCTGGTTTAGGACCTTCCTCCTCTCGTTGCACAAGATCTCTTCGGACAAGGGGATGTGGGCTCATCCCAGGTCCCAAAGTAGGCCTGAGGCTGAGCCAGGCCTAGCCCCTGGGTCTCCAGACTCCGAGTCCAGTGCTCTTTCTGTCGAGCTCGGCCACTTCCTCATCCGTTTCAGCCTAAGTCGCTGAAAACGTTTCCCGCGCACCTTTGCCTCTCACTACCCGCCTCGCCGGGCGATCTGGCAACTCTGAGCAAATCATTCTGTGATGACTGATGGAGGGACTGGGCAGAGCTGGGACAGGGGTCAGCGACGAGCGTGAACAAGGCTCCTTCCAGAACGTCTCCTCCGCAACATCCCCGAGATGAGCTTGTCACTTGTCTTATACTCCTTTTAACAAAGACAGAGTGCGGGAGGGTGAATTCGGGTGCATCAAGGCTTTTGGGTTGAATATTCCGTCTCTCGGGGCTTGAACCTGCCCCAGACAGGTTGAACATAGCTGCTCCCGCCCCCTGCTCTGTGTAGCACGCTGTGCATGGATTAGAGCACCTGTCACGTCACACTTTTCTCTGCAAGTATGAACTGTTAATTTTTTCTTCCAACTAGAAAAGCGACCCATGCTCATTGTAGAAGATGCACACAATATGGGAATGCACGAATGATAACACAAAGGTCATCTGTGAGCCCCCACCATTTCAATATTTTCGAGCTTCTAGTCAGCCTTTTTCATCTGCACGTGTGAATAGGTAGTGTTACCTATTCCCTGATGTCCCTAGGCCTGTAGGAGAAAGATGGCCATGTCACCCTCAGCATGGCCTCTCCCCGTTCTTCCGTTGGCCAGCACCCAGGCTCTGTCTCTCTCCCCTCAAAGCCTTGTCGTTGTATCTGGAAGTGCTTGGAGGAGCCACATGTGAGCTCCAGTTAAGTCCCTCCGCTTTGGCCTTTTTGCACATGTCCACTCCCCTCAGACCCCTGAGGGTGGCCCTGGTCACTAGCTCTGCCATGGAACCTGCTGGGAGAACCTGACCCCTCGCCTTGGGGCTGCCGCCTCCCCTCCCCTAGGGAGTCCTGAGTGGCAAACCTGGAACTACCGATAGGCAACTACCAAACCCCTCTAACCCTGGCCACAGGTTTGGGACAGGACAGTCCTTCCCTGAGATTTTCTGAGTTGAAACTAAGAGAAGTGGCTAGTCTCTCTGGGTTGGTGAAGCTGTGAGGCGGGAGACATGGGTCTGCCATAGGAGAGTGGGAAGCTCAAGTGCAGAGAAGGAAGTCACAGGAGAGAGAGAGAGAGGGAGAGAGAGATGGCTATTGGAGATTTGTGCCTGGATCCGGTTGTACCTGAAGCCAGTTGCACCCCTGCCCACTGCGGTTTTGAGCCATGAGTCAAGAATTCCACCTTTTGCCCAGGCTGGTTCCAGTTGGGTTGCTGTCCCTTACCATGAAAAGGTCAGTCCCTGCTCGGGTGGGGTGGGACACAGGCAGTATCATCCTGTGTCTCTATTCCTGGATCCTAGGACCCAGGGCGTGAAGCATTGGGGGGCGAGGTGTGCTCCCAACCTGCTAGTTGAGGTTCAGCTGAAACTCATCAGTATGACCATTTAGACAACATCAGGGTCATTTGGCGCTTGAAGATGTTTCTGGTTCTTCCCCACTAGACTGTGAACCCCGACAAGAGGACTGGCAACTTCTTAGGTGTGTGACTCGGGGCAAGGTTTCTCACTTCTAAAACAGGGATGCTAATAGTACCTGTTTCAGAGAGGAGCTGGGAAAGTTAATGAGGGAATCCGTACAGAACGCTTTACTGTTCTTTCATTTGCTGTTATTTTTCGTAGTCGTTAGTTAGCTCAGTGCTCTGCACAGGCCAGGCCCCGAGTGGGCGCTCTGTAAGCGTGTGCCCAGTGAGTGGAGATGCAGAAAGAGTTCTTGATGTGCACACACACACACACACACAGAGCCCTGTACAGGGGTCCCTCTGGGTGTACAGGGGTCCCTCTGGGTGCCCAGGGCCTCCCCAGCCCCTGGCTTCTCTGGAGGGCAGCCTGCAGCTCTCCCAGGCTCTGGGCTGTCATCTCAGCAGCTCCACGTGGCTAGGACCAGAGCTCGGAGCCTGAATCAACCCTATAGGACCTAGGTGTTCTAGGAGCTGGGGCGTGTTTGTGTGTGTGTGTGTGGGGGTGGGGCACTGGTTAATCTGGGGGCACCAGGGCGTGCTGAATCTCTCCTTCTAGAACTGCTATCCTGTGGAAGCTCCCCCACATCACTCTGGGGCCCCCAGTCTCTTTCAATCTCCCTATCTCCCTGAGCAGCACCCCCAAGTCCTGACTAGGGTCTCTTGTGGGGTCTGGCTTGTTCTTTTTACTGGAGAGAGAGAGAGAGAGGCTTCATTGTGAACCTGGGTCTGTGGTCTCCTGGCTTGCCAGCTTGCCTGCTTCCTCCCCCCTATTAGGACGCCCTCATGGCCAGGTGTGTGTCCTTGTCACCCCCCCCCCCAGCCTTTCAGCGGTGCTCCGTGTGGGAGTATTAGTCTCTCAGGGTGTTCTGGGCAGGTTGGCTGCGAGCTGTGTCAGGACTGGAGTGGGGAGGGGTTGAGTGATGCGAGGATGCCACTTAGAGGGCCTGCGTAGGGGACAGTGCGTTTGGCCCGTGTGGCCCCAGTGTGCTGTGCAGCGGAACACCAGGGCTGGGCTGTGCTCCTCTTTCGCATGGACTGTCTCCGGGAGATGCAGATGGTTGGTGGGTTGTGTTCTGGGCTACTGCGGCTTATGCGCAGGGCTTTAATCCTGTGTGTGGCCGCCCCAGGTCCCTAGGGCCTGAAAAGACAAGCGGGGGTGAGGGGGTGGGGAGGAGGAGGAGGGCACCCCTCTTCTGGGTGCTTCCAGAACCATCCATCCCCATCCCTCCCTGAGTCTCTTGGTGCAGCAGCTGAAGCTCAGAAGACCTGGCAGAGGGGAGGAGAACCCCGGTCCGGGGTCCGGTTGAGTTCAGAGCTTCTATTCCGCAGCCTCGGGGTTCCGGAGACGGGCGGGGAGCCCCCAGGTCCCTTGGCCAGTCTCTTCTGCTCCCAACAAAGGCGGAGGACCACGTGCCCCGTCCTGGATGCGGGAGGCGCGCGGCCCCAGGCTCCCGCTCCAGCCCGGGCGGGGTCGGGCGCGGCGCCCCAGGCGGGCGTGGGGCGCCCCCCGCCCCCAGCAGCCCCCGCAGCCCCCGGCGCTGCCTCGCCCACTCGCGGCCGCAGCCGCCGCAGCGCCCCGCAGGCGGCGCCAGGGGGCGCTGTGGCCGCTGCCTCGGCTCGTCGCATCCCAACCGCGCATCCAGCCGCGAGTCCTGGGATTTGCAGGGAAAACGTGGGGAGGGGGGACACCTCGTCCCCCACCCCCTCGGCAGCTCCCGACTCTTTCCGTGGGAGGCCGAGAAGACGACCCCGGGGAGGGAAGGCGCCTTTGCTCCCCGGGACGCAAGCCTCCGTAGCCTCCTTCTTCGCCTGACCCCCAGGGCGGACCCGCGCAGCCCCCCGCGCTCCGAAGTGTCCCCGAGAACTTCGCCTTGCGCGACCGGGAGTCTAGGGGCGCCCTGGGACTGGCTTGCGTCCGCCCCTTGGAGTCGGCAGCACCCCCTCCTCTCGCTGCGGGAGGCGGGAAGCCTGGGGTGGGGGCGTGAGTCGGGGTGTCTGGGCAGGAAAGGGGCGCGCGGGGACCAGAAAGCGAGCGCGTGAGCCTCGAGGGGGGGGGGAGCCAGAGACAGAGAGACGCCGAGAGGGACACTGTCAAACAAACAGAGCAGCCAGCCCTTGGCGTTTTTTTTTTTTTCATTTCTAGCTTGCTTTTCCCCCCTTTTTTTCGGTCTTTCTTTCCTATCCCCTCTCTGCAAAGCTGGAACCACCCCGCGCGCCCCCCGGGCCCGAGCCGCGGCTCCAGATGTGGATCTGGCTCCGGCGGGGAGAGCTGCGAGCCCGCTCGGGGCCTGGGCGCATTCTCCCACTCTGAGGTCATTCCGTAGGTGGTCAGAGGCGCGCGCGCCCGGAGCCTTCCTGCCTCCATCCACCGGGGAGGGCCGCGAGGCGGGCGGCCGGGGAGAGGGAGAGGGGCGGGGCGCCGGCAGGGAGGGAGACGCCGCCAGCACACCACCAAGTGGCACCGAGCAGTGATAACAAACTCAACTTAAAAAAAAAAAAAAGGAAAAAGAAAAAACTTCCCCAAGTTGCAGCCCGAGACGTGCGGACGTGCGGGCGGAGGCGCGGGCTCGGGCGTGTGGGTGGCTCCCCCAAAGCTCCCCAGCGTCCCCCGGCTTCTCCCTGCTGCAGGACTCGAGGCCCACCAGGCCCTGCGCCTCTGCTTGGGCAGGAAATGTGCTGGATGGAGGGTGGCTCGGCTTGCGCAGGGGACCCCGGGGCGGCCGCTTCCCGAGGTGGCGGGGGGGGGGGCAGGCTCCTTTGGGGAGGAGGGCTCCGAAGAGAGCAGCACTGGCTTCAACCCCAGCAACCCGCACGCCCTCACCCCACAGTCCTGCTCCCACCCCAGCGTTGCGGATGTGGGCAGATCCCTGCCGCCCAGGCCCAGGAAAGCTGGGGTGTGCAGGAGGGTAGGGGTCCCTTTCCAGCCCCGCCCTCCCCGGCCCCTCCACGCCGCCCTGAAGACACGGCACCGCCATCCTCTACAGTCGACTTTTTATTAAGATTATAAATTTAAACAAATCAGCTGAACAGTGGACTCGGTGACGTACAATTCAGTATGCACACAAACACAGGGCAACGAGGGAGAAGGGCCGCGAGACGAGGGCTTGGCAGCTTGTTCTGGGGTCTACACGGGGCGGGTGGCAGAGAACCGGAGGGGCTCAGAGCCCCCCACTTTTTTTTTTTTTTTTACAACAAAAGGCTTGAAATTCAACAAAATCTACCCGGTTTAAGACACAGGACGGGGTTCTCACAGGCTGGAACAATGCTGGCTCCATGAAAATGCGACCGCAGGCCGAGGCAGGACAGCGCAGCTTAGACGCACACACACGACACGTCTGACCAGGAACTTCGCGAAAAGTCTCCGACGCCGGCGGCGGCCCGGCCCCTCCCTTCCTCGGGGCCGCGGGGGATCCAGGTGAAGGAACCGACTTCCTTTTTGTTTCGGGAGGACCGCAGTGCTGGGCATGACGGGAGATGTAGTCCGCGGTGCCCGCCCCCCACCCCTTCCCCACACCGTGTCCGCGAGGGTCGGGGTGTCCGGCGCCACCCCGATTCCCGGAGACGGCTGGAGGAGGGGAGGAGGACGGAGCCCGGAGGGGCGGGGAGAGGAGGGGTTCAAGACACCCGCCCCGGGAAAGCAAAGAAGAAAAAAAAAGTTGCAGTGTTTTCATTTCTGCCTTCTCATTTTGCGAACTTTGTAGGCCGCCCCTGGAGAGGAAATGTGACCCGAACGTCCCTTGCAGAGAGAGAGTTTGCCTTTGTTTTGGCTCAGGATTTCACAAGACCCATTCCTCACCCCCGCGGAGCGACTCGGCAGAGCCGAGCGCCGGGCGGCCTGGGTCTGACACCCGATGGGGGTCGGCGCCCCGCGCCCTCCTGCGCGGCGCCCCCCGCGCGCCCGGCGGCCGGAGCGCCCCGGCTCGCCCCGCGCCGCCTCCGGCCAGCGGCCCTCGCTCACGTGGCTGGCTCCTCGCTGAACACCACCGCAATCGCTACAATAAAAAGGAAAAAAGAGAGAGAGAGAGAGTAGGGGAAACACAAAGCATACTTAAATAGGCGCTTTTTCTCTCTGCAAAAATAAAGTCCAAGATCTTAGATTTCTTCTTCTTTTTTATTGTACAATTTATAAAACACCGGCCGCCTCCCGCGGCTCGCCCCAGCGCAGCCCCGAGCGGCCGGGCGCCCGAGCCGTCCCTCCGGTCGCCCCTCGGCCGAGTCTTTGTCTGGCCCCGGCCCCGCGGGGCCCCGGGGCCCCGTGCCCTCGGGGGTCCCTAGAAGGCGACGATGGCTCGAGTCCAGGCGCCGAGGCTGGCGAGCGCCTGCTTGGCGCACAGCTGCCCGTTGAGCGGCGGCGGCTGCTCCGCGGAGTCCGGCTGTCGGCTCACCAGCCCCGAGAAGCCCGAGCCGAAGATGGAGATCAAGTTTGAGATGTTGGACGCGTCCGGGGACGAGTCCGGGCAGAAGTCCTCGAAGCGGGCGCGCTTGCAGGGGGCGAACGGGGCGCCCCCGGGGGGCTCGGCCCCCAGGTCGCCCGCGTCCTCCGCGTCGTCGTCGTCGTCGCCTTCCTCCTGGCCGGGGTAATACTTGCGCTTGCAGCCGGCGGCGGACGCCAGGCCGGGTCCCGGCGCGCCCTGGCCACAGCAGGGGCAGTGGGCGGAGGCGCAGCAGTCCTGGTGCAAGTAGCCGTTCTCCACCGTGGTCACCACGTGAGTGTCCAGGTCCAGCACGGTGGTCTGGCTACTGCAGTGCACGCCGAAGTCCGAGGGGGCCGGGTACGCGCTCCGGTAGAAGCCGGGGAGGGAGGCGGCGGGGGCCGGCGAGGCGGGAGGGGAGGCGGCGGCGGCTTGTGGGGCAGCCCCCGGGGGCGCGGCGGGCGCGGAGCAGGCGGCCGAGGCGCGCGGGTCCCGCGGGCAGAGCGCGGCGGGCGCGGGCACGGGCGGCGGCGGCGGCAGCGGCGGCGCAGGACCGGGCTGCAGCGGCTCCAAAGGCGGCCCGCGGTGGGGCGCGCCGTGCGGCGGCGGCGGGAGCGAGGCGCACCCGGGCAGCTCCGAGAGCGCCCCCGCGCCGCCCGCGGGCGCCCCGGCCGCCGCCGCCGCCGCCGCGCAGCCCCTGGGCGCCGGGTGCTGCTGCTGGTGCTGGTGCTGGTGCAGCTGCTGCTGGAGGTGCAGCTGGTGGAGCTGGTGGAGCTGGTGCAGCTGGTGCCGGGCGGCCGGCTCGCGCGCCTCCGCGTCCCCGCCGCCGCCGCCAAGTTGGAGCGGAGCGAAGTCGGCCGCGCTGGCCGGCGTGCCCGGCGCGGCGTACGCGAGGTGCTGGTGCTGGTGCTGGTGCTGGTGCTGCTGGTGCGGCGGCGGCTGGTGCTGGCGCCGGTACAGCTCGGCGTACCGCTCGCTCAGGTAGAGCTGGCGCGCGTTGCGGAGCACGTAGGACACCAGGAGGTTCTTGTGCAGCTTGATGCCGCCGCGCTGGGTCCGGGAGCTGTGGATCTTGCGCAGGGAGATGCTGATCAGGCTCTGCGCGTCCAGGGCGCACTCCATGCTCTCGCGGAGCGGCCGCGGCCCCCGCCGCCGCCGCTAATGCTGCCGCCGCTGTCTCGGCCTCCGGCCGGCCGCCGGGGCGCGCTGAGCAGGGGAAGCGCAGCCCGGGTCAGCGGGTCGGCCGCGCTCCGACCGCAGCCGCCACCACGCGCCGCGCGCCCGCCGCGGGCCCGTGCTCCCCGGACGGCGCCAAAGCAATGAGCCTCGGCCGGCCCCGGCCCCAGCTATTTAGCCGAGCATCCGGGCCCCGCCCCCCGCCCGACGAACCAATCGCCGCGCCCAGAGCCTCCCGAGTGACAGGCGCGGCCCGCCCCCGGGCGCCTCGGCCGGCCAATCAGACCAAGGCGGTTCCTTTGTGCTATTCAAATACCGAACGGACCCGGGGCTGCGGACGCCGCCGCTGCCTCGAATGTTCTCCGGGGGCCGCCGCGCCGCGCGGGGCTCCGAGGCGCCGGGGCCGCCGTCCGCAGCCCGCGGCCGCCCTGGGCCCGGCCTCGGGGAGCTGGGGGTCGCCTCACCCGTGTGCTGCGGCGGCGGCTCCTCCCCCTCCTGCACGACTGGGCCTCACCTGCGGCAGGTGCGCGCGGCTCCCCGCTCCTGTCCATGCGACACTTTCTCTCTCACTCTGTCGCCCCCGGGCGAACCCAAGACCCTTGCAGGAGGTTACGGGGGGGCCGTCGGATGGGCCCGGGGGGACCCTGAAGGGAGGAGGGTTTGGAGGTACCCTCGACCGCAGAGAACGTTAGGCCCGACTCCTTGACTTTTGGGGCGGATTCCTTGACTCAGGGAATCCTCGGGGAAGGGCCGTCCTTCTCATTTGAGTCTGACGGGGAAAGCCGAAACCTCCTGCATTTGGTCTCCTCTGATTTTGGAGGCTCCTGGTCATGCCCCACGGAGGGCATAGGCTTTGCAACCTGCTGAGGCCCGTAGCTGCCAGAGCTGACACCAAGGGACCCTAATCACCAGTTCTGTAACCTTTCCTCCCTAACTACTATTAATGACAATAGGGACTATTCTTATGTTCCTAGTATGGGGCAGGCCCTTGCCAGAAGCGCCCTGAATCCTTGCAGAGCAGGGACCTGAATCTCAAAGGAGTGGGGTGATTTGGGACTCACAGAGGTCTGCAGGGGCCAGAGCAGGGTTTGTGCCAGGACTGTGAGAGCTGAGGAACTGGCCAGTGCAACTTCTGTTGACATTGTTTTATTCTTGTCCTGAGTCATGCATGGGCCACCTTCTCTCGACTGGGGACTGAGACTAGTGGGGATCAGAGGGATGGGGTTGTGATCTCCGAGGCTCTCCAGACTGGGAGTCCTGTTGTTCTGAAGGGGGGGTCCTAGGTGCCTGGGATGGGGGCGGTGTTCTCCTTGAAGTGATCAGGAGGTTGGCCTGAGGAGGGGGTCCTTGAATTGGCCCTCAAAGGAGGAGAGGGCTTCATAGAGACTCTGAGAGCCAGGTGGGCCCCACAGGCCAGGGGCGGGGATGCCCAGGGGCAAACTTTCTGCTTTCATCCTCTCCTCCGGATTTCTTCTGAGTCTCCTCTTTCCTTGGGCCCTTCAGCACCTACTTTGTCCCTTGGCAGGAGTGAAGAGACCCAGCCAGCCCATTCTGCAGTTTCTGGGTCATGCTTTCGTCTTATTTATCCTCCAGGTTTGTTTCCTCAGTTTTTCAGCATCTACTCACTGCCAGGCATCAAGGGTGAAAGCAAAGTTAGGGAGTGTTTACCTCATTTTCGGATGAGGAAACTCGGGCACCGACAGAAGAAGGACTTGCCCAAGGCCCCATCGCTCTAGGTCCAGTGCTCTGTCCTTTCCATGCTGGCCACTGGCACCCTCAAACTGGTCCGAGTCCCTGTGACCAGTAGCAGTGTTCTCCACCCCTACCCAGAGAAGCCAGGGTTGACATTTTAGGGGGACTACAAAGAAAGAAACGGCACCTTAATTCCATTCAGTTGGTGATCTGATGATGGGGACACACAGGAATGGAACGTGTCCATGTGATAACACCTGTAGGAAATAAAACTACTGCCTCTTACTTCCCTAGAGCCTGTCTTAAAGACACTCAAAGTCTTTACTTATTATTATTATTATTATTATTAGTGTCATTATTTATGTCTATAGCGCCTGGTCTTCCTAGGTGGTCTCCCATCCAAGTACTACCCAGGACCGGCCCTGCTTAGCTTCTGAGATCAGACATCAGGCTTGCTCATAGACTGTGACTCCACTGGGGAATGAACCCAGGACCTTCTGCATGTAAAGCGGACGTGCTAACTGCTACACTATGGAACCACGTCCGCATTTATTTATTTTTGAAGTTCACTTTTGAGACATCACTGGCATGTGGAGGGAAGCAGGAGGTCCCATCTGGCTTTACAGCTGCGAGGACTCCAAATGCAACAGTCAAGTCTGAGATCCATGGTGTCTGGCCGTTGTAAAAGCCCAAGGATGTATTATTAATGCTGCCTTTGGCCTTCATTTTGCCCTTGCCCAGAACTTATTGGGGGGAACTAAGACTTACGGTTTATGTATCTTGCTCAAGATCACATAGCCAAGAAGGGAGAGAGATAGGATTTGAACCCAAGTCTGTTTCTAAGACCAGAACTCACTCTAGGTTCTTCCAAATCAGCTTCTTGGTGAATCTGAGAGTCCAGTCCTCAGGGCTTGGCTCATGGCAAACGTGACCTTGACGTGACCGACATCCCAACCACTTTCCTGCCAACTGCTCTGAGACCAGGGCCCGCAAGAGTCCACGAAGAAGTCAATATCTGTCCCGGCCTCAGCTCATCATTCACAGCCATTCTCAGAGCCGAACCCCATAAGTCTGGGGGCCGAGATGGGGAATCAGGCTAGGGCCGGCAGTGGATTCTCTAGCCAGGCCCTGGCTCCCTGGGCAGCTCCTCTTGGCACCTCCTAGCCCACCAGCCTCACCTCTGCCCCACGGTGAGTTTGAGCTGTGCTAAGGCTCTTTCCCTCCTTGGGGCCAGCTGACAGGTAGTCAGGCCCATGTGCAGAGCCCGTTCTCTGGGCCCTCCTGTCTGGGGCCCATGCTCACTTGGTCTCCCCTCCTTCACAAGAACCAGGAGGTGGGCTAGTGGAGAGGGGTAAACAGTTGTCTAGCTTAATAAAAACCCTTGATCTTTTTTGGGGTGGCCGCAGCTGTTGTGAGAAACACTTGCTGAAGGGGGTGATGGAACAGCTGAGCTCTTTCATGCCCCTAGGAGCAGTGAAGCTTGGGGGGCACACTGCAGGAAGTCACAAGTGTGTATAGAATGGGTGGGTCACACTCAAGCCTCTGTTTGGGTGCATAGGCGCTCAGAGCAGGGTACCACAGACTGCTCAGGGCAGTGAGTGTGCATGTGTGTGAATGAGATCCACGGGCACACCTGTGGCGAGGAGGGGCCCTCAGACCTGCCCCCCTGCATGGGCCTTCTTGGAATGAAGGGCTGGGTACCTGAGAAAGGTTGCAGCGCTGACCTATCCCCCTGGAGCTAGGAGGTTCAATCTGGCACTGAGTCAGCGCTCCCTGGAGGAAGTTAATTAATGCTTAAATATTGACTGAGTGTCTGCTGGGACAACGTGGATCAAGGCACAGAACCGGTTGACACCTGGGTTCCATCACCCCCAAGGGGGTGTCAGCCCCACACCAGAGCAGTGAACACCTCAAAAATACCACCTATCCCTTGTGGGCACCTTCGGGGCACCTTTTGGTCACCCAGCTCCGAGGCAGGAGACACATCCAGGAAGGTTTTGGTCGGCAGTGAGAACTGCCCGGTGGGTTCCTGGGGATGGGGTTAGGGAAGAGAATGCAGAGGCGAAAGCTAAACTGAGGGTGTTGTGTTGGGAGGTGGGTGGGGGAGAGATTTGGAACTCGTGTTTTCATTCATTTGTGCATTTGCCCGAGAGATATTTCCAGACCCTTACTCTGGAATCCCCACAAATGGATCAGAGGACAAGACATGGTCCTGCCCTCCTCGGGAGGCCACATTCACAGCAAAGCAGACAGGTAAATAGACCTCCCGGATGACACAGAGTGACGAGTCTGTGACAAGAAGGACGGGGCTGGGGGAGGTCAGGGGAGGGGCCCCAGAGCTGGCTGGGGGGGAGCTGAGACTTGGAGGCTGAGGAGGGGGAGGGGCCTTCCAGCAGAGAGAACAGCAGGGGGCCCGGCGCAGGGCCTGCTACACAGTAGGCGCTTAGTAAATACTTGCACAACCAGTCAGCCAGAGCGTGTAAGTGTGCAGAAGACTCTTAGAATAGGAGGGAGGTCAGGCTGGCCCCTACCAGGTGGGTAAACTGAGGTACAAAGAGGAGGAGGGATGCACCTAAGGTGTTGCCCCGGAGCTGGGGCTGGAACCCACATGTCCCACGGCCCAGTCCAGCCTCTGGCTGCCCCAGCTCACTGTCTCTGTGGTTTGGAGTGGGGGTTACTCTGTGGGGACTGAGCCCTGGGACTGTGGGCCATGGCAGAGAAGTCGGTGGGGCGCATCTGACCGCGGGGGTCACTGTTGAGTGCTCTCTGGGATATGAGGGAGGCTTACGCTGCACCCCAAGGAGGCTTTGGGGAGGTCGGCCGGGATCCCCGAGTCTGGGCAGCGCCCTACCTCCTGCCTCGCAGAACCTGCACCCTGTCACCATCTCTGGTGCAGTTAGTGACCCACTGATATCTCTGCTAACCCAGCGTGGTCCCAGTAACAGGATCAGTGGCCAGAAAGGCAACATGGCCCCAGGCTTCAAGGTCCTTAAGTCTAGCGAGAGAGATTGACAGCAGCTTGGCTTTTCAGAGCGCTTTCTCTGTGCCAGGCCAAGTGTTTCCTGCGGGGGTGTCCTCGAATCCCACGCCCCTCTTTGAGGCACCGGCAGTTGTAATTCCCTTTTTAGGGGTGAAACAGCTGAGGCAGAGCTTCGGTGACTTGCCTGGGGTCACACGGCAGGAAGGAGAAGTGAGTCCAATCCCAGGGTCTGGGCACGTGGGAGCACCACGAGCGGCAGGAGGGAATGGAGACCCCCACCTTTTGGATTCATGGACCTTCTGAACGACCAGAATTTAGCAGTGGAGTGAGGGGAGCAGAGCAGCATAGAGGGCAGCCGTGATCTCTCAACTGAGGGTCTCTGCTCACGTACCCGGCCCAGGGGGGGTGTCCGTTTGTTCATTTGCTCATTCGTTCGCTCCGTCACCGAGGCTCAAATGCTGGCCCATGTGCAGGGGCTGCGCTAAGCCCTGGGGAGAACGCCGGGCAGTTCCCACTGCCCAGCGCAGGGCTGAGCATCCTTTCCGTCGCCCAGGTCAGTTCCGATTGATTGGTAGTGTCTGCCTGGAGTCCAGGGTTGGAAGGGACTTGGCGTGGGCCCCAACTAATTAGTGACGTCTGCCAAGGGCTCAGCTGGGAGCCTTTATGGCAACCTGCTGGGTACCTGCGCCTGGGCAGAGGATGGAGTATCTTGTTCAGTGCTTTGGATACGGGGGTGGAGGGAGTCTAGCAGACAGAGTGGGGTCTGGGGGTCAGGAGAAGCAGGTTCTAGCCCTATTGGCCTGTTATCCTGGGTGATGCATCACCAATCTTGGGTCTCAGTTTCCTCATTTGACACCGTCTTCCAGGAGGCATTGTGAGCATCAAATAAATGGCTGGAAAGTGATTTGAAGAGTTGAGGGGGTACGTATAGAAACGAAAGGGGAGACTCCTGCCCTCTCTCTTTTCTCCTGTCTTCAAGTCCTCCCAGAAGCGGAATGTCCTGGCCAGGCCAGGGTTAATCTGAGCCTGGCCCCGCGTGGTGGGGTTCGTGGGGGGGTGGGGGTAGCCGAGCTGGTTCCTGGCTTGGAGTTGTTTTTATAACTCACTTAGTACAGACCTTTGTCCCCACACAGGGCTCAGCTGGGAGTTTCTAAGGAGAAGCTCCTTGGATCTTAGGAACTGAATCTTAAAAAAAATTTTCTTTTCATTTGAGTGGTGGGAGCCGGTGCGTGTTCTCCTGCTCCCCCAACCGCCCCACTCAGCGAATCAAACTACAGACCACTGTGCCAGACACGGACTTAGCGTTAACAGTGATTTTTCATCAGTGCTCAAAGCATCAGCCTAATGAGGTGGGTTAGCAGTATGGTCGCTACGTTACGGCTGAGGAAACTGAGGCCCATGGTGGAGAAGTTCTGGGGCCACACACCTCCTGGCCACTGCGTGGGGACCAGCCTCTGGTCTGAGTGAGGGAGAGATCTGTCCTTGGCCAGCTGTCTCACCCTGGCTCTTTTGTTCATCTATTTAATCGTTCATTTGCTACCTCCTCCTTTCATCCTTTCACACGTATTAAGCACCTACTGTGCGCCAGGCTCCGCTTCACCTCCTGGAACAGCGGCAGCCCCTGCTCTCATGGGCCTCACTTACATTCCAGACCAGATGGGGGACACACAGAAATAAGCAAGCTGATAAATAAACAAGATTACCAGAAGGGCGATAAAGGAAGTCAACAGGGGGCTGGGGGAAGGCACAGTGACCACCCGGTTTCGTGGCACCCGAACTGTCCAGCGGCTGTTCTGAGTTCAGGCTGTGCTGCCCTCCCTCTTCCTTCTCACGACTGGTGAATTTTTATGCTGCTTACATGGAACAAAGCAGAGTTTCTGTTTTGAGAGCTTTTCTCAAAAAAAAAAAAAAAAAAAAAAGAAAAGAAAAAAATTTTCCTTCTCAAGTGTCTGTGTGAAGAGCGAGTGAGCGAGAGACAGCCCAGCGAGTACCGATTGTCTGTCCTCAATTCATCTCCTGAGTTCATTTTTTAATTTTTTGTTCTTTTGTAAAAAAATAGGGCCGAATGAAATTTCACTTCTGGACCTCATGCAGGTCAAAGGGCACCCGGTAGGGCCCGCGACCTCCATGTCCTCAGGCGCTCCCATCACCTTTGTCATACAGATGAGGAAACTGAGGCACAGAAGCAAGAAACTTCTGCGAGGAGTCCTCCTGCTAACCAGTGGTAGAGTGGGGGGCAGGGTTCCCATTTAGGACCCTAACCCAAGCTCTTTCCACTGCCCCACACTGCCTGCCCCTCACAGACACAGACACAGACACACATGCACACACTCAGGACCAAGTGAGCTGCCCAAAGGTGCAGCTCTGGCCTCAGGAGGGACGGAGGCGTCCAGCCTGTGATCTCGAAGGGGCTGGCATTAATTTGGCTGGGAGGAGAGGGGACCTAGTGGTTTGTGCTGGGTGGGGGGGCATAGCTTTTCCCGAGAACTGACCCCAGGATGTAGCAAAGCGGGTCTCTGGCTTGTGTTCCCGGTGGCTTGTGTTCTCGCAGTGCCCTCCTCGGCCCATCTATCCAGCACTCCCTGTGTAGTAGCCGCTCAGCTCTTTACGTGAGTCACCTCGTGATAGAGGCTCCACCTGAGGGACTGTTGTTATCACCCCCTTTTACAGACAAGGAGGCTGAGACTCAGAGAGGTGACATGACTGCAGTCTAGGCTGCTTTGCCTCCAGAGCTGCTCTTCTAACCCCGACGACACCTGGCAGGCAGATGGCAGGAGGAAGACAGTGGCCTCCAGGACTCTGAGAGCTGATGCTCATCCCAGTGAGCCTGAGACACTGCCATGCTGTTCTGGGTTATCTTTCCAGCCTGATTTCACTGGATTTTAGTGCTCAGGGTGGGGACGCTGGTTTGGTTTGTCGTTGTTCCTCTGGGCACGGCGATGGCTCCAGCCTGGAGTCTCGTCTCCCCTTTGCCTCTGTCCTTCCTCGTGTCAGAGTCCCCCCCAGTGCCTGATTTTCCTCCTTGGCAGCAGAATCCTCTTTAGTCTCACTCATAAGAAATGGGGGTGACTTTTATAAAAGGCTGTGTGAGTTGCACTGTGCTCTGTGGCAGTAACTAGTAACCCCTGAAATCTTAGAGGCTCGACCCAATAGAAGTTTCCTCCTTCTCGGCTGCAGTCCAGTGTGGGTCTGACAGCTTTCCTCTAGGCTCCTCCTACCGCCAGTCCCACCATCCCAGAGTTCTGTGCTTCCAGCCTTGCAGACAGGAGAGGTAGAGTGAACATGTGTATGAGGCCACGAGACGTTTATGGCGAAGCCCGAATCGGCGGTCCTCCCTTTCACTGGCCGGACTGGAGTCCCATGACACCAGCTAGCTGCAAGGGAGGCTGGCAAGTGTAGCCTTCAGGCACACCCCAGAGGCAAATGGCTAGGTTCAGTGAATATATAGCTTTGCCACTGACCCAAAGGCCTTGAGGAAAGTAAAATGGGAACCTTGACCCATTTATGGGTCACAAAAATAAGCAAAAAATGCTCTTATTTGGGGCACAGGGTAAGGAGGTCTTCTCATCACATGGTTACCAAGAAAATGGTTTTTTTTTCTTTACATGTCTGCCTGTCTGTCTCCCCCACTAGACTAACCTCCCTGCGGGCAGGCCTGTAAGTCCCTGCGCTTGGCAGCTTATCTCGCTCCTAGCAGAAAATAGGTGCCCAACTACTGTCTGTTGAATGAACAAACATTGTCTGTGCAAAAGGATCTTGATGAACAACTGTTCTAGCTTTGCATGTATCAGGTATGTACAAAAACATATTTTAACATCAGCCTAGCATGGAAGGCCCTGTTGAAAAGGAAAAAAAAGTTTTAACTAGTCTTGACCTTCTCCTAGTGGTGAACACTGTTTTTTTCATCAAAAGGTGCTATTCATTCATCAACTGTGGATTCTTTCATTGATTCTTTGATGAGTGGAGGGAGAGATCGAGTCACTCTTTCGACAGGTATTAGTTGAGCATCTGCTTTGCTAAACCCTTTAGACGTTAGAGAAGGGGAAAGGACAGTCCACAGGAAGACATACTCAGGAAGACAAGGCTATCCCAAGGTAGTGAAATCAGACACCGTTTAATTCCGTTAATCTCTCACCTGTAATAACACAGGCTGAATTGAACCTAAACAAGGCACCACTACCCCTGCTCCTCCACCCCATACCTAACGTCTCTGACATGGGGGTGTGTCTTGGCATTGATAACATCTTAGATTCGACAAAGTCTTGTATTTCATTCCTTGGATAAATGAACATTTATAAGGCATGGCATATGAAAAAACCCCATCATCCTACACGAGTAACTAGTTCTGTCTCCGTGTCAATTAAGGCAGCCTCTTTGGTATGTTCAGGGTCACAGAGCAGCAGGGGAAACATTCTTTATTGATTGAGAACTGACTGTGTACTAGGCATAGTGCTTGGTGGTTCACAGCACAGAAGTGTTATACACCCCGTCAGGCAGCGCATTGTGTCATTCCCAGTTTACAGAGGAACAGACCAAAGCTTTTTCTAGAATCCCTCATTGGAATCGCTGGGGCTCCAGCCTGGTGCTGTCCCACTCCGGAGCCATGCCCTGAATCATCCCTCCACCTCTCCGTGCAGATGCCCACCTGCGATGTGCTCACCAGCCCCGTTTCCCAGGTAAGGGAACCGAGGTGCATGGGGCTTACCTGTGCTGCTTAAATTTGCAGAGTCAGAAAGTGGCAGAGCTGGAGTTTGAACTTGAACCTTTTTTTTTCTCCAGAACCCAAGTGCTTCCTGACACTGCTCTCCTGCCTTAGGCTTCCCTGTGGTTTTGAAAGTGAGGCTGGCCGGACTGGAAATCTTCCTGAGCCAAACCTTGAAGCGAGTCTGTTGGAGGCCCTGCATCTCCAGGGTTCTGGATGAGGGCGCCCGCCAGGCTAGTCTTGGGCCAGAGGGACTCAAAATACTGATGGAGCCAAAAAGGCGGCGGTAAACCTTGTGATGCCAGCCTCTCCTACAGCACCGGGTAATGGGAGGCGATCCCTGTAGTGAACTCCAGTGGGACTTAAGTAATTTTCGGCTCAGGAACTAATTTTGATGGCTAATAAGAGTGTGTTTAACAATGGTCGTGGGCTTGGTGGCGAAGTTCCTGATACCGGTTCCCATTCTTCTCCATCCAGGAACAGACCTACGGTTTGGGTGGCCAGGCCTGGCAACCCCATCCCCCCACCAAGTGGCAGTGGGACATAACCCAAGTCCAAAGCCAAAGAGTCCAGGGTTCAGGTATGGTTAGGTTAGAGCAAAGCTCAGGACTTCTGTTCCCGTGAGGCAGGAATTTTCATCAATCCCATTTTACAGATAAGGAAACCGAGGCTAAGAAAGTAGGATAGCTTGGATTATCGTTCAGCAATCATTCACTACCCTTCTACTCGAGACGATAGATTTTCCTGCCCTACGGCTTTGGCCTTTGGCCATATAACTCGCTTTGGCCAATGGATGTGGGTAGAAAAGACAGCACGCCTCTTAAGAAGAGGCCTTAGGAGACATCTCATGTTTTCACCCTGCGTCTTGCATGTTTGTGATCCGGCATGACATAATACATTCCATTTAGCTTCTGATCCAAAAAAGAATATGGAGACACAGGGGGGCAGCCTGGAACCCAACCGACAGCCTGGAGCCCGGGTCAACTGATGCGCAGCCTGAAACAGAACTGCCTCGTTGAGTCCAGCCTTGACCAGCTAATTGCCATCAACCTACAGAGCAACGAGTGTGAGAAGGAATAGTCGCACAGGAGGCCCTGAGAGTTTGGGGCTGTTTGTTACGCAGCATCATGATGACAAAAGCTGACGATCACATACATGCTAAGTGACTTGATTAAGCTAATGAGCGGAAGAGCTGAGGTCTAGAATTTTGGCCTTGTAATCCCTATCCAGTGCTCATCTGGAGGCTTCAGGTAGAGGCATCCAGTAATGAGAACACAACAGGGAGTGAAGGTTTTTTATAGGCATCATGGACTTTCTCGGCTTGATTTCTTTATCTGTCTAATGGAGATGGTTAGCCCAGTGTACACTGACGCGGCTCTGCTACTCCTGGAATTTCACCACCACGCATCTCAAGTTTGCAGATGGAGAGTTTTTAGAAAGAAAACCGTGTATTAGCAATCTTTCTGTTGCATGAACTTTAAGAAAATGGCAAAGCGATTAGACAGAAGTTTCTCCCTTTTATCAAGGGCTGTTTGATGGATAAGCCCGCTTTCTGTTAAAAGAACCTCTTTTTTATGAACTTAATACCTTTTAGGTATGTTTATGGATATGAATTTTCCTTTGAGTATTGCTTTGGCTGTATCCTCTGAGTTTTGGTGTCCAGTTCTCTCATTTAATGCCCAAATAGTACGAAATGTCTGAGTAGTAAGTAATTTCCTTTGTATTCCCTCGTTATCTCGTTATTTGGAAGAGAGTTTTCAAATTTCTCCTGTTGGGTTAAAAATAATCCCTATTAATTTAAGATTTTTATTTTGCTAGGTTGAGAATGTGTTTTACTTTGGAATTTGTTGAAATTGTCTTTGCGTCTGAATACTATGATAATTATTTCGATGTTCTGTGGGATTACTATTTTCAAGAGAGCAAGCTTGCGACAGCTCCACATACTTGCGATCCGATCCAGGTAAAACTAATCACTCGCCCTCCCCACTTCTGCTCCTTGGTATCATATACTAATACCTGAAAATTGGGGTGTGTTTGTTTTAAGAGAAAACTCCCCAAGGTCCAGCCCAGCCAGGTGTCTGTTCTGTCGGCGACTTTGGGCTCCTCGGAAGGGATGGGTTTTGTTGCTTGGCCCCTGCAGCGTTTGTTGTAACAAACATGAGTGAGTCCTGCAAACAGGGGGTCCAAGTAGAAGGATTGGTTAATTAATATCTGACTCCTGCTATGCGTGTTTATGGTGGGGAGAAGGCTGATTTTGTGGTTTGTTAACTTTTCTGCTTTCCCCTCTGCTAATTACTTCATTAGGCTCTCCTTTTTGTTGATAACATTTGCATTAAGAAAAAAAATGATCTGGGAGATTCTGAACAACTATTTGGTTATGATGAACTTTGCCCAAATAAAATGATCTTCCAGCTTATTACACAGTGTCTTGGCCATTTCCTGGGCTTTGTAGAGGTCAGGGCCATTGCCTCATCGCTGTCGCCAGTTACTGGTCCAGTATGTGGAATAACAGTTCCCATCATCTATTTGCAGGGCTCTTCCTCTATTTTAAATGGTCACTATCATCAGAGCTATGCTAGCGGGGTGGGACTTGCACCCCCCCCCACTTTCCAGCTAGGGCAACTGGGGCCTGCACAGGTTCGATCAAACCTAGCTGTGCCTCAGAACCACCCAGGGACTTATTAATCATGCGGAACCTTGAGAGGGAGAGCGAGGTCACACTGACTCTGACATGAATCAAACCCTGCCCCCCCAGACCCCCCTCTGGCCTCCCCTGCCAGCCAGCACTTCCCGCCTCCCAGGGGCAGCTGGGAACTCCCTGGCCCAGGGATAATGTCATTGGTTTAGAAGGCAGGAAAGACGGAACAAGCAAGAGCGCATCAGTGAGGGAGCCCCCCTTGGACCCCATGCCATGCCGGGACCTTCCAAGAGCTCCTGCCCTCACTTGCCTCTCACTCCGAGGGGCCTCGAGACCCAGCTGAGCCTCATCCTGCCCGTCCTCCTCCTCTATCGCATCCACAGTGGCCAGACATCAGCTATCCTCCCTCCCCGGAGCCCCAGCCTGTGCCAAGCACTGAGGAAGACTCTGGAGGAGTGCATGGTCTGATGTGGGAAACTGAGTCACGGGCTGGCTACCTCCACAGTCAGCCTCCCCACACTCAGAGAACACAGTGACGCGAGCACCCAGCCCTCCAGTGGGCTCTTCAGGTGATGAACTATAATCCCTTCAAAATGTTCCTTTTTGATGCTGCTTCCTCCAGGAAGCCTTCCTTGACGTCCCCATCAGGACCGTTCACTTCTCTTCATCCCCATGACTCTGAGCATCGATGTTTAGCAAACATTCCATGGGTTGGATTTACATGGGTGTCTGTCTATCCTTAACCTTCTCCCCGATTGGCGCCAGGTCCTCCCAGGAGGGGGATACAGTGCTCAGGGGCACTTGCTTGGGAGGCAGAAAGAGCTGGGGTCGGCCTGGTGCATTTTCCTCTGAGATCTTGTGGAAAATGACTTCACCTCTTTGTAGGACCCCCCATAACTGGGAATTGCAGTTGTGTCTGGCCTCATCCCTTCAGCTGTCTCTAGTCCTGGCCCTGCCACATTCTCACCCTGTAAATTAGGCCGAGCTATTTAGCTCCCGAGCCTTAGTTTATTCATTTGCTCGACAGAGATGATAAGAACAACCCAGTTCACAGGGCGCGAAGATTCAGAGATGACGCGTGATGCTTGCGCAGAGGGTGAGCTTGGTCAAAGCCACTGCCCATGAGTCTGGCTGCTCCTCTTGCAGACCCACCCAAAGACCACCAAACCCCTCACACTAATTTTTCAGATAGCTAAACAGGCCCAGAGAGGGGAAGGAACTCGCTCAGGGTCACACAGCATGGCCCGGGGAGGGCTGGGCCAGGAATCCAGGTCTCCCAACTCTGATGGAAATGTCCAGCACTTCCCTTTTGGGGCTGAGTTTTCAGTTCAGGTCCTGTGGTCTCAGGGTCATAAGGCGCCTCAGAGGTCTGGTCAGCCTTGTCCATCCATTCCCTCTGTTGTCCATTTACGAGTTTTAGGCAGCTGCTCTGTGCTGGTTCTTCTGCTGAGCATCGTGAGGGTCTCTGAGGTGGCCCAGTGACGGTCCAGAATTTCGGCAAGTCACAGAAACACGACCATAGTGGCTTAAACGTAGAACCCATACAGTCCTGCACGAGGCAGACAGAGCTGCGGCAACCTTTTGAGATGTCCTCTGGCTTCCTGATCCACTATTCCCAGCATGTGGCTTTCATCCACGTGGCACAAAACGGCTGCCTTACCCCCAGGTAACATGACGGCATCCCAGGCAGGAAAACTGATGTGAAGATTGGGGAAAAGTGAAGGGCAAAGGACAAAAGGCCTCTGCCAGGTGATTTCTTCTCTTTATCAGCAAAACAGCTGATTTCCTCGACTTTCCTAATGCCATCTCTTTGGCCAGAATTGGGTCAAGTGGCCCAGCTAGCTGCAAGGGAGTCTAGGAGGCACATATTTTTATGGACAAAATCAGTAAGATTCTGTTGGGAAGGAAGATGGGGGTGAAATGGACACCCAGCTGGCCAGCGGTGTTCTCACCTGCTGAACTGGGTCTTGTCCTCAAAGAGCCCACCTTTGGGGGTCACCTAGGTTGGGACCCTTTCGCTGTAGTATGAAGCAGAAAGTAGCTGGTATGTGTCCTGGAGAGACCCCGGCCCCCTTTTATTATCCTCGGAGTCAGTGTCCTGTGCCTAGTGCAGTGCCTGTTGCACAGTAGGGCTCATTCGATATGCGTTGGGACGAGGGCGAGGAGTTTCTGGAGACCTGTGTTGCCGGGGTCCTTCCCGTGAGCCAGGCTCGCTTTAGCAGTGGTTTACGTGGTATCCTCTGGGCTTTCAGTTTGAGCCTCTATTAAATGCCTCCTCTGTGGATGAGATGGTGCGGGGTGTGGAGGCGGGGATGCTTAAACCAGGCCTCCCTCGGGGAGAAGACAGCCACCCCCACCTTTGGTGGGGGGCTTCAGTGACACACGGGGCTTAGTTTTCCATTAAGGCCTTTGCTCTACCTTTGGAGCGGAAGCCGGAGAGGTTGGGAGCTTCCCCTTCTGCTGAGAACATCGCTGACTCCCAAGCGCCATCCCACAGACAGCTCGTACCCCACCCCGAGAGAGGCAGCGCCAATGTGGCTCCATTCTACAGACGGGGGACAGAGTCTCAGTCACTTGCCCCAGGTCCCTCCGCTTGTAAGGGGCAGATCTGGGATGGGAACCCAGGTAGGTCATCCAGCCCCAAAGTACCGCCCTCTGTACCAGGTGGCTGGTACCACCTGTCTTTTGTCGGGAGGCAGTGGTCACCTGCGCCCCAGGCTGTGGCTGTGTGTGGGGGTAGGGATGGCTGAGAGAGTGGGGAACTGCCCAGGCAGAAGAGCAGGTGGTCAGGAGGCAGGAGGGACAGGAAGAGGTGCCAGGTTGCTGGGGGCCATGCTCCAGCTACTACGCCCCCCGCCCGGCCCTGTGGAGGGCTTGGGCCCTGGGCAGGGGACAGAAGCTCCTGGTGGCACCTCCCAGAGCCTGGCATCCCTCCGCTCTCCTGGTTCTTGGCGCTGACAGTGGGCCCAATGCTGCTGCTGCTCGCCAGAGGCAGCGTTTCTCTCCTTCCTTCTTCCTTTTTTCCTGAGACACAGTGATCTTGGCTGTGGCGCCGCGTTCACTCTATGGGAAAAACTTGTTTTTGTTGGTAAACTCTGGCTGCTATGACTCAGAAGACACCCAGGGAGCAGCCTCCTGGTGTCAAGGGGCTGCCTGCTAATGAGCCAATGTTTATAAAATGCTTTGAAGACGAAAAATTGCAGGCGAGGGCTGAGGGTTCGCACTGTTATTTGGGGGAGAGGATGAGGAAGGAGGATGCGATGGAGGGAAGGGACGAAACCTTCCTGAGAAGCAGCCTTCGAGCCCCTTGGGCTGTGCAGCCAGGATGGCTTTGCTCGGCGTTGCTGATGCAGGCGCCTGTCTGGGCAGAAGCACCAGCTGCCCCTTTGTTCAGAGCAAGGCAGATCGGAACCTGACACGCTGCTTTGATTTCGTTTTTCTCTTGGCAAGAGGTGGGGGGGTGGGGGGATGGGACATGGGTGGTCCCTGCCCTTGAGACAGAAATCTTCTGGGCTGGGACAGTGAACCAAGTCATCCAAGTAGCCCCTTCCTCAGTGCTTGGCACACAGTCAGTAAGTAGCCTATCCATTCATTCATAATTCATTCATTCATTAATTCATTCAACAAACACATCTACCTGTGCCAGGCACTGGCCTTGGAACAGAGAACAAAGAAGACAGTTCCTACCCTCTCGGAGTTTGTGTCCTGGACAGGGAGATGACATGTAACGGATGAAGACGTCTACTACCCTGCAGTTATGAATGTGACAGGGCAGAGGAAGAGAGACACAGAAACCCACGAGGACGGGAACCAGATCCGTCCCAGCCCATGGTCTGTAGCACCAGGAAGGCTTTCTTAGGAGGGGGCAGCTGGAAGGAGAGTGGGAATTTCCAGTTTCCAAGAAAAGAGGGAGAGAGAGCACATTAGGGAGGAGGGCAGCATTAATTAACACATTAATTAGCTAATCCAACAAACCTTTAGTGAGCGCCTACTATGTACCGTGCACAGAGAGACAGAGGCGACTCATGTGGACAAAAATCCAGACCCTCTCCCATGCAGCTCACATTCTGTATAAAAGGCAAATGAGGAAATAAATATAAAGTGTCAGATAGCAAGAAGGAGTGTGGTAAAACTAAGCATGGTTACATGTTAGAGGTGCCTGGGAGGCTCCTTCAGGTTGTGCTGTGGACAGGGAGGGCCTTTTGGGGGAAGCGGCATTTAAGCTGAGACCTGAAGGATGGAAGAAGCCAGCCACGAGTCGATGAGGGCAGTGCAAAGGTCCTGAGGCAGGAATGAACTCAGCATGGTCGAAGAACCAAAATAAATAAATAAAACATAAAAAATAAAAGGCCCGTACAGTGGCTGGAATACAGTGAACCCCAAGGAGAGCCGTAAGAACTTAGCAGGAGCCACTCATGCAGGGTCATGTGTCATCGGCATTGCGTTCGTTGCAAATAAAGACACTGTACCCCAGCGACTTAAACAGATAGGGGATTTTAACTTTGATAATAATAAGCCTGGGGTGAGTAGTCACAGGTCCACGAGGTGGCCTTATAAATGACACCATGCACCCTGGCTCTTTCAATCTTCCTTTTCACTATCCTCAGCATGGAGACCCTGAGCTCACATGGCTGCCTCATGGCCACACTTTGGCTGCTGAACTGCCAGGCCTCATGTCTGTATTCCAAGTGGGGAGAAGGGGAAAGAGCAAAAGGCCAAAGAGCAAAGGGTGAAAGGCCCTTTCCTCATCAGACTCCATCTCTTTATTCAGAATGGGAATTGCTCCCCAGGGATTTCTATCTCATTGCCTGGAACTGGGTTCCATGGCCATCTTGAACTGCAAGAGAAGCTGGGAAAATCAGGTTTTAAATTTTTTCTTGTCTCGATAGTCGGGAAAGGAAAGGGAGATGGAATTGGAATGCCTTTTAGGTTGCCAATCCATCGCTTTGGCTAAAGGCCTGCAAAGGCCCCGAGGAAGGGAGAGCTTGGTGAATTCTGGGACAGAAGGTCAAGGGGAGGGCAGGGGTCAGGCTGAGGAGTGTGGCCCTCATCTAGAGGTCAGCTAGGAGCCACGGATGGCTTTTCAGGAGCGTGACCTGGCCAGATTAGCACTGAAGTTCTGCTATTTGAACTGAGCACCTGTGATGGGTCCCAGAGAGAGGCACATTCCATGTGCTCCGTGGAGACTTAGCTGGGGAGTCCTCGGGGCTCAGATTAAACTCCAGCTCCTCTGAGAAGGGCTCCAGCCCCCAGGGTCACTCTTTGTCATGCACTTCCCTCCCTGGCAGCTGTCCCCCAGTTGGCACTCAACAGCAGTCCATGGATGACTCCTGGCTGCCCCATAGCATCTCATTGGGGCGCAGAACAGAAAGTGACTCACACTGGCACTCTTCGGAGTGTAAAACGCCAGTTCCATATCCACTGCCTGTGGTTTTTGTGCTAAAACTACCCCATGAGGTGGTGTATGTTGTCCCCCTTTCATTGATGGGAAACAGGCTCAGAGAGGTGAAGACCTACACGGAGTAGGGGCTAGGCTGTGCCACATCGAGGGCTGACACAAGGCATTAGATGTCTTTGCCCCTGGACCGCTTCCTCACACCCATGTTATGCAAGGCTGGGTGTGAAGTGTGTGTGCGTGTGCACGCGCACGCACGTGTGTGTTTGTGTGTTGCAGGGGGCTCTAGAAGATGCATAAGACCCAGGCCTTGTCCTTAACATGTGGGCCTGTCTCCTTAAACCAACTTCTCTGACTTGCTGTGTGACTTCAGGCAAGTCCCTTGTCGCTCCGGGTTTTCCCACCCCCACCCAAATTCTTCCTTTGCATTTCAAAGATTCCAGTCCATCGTCTCCTCTCTGTTTATGTCTTTGGTTCAGAAAATCGTCGCCATCACCATCCCTGTCACCCGCTGCTATTTACAGCCGCATGCCACACTGCTCTGGACTCAGGACGAGTAATTAAATATTTGTGCAATCGAAGGTCCCATGTCTGTCTTCCTGCCTGGCCTACGTGCCAGCAAAGACAGGGACCACGTCTGTCTTTGTCTCTGTCCTCCAGGACACTAGCAGAGGGCCTGCCACATAGTAGGTGCTCAGGGAGTACAGTAGCTGTTGTGATGATGATGATGATGATGATGGCATGATAGTGATGATGATGATGAAGAAGGAGAAACAACGCTGGGAGACACAGCTGCTGGTGTGAAAGGAGCCCTAGCCGGGCGGCAGGCAGCCAGCCCTCGGCTCCTGCCCACTAACGGGACGCGGAGGTCCCCCATGTCGCCCCCTCTGAGGGACCGCACAGACGCCCAGCCTTCTGGCCGCGCCCCTTTGGGAAAAACTACAATCCCCAGAAGGCCTCGAGGGGCGGAGCCGCCGGCGCTCACTCCGACCCGGCCGCCGCAGAGCGCGGCATCATGGGAGTTGTAGTTTAGTCCTGCGGCTCAGGATCGCAGCCGCAGGTGCAGACGTTCGCCGAGCCGCTGGGCTCCCGCGGGGCTCGCGGGTGCCGGGAGGAGCGCGGGCCCCTCTCTGCTGTGGGGTCCTCACCCGTGGAAAGCCCTTGAATTAACCCCCACGAGGCCGGGCGCCCCCCCAGCTTCGTCGCGTTCTCCGGGGAGCCCTTTAAGGGGCGGGGCCGGGGGCCTGCCCCATCCTTGACTCCCCCAAACGTCAGCCCCCGGCGGCGTCTGAGCCCGAGCCCCAAAACCCGTGATCCCGCTGAGACCTTTGCAGCCTCCGTCGGCCAAACATTGATTGGCACCTGTGTGTCTAGCCCTTGTGGGGTGCAGCACTCCCTGTCAGGGAGGGCGTGAGACCGGGAGGGGGGGAGGGTCGCACACTCCGGAGGATGTGGCGTGCAGAGTGGGCCTGGGTTGGCCAGGTCAGGAGCAGGGAAAGGCGTTCTTGTTGGAGGGAACAGCATGAGTGAGGGTGCTGGGGCCTGAGGGGGCTTGGGACTCTCCGAGAAGCAAAAGAAGGGGGTATGGGGGGTGGAGAGCATAGAGCAGTGAGGAGGGGGCCGGTGAGAGAGGTGGTCATGAGCCCAGTCTGGGCATTTGAAGGACGTGGAGCCACGGGAGGAGTGCCCATGTGATCTCAAATGAATGGGTGACTGTTAGGCAGGATGGTGGCCTAAGCTTGACTAGGGGTCAGTGGCAGAGCCTGGACTCAGTCCAGGGCCCTATTTCCAGGTCCCGGCTTATCCCTAGGGTTGCAGGGGCTTTCCCAGGGCAGGGTCGCAGCAAGAGTTGGCTCAGGGCTGTCCTAGGAGCCAGGCTGTGAGTGGGATTGGAGGAAGGCACAGCACCCTGGTCACTCGGAGAGAAACTGAATCTCTTGGCAAATTTCTGCCGAATGAGCTTCTGTGTGAGATCCGAGAAAAGAAAAGCCTTTTTCAACTCGGACCAGTCAGGAACCAGTTCTGGAAAGTAGGAGAGGGTCATTTTCATACCCTGCCCCCATCCCAGATGTGGCAGAAGCAGGAAGGATTCAGGCCAGATGTTGGGGTTCACAGGCCCAGCGAGTTGCCTGGGGGCAGGAGCGGCTATGTGGGGAGTTCGGCTGTTTCAAGTGAGCCCTAACTGGGCTGCTGTTCCAGGTTTTCCTTCTGTGGCCAAGAGACCCCAGGAGACATGTTGTCCGGCTCTGGTTGTGTCTAAAGACAGAGACAGGAGGCCCACACCTCAATACTGACAGTACCTGGGCTTCATGTCCATGGGAACGTTGACAAATTGTTCTCGGCCTTCTCTCCATCCCCTCTGCCCTGAACCAGGGTCCTGCCTGGCACCTCGGGCCCCTGGACTTCTAGGGAGTGTTCTGGACACTTGAGAAAGCCCCTCAGGAGTGAATGAAGCCCCTACACCCCATCAGAAATATCAGTGTCTGTGCTCTGGGCGAGGACAGTATTGTCTCGGGTGGCCTCGTCCCCCAGATCAGAGGCCTGACTGGCTGTGGTTTGTCTTTGATTAATAAAAAATGGGGAAGCAAATCAATTACCCCTTCACAAATGCAATTCAGACGGTAGGAAAAAATGTCTCTCAGGGCTTGGGGCCTCTTCTTCATGAAAAGAGTGGCGCACACAGAAAGTGTTGGTCTGAGAACCATCCCCCCAAAAAAATCCTGATGAAAACTGCACATTTATGCTTAAACTGAGGGAACCCTGAATATCTAAGTTAAAAACTTCAGATATGTAGGGACACAGGAAGGACGAGGGGGGTATTGTCCATCAGAGGTCCTTTTCCCAGTGGGACTCTTGGGTTTCTGAGGAACTGAACTGTCTCCACCTGAATCCTTACCCTTTTTGGTGGGAATTTTGGGCTGATATTCTGGAAACCAAATGTTCCCCTTCTCCCCTCCTTAATGCCCGCTGGTCTGGCTGTACCAGAATCTCCTGAGAAGCTGGTTCAGTGCAGATTCCCGGCCCCTCCCACCCTGAGATCCTGATGCAGTGGGCTGCGGAGAGGCCCAAGAATGTGGATTTTTAAGCAGCTCCTAAGGCAGGGCCAGATGCCGGGCATCTGAGTCTGGAGACCACTGCTCCAGAGTGAAGGGAGGCAGTGAAGTGTCGAGGAGGCAGCGAAGCGTCCAGAACACAGCTCTGGGATCGCCCAGCCCCAGGCTCCAGTTCCCGCTCAGCTCTTAACTGTCTGATGCTGGGCAGCTGACGTCTCCTCTCTCGTCCCCGGGTCCTCGTCTGCAAAGTGGCTAGGACGCCGGCCATCTCCCAGGGCTGCACGGAGCGTACAGAGTGTTCAGTACGAGGCAGTTGTAGCCATCATTGTCCTTGTTATTGAGGGAGAAGAGGCAACTGCTTTTGAATTCATTGCCATCCGGATGGCTCCATTCCGCCTCAAGTACGCACTATGGGGTGCGGTGCCCTTCCCTTGTAGTCGGAGGAAAAACACCCTCCAGAATCAGGCCCAGTCAGAGCTGGAGGCTCCTGGCCTCCCGTTGCGGGGGGCTGGGGTGTTGCTGGAAACATCTGCCCGGTGGGGGGTGGGTGGGACAGGTTATCCCTGCGGGAGGCAGGTCCAGGATGCGTGGCCAGGATGGGTACCACGGCCTTCTACACCCTGCTGGCGTCCCCTCCTCGGGACAGCCCCCCCCCACCGTCCCCCAGGCGGGGGGGCGGGCTTCCAACGAGGACACCTTCTGTGGGCCATCTGCTCAGCACTGATGGCTGCACACGCGGCTGCAGGCGATGTGTTCACTGGTCGGTTTCCTCTTTGGGGACCCAGTTCTCTGCGCAGGGCCCTGTGTCTCCTCCTCGCTCTACAGCCTGAGCAGTGGGTCGCACCGCCCCAGACTGGTCTGCAGATCCACATCGAGTGTGTGTGTGTGTGTGTGTGTGTGTGTGTGTCTGTGTGTGTGACTGGGATCCTGGGCTGTGGCTGTTGTTTCTACTGCTCGGCTCCCCCACCTGCACCCCAGTTTCCTGCTTCAGGGGGTTCCCTGTCCTCTGTCGGGGTAGAGCCTGTGATCCTGGCCTGGGCTTGGTGGGTGCTGTCATGTGACCCGAGGCAGGCCAACAAGAGGCCGCCCTGGGACACAGGCTCAGGTGAGGGGGAAAGTGCCAGTCTTTTCGGCTGCAGCGCAGGCTGCTGAGATGAAAGGCCAGAGTCAGCCTGGTGGACAGCCTCGCGGAGGAGGCAGCCAGCACGGTAGAGAGCAGCGCCGAGGCCGGAGCCAGGCTGCCTGCCTTGGCTCGTGGCAGTGTGAGTTGGGTTTCTGTATTTGCGACTGGTTCTGACTGATGTAAAAAAGCTCATTCCACCCACTTGCCTGGCCGTTTGTCCACCCATCCATCCCGCATTTGCTGAACTCCTGCGCCATAGCCAGCCCTAGGCTGGGACCAATGCCCTCACAGTCCGAAGGGGCAAGTGACAAGGGGACACGAGCTTTTTAGCACATGGGAAACTGGGAGCTGCCACAGAGGCGAGGCCTGGGGGCTGTGGGCATGAGAGTTTGTGTTGTGGGGAGGGGAAATCTGGGCAGGCTTTACGGAGGAGGTGACTTCTGGGCTGGGCTTTGAGGCACAGCAGGATTTCACTGGTTTTAGAATCAGGGAGGGGACCTTTCAGAGCAGGAGTCAGAGGAAGGCAGGTGGACGAGACCAGGAACACTTGAACCCTGCTGCCCGGAGCCGAGGGCGTGGGGTTTTGCGAACTGTTGGGACAAATGCCATAGGAATACTCAATACCAGTATCGATACCAAATGGCCACCGTTTGTCGATCAGGCCCCGGGCCGGGCACTGGGTGTTTATTTTCTCACTGATTCTGCCTGCCTCCTTGTAGGGGCAGCACCTGCATTTGCTCCAGTTTACAGGTGGGGAAACTGAGGCCCAGAGAGGCTTGGCAAACACCAAGTGGCCCAGGGGGTCTCTCTGGCTTCTGTGCCAAGTTGATAGCCACTCAGGCCCACGAGGGCTCTGCAGCGGCTCTGCGATTTTAGCCCCGTCTTCCTGGGCGCCTTGGCAGGATGTTGGGGCGAAGGCCAAAGAAGCAGCCCCGGAGATTTCTGGAGTTTCCAGGGCTGGGGGTGGGAGTGGGGGGAGGGGTCTTGCCCGGCAGGCTGGTTCCCAGGATGGGGCTGGAGACGTTGGCTGTGATTACCGTGGGACCCTCCGACGCCTCCGCCCTCCCCCAGCTGCCCCCTTTCCACTTTCTGGGGCATCTCTGCTCTGCTCTCTCTGTTGCTCAACAGTCTTTAGTGGTTCCCTAGTGCCCTGGGGCAGATCCAGACCCTTCCCCTTTGCCTGCAGGCTCTCCGTTCTCGGGCCCTGCCCACCTTTCTCAGCCTCCTTTTGGAGCCCAGCTGCACACCAAACCATGGCCGCCTCCCTTCTGAGTCCCCGGAGCCACACCGCCCTTCCGTTCTCTACGAGTTGGCCGAGGCCTCCCCTTTCAGTGGGGTTTGGGGCAATTTCTGGACCTGTACGCCCCCCACCTCATTCCTTGCTGCACTGCCATTTGGGGTAAAGGCCTTGGTACACGGGGACTCATGGCGAGTGGGGAGAACGCATCGTCCCAGCCGTCTTGGGTTTGAAGGAGAGCCATCAGCACTTCGAGGACTACCCTCCTTTCCTGGGTGTTGGTTAGGATAATGGAGGGAAAGGTACTCCAGGTCACCCCTAAAGCTTGCCTGCAGGTTATTCTGTGAAAGGAAGGGTGACCCCCTGAGTCTTGCAGGGCTGGCCAGGCCTGACAGCTGAGGGTGCCTGATTCCAGTGCTCAAGGGAGGGGACAAGAGGGTCACTTTCCATCGATGTGGATGTGTGGAATGACTCTGCTGTGGTCCTTTGTTTGGCTGGTGAACTTCTTAGTCCGTGGCATGTACTGTCCCCTTTCAGCCTGCCACCCTACCAGAGCTCCTAAAGCTCAGGCCTGACCCCAAATGCCCTGTGCCTCTGCCCTGAAGGCCCTCTGACCTGTCAGGCCCCACTGGACAGGCAGCCCCACTAGGCCAAGGGCCTGTCTGTTGTGCTCACCATGGTGTCCATAGTGTCTAGCATGGTGTCTAGCCCTTAGCAGGTGCTCAATATATTTTATTTTGAGCGTTGCAGGAATGTCAGGCTATAAGTTCTCACTTGCGATTTGGAAAGGGTGGCTGCCATAATTATCTAGAGAAATTAAAGAAAAACAAACCCAGAGATGTGTATGCCCCTGGTCATGGTGGCATCATTCACAATAGTTGAAATGTGGAGGCAGCCCAGGTGTCTATTGATGGATAATGGATAAGCAAAACGTGGTCCATCCACACAATGGAATACTATTCAGCCTTGAAAAGGAAGGAAATCCTGACATGTTACCACACTGAACCTGAAGGACGTCACACCAAGTGAAATAAGCCAGACCCAGAAGGACAAATATTGTATGATTCCTCTCAGATGAGGCCCCTGGAGTTGTCAAAGTCATGGGGTCAGAAAGGAGAATACTGGTCCCCAGGGCCTGGGGGAAGTCAGTGTCTAATGGGACAGGGTTTCAAAAAAGTCTGGAGACTGATGATGGTGACGGGGGCACAACTTAACACTCGTGAGTGGCACACTTAAAAAATGGTCACGATGGTAAATTTTATGTCCCGTGGATTTTACCACAATCAAGAATGGAAAACTAACCTGTAAGTTTATTTATTTATTAATTTTTTATCATGGGACTTATTTAGCTCTAACTTCTCATGATGGGAAGTTTCAAACATTTACCAAAAATGGAGAGAATGTAGGTATAACGAGCCTCGTGTGCCCACCACCCCGCTGTACCCACGATCACTCACCCTCAGTCTCATGTCACCTCTGTCCCCACCCTCGTCCCCTCCCTGTTTGCTTTGAAGCGAATCCCAGGCATCACATTGTTTCACCTGGAAAGACTTCAGCCCGCAGCTCTCCAACAGAAGGGCCTTCCAACACGTAACCCAAAGCTGCAGTCCTGCAGGAACCAAACCGGCATCAGCACGTTTCTCCTCCCGCTTTCTAACCTGTTTCTCTCTTCCCCGTGTTTCCTGTAAGTTGGATCGGATCTAGAGGCTCATCTGGACGCGGTGTTTGCTGGGAAGATGACGTCGCATGTGTGGTCAGGACCCCCCGCCCCTCTGGTGTCCTCCTTTTGGAGAGGTCTGCAGCTGGTCGCCTGTGACTGCTGGACCCTTTCATCCACGAGGGCTGTGAGGTGGGGACAGCCCAGTGCTGTCTGTCCCTCGCGTGTTAACCGGGGTGGTCCCCCTCTGTGTTTGAGCACCAGGGGATGCGGGGTCCAGGACAGGGAGGACGACAGTGCTCCATCTTTTTTCCCTGTAGTCACCACCTTCCCCCAACCCCTTTTTTTTTGGTGACTGAAGAGGAAGCTGAGGCTTTTGAGGTCGTGTGTGAGCCAAAATCTGGGTCACAAAGCAAAGGGCTGGAAAGGCTCCGCTGGGCGAGGGCTAGAAGCTCACTATTTTCCACCGGTCACTTCTGCAACCCAAGAGAGGAAAGGACGGGCGTCATTTTGGAACTGTGACCCTGGACTATAGCCTTGACCTTCTGTCCTGAACCCCACAGCTTGCCCCACGCTGTGTCACCTTCTGGGCTCCTCGCTCTCAGCCTCTGGTTCTTGAGAGGAACTGGGCTGCCCTTTGGCCTGTCCCCCAGGGGCAGACTCGTAGCGTAGGCCTGACCTCCCTCGTCCTTGGCCGGCCCCCGTGGAGGTTGCCGGTTCTCGCTGTGGACATGAGCTCCAACCCTTTGCTGACATCACGTCTCACAATGAATGAACATTTCATTCATTGACTGATCATTTTCCCCTTTTCTTCAACGTTTCTCTTTAAATACAATTTAACGATTTCCCTGGATCTAACCGACACGAAATAAGCTGCATCTCCCTGAAACGTACAGTTTAACAGTTACCTGGGCACCTGTCATGTGTCAGGGACTTGCCTGGCGACCTGCTGGGCACCAGAGAGGCACAGGCCATTTGGGTCAGAATCCAAGCTGGAGTCACAGTAACGCTTGAGCCGCTCGTGTCCCTGTGTGAGGCCCTGGGTTCCCATCTGCGTCATCCCAAGCGGGTAGGTTGGATATTATCCTCAAGTTGTCATTCCCTCCTGTAATAGGAATTATACATCTGTGCTCTTTGCCATGTGACTTCCTTCCCTCTGGAGCGGGCAGAGTCTATTTCCCCAGCCCACTGAGGTGTGGGCCCGGCCATGTGACTCGCTTTGCCCAATTTGATGTGAGACGATGTGACAAAAGCGTCGGCTTGAAAGAGAGTTAGCTTTCTGCCTTGGCTGCTTGAGCTTCTGCCATGTCCTACAAGGCCAGCGCATCCCAGGTAAGCCGATGGTTCTAGAAGGAAACATGAGCGAAGCTGACCTGAATCTGACCTGCGGCCTGGAGCTAAATCAAGGGGACCCACAGAAGGAAGCGGTCACCCCAGCTGACCCACAGACCTACCAAAGAGGGAGAGAAATGTGGACTGGATCGTAGCAGAAACCTGGCTGACCCTCGTGCCTACCCCTAGTACCCATTCCGGATTAAACGAGATAATACATTAAAAATATATATATTTAATGTACTGACACAGTGACGCTCGAGTTGGGCTCGCAGGGACACTATAAAATATTAGCTATTCTTATTATGAACTACGAACCCAAGCTTCCCTCATGTACAAATAGACAGTGCATCACGTGACTTGCTGATCCAGTTACTGAACTCATCCGGGTTATTTTGTCTTGTCTGAGCCTTGGAACCCACAGCACCTGTGATGCTCACAGACACCCCGACCCACAGCTCCCAGGCTGGGCTGTGGAGCACAGAACTGAAGCATCTGAGCATCGAGACCCCAGACTCCCTCTAGGTCACCCCCGCCCCCACCCGGTGCGGGAACCCTGCCGTTCTGGGGGTGGCCCAGCGTCTGCTTGGATGTTTCTAGCGATGGGGGCCACTCCCAGCTTCATAGACCAGCCTGTTTTATTTATTAGGATGAAGAGTCTCGGTTTGACCCTGATGTGGAATGACTCTCTTGGTCAGGCCTGGGGATTACTAACAGATTCTTAAAAGCCAGGGCACAGACTCTGGGGTCAGAGCAGACCTGGGTTAGAGTTTGGGTCCGGCCCTTAGTGTTGGGTGAACTCGGGCGAGTGCATCCACCTCTCTGAGCCTCAATGTCCTTCTCTGTAAAGTCGGGTTGGGGAGACAGTAAAGCATCCACCTCCCCGGGTGCTGTGAGGAGCACACAGGGGTCGCCCAGTAGGTTCCCAGCAGAGGCGGGCATATAGAGATGCGTGTTTGAGCCGAGATTCCTAGGATACAGAAGCTCTCTCCGGCTGTACATCTCATCTTCCTCCTCTGTTCCACGTTCCCTAACTTTTCACTTCACCCACAGTTTTCCAGGCCGCTTTGAAATGTGGCACGGAGACGCTGTGCCTCAATGGCTGTTTATCGAGCGCTCACGATGTGACAGGTCTCGACTGGGATGTCGCAGCAAAGCCTCTGCCTCGCAGGGTGCACACTCTGGGGGCGGGGGGGCTGGGCATTAAGCTAACCAGTACGGCGCTGGAGTTAAGTGTCACGGAGAAAATGGAGCAGGAACGGGAAAAGGAGTGGGATGTTCTGGAAGCCTTGGGGGAATCAGTCTTAGGTTCCACCAAGAGAAACGCCAGCTCGAGCAAGGAGGAGTGGGGGTTCTCTCTCACTCTCCCTGCTCAGGCCAGACTGGCCTGCGGGGCTCTGTTCTGAGCATCCGTTGCCCCTTAGGGATGACAGCAGCCAAAGGGCGCAGGTCCAGAGGGGGGAGACCTGGATGGAGCAGGGACAGGTGTCGGTACTCCCAAGGTGGTAAGTTTTAAACTATCGTAGGAAAGGTCGTGGGGGCAGAAACGGCAGGACCTGGTGTCAGACTGGATCTAGGACAGTCAAACGGGCTCCAGATCCTGCAGCTGCAGACCTGAGGGTCCCGGGACGCTTGGGGACCCCGTGGAATCCTGGCCTGGGCCCGCTGTGCCTTCACAAACGGACTGGCTCGTTTCAGGTGCTGGTAGCCCCTGCCCTCGTGGCGTCCCGTCTGGGAGGGCTGGTCTCAGAGGCAGTCACTGCTCATGCCCATCGAAGCGGGCTCTCTCTAGGGTCAGGAAAGGGCAGGTGGCATTGGGAGGCAGGGTCTTGTCACAGAGAAGAGTGCTGTGGTTGGAGTCCCGGCCCTGCCACTCACACGCGTGGGATCTCGGGGGTGACATCTGCCCTCTCTGGGCCTCAGTTTCTCTCTCACACAAAGGCAGAGCTGGGACCATGAGCTCGGCGGTCCTCGCGGGTTGGACCTGCCTCCATCACCGCCTCGTGTGGGAGCCCAGCCACACGGGGCTCCTGCCTGCACACGCTCCCCTGCCTCTCCTCACACTGCATTGCTATTTAAAGTCGCGGTGGTTTGGCTCACTCTTTTTTTAAAAAACCATTCCCGTACTTGAGCTGAGTTCCACAAGGCCAGCTGTCACCACTAAAAATGTCTGTCGTGTGACAGCCACCAGTGAGGAGGTGGGAGGAGGCAGGAGGCCCCGGATGGGACCACAGAGTGGCTGGATTTAAAAAAAAACCAAAAACGAAAAACCAATACTGCAAGGAAGAAACAAAGGATGGGTGGGGGCTGCTTTTTCCTCTTTCTCCGCCCCTCGTTTGCAGGCTCCTGGGGGCCCTGCTGGAGGACTGATGGCGGCAGGCGCTGTGATGGCAGGGTTGGGGCAGCATCCCCGCCGGATGGACCGGTCTTTGCTGCTCTCGAGCCCCGAGCCCCTCCCTGGGGCCGGCTTGGTGAGCGCTACGCCCCTGCAGTCCTCCCAGGTGCCCCCACCATCCTCACCCCACTCACACGGAGACCCAGGGAGCGACCCATCCAAGGCTGTCGTCCCAGTGAGGGGCCGACACAGGGAGGGAAGGAGAGGGTTTGAGCCCCTCCTGGGTTACATCCTTCCGTGAGTCGCATTTTAAGTGATTAAATGTTCACAATGGACTTGAAAGGAGCTTCCATTTCCCCCCATTTTACAGATGGGGAAACTGAGGTCCACAGGGGTGGCGCATCTGGCCTACGGCAGCACGCTGTGGGGACCGGGCACGGTGGCCTGGGCATGGCTCCTGGCTTGGTTCACCTTTGCAGTCTGATCTCGAGGAGGTGAGTCTCTGGCCTCAACCTCCCTAGCTGGGAAATGGGGCCGTAACCCAACTGCTGCCCGAGACCAGGCGTGTCAAATAGTGGGCAAGGTGACTGAGGCGTAGAATGTGCTGGAAGGTCGGGAGCTGGCACAGGATCCAGGGCTGTCAGATTCCAGAGGCTGATGCTTTCCATCGCACGCCGTGGCCTCTGAGGGCTGCTGGGGGCGGACCTGGAGGAGCCTGGGGGGAGGTGGGGGGCGAGAGGTGGTCACTCCCTGCTCTCCCCACCCCAAGCACCTAGGTGTGGCCCGTAGGACCCCGGGGGACTGTGAGCTTACTGACCACTGGTCTGAACCACTGGTCTGTAGCTTGTCTGATGGGGGCTCCTGGCCCTCAAACTGTCTGGGGTGACTTACGGCGGGGGGGGGCAGGCAAGCAAGCAGAGACCCACACAAACAGACACTTTCGAGAAGAAAAAGGAAATTATACAATTATTGGAGAAACCCTCCAGAGAAGACTTTGTATCTCTGGAACTGTTTCCTCCTCTCAGGGCTCTCTTGGCCTCCCGCCTTCCTCCTACTCACAGAAAGAGCTCCAGGTAAGTCATTTACACTTTAGTGATAATTAGAGCCGCTCTTATGTACTGAACATCTACCGTACGCCAGGAGCTCTCCGAGGTGTTCTCCTCTTAGAAAGCTTTGCTTGTTCCCCTGGAAGGTAAATGTGCATGAATTAAAAGGCCTTTTAGATGTCCATTCCTTCATTAACTCCATGAGCATTTATTAGGTACCTGTGGTATGCCAGGTTCAATCCTGGGTAAGCCCGGGGCAGTGCGCAGAGGTGCACACAGTTGGGCAGCTGCGATCTGCTCTGTGACCATTTTCACTCTTCCCCCAGGAACCTATAAGCACCTCTGACATGGCACAGGGACAGGACATGGCCCTGTGCCCACGGGTACCATTTCAACAATCAATCGCATCCACGCTGAAAATGATGGCAGTTCGCGATAGGATTATGAATGAAAATAAAGCAGGCGAGGGGACAAAGCGTGATGAGAAGGGGCCCTTTTAGTAAGGCAGCGCCTCTCGCAGAAGGTAAAGATTCAAAAAATGCTTCTGTCCATTTATTTGTACTTTTTTTTTGGTGAATATATAGAATTTTCACGTGGTTCAAAACTCAGCATAGAGAAAAACTGTAAGGCGGAGCCTCTCTCACCTCTGTCCTTGTCCGCCTGGCCCCCTGTCGCAGTAATCACTGTTGTTAGTTTTTAAAGAATCTTTCAGAGTTTCTTTAGGCAGATATAAGCAAATATAAATATTGTCTTCAAACGAAGAAGTCAGCACCCAGTAGGTACCAACATTCGGACTCACTGACGCCTGAGTGAGAAGGCAAACCTGGAGGGCGGGCCAGTGAGCCCAGGGCCGGGCGGTGGGCAGGGCGGAGGGTGGGGACAGGCTGGGGTGTGAGCACCTGGGGCCCGTGGTGCACCTGGGGAGTGACCCAATGGGACACACGCAGGTTTTAACAGGATCCCTTGGCTGCTGCGGAGGCGAGGGCAGGTGCAGGGAGACGGTTGGGAAGCTGAGACTTCAGCACAAGAGCTGTGGTTCCTCGAGCGTTTGTTGGGTGCCGGCACTGACACCCCTGGGAGGCAGGTGCTGGTGTCACCCTCCCGTGCAGGTGAGGGCACCGTGGCAGAGAGAGGTTAATTAGCCTGCGGAAGGCCACGCAGCAGTGAGTGGCGGAGGTGGGATGCCTGGGGAGCCTGAGCTGTCAAACCCCGTCCCCACCTGCCTCGCTCACGGCTGCACAGGAAAGAGGGTGGAAGGCCGGGTGCCAGGGGAGGGCTGGGGCTCGCCCTCACCTCCTCCAGGCTTCTCTGCTGATATGGTCTCGAGCGATGAGCCCTTGCTGGACCTGCTACGCCAGAGTCGCCGGGGCTGCTGGGAAAAGGCAGGTCCCTAGGCCCAGATGTAGAATCAGAGCCTCTGGGGGCAAGGCCTGGGAACCTGCATTTTAAACCAGGAATGACCCCCTCACCCCGCCCCACGCTCTTCTATGCATCCCGACACCTGAGTGAGTGGGGATGGGGCCCATCACTCGCGTAACTCAAACCTTCCCCCCCAGAGTCTAAGCCTGGCCCAGCCCGGCCCTCGCTGCGAGGACGAGGACGAGGACGAGGTCAGGAGGCCGTGTTAGGTGTCAGGCCGAGGCGGAGTTCCAGGCCTGGCATCGCCCCTTGGTCCAGCAGCCGATCGCCCCATCTGACTGGAGCACAGCGCGTCATGCGTGATGCTCCTTCTTGGCTCACCTCTCCCACTGTGCATCCTCAAGGGTGGGGTCCCCCCACCCCCTGCCCCGCCGTGCCCAGCTCTGAACCCCACCCCCAGCACAAGGCCCGGCACTGTGTACATCCGGCTCAGCATCCTCTGGAACGAACCCAAGTCTCGGTGGCCCCCACCGAAGCACGTTCAGGCTCTTGGGCACGTGTGTAAAGCCCGTCACCAACTGCCCCGGTGACTTTGACACCTCAGCGACACCCCCTCTACCCCCCACCCACACACTGCTTTTCCTTTACAGCAGAAAATGCAAGTGAGAGCACCTAGCTCGGGGCACCCAGGCTCTCCAGTGTCACTGCCCTGACACTCCCCGAGCTCGACCCTGGGCGCTGGGCACACAGCTCTGCCTCTGTCCCCCTCCTCCTGTCACCAGGGCTCAGAACTCACCCGTGTCTCCTGGCTGAGCTTGCTGTGTCCGACTCTGCTCCCTACCCCAACCTCTGTCGTATGTGGAACGTGGGACGGTGGACTCACCGTGGGGGACAGGAGCCAGATGCAGGGCAAGGCCGGAGTCCCCTCATGGTGACAGGGCTGGCCTAGACCCAGGCTCGGCCTTGGGTTCCAGTGCTCCGTCCACGTCTTCCTGGGTCAATTTTTTGGGTGTATTTTTCCTTTTCCAAACTGAGACCTGTCAGGCTACCTCGCTGCACCTCAGTATTCTCATCCGTGAAACAGGGTCACAGTGTGGTGTCACCTACGGGTCACATGGTGCAGAAAAGGCCTTACACCAAGCGAGTGCTCCACAAATCGTGGGTGCTGTTATCCTAGTTGTCAGGGTGCTTGGCTCCTGCGGCCCCAGGAGAGAAGGTACGTCAGACCCCCCCCCCCAGAAGCCGCACACCCCGGGCTGGGCGGCCTGACGTGGTTTCGAGGCCAGAAAGTGATAGAACCAGCATCCGAAGCCAGACCTGCTTACCTGGGCCCTGTGTTCCTCCCTACGGTGTTAGAATCAGGAGGCACTTTCTCCTGCATTCATTCATTCATTCGTTCGTTCGTTCGTTCGTTCATTCAACAAGTGTTCATTGAGTGCCCACCCCGTGCTATGTGAATGGCTCGTTCCCAGTGGGGGCGGATGGCCCTGAGCCAACCACAGGTTCCCTCTGCACGTGGGTAAGGGGTTGCTGAGGCCCAGAGGAAACTGCAGGGGCCGGGATCACCCCGGGGCTCATGGGGGTCCAGGCCCCTCCCGGGGTCCAGGTGCAGCGGCCCATCCTCCTTCCCCGGAGCACAGCCCTGGGGCGGGGCGGGCCAGGGCCAGGAGGCACCGGAGAGAGGGGCAGCTGGCTGCTGCCTGCCGGCAGACCCCATCCCTCTCCTCTGGGTGCTCCCCTAAATCTCGAAATAAATTAGGCAGAATCAAAATCAGACCCTCTTCATCAGGAGAAATTACTCATTTCAAATATTTGCAGCCGCTTGAGCTGAAATTTAGCGAGATGAGGACTGAGATGAATAATCTGGGGCCTTTTCAAAGATCGCTTTGGCTCAGCAGTTTTCCTGATTTCAGAGCCCTCTCCTCCCGCCAAGCCCCCTCCCCAGCAGGAGTCCCCTCCTGTCTTCTCTCCTGGGCTCCCTCCTGTCACCCCCGATCCTGGACCATTTTTCCTCCTTTCGGCTCCCTTCTCCTTGATTTCATTCGCTAAATAGTCGAATATTCGCCTGACCCCAAGCTTGGCCTGGGGTCACAGCGGTGACAAAATGGTCCAGCCCCTGCCCACGTGGAGAGCCAGGGTTCCTTGACTCAGGCAGGGCCTGCCCTAGCCACAGGCGGGGAGTTCACCCTGTTATTTGCCCTGCGTGGCGCTTCTTAATATTTATGAAAATTTCCTTTCCACACTTTTAAAAAAGAAACCTTATATAATCACCTCTCTGGAGGCCCTTCATTGGCCAGAGAAAATCTGGAGAATTCCGCCCCCTCCCCTGACCTGTCATCCTCGTCATCCTCGTCATCCTCCTGGTCGTCTTCCACCTCCGCTTGGGCTTGTCACCTTCCCAGGATGGGCGGAGTTTGGGAGAAGCCAGACCTGAGCTTGACCACCCAGAGGCCTGCAGGGAGTGACCAGGCCTGCGTGGGGTACACCAAAGTAGGGGTACGGCTGTGAAAGCAGGAGGGAGCCAGAGCAGTGATGCTGACAGACAGGCCGTCTGCCCCTCCCCCAGCAGTGGGGGAGACAGACCTTGGACACAGCATTTCCCAAATAACGAAATAAAACCCCCATCTTCTCCAGGGAGGGAAGCACAGAGAAGCACAGGGTCACTTGGGGACCTGGCCGGGTCTGGGGTGGCGGTGAAGAAAGGTCTACTTGGAGCAAGTCTGAAATGATTGGGTGACAGAGCTAAGCACATGGCACCCCATAACGCTCGCTGTCGCTGCCCTCGTGTCTTCTTTTGGGGCCTCATCCCTGCAGGGCCCCCGAGTCACCCCCCATCTGTCCTGCGGTCAGCCTGAAGGCAGAGAGCCCTGTGGCCTTCGTTATTGGTCCCGGATGCTGGAAAGTGTCTCTGCACGCCCTCCCTCTGCTGAGAGGGCGAGGGCTGGGCCAGCTCTGCCGGGTGACACCCTTGGGAACTCTAAGTCAATGGTTCGGCTTCGGGTTCAGCTCCAAATGCCACGTGAAGTTTTGGGTCCTTTTGATCTGAAACCAGGGGTTTTCCACCCGTGAATAAAGGAAGTCGTGAGAAGGTGGAGGGTTGAAACAGAAAGACGTGGCTTTCGGGCCGAAGCCAGTGATGAGGATGAAGCTCATGGCGGGAATCTCGGGTGGCCACAGCGGGAGGGGACCCAGCTCTCCTGTGGGACCAGGCAAAGAGCCGGGCTGGGTCACTGCGAAGTGAGTGGAGGGACCCTGTGTTGTCCTTCACGTCCATTGGGGTCGGCCACGTCCTCCTGCTGAGACGGGCTCAGAGGCGGTCGCCACACCACGCCGGCCTCAGGTCCCACGTTCAACGGGCTCGACTTTGACCGAAGGCGCTGGGGGGCCGTGGGTGGACCCTCAGGGAGGACGTGGCGTAAGGATGAACCGGGATTCGGGTTGCCACGTAGAACACAGCACACGCAGTTCATTTAAGCTTCAGATAAACAACAGGCACGTTTCTAGTACGAGTGCGTCCCAAACACTGGAGGGGACGTGTCGGCGCTAACAGTTTCAGTCCCTGTGCCTCTGAAATCGAAGTGTAACTGGGCATCCTTCAGTTTTACTGGCTAAACCTGGCAACCCCACATGGAACGACCTTTTTCCAAGCCTCCTCTTGACCTCTTGTAGTCCAGGGGGTGAGATGCAGATAGCAAAGAAGGGGAGGTGACCAGCGGGTGGCCGCGGGGTGCTAGAACTGCCTGGGGGGGGGTGCCTTGTGCCTATCCCTGGTGTCGCCAAGGCACAGGGCAGGAATTCTCTGTGGGGCTATTAAGGCACGAGGGAGGCTTCAGAAAGGAGGTACCGTTTGAGCGCACCCTAGATGACCAGGTGGACCAGGTGCAGCCTTGGGAGGTGCTATGGACCGAATCGTGTCCCCACGAGCTCAAATGTTGGAGCCCTGACCCCGATGTGACGGCATGAGAAAGTGGGCCTTTGGGGGTGATCAGGGCCAGATGAGGGCACAAGGGTGGGGCTCCACAATGGGATTAGCGCCCTTCTAAGAGGGTGACGGGCCACGTGCGGACACAGCGAGAAGGCGGCCTTCTGCAAGCCAGGACGAGGGCCACTGGCAGCACCCGGCCATGCATGCGGGCACCTGACCCCAACTCCCAGCCTCCAGGACGAGGAGAAGCCAGCGTCTGCTGTTTAAGCCCGATGGGGCGTTTTGCGACAGCGGCCGAGCTGGCTAAGACAGGAGGGTGGCGGTCACTAGGGCACCAGTGGACGAAGCCTCGGGGGTGGGACGCAGCCTGGTGTGTTGGAGGAAGCCCACGTCGTGGCGAGCCGGAGTGCGGGGTGGGGCAGGAGGAGAAGGTGCAGGAGAGTGAGGGGCTGGCAGGGTGGGGTCCCGCTGAAGCGGGGTGCTTTGGCCTGGATGTCACTTAGAAACACTCGTACTTCTGATTTTTAGATAACATGATGAAAAGGTTCTTGGCCTCCATGGAAATTTCCTCACTTTTCTGAGATGGTTTCTGAAGGCAAAGGTGGCTCGTTCGAAGCTCCGTGTTCTGCGGGACGTTGTACCCCTCAGAAGCTCCTTCAGCGACAGGGGTCGGGAAACCGAAGCCCAGAGGCCGACACCGCAAGACCATTTAAAGTTTACCCCAAGGAAGGCCAGGGCTGGGGCCTATTCAGCCACAAGGTCAGGGTCAGGGCCCCGGGTTGCCTGTCCGGGATTCTCTTGGCCCATCCTTCATGCGACAAGGTGGCTGCTCAGTTCCAGGCATCACCCTCATGGTGACAGCGCGGCTGCCAGAGCTTCGTGTCTTCCCTGGGCCACCTCCCCAAGGGGGAAAGGAGAGGGTGTGTGTGTGCGATCCCCTCCTGGGCTTTTCCCCTTTTGTCGGGTAGGATGGCCTCTTTCCCTGAAGTTCCCCACAGGCTGTGCCTTACGCCGTGGGTCCCATGGCCCCTTCCGGCTGTAAGGTGATCGGGGATGTGCCTTTTCAGCCTCTACAATGGGGGGCAGGCGGGGAAGGAGGGGTTTGGGAATAGTAGGGGGGAGCCGACCTTCAATGTCTGTTAGCGCGTCCCTTTCTCCTGAAGGGTTCGCCCTGTCGGGCCAGTCCCAAACAGCCCCTCTTCTGTGAAGCCAACTTTCCCTGGAAGCGTGTCCTTCAACTTTTTGGCATTTCACTTCACAGTTTCCACCCGGTGGTCTGGGTGACACCCAGAGCCCGTCAGAAGGAAGGTCAAGGTTTGCGGCTCTTGGGGGGTCTCGTGACGCTGCCCTCGGTCGCATCACACCTGCGAAACCCACCCCTCCACCCTTTTGGCTCATGATTCTGCTCTTGCATTTTTCAACTCATTTTTGTAAAATAAGAGAAAACGCAATAACGTGTTTTGATAGTCCCCGCTAATCGTCACTGCGGTCCACGATGGTGACCAAGAACCACAGACGTGGGGACGTCCGTTTGAGCACCCGTGCAGTGTGATGTACCCGAGGGCAGCGTCATTAGGCCCCCCAAGAGCCACAAACCTGGACCTTCCTTGACCTTGACTTTGCCGGTTCCACCTCCTAACCGCCCACTCCGCCTCAGTGAGGCAGAGGCCACGCTTGTCCCCATTCTCCCAGCGAAGAGCGTGGGACTCTGAGAGGTTAAGCCCTGTGCCCGAGGCCACCAGGTCTGGAACTCCACCCTGAGAAGCCGATGGCCGCTCGTGCTCAGCGTCTGTTCCATCCGCGCGCTCACACCTCCTGGTCCCTTGGCATCTCTGGCCGCTGGGCCGAGAGACAAAGTGACATGCGCCCCCCTGGGCTGAAGTGCTGACTTCCCTGTCGTCCCTTCCCCTATTCTGGTGACTTGGAAACCCACCTGTTCCAGATGGGGATCTCCAAAAGGGGGGGGAGCCTTTCCCGGACTGGGTCCCTGAGTGACTGTGTGGAGCAGAGCAGTGGCCACGTGGCGTTAGTGACACAAACTCCCTTATGCGGAGCCACTGAGATCTGGGGCTGTTTGTTTCTGCAGCAGAGTCTGGCCTTGCCTGACTGACCCTCTCTCTCCCCACTCCCAGGCGCCCACCTGCTGCTGCGTGCGAGGGGACGGGTGAACGCTGCCCCACATCCCTGCCTGTGGGGAGGCCCCGGGCCTGCTCAGTCATGGCTTCCTGGAACCGTCCGAGTGAGGCCGAACGGCCCAGCTGCACGGGACATGCCGGCCTTTGCAGATGTGGCGTCTGGTCCATGCCAGGACGTTGGCGGGGACTTCAGCTGGCATAGGGCAGCCTCCCTTCTCTGCTGGGCCTTTCTGGACCTGGCAGAGCCACATGGAGCCTGGGCACACCTGGGGTCCCTCCTGTGTGCACCCCCCTGGAACCAGGAGCTTCCACAAAAGGCCCAGCTGTTGCTGGCAGGTTGGAGGGGCATCTGTGCCACACTAGTGCAGGTGCTTCTGTCAGTGCCAGCTCCGAGGCTAGCGAGGGTCTGGCTGGCAAGGACACGGCCTGCTGAGAGCTGAGAGCTCGTGGCTCTGGGCCTCCCCAGCCTCACCCCGCTCATCCCCTCCAGCTCTCCCACCTGCTACCATCTCTGTTTGGGGACCTTCCTGCCTTGTCCACCCTGTAAGCACTCACGCCTCACATCCCTCTGCCCCCCCTCCTGCCAGGGATGCAAGGGATGTCCTCCTTTCTGCTCCCACGGTGCCCCACTCACTTCTGCCACTCTGACACGACTCTTGTCCCTTGGTTCTGCACCTCAGGGTGGACTTGTCTATCTGCTGAGGAGACGATGGCCCTCGAGAGTGGGGACCGTGCCATTCCTGGGGCCGAGCCCTGGCTTGGCACGAGATGGATGTTCCCTGAACCATGCGTGGAGTGAATGAATGGATGCCCACCAGCCCTGTTAATTGAGCACCTGCTACATGCTGGGCCTGTCACGTACCTGCTGTGCTCGGGCCCCACTCGTGCCAATCAGCTACGTGGTCACCGCACATGCTTATAAGGGCTGCTATTACCTTTCGTCCCTGCGTGAGCCTGGGGTGCCCTGAAAGCAATGCCCAGCGAGGACCCAGGCCCAGCACAGTACACAGGACAGAGTGAGATGGCACCTCCTTGGGGTTAGGGTCCGGGTGGCAGGGGGAAGCCCAGGGATCCACCCAGGCTCGTGTGTGAGCTGCTTAAACAGCTTCTGGACCCCAAGTCTCCCCAAAAGCTTTCTTTTTACTTACCTGGCCCCCCTCTGAGGTGGGACTCAGACCCAAACTTCATCATTTCCCTGCTCACCCTCCAAGGAACCAGCCCAGAGGCTGCTTCCAGCTCTGCCCACAATGACAGCGTTTGACCAGGATCCAGTTTGGGGTGGGGAGGTTTCGCAGCTCTTTACCCTTCAGAAATTGGGGTTTCTCTTCTGCATTTTAGTGAGGTCTGAGACGTGACAACATGGCTCAGGCTGGATTTCAGCCCACCTTCCTGCCTCTCCAGTCCTTTCTCTGCCCAGGTAGAGAAATTTTACGCAGGCACATTCCTGCTGCCCAATTTTCATTAATTGGCTCTAAAAGGGTTTCTATTTTCTCCCCAAACGCTGATTGATCCAGCCGAGGTAAACAGCCCCGCCAAAAATGGGGGGGGGCCTGCTGAGGGAGATGGGATAACTAATGTTACTTGACATTTACTCAGAGAAGAAGGGAGAGAGGGAGGGAGGTGAGTCACACAGCCCACAGATTCTGCAGAAATGAGCAGCCGTAGGCAGGCGGGAGCAGGAGGCCTCAGAGAAGCTCTAGTTCCCCCAATTTCACAGGCTTCTGGGACCCCCTAGGGGTTCTCTGCTCCCCAGAGGAGAGGCTCCCTGCGTCCTTAACTAGGTGTGCCTTTAGCTCTGGAGGTGGGACCCCTGAGGACGCCAGCAAGGCTGAGCCGATGGCTCTCCTGTTCGTAGCAGGGGGTTGTGCCTCGGTGGAGGCCCTTTGTGGACCGGGGGTGGCGGGTGGCAGAGAGTCAGCAAGAGGGGCTGAGTGCTTGGTTACTTCCACCAGTCTTTGCTTCTGACTGCCTCAGTTTCCCAATTTGGCGCTGCACCCACAGGAGGCGCGGTTATGGTTTGGGCCTCAAAGCTGGAGGGGAGCAGGTGTGGCTCTGTGCACCAGGATGGAGATGGGACACGAGGGGGGATGCTGGCCTCCCGTGGCCGTGCTCACCCACCAGGCGAGGGCTGTCGTTCCCGTCTCTGTGGAGCAGTGCTGGCTGAGCACCTGTTGTGAGCCCAGCTCGGCTGGTTCCTGGGGCTCCGGGAGGGAACCCCCTGCCCGCTCGGCCTTGCTTCCTCCCGTGGTCTCCCATCCCCCTTGCTGCATTCTGGAGCCGTGGGTGCCGTGCTTGGCAGGCCTGCCACGTTGCAGACCTTTCCCCTTCCTGCCACCCGCCCAGGAAAGCTGATCATGTGACCTCTTCATCTTCTTCATCTGGGAACCCGTCCTCTCTTCTCCCGCCCAGGATATTCTTCTTCCTTTGGGTACCGATGGCCTTGATTTTCTTGACAACTCCATCCAAAACTAGGCCCGCCCCCTTCCCCAAACTGCTGCTGCTCTTCAGTCTCATCTCCCTGGGGCACCTCCAGCCAGGCAGCCCCTTTGAGGCAGACCTGGCCTTCACCTTTCCCTCCTCCCTCACCTGGTCCGTCATAAACAGTCGACTACCAAGTCACCTTGGCTCTTCTTCCTCAGCATCCCCCAGGCCTGTCCACTCCTCCCCTTGCCCGTGGCCACTGATCTGGTCCAGGCCACCATCATCTCAGCTTCTGGCTGGTTTCTCGGCCTCTGGTCTGGCCCCTGCACGCCCTTCTCCACCCCGCAGCTGGAGTGACCTTGCATTGCCCACAAGGCTCCGGGGCAGGGCAGGGGTGGGGGGCAGTATTTCCCATGGCTTCTGGCTTCCATGGTTGCTGCAGTGAAGTCAGTTGTCAGTCTCACTAGGTAGGGTTCCCTCGAAAGTGAATCTGGCTTTGCCTTTCCGATTGCCGAGAAGCACGCCTCTCCTCACCTTTGGTTTCCTGCGGCTTCTCTGTGATGGACTGAGGTGCGGATTCTTTTTATTTTTCTTTCTGGGGACTCTTTGGGTATCGTCAATCTATGCTTTGGTGTCTTTTATCAGTCCTGGAGAATTCCCGGCCTTCATCTCGTATACACTGCCCATTCCTCTCTCTCCCAGGACTCCAATTAAACTGTCTTTTCTGTCCTCTCTGTCTCTCACTCTCCCTCTTTTCCCACCTTTTGGTCTCTCTGTAATGCATTCTGGGGCTTTCTTTTGCCCTAATTCTTTCTTTGGCTGCATTTAATCCATTGTTAGACACATCCACTGTTTTTTTTTTTTTTTTTTTGCTTTATTATTTTGAAATGTATCCCACGTGCAGGAAATACATACATTGTAGACATGTAGCATTGCAGAAGAGTGAAAAAATAAACGTGCAGTTTCCCGAATGATTCAACACCAGACATGTATGGGACCACCGCCAACAGGTCAAGAAATAAAGTCTTTGCATTTCAAAGTGCAGTCATCATAATGTTCATTTCCGGAGCTTCTGTTCGGTTCTTTTACCAATGTGCTGTGTCACGCTTTATAGTTGTGTATTCCCCAGCGATGTTTCATGCATGTCTTTTTATCTTTTAAAACGTAGTAAGCATAATCGTTTTATGCTAATTTCAGTATCTGAAACATACTCTGCAGTTATGTTTCTAGTTTTTATTATTATTTTTTTCCCCACAGTGTCTTATTTCATTGTGGGCCTAGTTTTTTTATTTTTATTTTTATTTTTATTTTTATTTTTATTTTTATTTTTATTTTTGGTGCACTGGTTATAGTACGTGAAAAATTAAGCACAGGAATAATGTAAGGCATGGATGGCGTTACTTTCTTCCAGACAGGAGTTTGGTTTGCATCGACCACACGCTTGGATGTATTATTACCTGTCTGGGTCCATCTTCATCCAAGCTTGAGGCTTCCCGGGTCGGTTAAAACCAGCTGTGCTTCCTCAGAAGGGCTGGTCCCCTTCCGATCACCCTCTCCCCCGAGGAGGTAGCCCTTCGGTGGGTCCTGGGCTTTTGTTTCTGTCCCGTTCTTCTCCACAGGTCCTTCTGAGTTTGTACAAGCTCCTTCGGCAAAAGAGGCCTCTAAATCAAGAACTGGGCGGTAGGTCCCAGAAAGAGGAGAATAAACCAGAGAGGGCGGTTTTAATTCCAACTACAGGGAACCCTATTTTATGTAAAGTTCATCTCGGTTCATACAGATTCTAAAACCCACTGCTAAGAGGAATCCAGGAGGGAGGGGAGGCGTCCAGTCCAGCAACGCCATCCAGGGCCTCTGGGTCTCTGACTTGGGTTAGGATCCCTGACTGTGAGACCTTGAGGAAACAATTTAACCATTTATTGCCTCAGTCTCTACCCATCTGTAAGATAGGGGAAACCATAAAACCATGTTATTTATCTCAGAGCGCAGGTGGGAGCCGGGAGGATGGAGAATTCTCACTAGGTGCTACCTACTGGTTCCCCACATACCGCCTTCCACCCTCCATGTCCCTTCCTGCCCCTCTGCCTTTCCTGGCTCTGTGCCCCTTTCCAGAAGGCCCTTTCCTGTCCCCTGACTCATCACACCATCTCGTCCTGTAAGGCAGGTTCCACGTCCTCAGGACCACTTGCACTGACCGCCTTGGTCCCTGCAGGCCTTTGCCGGCATCACCCTTAGCGATGCAAGGAGCAGCAGGTACGGGGGCGGCGGGGGGCACCCTTGTTCATATGGAGCATGGATTGGGCGCCTCCTGTGTGCAGGGTTGAAGCAATGACTGAGACCCTCAAGGCTCCCGTTCTCTTGTTCTTGGGGTATGTCCCAGACTCAACGGCAGAACAGGGGTTCCTATAAAAGCTGCTTATCTGGCCTCCGGATGGTTCCTGTCTCCGCTAATACCTGGCCGTCAGTCGGAGGAGGTGGGGTGAGACTCGGGGGTGAAGGGTGTATGTGGCAGAGAAGCACGTTTTCCTACTGGGATTTGTGAGGTGATGGTAACATTCCTAAATATTATAAAGTGCTTGAAAATACGTGAAAATGCTTCTCTTTCCTTCTCACACCTGATCTCAGTTACAGACAGCAGGTGGACTGATCACTTTAGAGACAAGGAGGCCTGAGACCAGAGGGGGACAGAGACTGCCCAAGGTCACACAGCTGGTTGGCTTCGCTGGACTCAGGCTTCTCAGTCTGAACCCGGCCCCACCGAGCCCCTGGGTGGGCCTGCTCCTCTCCCGGGAACGACTTCCTTCCAAGAGCCAGAGATGGGGTCTGCCCGGTGCCCAGCTCAGGACCTGGCATGCTGGGTAGAGGGGGATGAGTTCAAGTGCAGGGGGAGCCCAGGAAGAGTCTGCAGCCAGGAAGGGACAGAGTCAGTTAGGAGGAACCCGTCTGACTGGGGGCACAAGAAGGCAGGACAGTGAGGAATCCAGTTTCGGCCAAGATACATTTGGGGCATCTAAGTCGGGACACCCAGTGTCCACGGAGGTGGCTGAGATTTAGGGGCAAATGATGACCGGTTGAGCCCCCTCCCCGAGCCCTGCCTCTAGTGACGTAGAGACTGGGGGCCTGGTCCTTGGAGTCTCGGGAACACACAGACCTCATTTCCCTCCCGACAGCTTCCCAGGAAGGAAAACACCCAGGGGCTTGTTGGACCTGGGGATTCATTCCGTTCACAGTGTAGCCCAGGTGTCTGGTCACGTGGGGCTTTCATTACGAGATTGCTTAATCACATGCTCACCAGAGAGGAAGGAGGCTCCGCCCTGGGCTCGTGGCGAGCTCCGAGGCCCACCTGCAGTTCCCCCGGCCCGGCCCGCCTGGCAGCACATTTTGGGCAAGTCCCTTAGTGTTCCTGGCCGCCTTGGTCTCTCTGCCTGTCTGGGGAATCCGAACATTCATGGCAAGAGGGGAGACGGGGCAGTAGATGCAAACAGCCCCCATCTCCTGGTTGCAAGAGGCGCACAGCGTTGACAGGTCCTGTCCCCACCGCGTGGTGCTCGGAGTGAGAGGATGTGTGAGCTCGTCCTCCTCGGCATCTGACATCCGGCAGGCTTTCCTCGTTTTCTGTCGTCTCCGCACTAGGATGCAAGCCCCATGAGGGCAGAGGTTTGTGTCTTTGGATCATCAGTGCCTAGAATGTGCCTGGTACATGACAGGCTCTGCGGGAGTTCAATGAATGAATGAATGAATGAAGGAGTGAATGAATGACTTCCTATTTGCCTTAAACCTGGGGCCGTAAACCTTCTTTCTGCTTCTTTCTGTGTCTAACCTGAGGGCCGTGAACAGCTGCCAGTCACCCACCTTCCCGTAAAACAGAGCTAGTGGCCGGAAAGCCTTCAGGGCAGGCCTCTGGTGGGATGAAATGTGACAATCCATGTAGGTCCCTGGGCACGCACCTGGGGATTTACTCCCAGCCCGATTTTGGTGAGACTTCAGGCTGACCATGTTGCGACTGACTATGCCTCAGTTTCCCTTCAGCAAGAGGAGAATGTGATGTGGCTCTACTAGGCGCTGGGAGGGTCCCCGCGGCCCCGGGAAGCCGGAGAATAAATGCTCGGGTGTGACACAGACACCGTTTCCTCCTGGGATCTGCAGCCGATGGCAACGTTCTTGCCCATTGTAAATGCTTCCTCTACGTCCTCATACCTGGAGGACAGGGCGGGGCGGGCTGTTTCACCAACCCGAGTCCAGAGAAGGACTGTGACCGCCCAAGGTCATGCAGCTCGTTGGGGACCAGAAGCCACATTTCCTCCCCCACCCAGTGGGGCAGCAGGAGAGAGGGCGCTGGGAGTGTTTGCCTGGTCCACTGAGTGTTTTTGTTTGGGCTGGACGTGGCCTGAAGTTTTGGAAGCATCTCTGGCTGGAAGAAGGGGGGGAGGCAAGAAGTTTGCTCTAGGATTCAGCTGTCGCTCCAGACGGAGCCTTGGGGGCCGTCTCTGCTGCCTCTCCTTTGTCCTCCCCCCACATCTAGGTGAGTCATCACCACCTCCCTCCCGAAGGACACCATGCGGCAGCCGGAATGGTTGTCTGGAATGGACAACAGAGCACGTCATGCCTCTGCTCAAGCTCCCAGTGATCGCCATCCCCCCTTCTGCTTACAGCCTAGGCTCCCCGACCTGCATGATCTGGCCGGACCCTCCTGGCCTCGTCACCCCCAACCCGCCCCCCTGATCACCGCACCCAGCCACGCCGGCCGTGGGGCTAAGTGCTGGTGGTTCCGCTCCCTGCCATGCTTTCCCATGTGCTCTGCGTGGCTGGCTGCCTCGATGTCTCAGTTCTAGTGTCGCCTTCTCAGGGGCTTCCTCTGCGTGCTTAGAGTAGGTCCCTCCTGTTCCTTTTCTCTTCTGTGTTGTCCCCGCGGTGTTGACTGCGTTCTCTGACCGCCCCCTCCCTTCCTCCCTTCCTCGTCTTTCTTCTTCGATGTCTGCCTCTGCTACTGAGAGAAGCTTCCAAGGAGGCAGGGACCTGGGGAATATTTGTCATCGCTGTGCATCCACCCACTTGCATAGGCCAGGCCTTTAGCAACTGCTGGATGCGTATTTTTTGGATAAAGAAACACTCTGCCCGTGAGGTAGTGGTAACCCGTGCTTCGCGGGGTTGGACTGGGTTTTCAGGGGGGCCGTATTTGAAAGCCTCAGGCACACAGCTTCTGTCGCAGAGTAGGTGCTTAAAGACGGTGGCGCGTGTCATCCACACTGGACTGGCGGGGCCCAGAGTCCCAAGTCCCCACCCCCTGGCACAGCTAGGCAGCCGACCTGCTGAATGCGTCAATGAGAGATTTACAAGACAGAGGACGGGGATGAGAGTCTTCTGAGCTCAGCAGACGGTTTTTGTTGCCTAGGAACCCCACCCCCACCCTCAGGGTGAGTGACTTTGTGGGTGAAAAACAAGGAGTGAATGACCCAGGAAGGAGAACAGCCTCCACCGAAAACAAATGGGGAGAGGGGCTTGGGGGGTGTTGGCTCTGTAGGGCCCAGAGCTGGGGGAGGTGCTGCTTCCCTGTTTGAGCAGAATTAAGATTCACAAAGATTCCCCTGGTCCCCGACTTACAGCCAGAGTGTGGCGTAAGGAATGTTCACTTCTGCATTTTGGCTCCAAAAATCAGTCGAAAGATGGGGATAGATAGGACCTAAGGGCAGGTTGTCTAGAGGATCCAGGGGCTGGGGTTGGCGACAGAACAGTGTTGGCCCCCAGAGGTACCCAGATGGCCCTCAGCCCCTGAGAGCCACCCAGAGCAGGGTCTTCGTGGGTGTTGGGCCCAGGACAGTGGTCCTGCTGCCAGTGTGGGCTTTACTTGACGTCCTGTTCTGCACCATTCCGAGATGTTGACCTGGGTCCCCTCCTCCTCGTTTCAAGGTGACTTTTTGAACTTTCCAGTTGGTTGATGGCAAAGCCCAGGAGGTAAGAGCAATGACCTAGATTCAAATCTCATCTCCATCTCTTAAAAGCCACGGAACCTTAGATGATTACTGAACTTCTCCGAGTCTCACTTTTCTACAAAATGGGACAGAAATGATCATTCTTTTCTAATGTGGTGAGCATTTCATGTGGCAGCATCTCCGGGATGCCCAGCATGGGCCCCGTGGGGCCACTGGGTGCTTTCTGAGCTGATAAGGAAACATTGGGGGCCTTCCTCTCTCAAGCTGGGTCCCGTGGGCGTGCAGCATGCACCAGGACTCAGGGGGTCTAGGGCCACTGGGAGTCACCAAATAAAGGCTAAACAATTAGAAAGGTTATTTCTCTCCTGGGTATCCTGGAAGAGCCACCACATGTTAGCTTCAGTGGTATAAGTGACAGTAAGAGTAACAATGACAATAACGAAGGCAACGATAACCAGATTTATGGAGTACCAAGAACACACTTTATGCCGTCCTGAGCACCTTGTGAGACTGATCACACGTCATCTTGGCAGTGGCCGTAGGCAGCGTGTTTTGTTATCATCCCTAGTTTACAGTCACACTCAGGGAGCTGAAATGACTTGCCCGAGGTCACCAGTATACAAGCTGGTGCACAGTACGGGGGAGGGGCAGGCTGGAACCCAGAAGTCCAGCTCCCAAGTCTGTGGCCTCAACCTCTCCACCTGGCGGACTTCTTCTGGTCCATCTCCTCCCTCCTCCCTCTGCTGGTGTCCACTGTTTCCACTTCCTTTTCCCATGGGCCTTCTGCCTCAGCAGGATGGGAGATGAGGGGGTGGGTGCATGGTAAGGGACCTGAGCAATGATGGGGCCGCCAAGGGCTATGATACAGATCTTCCCACACTTGTTCTGCCTGGCTGAGGACTCTGTGGCTGCCGGGTGGTGGAGCCAGGGCCTACTAGCAGTGGGGCTTGGTATTCCCTGATGGAACCAACTCATCCAAAATCATCTTGAGCCCATCTTGAGTTTCGACAGCTCTGTGAACCTCTTCCCTGCAGGCCACCCTGACCAGGCCACTCCTCTGATCTCCTAGGCTAGAAAGAAAATTGGGGCTTTGGAGATTCTCCATCTGGATTAAAATTCTACCCACGCGCATCTACGAAAAACCCACAGCTAGCATCACGGTTAATGATGAAGGCCTGAAAGTGTTCCCTCTAAGCTCGGGAACAAGACAGGGGTGCTCACTCTCACCACTCCTGTTCAATGTTGGATTGGAGGTTCTAGCCACGGCGATTAGGCAGGAAAAAAGAAAGCAGGTCATTGAAGGAGGAAAATGTAAAACTCTATCTGCAGATGACACGATCTTGTATATAGAAAACCACAAGGAATCCACTAAAAATCAGAATAATAAATAAGCAAGGTTGCAGGATGCAAAAATCAATTGTACTCTATATACTAGCAATGGACACTCTGGAAACGGAATTAAGGAGATAATTCCATTTGCGTTCGCATCCCAAAATAAAAATAAAATACTTAAGAATAAATATAGCCAACGGAATGCAAGATTTGTATACTGAGAATGGTAAAACATTGCTGAAAGAAATTAAAAGAAGACGGAAACCACGGCACAGACTTTTCTAAACCGTGTTCAGGAATGAAGAGACTTAATGTTGTTAAGTTGGCCATACCAAAAGCAATCTATAGGTTTAATGCAATCCCCGTCAAAATTCCCCTGGGCGTTTTTGCAAAATTAAAAAGACGATCTTCAAATTCACACAGAAATGTGAGACACTCAGAATAACCAAATGATCTTGAAAGAGAATAAAATCGAAGAAGTCATACCTTCTGATTTCTAGACTTATTACACAGCTACGGGAATTAAGACTGTGGCGCTAGCATGAGGACAAACTATGGATCAATTAAACAGAATTGGAAATGTAGAAATAAACCCATACGTTCATGTTCGATTGATTTTTGACAAGGGTGCCAAGGCCATTTAACGGGGGAAAGAATAGTCTTTTCAACAAACGGTGTGGACAGCTGTATTCCACGTCAAAAGAATGAGGTTGAATCCCTACCTCACACTGTATACAAAAATTAACTTGAAATGAATCATAGACTTCAACGTAAGAGTGAAGACTGCACATCTCTTAGGATAAAACGTAGGAGGAAAGCTTGGTGACCCCGAATTAGGCATGTGACACTGAAAGCACAGGGTTCGAAAGAGTAAACAGATAGATAAATGCTGTGCTTCAAAGGACACCAAGAAACGAAGAGACAACCCACATACTGGGAGAAGAATTTTGTAGGTTATGATCCTGATAAGGGATTTTTGTTCAAAATACGTAAACTTATAACTCAACGATCAAAGACAAACAATTTAATGGAAAAAAATAGGCAAAGGATATGAAGAGCCCTTCTTCCAAAGACGATGTACCAATCGCAACCAATGGACGCAAAGACGCTCAACGCTGTTAGTCCTTAGGAAGATGCCAATCGAAACCGCAGCGAGATCTCCCTTCAGCCCACTTGGATGACTAAGATAAAACAGAAAGACGACCACAAGTGTTGGTGAGGAGGCAGAGAACCTGGAACCCTCCTCGTACACTGCTGGTGGGAGTGTGAAACGGTGCGGTGACTCTGGAGAACGGTTTGGTGGTTCCCCAGACCTTGGGTAAACGTCGGTTACAGATGACCCAGCCACCCCACAACTAGGTATACACACCCAAGAGAACTGAAAACATGTATTCACGCAAACGCTTGCGCACGAGTGTTCATGGCAGCATTATTCGTAAGAGCCAAAAAGGGGGGAGCAGTCCCAGGGTCCACCAACTAGAGTGGATAAACAAAACGTGGTACGTCCACGCAGTGGAATGTGGTTTCCCAACCCAAAAGAGCCAAGTACTTACTGGTACCTATCATAACGTGGATAATAAGCCTTGAAAATATTATGCTAAGTGAAAGTCACCAAAAAAAAACAATAAAAAAAAAAAACCCCCAAAAAACACATATATTTAATGATTCCATTTCTACGAAATACCCAGAATAGACAAATCCACGGAGGAAGAAAGTAGACTGGTGGTGGCGGGGGCTGGGGCCAAGGCAGAATGGGGGCGGCGGCTGATGGACACAGGGCCTCTTTGGGAGTGAGGAAAATCTTCTGACGTTGGATAGTGGCAACCGCTGCACACCTCTGTGAATACACTGAAAGCTACTGACCTGCACACTTTAAAAGGGTGAATTTTATGTGATGTGAATTATATCTCAACAAAACGATTCTTGACAAGGGAAAGGGCTCAATTTCTAGTTTACAGGCAACAGGGGGACGGAGAAACAGGTTAAATGAGACCAGGAGGAAGCACAGAGACAAGCCCAGGATGCGGACGTTCCACGGTGCAGCGGACTCGGTTTCTTCAATAGGTCAGCGGCGTGAAAATAGATTTTTAAAAAAGGAATGGGACGTAACAACAGGGCAGCGTGTGTAGACCTCACACGGATCCTCATTCACTTGGAAACGGGTTTGATTAGAACACCAGGAAAACTAGGTTCTTCACTGGGCATTTCGGCGAGGCCATAGGGTTACTGTTTACTTTGCTGGGTGTGATGGTGGCACTATGGTGTCATGAGAAAACGTCTATATTTGGAGGAACACGGAAGTGTGTTGGGAGATGAGATGACACGGCAACAAACACAAAATAATCGAAAGGGATCCATAAAAGAGGCATGACAAAATCTCAGCGATTATTGATTTGAAGGATGGGATACGGGGATTTATATTCTCTTTCCTTTTGTGTGTTTTTGAAAATGTTCCTAATCAAACCCTTTTTAATGGTTTTTTTTTTTTAAATCCCGCCTGTGTGGCCCCAGGTGAACCACTTCTCTGGGTTGGCACGTCTATAAAATGGGGGTGGCATCTGTCCCATTTTGCAGATGAGGAGACCGAGCCTCAGAGCGGTGACGTGGATGCCCACGTCCTTCGGCCAGCACTGGAGGAGTCAGGATGAGAATCCCAGCCTAGTCTGCTCTAAACCCTGGCCCTCGCCTCCTTGCTTCCCTGTGGTGGCTGTCCTCAGCAGCTGTCACCTCTGGAGAGAGTGTGTGTGTGTGCGCACGTGCCCATGTGTGGCCTCAGGGCCTCTCTGAGGCCAGCCGGAGACCCTGCCCGAGGTGGAGTCTGTTTTCCTTCTCAAGAGGGCACAGTGGACACTGGGATGTCCTTCGAGCTGGCTGTAGCTCTCACACAGGCCCCTCAGTCCACCCTGCTCTAGGTCACCCTCTGCCCGACTCCAAATGTCTAGGAGCCAGGCTCGGGGGCCCAGGCAGCTGGACAATGGGCCCTTTGGAGGCTGGGCCAGGGCCTGAGCCTTGGCTGTGGGCTGTGGCCGAGGCCACCACAGAAGGCTGCTTGTGGCCGGCCCGACTGCAGCCAGAAATAGGTCCTGCTGGGCACCGAGCTCCTGCAGGCCCCACCCTGGGTTCGGCCTGGGAACGTGGGTATTTACAGAGCTGAGGGGAGGAGGCCTTCGTCAGGAAAGCAGGTCTATTTTGGGGCCTTTGGGAGGCAGGGAAGAAAATGACCCCTCGGCTTCCACCGTCAGCCCGTGTCTTTGGTACAGAGGCAGAAGCGCAGGCCCCTGAGTCCCCCTGGGTTCATGTCCCAGCTCTGCCCCAGCTGGCTGTGTGCCCTGCCTGCCATGTGGCGGGTCGTGTCCCTCTCTGAGCTTCGCTTTGCTCATCTGTATGGTGGGGACGAATGGTGACCAGTTCTCCGTGGGGATGTGAGGATCCCGGGTGATGCGTGCATGCCGCCTGGGACAATCTGGGCTCATAAAGTGCCTGTCACTAAGGTCCTCCCATCGCCTCCCCCTCCACCCCCGCCACTGCCTGGGGGTGTTTCCTGCCCTTGGCGCCTTTCCTCTGCAGGGCCTGGTTTGGGTCACCCATTTAGTTGTTGGTGGGGATCAGGGCACTGGAGACCTGGCCAAGGCTTGCAAGGCGTCTGTGCTGGGCAGCCCCCTGCTCCCTGCTGCCCAGCCAGGCTCCCTGGTGATCCTGCAGCCTCCCCAGGCTCCACTCTGGCCTGCAGCCCTCCGGTCCTCCCATCAGGCCCTGGGCCCTGCTGGAGCCAGCATCGCGCTCAGAGCTGATGGGGGAGGGACTCAGCCGTTTCCCCGCAGGACTGCCCCATCTACCCCTCTTGGCCCAGAGCGGGGCGATGGAAGCTGCTGTCTAAGAAGCTCTGTGAGGTTAGGCCCACGGCTCACGGGCAGATCGAGACCCAGGTTCAAATCCAGAGCCATCTGGGCAGCAGGGGGCCCTTAGAGAGAGAGAGATGTGTGGATCCAGCTCTTCTGGAAGCCAGGACCAAGTCTCCCCCCTCCCGCCCCCTGTATGTCCTTGAAGCTATTTTTATGTGTTGCTGGAAATCAGAATGACGGCCACAGCCAAAAGCACTGGGAGGTTTCCCATGAGCCTCGGGTCTTGCCCAGGGGAGCAGGGGCCATTCCCAGCAGACTGGTGGAGGCTGTCCAGATGCTTCTCTGTGTGGGAGGAAGCACCTACCCCCAGCCCCTGTGAGCCTAGGGGTCGTTGTTGTCAGGTTTCTGGCTGACTGGCACAAAGGTGAAGAACGGGGACTTAGAGAGGCTGTGGTGAGGGTGTAATTGTCTTAGGGTCCTTTCGGCCTGCGTGAAAATCCAGAATGCTCATGCAGTTCAGTTATTCATCTACGTACCCTTCCATCCATTGATCCATTCATCCATCCATCCATCCACCCACCCTTCCATCTGTCCCTCCATCCACCCACCCTTCCATCCATCCATCCATCCATCCATCCACCCACCCATCCGGCCGGCCATTCGTCACCGACCTCTTCACTCATCACACAGTTAACCAGGATGTCCTAGGTGCCGGTGGAGGGTCACCCGCAAAACACCCAGAGCTCCCAAGGAGCTCACAGATCTGACCACTTTACTCTTCAACTCAAGCCCTCCCCTGGTTCCCCACTGTCCCCTGGAGATGGTGCAATCTTTATACTGTGACAGGGGCAAGTTACGGGACTTTCCCCACCCACCTGAGCCTCCTGGAGGAGAATCTTGACGTCACCTGCTCAGCCCTTGCTTCTGCCCTCTGCAGGGGGCTCTGTCTTTCCCTGTCTGCTTGCAGGGAGGGGTGGGGACGCAGAGCAGGGAGAAGGGGCCAGGTTGTGCACTTGCTGGGTTGTTCTGGGCTGTGCTTGTTGGGGGCTCTGTGAAGTGGGGAGGATAGAGAGGGAACAAAGAAACTGAGTCCCTGAGGCTGAGCTGAGTTGTAAAATAAAGAACTGAGAGAGGGTGGGGAAGCCACGTGCGGGGGGCTGAGGGATGCAAGCGAGGGTTTCGGGAACAGACACGACATGGGAGCCCCGAGGGAGAGGTGAGGGCATTGAAAAGTGTTGCTGAGGGGTGGAAATCGGGCCCTCCTTAATATTCTTTGCAGGAAAAAAATAAATAACTTGTGGTGGGCGTCTCGGGCTTCTTTTCATGAGACTCTGGAGGGATGGGGCCACACGGGCTCCAGGAGTCACTCGCGTCGCATTTATTTATACGGTTTATAATTCCTTCTGTAATCCGTGTTCTGCCCAACATTTTGGCTTTATCGCTCATCTCTTCACGTTTTGCCTTCCCAGCTCCTCGTCTAAATCCCACCTTCCCGAGCCCGATCTCGTCCTTTGCCCCCACACCCCATCCTTGCTGTGACTTCCACCGGAACCTACCTCTGCCCCCCACATCTCGGCTGTTTCCAAGTATTTGGTGTCCTAGGCCCCTTGTTTCCCGACCTTGGTCACCAGCTTGACACACACAGACTATGTCTCTCCTGTTTCCTACACGGGCATGATTTTAGCGTAGTCTGAGAGAGAAAAATATAAAGTTAGTGCCCGGCGAGTTTGCCAGACTGTTCACACTTAGCAAAACACAGACGAAGGAGCAGAATGTCCGGGGACGCAATGCTGCTGCTGGCCACTTTGTTTTTTGGGTTCACAACAAACCACAAGTTGATTCATTAAAAATATTCGTTGCCCACCTGCTCTGTCCCAGATAGTCTGGTGGGGGCTGATGATATAAAAATATTGAGTGGAGCTCAAGCCCACGATCCAAACCGAACCCAGCATCAACCCTAAGCCCATCCCCGGCCCCAGAGCCAACCTCCATCCTGAGACTAACACTAACCCTAATCCAACCTCAACCCTATCTTAGCCCAAACCCAATTCCGACGCTACTTCTAACCTCAAACCCAACCCTAACCAAAACTCAACATCAAACCCCAAACTCAACCCCAAACCCAACTCCAACTGCAACCCCAACCCCAATTCTAACGTTTGTGCCACAATTTTCCCCATAAGCGTGTGTCTCTTTTCTGCCACAGTCCGTGGAGCACACAGAGTAATGACGATGTGATTCCGGATAATCCAGAGCCTTCCGGCTGGGAAAGGCGGAGGGCAGGTGAAGCCAGGCTGAGTATGAGCCGAATCGAGGGGATAACTTGGAAAAATAGGGCTGTATGTTTTAATGTGAATTCCCAGGAGCTATTCTGTGGCCATTTTTTAAACATCGAGATCCTGAGGGTCACCCTGTCTGACTCAGCCAGCGTCTCCTCGCCTTGGTGGCCACACAGACCCTCTCCTTGCACGAGTGCCCCGAGCCTTAAGGCACCCACTCGCCGTTCCCCTTCCCTGGAATGCTGCTCCTCCCCTCCTCCCCAGACGGACACCTGCCTGCTCCGTCCTCAGCCCCCTCTGAAACGTCCCTTCCTCAAGGAGGCCTGCCCTGCCCGCTCTCCCCTCCAGACTCCTTTTTGATTTCCTCCATGCGCATGGTTCCCGTGTTTGCCTTTTAGGGCATTCTCGGATATTTGTGGGCACGTGTTTGTTTGCATGTTTGTTCCTTGAACGTCTGGCTCCCCAGCCAGATGGTGACCTCTTTCAGGGCAGGGGCTGGGTTTTGTTCGCTGCTGAAGCCACAGGACCTAGCACGGCGCCTGGCACATAGCAGACCCACAGAAAACCATGTGAAACGCACAACGAATGAATGAATGAATGAAGGCATTTTCCACTTGCTCATAAACATGAAAGAAATATTCTATTCTAGCTAATCGAAGCTCCTGGCTAGGGGATGTGTGTCCCAGGCCCTGCATCGACCCCTGGGGAAGCCAGGAGAGAGGCTCCGGGTCTGTCCCCGTGCAGTCAGTCTGCGATCTGTTTCTGCTTCCACTGACCTCTTCCAGGCTTGCTTAGAACAAACAGTTCTTTCGAGAATCCGTTTCCTCATTTCGGATCCTCCACCACGCTGAGTGGGAGGCCAGCAGGTATCGGCCTCACTGTTTCACAAGACACTGTTGCCCAGAGAGGTAGAAACTCACGCATCGGTCACCTGGCTGGTTGGCGGCAGTGCCCAAACCTTGTTTCTTGGCACCGACCCTTCCTTTCTTTCTGTCCCCGCTCCTGGAGGTGGTGGTCAGTGCTGTGTCCACCTCCAGGAGCTCGGCGGCCCGCGATGCTGCTGCTGCTGCCATGGGGACCTTGGCAGGCTCCAGGCCCATTGTTTTGCTGACAGGCACTGCGGGGGGGACCGTCACGCAAACGACTCAGAGGTCAGCACCCTGGGAGCCCCCAGCTGAGAGGATGGGCTCTTCACACCCCTCTGGGGTCCTCCTTTCCGGAAGGTCAGGGAAAAGGCCTCAGTCATAGCGTCTCTGCCGTTGACGGCACCTTCTACTGTGAGGCTCGTGCAAATGGCCTACGATCTCGCTGGAGCTTTACAATGACTCCGCTTATCAGATGAAGAAACTGAGGCAGGGACAGGTTTAGATCCTTGTGCAGGGCACACAGCTCCGTGTTTCTGGTAGGATCTGAACCCGCATCTGCTGGGCTCTAGAATCTCATCCTTGTGACCGAAGGCGAGGAAAACCCCATTCGTGCCAAGGAAGCGCTGTCGAGATGCTACCAAAAGGGCCCAGGCCAGAGGATGGCCAGAGCATCCCCGCCTGGCAGCCCGCCCAAGGCTGGCGGTCAGACCTGGTGCTTTGACGCCCGGGCCCCGCCCCTCCCTCCTGGGCAGCCTGGACCTCCCATTGGCCACCGTTTCCATGGTTACACAGTCTCTGCCTGTTTCCCGACAGGTGACCCCCGAGCCGCCTGGAATTTGATAAGAAACCATGTGCTTGGCAGCCAGACAAAGGGCGGGGGACAGGAGCCCCCTACACCCACCTTTTGTACTTTGAAGGAAGGAATTGCTGGGGGGGAGGTGGCAGAGGGTTGCAGCCAGTCCCTCCTTCTGTCCCTCCTCCAGGGAAAGCCGGGGTGCGGATGTCTTTCCCCACCTGAGCGCCCACAGTCATGCCCTGGGCTTCTAACCCCGCCTTGACCTCCGTCCTCCAGGTCTAAATTCTCTTTCTCTGGCTCGAGGGTCAGGAAGCGAAAGCTTTGATCGCGTGTGGCTGTTTGGATACTTAAAGAACGAGACCCAGGAACTGGAGGGGATCTCGCCGCCCATCTCTCCGACGACAGCTCCTGCACCCCCAGATGTGACTGAGGATGGGCGGGCTGTCCCTCCCTCACTGGGACCCCTGGGCTCTGTGCCCCGTGGCGGCTTGGGCTGGGCTGCTCAGCTCAGGTCAGTGGAAGGATTCCTCCTGTCCCACGCGTCGTCCTCCTGTGGCCTCTCACGATTGGTAGCATTGCCTCTTTCCCGTCCCCAAGCCAGAGGCCCTTAATGCTCCCTTCTCCCAGGCCCCACTCCCACCTATCAGCTGCCTGTTACTGCTGTAACAATTCACCACAAACAACATGGATTCACCCTTTGACAGTTCTGGAGATCAGAAGTCCGACGCAGGTCTCCCTGGGCTCCATTCAAGGCCTGAGGAGCCCCGTGTCCCTTCTGGAGGCCCTGGGGAGATGGGACTTTCCTACACACCTTGGCTGGCGACTTCCTTTCATCTTCAGGGCCAGGGGTGGCCAGTCGAGTTTTTCTCCACCGTGACATCGACTCTTCTTCCCTCTCCCACACCTAAGAGCCTTGATGATTATCCTGGCCCACCCCGATGAGCCGGAATATCCTCCCCGGAATATCCTCAAAGTCAGCTGAGCAGCAACGGTAATTCCATCTGCAACCCTAATTCTCTCCTGCCATGTAGGATAATACGTGTTTGGGAATTAGGACGTGGGCGTCTTTGGGGACGTTATTTTGCCGACAAAACCAGTCCTGACAGTTTTATCTCCAAAAGCTCTGTAGGCCACCCCTCTCTCCTCCCTGTCTGGCTGTCCATGGGTCTCCCACGGTGCCCATGGTAGCCATCTGTCCAATTGTCCTCATCTCTCACCCCATTCTGTCCACAGCCCTCAGGGTGAGTGCTCCAAAATGTACCTGCTGCCACTCCCACAGCCCCGGTCACCTGCAGGTGACCAAACCATGTACTTGGGCACATAGGCTCCTCCAGGCCCATCCCTGCCCTCGTAATCCCACCTCACTTCTGGGTCTCTTTATTCCCCAGGGCATCTGACACCTCCCGGCCTTTACCTGTGTGGTTCCAGCTCTTGGACTGTCCTGCTCACTTTTATTTACCTTCCTAAGAAGCCTTCCTTGACCCCCTCCGTCGAATTAAGGCTTCTTTCCTGGTCCTTCCCCAGAACCTAAATCTGCCCACCACTGACGGCCTTGGTCTGCCTCCTCGTGTGCTCGAGAGCTCCCAGGCTGGCACTGCATCTTGCTCGCCTCCTTGGCGACCCTGCCCAGCGTGGCATCACTCAGTGGCTCGGTCTGGGGTTGGTGAGGAGACCAGCTGGGTTATTCTGGGATGCCAAGGATAAAGCTGGACGGAAAAGCCTTTTTGTTCATGGTGCACGAGGGCCTTTGCTCAGCTTCTGGCTGCTGGGGTGGAATAATAATACAGCAGCAACGACAGTGGTGGCCAGCCGGGCATCTGTCTGCTGAGCGCTTGGCGTGCGGGCTGTCAACTAATTCTCACGACGGCCTTGGGAGATGCCAATCATTATCTGCATCCCCGTTTTATAGACAAGAACCCCGAGGCTTTTGAAGATAACCATGGTGGGCTTCCGAAGAGATCCTGGGCAAGCAAGGAGTCGTGGTGGTTCTGGAGGGGTGGTGGTTGTTGGTTCAACGGAGAGGTGGCCCTTCCTCTGGCAGGGGCTGTGGCTGGCCATGCCTTGGGTGGGGTTGGCCTGGCCCCCCAGGGGCTTCCTGGAGGCACTTCCCTGTCGCCTCTTTTTCTCTCTCAATTCCTGTTTCCTTTTCCTCATTGTTCTGGCAGACTATTGTCATCTCCTCCCTTCCTCACCTGCGCAACCAGGATGCGTAGGCAGGAGGTTAATTTTCAAAAGTAAAGGAAGGAGAGTGGGGAGGTGATGCTTAGCGGGTAGTTTTCGTTGGGGAGAAAGAATCGGGCTGGGTGGAAGTGGTAGACGAGCAGGAATTGAGTCTGGGATCTGTTTTGGAAGTGGGGCTGCCAGCGTTGGCTGATGCTTTGGTTTTGGTGGGGGGGGTAGTGGGTTGAGAAAAGGGAGAGTCAAGGATGCCTAGAGTTTTGGGCTGCAGCCGCTCGCTGGATGAAGAGCCATTGACTGAGATGAGAAAGCAAGTTTTGGGGGAAGAACAGAAGTTCTACCGTAGGCACGCTACGTTGGTGTTGCCAATTAGACAACCAGGTAGCCACTGGCAAGATGAGTCTAGGTCCAGTGGGGAGGGCTGGTTACAGAGGTAAGTGTGGGACCCCCCGACTCAGAGGGGTACTGACAGGTACCAGATGAGGCCACCTAGCAGGTGAGAGAGGAGAGAAGGGGCCTGAGAGCTTCCTGGGGCTGCGGGGACAAAGAACACTTCTTCGTGGTTTCGCTTTCCTCTGTTTCAGTCGCCAGTGGTCAACTGCAGTCGGAAAATGATAAATGGAAAATTCCGGAAAGGAGCGATTCATACGGTTTAAATTTCGAGCCATTCTGAGTAGCATGATGACATCTCACACCAGCCTGCTCTGTCCTGCCTGGGACGTGGATCATCCCTTGGTCCAGTGTCCCCACCCGTTCGTCACTTAGGAGCTGACGGTGCCTGGCATGAAGCCCACAGCAAAGGGCCTTCACACGTCCTTTCCTGGTCCACTCACATGTCCCTCCTGTAGCTTACTAGTCTGTGCTTTCTCCTCGTCCTCCCTTCCTAGACCATCAGTAGCGACTTCCCTGACTCTGTCACCTAATGCCCCTGCTGCCTATTTCAGAGGGACAGAAACGATAAGCCGACTATCCAGGGCCTGCCACCACTCCCCCCCGGCACCTGGCCCGCTCCTTCTGCCCCCTCCTGCTTCAGAGATGCCCAGCCTTGCCTTGGGCACCAGATCCCATCTCCTGCCCTTAAGGACATGCCCCGGCCACCCCACCCCGTCTTTGTCCCACATCATCAGATATCCCCTCCCTGCTGGATAATTCTCATCCAGGTACAAAAGCGTCATCACCGCTTTCGTCTTTACAAAGCCTCTGATTGCGCGTCTCGCTCCCGCCATCACCCCATTTCTCTGTTCCCTTTACCACAAAATTTGATGAAGAGTTGTTTGCCGGCTGCCTCAGCTTCTCCTCATCCCAGTCTCCCAGAACTTACTCCAAACAGGCTTCATTTCTTCTGCTCCATTGCCATCGCTCCTGTCCAGGGCACCAGTGACCTCCCCCGAGCTAACCCAATGGCCCATCTCCATCCTCCTCTTACTGGGCCCACAGCAGCGCGGAAACCAACCGTCCTCTCTCCTCGGTCCCAAGGGCACATCCCCCTTGACTCCCTCCCACCCCGGGTCACCCTTGAACTGTGTTGGTTCCTCCTCATGTCTATGGCCTCTTAACTTTGGAGTGACCGAAACTCTGTCCTCTGGCCCTGGTAATGGGTTGAATTGTGTCCTCTTCCCCTCCCCCCCCAAAAAAAAAAGATTTGTTGAGGAATATTATTCAGCCTTAAAAAGGAAAGAAATTCTGACGTACGCTGCAATACGGATGAACCTTGAGGACCTTGTGCTGGGTGAAATAAACCAGTCACGGAAGGGCAAGTTGCATATGATCCACTTATTTGAGGAACCTAGAGAAGTCGCACTCGTAGAGACAGACAGAAGAATGCTGGCTGCCAGGGGCGGAGGGGAGGAGGCAATGGGGAGTTAGTGTTTAACTCACAGAGGATTTCAGTTTTGCAAAATCAAGAGTTATGTGGATGGATGGTGAAGACGGTTACACAACAATGTGACTATACTAAATGCCCTAGAACTGAAACTTAAAAATGATTAAACTGGTAACTTTTGTGTCTTGTTTAGTTTCCCACAATGTAAAAAAAAGGTAATGCAAAAAGCATTGTTGGAAGTGTTTTTTTTGTTTATTTCTTGTGGTATGAAGGATAATTAAAGATGAAACTTTGAGCGATCAGTATTTTTGAAGTATAATGAGCATACCTCGTCTCAGTTTCAAGTGTATAACACGATTTGGTATTCGTATATATCATGAAACGATCCCCACGGTAAGTCTAGTTCACGTCGGTGACCACACGTCGCTACAGAGTTTTGTTTTCTCGTGATGAGAGCTTTTGAGATCCACTCTCTTAGCGTTGAAATATGCAACACAGTATTGTTATCTGCAGTATAATATTAATAAATAAAATTTAAAAGATATATTGAAGTCAAATATGCAACACAGTATTATTATCTGTAGCATTATATTGAGATAAAATTTTAAAGACATATTGAAGGCCCAACCCCCAATGCCTTAGGATGTGACATTATTTGGAAATAGGCTGGTTGCAGATGTGATTGGTTAAGATGAGGTCACACATAAGTACGGTGGGTCTTCGTCCAATACGACTGGTGTTCTTCGAAGTGACGAGAGAGCGATGTGGCCATAAGCCAAGGCTTGCCAGCCACCACCAGAAGCCAGAAAGAAGCAAAAAAGGGGATTTTATCAGAGACTCAGAAGAAACACGGATCTGCCCACTGACACCTTGACTTCAGACTCCCAACCTCTCGAACTGGGAGAGAATAAATTTGTATTATTTTAAGCTCTTGAACTGGGAGAGAATAAATTTGTATTATTTTAAGCGTTATGGTACGGTATATTTTTATTTTCCATCTACAGGTGCGGACACCTTAAGGCTTAAGTAGGCGATGTACCTTTCTTGGACCACACAACCTGTAGGTCTGGCTCTAAATCCTGACTACTACGTAAGCCTGTCCAAATCCCAAAGGAAGCCTGGACACTATTTTGCCAATTATGAAATCACATTGTTTCCTCTCGGAAAAATTACTAAATGTTTATTTCAGAAAACTTGAAAATTCAAAGTGATATAAATACGCAAGAATTTAAATATTCATACTTTCACCACCCAGAAATAATTACTGTTAAAATGCGGTGATTTCCTCGCAGTATTTTTTTGCTTTCGTGAATTAACTGTGGCAGATACAACGTGTTCAGCAGATCCCGTCGCCTTTCTTTTCCTGGCACTCGGCTAGACTGTGGCGAGGGTGGCATGCGATTGACCTTTGACCGATGGAGTGTGGGAGGACGTGATGTCACCCACTTTTCGGCCTGGCCTATCCAATCTTCTGATCTTCTATATGCTTCCTCTTCTCTGGCTGCTCACGGGGTGGGAAGGACGCTGTGAAGGACTCCAAGACCCTAGAGGGCCGCCAAGTCACCAGTGTGAAGGCGCCTGGGTTTCGGAATGACCTTGTGGAGTCGAGACCCCACCTTGCCCCCATAGTTCCATGAGAGTGACACAAACCTTCGTGGTGGCGCCACTGAACCCTGGGAGGTGTTTGCTACAGCAGTTAGGCTGATCCGGTATCATCACCCAAACACTAGAACAATACCGTGGATACAGCATTTTAGGAGATTTATTACTATCACGTAGCATTTATCATAACCTTTTCCCCATATTATTAAACGATCTTCGACAACACGCGTTTATGGTAACTCGTTATGATTATTTATTTGCCCAATCTCATGTGGTTGGGTATTTAGGTCGCTTCCACCCTGTTACTTTTGTGTCATGCGCTGGTTGGTGAACGTCCTCATGATCAGTCGGGTCACCCCATCCGGAGATGCACCAATGCACCCCACCTCAGTTTCCTGCCCCCGAGCCTCTTCTCTGCTGCTACGTAAAGAGATGCCCTAATTCCACGGACACTGTTCGCAAAAACCAGTGCCAGGGGTTAAAACATACGTTCTTGGACGAAGGTGCGTGAAATACCTTAGTTTCCTATAAGTGACCTCATTTTTCCCTCGCGCCCCCTTTCCTGCTGATGTCTCCATGGTGGGGGTGACCACACTGAAAGTCAGCCTCTTCCTTGGTAAAACCGTCTTTTCCAGGCAAAGATCCGGTTGGTTCAAAGCCCTCACTCCTGGGAAGGGTGGTTCGTGGCACTCGGGGTGTCGCCCTTCCTTTTCCTTTCACAGGTGGCGTCCAGCGGCGTGGAGAAGCTTCCATGGCCTGAAGGCGCTGGCGAGGGGGTGTCTTATCCTACTTGCTGCCGCTGTACCTGCCCGGATGTGGCTCGTTTGTCGGCACTGGGTGGCCGTGGACCTTGCTCTTCCCGAACTTCTCGTCTCAGAGTCAAGCCTCTCACCCACATTCGTTTTCTGTGGCTGCTGTAACACCGTGCTCCAGGCTGGGTGGCTTAACTCAACAGAAACGTGTTGCCTTATGGTTCTGGAGTCTGGACCCCGAGTTCAGGCTGTCGCCAGAGCCAGGATCCTTCCTTATCTCTCCCGGCCCTGGGCTCGTAGCTCCATCGCTCCCATCTCTGCCTGCGCCTTCCCATGGGATTCTCTCCTTCTTGGAGCAGCGGTCCCCAACCTTTGTAGCCCCAGGGACCGGTGCTCCTACGGGAATCTAAGGCCTGATGATCTGAGGCGGAGCTGAGGCGGTGATGCTGGTCCTGGGGAGCGGCTGCATGAATAGATGAAGCTTCCCTCGCTCACTTGCTACTCACCTCCTGCTGTGCGGCCCGGTTCCTAACAGGCCACAGACTGGGGGTTGGGGACCTGTGTCTTATAGGACACCAGTCGCACTGGGTTAGGATCCACCCTAATGATCTCATCTTAACTTGATTACGTCTGCGAAGACCCTGCTTCCACATAAGGTTACGTGGGGTTATGGGGTTAGCACCTCAACGTGTCTTTTGAGGGACGCAGGTCAACCTGTAATACCATCCCTGGGTTCTCTCAGCTCCTGAGCATCGGTGGCTCGGATGCAGCGAGGGTCTGTGTGAGACTGTCTTCAGTCCTACCTGCTTGGGGACCCTCAGCTCTCTCTGCTACAGCTTTGCCATCTAGGGTACAGGGCCAGGCCCAATGTGGACACATCCTTGGGGGCACAGGCACCACCAGCTTGAGTGTCCTCACATCCCCTAAGCCTGTCAGACTCTCTCTGCTGCCCCTACACCCTCCTGTCCCCTTGCTGGGGCAATTCCTGTCCACGCTTTGGGTGTCAGCTGGTCCTGTACTTCCTCAGGGAAGCTGTCGCTGATGCCCCAGACACGTAACCCCCCACGAGGCTGCCTTCACCCACTGCTCTCATGACTGTGTGCTTTATGTGTGACCCTCAGCCGATCACAGCGCCAAGGGGACAGGAGCCACAGGTGTTTTGTTCCTCTCTGTGTCCCCACCGTTGGCATTTGGTCAGAACTGACCAGATGTTGTCGGGTGAAGGAATGAAAGCCAGTGGAAGCGACACGACATCGTTTTGTATGAGGTTGAACCGTATGAACTTGTCGGCACAGTTTGACCATTTTGACCCACAAAGATTGCGATTGCCTGGGACGGAAGCCTTCCTCGGGCTCTCCTTTTTTTGGTAGAAACCCCGTCTTTAGGAAACGATCAGCTCGTCTCTGGGGAGGGAGGCTGTGGACCGTCTGTGATTTCCTAGGATCCCGTCTTGTTCAGCCCGTTTAGCTTGTTGAACCCTCCCAGGCCCAGCAGCTTCTGTGCAGAGTGAGGCTTTGTGCGTGCGTTAGTTCCCATGGGTTAGCCAGCTTCTCCAGTTTCCAGTTGTTCTCCAGCTTCTCCACTCTCTGGTGGGTTGGTCACCTTTCCGCATCGTGTCTTACAGCAGGCTGGAAGGCGACCGCTGCTTGAGCTCGTGTGGAGCAGCTGTTCAGAGCAATGAATGTGGCGTCCAACGGCCCTCGTGTGCGGCTGGTCCACAGTAGCAGGTGCCCAATAGATGCCTGTGGGGTTGGGGGAAACAGATTGGAGTTGGCATCCTGGTTCTGCTATTGACGTTCTCTCTGAGCCTCGGTCTCCTCATCTATAAACTGGCACAGCCATGTACCCCCCCGACCAGGTAAGCCCAGATGATGGAGGCAAAGGGCTTGCCTGGCCAGGGCCGGGCCCATGTGTGAGGCCTCAGTGCAGTTAGAGCTGATGGTGGTGGGAGGCTCTTTGCACGGTCCTCTCTTCTCTTCCAGACCATTCTGAGCATTTCTTATATGGCTTTCCAACTTGTCTCTTGCCCTCCAATCACCATCTACTTTTCACCCATTTACTGTCCGTCTTTCCACACACGCCCTTAGTGACCTTGACTCCCCATCATTCTTTGTCCCTTTGACTCCCTTTTCCTTGTCTTCCCCCTCCCCTGCCTCCTCCTCTCTTCGCACTCCGCTTACAGACTGACCTCTGTTGCGTACACCCTGGGCCCCCTGCCTCTCCCCGCACCCATCCTGGGGGAGTCCCGGTGCTCCCTCTTGTGCTCCGGAGCCCGCACAGTGGTGCCTTCTTGCTGGCACCAGAGCACCTGGATGTTTTAGGAGGATGCGTCCCTGTTCCATCTGGATGCTGAGTGCTCGCCCTTGCTTCTCAGGAGAGCTGCCCTAGGGAGCCCTGTGAGAGGGGGTCGTCTGATTTGCTTGCCTGGACATGACCTTGGGGTTAAGACCAAGAGGAGGCGAGGTGGCAATTCCTCAGGGTGATCTGAGGGGCCAGGGGGGTGCCTGGGGCTGCCCCTGCCAACCGCGGCCCTCCTGCTTTCCTGCTCCTTGACCGTGGGGCTGGGATTCTGGGACCGAGGGTTCCTCTGGAGCACGTGCATGTGGTGAGGGGTCTCCCCACAGCCCCCGGCCAGGCCCTCGCTTCTTTTAGACTGAAAAAGGCGATTCACCTCCAAATTCATCTTGTGAGTTGGGTCTAAGGTCAGACCCTCCCCAGACCAAAACAAGAGAGCCCCAGCCCAGCAAGGCCCCTTTGAATCGCCTTCTCCCTGCCCAGGGCTTGTCACACTCTCTGGAGGGCCTGGATGGGGCCACTTCCAAGCCTCCTGGGACCGACGAGAGTATCCAGGCTGCTCTTCTGACTAGAAGGGAACCAAAGAAGCTGTGGAAGTGGGTCATGGCTGAGTGGGGCCTTGGGGACAGAGGCCTCACAGCCCCCGTGGGGCCAAGTGACAGATTTGCTGCCTGCAACATATGCCACCAGCTTCCACGTCTGGTCCCCGACTCTGCCAGCCGCGTCAGGGCGCAGCCTGTTTCTGGTTTTGTGGGGACGTGACAAGCAGCTGCCAGTCCTTGCGTGGGTGAGATGTCGCCTCCATCCTTGCTGGCCTCCTGCCCAGAGGACCGTTTGGGGACTGTCCTGTTGCCCTCATGAGTTTCTTCTCCCCTTCTAACTGCGGTGATTGTGATCTGACTTACCTACTTCATTAGAAGGTGTGGTTTGTGAGGATTTGGGGATGGTCCTCCTTCCCCTTCGTCTCTGGGCCAAGGCTCTGGGCTGTCGTGGAGGGAGGTGACTGTCATTAGGGTCCTGCCTACGAAGAGTCCCAAACAGCAGAGAGCAGAAAATGTTACCATTATTTTTTCACAAACTTTTACCCTCGCTGTATTGTTGGCTACTCAGACGGCGTCCGCCTGAGGGTGAACCGCCAAGGCTGGGGTCCTGGGCCCCTCCTGCCAGGTGCCCCTGTCTGGGAGGCATCCAGAGCCTGACTCCTCACCCCCCCAATCCCAACTCCACCCCAGGGCCTGGCTTTCTCTGCAGCCCCTCATCTTTCTGCCCCTCTCTTGGACTGCTGGCTGCCTTAGGGGCAGGGAGGGAGGGAGGTCAATGCACATTCCTGGGCCCCCTTTTGAGAGTCACACTCGGTGGGGTCTGGAGTGGGACCCGGGGCCTTGCATTTTGTTATGCTCCCCGTGGATCTGGTGTGGGTGTTCCTTCCGGGGCCACACTTGAAGAAATCTGGGCCCCCTGAAGGTTGGCTAGTGGAAGAGGCTGTCCTTAGGGGTGACTTTGAATGCTTAGCATAGAGCAGGCGGGGCTTTGGGGTGGGAGCCAAACATGGTGCTAGGAGTCGCTTGGGGATGGGGGGCCACCCGGCCTCCGGGAGTGCATGTGCCTGGCATGGAGTGGGTCCTCCCCAAACCGTTGTGGATCAGTGAAAGGTGGCATCTCCGTAACCCACCCCTGCTCTGCAGAGCAGACGCTGAGGCTCAGAGGTGGAGCCACTTGCCCGAGGACACACGGGTGGACAGCGGTGAGCGAGACCGCCAGTCTGTGTGGGATGGGCTCCCCCAGGGCCCCTGGCTCAGCCGCCCGTGGGAGACACAGCGTTTGAGACCCCATACGGGCCCAGTGGGCTGGGGACTGCTGTTGGAGCGGTGTGACCCATCCCTCCTGCCGCGTTAGGCCGGAGGCTCAGCAGGTCCAGCCGGCCAAGGAGGCAACGGCATCTCCCAAAGGCACCAAGTTTTGTGGGTTCAAAAGTGACAACTCCCATCAAGACGCAGGTATCTTTTCTCGATGTTTTATGAACTTCTAAGTCTGGGACCAGTGGTTTCTGGGCAGAGTCCCATTCACTTCACACCCGCTCCATTCGCTTCTGCATTCATTCATTCATTCATTCATTCATTCATTCATTCGTGTGCTCTCAAAACGGAGAGAAAACCATGCTGGAGATGCCTGTACTTGCCCCGAGTTGGTCTGCACATAGGAACGCTATGACTCGAATTGATCCTGCCTTTATTGAGCGCCTACTATGTGCTCGGTCAGACGTCCTAGTTCAACACCGGCCACACCATCTTTCCGTCTGTTTTGTGTCTGGCACCTGTTACTGACCATTCTGCTGTTGTGAGTCTCCCCTGTGCCAAAGGCCCTTGTAAGGGACAGCACCTGGGGCAGGAGACGGTGCGGCAGGGCCCTGCCATTTAGGTCACCAGGGAGGGGAGACTGTCCCCTTCCCGAACTGGGGCCCCTCGGCATCCCTCCTCTCTGCCCAGCTATTTTGTGCTCGGGCTTCAAGGCTCAGTTCTGCCTCCATCATGCAGCCTGCCATGCCTTCCCCTCTTCTCTGAAGCTTCTCTACGCCTCGTGACTCTGCCTCGCCCAGGTTCATTACCCACTCCTCCTCTTCCTAGAATCTAATGTTTTTCTCTTCCTCCCCACGCTTCAGGTCTGAACTCAAAAGTCACCTTGTTAAGGGACCACCCTATGCGTTTACCTTGTGGGCTTGTCCCTCTATTTCCCCCTGAGCCCACAGGTCTGGTCATTCAGGAGGGAGACTTCTGTGGAAGACGCTGGGGGAACTGCTAGAGGCCGAAAGGCCTGCTTTATGGGGTTGCTAGATTTAGGATAAAAATAAAATAAAAGTACAGCACACTCGGTTAAATATGTATTTCAGATAAGTGAGAAGTAACAGGTATAAGGATGTCCCAAATATTGAGTGGGATGTGTTTATACTAAAATATTGGTTTCTCTCAAATTAAAATCTAACCTGGCACCTTCGACCTCCCTATTTTTGCCCCCTTGTCGGGCACACTCAATAGCTAGACCCCCAGCAGGTGTGGGAAGGAGTCTCGTCTGTCTAGGCCACGGCCCGGCCTCAGCAGGGACCGTCATGACACAGATGCTGGGTAAATCAATCCCCACTGATGGGACGAGGGTGGGGGAACCTGCCCGAGCCAGGTGCCAGGAATTCTCACCCATCTCTGCGAAGACCGACCGGTGAGAATTAGTGAGAAGCCCGAGATGCAGGCTCTTTGATGCCAGAGGTACTTTGTGATGATCCTAAAACAGCTGTGAATTCCAGAGGACCCACCGCTCGCCCAGCCCAGCCTCGCACTGTTTTCATACACGTCCCCTGGCACGACAGTTCTGGGGGAAGCTGTTATGATTTACACTTTGGATGGGAAACTGAGGTGCAGCCAAGGGGGCTTCCCGGCCTCAGGTCACACAGCCGGGAGCCGGGGCAGGTCTCTCTCCAGCCAGACCCAGCAGGTGCCCCCTGCTTGGCTGGGCATGAACCGGGCCTGCAGAGGGAGGCTCCGTCTTCATGCAGATCCGTGGTGAGTGGCGTGCGTTACCCTGTTACCCTGAGGAGGCTTCTGCTTCCCTGCACTCCTGGCCTTTGGGAGCAACCTCTCTTCCCAGGCGAATCGTGTCCCCGTTCATTTTACTAACGCAGCTCGGGCATTAAGTCAGCCCCGCATCCCTCCACATTTGGTGCGAAGGAGAATCCCTTCCCCCTCTCGGGAATTCTGAGTCAAGGAGGCTTGGAATGAGTGAGACTCTGCTGAGCTGCAGTTCCCCATGGGACAAGGAGGTGTCCCCGTAATGGGCGAAGGGGCACAGGCTGGGCACGCGGGTGGAACAGGAGCTCAGATCCAGCCCCCACCTCTTATTGGCTCTCAGGAGGGAGTTCAATGAACTCGGCCACCCCAAGGCTCCAAAAAGTGCCGGCGACTGATGTAGCGGCTGATACCGAGGGCAATTAGTACAGGGCACGGCCGCCCGTTCCCTGGGGGACCTGCTGGAGTGGAGCCTGGAGCCTCGTGCCCTGAGGTGTGTCCTCAGGCGTCTTTGCAGGTGGGGCCTGGTCTCTGGCTCCTTTCCTGGAGCTGCCGAGAAGGGAAACCAGTCTCTCCACCCGGCCCTAGGGCACCACCATGGTCAAGGTCAGCCAAAGGCTGGGCCTCCCACTGACCTGCCTTAGTGTTGAGGCTGGAGGCTGTCTCGTGTGTGTGTGTGTGCGTGTGTGGGAGGGGGTGGTCGCTTGGGTGGGGGGAGGCTCACATGTTTTTACTTTAAATCCCAAATTGTCACCACTGTGTGTGCTTGGAATGAAGTGCAAACTCCCGAGGCTCCCAAGGCCTGCTAGCTGGCTCCGGCCACAGCACCCACCCCTCCTTGACCCCAGCCCCATGGCCACGGTCACCCCAAGATCTGGTCCCCTCTCAGTCCTCTCTCTCCCTCCACTGCTTCCTCCCGCTTTCGGACTCTCAGAGTTCTCCTCACTGTCCACGGACACTGGACGTCCTTGTGCCCCCCTCCATGTCCCCTCAGCCCCCCAGAGCAGGGCCTCCTCCGGGCCGGGTCTTTACCTCTTGCCCTTCCAGCCCCGCCAACCCCTCCAGCGTCTGTTGAAAAAATGAGAGTACGTGGCTTGTGTCATTGACCCCGCATTTTTGCTTAGAGCATCATTCTCACGGTGCGCACGTGCATGCCTTTATTCATTCCTTCGACAAAACCCACCTGGCCCTGGGACGTTCCGAGCTGATGCTGGCCCTGCTCCTGTGAGTCTGTCCGGCCAAGTGTGTGTGGGGAGAGCGGGGGAGACAGGTGAGAACAGAAAGGAAACACCACCTGGCAATTCCCCTGAAATCCTCCAGTTCCAGGTCGGCCTGCTTTCTCCCTCACACCCTCCCTTGTGGCTGTTAAGAGACTAATATATGCAAATACCCTTTTCTAAGATGGCTTTAGCCTTGAACTCTGTGGATTAAGTTACTCGATTTAAATACATATTTGGGTACAGCCACCACCATTACCTACACATGTGTAAATCCCAAACAGTAAATAAAATCCCCGAGTCCCTCCTGTGCTGTAGAACTGCTAATCCCGAGTCCTGCGGGCATTCGACGGTTAAGCATGTTCCTTAATGGGCCTTGCTCACACCAGCCTAAGGGGGACAGGGGATAGGGGATGGGCTGGTGCTGGAGGTGTGCTGGGGGGGGCCCATTAGCAGGAGAGGGAGGAGGTGACTCCAGGAGGACTGTGGAGTAGCCAGGCTGGGCCCTCCTGGGAGGGGAGAGTGATACAGAGAGACAACTGGGTTTGGACTCACATCCCCGAAGACTAAGTGGTCTGGAGAGAGTCCCCTCCCCGCCATGTCATTCCTGGCACCCTCCAGGCCTCCCTTTGCTCCCTCTGCCTGGAGTTCTTCCCCACATCGGGGTGGCTGCCTCCCTCCCCTCCTTCAAGCCTTGGCTCACCATCACCTCTCCGAGAAGTCTCCCCAGAGCAACCTGCCAGCCCTGCTCGCCCCAGCCCTGCACCCCACCCCTGACCCGGCTCCAGTCGCTTCCTTCTGACCAACTTTATCATTTATTTGTTATGATGTTTACTGTTTATTGTCTCCTGTCCTCAACGCACCTCAGAACGTAAGCTCCCCACGGCGAGGGTCTGGGTTTGCCTCGTCGGCTGAGGTATCCCCAGGGCCGGGCACAGGCCTGCACACAGTAGGTGCTCAGCAAATGTGTTGTTGATTGGATGAACTCGGCAAACATCGTCCGAATCCCTCTGAACCCCTGGCTCTGGCCGGAAGCTGGTCTACCAAGGTGGTTACAGCTTAGGAAGCAACCAACCTTACCCAAGGACCCGTAGCATCTGTCAATCCTCGCCAAGCACCCTGCGGAGGCGCCAAATCGAGGCCAGGTTCCGTGGTGGGTGGAGAGGTGAGACAGGAAGACCCAGCCTGGTGGAGGGCAGAGCCCGGGTTCATACAGCCCCCACCCCAGTGCCCGTTGAAAATGACAGGGACAGAGCTTTCTTTGCGATGATATTTATGTAATGTGCCCTTCTGGTGGCATGTGTACCCCTGTTCATCCATTTATTTTCAGTCGGTGCCTTTATATTTAAAAGGCAACTCTGCATGTTGTTCCTCTGCACCTCCTCTCCTACCTTCTCTGCATCATCATTATTATTATTTTATTATTATTATTATTATTAATTATTATTATTATTATTATAGTGGTCGCTTAAGGGATTAAAGTACGCACCCCTACCTTTTCAGTTAATGTAGAGTTAATATGAAACCACTTCACATACGACATAGATCCCCGTGACTGCCTAGGTCCAGTGGCTCCCACTCGCCACCCTTTATGCCGTGTTGTCATATGTCTACGTATATAATTTTTGCTTTAGACACTCCTATATACTTTTCAGAAATTAAGAGGAAAAAACGATCTTTTCTGTTTACCCAAGTATTGATCCTTTCTAAGGCTCTTCTTGATAATGCGAATTTCCACCTTGCACCCTTTCCTTTTCAGCGTTGCTTGAAGTCCCAGTCTTCTGGTGAAAAAGTTTCTTCATTTGAAAAAAAAAAATATTTTTGAATCTGAAAACGATGATTTTACCTTCATTCGTAAAGGATATTTTTGCTGGGTATAGAATTCTTGGGTTGAATTACTTTTTTCTTGCTCTTTAAAAAAAGAAAAGACAGGATGTATTTTGAAATAATTAGAGATTTGCAGAGTTCCAAAAATATAAGTTTTCATTTCTCTGAGATGAATGCCCAGAACCTTGATTGCTGGGTTATACGGTAAGTACGTGTCGAGTTGTTCTTTATTTTTATTTTTTTTCTTGAGAAACGTGTCAAACTGTTTTCCTGAGTGACCCTACTGCTTTCCATTCCCAGCAGGAATGCATGAATGACCCAGTTTCTCTGCATCCTCACCAGCATTTGATGTTCTCACTATTTCGTTTTTAAATTTTAGCTGTTCTAATAGTTGTGTAGTATGTCTCATCGTGGCCTAAAATTGCATTTCCCAAACGGCTGGTGATGTTGAACGTCTTTCTTGTGTGCCTATTTGCCATCCCTTTATATTCTTCAATGATTTCATGTGTTTTGCCCATTTTCTAAGTGAATTATTTATGTTTTTTACTGTTGAGTTTTGAGAATTTTAACATAATCTAGATATAAGTTATTTGTTAGATAGGTGAACGGCAAAATTTTCTCCAAGCCCGTAACGTGTCTTTTCATTCTCTTAACAGAGTCTTGGGCAGAGCAGAAGTTTCAAGTTTGGATGAAGTTGGGTGTATCACTTTTTTCCCTGTTGTGGATTATACTCTTTGTGTTAACTCTAAGGACTCTTTGCTTACCCCAGATACTGAAGATTTTCTCTTATGATTTTTTCTAAAAATTTTATAATTTTGTATTTTACTTTGCAATCCATCCTGACTTAATTTTCATATAAGGTTTGAAGTTGAGTTTGAGATTATTATTATTATTATTTTTTTTTTGGTCTATAGATGTGCAATTGTTCCAGCACCATTTGTTGAAAAGGCCATCCTTCTTGCATTGGACGATTTTGCACCTTTGTGAAAAGTCACTGGGGTACATTTGTGTGGGTCTTTCTCTGGTTCTCTGTTCTGTTCTGTTGATCTACGTGTCTAACCCTCCACCAGTGTGATGATACAGTCTTGATGGCCGTAGTTGTATGTTTTAAAATCGTGTACAGTGATTCCTCTCAGTGATTATTCTTCAAAATTGTTTTAGGCATTCTAATTCTTTTGGTTTTCCATATACATTTTAGGGCAATATTGTCTATCTCTAAAAACTTTGCTCGGATTTTGATAAATATTGTGTTAAACTTATGTATGAATTTAGAGGAATCGACATTTTTACTGTGCTGATTCCTCCAACCCATGAACAGAGACGTTCTCTCCATTTATTTAGACCTTTAAAACATTTCTTTCATCAGTATTTTGTAGTTTTCAACACATGAGTTCTATGTATGTTTTATATTTATACTTAAATATTTTATTTTTGAACAATTAGAAATATTATATTTAAAATTTTAGTTTCCATATGTTCATTCTAATATACAGACATACACTTGGTTGTGTGTGTGTGTTGATCTTATGTCCTGTGACTTTACTAAACTCACTTCCTAGTTATGGGAGATTTTTGTGTAGCTTTTTGGGATTTTCTACACAGACAATCGTATCATCTGCACGGAAGGGTGTTTTTGATTCTTTCTTTCTGACCCATGTGCCTTATATTTTCCTTTCTTACCTTATTGCTCTGGCTAGAACTGCTTAAATAAGCTACACATAGATTGTCAAGAGTGGGCACCCTTACCTTGTTTCCAATCTTAGGAAGAAAGTATTTAATCGTTCACCATTAAGTATGTTATTTGTAGATTTTTTTTGTGTGTGTGTGTGTGTGTGAATATTCTTCATCAAATGGAGGACATTCCCTTCTATTCTTAGTTTTCACAGAGTTATTGCATGACTGGGTGTTGAATTGTGTTAAACATTTTTTTCTGCATTAATTAATATGATCGTGTGATTTTTCTCCTTGAGACTGTTATGTGGCGAATTACATTGATTGATTTCAAATATTGAAGGAGTCTTATATCCCTAGAATAAGCGCCACTTGATTACATTGTATAATTCTTGTTATATATTCCCAAATCTTGTTTGCTAAAATTTTGTTAAAGATTTTTGCATTTATGTTCATTAGAGAAATTGGTCTGTATTTTTCTTTTTTGTACTGTCTTTATCTAGTTTTAGTATCAAACTAATACGGCTCTCATAAAGTGGGTTGGAAGTGTTCTCTTCATATGAATTCAATATTTTTTTAATAATTATAGTGTTATTCAAATTATTTATTTCAGGTTGGGTGAGTTGTGATAGTTTGTGCTTTCCAAGAAAATGATTCATTTTATCAAACTTGTCAAATTTGTGAATGTAGAGCTGTTCACAGTATTCCTTTATTATCCTTTTTTAAAAATTATTTTTATGCCCTCAGGGTCTGTAGAGTATCCTCTGTTCCATTGCAGGTATTGGTGATTTGCATTTTTTCTCTTTTTTTTTTCTATACCAATCTTGCTAAAGTTTTCTCAAGTGTATTAATCATTGCAAAAACAAAAATAAAAACAAAAACAAAACAGCCTTTTATTTCTATGATTTGTCTCTCTTGTTTTTCTGATTTTAATTTTATCGATTTTTGGTTTTATATTTATTATTATTTCTTGCCTTCTGTTTGTTTTCGATTTATTTTGCTCCTTTTCTAGTTTGTTTGTTTGTTTCTTTTTCTTTCTCTCTTTATTATTATTATTTTTTATTTCACCAGTATAATACTATTAGATCAAAACTGGATTTAAAGTTCATACTTTCTAGGTGGGATATTTCATTCACATAAAATGGTTTTGCAAGTCTGGTGTCTTAAGGTAGATTAGCTGAATGAGCTGAGACTTTCTTTCTTTCTAAAATAAACATTTTAGTGCTATAAATTTCCCTCACCACACAGCTTTAGCTGCCTGCCACAAATTTTCTTCCAATTTTAGTATATATGCTGCCAAAGCGAGCACCACAAATTTTGATATGCTGTTTTCGTTTTCACTTAGATCTACGTATTTTTTTCAATTTTCTTTGAGACTTCTTTGATCTAAAGATAATTTAGAAGTGTTTAGAGATTTCCTTCTTATCTTTCTGTTATTTATTTCTACTTTGATTCTCTTATGGTCAGAGAACACACTGTTTAGTTTCAATTCTTCAAAATTTATTGAGATTTCTCGTATGCCCCCTACCCCCACACATGCTTATCCTCCCCCATTATCAACATCCCCACTACAGTTTATTATAGATGCACTCTTGAAGACAACCAATATTCTGATTTTTTTCACCATTATGTAGCATTGCCTGTTGTTTATTAGATGTTTGTTGTAATTTGTGAACCTACATTGACTCGTCATTATCACTCCAAGTCCATAGTTTACATTAAGGTTCACTATTGGTGCTGTATATTCTATGAATTTGGACAAATGTATCTATCATTACAGAATCACACGGAGTATTTCCACTGCCCTAAAAATCCTCTGTGCTCCATCTATTCATCCCTCCTTCTACCTAACCCCTGGCAACCACTGCTTTTATTTTACTGTCTTTAAGGTGTTGTTTTCTCCAGAATATTACATAGTTTGAACTATAGAGTACGCAGTCTTTTCAGATCGGTCTCTTATGGATTTAAGTTTGATTTCATCAAAATTGAAAACTTCTGCTTACCATTAAGAAAATGAAAGGGAAACCACAAAGTTGGTAATATATATATTACAAAACATATATCTGATAAAGGGCTGGTATCTGGATTATATAGGTAAGCCTACAACTCAAAGGACAGACGCCCAGTTAAAAATGTCAAAAGATTTGAACAGACACTTCACAAAAGAAAGTAGACAGCAGGCCAATGAGCACCTTTAAAAGCACTCAGCATTGTTACTTACCTGGGAAGTGCAAATTAAAGTCCGTGAGATACTACCACAGTATCTCATGATTAAGATATTTTATGATTAAAATTTAAAAGGCTGACAATGCCAAATGTTGGTAAGGATGTGGAACAAGCAAAACACTCAAAAATTGCTGATGGGAACCCAAAATATTACAAGTACCCTGGAAGAAGTCTTATCAGTTTCCTATAAAGTGAAACATACACCTACCCCATAACTTGCTAATTCTACGTCTAGAGATTTTCTTGAAAGAAGTAAGTGCACATGTTCACGAAAACATATGTGACTGTTTACAGCAGCATTATTTATATACCCCCAACTGGAAACACCCCAAATGTCCATTAGTAAGAGAATAGATATGCAAATTGTGGTATATCCGTACCGTGGAATATTACTCATTCATAAAATGAGGACGCACTGTGAATGCACACAACCCAGATGAATCACACAGACATGATGCTGGATGAAAAAAGCCTGACACAAAAACCCACAAACTGGATGACTCCATTTATACGAAGTTCTGCAACAGGCAATACTAGAAAAAAAAAAATCAGACTATTGGTTGCCTTCAGGAGTGCAGGATTGTCTGGGAAGACACAAAGGTCCTTTTTGGGGTGATGGAGTGGTTCTATGTCTTGATATGTATGGGTTACACGGGTGCATGCATGTGTCGAAACAAATTATAAGGGTGATACTTGTGCATTTCATTATATGTAAATTTCACCTAAAAAAAACCCCACTCCAGACCAAAATAAGCAAACAAAGGTGCAGAACAGCACTAAACAGGTCCTTCAGCATTACAACAAACCACGGCCACTGTTCACGTAGAATCCAGCGGGTGACGTCTCCATTTGGTCACTCCCAAGCTCAGTGAAGGCAGAGCTTTTCTCTGCCCTGATTGTAGGTGCTTCAACAGTCACAAGGAAAGTTCTCCCACATTCCAGAGACGGGAGGCGTCCCTTGGCACTGCCGCAACGTCGCTCTGCCTCTCAGTAGCTGGCACGGCTCCTGCCCACTCTCCATCACAGGCAGAACCTGCTCGATTCGCGTCTCTTCTGACATGCCATCCTCCGAGGTGGCAAAGACAAATGCTATGCCTCGTTCACCCTCTCCCTGGTGACCTTCAGGCCCCAGCAGGTGAGAAGCCACTGTCCTGCTCCCTCCAGTCAGAACTGTCCTGGGAATTGGGCTCCTTGGTTCTAAGTACTGTGCGTAAAGACTTCCCTGTGGAATTTATAGCACTTTCGTTCACGTATTCACGCATCGCCACGTAGTCACTGAGCACCTACTATGTGCCAGGCCTGTTTCAGGTTCTTGGGACACACGAGTGAGCAAATCAGGGACAATCCTTTGTCCTCAGGGGCTTACATTCTACTGGCAGGACACTGGCAGAGTGATGACCGGCTCCCTCTCCTGAAGACATCCACATCCTAATCCCCAGAACCTGTTAATACGTTATTTTGTGAAGCAAAAAGGATTTTGCAGATGTGATTACGATTTCTGAGATGGGGACACTGTCTTGGGTTGTCTGGGTAGGCCCAATGTCATCACAGGGTCCTTGTAAAAAGGAGGCAGAAAAGATCAGAGTCAGAGAGAGCGGTGACGATGGAAGTCGAGGCTGGCACGATGCATTTGGTGGGAGGAGTCCACGAGCGGATGATGCAGGTGGCCTCTAGAAGCTGGAAAGGGCAAGGGAATGAATTCTCCCTGGAAGCTTCCGGAAGGAACAGCAGTGATTTTAGCCCAGTGAGACCCATTTCAGACTTCGGCCAGAACTATAAGAGGATAAACTGGTGTTGTTTTCAGCCACCAAGTGTGGTAATTTGTTCCAGCAGCAACAAGAAACGAATACGCTGACTTAAACACCAAACCCCGTGTATAAGCGGATAATCCATGACGTGTTGGAAGGTGATGGGCCGATGATTCGGGGCTCTCCTTTGCTTTAGGGGGAGGCGGGACGAATATCTATTTGCACACGTGCTAAGTGGGTGCCAGTGCTCGACAGTTCTTTGAGTTCCATGAAGGAGAAGCCTTTTGCTTATTGATAGAGGCCTGCCTGACCAAGGCGATAAAACCCCATTGGACATCGAAGTGAAAGTGAAATCCTGAAGCAAAGCGTAACTCCTGGTGGACTGCTTTGTATGTAGATATAATTTTATTGTATTAAAGTGTCCGAATGATCGTATGTAGAACGCTCCCATTTACCAGATGGGGAGACCGAGGCAGGAGCGGGGACAGGAGCCCGACTCAGGGCTTCATGGTGACATGGCGAACTCACCCCCATTGGGCTGGCAGTTTGGGCTGGGGTTTCCCCTCCATGCGAAACCCAGAGTGAATTGCACACCCCACAAAGGCACCGTACCTGCTCACACACCTTCCCTGGAGAAATGACCCAGCCTGAGCGTGCGGCTGGCTGTCCAAGCGGGAAGGAGGGGCGCGCTCACGGGAGCCTCGTGGGGCCCCTTCTGTCGCTCACGATGCAGCTCAGCCTCCCGGCTGGGGTCCTGGCTGGGTCCTCTCCCAGGAATGCCCGTCCCTTGTTTAGCGAACTAGGAACCTCTGTAGCTCTCCGGGTCCCCGGGGAACATCACGGGCTCTCTGGAGTCGCCGTACACCTGTCCTGCCCCCTCAACTGTAATGGACACTCTCTGAGAGTAACAATCCTGTCCCTCACCCTCTGTGAAGCCACCGGGGGGACTGGATGTGAGCATGACACTGGCCTGTGTCGCTCGAAGGCAAAACTGGAATCAAGTTTGCTGCCTTGTGGTGACCGTATGTCACCATACAGGTTCAGCTGAGAGAACACAGCCCCAGACAGCAGTGACCAGTCCCCAGCATGCACAGCCCAAGGTCGATAGGGTGGCTCCAAGGGTCGGGGACCCAGCCTCCTGCTAGCTGGCCGCTCTGTGGTCCTCAATGCACAGCTTCCACCTTGAGATTCGAAATGGTTGCTCCCGCTCCTGCTGCTGCATCCTCTTTACAGCCAGCAGGGAGGAGAGGTGAGAAAGAGGTCCCCTCTTCCGTTACGGGCAGGGCAGGGCAGGAAGTAGCACATGTCACCTGCAGTCACGTGCCTCTGGCCAGAACCTGGTCACATCGGTACCCTGAGTGGCAAGAAAACTGGGAAATGGGATCTTTTGTCATATGGCCAGGGACAGCCCCACCTCAGAGGCTGGCCACCATGCCCTGTAGCACGTCCTCCTCCTTCACCTTGGGTTTCTCCTGCACAGGCCGAGGGTTGGGGGTGTGGAGTCCAGGCCCAATAAGATTTTGTTGGAAGAACTAATGAATGAATGAATGAATGAATACGGTGTCTTATAACAATAGCACCTCCCCCTCGGGGCCGTTGTAAGTGGGATAACGTACAACATGCTGAGCCCGGGGAAAGGGCTTCGCGCCAGCTCTCGCTGGTATCGCTACAGATACTGTCTAGTCGAATCCGAGGCCCAGAAGAGGTGCTGTGTAGACACGTGATTCATTTCACCCCATTAACCCATCGGAATCTGGACTAAGGAGCGTCAGTGATGGTTTAGGGGGTTTGGGGACGGGGGATGACTGCTCCCAACGCTTTAGGCGCTGACGAGAAGGGGCCTAACGATCAAAAGCTTTGTGACGACTACGTGGGATGAATGAATAAGTGAAGAGAGAGATGAATGAATGATTGCATCCCTGCTAGACAGTGAAATTCTGTCTCTTTGGTGTCTCCTGGACCTAGAAGGCTTGGGAAACGGGGCACTGGGCAGGGCCCCAGCATGCCGATGACAAGCGTGTTTTCCCCGCCGGGAGAGGCTCAGAAAGGATGGACAGTGGTACCCGCTGGCCCCTGTGTCACCAGCTGGGATTGTCCGTGGGCCCAGACATCTTGTTGATGCTGGTGGCCAACCTGCTTCATGGGTGATCTCCGAGGTGCCTTCTTAGAAGCTGGGGGCTCCTTCCCCAGCCTGTGGTCCCTGTACCCCTGGGAGAGGCTAAACGTTGTTTTGCACAATCCGGGCTCCATGGAAACCGCCCAGACTTAGTTAATCCTGCTTTCCGAGCTTCAAGCAAACCGGGTTTATGGAAACCTCTGGGATCTCAGTGAAGGTGCAAATACAAGCTGGCCTCAGGGTCTGCCGGCACAGGGGGCTGGCGGGGACACCCGTCGTCGTCCTTTACGTAGTGGGTGGACCTTGTCAGTGCAGCCTCCTGGTTCTGTTTGAGCCTGTCAGGGCTCGGGCAGACAAATAGCTGGGGGGCTCTGGAAATGCCTCTCCAGGGGAGGCAGGGCCGTGCTGGAGCCCAGACAGACGGAAGACCTTGGACGAGCTGCCAAGCTTCCCTGAGCCTCAGTCTTCTCATCTGAAAAGTGGGGATGGTGACGACAGCACGTCTCAGAGGGTGGGCAGGACGAGAGGCGGGAGGCTCTCGGCCTGGCACCTGCCCACAGCGGATGCCCCCAGATGACAGCTATGACGGATGCCACGGGGGGCTGAGTTAAAAGCCACCCAAGACTTGCAAAGCCGCGGTGGGTTGCAGAGACACTCCCTGCCCCTGCTCCGGGCTGTCCCCCCCGCCCCCTCAAGCGGCAGTGAGTGTGACTGTGGACACGCACGTCTGGAGGGGCCTGACACCCGCACGTCTGGGCGGGTGTGGAAACAGATCACTTACACCGCAGCATGAGGTCTCTGTGCTTTCCAGACTTTCCATCAGGAGCCTTTATGGCTTCGATAATAGGGGGTGGGAGCCCAAAAGACCAAACAAACAAGCAGTGAGTGTAAGGAGAGAGACAGAGACAGAGACAGAGACAGAGAGACGGGGCTGGGGAATAGGACATAACAGGAGACAGAGAATCACCTTGACTTGAGGTTTTTCGATGATGCCCAAGGGAGGGGAGCCCTCCTGGGGGCAGTTTGTTTAGAGGCCTGAAGAAGGCAGTGTGGACAGTACCCTCTGGCTTTGGGATTGACCAGATGGGGCTAACCCGGAGGGCAATGGAGCCCACCTGCTGTTTGTCAGCTCTGAGGCCTTAAGAAGTTCATCTCCCTGTGCCTCAGTGTCCGCCTCTGTAAAATGGGGATGATGGAGATCATCACCCTCCACCTGTCACAGAGGGGCCCTGAGGATGAAGCGGTGCAGAACCACTGGTGCCGGGGGCGAGCCTGGCAGGGTGGGCTGTCTATTCATATTCGGTCAATGAATAGAAGTCCAGCCCACCCACAGCGTGTCCCCACCTGCCCACAGGGGCCCAGCTGCTTGTTGAAGCAGACCTGCGGCGCAAGGCCGGTGCCTCCCCCTCCTCTATGCTCTCCCCGGCCACCTTCCTTGTGGCTGCTGAGCACTCACTGCTGTTGGTGGCCTAAGGTCCCTCCAAGGAGGGTTTTCAAAGCCGCTGCCTGTTATCTCCTGCTAACACGCTGGGGAGAGGTGCCTGAGCCCTGGAGACTCCTGGGCTGGCAGGGAGAGGTTGACAGTGATGGGACCTCTTCCCGGTCAGGCCCTGCCCTCCCCTGAGCACCAGCGGCCTGACCAGGGCGGGGTTCTCCCCGTGCGGGTCAGGAGGCCGCGGCGATCCTTCTGCCGGGCTGGCCCAGACCCAGTGGCACCACTAGGAGGGGACTGCCTGTCCCGTGGGCACCTTGGCCTCTGCCCGCAGCATCAGTGTGCTGGTTTGGAAGAGGGCCGCATGTCGAGAGAGGTGGGGGTGCAAAGAGTTTGGATACCATCTCACCCCCAGACAAGTGAGGCCTAAGTCTCCTGATTTGCCTAAGGGACAGTGTACCACTCCGCCCCCAGGTTCCAAAAGTCTGAGAAATTGGAGGGTCAGGTATCTGTGACCCAGAGGTCAATGATGTGTCTGTGACACAGGGGACAAAGGACAGAAGACAGGACTGTCAGAGCACTGAGCTACCTTTCCGCACACGGATACCCAGGGACTGTGTGGTCCCTACAGGGGGCACTGTCTTGTCCCCCAGCTGAGCTAAGGGACCCAGTTAGCACTGGTCTGTAATATGGGATGTCCCCATCCAGAGGTGCTCCTGGGAACCTCCAAGCGTGGCCCTGTACCCTCCCCTTCCCATCTGCCTCTGTCAGGCTTCAGTTGGAGAAACGGAACCGGTAGGAGATCTGTGTTAAGAGATTAATTGCAAAGAATTGGTGACGCGATTTTGGGGCTGGCTGGACAAGTCCAAGATCTGAAGGGTGGGCGGGAACCCTGGGCCTGGGCTGACGCTGCTGTCCGCAGGCGGGGTTTCTTCCCCATCAGGAGAGGCTCAGCTCTGTTCTTAAGGCCTTTCAAATGACAAAGTCAGGCCCACCCAAAGAACTGAGGACCATCTACAGGTCACGGTCACAGTGGCATCAAGGTTGGTGTTCCATTGAAGAGCGGGAACTACAGCCTCACCAAGTTGACACTGACCATCACACCAGCCCTCTGTCCATGGCTTTGATCTCCTTCCAGCCTGGGCACCCACTCTCAGCCCATGGCCCCCCACTGGGGGTGGGATGAGGGCGTCGGCCCTCCCAAGTCTCCTGCGATGAATTCTCCCCTGGACTGTGTCGTGTGTCCCTTGCTTGTGAAATCATTGACCAGCCTAGTAAGCCCCATGTAAGCCCAGCCTGGCGTAGAGCCATCAGCCTGCTTTCTGCCCTCCCGGGGGAAATGCAGAGCCGGGAACAGCTTTGCCGAGCGCCTCTGATTTCCTGGCCCCACAACCCTGCTCCGGGCTGGATTCCCCGGGTGGACTCTGGGCTGCAGAAAACCAATCCCGTGGTTGTTTTGTTTTGATTGCACAACCCTGGTGCAGGAGGCCAGAGAAGACATCTGCTGTTTGGGCCAACCCAGCTCCCACCCCCAATTCTGATGAAAGCCCCCCAGTTTGCTTGTGGGGGATTTCCCCTGCGTGTGCAGCCTGGGGAATGAGCTGTCAGTCTGGATGTTGCTGTCCTTCCTTGTCAAGGAACGGACCTGTGGCCCTGGCTACGTCACGAGCCCTCCTGTGAGGACAGGCACTCATTTCTCGTCTGACGGCCAGTCGTGAAGGTCGTCAGAGTCTCCCCCACTCTCCAAAATGCCCTGGTTGTGTCCTTGCCGGGGCCTGCCGCTCTCCCCCTCATCTGGCAATGAAGCCCTTTTCTGCTCAAGGCAAACCGTCCATTTCTGTTGCTCAAACCTGACTGACTAAATCCAAATGCCTACCCTGCTCTGCCTAGACTCGCTCTGTGACCCTGGGCAGATGGCTCCTCTCTGGGCCTTAATTTTTCCACCTGCATGTCTAAGCTGCTGATATCTTGGAGGTCCTGTCTCGTGGCTGTGCAGCCGACTGTCGTGGATCAGCTCGGGCCTTCTTAGTGTTTGGTGGGGGAGGGGAGATGTTGGTTTGGGAAACTTCAGTTCTATCTCTTGCCGTGGTTAGTGGGGTCATGAGGATTGAGGTACTCTGTACCAAGGCCTTGCGAAGTCGACTTTGCACAGCCAAGCCGTTGCTTCAATAGGCTAGCATCTCTTCAAGCCATTATGCCTGAAGGTTTTGAGAATCTGGTGAATGCTTTGGATGCCCCCCCTACACTGATAACATCTCTGTCCATGTCTCCTCCTCTCCCTCCCTCTACTCCATCCCTTCTCTCTAACATACTCTCTCTCTCTCTCTCTCTCTCTCTCTCTCTCTCTCTCTCTCACACACACACACACACACACACACACACACACTTTAATGTAAAATTTCAGAAGGAGGGTTAGGAACAGCCTTCAGATACCAGCCCTGACCCTCAAGTGAGCCACCCGAGTTCATATGACACATAACCAACTTCAGCACACATGTCAGTGGCCAGACCCTACCCAAGGTGCTTTGTGAGCGTCAAGTCATCCACTCAAAGAGGACAGCATTTGTGGTCGAGAGTGCTATGTCTTCACCAAACCCTGGTTCATTATTTCCCCTGTGGGTATATAGCTGAACTACATTTCCCAGCCTCCTTTGCAGTTAGGCATGGTCACGTGACTGTGCTCTGGCCAATGGGATGTGAGCTGCAGTGATGGGCCCACCCCTTCCTTTCCTGGTCCATAAATTCCTTCCAAGCCATCCTCCACTCTCTCTTTCTCCTTCCACAAGATCATTGCTGAGGAGGCGAAGGCCCCAGCCACAAGCTGAAGGAGCCTGGGTCCCCGGGTGACTGTGGGACAGGGCCCTGGTCCCATTCCTCCACCAGCCCAAAGCAGACCACTGTGACTAAGAAGTGAACTTTTATTTAGGGACTGTTCGTTATAGCCGTTAGCCCGTCCTAACTAAAATAACACTTTGATCATCCCCATCCAGCGAGCATCTTTTCATTCTAAAGGACTCATCTGAGGTTGCCTTTAAAATAGTGGGATCCCCCACTGCTGTCAGCCTGGGATCCCCCAGGCTGGAGAGTGTGCGCTGCTGACCCTGTGCCTGGGCCCGTGAGAACTCCAGGCATCTTCTCCAGGACCCCGATTTACAGCTTCACCACTCACCCTCAGGCCTCTCCACCCTGTAGTCTGTAGTTTGTGTCTTTCTCGTTCCGTCCTGTTGCCTCCCATTACTGTGGCCATGGTCAGGGGTCCAAGAGACATTCAGGGGCCACTATATCTGTGTTTTTCTCCCTGACAAATAGCTCCCTGAGGGCAGGGCCTGGGACTGGTTTGCTGCTGAATTTCCTCACGCCTAGCAGAAGATGAGCACAGGGTGCCTCTGAAACGCCCCTCGTGATGTTGAAGACCCATACATTCGAACGTCATTGGTCTTTGTCATTCCACAGTGTGCAAGGCCCTCTGAGAGGGTCGTTCCCAGAATCCCATTTTCCTGGGGCACTTGGATTCCAGAGGGATAAGCCGGCCTTTGCCTATTTTCTATTTTCTAGCCAGGCTCTGGAAAGTGGGAACTAGGAGCCTGGGCTGCCTCACTCCGACGCTGTACCCCAATCACAAATGGTACCCCAGCCCCTGCTCCGGGGCCCTGCATGCCAGGAGACAGGTCAGTTATACCCCTATATGGGCAACCCTTTCCACCACTGTCCCTCGGAGGAAGGATGCCCGTATGTTTTTAAGTAATCCAACTGGTCTCCAGACTACCTTTAGCCCTTTACAAACCCTTAGCCCTCGGTTATCTTCATAATAATAATATTATCTCTACTTGGGTGAGCGTGCCGGGCCCCAGGCTAAGCCATTTACACCCGAGGTCTCTCCGATCCCTCAACGCCATCTCTTGGAGGTGGATTCCCTCATTGTCCCCATTTTACAGATGAGGGAGCTGAAGTTCCAAGAGCCCCTCCCAGGAGCCCCCAGGACCAGCTGTGAAGGCAGCAGCCAGCTGAGGTCTGGACCGGCGGGCACGTTATAGTGCCAGGGCTGCCCAGGACTGGTTTTCCCATTTAGGGAAGTGGGTGCAAAGGTACTGGGAGGAGAGGAGTGGGGGTGGGGGGTGAGCTCCCTCCCCACGGAGCTCCAGGGCAGCTCCCAAGCCCACCCCCCACTCAGGTCTTTCCCATCCTTTGTTGCTTTTCATGGGTCCTTGACCTCCACCCACACCACCAGCCGCTTACACCCCACCCTGCAGCTCAGCTAGCTCATCTCCTTCTCCCGTTCCCACCATCGGAAGCTTGGCTGTTCGTTTTCTCCCCAGCAGACCCAGCCAGCGACGCTTCTCTGAGGTTGTGTGTTCACTTTGCAAAACAGCAGAAATTTATAGCCCAAGTAATTGATCGCGCCGCCGCCACCTCCTTCCATCTCGCTCGGTCTCCCCATTCCCTTCTCCCTGCTCTCCTTTCTCTCTTTTCTCAGTGCACCATCTGTGGTGTCAGGGAAAAGGAAGCCAAGAAGTGGGGGGCGTGTGTGTTCCACTCCCAGCTCTTCCAATTACGAGTCACATGAACCTCAGTTTCCCCATCCACAAAACGGAGATGCTAATAATACCTGCTCACGAGTGTGCCCGGCCGCGCGGATGCTGGGGCTGTGGGGAGCACCTGTACGTTGTGACGTCGGCCCCAGAGCAATCCTGTGAGGTGGGTGGCTTGATGGCCCACTTTCCAGATAGGGACCCCGGGGCCCAGAGAATTTGGGGCATCTGCTCAGGCTCCCGGGGCTGGAAAACAACAGCCCTGGGGCTTAAACCGGCATCAGTTGTGCGGCAAGGCCCAAACCATTAGGCAACACTGCCTTCTTTTCCCCGCAGGGTCAATCGGAACAGGTGATCCTCGCCAGGCCTCTCCATCCTCATATCACTTCAGCCTGGGGCTGACTATGGGGAAGAAACAGGGGCTCTTGAGAGAGGAAAGTGCTTTGCAAACTGTAGGGTGCTGTGGTGATGGAAGGAAACTTCACAAGCATTTCCATTCCTCAAATGTCTGGGAGACTCTGGGACCTAAGAGCTTGCCTTGGCCTCGGAGTCCTCCCTCCTCTCCATCTGGAGGCCCCGTCTGAACAGGAGCCTCCGGCCCATGAGACCCCCACCCCTGCCAGCCTCAAAGTGCCTCCAGGGAGGGCCACAGAACCTTCTGGAATGACCCACAAAAGGGCCCTGAAGAGCACTTCACTTGCCCTTTCCCATGGTAGGTGAGGGATGCACGCAGGCCTGGGGGGTGGCCCAGGTCCCCCTGAATGTTGCAGGCCTGGCTGGAAGGCCCCCTGTGGACTCCCACTCCAGTGCTCCCCAGGCTGGCAGCCCTTCCCGCTTCCTTCTGTTCCGTTCTGGGGAGAAAACATTTCCCGAGAGCTAGAGCTTGTCTTGTCAACTTCCACTCCCTTCTCTTTCCTGTTCTCAGCCTAGTTTTCTCTCCGTCTCTGCATGTCTCTGTGTCTCAGCATCCTCTCCTAGACCCTGAGCCTGCAGGTGAGGACCCGCTTCCCTCCCATGCCTGGCCGCAAGGCCAAGTACACACAGCTCCTCTCCACCTCCCCTAGCCCCCAGGGTGCCTCTGCAGGCAGCACCCAGCCTCCTCCTTTCCCCATCGCAGCCTGGAGGTGGGTGGGGTGGGGTGGGGGACGCAGCTGGGGGACAGCAGTGCCTGTGTGTCCCTCGTTCTGGAAGGACAGGAGGCCTGGGCCCCTCCGGCGGCCTGCTCCCGCCTGGCTGGTGGAGATGAGAGCTGCTGGGCCGCAGAGCTGGGAGCCAAGCAGCGGCGAACAGAACAAACAGAATTTTTTTTTGCAACTAGAGGGGGAAGCACAGAGCTAAAAATAAAACGAAAAGATCAGTATCTGTCAGTCTGACAGCTGATTGGCTGCTCGGAGATGCATATAATTACCAGCAACTGGCGCTGGGGAGGCAAAGCCGGGAGAAACTGCTGAGACGAGGTTAGGATTTAACCTTTAAATTCTGGAGCCACCGGAAGCCGAGCGAGGCCGACGGGCGTCGGTGCTAATGAGGCTGGGGTGGGGATGGGGATGGGGATGGGGTGGGGGTGGGGGGCGCTGGGCTGCCGAGCTGGGGCAGGTCGGCGGTGCGGGGTCCCCTCCGGGAAGGCCTGGGCCCTGGCTGCCTCCCCCATCACCCTGGGAGTGCGTCTGATGGGGCCACCAGGAGGTGGGGGTCCTTCTCCCCACCCAGCTGGGGGGGTGGTGTCTTCTGGGAAGTCTGGGGGGGGGAGTCTCACCCCTGGGAATGAGTGAGGGGGCTGCCTAGGGCCCTGGACCCCATCCTGACTGGCCTGCTGCAAAGGCCCACCCCATCCCCACCCATACTCCTCCGCCTTTCCTTCTTCTTGGTGTCTGTTTTCCAACCCATCTCGGCTGCCTTTCTTTCTTCACCCGCCAGTCACCCGGATTTTGTTTCCTGCCCCACCTGGGTGCATGGGGTGGGGCATCCTGGCACCTCAGACTTGTCCGAGGTTCCCATAGAGAGAAAAAAACAAAAAGGCAGTCCTGGAGGGATGTTGTGTCTTCACTACACCTCAGTTTCTTCATCTGTAAAATGGGGGTGACCATGATAGCCCCGCCTGAGCCTCCGGAGATGGATCGGGGCCAGACTCGCATCTTGATTCTCTCCCCTGAGCCAGGAGTCGGGAGATGTGGGCTTTGGTCCCGGCCAGGAATGGGCGCTTTCTTTCTCAGAACTGATTGGCCTCCTGCCATCTGACCTCTGTGGGGGAACGGCTGTGGGTACCAAGTGAGACGGTGTAGGTCAGCGGTCCCCAATCTTTCTGGCACCAGGGACCGGTGCTCCTATGAGCATCTAAGGCCCGATGATCCGAGGTGGAGCAGAGGCGGCGATGCTGGCGCTGGGGGCGGCTGCAGACACAGATGAAGCTTTGTTCGCGGGCCGACAGCTCACCAGTGGCCTGGTTCCTAGCAGGCTCCGGACCAGTCCCACCAGTCTGTGGCCCGGGAGCTGGGGACCCCTGGTATAGGTGATGGTGCTTGGTAAATAAACTGCGCCTGTTGGGGGAGGTGGGGGAGCTTATAGCTCTTTGAACCCACCATTCTCTCCCTTCTGGGCCTTTGCCCAGGCCGTGGCCTCTACCTGGATCTCATTTCCCTCCTCTCACTCCGGCCTTTCCCCTCGGGGCCTCTTCCCCTGGACGCCCTCCCTGACGCCCCAGCAGGTCCTCGCCTGTGGAACCCTGGGTGTCTACCTCACGATCAGAACCTGGTTATCTGCCTCACACGCAGGACTGTGAGCCCCGCGAGGGCAGGAATGACACACCTGGCAAGGGCTTGGCCCGACATCCAGGCGAGCAGTGGCCTCGGCTGTCTCTTCCCAGTGCATCGGAGGACCCTGGATGCCTGGGAACATCTGGCCCTGCCCTCTGAGCCCTGACATTTTGAGGTGACACCGCCCCAGGTGTGCTTGTTTTTCTGCCCAGGCCTGGCCCTTTCCCTGTGTTCACTGGGGCAGTCGGGGAATGGCCCCTGGGTGCTAAGATCTAGAAAGGTATGACAACTCACTGAAGGCAGTGCTGTTGTCATCCACATTTTGCAGATGAGGAAACTGAGGCACGGAGTGGGTAAGCAACAGTCTCCCGCCTCCTGAGGCCAGGCCCGGCAGCCCCTGCATCTCCGAGGAGGATAAAGGGAGGTGACGGGAAGGGAGACGTTTCTGGAGCAACTGCCATGAGACCTCGCGGGCAGATAAATTGGCAGAGAGTCTTGAGAATGCCTTCGTGTGCGGTGTGCAAAGGAGGCCTCCTTAGTGTCTGAGAGATCAGGAGGATGGAAACTGCTTTCTGATGGTTTGGGGACGTCAGACTGGTGTTTCTTTTGCACGTGACATGGTGACAAGACTGGGCCCCAAGGCAGCCCCGTGTTATTCAGGTTCCAGTCGTGACGACAGCAACAGCAGCAACGAAAGCAGTCTTCCCGGACTGCGCGCCCACCGAGTGCTCAGTGCTGGGCTCAGCCTTGACGTGGGTGCACACTCTGAGCCCTCGCCACCAGCCTGTCCCCCTGTCATTCCCTGATAGCTGGTATCTGAATCTGTCAGTCCGTCTCCCGTTAGGCAGCGAGCTCGGTGAAGGTCCCAGTCTAGTCTCCCATTCATTGCTGAGTCCCTGGCACCCAGCACCCGCACCACAGGAGCAGCTGGACAATAAAGCTTTGCTGGACACACTTCAGATGAAGAGACTGAGGGTCAGAGAGGCCCCCCACTCCAGGTTTCTGGAGAGCTCAGATTCTGATGACCGTCTCACACAGCTCCCTGAGAGACCTTCTCCGAGACCTGTCCCCACCTCAAGAAAGCCATGGAGCACGACTCCCCTTACTCCCGCCCCAGGCCTTGTACTAAGGCCTTGTGCTAAGGCCTGATAGCTTCTGAGCTGAACCCATTGCTTCTTGCTTGCTAGGCACAAGGATGGAAGTTGGCCAGAGTTGGCTCCGTCTTGGGAAGCTGCAGTTTCTGGGGTTGCCTGGTGGTTTCGTGTGACCCGATGCAAATTTTCCTTCCTTGTCACATTGGTTCCCATTCGGAGAAGGCTTTGAAGTGGCTATGACTTTACTACGGGATTTCTGACCTGATTAATTCACAGGTGCAGCTATTTGATCACTATTTCTTATCTCTGTGATGGTTCCGGTGGTTTATGCAGTGGTTTCAGGCTGGGATTATAAACCGGAGACACTGATGCTTAAGTGTCTGACTCGACCACTCGGTAAGCTTGGGAACCTCATGTGCCCTCTCTGAGCCTTGGATTTCTCGTCTGGGAAATGCAGGGAAAAGTACCTCGCTTGATGCCTGGTCCTAGGTGGGAAGAAAGAGGTCAAGGTGTCTCTTTTTTAAAAAAATCGTATTTTCCATAAATAATATACAATTCTTAACCCTATTTTTAAGAAATGTTGGTTTTTAAAAAAATCTGAACAGCGATGGGTACCTGAGCGCCAGCCTCGAGCCCAACGTTGTATTGGGTTCCCGGAAGGCAGGGTGGCAGACCCCCACTTGTGGGGTGTCCTGTGAGAAACTCTTCACCTGTGCAGCCGCAGAGGTGCAGTTGACTGGGCTCGTCATTTCTCAGACGAGGAAAACGAGGCACAGACAGGGGCATTGACTTGCTTAGGGTTCCTCTTGCTTAGGGAGACACTGACGAGCCTGGCTTTGGCCCTGGGTGCAGATCGGAATCTGCTTCCAGCTGGGGCTCAGCTTCTTGGTGGGGGGACACATCACCTGGACTTTGAGTCCTGACTTCAGGGCACAAAGAGGAGCCGGGGTAGGCCCTGCCCTGCGTCTCCTAGAAGAGTGGGGACACAACGACAGACCAGTGAAAACATGGGGTGTCACGGGGGCATCCAAGGCTGTGTGACTGACCCACCCCATAAAGAATGGCTTGAAAGACCCCACAGGGCCTTGCTTTACAAAAGCCCCCCAGTTGGTGCGTGAGATCAGCTTCTAGACCTTCTGCTGTGGCTGATGCATGGATGGTACATTCTTTATTCGTCGAAATGGACTCCTCTTGGGTTGCGTTTGCGTGCACTTGGCTCGTCCTTCCCTGTGGTGTTCTAGCCCATGGCATGGGGCTTCTGGCCTGGAGTCTCCGGCTCCTGCTACACAGACACATGAGAATCGTTTTTAAGAAGCAGCTGTACCCCTCCCCTGCAACCCTGTGCCCAGAGGTGACTTCCAGTCCCAGATGCAAGGATGCCTTCAGTAGGCATAAGCTCTGGGGTCCCCACCACCACCAAGATGTCTCTAAACAGAGACAACGTGTCCAGGTGATGCTGCGAGGTGGAGTTGTCAGTCAATTGTGGGTCCCCTGCCTGCATGGGACCTCACGCCACCACCACTGATCCTTGTGCTCTCCCCACCAGACCTCCAAGGCCGCAGACTTCTTCGGGGTGTGGGGGTGGGGCTCTGGGGCTCCTCCCAAGGGGATCCTGGGAAGCCCAGGAGGCCTCACAGGCACATTTGGCCACGCCCAAGGTGGGAAGGAAGGTGCTGGGCCCAATGGAAGCCGCAGGGAGAGGCCCACTCCCGTCTTGTTGCAGCTTTCTACAGAAATTCGTTCGTCTGTGCCTGGCTTCCTCCAGGCTCGCCTGCAGACCTGCAAGCAAGAGCCCACACGTTGTCCTCAAGGTCAGCTTTCGCAGAGAATGTGGAGTGAAGAGCATCTGGTGCAGACCTGGGACGTGGCCTTGGTCTGCCCCTCACGTCACTCCCTCCCACGGGGGGCTGCCTCTGCACCCCCAGCACCAGTGGGGCTGGGTGGGGGTGGGGAAGCGCTCACTCCGTTTTAGAGAAAATATAAGGAAGAGGTGCCACTGCTGAAAAATAATTGAGACAAATGCCCTCCCTTCGGTAACTCAAGTTGCTAAATGAATGTCTCTCCACATTTCTACCAGAAAAGCCCCCCCTGCTGTTTTTGGCCCCGAGGCCTGTGTTTGCCCAACATGCAAACTGCATCCGTTGAGTAATAGACTCCTTCCCATTTGGGGTCAATCAAGGGCAACGCGGATGCCTGCTCAGTTCCCACCAGCCCGGAGAGTCTGACGGGCACAGTGGGTTGATAGAATCGCAGCCAAAGCAAGGGAGCGCGATGTCCTAGGCAGGCCCTCGGTAAAGGCGCAGCGGCCATCATGGATTTCAAAAGACTAAACAGCATGGAGCCCCCCAGACAGCCTTTGAGGGACCCCCAGGGAAACCCAGACTGAGAACCACTGGGCTAAGCCATTCAGGATGGGGGTGCAGCTCTTTGACAATCCCCACAGCCACCCCATTTCCCCATCAAGGAAGTCCTCGAGCAGCAGGGTGTCTGGGGGATCTCAGTGGCTGTGGGGTCACCCTGACTCTGCCTTTTACCCGCCGTGTGACCTTGGGGAGGTGGGTTCCTCTCCTTGAACCTCTGAGTCCCAGTGCCTCCCTCCTGGGCGTGAGTGTGCCGTAAGGACTGGGTGTCATTGTTGTTGTCACTGCCTCTCGTTCAGGTCTCCTGCCCTCCACTCTGCCGTGCCCTGATCACCTCACTGGCTTTCTGTGGTTAAAGGGGGATGCAGAGATATAGGGAGCACACGGAACCCCTCTGAGGAGCTGCCTGCGATGGGACAGAGAACCTGGAAGGGGAGCAAAGACAGCGAGCATGGCAGCCCATTACGGGGCGGGCTGAGGGCACCTTGAGACTGCAGTTCTGGGGTGCATCTGAGCATTCCCCACCTTTAACATGCCTCACATCACCTGGGAATTTTGTTTAAATGCAGATTCGGATGCCGAGGGTCGGACTCGGGCTCCCTTATGAGGCAGATGCAGGCCAGCCAGGACCATACATCGAGTAGCGGGGTGCCCACACTGGGATCTCAGGCCTGAGGAGGAGGGGAGGCCACTCGGTGTCTGGAAGTGATGGCTCTAGACTCATGTGAGGGCCCCTGAATGTCCATGCTGGGAAAGATGAAGCGCCATGAGGGTAAAATTGTGTTTTCGACAAAAGAAAAGACCTCTGCTTCCTCTGGAGTAGCAAGATCTGTGTTCCCACCCTCTCCAGCCCCAGGGGCCCGAAAGAATTTGGTTTTCTGAGCACAACCTTTCCTTGCTGAAGGGGGTGCATTTGCTCTTACAAAGTTGCCTGCAAAACAGATTTTTCTAAATCAGATGCTGTTTTCCAGTGGTTCGTGTCTGAAGACCATGGTTGCAGTCTCACAGAGACATACCCAGCTCCGAGGCATTGGCGTTGAGAGGGGGTGGAGAGAGTTCAAGGGCACAGCATGGCCCACGTGTTACGGGTTTTGGAGCTGATGAGCGCTGGAGCGACAGAGTTTGGAAACCAAATCTGAATCCCAAATGGGCTGAGATCCACGGCCAGACACTGGCCCTGAGCCCTGACCGATACCACTGATTGTTAAGACAGGTGGGGCCAGAGGGGACCCAGGGCAAACCAATCCCTCACATGGAGACAAGGAGCCAGAGAGACCATCGATCGTGGTCGGCTGGCCTTGCCTTTGCACAAAATGCCACGGGCCACACTCTGACGATCAGGCTGGGAGGAGTTTGTTGTCACATGGGGGCACAGTTGTGTAATGCTCTGGAGAAGCCTGCTGCCGTGACAGTGCGGCTGGATTTCCCAGGATGCTCTGAAGCTATGATGCTACAGTTCCCCGAAGAGTGCTGAGAGGCGCTGGCTTAGGCGCCTCCTGGGTTTCCCAGTCCACCGGGGTCTGCACTGAGAATCTCAGATAAGAGGCTGCGGTCCACAGTCCGCCCTTATTAGACGGACTGTCACTCTCCGGAGCATATTCCGGGATCAGTGTCCCAAGGAACACACTTTGGGAACCCGGTCGGTGACCAAAAGGTCGCTCTGTTCTCGTGTCAGTCACCTGATCAGTACCGAGTCACCCCAAACGCAGTGGCTTAAAACGACAAGCATTCATTATCTCATGGTTTCCGTGGGAAGGGAATTCCGAAGGGGATCACTGGCTTCCACCCGAGGGAGGGATGCGAGAGAACAAGACCGAAGCCGCAGTGTCTTTTATGACCTAGCCTCGGACCGCGCATGTGGTCATTCCCACCACGTCCTATTGGTCAGACAGGGCGGGCCCGGTCCTTGTGGGAGGGGCCTACGGAGACATAAATACCAGGAGGTGGGAATGGGTGGGGACCACCTCGCGGGCCGACTACGACGGTTACCATCACTTCGGTGCAAGGACAGATCACTGACCTCATTCACGCAGTTGGTGTTCTACCTACCCCTTAGCGCCAGAGAGAAACTCGGAGAAATGAACCTGCTCACCTGTGATGTGGAGGGTGGAGGAAGGGACTAGGAATTTGTCAGCCACGCCAAATCCCAGCGAACAACAGCAAGAATAACGATCCAGTCCCATTTGTCGAGCGCTCACCTGTGCCTAGTGCCTCTTGGGCATCGTGGAGCTGTGCCCTCCCTGTCCCCAAGCAGTAATTTCCACCAAAATTCCAAGTTAGGCCACACACGTCTATGAAATTCATAAAATGAGATTTTTTGTGTGTTGTGATGACCAGGACAGCGACACAGGCCGCTCTGCCTTCCGGAAGTTCAGAGACAAAACTGGCGACTCCGGTGAACCCCCACGTGGAGAAGGTTGGAGTAGAGAGTAGACAGGATGGGTAGATGGATAAATGCCGAAGATAAACAAATCATAAATAGGCGAGATCAAATATTTATTTCGTCTACATTAACAGGACGAGGAGTCGGAGTGAGCCCGGGGGGACTTCACTTTGCCAGGGACTCATCGCTGTGACAAGCAGTCGCATTTCTGGGCTGGGAGGCAGTGAGGCCTTGAGTGGCGAGAGCATGCACCTGGGTGCCCGGGACACCTGCGTCGCGGACCTGCCCATGTCTGTCATTAGCTGTGTGACCCGGGCAAGTGACTCCATGGTCCTCAGTTTCCCGTCTGTAAAATGGGGTGGTAACTGGTGAACTCTTCTGGTTGTGATGAGGGTTCAGAGGGACCATCCCTGGCCCAGCCTAAGGTTCTGGAATGCTTTTCCGTGGCAAAGCTGATGGCGGGTCACCAAGGGGGTGGCACCCAGGTTCGAAGAACCCTTGCAGAAGCACCATCGCCTGGAAGGAAGGAGCCTTGCTCTGCAACCGAGAATGGACCCAGAGCCCCAAAATAGACATTAGCTGCTGCTCGTGCCTCCTGCAGGGATGACCTCAGGAGGCTGGAAGGACCTCAGCGCCTCCTTCCTGGGGGCATGTGCAGGCACGGAGCCGGCCCAGCCCCTTCCTGTCCTGTCTGTGCAAGATTTCAACACGGGAAGCGTCCCGGGCATGTTTTTTCTCTTCGGGAGTCTCAACCCACTGCGCAGGACTCCGGGAGCCCTGGCGGCATGCACTGTGCCAACCAACAGACCAGGCGTAGACACACTCAGAAAACGGAGGACAAGTGTCGGTTCCTGGTCCTGCAGCCTGGGCCTGAGCCGACGGAAGCGGGCTGGGGGTCAGGATGGCCTGGGAGCACCGGCCTCCCCACCCCTCAGGGCTGTGTGGCTCTGGGCAAGTGCCTGCACCTCCCTGGTCGGTCTATTCTGAGGAGCCCGGCGTTGGCCAGGTGGGCACAGAGCCCACGTGAGTGTGCACGGGGCCGGTCCTTCCTCTCCGATCTGGACAACTCTGTTTCATCTCTTTGGTACGTTTTGTGTTCTGAGTTACACTTCACTAGAAAAAAAAAAAAAAAAAAGACAAGAAGAAAAGGAAACGCGTCCACGGTGAAAACAATACACTCTGGAAGTTTCCACCGATTCACTTTGTCCGCCGGCTCATTCCTTCACGCTCTGAGGGGGCTGCCCTTTTCCAAACGGTTCTTGGTTTTCTGGGCTTGCGGCTCTGTGTTCTTTGGCCCCTGCCTCCTGAGGAGACCTGAGGCCTCACGAGAGGTGGGGAAAGGAAGGAGGCTTTGGATGGGGGTGTCTCAGAGATTTGGGGTATCCTCTGTGGGTGTCAAGGCCACGGGCAAGCTGGCTTCCTCTCGGGACGTGGGCATCTCGGAGGCACACCGCTTGGCCCCACTGTGTCCGAGGCATGGGCACGGTGGCCGGTGCAGCCTGTACCAGTCGCTGCCCCCTCTGTGCAGTGAGGAGGCCATAGGCCCAGATGAGCTCTCAGCCCCTCCCCACGTCGACACCCTGTGATTGCTGCACTTATTGAGCTCCAGCTGTCTGCAGAGTGCGGGAGGGGGGCGGACCCCATCCTGGGAGGAGGAGCCAAGCCCAGCCTGCTGCCTCCAGCTGGCCGCGGGACGGCAGGGCTCAGAGTGGCCGCGGGTGCCCCAGGAGAAGCCGGTGCCAGGCCCGGCTGCCAGGCTGCCATTCGAAAGACTTCCTGTTGGTGGCACTTTGGCGTGGTTCAGGTGTTCTGCTCTGAGTGTCTTGGTTTATATAGGAAAACGTGCTCGTTCCCCCTCTCCGTGAAGGGTCTGTTTTTCGCTTGAGTAAACCTCAGGGCCTAGAGCTGGATCTGACCTTGTCATTCCCCAGGTTAAACCCTCCATGGCTCCTCACCGCCCTTGGAAGACAGTCCGAGCCCAGGCGTGGCCCCAAGGCCTCCTCTCCCACCCGGGGACTCCCCACCCTCACCCTCTCCCCTCCAGACTCACAGGTTGGACTGTCCCAACCTCCTCCTTCTGCCTAGAGCCTCACGCTTGCGGCGTCCTCCGCCGGGAACATTCTCCCGCCTCCTCATGGCTCACTAAGTGTCATTTTCTCCAGGAAGCCCTCCCTCCCGAACTGATCCACTTTAGTACTTCTCCTTTGTAGCGCTCACAGTGCAGTGATCTGAACACGCCTGTTTACCTGATTCCCCCCCAACCCCAACCCTTGTGGGGCTCCACGAGAGACTCCCTGTGGGATTTTCACGCCGAGTGCCCGGCACGGTGCCCAGCACCCAGGGGCAGCTCTGAAAATGTCTGCTGGGTGAATCCACGGCTCGAGACTGTGTGGGCCTGACGTGCAGCCTGTTGATCCAGGCTAGTGACCTGGGGCCAGCCGGGGCTGCCAGCCAGTCACCTGGCTGGGGCACTCAGGGCCCGGGGACCTTGGCACCGCCAACCCGCCCACCCTCCTGCCTGGAGGCTCTCCCTGGGAGCAGGGAAGGGGTTAAGTGTTTCTGGTGGCCTCGTGCTGTGCTGTGTCTGCGGCAGTTCCCCCTTCCGGGGCTGCCAGGAATGTTTGCAATGCAGAGCTAGGAGGGAGGGCGGGCTGGTGGAAGTGGGGGCCTGTGGAGGCTGGCCCGGCCAGGCTCCCCGGTTGAGCAATCGCCCAGGCCCAGCCGGTTCCTGTAACTCCTGCCCCTCCCGCCTTTTCCCGCCCTGCCAGCTTCCTCCACCCACTGCCTGCCAGGCAGTGGGGGAGGCCTGTCCTCTGGGGCCGGTAGAGGGAGGGGGAGGGATGAGGCCCAGAGAGCCGGGAGGCCAGGGGTGAAAGGGAAGGGCTTCCAAAGAGACAGACGACAGAGAGGGTGAGGCCTTTGCCCAAGGTCACACAGCAAGGCAGCTCGGAACTGGGCCACGCCCTGGATTTGGCACCAGGCTACAGGTTGACACCACAGGGAGGTCACGTTGTCACTCAAGTGGGAGGCTCTGAATCACAAGGGACCGTCTCCCAAATGAAAGCAAAGACCACCCAGCCCTGGCTGTTCACCCGAGCCTTGGGGTCTCAGAGAGGGTGGTGGCTGTCGTCCGGGCAGGTGCGACCCTCGCCCACACCCTCCCCAGCACTGCCCACTGCCCAGCCCGTCCCGGGCACGCTGGTCGCCTCCGTTTCCCGCCTGCAGGAGTGCGAGTGAACGGAACCAGGCCGAGCGACGGGTTCTTCCTTCCCGTTCGCTTCCAGGAAGGCCCTTCATGGGCGCTGAATGTTGTTTTGAGCTCGAGCCCAAACGGATCTCTCTCTCCCCGAGCACACACTCTTTTGTGAGGGAGCAGCGGTCCCTGATCCTGCAGAACGAGCTCCGTCTGCGGACAGGATTTACAGGTGACCCGGGGAGGCCTCTGCAGGCAGGCAGACCCGGTTCGAATCTCAGCTCCACCACCTTCAAGCGTCGTGGCCGTGGCACCTCTTTCTGGGCCTCAGTAGAGGGTGGTGGTGGTGGGGGTGGCAGCAGCAGTCTGGCTCTGCCGAGGCTCGGGGTCCCTCACCTTCCTGGTACCACAGATGTCTGATCTGTTTGGGGCTCGTCGGGGTGTCCCCTCCATCCAGGCCCTGGGTTTTGTCTAAGCTGCCAGGCAGGGGATGACAGGGCTCTGTGGCCCTCAGAGGTGGCGCCTTGGCCACGTGTGGCTGGAGTCAGCAGCGGAGCTCCGGGGACCCCACGTCTCTGAATGGTGGGGCAGGGGAATCCGTGTGAACTAGCGGGGTCCTGTGAGAACTGAGACCCCATTTACAGGGAAGGAGGCTCATGGGGGATGTGTCTCACCCCAAGGGAGGGATTTGAACCAGGAAACCATGCCAGTAACTGCGAGTTTTCCCTCCTGCGAGCTGAGCTGCCACCGTTTACCAGTCCTTACTGGGTGCCAGGCGGTGACTGACCTACTTTAATTCAACAAGCCTAACTGGGAGGTATCTGGTTTTTTTTTTTCTTCAGAAAACAGAGAGATTGATGCACTTGCCCAAGGTCACACAGCTCGCATGGAGCGGAGCCCGACTTGGACCTCTTGTGCCCTTGGCCAATCTCCTCCGCTTCTCGCTTGGGATCCAGGCTCTGTACAGAGGGGCTGGGCCACCTTGGGTTAGTGGCTTAAGCCCCAGAGCGACAAAACCAGGGGAAGATCCCCAGCACCAGCTAAGATGATGGTGATAAGTTGTCAGTGTCACCAGGTTAGGGGAGCACTGAGGGGCCCAGATTCTCACTCCAGGGCCCACAGGGGGCTGAGCCAAGACTCGCCCAGGGAGAGAGAGATGATGGCTCCCCTTCCCTGGCTCTCTGTCGGTGGCTCCAGCAGGCCGTGCGTGGTCGGGAGGGACCGCCACGGCTGACTGGGCTCTGGCGGACAGTAGGACAGATGATGGGTGCCCCCGCCCAGGGCCTGCGGGCTTCGCAGCTCCGCCACCTCCCTCTCCCCCCAGCAGGTTTCCTTTAAGAAAGCAGAAGATTGATTTCCTGGCCGGCTCTGCGCCGAGGAGCCCGTCCAAATGGTTTGCATGTCTGCATTTTTTACTGCTCGGGTTTAATATGTATGCAAATGCCGGCCGGCTGCGCCCCGCGACACGCGGCGCCCCATTAAAGCGGCCGTCCGGGCGCGCACCTCATTCGAGGCGACGGGCTCGGCGGCCTGATAGATGGGGTGCGGGGACGGAGACAAATGACAGGCTTTTGTAATTTCTCTCTCTTTTATTTTGGGGGGGGGGGCTAAGGGGAGTGAAGGGGGGATGCTCAAGACTGGAGACAGCAGAGGAGATTTAAATATATGCAAAATTGTTTGTGGGTGTCGGGTGGGGAGTGTGGACATGGGAGCCGGAGGAGAGGGTGCGGCGTGCTCCTCTGTGGGAGGCGGGGTGGGGGCTGGAGGAGGAGCCGGGAGGGCCCCCCACAGTCCCCTTCTGGCGCAGGGAGCAGCTCTGCTCCTGATAAGCAGGCGCGGTCCTATGGGAAGCTCGGCCTAGGCCTCGGAGAAAAGGAACATGCAGCTCATTCTCAGCCCCCTTTGCCAGGGAGGCCCTGGCTGCCAGTTTCCCCCTCCCCCTCCCCCACACTTTCTTTTTTCTTGGGCTTCCGGTGCTCATAACTTTATAGGTATGTATCATTTAATTCTCGCCCGAGCCCTGTAAGGCGCATGACACCCACTGCAGGGATGGGGAAACTGAGGCTCCGCAGGAGCAAAGTCCCTTAGGGAAGGTTGGGGAGTAGCTGGGACTCTCAGAGCCTTGTCTCTGACTCCCACAGGCTTAGCTTGACCATCTGCAGAGTTTGCTCCCAGCTCCGGGGGCTGGGGTGAGTGTGGACCCCCCACACCACGACCCATGCTCTCCTCCTACCCCCTGCCAGGGTCTTACCTGCCCCTACGACCTGGTAAGAAGCCCACCCCAGACTCAGCTAAAGGCTGAGCCCCCGAGTTTCAAAATATTGTGGAAGCCTCAAATGTGGGGCGTGAATTTTAAAGGAATTTTTTCTGATTTCTCAGGGTTTTAGGCGACGTGGCAGTTGGAGGGGGGCAGCCTGGAGGGTTGTGTGAAGATGGGAACATTTCACAGGGAAGGCTCCCACCCAGAGAGGGCCGTTCAGGCCAGCTGAGGACCCAGAGTTCCCGTTTCTGTGTGTGTGTGTGTGCGTGTCAGTGTTGGCGTCAGCCTGTGTGCGTGAGTCACCGTGTCCGCGCGTTTATCTGTGCGCACGTGTGTGTGTCGATGTGACAGCCGCTGCGAACTCTCGTCCTGGGCTGGTGAGAAGCTGGAGTGCCGACTTCCCGGGGGTTAGGCCCCCTTGTCCCCCCCACCTCCCCAGACGGGTTCTGCTCCCCTTTCCAGCAAAAGCCTCTGTCGTTTCAGCTGCGGGGTGGGGGTAGGACACCTCACCAGGCAGCTGTGGGGTGAGGATCCCCAAAGGGTGAGGCACCCCGAAAGCCCCGCATTATTGGGGGTGGGGTGTAGCCTGCCGCCTGGGGTCCCTGGGTAGGAAATAAGGGGCACACGCAACTCTCTGAGAAGCTGTCCGTGTGTGCGTGTACGTGAGTGTGACAACCCAGATTTTCACACGTCGATGCATCTGAAACGCTGGCCACCCAGATGGGGGGTTGCCCTCCTCACCCAGCTGCCTTCTGGGTTTACGTCGGACAGGCCCCTCTGGGGTGACTGGGCTTCGGGGGCCGCTGTTTCAGAAGTGGCCCTGCTGACCCCTGGCCTCCGTGCATGATCATCAGCCACGCAGAGACCAACCTGGGGAGACACCTGAGGGGTTCCTGAGCCCTGGCGGGGATGTAGGGTGTGTGTGTGCTTGAGTGAGTGCGTGCGAAAGTGAGGGTGAGTGAGTGTGAGGGTGAAGGGTCTGTGCCGGGGGTGCACACGTGACTGAGGCTGGGTGTGCCCGCGTGTGCCGGGCCAGGGGAAGGGGACGTGAGAAAGGCTCTGCCACATGCATCTCTCTGAGTTGCCTTCACAAGGAGTCAGACTTGGGTGGAACCTCTGGGATCCTGCATCCGTCCCTCCCTGCTCGGGGGACACGGCAGCAGGGCTCCCTACCTCGCTGGTTGCCTCAATGTCCTCTGTCAATGACCTTCCCTTTCTTTCATCTGTGCAGATCCCATGACTCCAATCAATCCCGTTGCTCTCTCTCCCTGGGGCTCCCCACCCCACCTCACATCCAAGCCTCCCCTGCCCCACCCAGCAGCCAGGATGGACCCTGGAACCAATACCTCCCAGAGCCACCTGAAAGGCCCCCTCTGACCTTGTCCCCACTCCTCCTCCATCGCCCACCCCCACTCTTCCTCTCTCAAGTTCACCAGCCCTGGAGTCCCATGAGCCAGAAGTTTCCACCCAGACATCCTCACTGCCCACCTCCACCCCCTCCCTGGCCACTTGCGCGTTTCATTTGTCCGCTTTCATCTACCCCACAGGAACAGGAGCCCCCTGAGAACCTGCAGAGTGGGGTGCTCAGTAAGTTTTTGGTGTCTGTGAGCATCCTGGGCCCCCAGCCACAGGCCGGGCTCCCTGTCCCACGTGCTGGCCCTCACTGAGAGCGGGGCTCATTCACCTGGGCCCAACTAGACAGAGATGCCGAGTCCTAAGTCTTCCCTCAACCTGCCTATGTCCTGGGACAGTCCACCCTTCCTCCAGGCCGCCCAGGGTGTCTGTCCCCTTCCCTGGGCCGGCCCCAACCCCAGTCACGGCACCAAGCGTGGTAACAGCGACCATCTCCTGTAGCCTATTTGCTCCACCCCATCTAGAAAATTCACTTTTAGTGGACATCAGCACTGCCGTTCTCTGAAGGGCCCTGCTGAAGCACCCCATAAAGCCAGCCCCGCCAACCATAGGCCCGAAGGCCAGAGAACAAGGATGATGAGCCTGGGGTGGGGCGGAGCCCTGAGTCTCCCCGAGAAGGAATTAACCATGTTTGTGGGTTTGCTTGTTCAATGCTTGACTCCTGCTGCCGGGAGGGCAGACCCTAGGCTCTGCTGCCACCTCCTTGAACCCCCAAACCGGCCGAGCACATAGTGGTCACTCAGCAAGGATCTGCTCAAACAGACAAGCGAGAGGATGGAGGAATCCATGAGAGCATGGGCTGCGGCAGAGGATCTCCGGGCCTCCTGCCCCGTGGCCCCCTCGGGGTCCCTATCCTCACTCCCCAGCCGGTTGGGGGGCTGCCGTGTGTGGGCCAGCTGAGTCAGCCCCCGCCCTGGGCGAGGGGCCACCACGGCTCCCGCCGATTTTGCTGACGGGGCTGAAAACGTGTCTGCACCTCCCTCCGCGACCCGCCATTACTCATGGTTGGCATTTATCCCCAAGCAAGGGGTGACCCGCGGGGCAGCCCGAAGCCTCCGTGAGTCCTGAAGAAGGGGCGGCTGGAGGCCGAGCTGCGAGGAGGCGCCACAGGCATGGCGAGCTGAGTGCAGTGACCACATTTTCCTGAGCTGAGAAATGAGGACACGGGATGTAGCTGAGGGTTTTCTCAGATTTGCTCATTGGAGGAGTAGGAAAGTCTTACAAAGGGATGAAACGTACACGTATTTTCTTAGAGAGGGCATGGAGCGTCTTCAGTGACAAGCATCTGAGTTTCCCAAACTGGGGAAATTCTGGGATTTAATGATTCAATGTGACTAATCGGTTGGGAGCATCTGGGTGAACAGCGTCCTCGGCGCCTGTGCTATCATGGGGGACAGAACAGGCGCGATCCTGGCCTCACGGAGCTCTGCGTAGGGGCTGACATTCCTCACGTCATTTTGCGAGCAGCCCGAGAGGTGCTATGGGGGATTTATGGGGCTATAAGGGCCAAGAGTTCTCGTGCAGGCAGGGGGTGGGGGTGTCAAGGGGAACGTTGACGACATAGGTTTGAGGGGAGACAGAGCCTTTAGGAGTTAACCGTTGAAGGGATGGGAGAGGAGCGGGGAAGCACATTCCCAGCAGGAAGAAGAGCATATGCAAAGGGCCTGTGGCAGAAAGCCTGCTGGGTGTTCGAGGGCAAGGGGGGCAGCCCAGTGACTGGAATGTGAGGAGTGAGGGGAAGAGGAGGCCGGAGGTGATGGCAGGGACCAGTCCAGGCAGTGCCCACCCGTCCGTAAGGGTGTGGCGGACTTTCTCCTGCTGGCAATGGGGCACTATGGACTGACTGACATGGATGTGACTGGCTCATACGTCTGGATGTCGATGATAATGAGGATGATGACGATGCTGGTAACCACGGACGCGTTTACTGAGTGCTCACTATGTGCCCAGCACCATGTCCGCCAGTTGAGAGATGAGGGAAGTGAGGGCTGGGCGGGGAAGTGACTTATCCCAGGGCACACAGCTGTCAAGTGACAGAAAAGGAGGTCGGACTGAGCCTGTCTAGCTCCAAAGTCCCTGCTTTTGTCTCACACACAAATCTGCCCTTGTCTGGACATGAAAGGTCAAAGGACATGCAAGTGTCACCCCCCTTCGCCCCCAGGTTCCTCCTGCCTTGCTGTGGCTCTGCCTCCTCCTCTCTGCTCTGTGTCCCAGGCCTGGGTGAGGACTCAAGGTCACAGGATCAGCTGGGGAAGTAGGGATTGCAACACCAGAGGCTGAAGTTCTGCAGAAGCTGGGACCCCAGCCAGGGTCGGGCCTCCACCCCACCCTGTTCAGTGGGGCACAGGTCTCACCGCGGCTCCAGGAGCTTGGCCCACTCACCTGTTTGGGAGTCGAGGACTTGGAGATGCAGCTACACTATCTCTGGGAGCAAGTCCAGGTGGGTGCACCACTCTAGACTCCCTGGTGGCCTTAAAAAATCCTAATTCCTTCCATGATCATCAGGGAAATGCAAACCAAGGCAGCTCCCACCTGTGAGAATAGCCACCATCGACAACCAGAGGATAACAATGTTGGCGAGGACGCAAAACGGTGCAGACGCTGTGGAACACAGTACGGCGGTTCCTCATCGATTTTAAACAGAATTGCCATGTGACCCAGTGATCCCGCTTTTGGTTAAAAACCCCAAAAATTGAAAGCGAAGCCCTGGATACGGTACACCCTTCACTGCCGCGCTCTTCACAGTGGCCGACAGGTGCAAACAACCCGAGTGTCCGTCGACAGACAAACAGATGAACGAAATGTGGTGTAGTCACGTGATAAAATACCGTTTAGCCTGGAAAAGGAAGGGAATTCTGACGCGGCTACAACCTGCCTGAACCCTGAGGGCGTTATTCTAGGTGAAATGAGCCAGTCGCAAAGGGGCAAGGACTGTACGACCCCACTGAGATGAGGTACCCAGAAAGAATGGGCAAATTCGTAGAGACTGAAAGTAGAATGGCGTGTGCCCAGGCCAGCGGGGGTGGGGTGGGGGGAGTAGGGGTGTGGAGGGTGTGGGGTGGAGGAGGAGGGTGGGGGGAGGAACGGGGCGTTATCATTTGATGGGCACGGACTTCTGGAAATGGGTGGTGGCGGCGGCGGCTGCACAGGGATGCGAAAGTGCTCACCTGCACGCTGAAGAACGGTGACGATGGTGAATTAAAGGATCCTCATCCTAAGCTCCCGCACGTTGTGAAGGGCAGGCTTGCTTTTAAGCTGCATTTACAGTAAATTAAAGAACCAGAGGGCGGCTGTCATTAGAGCAGTTTCGAATCGAAGATGCCGGTGCTCCTGGGCAAGTGACCTCATCTCTCGGAGCCTCAGTTTCCTCGGGAGGAAATGGGGATATTGATGGCGCCTCCCTGCTGGGGCCACCGTGAGGATTCTGTGATGCCCCCGAGGAGGACTACCCAGTGGCCGGCCGGTGTCCAGCAAGCGCTCAGCACCCTGCACCCTGAGTACTGGCGGATGTTCCTCAGGCCGTGGGTTTGGGAACATGAGCAGCACAGGCCCGGGACAGAGGAGAAAAGGCTCCTCGCCCCACAGTACAGCGTACGTGCCCCATACACTGGGGATACAGAGGCCCGGAGGATTCGGGGGACTCGTCCAAGGCCTCTCGGCTTCTCTGGAACCACTTTTCCAACCCTGTATCAGTTAGCAAGGCTGGGTCGTGCTGCAGTAACAAATGAGCCTCACCTCGAAGTGCCTCAACTCAGCTGAACTTGGTTTTGCCCCCAGTCCGCCCCGAGTCCAGGTGATTCACCAGGGCCAGTGCCCTCCATGGGAAGGCTCAGGGGTCCAGGCTGTCTCCATCTTGGGGTCACCGAGGCAGAGAAAAGAGCATCGCTTCCTCCCAGAACCTACCGGCCGGCACCGGTCACAGGGTGGCGGGTCCTGAGAAGGAAGGAGAGGAGATCCGGTTGGGGGTGAGCCCTGGAGGTTCCTACTCACCACCGGAGTCGGGTGAAGGCCAGAGGATGGCTGTTTCTAGGGCAAATACGCTCACAGTGAACTGACTCAAAGAGCAAAGGGCTTAAAGCTAGAATTATCCCTCCGCCTACCCAACCCCCAGTCTTCTTCTTGGGCAACCAGTCACCAGGGCTCTTCTAAGGGGTGGGGGGCAGTGGCTTGGTGCATCGGGGGTGCTTCTCTTGAAATGCAAAGCAAGGTTTATTGTTCTTTTCCCCTCCCTGGAAAAGGGGCAGGTGTTGGTCCCAGCCCCTGCTCTTCCTTTGGGCAGCTCCTCTGCAGGACGCCTCGTGGGTACCTTCTTCACCGGCTCCTCTCAAGAGCATCAATGGACCCTCAAGAACTTCCTTTTGGCAAGTCTCTGGAACTCATCTGGGCTTCCTCGGGACTCACCGGATCCAGTTCTTTGGCCCGTCCAGTTGCAAAACGATCGGCCTCTTCTCCTTCCCCTCCGTCGTTTTCATATCAGCTTCATCTCTTTGCAGGAGCCTCTTGCTGTTTACAAAGTTTGGTCTTGTTGATTTTCAAATTTTCTTTCTTTTTTGGATAACATCACCGTTGTTTGTGGAAGGAGAAAAGCAAAACACCCTTCTTGTCAAAGAAATAAATAAATTCAGGCAACGCTGAAAAGTGCCAGCAAGAAAGTAAACATCCCCACACTCCCCGCCCAGAGATGGCTATGGTTGGCGGTTGGGTGAATGAGAGTCTGCAGATTCCAAATATTTCTACCTCTCCCCCCGCCACCCCTCAATGATAATGAAAATCTCTGCCTTCCTCACCACAGGTGGGGTGTATGGGTCACCGGGGGTGCGTCTGAAAATCTCCATTGGTTCCCTCCCCTCCGAGCCCCCCACCCTTTACCCCCAGCCTCGCCTGGGCCTCCCCTGCTCCTGCTTCCAGGTCCTGCAGGGTTGGTACCAACTGAGCAGGTGCTAGTGATGCCCCCACCTCCAAAGAGAGTTCTATCCGCTCCACGCCTGTCACCTTCCGGACCCCAAGAGGCTGAGACCTGGCGGGAAGGCAGGTTGGCCTCTGTCTGCTCTGTTGCTGTGTCTCTAACCCTGCACCCCCACCGTCCAATACAAAACTGACTTTCTAAGCGCAGAGCGGGCCCCAGCTTGGGCTGGGTGCTCCGAGTGTCCAGGTCTCCCAGTGAGGTGGGGGTGGGCCATCCTGTGGCTGTTTCCATTCATCTACCCCACTCCTGGGAGTGCCTGATCCTCTAGAAAAGAGTCACAGCTCAGAACTGACCAGCACCCGGCCTGGCTTGGTTTCTCCTTGAGGAGTCATGACTTGGGCGGCGGCCCCAGGACCTAGGGTAACACAGACATGGAGATGGGGGTGGGGGTGAGAACGAGCTATAAGGGAAATGGGTGGGTTACAAAATGGTAGCCCTGCTTTGGGGCCCCTTGGACGCACAAGGGCCTGGTACTTTGGGGACATTCTTCTGGGAGTGGCAAACACTCCACTAGGGTGGGTACGTGGAGGGCATGGCAGTAGGACCTTGGGCAAATCACCTTAAGTGTCAGAACCCCAGTTTCCTCATCCACTTTCTTAAAAAACTGAATGCAACGACTTTGTAAAGCATTCCGGGCCGGAGGGTCCTAGGAGGGGCCTCCTCATATCACAGTTTTGTTTTTGTCCACTTACCCTTGGGGTGGCAGCCCGGCTGAGCTGAGTTACATGAGTGGAGGGACTGCAGGAAGCCACAATGCTCCGTCCCAAATGGCTCCTGATTATTTACAGCAGGGCATTTCCAACAGGTTTTTTTACACCCACCTTTGCCTTCTCAACCTTGTGCCTTATTCTTTCTCAAAATAAATCTTACCCAAGTGATCAACTGTGAAGGGAGCAGGGGTGAGGGATGAGAGGCCACCCACCTGGCCCTCTTTGCCCTTCCTTCTTTCTTCCCCCAAAGCCCCCTAGGATTTATGAAAGGCTTGAATCACTATTTTAGGCCAGCACGGGTGACAATGGCCAGAGGAAGGAGAAGGGGCAAATAGATAACCAGACGGGTCATTTCCCCAGCATATTTCTCACTGAGCTTACTAGAAAGACAGAAGGAAGACTCCAGATCAGAGATGGGTGTCTGAAGGTCCTGTAGGGCTGGGGTCACCACGCTGGTGCAGGCTGGGCATCTCTGACCCCATGAGCCACCCTCCCTCTGAGGGCTCTGAGATGGCCTAGGATGTCCCTGTGGAATGCACAGGGATATGGACGAGGTCACCCCTCTGCATCTCCAGAGCCAGACCCAGCCAGAATGCCCATCAGCCGCTGTGCAGTCACCTGGCCGCAGTGCTGAGCCTCAGCTTCCTCGTCTGTAAAATGGGGCGGCAGTCACTGTGCTGTAGATGCGAGGGGCGTGAGGAGGATGCGAGGAGCCGTAAGGCCTGGAGCACTGCTCCTGGCACCTAGCAAGTACCGCACCCGGTAGCAGTTGTGGCTCAGATGGCAAGAGTAAGGCTCCTCAGCAGGTGAGGGCTGAAAGGAGCCTTGGAACTCTCACCCGAGACGGGAGCAGGACTGGGTGAGGGCACAGCAGCAGAGTCCGCACTCGAACCCAGAACCCGACACCAGGGCCTCTATGCCTTCCAGACTCCCACACGTCATGCCTTTATGACGGGACCCTGTTCCTCCTTAGTGCCTGATTAGCTGTGGGAACTGGTCCAAGGGGCCTTGACACCTTCCAGACACTCAGACGGGAGAGAGGGTTTGGCCCTAGAGAGTAGTCAGTCCCTGGCCCCATCCCAGAGAGGGAAACTGAGGGGCCTGTCCGGGTCTCGTGGGAAGCAGTGTGGCCTCCGCCCGGGTCCCTTCTGGGACCGCAGTCCCCTCCTCGCTCAGCTCCCACCTTTCCCCCAACTCCAGTGTCCCCAGTCCTCCGGAGGAAGATTTCTGTGGTCCCGGTTGGGGGTGCCAGACTGCCAGCGACGAGTGTTTTTTTAATCCCAGCCACGCTGACTTGGGCGATTATTCTTATTGAAGGCAGGGAAGAAATTCGAGAGCATGGCAGCTGGTCACCTCAGGGCGGCGGCCCACCTCGCCTGCCTCGGTGCCCAGCTCAAACCTGAGCCGGAAAGGGCGGGGGAGGGGGAAGGAGGAGTAGGGAAGGAAGGAGGAGAGGGGGAAAGGGGAAGAGGAGGACAGAGGAGGAGAATGGAGGCGGGAGGATGTGCAGGGGGGGAGAAGGAGGGAGGGGAGGGTAACGGGGCATAAGGGCAGGGGGAGGGGAGAGGAGAGGGAGTAGGAGGGAAGGGTAGGAAGGAGAGGATTAGGGGGGTGAGGAGGGGGAGGAGGAAGGGGAAGCGATGGACGCGGAGGGGGCGAGGCGGGAGGAGGAAGAGGGTGGGGGCGAGGAAGGCCGGGAGGGGGAGCAGAGACAGGAGCACACCCCCTGGGCCGCTCCCTTAGCAGAGAGGAGGGGGAGACGCAGGTGGGTGATTAATTTACAACGAAAATGGCAAAAAGGGTGTAGAAACTCTCCACTGATGAATCTTTATGTCCACAAGGTCGCCCCCCCCGCCGCCCGACTCTCGCCCCCTGGCTGGCCCTTGATCCCCGCCTTTGGGGGGCCCCTCCCCCTCCTTGTCCGGCCCGTCCCCCTCGTCTGTCCACCTGTGGGTGGGCGGGTGGTCTCCCCCGCACCCGCGTCCCTCTCACCCCGGGGCCCCCGCCCCCCCCCCCGCCGCCCACCGGCCCCGGAGCCGGAAGGCACGGGGCCCGGAGGGACACACGTGACAGGGGGAGGGGGACCCCTTGGAAGGCCCGCAGGGGGGAGGGCGTTTCCCCGGCAACTGGCGGGCGGCGCCCCAGGGGGCTGCGAGGGACACGCGGGCTCGGGGGGCGGGGCGCGGCGGAAACCACGCCCGGGACACGCCCATCACGCACAGACCACGCCCCAAACAGAGCAGACCACGCCCTGCCAAAGCTCGGGTCACGCCCCCACGGCGAGGCCACGCCCCCGGCCCGCTGCGGGGTGGGGTGCAGCTCGGTAGGGACTTCCGAGGCTCGTGGACTCGGCACTGGGGGCGGGAGGCGGGGCCCCGGCAGGTAATCAATCAATCACTCACTCAATCGCTCCATCAGCGGATCGATCAGCTGATCCCGCGGGAGAACCGCCGGTTCCAGGTGCAGGAGGAGACCGCTGCGTCCTAACAAGCCCCCTTCGGCCGCCTCCTGGCCGTGGGGCCCCTGAGCCTGAGGTCAGGGCCTGGGCGCCTCGCCCCGTCGGGGCTCCCATCCGTGCGAGGGGCCACAGCAGGGGGGGGGCTCGCCAGCCCCCTGACCAGCTCCACGTCCCCCACCCCTCCAGCAGGCCTTTCCTGGGCTGAGACCTGGGCGCGCAGAGGTCACCCTGTTGGCTCAGTCATGCCTGACCCGGGACGGTCCTGGGCTCCTCCAGGCTCCTCTCCTTCAGGTGTGGGGAAACTGAGTCCCAGAGAGGTGAGACGCACAGCGTGGTGGCCGAGACCCTGGAGTCAGATGCCAGCCCTCCCCCGAAGCCATTCCTGGGCCTGACACCTGTGCTCAAGAGGGCTGGGAATGGCAAGCATGTCATTAATGAAGGAGAACCCCTCAGGCAGGGTGCTCAGGGGCACCAGCTGGAAGGGCTTCCCGGCCCAGAGTCCCCTTCCCTGCGACTCAGAACCCAGCGTGTCACTTAAGAGGCAAACTCTTGTTTGTTTGTTTAAACACAGCCCTCTGACAGGCACCAGCTCCTTGCCCACCCTGGCTGGACTGGAAGATGGTGAAGGGGCTGATGGACCGGCCCCCCAACCCCCACCCCACAGTAAGGCCTGGGTATCACCCGGATGGTAGCTGTTTGTTTATTTATTTATTTATTTATTTATTTATTTATTTATTTATTTATTTATTTATTTCAGCGGCCCCTTTAAGCCCGGGCTGCAGGCACATTGCCAGGCGAGCTCTGTTTGAAGCTCCCAGCTCTAATCTGGCTGCAGCAATCCCCCCAAATCAGGGACCTGGGGTTGCTCCAGTGGCAGGGACAGGCCTAGCCCGCAGAGCTCTCCCAGGGCTGGGGACAGCTGCTGGGCCATTCCCCCCACATACACCAGGCAAATGCATCACACACACACCTCTCTGTGTGGCAAACACTCACTCATCCTTCTCACACCCAACACTCTCCCACGTGGACCAGCATTGTGTGTCTGAGGCCTGTGGGCCCCTGGCCCAAGGCTTGGCCCGCTCACCCAGGCCATTTCTCCTCGTGGGAAGGATTTCTCCAGAACCCTGTGGTTCTAGACTCTATGCCTCATTCCCTCAGTGCTCCAGCCCCCCACCCCAGGTAAGTTTAGATCCCTGAGCCCCCAGAGGAGCTGAGGCTGGGAAAGATAACCCACCCACGACCCCCCAGCTAGTGAGAGGAGTGGCTGGGATCTGAGCCGGTCTCTGAGGTCCTAGACTCTCCCGCATGTCTATGCTCCAGGCTCGATTAGTGAGCAACACCCCGCCATCTTTTCCCTGACACTGGTTTGGGCATTCCCCAAGGCCTTCCGGGGTTGGCGGGATGGCTTGCATCTCTGCCTGGCACACTACGGGGGTCCAGTTCACACTCCCTGGATGATTGCATCCATGGGAGAGAACAAGGGGTCTCACAGTGGAGTTACTTGCACCTCAGGTGTCTCCAGGGGCAGGGAGGGCAAGAGAGGAATTAGAAGGGTCAGAGAGGACCAGTCCCTGAGACTCAGGGACGCTGGTGTCAGTCAAGGTGTGGAATGGGGTGCTGAGGTCTGGGGTCCAGTTCCAGAACTGTCTGTCTGACCATGGTTGAGGCTCTCTACCTCTCTGGGCCTCAGAAAAATAAGGGGGCTCAGTTCTCTAACTCCAGGGATTCTTCCAGGATTCTCTAAGCCTTTCATCCTCCCCCAAAGCTCTCTTGAGCACCAGCAGCTTCACAAAGGCTGTGCTGGGCTGTGGGAGCAGGTGAGCTCCGAGGACTGGGTACTTGGTCTGGAGGAAGCCAGAGCAAATGTATGCCAAGGGAGGTGCTGGGCGAGTAATTCAAGTCACCATCTATTCAGCAGCTCCAATATGTGTCACCTTGTCATCTTGTTTAATCTGCACAACAGCCTCACGAGAAGTTACTGTTGTTATTCCCATCTTCCAGATGAGAAAACTGAGACCCCAAGGGGCAGGTACCCCAATGAGTTCATACAGATGGTGAGGGTGAGCCCAGGTGGACTCCAGCCTTGGGACACTGTGGCTGCCTTGGTGGTTGTTAGATAAGTCTTCAAAGTGGAGGCCTCCTAGGAGCTGAGTCTAGAAGGATCTTCTCAAGCAGTAAAGGAGGCAGAAGGACACTCTAGGCAGTGGGCACACCCCGAGCCAAGGCGTGGGGAGGCAGGGGAGCGCCTGCCTGTGGTAAGGACTGAGGGGTCTGGCGTGGTGGGCAGTGAGGTTGGGGCACAGACCCCCTGTTAGCACCCAGAGAGTTCTACCACAGCGGTCCCCAACCTCTTTGGCACCAGAGACTGGCACTTCTGAGACTCTAATCCCTGATGATCAGAAGTGGGGCCGAGGTGACGACGCTACTGCTGGGGGAGCTTCGCTCACTTGCCGCTCACCTGCTGCTGTGTCACCCTGTTCCCAACAGGCCACAGACGGGCCAGTACTGGTCCGCAGCCCGGGGGTGGGGATTCCTGGTCTACGGGGCGTGGTTCCAGTTACCCAGTGCTGGGTGACAAACCTCCCAGACGCGGGGGATCCGAACGGTCGTTCACGCGTCTCTCTCACGATGCCGAGGTTGACTGGGCTCAGCTGGGCGGTTCTCGCTGGGGGTCGCTCCCACCGCTGCAGTCAGCAGCCGGGGCTATCTGAAGGCTCCACTCGGCCGGTGTCCCAGATGGCCCCATCTTGGTGCCTCAGATGCCCGAGCCTGGATTACGTATGCTGCAGCCCAAGCCTCTGCGAGGCAGGGAGTGAAGCGGCCAAGCTGGCTAAGGAGCGCTCCCGGACTGTCCCAGGGTCACCTTTGTCATCCTGTGCTGGTCCAAGCAGTCATGTGGCCCACCCAGATTGAAGGGAGGGGGGACTAGATCTGCTACTGCTCTAGGAGGCCATGCCCCACGACTTGATGTCCCCGGGACAGAGGCCAGCAGGGGAGGGCTGACCCCGAGAGCAGGTGTCATGAAGCACTCTCGCTCCTCAGCCCTTGTTCCCTGGCCTAGGCCAGCAAAATGGCCCCGGGGACAGCCTCTGAGCCTCTCAGACAGGTTTCATCACTCTTCAGCTGCATGTGACACGAGGCACATGACACCAGGCCTCAGGTTCCACCTCTGTAAATCACCCCAGTGACGTTCCTGCCGCGAGAGGCCGGAAGGAGGATTTGATAGGTGCTGCTTCTCTCTCAGCTCCAGGTGGCTTCAGCATCATCTGGGGTTCTAGCTAGAGCCCCGTGGCTGGGGCAGGGGAGCAGAGGACCGAATCTGGGATGTGGGGCAGCTAGGGCACCCTGGAGAGTGGGGGGATCCCCGGGCTGGTCCTTCACATGGGCCCCGCTATCCTGTCCACAGCGGACACCCTCACAAAACCGATGAGTCCCCCAGACGCCATCCTTCCCCGTGGGAACCATCATCGCCCACCGGGTGCTCCCAGCCATCCTGCTTCCTCTCCTTCTCTCGCCCCCCCGCAGCCCGCAGCCACTCTTCTCCCACAAGGAAACGCACATCCGCCCCCGTCTCCCAGCCGCCACCCCCCTACTCCTCCTTCATCTCCTGCCTGGATGGCATACCAGCCTCTTCCAGGGCCCTGGCCTCCTGCATGGTCCCCAAGGACCCCTGCTCCATGCGAGACCCTGTAGGTCTGGTGAGATGTCACCCCCAGCTCACAACGCCCTGGTAGCTCCTGTCACCCCGACAAAGTCTGCCCTTCCCCCTGGCTTTGAAGCCTCCAGAGACCTGGAGCCTGCAGCCTCCTCCGTCTCCACCTCCTACTCCTGCTCCAGCCAAACCAGTTACTTTCCAAGCCTCTGGGCCCTTGCACATGCTGTCTGGAGGCCTGGAATATTCTCTCTTGTCACTGGGTCAGCTGTTCATTCTTTAGGACTCAGCAGAGGGCTTCCCCCCTCCTCCAGGGAGTTGCCTCTGGCCCCTTTGGCCTCGTCTGTTTTATCTGTCGCCCCCACTAGACTGTCCAGGAGGGGGTGTGTGTATAGATTGTCTCAAATCTTCTAGCCCAAGGCCTATCGGGGGGTGAGTTCGTCAGGGCTGGTGGAAGGATGGCTCAGTCCCACGTGTCCCCCTCCAGGCCCTGCCCCATCCCTACTCCCCTGACCTTTCCTGGGGCTCGTTGGTCTTGTTCTTTTCTCCATTCTCTCTGCAGCCTAGCACTGTGCTAAGAGCACCCAGTTTGAAGTCACACGGAGTCCCCATCCCAGCTGTGATGCCTCACGGCACGGAGCCTCGGTTCTCCCATCTGCAGAACGAGGAGAACCACAGCACGACCGTCCTAAAGCTGCTGTGAGGATGAAGGGAAGAGCCCAGTGTCCAGCCCAGCCTGGCCTGTTGCAGTCACCTGCGAGGACGTGTCTGGGCCTCCTGTCACTGCTGCTCTCCGCTCTAAGCTGCACACAACTTGAATCGCTTTATTCTTCACTGAGTCACTCAGTGGCCCCCCATGGCCTCTCCCCAGGACATAAAAACTCCAGCGGATTCTTGAAGCTCTTCATTACCCATCTTTCCGGATTTTCCTGTGAAGCTGCCCTGACTAGGGGCCACACAAAGACCGTCAAGGAGGAAGGGGCTTCCTCCCAGGGGGCCCCTCACTCCCCACTCTCCACATCTCCTCCCCAAGGAGCTGGGCACCTGCCTCCCAGAGCTCCTAGTTCCCTCAGCTACAAGGTGGCACTGAAACCAGGCCCTAGGGTGGTGGTCCCCTCCCAGGGGCTGTGGGGGACAGGGGGACATGTGCAGAGGGCTTAGCCTGGCGTCAGGCCTGTGCCGAATGCCGGAGCCTCGTGGCCAATTCGGTCCAGGCCACAACCCTCCGTGCAGGCTCCGGAGTGCCACCAGAATCCACAGTGACCCTAGTCTCCTCAAATTCCCGTCTTTTTGGGCTGAGTATCCCTGATTGTGCTGTAGAAAAAGAAAGAGAACATTTGTTCTTTTAAAAAACAAAAACATTTTTCTTCATTTACAAAAGTGATCCATGTTAATTGTGGATCATTTTGAAATTCAGATAAACCAAAGAGAAAATTCTAAATTATCTGTAGTTCCTCATCCATCCAGGAGCACTTAGGCTTCTAACCTGAGCTTCGTCACGAAAGTGCAGCTCTCACTCTGCGTCCAGCCCAGGAGCAGATCACACCCTGTTCTGTCTCCTGATTCCTCCGTTCGCGTGGAGAACCCCGACTTCCACAGCCCCCTGGGTCCCCGGAGAATGCGCCCTGTCCAGGAGCTGTGAGAAGCACAGGCTTTGGGCCCTGGGTCTCAGCACCCTCACTGGCCCAGGACTCCCACAGTCTGGGAAGTGGCTCCAAAGCCCCCTTCCAACGCGGCTGAGCGCCCTGCTGTGTGGACACACTCAGGCTTGTCAAGCCAGCCCCCTAGCACTGAACAAAGAGGCGGTTTCCAAGCTGGTAAACCACAAACAACGCCACAGCAGCCGGCGTCACGGGTGCCTGAGGCCCGGGCACGTCATGGGTGTCCTCCTGGCACTCGCCTTGATTTCCTTCCCTGTCTTTCACCCAGAACTTTCTAGTAGGATACGGGGATAGGGATCATCTTCATCCCTGCTCTGCAGAGAAGTAAACTGAGGCTGGGGACGGGGTGACTACACTCTCTCCCGTCCCAGAAACGGTGGCCAGGCAGGGACTCAGCTGGGTGTGGCTGGGCCCTTTCCTCCAGGCCCATCCTGCTGGCTGGCCTGGGCTGTAGGTGAGCTTTCTCGTCCAGAACGTCAGCTACTGCAGGCACGTTGTGGGTCTCGTGCCTGCTCCAGGCTGGGTACAAGGCAGCTTCCAGCCTGTCCTGTCCCTGTCCAGTGGGACCAGTTTGCCCTGGTGATGGATGAGTGACGGCACCATGCTTGGCTGGGCTGGATGGGGCAGTGTCGCTGGGTAGGAAATGGTAGAGGGGCAACAAGGGCTTCCAGATGAGGGGAGAGTGGGGCTCGGGCCCAGAAGAGAGGAGGGGCGGGGAAGAGCATCGGCAGGGGGACGCCCGGCTCCCTGGCTCCCGGCGCCCGGTGCCCGGGGCCTGTGCAGTAAACACAGCCACGTGAGCGTGAGTCCTTTGGGGGGAAACCCTTGGCGGGGAACAGAATGCGGTGATGGCAGCAGATTCTATTAAAAGCCATTCTCATTACTGTACCGTTAATTATTAATAGGATTGGGCAAATAAAGGATGGGAAAACCCAGCTGGGCCTGACTCAAATCTTGCCTCCGAAGCAAATGGCTTTTGGTTCCCGTCCAGGAGACCCAGCCATGAACGTGCCTGTTGGAAAAGTGATGCCAGCTGGAGCCTGCCACCGTGGGACGGGCACCACTCCTATCTGCTCTAAAACGATAAGGAAGAGTGAGGAAGCCGGAGGAAGGGAACCAGGGGGCACACGCACAACCTCTGCTCGCTCTCCTGGGCTCAGCAGTTGGGCCTAGACGACCCGGGTGTCCTTTGCTTTAGGACATGACCATCCACCAGGATAAGCACTGCAGACCTCGTCCTCTGCGCACCACCCAGGCCCTGGGGCTCTTCAGCTTCTGAAGAGATCCAGAGAGGAACTTTCTCCTTGCAGTGTGGCAGAGGCCACAGAGAGAACGAGGCCAAGAGAGTGTTAGGTGTGGACTGAGGAGACCTCAGAGAGAGAGACTGCACCCCTCTTTCCTGCTCCCACCGGCCTTGTCTTCATCAAACTCCTATCCATCCTTCAAAGCCCGGCTCCTACAACCTCTCCTCCAGGCAGCCCTACCTGGTCCCAGCGATGCTAACCACCAAGGGTACAGACACGGTCTCTGGCCCTTCCCGTCCCCGACAGGAGTCCAGTGAGGCTATTAACCAAATAACCACCACAAACCGTGAGGACAAATGGACACCATGCTGTGAAGCAGGGAGCTGGAAACCAGACCCCAGGAGAGCAGGAGTCCCCGCGACACTAACTCCCTCTTCCTTGGAACTAGGGGGTGCGTGGAGCAAAGCTGGTGCTCGATAAACCTGTCTGATTTCACAGACGGTTCATCTGGGGACGCAAGAAGGAAGTCTCCGAGATGGAGAGAGCCCTGGGGAAGCCAGCTTTGCAGCCAGAGAGAGGAAGGTGCGGGGCCTGGGTCCCCCCACCCCCCATCTCCACACTCCTCCTCCCTCTCTAAGCTCTCTGGTTCATTACCTGACTGAGCCTGACATCCACCATGAAGCCAGGCAGTACTATTTTGGGGAAATAAATAAATGAATGCGTTGGGTGTTTTTTAAAAAACAAAACACAACAAAAACACTACAAACCTGTGGATTTCTGTGTAAAATGGCATCTAGAAACCCCTAGATACGACCAGTCTTATTTTTTCACTAAATATCCATGAAGACAGGAAGACGAAACCTCACTCAGAGTGGGAAACAGCTGCCATCTTCGTGCCAGCATCTGGGAGGAGCCACACTGATGACAACGGTGGGGGCCAGTGTGGGGGAGCAACCTCAGGACGCAGAGACCAGGGACAAAGGAAAGGAAGGTGCTCAGAACCTCCTTCATCCTCTGCCCCCACTCAGAGACCCGGAATCCGCACCGGTCGAAGACTGGACAGTGTTCCCTCTCCCACAGAGGCTGGTCTGCGAGGCGACGTGAATAATGTCCCCGGGTCATTCAGAGAAAGTGGGCAGCGCAGGGGGCTTTCTGGGTGCCTGGGGAGTGAACATGATGCATGTTGGGGTCGCGGAGGGACAGCACCAGCAACAATGCATTCTGAGACTTTTGCTTATTTCATCCATTTGGAATATTCTAGAACCAGCGAGTGGGGCAGGAGTGAACGCTGCCTTCACTCTGCAGAGCTGCCGTTGGCAGAAGCCCCTGCTGGAGCAAAAGCCTCTTGATTCTGCTGCCCAGACCAAAAGCTGAGACTAGGACGCAGCCATCGAATGAATAATAAAAGGAATAGGACCAAAGGCCATCTACGCACCCCCCTATGTATAATCATGGAGTGGGGGTCGCTATTCCTGTGCTGGAGGGACAACACAGAGGAAAAAGCATCAACAATAACAACAACAAAACTAAAAAGATACGATAGAACATGGAAAAGAATTGGCATGCTGAAACACCAAGGTGCAGGCTGTCGAGAGCGATTTCCTGAAGGAACCAGAAGACGTCAGGAAACCGAGTGGCGACGTGAATGGCCAAACGGGAGCACAAGGGAGCCCCGACAGATGGGAAAGGCAGCGTAAGGATGTGAAAAGGGACATGTGAAAGGGGCTGAATTATGGTCTCCAAAAAGATATGTCCAAGGCCCAACTGTCGGTTCCTGCGAATAAGGCCTTGTTTGGGAAAAGGGTCTTTGCGGAGATCATTAAGAGTCTTAAGATGAGATCATTCTGGGTTAACTGAGTGTGCCCTAACAAGTTCAATGATGAGGGTCCGTGTAAGCAGCAGCAGAGGCACACACAGCAGGAGAAACCAGAAGGAGGCCACGTGAAGATGGAGCGATGCCGCCACAAGCCAGGAAGGCCAAGGACAGCAGCGGCCAGAAGCCAGGCGAGGGGTGTGGAGCAGATTCACCCTCAGAGCCAGCAGAAGGACCGACCGAGCCCACACCTGGATTTCAGACTTCCGGCCTCCAGATTTCTAAGAGAATGCATTGCTGCTGCTTTAAGCCCCCCAGGTGTGGTCATTTGCATGGCAGCCCTGGGAAACTGAGCCAGACAGGGTGAGGAAGGATGCAAGGAAAGAAAGAAGCGTGGGAGCAGAACTGGGGGCCGCAGGAAGCAGAACCTGCAATGCAGAAACCAGAGCTAGTGATGGGAGAGGCCAGCCTGGGGACGCTTTCTAAAAGGCGGGACAGACACCAAGAGATGAAAACAAAGCATGAGAAGACGCAACAAACACGTATCGAGATTCTTGGAGAAAAGGTCAGAATGAGAGAGAACTCGGAATATCATGAATGAAAACTCGCTTGTGCCTAAAAGGGAAACAAAAAGATCCAAAAATGCAGATTGGGAAGGCACGGTGCATTCTGGGGGAAATGGGCAGAGACTTCGATCTACAGAGACTGGTTCTGGAAAACGGTGTGAAATGTCCAAATAGTGACAACCGTCGGGGCCTCCAGGGAGAAAAGCAACTTTCTGGTAAGAGAACCACCCCAGGCTGGTTTCGGTTGTGTCATACTGGGTGCTAAGTCATCAGGGACACGTGGTTACGGTTCTGGGGAAAGATTGAGGCATTTTTTAGTCGAAGGTATGCCCGCACCAGCTGGGTGTCCATGCATGATGACCGCGGGGCTCAGAAAGCCGGGTATTAGCCCTTGATTCAGTTAAAAAGATAGCGAGCCTAAAGAATTAGTGTAAAGACCACGTCCAGCCTGGATACACATGTCAAAAATTACTCTTCAATGACAAATCGCATCACGGAAAAATAACGATCTAACTGCGTGATCTAAAGTTTCAAGTCACAGCAACATGGATCGTAAGGTGGACGGGACCCGCAAGGCAGAAGGGGCTGGGGAGGCCTTGTCCCTGCATCTACTCAGACGAGCAGGCAGCTACCTGTGAGACGTTTTCAGCGTTAAGATCACTTCTAGTGCAATTAGAAAGGAAATATCTACTAACCCGAGTGTGGAGAAGACAAAAGGGCAAATTCAGAGCCCATAAGACAAAAGGAAGCAGCTATGAAGATAAACAGGGGACTGAGCCCAGCTTTCCCGTGGAAGTGAGGTTCCCGTCGGGTCAGTGTTTATAATGGATGTCAAGGCATGACGTTTTCCTGGTAAAAGACCAAAGGCTCTCAGATGGGATGAAACGAAAACTAAGATGGAGCTCCAACTCTATGGCGCTTACTAGAAAGAAACTGAAAACCCAGTTATGCAAAAAGGTGAAAAAATAAAAGATTGGCCAAAGTCACACGAGGCAAGTTCAAGTGACATGAAAGGAGAGCTAATACTACTTAGAGGAAGAAGAATCACGGGCAAAACTATGAGATGGTCAGAAGGTCATTTTTATTGACAAAGAGGACAGGTCAGATAAAGATTTGATTGTCAGGATCTTTTATGTCCTATAGAGCATTAGACCTAATCAGGGGAAGTGACGACTTAGACATCCATAGAAGGCCAAAAACAAAACAAAACAAAACAAAACAAACAAAACCCCGAAAGAGGCCTAACCACTTCTGCCTTCGACATGTTTAAATAGTGCGCTCCCCGTGTTAGTGCAGGATCAGAATCACATAATTAATAAGGCTGATTTAATAGCTGAACTTCGTTCTCCACAAATAAAAGAGTCTCATTTCTTCGCCAGAGCCCATCAAACATTTATGAAAATTGATCATATACTAGGCCATAAAGAAAAATTCAATATCATCCCCAAAGCAGATAAAGTGAAAGCCTCATTCTTCGACCACGGTGCAATTAAGCTAGAAATTATAAAAGTTTAAATGAAAAAGCCGACTCTTTGAAAAGTAAAATCCACTTGGTAAAAAGCTCTAAGTCAAACCTATACGACAGACTATTAAAAAGAAATAACTCTGCGAATATCCCACTTCTAAACGTATGGGAAGGTGGTTAAAATGTTACAAGGAGGAAAATTCATAGCTCATGGGTGAGTTTCTTAAATAAGAAGGGTTGGAAGTCAATGGAGGTAAAAAAACAGAATGTAATAAAGTAGAGAAGAGAAAATAATAGAAATAGGAGATAAATGTATGACTTCGTGTTTTGGAAAGTCTAATAAATTAGGTAAACTAGCAGATCTAGCAATAATAAATAGAGAGAAATGAATACGCAACACTAGGAATACAATTTTTTAAATTAAATTATATTAAGTAAAACCTTATGATAATAAATTTACAAATACAAATAAACAGATATTTTTATAGGAAAACACATATAACCAAAACCAATTCAACAAGTAGAAGAAAAACAAAAACCCTATTACTATAGAGTAAATTGAAAAGGTAGGTGGGAGAGAGAGCGCCTAGAGAAGTGTTCGGTCCTGACCCTTTTACTGGCAAATATTCAAATATTACAAATATTCTGTTTCAGGACACGGGAAAGATGGAAGTCTTCCCCAACCACCTTAAGAATGTAGCATAACCCGAAAACAAAGAGTTGGCGGATAGCACAAAACTACACACCTGTCTTGCTCAGAAATAGGATAAAAATCCTAAATAAAGCACAGGCACATTATTCTTGGGCCACAAGAAGCAGAAATCTGCTCAAAAGAGCTCAGGAAAGGGAGGAGATTCCTCGTAAGTGTTCAGAGACCTTAAGGAATTAAGGAGGGAAACACATAGCCTGGCTCTGATGGGGACAGAGGCCATCAGGGCCCATAAATCCCTTCTTCTCTGTCCTCGTCAGACAGCTAAGGCCCAGGGACTTTTTGAGTTAACTTTTAGGGTCTTTTGCTGTTGTTGTTGCTGCAGCGTCATCTAGCTTATCCTGACTGATTCAGTGACAAAGGATGTTCATCTCCAGCCAAGCGCCAGCGTCACATCTAATGGTGACATACTGGAAGTTTTCTCAGCAATGTCTAGATCAGGGCCTAGATGCTTAGCATGTGCGCCTCTCTCTGCAATTTTACATGCTCTGAGAGTTCTAGGTCAGGCAATAAGACGAGAAACATAAAGAACAACAACTGAAAAGGAGACAAAGTATCTTTGTTCGTGAATAATATCATTGTTGAGCTAAAAACCCACAAGTAGCAAATGAACAACTAGTAAATAATAGGAGAGGTCTACAAAAACGGTCAGTTATAAAATAAAAACACAAAAAATCCGTCAAGGCCTTCTTCCCTCCTTCCTCTTCTTTTTGCTTTCTATTGGTCTGGTTGTGGGTTCTTATTTCTTTTTTCCTCTACGGTTTAAAAGTTATATATTCCATTTCTGCCGATTCGAAGTTCCCCTTAAACTTTTATCAGGCACAACTGACTTCATACAATGTAAATAGATATTCTCCGACCTCCTCCTACGACAGTGAAAGGTCATAGGGCGACTGAAGTCCCATCGTATCTTCCAATCACCATGTGCGATTGTCTAGGTTCTTAGTCCATGTTGTTTCGAGCCTACATTTGTCATTATTATTATTATTATTATTATTATTATTATTATTATTATTGATTCTTATAGTCAACTCTCCCTGAGCTTTTACTCATGTTTTAATATCTTTGGTCACTGCTCATCACGTCCCTGATACAGGGCTTGATTTCCTTCCTTCTTAGGCGGTCCCACGTCAGTTCTTGCAGCAAAGCTCTGTGAGGGAGTAGTGCAGCTCCTCAGCCTGCCCCTGAAATGTCTTTATTTGGCTCTCACTCTTGAAAGATGATTTAGCTGGAAGACAGCTCAGGTGGACAGGTTTTTTTTTTTTTTTCATCATCTTGAGGATATTATGATTGCACTGCTTTTGGCCTTCGTCGCTGCCTGTGGGGTTTTTTGTGGCATCGTGGTTACGGTGTGTGTTCTGAGGTCCTGGCCCTGCCTTTAATCACTGTGTCGTTTTATGCCTGGTTAGCTACGCTCATCATTCTGCTCTGCGGGCTGAGCTCAGCTGGGCAGTTCTTCTGCTGGTCTTGCCTAGGGCTCTCACATGGCTGGTCTCACATGGGGTTTAAATGGGGTGGAGGGCTCAGGATGGCCTCACTCAAATGCCTGGCGGTTGATGCTGGCTGTCAGGTGGGTCACCTCGGTTCTTTTCCACCGGAAGCCTACGGCGGGCGTCTTGACACGACGGTGGACACGATCTACGATTGCAAAAGTGGAGGCTACAAGGCTTCTTAAGGCCTGGGTTTGAAAGCCACACCATCATGTCTCTGCTGTTTTCCATTGGTCAAAGCAAGTGTCAAGGCCAATCCAGACTCAAGGTCAGGGAAATAGACTCGGCGTCTCCCTCGTGTCCTCTTGAAGGGAGGAGCAGCAAAGTCATGTCATAGAAGGGTACAGTCGTGCAAAGTGATTCTTTAGGCACCATTTTTGTAACAAAAATTACTTAAGTAACACGGAGGAGTAAAAATTATTTGAACTTTCTGTGCCTTGATTTCCCCATCTTTAAAATGTGGATAATAATAATACTAAGTGTTGTTTTGAATATTCTAGAATATTCTAAGACCTTATCATGTTGAATATGATCTCTCCTCCACTCTCTTCATACTCTATCTCCTTCCAGGTCTTCTCTAAGACATATGTTTGGACTTTTTTCACTGAATTTTATTTCTTTCTATTTTCATTCTCTCTCTTTATCTTTGCAGGCTGCATTCGAGGTAACGTCCTCAGTTCTATCTTCCAGTTCAGGACTATTTCTTCAGCTGTGTCTAATGTGCTATTCAACCCACCCAATGAAATCTGAATTTCAATGACCGCGTTTTTCATTTTTCAGAAGAGCTTCATTTTTCTACAAATCCGTTTCTTCTTTTTTTCATGGTGTTTTTAAATTTTTTCTTATGGTTTCTTTTTTCTTTATCTTTTAATAATTTAAAACACACTTGTTTTACAGTCTCTTCTGGACTGTGCTATTAGCTTAGTTTCTTGGTGGTCAAATCCTCTTCCTGTGGTAGGTCATTTCATTCTGTGAGGGCCTCTTCACTGAGGACTTTGCCCACTTGTTAGGTCCTCTGTTATGGAAAAGCTTCTGGCTCTTGTTTTCTCCTCCCAACCTCCAGCATCTGGGATTTTTCCCTTCTTTTTTTAAGACTGAGTATCTTTGTTTTTCTTAAATTTCCTTGACATCCCTCAGCAGGTTGGGGGTGGGGGGAGGAGTGTCACCATTAGCTCAGTCTGCTAGGTTACTGGAGTCGAATTAAATAGATTATAAAGGAATCATTTAAAATCAGTAGGGAAAATATGAACTATATTTATTCAATGATATTAAGACAACTGCTCGATAACTGGAAAGGATGTAATTAGCCTTAACATACACCATAACTAAAATAAATTGCAGTCAGAACGAAAACTTACGTGCAAAAGTGAAACTGGAAGAGGCTCGATGAAAAATAATGTGAGCGGGAAAAGCCTGTTTAATTATTCAACTAGTGGTGAATTCCTCTTGAGGCTCTGACTACGAAAAGTTGGGCAGTTATGTGCGTTGAAGAAATGGGAAAAGAAATCTAAAAAGCAAGTGTGCGATTAGGAAGATGTTTACCAGATATAATCAAGGTTCAACGTCCTTCATCTGCGAAGAGCTCTCGCACATCGGGAAGATGACATCTAATGAGGAATTGAGCAAAGGACACGAATCAGTAAGAGAATTAAGAAATACAAATGACTGATAAGCATAAGAAAATAAATTCCTTTAATAGAAAAAGAAATGCACATTAAAGCAAGATATCCTTTTATCCGAATAAATTAGCCAAACCTTTTTTTTCTTTTAAAGATGAGAATATCCTGTGTATTGAGGGAAAAAGGAATTCTACACCACCCTCCTTCCCTGGTAGGAAAGGGTTATAGGTTGAATCCCCAGAAGATATAACCATGTCCTAATTCTCAGAATCTGACCTTATTTAGAAAGATGTAATTAAATTAAAAATCTTGAGCTGAGGAGGTCGTCCTGGGTTATAGGATGGGATCCTTGTGAGAGACGCACAGGGCAGAAGGCAGAGAAGGAGACGCCGTGACCACAGGGGTGGAGAACAGAGTGATGGAGTCACCAATCCAGGAACGTGGGCAGCCAACGGCAGCTGGAAAACGCAGGGAGGATCCTCACTGGCATCTTCAGGGGGAGCAGGCCCTGCCGCACCTTGGTTTGGGATTTCTAGCCTCCAGGACTGTGGGAGAATACAATTCTGTTATTTTAAGCCGCCACGTTTGGGGTCCTGTGCGATGGGGCCCTGAGAAAACTCACGCCCAGTGTCATCAGAGCACTTCCAGGGGGTGGTCAGGCAATTTCTAGAACACGTGCGCACCTTCCCTAGCCCGCATGACTTTCCTCCTAGAAATTACTCAGAATTAATGGTTGAGGACTTGTCAGGCTTTTCAGGGATATTCATTCAAGCCTTTCTTTCAGGGAAAGGAAAAATAAAAAAACCTCCATGTTCAATAACCGAGGGTTGGCTAAATAATGGTGGTTTACGGGCACAATGACCAAGATGGAAAATAGCAATCCCCACAGGTGATGGAATGCTCTGGAAGCGCGCCGCCTGGGGTGAGCGTCTCTGCCTCTGTTCTCAGGTAATTCTCACCACGGGGCTGCCCCACCTCACAGGGGATGCGCTGGGTCAGAGGGCATGTGGGCCCCCTGCCTGAGGTCACACAGTCTGACCCCAAGCCCTGGGCCGTGCACGGCCCCCACCCCACCCAGGTACAGTGATGTCGCACCAGGTGAGGACAGGAGGATGTGGGTGGCGGAGCCTTAGAGGAATCAAGCGGTTGAGCTCGTCCTCGTTGTGCAAAACTAAAAAGTGCGTTCTCGGGGCGAGAGAGAACAGGCTGGAAGGATTTACCGTGCTGGCTGGCGGGGAGGTGGCCTCTGGAACTGGATCCGGTGCTTTTCCTTTCTAGGAGGAACACGCTTTTGTGATGGGGACGAAACACAGAAACACCAAAACCTCTTCACGGGCCTGTGCCGACCACTCCCACGCTGGGCTTGCTCTGGGGGTGCGGGGAGCCCGCCCCACGCGCCTGACTCCCCTGCCCTTGCTGCCTCCCCGCGCTGTCTGTACCTTCCCTGCACCCGCTCTTCTGCGCATCGATTTTTCCATCCTTCAGAGAAGCGCCTGAGGCAAAGGAAAGAGCATCTGTGGATCAATGAGCAGAGCCCTATAGCCAGGGCCAGGGTGGGAGGGGGGTCCACGGGGCACTCTGCTTGTGGCTGCCCTGCCCAGGACTGAGGGGGAGGTCAGCTGGGGGGAGGGTGAGACTGGCTGGGCTGCCAAGGTGGTCACGTGTGTGTGTGGGGTCTGTGGCGTGGGGAGTGGTATAGGGTAGGTGTGGAACGGATGTGCACGTGCAGAGTGGGGAGTGTGGGTGTGAGGGTGTATGTGGGGAGCCCGTGTGTGTGTGTGTGTGTGTGTGTGTGTGTGTGGCGAGATGGGGGCATAATAGGTGCAGGGTGGGGGATGTTGTTGCCACATGCTGGGCACAAGGCTTCCCCATCTTGTCTGGAGGAATGGGGAGTGGCCCAAACCCGTCTGTGAAGCAGTCTCCCACCAGCTCACTGCTGGCACCCGCCCACCCATCGCCCAGATAGGGGTACTGAGGGCTGCGTGTGAGCTAAAGAGAGAAGGGGGAAGGGAGGGAGGGAAGGAGGGAGGAGGGGTGAAAGGAAGGAGGGAGAGAGGGGGAGAGAGGATGAGGGAGTAGGTGGAGGAGGAGGGGAAAGGGGGAGAAGAAAGAGGGAGAGGGGGGAGGAGAAGAGGAGAAGAGAAGGGGAGACACAGGGCACTGCTGCTGGGGGCCCCTCCCAAGCTCTCCCCTCCTTCCTGACTGCAGACCAGAATCCTGTTTAGGGACTAGGCAGGCATTTACCTATGCTGCAGGCTGGGGGTGGGGGCCCAGAAAGGAGACCCCACCCTTGGGAGCTCACACTGGGAAAGGGGGGTCAGTGAGTGGGCTCTCCTGGGCCTGAGATCTGGCTGGCTGGGTCGGCAGACACCCCCGCCCCATGACCCCCAGGCCTGTCTGAGCCTCTACCACCCATCGCATTAGCCTCTTCCTTCCTGACCTGATTTATCATTTGACCAAACCCGGGTCCCCTCACTCATGGAAACACACCTCCTCCGGGAAGGCCCCCAGGACCAGCTCTCCAGACCCCCACAGCTCCTCCAGGGCCCCAGGGACAAACGTCCTTAAAGACTTTAGTCCCGTTTCCTGTCCTCTCTGAGCCTAGACCGCGAGCTCCCGGGAAGTGGAGCTGAGACTGCGGGTCCTCGTGGCGGGGGGTGCAGTGCCCACCCCCTGGCCAGGCACCCAAAACGGCTCAACGCACGTTGGCTGCGAGAATGAACCGACCTCGAAAACTGCCAAGGGGAGGAGTGTGCGGAGGGCGCGTTTGGAGGTTCTGTGAGCTCTGCTGTGTTTGTGTCCGTGTGCGTGTGCACGGAGGCGTGTGCACACGTGTGTGCACGCGGGTGGGTGTGGTGCGTGAGTCTGCACGATGCGTACAGGGCTTAGGTGTGTGTGCACGGGCCTGGGTGCTGCACGCGTGCGCGCGTTGTCACATGCCAGTGTGCACGTGTGTGTATTCACCTGTGCGCACATGCACGTGTGTGCTCACCTGTGCCCGCCACGCACGCTCCTTGCACAAGGTTGGAGGACTCAGTGTATCTTCTTCTCACATTTGCACGCTCTCCTGGACCTGCTCCCAAGCTGCCTTTTTGCTTTTTTGCCTCCTTCAGCCCTGGCCCCACCCTCCTGGCTTCAGCTCCAACATCCCAGCCCCCAACATCCCAGCCCCCAGCCGGCAGCACATTTCTCTGAGCCCGAATCCTCCTCCAGGGCACTTCAAGCGTGCCCTCTAAGCCGGAGGCCTTTGCCTAGCTCGGTCTGCTCATCTGTGAAATGGGCGCGGAGTTCGTAGCCTCGCGTGAACGGCCTGGCCCGGCACCTGGCATATGGCAAGTGTGCAAAACATGTCACGCACCACGATGCTTCCAACAGTGAGGATGGTGACGGTGCTCCTCTGGTGGCAGCAAACCAGGGGGATCCAGAGGACGCACCACAGGGTTTAGGAGTCACTGGGAAAGCAAGTGGAAGCAGCACCCTCCTGGGTAGGGGAGAGGGAGGGATGGCTGTATCCCTCCCTCCTGGTCATGGGCTCCTAGAAAACGCTGCAGCCGAAGGAGTCAGGGGGACAGAGATGCTGACCCACTTCTCCCCCTTGGAGCTTCTTCTCCGGCCCACTGTGCTCAAGGCATGGGTTCTCCCACAGCCCACAACAGCTGGCCCTGCCCTCTCCACACCCACCACACAGGAGGCCCTCACCTGAGATCCACCCCAAACTCCTCTCCAACCCAAGGCTGCAGGCCCACCCTACACCCTTTGCTCCAGGCTGTGTCTCTGCTCTTCTTTCACACCAGGCACGTTCCTGCCCCAGGGCCTTTGCACTGGCCATTCCCTCGGCCAGGCCAGTACTCTGTCCCCTGCTCTGAGAGGCCCTTGTGAATTGTGCTCTCTCAGTAGCCCCCGGGCACTCACAACCACACCACTTAGCAACAGCTCAAATTATCCTCTCGTTTTTGTCAACCAAACTTGTGTGTCCTTTATCACCACAATGGAAGGCACTCAGTAAGAGTGCAGGAAGGCAGGGGACACTGACGAGTCCTCACAGTCCCGAGTCCTCACAGTCCCGCTGGCTTTTCACTCACTGGGTGCAGCTAAAACAGAGTCTGGGATGCATCTTGTAACCCTCTCACCAGTTTGCTCACTGCTGGGAAGAAGCCACGCCCTTCTCTGTCCCGAGACCCTTTGGTGCTGTTTGCCCCCACCAGGAGCACCAGCCCAGCCTCGCAGAACTAGTCATGGCTTCTGCCTGGGATCTGTCCAGAACCCCTCACTTGAGTGCCCCACATCAGTGCTTTTTTGTTTGTTTGTTAAGATGGGGCTTGGTTTCTGTGTTTGCTTTAGCTGTGAGGGTCCCTGGGGCGCCTCCAAGGAGCGGGGCTGCTGAATGCTACGAGGGCAACCAGCTTCCCAGTCTTTACTCTTCCCACCCAAGCCCCAGGGTTTGAAAACAATCCACACCCGCCTGAAACCTGACTATGCTGCCTGCCGAGCTGGAAAAGCTGGTTCTGGAAAGGAAAGGATTGGGGGAGGGTTTTTCCTAGGGCCCAGGGTGGCTGCCCCAGAGCTGTTCTCATCCGCCAAGCAGCCCCAGGCCTCCCAAGGCTGTCACTTGGAGTCCTTGCTAAGGCCACTTGAGCAAGGACCACTGCAGAGTGGGCGCTGCTCCTGGGAGCCACCAGGAAGGGGGGCTCGTGCCCACCGGTGGGAGGGGAGGGGGCAAAGGTTCTCACACACCCAGGGCCCTTAGATGGCTCGATTCAAGCCCAGGCCCAGCTGCACGGCCTGGCCAGGCGCCTGGGCCCCAGAGTTGGGCCTGGTCGGCGTCTCAAGCGTCCACCAGGCCCAGAGAGGCGAAGCCGGGCAAGAGCCAGGGAAGCGGGCAGCCCTGTCGTCCAAGGGCATCGAGACGCATGTGAGCCCAGCGACGGGCCGGAGTGGCAGCGTCTCCATCGCCCTCTCTCACTTTCAGGGTCCTGCTGCTGCTAGTCCTGGCTCCAGCGACCCCGCCGTGACCCTCCCCCTGCAAACAGGAAACCGAGGCCGGGATGGATGGAGCCTCCCTCCACCGCCGGGCAGGAAGCCACATCCGGTGGAGGTCGGAGGAGAGTTTGGCTTGAAAAAGTAGGATTCGGAAGGGGCTTTGAAGGGCTGCTTCCGCTTGCCCTCTGACCCCAGCCGGCTGGCCAACATACAGTTCTTTCAGTGCACCCTGTGCCTGGGTCCCACCTCGGGGCCTTGACGCTGGCTTTGGGCTCCAATGGACCACAGACCCCCATTCCTCACTAGCTCTGTGACCTGGGCAAATTACCTAACCTCTCTGAACCCCCATTTCCTTGCCTGTAAAATGGGCTCGTAATAGGATGTTTGAGGATTCGAGGTGATGACCAATGGAGAGCACAGGAGGTGGGCACTTAGAACATGTGGTGGGTCCAGGGCAGTTGTAGGGACTAGGCAGAAGCTTCCCTGTCTTGGGATCCCTCCCTCACTCCTTCAAGCAGCCTCTCGCCTTTCTCCCCATCTCCCTAGTCCCTGCCCAGGTCTTCACAAGGCCTCATTGGCTGACCTTCACCCCAAACGATTTCTTGGTCCAGCACCTGCCATGAGGACAAGCAGAGACAATAGTAGGGGGACCAGGTCTGGAGGCAGGAGAACTGGGTTCAGATTCTGGCAAATTCTGCCTCACTGTGTTGCTTGGCCTCTCTGTGCCTAAATGCAGGCAGAGGCGGCCTGGCCTACCCCTCAGGGCCCTTGGAGGAGGAAGCAGACTGTGGGTGGGATGTCATTCCAAGCAGTGAAGAGCCTCTGATGAAAGCATGTGGTAGCGGGAAGTCACACCTGCCCTGGGAGCAGGACTCAGGCTTGAGGAATCCACTTGTCACCTGGATCCGAGATGTCCTTGCTACCTGTGCTAATGGGAAGTGGCTGAAAGGCCGCTTCCTGGAAATGTATGGCTCGATGGGTTCCGCCTCTCAAATCCGGCCTCTATCATCAGTTCCAACAGTGGGGGTGCTTGGGGCGCTGTGACAGCTCCGGGGGAGAGTGTATTGGGGTCAGAAGCATCATCTGCTTCACTGATGAGAAAGGTCTTGGCCATGGGCTGTGGCGTGTGACTTTCCTCAGCCCTGCCACCTGTCACCCCCCCATCTTGACTCACCTTCACCCCAGTTTCTCCCTCCTGAGCACCAGACCATGAAAGTCCCCATGTTGGGGCTCTATGGAGCTAGCCCATGCCCAGGCCAAAACCGCCATCTTTTCCCCCAGGTCGCTCCTCCTTTATCATGGACACGGCCATCCGCCCTGTTCTTCAAGCCACAGGCTCGAGTGAGAAACGCTAGCACTGATTTCCTTGCACGCTCACTGTACAAGTGCAAGAAAGTAAGACATGTACAGTGGAGACAGAACGTGCCCCCCGGGAACAGCTACTGTTTCCACTGGTGAACCCCCTACTTGCTTGAACTCTCTCAGCCAGAACAGGAGTTGTGGGCTGGCATGATAGAACAGCCTGTGGGAGGCTGTGGGTTTCAGGCGTGGTCCGATCCAGGGGTTCACGATGTTGTTGGAGCTCTGGCCTGGTTCCTCTGCAGTTCCCTTCTCTCTGGCCTCCTCATGGTGCCAGCCGGGTCCGGTTGGGGCAGTAGCAATGGCCGCTGGGGTCCCACATGTTATCGCATGTTATTATCCTCTCACTGCTCTACCAGAGAAGGCAAGACCAGCTCATTCTTGGAAGAGGAAGAGGGTCCCCGCCCAAGGAAGAGTGAGGAAACCTGTATCTCAGAGGTGTTCTGACCCAGCCTGGAAGGGGTTCAGCGTAAACATCCTGGGAGAGGTGGGGCCTGAACCGATCTTAAAGAAAGGCTTGTAGGGAGAGTGAGGGGTTTTATTTTATTTTATTTTATTTTATTTTATTTTTCATTATTTTATTTTATTTTTTATTTTATTTTATTATTATTATTTTATTTATTTTATTTTATTTATTTTTTATTTTATTTTATTATTATTATTTTATTTATTTTATTTTATTTATTTTTTATTTTATTTTATTTTATTTTATTTTATTTATTTTATTTATTTTATTTTATTTTATTTTATTTTATTTTATTTTATTTTATTTTATTTTATTTATTTTATTTTATTTACATATGAGAAAGCTAAGTCCATCTTAGCTCTGTCAAAGGTCCCACTTTGTAGACAGTTAACTCACCTTGAAGGGAGGGCAGCACCAGGCCAGCCTCGGGGTCATTGGGCGGGCCAAGGCCCGGCCATCACATGCACCCAGTAAACAAGGCTTGTCATTCCTATGGCTCTTATCGCCTTTGTTATCACCGCCACTTTGGTGCGCCTCAGCACAGTGCCACCAGCATCATCAGCAAGTGCTGGGATGTAATCGCTGGGACCCAGATCTTCATCCTGAGCTTCCTGGGGCAGAGCAGGGACCTGAAACCCGCTCACCCAGCAGAGTGACACCTCCGCCGTCAATGACCAAAGAAGCCACGCTGTGGGACAGGCCCAGTTTGGGACCGCGCTCAGGCACAGCCGGTCTCTCCAGCAAGGTCCTCCTGTCTGCACCTACCTGCTCAGATCTCACCGGGCTGAGGAGGGGACGGGGATTCCAGGCTAGAGTGAGTCCCCCCGCCACCCCGTCTTTCCACCCGAGCCTGGCTATGTGTCTGGCTAACCAGCCATCCTTCTTGTCTCGCTGGCAGACGAGCCATTAAGCAGCAGGCCCCCACAGCACCGGCCTGCAGCCTCAGCACTAAGTGCATTCACAGCCATTAGCAAGAGGCCCCAGCCCGGCCAGTCCGGGCTAATGCACAGCCCGCCTCCCACCCCCGACTCCCTGGGGACTGCTTGTCGAAGCTCCATCCTTGTGGGAGCACAGAGGGTAAGAAGGAGAAATAGGGGTTCTGGGGCCCACGTGGACGTTTGTGTAGGTTGTTCACTGCACAAAGGAGCCACGCAGGGGTCAGCTGGAGCTGTGGGCCCCGGCTCGGGCTGCATTCCCCGCGGGCGGTGGTCCCTTTTCTGCTCCAGTCAAAGGAGCTGCAGGGGAGAGGTGTTGTTGGAAGGAGCTGTCCGAGAACCCAAGGCCCTACCTGGTCTTTTGGTTAAATTGCATTTTCATTGACTTCTTTTTGGAGTCCAGTTCAGTGAATTTTATTATGTGTATGTGTGGCCACCACTGCAGGCAGGATACTAAATAGTCCCGTCACCCCCTCCCCAAAATCCCCTAGTGCTGTTCTGTAGTCGCATCCTCCCCTTGCCCTAACCCAACAGCCACTGCTCTGTTCCCTGGGGTTATACTTCTGTCTCTTAGAGCCAGGCAGCATGGGATCGTTTGAGACTGACCTTTTTCACTTAACACAACGTCCTTGAGCTCCATCCGAGCTGTGCGTGTATATATATAGTTTGTTTCTTTTTATTGCTGAGTAATAATCCATGGGATGGATGGACCAGTTTGTTTATCCATTCATCCGGTGAAGGACAGTGGGGATGTTCCCAGTTTGGGGCTCGTACAAATAAAGCTCGATAACAAAGCTCCTGGGAACATTCATGCCTCTGCGTCTGCGGGCACCCACGGCTTTGCGTGGACCTGGGTTTTTATTTTTCTGGGATGTACGCCTTGGAGTAGAATGAATGTATCATATCACAAGAGTAGGATTAACCTTTTAAGAACCTTCCAAATGGTTCTCCAGGGCGACCGAACTCTTTTTTCATTCTCATCTGCAACAGCAAGGCTTCCAGTTGCTCCGCACGCCTGTCAGCACTTGGTGTTGTCGGTATTTTTATTTTAGCCATCCTCGCGGGCATGGAGTTGTAGCTCCTTGTGCTTTTGTGTTTTACACCCCCTGATGGCTAATAATGCTGAGTCTCTTTTCACGTGCTTATTTGTCATCCGTATGTCTTCTCTGGCGAAGCGTCTACACAAGTCTTTTGCCCACTTTTAAACTGGATTTTTAAAAACTGTGAAGTGTTGATGTTTTGATATAGTTCTGGATGCAAGTCCTCTGTCAAATGTGTGATCCGCACATATTTCCTCTCGATCTGTGTCTTGTCTTTCCACCCCCTTAACAGTTTCACTTGCAGAGTGAAAGTTGTCGAAGTAAAATGGATCAATTTTTTCTTTTGTGAATTGTGCTTTATTGTCACATCTAAAAACTCTTTACCTAATCCCAAGTCCTAAGGATTTTATCCTCGTGTTTTCTAAAAGTTTTGTTAGAGATTTTACATTTAGGTCCATGACGCATTGTGAGTTGGTTTTTTTTGTATATGGTGTGAGGTAAGGGTCAAGGTTCTCTCTCTCTCTCTCTCTCTCTCTCTCTCTCTCTCTCTCTCTCTCTGTCTCTAGCCTATGGATGTCCAGTTGTCCCTCAGTATTTATTAAATGAATGAATGGAAGGCACAAAGGATCAAGTAGTCAGACCAGGAAAATGAGGGAGGTCAGGATTATGTACTATTCAATGGATAAAGGACAATTTTTTCAACAAATGACGTTGGAAGAATTGGACATTCTCTTTGTTAAAAAATGAGCCTCATAGCTTACACAAAAGCTAACTCACAACGGGAGAGATTTCCACGTGAAATATAAAGCTCGCCAGTAACCGCATCTACGTCACAGGAGACTCTCGGCCGGGCTCGGCTGTTGGGTGACACAGAAGTAGTGACAGTTAGGCCACGCAAAGCGTAAGTCACGTGAGAACCCTCTGTGTCCACACCCCACCTGCCTGGGGTTTGAGGATGGGCGTGAGGTTGCCGACATCTATCAAACGTGAACTCTGCACCGAGTACTCCCCTAAAGGCTTTCTTTGCACCATCTCATCTCATCCTAAAACAGATCAGTTCACTTTTCGAGGTTGGTGTTTTTGTGCCCATTTTATGGGGAAGGAAACCGAGCTCAGAGGGGTTAAGAAACCTGCTTGAGGTCGCACAGTAAATCGGGGAGCAAGGTTGGCGCACAGGGTGTCCACCTCTGCTGGAGGCAGGCAAGGGACAGTGGGGCCGAGCCCATGTCTGGATCTACATTGCTGCCACCTGGTTATGTGCCCTGGTCAGGGTGGGTAGGTTGCACGGGATTTTTTTCTCCCAGGATTCTGGGTGATCAGAGGCCCCCATTCTCCCGAGAGCCTCAGCTTAGTCCCCCTCCTGCTGACACTTCCACATGGATGGCTCTTGATCTTGGGAACTCACCATCCCCATTTCCAACAATGGGGAACCGTCCCAGGCCTGTGACAGTGAATGCCTCCATGGCCCGTTATTATATCCTCCTGTTCGTACCCAGGCACGAGGGCACAGGCCAGGCCTGGGCTGATGTGTGTCCTTCCTGGGCTCTGCCCGGGGTCCCTGCCTCCTGTGACTGGTCATTTCGACCTGTTGGCCTTCTCCTTGTCCCTGCTCCATTCCCACGCCTTGGTCCAGCCTGTAACCACCCACTCAGCGTGCCCCCTCTGCCTCTCACGTGTTCACGGGGCTGCTAGTTCAGCATTCAGCTCAAGGCATGCCGTCCCCGGCAGCTCCCGCAAGCTCTCCCTCTTCCTGCTGCGGATGAACGCGGTCTAGTCCCATATGGTCTGAAAAGCTGGCGTTGGCAACGTAGCCTTCGAGAGATGCGTGGACCCTCTAGGGCCTTCTCGGTGTCCCCAGAGATGCCTCTAGAGCAGTCTCAGCCCCAAAGGGATTGTGAGCACCCAAAGGGCAGGGGTTGGGTCTTAACCCCCTCTCTGCTTGGTGCAGAGAAGACTGGCTTCCCGCCCAGGGCTTGGGGTCCAGCAGACCCACCTCTGTCACTTTCTTGCTGTGTGACTCAGTGCCTGGCATGTCCTAAAAGCTCGGACAATGGTCAGTGTTGCTCCTGTTGTTTTCATGGCTCTTCTTTTTATTCCCAAGAGGTTTTCTGGAGCGCGGTAGCCGGGTATGGAAAGCAAGAGGGCCCAATGCTCTCAGGATGGAAGCGAATCCTACTGCAGCAGGAAGCCTTCCTCCTTGCCATGCCCCCGGGCCTCAGCCCCCACCCGGGCCATGCCCACCTGGTGGCCTGCTGCTCTTTGCAGCTCACTCTAGCCTCCTCCTCCACTGCAGGGGGGGAGGGGAGAGAGGCCAGCTTTTCATTCTTTCCCCCTCTGGTGGCCTTGAGTTGACCCTCAGGGTGACAGTGAAGGGCTGCCAGGGGACGCCGGGGTCAGGAAGAGGGGAGTGGGCTCTTGCCTAATGAAGTCTGCCCAGGCCTCCTGCAGCCTGATTAGACTCTACGATCCCAAAGGAGCCACCCCGAGTCCTTGCTCACCTCCCAAGCTCCTCGGCACAGGGCCTGTCCATCCCAGTCTCTGAATCTCAAACACAGTCTCCCCTGGCAACGGTCACTGTCCCTGCCCTGGCCCCAGCCTCTGACCTCTCCCACTGGACACTGCCCCTGTCAGGCCTCCCCGCCCCTCCCCCTCTCCTCTTTCACCGGCTCTTGCCCAATAGCTGGAGACATCTTTCTAGAACACAAATAAAATTGTGTCTCCCGCCCCCTCCCCTCAGAGACTCCACTCCCTTCAGCAGGGGCGTCTCCAGCTTTTTCTGCACAATCATTGCATGGGGACACCCGTTCAAAGGTAGCCATATCCAGAGTAGGATTTTCTGGGTCTAGAATGGGGCCCAGGAACCTGCATTTCACCTCTCAGGGCTGGGGTGAGAGGCGCAGGGCCCAGCTAGCTCTACCCGCATTCTCACTCTCTGGCTCTAGATTCTGAGGACACAAGGATGTCAACGTGAACCTGACCTGCGAGAGCATGGCGAGGGTGCGTTTGTCAAGGAAGGCGGGTAGGACAGGTTTTCAGTTAGTTTTCTAGCCAGATCACTACTAACTTGTAAACACCTAGCGTAAATGGACCCTGGGGAACTCCTATTCATCCCTCAAAACCCTACTTAGATTCCATTGTGATCCTGAGGTCCTAATCTCTGGTCGCGTGTACCCTGCTTTGTTATGATTATTTTGTTCAGTTGCTTCCCTTGAGGCAGTTTATCATCTTTACCATGATGGTTTTAGAATCAGGAGACTTGATTTTGCCTCTGGCCCCTGTGCTTACCAGGACTCCGAACTTGAGTGTTGCCCACTCAGCTCTCTGAGACCTTTTCATTATTGATCAAATGGGGATTAGAGCATCATACTCTGTCCTGGGTGGCCTTGACGTTTAGACGTGCCGTGCATGTGAGAGGCTTAGCAGGGTGCGTGGCCTAGAACACGGCTCAGCTATTCTGACATCTTTCTTGATGGCGGGCAAGCTGTCTGAGACCAGGGCGGGCATCTCATCGTCTCTGAACGCTTGGGGGCCCAGGACGGGGCCTTTCTCTCAGAGTGGACCCCAGGAGGACAGGCTTGTGGGTAACTCAGGGCTCTGCTGCTCTCCCCTGTCCCTGGAAACGGTCCCCACTCTGAGTGTTGTTGTTGACTGTGCTTAGAGAGAAAGGCCTCATGTTCCTCTTGGGGCCTCCATCTGAAGTGAAGAAAGCCAGCGGGTCCCACTGAGCGAGAGAAGCAGGGACGAAGATGGATGCTCAGCCCAGCTGGGGAGACTGGTCTGCATATTCTCAACTGTGTTCCAGGGTGCCAGCCCTCATCCCACCCCCTAGGGGCCTGGCCAGTGGGGAGGAGGGCAGGGTGCCGGGGAGGCAGGAGGAGTGGGCCCAGCTGCAGAGCTGGAGTGAGCATCTCTTGATCTCTCGCTGCACCGAGAGGCAGAGGCAGAGGCAGCCAGGGCCCTGGAGATGGTCTCCATGACAACCGCTGCCACTCACTCCCCATCTCGGATGTAAATTAGTTACAATTTTATTAGTGTGCAGAATTTCAAGAGACCAGATCCTGCCTTGGAAGGGAAAACGACTTTGGGGGGCGGGGTGGGGGGAGGCCGGGGGAGAGTTTCCAAATGCTTCCGACCCCCGTAAGAGCCCCAAACTTCAAGGTGGGCCCGTGAAGAGTGAATTGGGCCACACATGCCCTCGTTTGTCTGGCTTGTCAGCTGGTCTGGGCTGGGCGAATCAGCCTGTCTCTGGAGAGGGGGGGACACACAGGCCTGGGGCACCAGCGGTGTGCCCAGATTCTCCCTCCTCGTCTGGCCTCCTCCTCTTGGCAGCCTGTCCGCCGCGATGGCAGGGGAGGCAACTGAGGGCCACGGGGGTCATGAACTAGCTCGAGGGCGCCCGGCTCACCAGCCACCAGCCTCTTCTTGCTCTCCCTTCTCTGCTCAGCTGCTTCCCAGGGCGGGTCACAGGTCACTGACACGTTCCGGGGCTCGGGCGCTGGCAGGTGAGGACGTAGCCCAAGTCTGGATGTCTGAGCAAGCACAGGGCCCTGGCCGCCAGGAGTCAGCACAGGAGGCGGCTGAAAATGTGGCCGGTGACGCCCGAGTCGCGGCTTTCTGACCCTCGAGGCTCTGCGTCACATGCGCACGTGTGCGCACAGCATTTCTCCCCCCAAGGAGGGGAAAACAGGACAGATTTGTGTTTCTCCTAAGGCTGTGGTTAAAATTAGTTGTGCCCCTCCAAGGCACATCCCGCTGTGTGTGCCCCCGCGGTGGCCCTGCTCCAGGCCTGGGGCTGGCACGGTGATGGGCATCGAGGAGACTGAGGTGCCCTCCGGGGGCAGAGGAGTTGGCAGGGCAGGGAGAGGCCAAATGCAGAGGGAAAGGGACGGGTCGGGCACAGCTCCACGCAGGTGTGAGTGGCCAGGCCGGTGAGGGAGAGAAAGGGGGACACCCTAGGGGAAGCCTTGGACGCATGACAAAGCCTGAGCCAAGGCATGGGGCATGGGAGGGTGGAAGGACGATGGGAACAGATGGGGGTGGACGTGGGGCATAGATAGGGGAATGAGTGGCAAGGTGGACGGGAGGGCGGTGGAAGCCTGGGTAGGAGTCTGGGTGGGAGAGGGCGACCTTGGCTGCAGGACGGTGGGCAGGCCATTTACACAGCGCTTAGGCCTGTGTGCCATGGTGACAGGCAATCCCAGAGATCCTCTTTGATAGCGTGTCCCCTGGACTAGTTTCATGGTCTCTCTGAGCCTCAGTTTACTCAGATGGGAGAGTGGACGGAAGGGTGGGTGGAAAGGGCAGCGAAGCTGGGGGCTCATATGTGGGAAGCTCTTAGGACAGGGCCTGACACACAGTACGTGCCGAGTACATGTTTCATCCCGGTCCTGGACTCGGCCTTGGGGACACGGTGGTGAGTAAAGAAGTGCTGGGGCCGCCCTTGGGGACACAGAGTCCATTGGGCAAGGTGGTTAGTGCTGACCCAGGGCCTCTTGGGATGAACAGAGAAGGGGCCCCATGGGAGTGAGAAGGAGGGGAAAGAAGAGGAGGCCGATGAATCAGGGCTGTGGCCTGGGTTCTGTGTCACTGGGGCTCAGCGCGGGGTCATGGGGTGTTTGATGGAAGGGGGAGGACCAGGCCCGGCCCTCACGCGTGTTAAGACTGAGGAGGAGGAAAGCCAAGAGTGGGGTGAGGAAGAGGACGGCTTTCATGCAGGGGAAAGGGGCTCCCCGAGGCGGGAGCCACATGAGGGGCCATTCCCACAGGCTCTCCCTCGCTCAGGCAGTAACTAGGACCTGGCCGCCAACCCCCCCCTCTCTGGACCTCAGTTTCCCCAGGCGTGCTAGGGACTGTGCATCTGTGATTAGACAGTGGCAAGAGGCTGGGCAGACCCTGAGGCAAACAGGCCCTGGGTGACCGTGTCCTGAAGATACACACTTATGGATAAACCACTGGCCCGGCAGTGAGAGGCAGCCCTGATTCTGGGGTCCCAGGAGGGTGGCGGACTTCCTGAGCTTCGTCTGGGCTGGTTTCTGCACCAGGGGCCTGGCAGGTTCCTTGGAAGGAGGGCCGACCCCCCAGCCCCCCTCACATGGAGCCGGAAGCCCGTGGAGCCAGCAAGGTGGCACCTCGGGCGGCTTGGCCCTCTCCTCCATCCCCCACATCACAACTTGCCATATTTTGTAGCCTGAGGGCTGAGATTTCTAACAGGCAAAAGCAGAGAGGAGCCCGCCCACCCAGTTCCAGTCGTGTGTCTTCCTAATTATGCCACACACCGGAAAACTTAATTAAATCGATGCTTGGTGTGTAATTTCAACTAGTTGGGAAGTAGGGGGAAATCAAACAAACAGCCACCCAGCCCCCCAGCCCACGTCACCTTGGCCCGGGCCGCTGGGCCCTGGGTGCTGGGGACTGGGCCCTTTTCCGGCCCTGCCCAGCTGAGGGGATAGTGTCTCCTTCCCCCTCAGCCCCCAGAGGAAGGGCCTGCTCCCCTGACGCCCCAGTCCCAATCCCCCTCCCCTCACACACACACACACACACACACACACACACACACACACACACACACACACACAGCTGGGCACTGCAGGAGGGAGCCAGGCAGCCCAGGGAGACAAAGAAGGTGGGGAAACCCTAAGAACCGGGGGCTGCATTACATCGGTGGCAGCGAGACAGAAGGATGAAAACACAAGGAAATGCAAGGAAAGGCCAAATACCCGGATGTGCGAAACCTAAATATAAATCGAAGTCCAGCTTCCAGTCGCCAGTGAAATCCACCCTGAGCCTCTCTCAGATCTCCCTCCCCCTCCTCCCTGTTCCCCTTGGCGGGGGTGGGTCGCACCCCTGCTCTGTTTGGTGTGTGAGGAGACCCCAGCGGCAGGTGGTCGTGGTCATTGTCCCACTGGGGGCCTAGGGTGTTCTGGGGGGAGGTGGTGGGAAGCCCAGGAAGGGCAGCCACAGCGGAGGCCCTGCAAGGTGCAGAGGTGAACGGGAAGGGCTCAGAAGCGCTCGGGCAGGTGACACGCTGGGCAAGCAGGAGCGGGCAGGGAGGATGGCGCTTTCTTCCGTTTCATCCCGGGGTGGGGTTTGAACTGTGTGCTCTGTGGGGAAGAGGATTTGGGGAAACACCAAGGGCGTCGTGAGGCTGCGGGGGAGGCTCGAGGCAGCATTTACTCAGCGGCCTCCATCAGCACCCGGGGTAGCAGGAGCGACAAGGGGCCGGGGGCAGACGGGCCCTGACCAAGGGTCACCCGGTGGGCACAAGACGGCTGCGGAGGGGGAACATGCCACAACCTGGGCCGGTCAGCGAGACCCTTGTGCCAGGCTCCGACGGCTGGCAGCGTTGCCTCCCACTCCCCTACGACAGCCCCATGAGGCAGGTACCGTCACCACCAGCCCCTTTTGGGCCTGGGGAAACTGAGGCACAGACAGCTAAGTCCCTGCCCAGAGGTGCACAGCATAGCGGGACTGGAAGCCACTGCCCCTCCTTGGGTGGTGCGTGCTGTGGAGCCACAAGGCGGTGGAGAGTGATGGGGGACGGGGTGGGGGTGCATCTCCAGGGCGGGGGCTTTAGAGCTGGGACCCAGGTGTACCTTTGCCCCGGGCCAGCACCAGGCCCTATAGGTGAGGCGTCTCAGCGAGACCTCACTGGAGCCCCATTTCCGAGGTTAGAGGTCTGGGGCACATGGAGGGAGGTCGGGGGACAGGCCTGAGCCTCGCCAGGGAGCGTGCTGGGGACTCAGAGGGCAGGCTACCCCAGCACCCAGCCTGCCTTGCGGTCCCGCCTCCGTAAGGCCATAGACGTCCCCACTCAGGAGGTGGCCTTCCCAGCGTCACCGGCCCCGCCAGGCCTGGCCGTGTCTGTCCCAGATGCTGGCGTGTCTATCTGCCCGCTACAACAGGGACAGCCCGCGGGTCTTGGTGTGCTGGAACTAGGGGGTCCCCATAGTTCCGAGGAGCCACAGTGCTTGGCCCCCCAACTCCTGGGCCCCCAGGTCCTGCGGCCCCTGCCGCCAGATTTTAGGTTCCACGTCGTCTCCTGGGACAGGCCTTCGTGAGCCCCTCCCCCACCGTCACCCTGGACTTCTCCCCGCCACCACCCCTCGTGTTTGTGGGTCTAAGGACAGCTTTGTCCACGTGGGGCAGGCACATTCTGTCTTGCTGTCCCCTGCGCCCCTGGCCTCCAGCACAGGCCGCCCCAGAGAAGGTGCTGACAGAAGTCGTCGAGGGAATGAGCGGATCTGTCCCACGGGAAACACAGTCCCCGGAGTATCAAACTAGCCAGGGGGTGAGGCGGAGCTGGGGCCCCTGGTGACACCATCAGCAAGCCTTCCCAAGGGGCCACGCCCCAGCCCGGGCCCATCCTTCCAATGACCCAACCAAAGATGAGGGTGCTAACGGGGACAGACCCCCCAGACAAGCTCCCCACCACCCAGGGCCGGGGGATGGGGCAAAGATCTGCCCCCACCCACCCCACCCACCCACTCCCGCCCTCCTTCCCCCTCCCTCCCCACCCCTGCCCCTCAGACCTCGCTCTCCTGCATCCCCCTCTCCCCCGTCCATCCTCTCCCTCTCTGCCTCTCCCCTCCGCTCTCCCCAGCTCTCTCCTCCTCGCCTCACCCTGGCCAAGGGAGGGGCCGCCAAAGGCCGGTGATTTGCAGTTCCCAGAGCGCCCATCTCTCTGCAGCTGCACATCTGGGTCATTAGGACGCTCTGGAGAACCGGGGCCGCCGGAGCCGGTCCCGCAGCCCTGCTCCCCTCCCTCCTCCTCCCTCCCCGTCCTCCTCCCGTCCCTCCTCCTCTGTCACCCACCTCCCTGCTCAAGCCCGTATTTTTAGCTCGTGCCGTGCATTGGTGTGCAGGGGCGCTCCTGGTGAAGCCTGGATGAGGTTTTATCTGTTGTGACAGCCCCAAGGGCAGCTGGCAGGCCTTCTCCCTCCTAAGTTGGGAGCTGGCTCCCTCTCCCGCGGGTCGGAGCCTCAGCTGGATGGGGGCAGGGTCCAGGCCGGTGTGGAGCCCAGGCCTCGGCCAGGCTGCTGGGCTCCCCTCCCCCTCCCCCACCCCTCCCCCACCCGGGGCCTCTGGGCCTTTGTCTCTGGAAGACACGGAGGACGGATGCTGGAGCGCCTGCCTGCCCGCTGCACGCCGGCTCCCGCAGCCTCTCGAAGCTCTGCCCTCCCTCCCTCCCTCCCTCCCTCCCTCCCTCCTCCTCTCTCGTTTACTCTTTTCCTTGGGCTGCTTCTCGCAAGCTTTCAGTCCCTCTCCGTTTGTTCCTCTCCTTCCCTGCCTCCCTTTCCTGGTCCCTCTCTTTCCTCCCGCGCTCTCTTTCCTGCCTTGCTGTCCACCCACCCACCCTCTCCTCTCCTCTCCTCTCCTCTCCTCTCCTCTCCTCTCCTCTCCTCTCCTCTCCCCACACCGCTCCTTCCTGCCTTTAGGGAATGGAAACCCCCGCAGTTAGAACCAGACCTCAGCCTCCTTCCCCGCCTGATTTCCCTCTGCGCTTGGCAGGCTCCTCCTGGCCACAGGGTAGGGGAATGGAGAAGGGGCCCTGGGGGCCTAAGGGTTCCTGGAGCCCCGGTCTCCAAGGTCAGCCTCTAGGCGGGCCCACGGGATGCCCGTGCCACTCCAGGACTCCCTGGGGTCCAGCCTGGCCCCGGGCAGGAGCCCCCAGGCCAGACCTGGTCCTCCTGGTGGGTCCAGGCCACAGAGTCCTCCCTACCCAGATGGCCTGGGCCCATGGGGGGTTCTCAGTGCACCTCCCTTTCCCTTCAGTTGGGCACAAACCTGACCTTGCTATGAGAATGATCAGTAAAAATAAGCAACTCATTGTCCCCAGCTCTTCACCGCTTACATGTTTCTCTGTCATAGCGACTGTGCCTTGCAGACCCTACTCTATCATCCGTCTTGATAGAGGCAGCACCGGGCTCAGGAGGCCAAGCACCTCGGGCACAGACACCCACCAGCCTGAGCGGCACCCGGGCCTGTCAGGGTCTGACCTCTGCTGCCCCAGGCCTTGCATCTGCCGAGTTCCTGCCTCTCCCTGAGCTCAGCTCTCCTTGCATGGGGCCGGAGGCCCAGAGAGGCAAAGCGGCTGTCCAAGGTCACACAGCTCCCGCTGGTACAGGGAGCAGAGCAGTTTGGAGGCTCAAGGGCAGGAAGCGTGGGGCCCTAGGGGATCCTCCCCGCCCTCCCAGGCTGATGTCCTCACACTAGTCCTCTCCCCGGTCACTGTGGATGAGGTGCGGGCAGGGGGAACCCCCTTTTGCCTCCCCACCTGTCCCCAGGCTTTTCTGCAGGGCCGGCTCAGGGTATCCCAGGATGTTATATGGAGAAGGCCCGGCTTTGTCCTCCTGGCCCATCAAAGACCCCCCCAGGCTCTGGGCTCCTCCCTCCCTCCCCTTCCTCTTGCCTCTCTGCCTCAGGCTCTTCAGGGCTCTGCTTTCATGACCCTGCTGCGGGCTGGCCCCTGGCTGGTGCCCCTCTCCCTTCTGTTGTCGCCCCTTCTCTGAGACCCTTTTCCCAGCTGTACTGCAAGCTTCCTCCTCTCTGTGTATTTCCAGGGTCGTCTCTCTTGGCCTCCCCAGCCCTTTGCTCTGGACCTCCCCCTCCCATCCTGCTGTTTCTGCCAACCCCAGCACGGGCGCGCGCGCACACACACACACACACACACACACACACACACACACAGACGGTGACACGCAAAGTCCCACACACAGACCCCTGCCCATCGGCCCTGCAGCTGTGATGGTGGTGCGAGCTGGCCCCAGGAGGAGGCAGTGGGAGGGGACCCCATGGCATTTCCTGGCTCAGCCTAAGCTAAAGCCAGGCTGGGCTGGGGTCCTGGGCTTTGGTGGCTTGGCAGCAGCTTTTTCTGAAACTGGGGCAAGGAATACCCTTGACGAGGCCAAAGCTGCTGAAAGGCTGGGGTCCCCAGAGTGTCCCCTCAGTGGTCACCATACTGCAGAGAGCCAGCAGCAGAGGGCAAATGGGTTGGGCTAGGCTGGGGCAGCAAAGCTGGTGAGAGTGCACTGACGTGAGGGGGCAGTAGCCAGGCTGGTCATCAGGTCTGCCCAGGTGCCCACTGGGGAGGCCTCGGAGGAGCCTGACCCTCCGTGCCCTGGTCTGCAGAGCACCACGTGGATGCCCGGAGGCCTGCGCTGCGGATCTGTGCACCAGGCTTCTCAGGCCCCCTGTTCCCCTGACTCTCCCTCCCGTTCTCCAAGGCACCTGGGAGCCTGAGCCCCACAGTGCCAGGTTCGAATCTCTCCCTGTCACTATTTTGCAAACTTGGGAGCGACCGATTCCTTCCCCGGGGCCTCGGCTTCTTCACATGGGGTTGATGCAGCTGCCCGCCCTGGGAACTGTGCTCAGGTCCCAGTGGGGCCCTCCAGGTAGAACACCTGGCCCACCCCGAGCCTGGGGACCTGCAGGAGAGGCTGGTCTTACAGCGCTCGCCTGACTCCCGATTTCTTTGCCATTTTGCCACCACCAGCTTCATGTCATCAGCCCTGGGCTGGGGTCCTGGCTCTACCACCTAAACAAGTCATTGGAGCCACGGTGCCCCACAGTTTCCTCCTCCGTCAAATGGGGCCAGTGATAGTTAACCCTCACGGGTGTGGCTGCACTGACATTGTCCAGAAACTCTCTTAGCCCAGAGAGCGTTGAGGGCTTACATGGGAGCAGCCCACATGAAGTCTTCAGTCTCTGAGGCTGGGGGCTCAGGGGCTCTGGCCCCCTCTTCAACCCTTTGTGTGCCCAGGCGGTAGATGGGACGGTGGGGAGAAAGAGGGGGCTGACGCCTGCAGGAGCTGCGCCTGCCCCCATGGCTGGGGACTGTGCTGCCAACCTCCCCAGCTGTGACACAGGCCCCTGGGCATTGGGAGGTTGCTCTGCGTGAGGGCCTGGCTTTGCCCCAGATTGGCAGCTGACCAAGGCAAAGAGGGTGGGGCTCAGAGGGGGTGCCCAGCATTGTGAGGAGAGGGTAGGGGAACAAAGGCTCTGGAGACCAGCAGCAGTGCTCCCCCTTAACCTGGAGCCTGCCCATGGCGCTGGGAGCCCTTGCATTTCCATGAGAAGGGGAGGGGTTGGGCCAGGAGGACACCAAGACTAAAGGTCTCCAAAGCCAGAGTTACCATTCCAGCTCCACCCTTAACCTCTGTCTTCCTCTGGCTGGCCAGGCCTCCTTCCTCCCCATCACCTGCACCTCTCTCTCCCCGATTTTACATTCGTTTATAATCTTCAGCTCCTCAATGGGGGACTCAGTCGTATTCCCTGCTGCCCGCCGCCCCCACACAGAGTAGCGTGCACTGAGGCTCAGTTGACTAATAGTTGTGGACTGAGTGAATGAGCGAGTGAATGAATGACTCGCAGGGCTCAATCGGGCTATTTCCAGATGATTGGACTCAGTGGTGCCAGACGGTGGACGCTGCTCTGCCCTAGGTCTCCTCGCAAGCCGCAGGCTGCCCCTCCTGGGGCGGCCCGGCCTGGTGCTTTAGGGCCCAGCTATGGAGTCAGCCCTGGGTTCAAGTGCTGACGCTTACAGTAGAGAAAGGGGAAGGGCTGTGTCTGGGCCTGGGCCACCCCTCCCCTGGTTTCCACTGGGGTCACAGCCTGCACGTGCTTGTTTAGGGTTTGGTGGCCAGGGCTGCCTTGATGTCCGCCTCGATGTCCGCCTCGATGTCCTCCTCCTCGGAGCCCTAGGACCGCTTGCCTTGTGAGGCCAGGGCCCCTCGCTCCCTGCTTGGGTTAACGTGCCCATTTCACTTGCCTCTGGCTCTGCTTGCTCTCGCTCTGTGCCTGGTTTCCGTGAGCACTCAGCCCCCCGCACCCCCAGCCTTGTCCTGGTGCTGCCATCCAGCTCTCCCCCCGCACCCCGCACTGTCCCAAAGGTCCCCTGCATTTCCTGTGCCCATGCCGGAATGCCATTCCTCTTAGCCTGGCTGCTTCTGGGAAGGGGCGCTCCTCAGAGGCTCGCTGACCGCTCTAGGCGTGCACCCCCTCTTGCCGCCACTCGTTCCAGCGCACTCTGCGCGGTCCCTGAGCACCTTGTCGTTGCTTCTCCTTGCTGGCCACCTGCCCATCTTCCCCTGAGAACGTCAGCTGCGTGCAGGTGGGGCCTGGCCCAGCACTGCCTCCCCGGTGCCTGCGCAGCATAGCACGATGGCATCTCTGCCTTGGTGGCACTCGGAGCGCGGCGTGGCGCACCTACCATGCACACAACAGTGAAGGAATGGATGAACGAACAAATGAATGGGCAACGGGATGATCAAGAGGATGAGCTTTGGAATTAGACTCACTGGGTTTGTATCCCCATCAGGTCTCATCCTGCCTCGCCGGGCCTCAGTTTCCTCATCTGTAAAATGGGGGTAATAGTAGCATCTACCTCACAGCGTGGGTATATCGACGTAGGTGTGTAACCCCAGTGACAGTGTCGGGGAGAGCTCGATCCGTGATACGTTGAGTAGCAAAGAGGCTTTTTGGACACGGTGTGTCTAACTGCCAGCGCTGAGCCCCGCCCCACCCCCACTCCTGCGTCCTTCCCCGTCTCAGGAAATGGCACCTCCTACCACTCACGACACTGCAGTCATCCTCGACAGGTTTCTTCCTTCCACGCCCACATCCCATCCTCCGGCAAGTCACGATGGCTCTACCGAAAATACACCCCAAATCCAGCCATGTCGATCTCCCCCTCCGCTGCTGTCCCCAACCCGGCCACCGCCACCTTTTGCCTGGACTCCATCGGCTCCCGACTGCTCTCCCAGCTCCCCGTGGCCGCTTCAGTCTGGGCCCCGCTCAGAAGGCAGAGATCCTGGGACCACGCAAACCAGCCCTGGGCTTGCTCTTGCCCTCCCCTCTCTGTTGGCCTCAGAAACACCCAGAACACAATCTGAGACTTCGACAAGGACTGCATGTGCTGCGCCCTCTCCTCGGGGCACCTCAGGGCCTTTGCACTTGCTGTTCCCCCTGCCCTGGATCTCTCCTCCACAGGGCTCAGCCCCTACAACTTCACCAAAGTCTCAGTCCCCCCAACTTCCTCATCTCAGTGACCTGCCTATCCAAACGCCAGCCCGGGTCCTCATCCTCTTCTCAGTGAGGAAGGCATTGGACCCACGCACTTGTCTTGCTCCCTGGATCCTGGTATCGGCGGTTTCTCCGTTCTCGGTCTCTCTCTTCCCTAGAATGTGAATCTGCTGCCTCCTGGCACATAGGACAGGGCCTGGCGGAGCACGTGCCCACTGATTGCCACGATGGGACAAATGAATGAATGAGATTATTAGTTTTGCTCTGTGAGAGCTGGGAAACAAGGGTGAGGCGAGAGTTAATGTAATTGTGTCTAACGAGAAAAAATCCAGTGGCCTCACCCTGCCCGTCTTCTGCTGGAGACCAGTGGGCTTTCTGGGGCCAGGGCTCAGTCAGCCTGCGCTAAGGGCTCCAGAAGAAAGGCGAGGCCGGGCTGACTCTGCTGTTCCACCCAGCTTGTCGCCCATCTTCCTTAAGGGGCCCGGGGTCTGGTGGACAGAGATCACGCTCAGAAACATGTGGCCACCCCCGCCTCTTCCTATCTCCATTGTGCCCAGATGGGAAGGGACGGAAGGGATTTGATGTTCTTTGAAACAGTCCGTGCTCAATCCACACTGCAGAGGGCCAGGCCAGGCTCCGAGGGGCCTCACAGAGGAACAGACATGGTCCCTGCCCTCGGGGAGGCCTGTGGCTCCAGGGAAGGGCCAGGAGACAGCACTGCGTGTATAAAAATAGGCAGCGCTGGCACGTGAGAGGTAGGAGGCAGGTGCACGGGGGCCAGCTAGAGCGTGCTTACATGCACACTGTCCCCGCCTTCCCTGGCCGTGCACCCTGCCATGGTCTCCCCAGGCCTGAGGCGGCCGGGCTCCTACTTCAGCAGCTGGGGACCCCAGACTCTCAGCACCCTGAGTAGGTCTGTGGGGGGCATCAGGCCGAACATGGAGGCCAAGAGGTGAAAGGGTTTGCTTGAGGACTCACGGCTGGCAAATGGCAGAGTTTCCAGAAGGGTGTCTGGCTCTTACTATGACACTAACTGGGACCGTCTTTGACATCCTGGGACCATCTTTCTCATTTCTCTGCTTCTGCAGCTGGGTACGCCAACGCGGCTCTTTCCTGTTGAGCCCAGATCCCCAGCCTCCAGAGGGCTTTGTCAACTGACCGCTGCTCCCTCCCCAGCTCCTACAGTTTGTTGAGTGTCCAGGGCTGAGGCTATTACCTATCACTATCTCTGTCACCCTCTTCTTTGTCATCAGCATCATCTCCATTGTCACCTCCATCACCCCCATCACTGCCATCATCTCCATCATCATCATCACTGTTCTGGGGTGAAATGTGTCGCCACACCACGAAGATTTGCTGAAGCCTTAATCCCAGACATCCAAAAATGTGACCTTACTGGAAATAGGGTCTTAACAGAGTTCATCAAGGTAAGATGAGGCCATCGGGGTGGCCCTAATCCAACATGACTGGTGTCCTTATAAAAAGGGGGAATGTAAACACGGAGACAGATATACCCAGAGGGAAGACGACCAGGAGATGGAGGACCTGAGAGATACATCTACGAGCCCAGGGACGCCTGATGAGCTGTGAGATGCCAGGACAGAGGCCTGGACTGGTTCCTTCCCTTGTGCCTGAGGATGGAGCACGGCCCTGCTGACACCCTATCTGGGACATCCCGCCTCCAGAACACCCAGACAATAGCCTGTTGTTTTAAGCCACTCCCTTTGCAGGTACTTTGTTAGGCAGCCCCAGGGAACTCATACAGACATTGTAAGCATCACTATCACCACCATTATCACGACAATGGTCATCACCATCACCCCATGGGCAAGGACAGTTTCCCCACTGAATTAGTTTCCTGTGGCTGCATCACAAATAACCACAAACCTGGTGGCTTAAGACCAGATTATCCTCTCAGAGGCCTGGAGGCCAACATCAAGGTGTCTAGACAGCCTTGTATTCCCTCCCCGGATTCCGGGAAAAGATCTTTCCTTGCCTCTCCCAGTTTCTGGCAGCCCCTGGCGTTCCTTGGCTTGTGGCTGCATCACCCCCTCTCCACCTCCATCTGCACATGGCCTTGTCTTCTGTGTTCCTGTCTTCTCGTCTGACTCGTAGGAGGACACTAGTGATGGCGCTGAGCCTCCGCCTGGGTAATCTAGGATGATCTCATGGCAATGTCCTTAACTTTACATCCACAGAGACCCTTTTTCCAAATAAGGTTGCGTTCACAGGTTATGGGGGTTAAGATGTAGACATTTGGGGGGGGTAAGGAGGGGAGCCACCATTCAATACACGACCACAGCCAGCATCGGCGTCATTGCCAGCATTAGTTAAGTGCTAGCATGCACCCCGCGTTTGTCCAGTTGCCTTTTCTGCACCATCTTCTTTGTTAAGATAGATTTAGGGCAGGTACTGTTATCATCCCCACTTAACACAAGACATTTGAGGCTGGGAGAGAAGAACCCAGTTGTCACTTAGAAGTAAGGATTTGAACAAACCCAGGCAGTCTGACTTCAGTGCCTCCTGCCTCACCACAGTCCCCTTCCTGTCCCCACCCCTCAGCTTCTGAACTTCTGCTCACACAGACAATTCCACTGAAGAATCGGAGCAGGCAATGAGCCCCCCAGTGGGAGGCAAGGTGCCTGGGGTCTGGTCTGGGTTCTGCCACTAACCAGTGACAGATCTCGGTCAGGTCCCTTCTCTCTCTGGGCCTCGGCTTGCCCATCTGTATAACGGGGAAGCGGGAGTGGTTGGTGTGGATCATCTCCAAGGTTCCTCCCAGCTCTGGAGTTCTGTGATGCAGGGTGTTATCTGTGTGGGGTGTTCTCTGTCATCTCTGTCCCGTACAAACACTGCCCAGGGGCATGACTTCCATGTTATCTCAACTCCTTTAACCTGCTGCCAGTAGATGAGTGTTGCTTGTAAGGCCAGCCCATAGGGTGAGTGCTGGTGAGAGAGGAGTGGCTTCCCCACTTTCCCTCTGCCTTCCGGTATCAGATCTGGAAGCCAAGGGCAGGGAGGAGTGTGGGGGAAGGGCACTCTCTTTTCTTGGAGCCCAAGACTGTTGGTTCATGCATAGGGAGGTCTCCGCAGCTGAGCGCTGGAGGGTGCTGGCAGCAGAGCCCAAGCTAACTTTATCTTGCTGACGCCCCAGAGGCCTGAGCGGGGACCTGGCCCGTCCACTAGACTCCAGAAAGTCTGGAGAGACGATTTCGGGGGCTGGGAAGCCGTGGTTGATAATCGAAGGCCAAGAGACTGGAAAAGGCTTCGGTGACTAAACTCCAAGCCTGATGCCCTTGGAAGGGGAAGGAAAAAAAAAAACACAGAAAAGGCTGGGGGGAGAGGGGGAGAGAGAGAGAGAGAGAGAGAGAGAGTGTGTGTTGGGGGGAGGGGAGGGGAGGGGCGGGGCTCTGAAAGTGCAGTTTCCCAAACCGGGTCTGTTCATTAGGAACGTGTGTTTACAAGTTTTTTAAAAAACCCTTTTGATAGTGTGAACTCCAGAGTCTTTTTTCCCTCTGGCTTCTCGGTCCGGAGCAGCAATAGTTTGCATTTCAGCTCATCAGGTTCAAGAGCGGGGAGCTGAATCAGGGAGCGCACTGCAAACTGTAATTAGCGGGGGGAGATTACCGTCCCAGCGGGGCTTCGGGGCGGGCCTCCTTCGGGCCCAGCTGATCCCCGGACACACCTCCCACCAGCACCCCCCCCCCCCCAGCTGCGGGCTCTCCGGCGGGGCGAGCGGGACCCAGGCCAGCCAGGGGCTCGGACCTGCCGAGTTAATCTCCCGCGAACGTGCTGCAGCTGAGCCTCCCCCTCTTCCAAGGCTCCTCGTCCAGCTACGGGCTCCCGCTCGCCGGCCTCCGCTGGTTTTGTCCCTGCAGGTGTGTGAGCGGGGTCAAAACTGGCCGTGTGACCTTGGGGCAGTGGCCCCCTGGAGCCAGCCTCAGCGAGGGGGGAGGAGGAATCGGCCCCGCCTCCCTGCCCGCCCCGGGCTCCCGCACTGCCAGGCCGCCCTTGCCCGGTTGAGGCCAGGCAGAGAACGTTCTGGTCGTCATCTGGCCGAAAGTGCTTCTTCCAGCGGCAGTGGGGCTGTCGCACCACGGTCCGCAGGAAATCGGTCCACGAGAATGAAGTCATCTGTCCCCTTTTTTATTTTTTTGTGGCCTTTCTCCTTCCACGCGACGCCCCGGCATCTGCGGTCTCTCCCGGGGCCAACGCGGGGTTGGGTGGGGTGGGGGTGGCCGCACGGGCTGCGGGAAGAAGGGGCGCGGGCAGGACCCCGGGGTGCAGGGTCGGCCGGGCACGCCCTCTCCGCCCTGGCCCCCACCCGCGACTTCCCCGGGGACGGTCCCCTAAAGGTGAGCCCCGCACCCCCACCCCCGGAGGCCGCCGGCGCGCTCCGGTGCGGCTCGCTCTGCAAACAATAACAGTAAATAACGCTCCCCCGTCGGCGCGGGGGAACGGAAACGGTTACGCCGTGTTTTCCTGAGCGTCCCCCATCCATCTCCCTCCCTCCCTGCCTCCCTCCCTCCCTCCCTCCCGGGCCGCGCGGGGCGTGGGGGGCGGACGCGGCGCCGGGGCGCGCTGCGTGGGAGCCGGGTGCCGGGGGAGGGGATGCAGGATGAGGAGGGGGCCCCGGGGGGCCCCGGGAGCGCGGCGAGCGAGCGACTGGGGGGCGCGCCCGGCCGGGGTGCCGCGCGCCCGCCGCGCGGGGCCGGGGCCGCGGCCGCGGGGAGGACCGCGGTTGCCATGGCGACGGGGCCGCGAGGCGCAGGCGGCGGCAGGACCAGGCGCCGCCGGCCCCGCCCCCGCGGGCCCGTTGCCACGGAGACCGGCGCGCGCATGCGCCCTGCGCGGGCGTCCGGGGGGGGGGCAGGGCGCCCGCCCGGGCCCCGGCGCCGCCCGGATCCGAACCTGCCCGCCCGCGGAGGGGGGGTCTGGGGGGGGAGGAAATAAAGAAAAAAGGCAGCGCTCCGGCTTGTTGGCTCCGGAGAGCGGCCCCGCCTTTGTTCCTGGCGCAGTCGCCGGTTTCCAGGCGCTGAAGGCGGGGAGTCGGGGGGGGGCAGGGACGCCTCGGCCAGCGGGTCCCCCACGGCCTCCAGGGACACGCCGAGGGGGCGCGGGGCCCGGCCTGAGCCTGGCCATCCAGGCCCCAGGCGCACCTTGGCTGCCTGCAGCCCTGAGCCCGACCTCCCCAGGGGTGGGGGGGATTCGCCCACGCCCAAGGGTGCCCCCCACCCCCGTGTTCTCTGGTCCCTTTCTCCCCACATCCCCTTCCCCAGAGCCTCACCAGCACCGAGGGGAAAATGAAGCCCTGCCAAACCCCGGCCTCCCCCTCTCCACTTCCTCTTCGCCAGAAAACTCTGGAACAGGTCCCCCCCTCCTAGCCCCGGAGGAAAAAAGTTGAAGGGAGCCTCGATGTTTCATAAACAGGAGTCACCCCTGTACGCTTGTTGATGTGGAAGCCTGGCTGCCTGCGTGTGGGTGCGTGCGTGTGTGTGTGTGTGTGTGTGTGTGTGTGTGTGTGTGTGTGGAGAGGGACACGGTCCTCTGAAGCTGTTTGTGGAGGATTTTTCTTCTCTTTGGTTTGTTTTTCATAAGGGTCAGAGGTCTGGGCTTCTGTGGGGAGAGGGGAAGGGTCGCCTCAGATGGACAGGCCAGAAAGTCCCAGGCGGACAGGTCGTGGGTGGGGCCTGTGGGCTTGGGGCAGGGGCCGGGAGCCAGAGCCACCCCATCTGGCACTGTTCTTGGCAGGCAGGGGGGCTGCTCCCTGGGATATGGCCCCGGAGAGGTCCCAGGCCTAGGGCTTGGGGAACCTCTCTCCCTTGGGTTCCCCAGCTCCTGCCTTGACCACACTGGCCAAGAGAGAAAGCCAGCGGAGCAGCCTCGTCTCTGGGGTTTTCTAGAATGGAAACAAGATGCGTTTGTTTGTTGTCCAGAGGATTGGACTTTCGGGTCCAGGCTGAACCAGAAGGGAATAACGGGAGTGTGTGTGGGAGGAAGGGGGAGTGCCCTTCAGAACTACCCGCCAAACACCGACCAGCCTGGTCCCCAGTGTGGCCTTGTGCAGGCTCAAGGGTTCTGGCCGCTCAGCCTCCACAGGGCTAAGGAAAGAGGGCGGGCTTTGGGTGACAGTCCTTCCTCCAGCCTCCCTCCCCTGCGACATGTGGAAGCGTGTGGAAGAGACACCTCAGCCCTTGCAGGGAAGCTTGGAAGACTGACACCGGGAAGATTCAGGTCCACCATGGCGGAGGCGACATCACAGCTACCCCTCTCACAGGGGTGGGGGGTTACCTCTATCCGGAGGGAGGAAGCCTGTGGGGGGACCAGGGCTCCAGATCCGCATAGTCCTGGTGCTGAACCCTGTTTGGCCCACCAAAGTTTTCACATCTGGACGATAAGGACAGCACAGTGCTCACCTCCCAAGTCGAGGTGGCTCTGCGAAGTGACGCATAAAAGCTTTTAGTGAGGTGCCTGTCACGGAGTAGGTGCTCAGAACACGGTGGCCGTGATTGGAGCCCCAGGGCGTTGACTACTCTCCCTGGTGTGACCCAGGCTTGCCCCCCCCCCCGAGGGCCCTGAGGCTCTGGGTGTGGCTGTGTCCCCAGGCAGGGCCATCCTCGGCACAGACTCTGCCACCAGCCCACTGTAGAGCCCAAGGCAAGTCGCTCGCCTCTTTTGGGCCTCAGTCTTCCTGTCTGACGAGTGGGACGCCCACCCACCCCTGGCTTTGCTCCCATTCTGTAGCCGGGCACGACGTAGCCCAGTTGTGGCGTCCACTGCCTGTATTTGAATCCTGGCCCTGTCGCTTCTTGGCCCTGTGGCTTTGGTCAAGCCCTTAATGTCCCCATTACCCTCGGTTTCCTCATCTGTAAATCTGTGATGGTGACAGCACCTGCCTGTCCCACAGGGACCAGGTGGCTGATGTATGTGAGACCTCTGCCCCGCCTGGCTCCCAGAGGATCCTCGGATGTTCCTGGTGACGTCGGGTGCTCACTCCGTGCTGGGTGGCATACGCCTTAGCTCCACGAATCCTCAAACTGAGCGCATGGCTGCTGCGTGTTACAGGCGAGGAAGCTGCGACTCAGAGAGGGATGTGCGTCGCCCAAGGCCACACAGACAATTAGCAAAGGAACGGAGATTAGACCAGGCAGGCTTGAGCAACTCCGAAGCCCCCTCCCGGTAACCCCAGGTTTCCGGCCCTCCCCACTGGAACCCCTCTGGGGTCTCCTGAGGTCTGCAGTGACAGCACTGTTAGCCCTGCCCGGCGCTGCTGCGTCCCCCAGGCCTGCCAGACACTGCGCTAACAGGTCCCTAATAAAGCTGGCGGAGGCGTCTGCATCTTCCCGGGGCAGGGGCCGAGGGGCCAGGGCAGCAGATGTGTCCTGATGACAGTGCTGGGCAGGGGGAGGGGAGGGGGCCGTGAGGTGAACGGTCTGCTCACATGTCAGAGCCGATCCTCTCCCCCTCCATGCCTGAGTCACTGGATGCCTCCTGGTGTAGGGGACAGTCACCCATCGCTCACTCCATCCACCTGTTCTTTCTTCTTTTCATCAAACCGCCCACCCACCCATCCATCCATCCATCCATCCATCCATCCATCCATCCATCCATCCATCCGTCTCCTCATTCCCTTCCTTCCTTCCTTCCATCCAGTATTTATTGAGCCCCCACCTTGAGCCGAACCTTACGTTAGTCGCCCAGGGTCCCTCCCTCCATCACGTCAATATTCTAGAAAGGACACTAACTAAACAGCGACTCTGTGTGCACAGGACGCCAGGAAAGAAGAAGGCATCCTGGGGTCCCTGAGCCTGGGCTCTGCAGACGCACCTCAGCCAAGCTCTCTGGGTGACCTTGGGCAGGTTGCTTGGCGTCCTCTGGGCGTCCAGAGTTCTGTGCACACACAGCCGAGTGTGACTTAGGCACGAATGAGGGGCGTGGCTGATTCATTTTCTCGTCCTCGGTGCCCAGTGCGGTGTCTGTCACTCAGTGGGTGCTCCTTAGACTGAGTTGACTGATCCATCCCCAAGCAGAGCAGAGGACAGCAGACCCTGCCTCACCCCTACTGGAGGCCTCGGCATTTCTCTGATGATGCCCACAGGTTCTGGGAAAAGCTGGGGCCTTTGAGTTAGAGCTAAGGGTGAGGGGGAGGCCTGGGGGCCCCACAGAGGGTGGGTGCCCCCCCACACACACACACAGCCTGCCCTCCCAGAGCCTGCCCTGCATGCCTCCACGGCCTTGCACACCTGGTCTGGGCAGAGCAACTGATCTCAGGGACGGGGTGGGGAAGGGAGCGCAGGGGGTAGGTGGGCAACAGGATCCCAGGCCCTACAGGAGCTGCTGAGGCGAGAGAGGAAGACACCCCTCTCTCTGCCCCGTGAGTTGTCGGTAGCGCGGGGTCTGCCCATTTGTCGAGCGGCCAGCCCGGCTGGGCCCGAGTTCTCACCACTGTCACTGTGTTCCTGTCTGGTCAGCAGCCCTCGCCCTGCTGCTCACTCTGAGGCAGGCAGATCTCCCTGTCCTGGCGGGGGAATGGGTGGATGCTCTGCTCCTGACCACCCGCAGCAAACCAGAGGCCCCTGCAGGATGCCCGAGGTGAACGGAGTCCAGGGAAGTGCTGAGTTCGGCCCTCCCATCTGGCGGGTGAGCAAGCTGGGGGGCCCAGAGAGGAAAAGGGGCTGTGTCCGGGGTCACACAGCGAAGCCTGCGTTCTTTTCTACCGCTCCCTGCCCGGCCAGGAGAGGAGAAGACCCGCAGACCGTGGATTTCACCTTGAGGAAATGGAAAAACTTGGACCTTAAAGACGGGAGGTCGCCGTGGCTAAGACGTGGGCGGGCTGTGTGACCTTCGTCATGTTGCCAACCTCTCTGAGCCTCACGCGCTAGCGAGGATCCCGTGAGATGAGAACCGAACAGGGCTGGAGTTGGGGGACCAGGCGTACATCCTGATTTACCCCGAGAAGCTGTGACCTCAAGGGAGGGACTTGGTGGCCTCAGCTGTGGGCCTCTGCTCGCTCCCCTGCAGAATGGAGATGATGGCAACTATCCCCGGGGGGCTGCTGTGGGGCTCGGCGAGATGACCTCAGGCTGCGGGGCCTGGTGCTCACGGCCTTCCAGAGCCCCATCTTTTTCTCCTTTTTGGAGAAAGGGCTCGCCCTGGGTTGCGGGCTTGGCCTGGGAGACCTGCTCTCGGTCCTGGGGAAAGCGGGGTCTGGACCTCCTGGGCTGAGCTATTGCGCCCCCCTGGAATCCGGCTCCTCCACGCCGCATGGCTGCTTTTTTTTCTGGGGTGGGGCTGGGCTGGGGGTGCACATTTTCCAGACGCTGTTTCCCTGGCAGCTCTGAAAATTAATTGGCCTTTAATGTGGCATAGAATTTATTTTAATTAGCGGGAGATTGACCAATTTCTTAATAAGCGGCTTTGTGGGGGCTCCATCTTTGGGGTTGGTGTTGTGTGTGGGGAGGTGGCGATCGAGCGAGAATGACACTGCCAGTCCAGGAGGGGAGGGAGCTCTGGCCTTCCTGGCTGCGATTCCTCCCATCAGGGAGCGGGAGGGGCCCTAGTGAGGGCCAGGGAGGAGAGAGGGACAGACGCGAGGGACCTGCCCACCTGTGGGCAAAATCAGGAGGCAGTGGGAGGAGAGGGCTCTGGCCCGGGGGACCCACGGAGGGCCAGGTGGCTGGGCCATAGGCCTCTCGGGGATCCATCAGCCTCGAATTCTGCCTTTGACCTTGGTCTGTCGGGGTCCTGCGAATGGACCACTGATCCCGAGGTGACGATCGTGCCCCTGGCCTTAACGATGCCCCTCCCCATTTGAGAAACGAACACGGTAAATCAGAACCAGCTTCTCAAAGGACCGAGTTCCCTCGCTGCGATCTGACGGACTCACTGAGGGTCCCCCAGCCCGGGTGGTGGCCCAGCTCTGAGTTTCCATTTTATAGATGAGCAAACGGAGGCTCGGAGAGGTGCAGGGTCTGCCTAAGCCTCAGGGGTAGCCCCCCTCGTCCTCAGGGCGGGTTAACCGTGGCCCCCCAGGGGGGCTGCCCTGACTTCTGGGTGAGCTCAGGGGCCTGATCCGGCTCTGCAGCCCTCCTCCTTCAGGGCCCCTATAGCAATGACACTGAGCCTGTTCAGCGTGTCACCTGACGGTCAGTCCCCTGAGCACAGATACTGAGTCCGTGTGCTCAGCTTTACTCCCCGGAACCAGGCCCAGCCTTGGGCTTGGTGGGTGCCCATTCCATGTTTGCTGAGTGAACGAGTGAGCGATGATGGAGGCCCTGGGACACCTGGTCAAGGACTGGGGCCTCAGGGGGCCTCCATGACTTTATACGGGAACTGCGGTGAGTCCTGATGGTGGACCCGCCCCCTCACCCTGCCCATCTGACCCGTCCTCAGGGGACCGTCTCGCTTCCTCTCGTTCCCTTGCGGTCTGACTGGGGGAGCCTGTGTGCCCACCTGCCCGTTTGGCGAAGGGGAGAAGGGCAGTTATTCCCTCTCCCAGCCTGGATCCAGAAGGGGTCTAGGCCGCCTCTGCAGTTCAGCCTCCAAGGACCAGGCCAGGGGCGCTGCCCTGGGGTCTGGTGACCCCACCGAGCAGTCCAGGGCTCCCCAAGGCTCTGCCTCAGCCACCGGCTGGAGAAAACGAGGCCACGCCTCCTCCTGCCCCACCACACCCCAGCCCATCACCCCAGAGACACCCTGGGGGCTCCTCCACCTGGACTTGAACCCACCACATTTTTTATTTTTTTAGTTAAAACCTTTCATGCGGCGCTTTCTCTGTGCCAGGTACTGATGAGAGGCGTTTACCCTCAGTATGACATAGGGGCCACTATGTCCCCATTTTACAGACCAGGAGGCTGAAGCACAGAGAGGACAGTGACCGACCTGGCCTACGCCCCCTCAGGCTTTCACCGCTGACTCCTGGGGTGGGCGTTTGTTCTCACAGCCTTCCCAGGGACTTTCTGCCTCCCCTCGCCGGGTTCGCCCAGGCCCTGTGCCTTTGCCCACAGGGTTGCCTCCCCCCAGAGCTGACGCGGTAGAGGGTGGCGTGATGGACGGGGGTGCGCTGGTCCCTGGCACCCTCGATAGAGCAAGGACATGGCCCCTGCAGCCAGCCACACCTGGGTTTGAATCTGGGTCTGCCACGTGGCTGTGTGATCCTGGGCAGGGGCTTTGTCTCTCCGGCCGCCCTGCATCTGAAGAAAGGGGGTGAAAGTATGTATTTAAAAGGTTGTCACCAGGAATGAACGAGCCATCCCGCGGACCAGGCCAGCACGGTGTCCGGCATGCACATTTTCCATTGATGAAGGTGATCTCTCCGCTTCCTCTCCAACCTGTCCTCCTGCCCTTCAAAGCCCAGTCATCCCAGAAGCCTTCGCCCCCTTTGCAGGGCAGAGTCTGCAGTTGTAGGTGTCCCCAGAGGACTTTCTGTCCGTGTCACTCAGCCCGGTGCTGCCTGGTCATGTTCACTGTGGTCCCTGGGCCCTCAGAGCCCCGGGCAGAGGACAGACCAGGCCAGCGGATGGCAGAGGCTCTGCTGGGGACAGACAGGGTGTCCTGGGCTCGTTCAGTTGTGAGACAAACATTTATGGAGCACCTACTGTGTGTCAGGCACTGCGAATGAGACAGCCCCCAGAAAGAGCAAGTGGGGTCGGGGAGGCAGACAAATGATCCTGGACCCTGGACCCAGAGGCCATCAGGGCTGGGGCCAACCCAGAGGAAGGGATTGTGTCAGCTCCAGTGTCCGAGTCAGGAGCCCTCAGGAGGAGTGACATCCCAGCCGAGGCCGGAGGTAGGAGAGGGAGCTGGTGGCTGAAGGGAGGTGTGGAGTTCCAGGCCCTGGGGTGGCGAGCGAGGCCAGGGGTCTCCAGGGAACCGCCGGAAGCTGAGTGTGGCCCTCGTGGGTGGGCAGAGGCCAGAGGGTGGACCTCGTGTCCTCACCCGCCCCACAGACACCTAGAGCCTCCACCAAGTGACAGGTGCCGAGAGCGCCCCTCCCCCTGGCCCCGCGGAATCGCATTCCAGTGGGAAAGGCAGGGGAGCCACCGCCAACCAAGTAACCAGAGGAGCAAACAAGATCACGAAGGGGAAGTAAACAAACATGGAGGGGACAGAGTGAACGAACCCGGGGTGCGGGGAGGCGGGGGACCAGGCCGGGGCTTTTCCTGAGGGTTATGGGAGACGAGGAAACTTCTTGAAGCAGGGAGCTGTGTGACGGAAGGCATTCTAGATGCTTCTCCTCGGGTGGATCAGACTGGGGGAGGAAGGACCAAAGACTGGGCCTGGCAGAGAAGCCAGGCGAGAGGTGGTGGCTTGGGTTGGGGCGGTGGCCTTGGGACTAAGACGAGGTGGCTTTGAGCACTGGCTGGGAGGTGGGACAGGTTCGATGATTAAGGGTGAGGCAGGGGGAGAGATGAAGCCGAACCCGGGTTTCTGGATCAGGCCTCGAAGTGACGACGATGCCCTTTGCTGGCACGGAGAGCCCAGGGACGTAGACGAGCTCAGGTTGGAGCTTGTCGAGTGTCAGGTGCCCGAGACAATCCGAGTGGGTCCCAGCATCCAAGTCCCAGGGAGAGGTGGGGACATTGTCGGACCAGGACAGGGATGAGGCCTGCAGCTGTAGGCGGGGTCCCAGCCGGTTCTGCTTTTCCCAGAGAAGGACTGGGTCCGCCTTCCCTTCCGGCGGCGGCATAAACGTCTTAGAACCTGGAAGGTTTTCCTTCGGGTTTGTGAAGTCCTTCCCAGTTCCTGTCCTTGCTTAATGCGCACTCCTTCCCCTGGGACGCATGGATCAAAGGCTCCGGTTGTGGGTGGGGACAGGCTATGTCCCGGGGAGCAATGGGGAGCCTGGGTGACAGAGGTTCACCCCCCACTCAGCTCGACAAAGCGCCATCGCTGCTGTCATCTCCTACACGTGGGGTTCTCGAGACTTCCCCTCTCCTGGTCCAGCTGGAAGGGATGCTCGAGGCACCGACGACTGTGGGTGGGGTCTTGAGCCGTGGTCCCCGTGTGGGTAGGTCCGGGTGTGTGTGTGTGTGTGTGTGTGTGTGTGTGTGTCGGGGGGGGGTGTCCCTGGTTATTCTGAGGGACAGTCCTTACTCCCCAGGGTGGGGACTCTGTGTCTGTTTTGTCCCCACCTCTGGGGGCTGGGCAGGGACCCAGCTGGGCTCTGTTGATGGGCCTCGAAGACGGATGGAAAGTGATGTGTGTGTGTGTGTGTGTGTGAGAGAGAGAGAGAGAGAGAGAGAGAGAGAGAGAGAGAGCACGCGCCTGAAACCTAATTGTCCGCTGTCTAATCCGTCAGCCAGGGGACAGCTTGCCAGCCCCTCCCCGGCAGGCTGATAAATGCCGTCCGAGGCCCCCTGCGCCGGAGCTGCCTTAATTGGTATCAGGACGTGCCTGGACTCCATCCTCCCGGCCCCTGCCTTCCTCCCTTCCTGCCGCTGCCTCCGGCTTGCGAGCTTCCAGCCCCAGGCCGGGCTCACCTGCTGCCGCAGTCCCAGGGGGAGGGCGTGAGATCCAGAACGAAAGCTCCGCTTACGGGGCACCTACTGTGTGCCCAGCCTGTGCTGATGAAGCCCTCCTCCGCCTGCCCCGCCTGCCCTCGCTCACCCTCACAGAGGCCCGCGAGGTCGGGGAATCGTCCTCCTTCCCCGGCATCTTTCCTGAGAGCCCCACGCGCCCGGTCCCTGCAGGCTGGGTGCTAGGGATGCTCGGTAGACCAGACTGCCCGCCCCCAGGGAGCTCCCCAGTAACTGGCCGGGAGGGGCTTAGTCCCAGACAACTGGCCTGGCAGGACGTAAGGGGAGGGGTTGACCACTTGCCTGTTGTAGGAAGCTCAGAGGGGTCTGGCAACCCGTCTAAGACTGCACAGCAAGAAAAGCAGGGAGGGAACGCATGGTCGCCCTCGGAACAACCAGGCGGCTGGTTCCCAATGCCTTGGGCGTTTGGGACACTTGGGGTGCCCGTTAGAAACTCACGTGCTGCCCTGAGATTTCTGAATGAGGTTCTGGGAGCCCCAAGAATCTGCATGGGTACCAAGCCGTCCGGCCATTCAGGACCCCGATGAGGCCTGGTTCTCCACGCTGGTGGGAAGCAGGGAGGGGCACAGCAGGGTGGGGCAGGGATGACAGTTCATTCATTCATTTGTTCGTTCATTCATTCAGCCAGCACTTCTGGAGCAACTGCCTTGGGCCAGGCCTTGTTCGGGAGCTGGTGGGACCAGCCACAGGACTTGCAGCATCCTCTGCAAAAGGAACATCGTGGCCCCTGGTCCAGAACGTATTTAAAATTTCAAGATGACAGCAACAGAACCTTAAACCAAGACAGGGCCACAAAAGATGGCGCAGGCCGCTCACCCGTGAGGCCGGCCCTGTGTCTGGGGGCACCAGCAGGACGAGCCAAACCAAGGAGCCTGAGCCCGGTCCTGATCTGCAGCCCCCCACCCCCCCAACTGGAATTCCGAAATGAATAAAACGTCGGAAACCCGAAGTTCTTTGGCAAGATGGTGGCAGATCCATTGGGAGGCGAACCTGGCCTCAGCTCGATGGGAAGCTATTGACAGTTTTATTTCTCCCCCTTCGTGTGAACGTGTGTGCCTTGCATCGCCGGATGTTCACGTGTGCGACTGAGGGGTCCACGTATCCATCCTGATACATACGACGTGCACCATCGCAAAGGAACAGCCCTGAGTCCCGAGTGCCTCCGGCCCAGGGGCCTAGGACAAGCGACGTGGACTCACGCAGGACCCGTATCTTTACCCCGTACAGGCCAATGGCCGTGCGGCCCTTTTTATTTTATTTTATTTTATTTTATTTTATTTTATTTTATTTTATTTTATTTATTTTATTTTATTTTATTTTATTTTATTTTATTTTATTTTATTTTATTTATTTTATTTTATTTATTTTATTATTTTATTTTATTTTATTTTATTATTTTATTTTATTTTATTTTATTTTTTTCTGCATCATCCAAACACAGCATGTGGCTGGATGAGTGTCTGACAGTGACCCCAGTCCCTGACCTGCCTGTTCCTTGGGTGGTTGAAAGGGGGCTCAGTGATCTGCCCCCCGAGGGGGCCGGTGACTGTCACTCTCATTGTCCACTGGAATACTTTATTTCGTATTAAAGGGATTGGGGGAGATGTGAGGTCAAACACCAGAGCAGTTTTCTTAAAAAGAGGGAAATAAATAGATTTATTGATTATAAATATAATGTAGGCTCAGCATCACACAAATGAAAACGAAAGAAGTAACAATCCCCTGAAATCTACCCCCTCTATAGTAACTACTGTCGACATTTCAGATATTTCTAGATCTTTCTTTTTTTTTCAGGGGGAGGGGGCTCTAAAGATGGGCTTCACTGCCCAGTGTTTTGCAACCAAACAGTATGTTATGCCTCTTCCCACGTTTAAGTCATCATTTTTCAGGGGGACAAGGAAATTCCCATAAACACATCCCATAATCAGCGCAAACATCCCCCTCCTTGGACACCGTCTGATTCCAGTTTTCCGTTCACGTGTGCCTCCCAGAGATGGCATCCTCGTGCGCACACTGCCACGCGTCCACGCGTCCTCAGGTCAGGGCTGCAGGTGTGGGACCCCAGGGTCGACGCGGGGAGGGGACATCGCCCCCGTTGTAGACGCTGCTACGTTGCCGATGCCATAATTCCCTGCCCCAGGCCTGTCTCTCCTGAGTTGCTGTTCTCTGATCGTTGGAAAGCGGGGGCCTGTCCAGGCCAGGTGGAGGGTCCCGAAGCTGCAGGCGAGGGGGGAAGCCAGCAGGGGCACCACGTCTGCTCCATCCATCCTCAGGCCCTGCATGGTTGTCACTCACAGGCTCTTGTCCCTGACCCCTTGGCTGTCGCCCCCAGCCAGGCCCCTGGTTCTCTTTTCAGATGGGGACAAAGCCTGGGCCTCAGGCCCCTCCACGCCCTAATCACTTGAGCTTTCCCCTGATTTGCATGTCCTTAAGGCGCCTTGATTAACACCCCTTCCTAGGATGGCTCTGCTCCGACCAGGGGGATTCTGATTGCCAAGTGGCCTCCGCTTCTTTAAAAATAAGATAAATCCTCCCTAATGCAAGCGGAGCCTACGCTCCCCTGAACGGTGAGACGCTGAGATGTGGAGGCATCTCCCAGGAGCCCAGAAATGTTGGAAACTTCTGGAAGGAATCAAGCCCTTTCTCTAACTCGCAACCCGGAGCCTGTTCTCGGCAGTGACGTCAACCCTCATGGCAGGTGTTGCAAGTGGATTTCCACCTTCCCCAGCCCAGAAGGGAAACTGAGGCTCAGAGAGGGCCGGTTAGTTGCTCAAGGTCACCCAGCCAGGCAGGTTTCAGCTCAGCCAGGGTTTGGACTCCGCACCGTCTGATGCCAGCCAGACCTACAGCTGACGCTCTTCACTGCCGTGCTGATCGCAGGCTGGGCCTGGAGCCGGGGCTGGGGTTGTGGGGAGGAGGAGGCTGGAAGAAGCAGACGCATTTAACGAGGTGGCCGTGACACCCAGCCCCGGACGACGACCTTGCGGTTGAAGAAGTCAGGCCTCGCCCCTACGAAGAGAACCAGGTGCCCTGTGCTGCTCCCAGCGGGGGGGCCGGGACGGGGTGTGCGGGGCTTGCTGTAACAGCCAAGGGACCTTCGGGTCATGATGCTTGGTCCCATGAACACAGCCCGCAGGTGTGGCCATGTGTGTCCCATGCGGGTCTAATCCTGGGGCACAGACCAGCCTGCACCACTCAAGTGAGCCCCAAACGCAGCCCAGGAATTCCGGTTGCTCTTGGCTGCTTGGAAGCGCTCTCTGGGGGTCTGTGTGGGGCGGACGGTCCCCAGGGTGGCGGGGCACGGAGACCAGGCTTTCCACCTCCCAGCGCCTCCCTTCCCTGCCTGCCGCAGTTCTCCTGCTTCTCATTAGGGCAGAGCTGTGGGAGCTGCAGGGTTTCCGGAGCTGTGAGTGTCGCACCGTGTTGTCTTTCATCTTCCTGGCTGAGCAGCTCCCCAACCTGCTGCTCTCTCCTGGGTCCTCTCTCTCTCTCCTGACGGTTGGGTCAGCAGGCTCTCTTTTGCCTTTCGCAGGGCCCCTGGGGAGGCCTGGACTCTCCCGTGAGTTCCCGCCATCCCCAGCCACCTCGGGGTGAGTGTGGCTGTCCCTGGCTGGGACCTGCCAAGCCACTGGGCCTCGGAACAGGTGTGCACACACGGTCCACTGGCCCGAGCCGGAACACAGCGTGCTTGTGTGTACCTTCCTGGGGGAGAGAACGAGCTGTTCCCAGTCCCCTGGGGAGGCCCCTGCAGGGTGGGGAGGGGGCAGCAGGAGGCACAGAGCAGGCCGGGAACATTCTCCCAGTGCCAGGCCCCTAGGGCCTGAAGTGCAGGCAGCAGGAACATCAGCCCCTGTGGCTCCCCACCACTCCCCTGAGGTTGGCCTCTGTCAGGGCCCACCCCTCCTCTCTGTGCTTTGAGCTGAGGGATTCTCAGGCACATTCTCTAAGCTTTGGGGTTGAAAAGACCCATACGATTTCCAAAGAAAATTTGGGGGACGGATAGGGCGATGCCAGTTTTTAATTGTGCTAGGGAAGGGCGTGAATGAGAACAAATAAAACAAAATAAAAACATAAAACCCATGAAAGATCCCATCATCAACTGTCGCTTCATTTCATGAAATAAATCACGTTTCAAAGGGCAAAAGGCATGAAGAACGTGATCTTCCAATGAACACCGTCCCCCAAAAGGAGCATTTGAAGACTTCACACTGTCTCTTGTGCCGTAAGACGTGGGGGAGGTTTGCCAGAGCTGAGGACCCGGCGAGGGTCCCTAATGGGGAACTCGCGAACTCTCATGGCCATGAAGGGGCTGCTCCACCTCTGGCCATCACGTCTGCATTCCAGGCAGGATGAAGTACATTTTCCTTGAAATGTTGCCTTTTAATTCAGGAAGGGAAACCTTCCCCCAGCTCCTCTGCCTTCGTCTCCTTGGTCAGAACTAGCTGCAAGGGAAGCTGAAAAGTTGAATATTTTAATTTTCTGGACGCCCATAGAGGAAGGCCAGAGGGAACGCGGCTGGACGGGGTCTTTGGGAGACTGCACAGGTGGTTTTCTGCAAAGTCCCGGCTTTCGATTCATTTCATCCCCCCTTTCAGACTGCGATAAACCCTGAGATCTTATGACCGACCGTGGCTCCCAGCACCCAGCTCTGCAAGCAGCCTGAAACCCCAGGCCTCTTCACCGATCCGGATCAGTCTCAGCTTCAGAAATACCGACGTTGTCCTGCTTGTTGTTGGGTTTCTGGATCGAAGAGGGCCCAGTTTCAAAGCCTGTTTTCCGAGGAAGGCTCCCAGAGTTGCCAGATAGCATGCAGGACAGCGGTTTTCTATGTTTCAAACGAGCAGTGAGGACGTGGTTCCGTAGTGTAGGGGTCAGCACGTCGGCTTTACACGCAGAAGGTCCTGGGCTCATGCCCCGGTGGAGTTATGACCCATGGTCTACGGCCAGGCCACCCTGAACATGCCCGATGTCTGATCTCGGAAGCTAAGCAGGGTCGGGCCTGGTTCGTACTCAGATGGGAGACCCCCTGGGAAGCCCAGGTGCTGTGGGCATAAATAGTAATACATTTTTAAAAAATTAATAGAGAATACTTTTTTCTCTAAGTAATTGCATGGGTCATGCTTCAACTAAGAGGTTATTCATCGTTTATTTAAAATACAAATTTACCTGGGTGTCCTGTGTTTTTATTTGTTAAATCTGGCGACCGGCCCCCAGAGTCTCAGCTTCTAGGGCAGAAGACGTGAGAGAGAGGCTCCAGGTGAGTCTGAAACCGCCCTGTTGTGTCGCTTTGAGAATGTCACCTCTCTGGGTTCCAGGAAGGCCACCCCCTCCTGAAGCTCCCACCTCCAGCGGGACCAGGTCATCGTGGGGCCCACGAGAGAGCCCACGGAGCATCCATCGACGAAGGAAGGACGGCAAGGCCCAGTCGGCACTTGGTGTCGCTCCACAAAGCCCTCTCGACCCGGAACGGGCCTGACATAGGGTGAGCGCTGCTCTCGAGTTGAGCTGCACGATTTTGGAGGATTGTATCGGTCCAAAAGGCCAAACGTCAGCTCTTTCCTACAGTCCAGCCTAATAATTTTGCTCATGAAGAACAGACAGGGATTCTGTGACGTCTCTGTCTCATGGGGCAGAATGGGGTGAATGTGGGGTGGAGCAGATGTTCTGCCTTTTCCCAGCCGGGAGACCTTGGGCAAGTCACTTCCCCTTTCCAGTCCTCATCTTGTCCCCGTCTGTAAATGGGTACGTTTGCAGAGAAGGTTCCATGAAGCATGTTTGTGGGGTATGGAATTCAGCTCAGCAAGCAGGATCAGTGTCTTCATGTCCCTGTCGCTCCCCACACACCCTCGCTGACCCCACCTGTCTCCTGGTGGAGGCTTCTCGGGGGGGCGCAGGCTTCGAGGTGTGCGGAGGGGAGCGAGGGTCAAGGTGGTCCACCTGGGCAGACCAGAAGCCTTCTCCGGTCTCCTCTTCCCTGCTCCTGTGTTGCCACGTGTCCGTGAGTTCTCAGTATGTGGCCCCAGAGGTGGCCCGGGAAGGGGAGCGGGTGTAACACAGCCAGCAGCACCCCGAGGGAGGCCCGGCTTCACACCTCACTGCAGTCCACACCTCACCCCATGAATGACCACCAGCCTGCACCTGAGCTCACCTGCTGTCGCCATCCATCTGCAGTGTCCAGACTCCAGAGTGAGCCGGACAGCCAGGCGGCCGGGGGAATCACTCAGAGGTGGCCCTTGCAGATTCAGGGGAGGGTTCTCTGTCCCCTGGCCAGGCCTGTCCCTCTTTCCAGCTGTGATGCCTGTGGAGCTGCAGCTTTCAGACCTGTCACGGGGAGCGGGCTCCTCACGGGTGCAGTCTAGGGTGCTGTCCCACCCCCCAGCCTGGCGCCCAGTGGACGCACAGCACTGCTGGCCACACCGAGGGGTGTCTTGTGCCAACCCCTCATTTTCCAGAGAAACCAAACCCCGAGAAAATGCAACCAACCCAGAGCTGGCCTCGCCCCTGGGCAGCCAGGACCCCAGCGATGGGCCACAGCCGTGCCAGCAGAGTCTGAGCGCGAAGGAGGAAGATCAAGGCCACAGAGCTTCCCAGGGGGGTTGGGGGGAGCAGTTAGCAGCTCAGGAGAGGGGAGACGGGGGAAGGCAGCCCCTGCAAACTGAAGCCAGGGGAGGCCTCTCTCCTCCGGGCTCCTCCCCCACTCCCCTTCCTTTTGCTCCTCTCCCTCTCCTCCCAGCCCTGGCTGCAGAGCAGGCAGAGATCCAGCTGGGCGGGCGAGCTGTGCGTGTGAGCACCTGCGTGTGCGTGTGTGTGCGCGTGCCGTGCTGGGTGCACGTGTGCATGTGCCTCTGCTGCGTGCGTGCACGCGCGGTTCGCGTGCATCGCGTGCATGCAGCGTGGCTGTGTGCCTGTGGCGTGCAGGCGCGGGGAGGGGGCCGCTGAGGCTGGCTCTGGAGGGGATTTAAAGCCGCTTTCTCGGCTGCTGCGGCGTGAGCGATCCTGATAAACAGCCCGCGAGCCGAGCAGAAGCGCTGGCGGCGGCGGGAGGCTGCTATCAGGGCTCCTGGCAGCCTCGCAGAAAGCTGTCCCCGGCCCGCTCTGTCAGCCCACGGAGGGCGGCGCGGGTGGAGGGAGGGAGGGAGGGAGAGAGGGAGGGAGGGCTGGAGGGAGGGAAACGGTATTTGCTTCAGCCCTTAATCACGGAATTTGAAATCCCAGCGAGTCGGTGCCATTTATTTTCAGAGGCTGTCAAGGCTGGCTTCAGCATTTAAAAGAAAGCAGGATAAAACCCATTTGCATTTCTCTCCCTCTCGAGCCTGCCTGCCGGCTCCCTCTGCTCTCTCCTCTCCCCCTCGCTCTCTGCTCACCTCGCAGGGAGCTGGGGCTGGGTGTTGGGGAAGGAGTGCCAGGGAATGATTTTCCAAGGCGCTTTGGGCACTGGCTGTGGGCGGGGGCTGCCCCGGCCAGAGGCAAGGGCGTCCGTGTGGTTGGGGGGGTTGGGGAGCAGACCCAGACTCACTCCAGGGAGGCCATGCCCCAGCCTCAGAGTCTCTGGTCCAGCGGGGCATCGGGTGGCAGATGGATAGAGGCGGGAGCCAGGCTTGACCAGGGCTATGGGATCGAGGAAGCTGGGGGCCGTCTGCAGGCTCTCCTTGGTCATCCGCAAAAGAGCCTTGTTCCCCAAGTTTGCCCCAGCCTCGGGGGCCCATCAGTCCTTCCTGGTCCCACAGTGGACGTCTAGGGGGTTGGAGGTGCACAGGGAGCGAGGACACCCCCAGAACTGCCCCCTTTCTGCCCAGATAGGGAAACGAGGCCTAGAAAACAAGAATGACATGGGCAAGGTCACACCCTGGCAGAACCAGGATAAGGATGGGGTCTCGATACCCATCAAGTACGTGTTCTGAGCAGGCGCCAAGGACGAGGGGCTCCCATCGGCCCTGGACACTGGGCCTGGCGCTGGGCTCCGGAGTCCTTGCAATCAGATGGACCGCGGGCCTTGCCACTTTCCAGCACGGTGACCTTGGCCACCGTCCTCTCTCTGACCTTCAGCTAGAGCTCGCGGGACCTCCTGCGAGGACCACATCAACACGTGCTCTGCACTGGGAACGCGGGTTGTCTCTGTCACCGTCACCGGCGTCTGTCCAGCGCCTGCCTCACCTACTCTGCTTCCACGGCGTCTGTAGCGCTTCTGGGGGCAAAGACTTGGCCTCATGGCTGGATGATTCTGTCCCTGAAGAGACTCTGAGGCTTGGGGCATGGACTCCCCGGGGTGAGGCCGGATCTGCTCCCCAAATCTGTTATCGGGGTTCAGTGAGTTGAGGCATGCGATGCCCCTGGCAGAGCACTGAGTGCTTGTCACTGGGTTACTTTCAGCGTTGCAATCATGTGCCCACCCTGTTGTGGCCAGAACCCTGCAGTCCATCTCAGATGCCGCTTGTCCCCCCCCACCCAGGGGAGTGCTGCCGAACCCCGACTCACCCGGGGCGAGGGGTGTCCCTGCTGGGGAAGACGAGGAGTTGGAGGCGGGGAGAGGAAAAGAGCCCCAGGCCCTTGGAGGAAGCTCCCACTTTTGCCCAAAATGAGGCTCAGAAGTAAGTTCTGGCATTTTTTTGCAGAAACTCAAGATGCCCCGTCCCCAACCCCCCCTTTTTTAATTACAAAAATGAGCCCTCTTCCTCACAGGAGGCTGTAAAAAATAGTGAAATTACTAATCTCCCTCCCAACACCTCACAGTTCTGCTCCCCAGATCATCAGCAACCATGAGCTTAGAAAGGTGACGTCTTCCAGCTTTTTCTGCCGATAGCAAGCGCGTAGAGACTCCTTTTTTACAAGAGTCGGGCGATGCTGAATGCCCGGTTTGGCCATCTTTTCTCTCTGACACCTGATGGTCTCCTTCCCGAGGAGACGTCCCTCTTTCGTTCCTCTTCGTGGCTGCGTCGTTCTCCCTCGTGTGCTGGTACCCGCGTGCGGTTGTCCAATCCCCAAGGGAGGACTGGAAAACGGGCGGGCACTGTTACTGGCAGCAGGTGGGCGGCTGTGGGAGGCCCCGTCCTTTTCCACAGGGAGAGGCCGCTTGGGGCTCTGCGAAGACCAGGGAACCAGGAGCAGGAAACCAGAGTCCCAGGGTCTAGCCCTCACTCCCTCCAGGGCAGCCCTTCCCCTGGCCACCTGGGGGCCCAGGGACATTGAGGCCTCAGGGCTGTCTGGTCCCACCCCACCTCGCCTCCCTGAGGAGATGGGCTTGGTCTGTGTTCCCAAGGTGAAGGAGGGGGTGTCAGTAGCCAGCTCCCTCCTCTTGCCCTTCTGCACCCTCTGTGGTCCCCAGTCACCTGCCTCCTTCCCCCCTCCAAACTGCCACTGCAGGCCAGAGGGGAACCCCAAACCCCATGTCCACAGACGGAGCCTAAGTCAGCAGGAAGAGGGTGGCAGGGAGCCCAGGGCCCCATCTGCAGCAAGGTAGGGCTTTTGCTCTCAATTGTTCGTGCATCGAAGGCAACTTTCACAGAGTGACATTTAGAGTCAGGCCGGCCTGTGGCGGTGACAGCCCCACTGGTTCCCAAGCTCCAGATCCTCAGAGCCCCAGTTTCCCAATCCTGAAAACGGGGACGACGGTGGCACGTACTTCACAGGGTGCTCTTAGGGACTCGGTGCGGGAGTCCACGCAAAGCCTGCAGCAAGTTTCCTGACACGACGTCTCCATGAAGGCCCAGCGTCGCTATTGTTTCTGTTAGGATTCCTGATAACGCCATTTTCAGAAATCTGAGGTCAAAGAAAGCTTTCTCTGAGTTGGGCGTCGAAACCAAGAAATAGCCGCTGGTGCGTGTGTGTGATGTGTAGTGTGTGTGTGTGTGTGTGTGTCGGGGGTGAAGACAGCGTGTGGCGTGTGCGGTGGTCGTGACTGCGGTGTGTGCGGTGTGCGGTGTTTCTCTGGTGTGTTATGTGCAGTGTCGGGTGTGTGGAACGTGTGTCCTGTGTATGTCAGGTGTCCGCACACCACCCTCTGCTCGTGGCCGTCTGCTCCCTGCCAGACATCCTTTCCCATCCTCTCAGAGAATCACCGTCACTGAAGGACAGGCCTGCTGACCCGGGTGGCCTGGGAAGGCCCCAGGGCCACCCTGGAGAGCAGAGAAGACCCCGCTCTCTACGACTCACCCCACCACCTGCTTGAATGAAAGTCCACGTGGGCCTCGTGTTCAGGCCTCACTGTCACCATCCCAGCTGGATCTGGGTCCCGGTTCCATCACCACCGGTGATGGGAAGTCACTTTAAACTCTCTGGGCCTCAGTTTCCCCATTTGTAAATTGAAAATAGTAATCATGTGGAAAAATGGTTTGTCTTTCCTTCCCTACCCCAAACAAACACAACCAACCAAACAAACAAACACACCAGAAAGTGCTCAACCCCCAGAGGCACTTACAGAAGGGGCTTTTGCCCAGCGAGTGGGTGATCAGCACAGACTGACGTCCACAGGGCTCCTGGGATGGAGCGGACTCTGCCTCTGCCTGTCCTCCAAGGAGAACTGTGTTTATGTACATCGTCCCCCTGGCCCTCCATCAGCCCTGCCCAGCTCTGGCAGGACATCTGGCTTCACAAGCCAGGCGGGCTGAGGCAGAGCCGAGCCGAAAGGTGGGGTGTGGACTCCCCGGCCTTTTCCTCTGTGGTTGCTACGTTCTAGAGAGAGGCTGGACCTTCCGCCCGGGTCCCAGAACGAAGATGCACGTGAAGCAGAGTGGTGGGGCAGAGGGGCAAGCAAACTACAGCCAACACTGAATCTGAATGAAAACAAACCGGGGCTACGGCAACCGCGTGGCATGGAGGGGATGCTTGTTGCGCAGCACAGCTGAGCGAAGTCTGACCGATACAGGAACGCGTACCTAGCAGTAGTGGCCACAACAAATAGGTAGCCCTGGCTCGAGAAGCAGGTCCCAGGTGACGAGGAGACTGTGATCGGAGGCAGGGAAGCCAGTGGCTCCTGTCATCCAGTGGGAAACTTTTGGGAAGATTCTTGCCCACAGTAACTTGCAAAGCTGACGCGCCATGCACTTGTGGCGCGGCCTAGAACGTGAGGAACAGAAACGTCTAGCATGTCTCGGTGGCTATTCCCTGCGTGTTTGGGGCTGAATCATGCCCCCACCCACCGGCATTCATACAATGAAGCCCTAATCCCCAGGACTTCAGAATGTTCCTGTTTGGAGGTGGGGTCCTTACAGAGGCGATGACGATAAAACGAGGTCATCGGGGTGGCCCTAATCCAATGTGACTGGTGTCCTTATAGGAAGAGATTTACACACAAACAGGCACAGGGGCAAGGCCGTGTGAAGACGCAGGAAGAAGACGGCCACCCGCAAGCCAAGGAGAGAGGCCCGGACCAGCACCTTCCCGCAGAAGGAACCACCCTGCCGACGCCTGCCTTTGGGACTCCCAGTCTCCAGACTACATTTCTGGTGTCCTTTGTGACAAGCGCCCCAGCAGACGGATGCACAAGACGCGACAGACAGGACGGGGGCGCCAAAGGGGATTAGCCTGTTTGCAAGCGGGGATGAAAGAGAGAGGGAAAATCCAGAAATTGTGGATTTGCACAACTGAAACCTGCAAACATGTCTCATCTGTCTCCGAGGAAAGAGAAAAGAGGCGAGACTGCAGCCCAGTGACCGACAGCCAGGCGCCCACGGGAGGACGCGAAGATGCCACTGGGAAGAGGCCGCCCGGCCTGGGGGAGGCTGAGCTTGGGCACAAACACGCCAGCCCCAGGGGTGGAAGGTCTGAGGCCTCCTCACGCCCCCCCAGCAGTGTGTCTTCCAGACAACGTCGAGGGGGAGCCAAGGGCCATTACGGGCACAGCCTGCCCTTTGCACGACACGTGGGCGAAACAGACCCACTCGCTGCCCCTCTGGCACTTGGTGGATTCTGCACAATTCGCGGTACAAGCGACATCTTCGCAGCACTTCTGACATCTCGGCGTTTGGAGCACGTGATGCGACCTCGGAGCAGATCGGCATTTTAAATTCCACCGTGTCTGGGTCCCCAGAAAGGGATTATTTGCGACGTCTAATTGTGAATTTTAAACCCTTCTGTGGAGACTCTTCACTCAGTCAATGCAGAATATTCTAGACCTGAGAAGAAGATACTCCATGTCCACCCGGGAAGCCTCCGAGCCGCCGTGCGTGGTGACCGCAACGTGTTCCCACCCCTCTCCCGTCTAAAGGACAGTGTGTGGCGTCATCCTCTCCTGTCATCCTCTCCGCAGACCACGAGGCATAAACGACAGAGATCTATCGTCTCACAGGTCTGGAGGCTGCAAGTCCAAGACCAAGGTGTGGGCGGGGTCGGTTTCTTCTGCGGCCCCTCTCCTCGGCTCGCAGACAGCTGCCCCCTCCCTGTGTCCTCACAAGGTCCCTTCTCTGAATGGGCACGCAGGTGTCTGGTGTCTGTGTGTCTCTCTTCTTTCTTTTGAAGGACGCCAGTCCCGCGGGACGAGGGCCCGCCTTAGTGGTGTCATTTAACTTGATGACCTCGCGGAAGGTCTTATCTCTAACCACACTGACGTCCTGGAGTGCTGGAAGATAGGACTTTCCCATGCACATTTGGGGGGACCCAACTCACCCTATAACTGTGTGTGTGGCCAGAATATGTTGTCCCCATTCGAGAGCTTCATATCAAGAGACGCATGGGCTGGGGTCGCTCATCCCATTGCTTGGATGGAAGGTTCTAGAAGGCTTGCTTTATATGCCTGGCACCCCAGTGCTCCCCCACTGGCCCCTCTTTCCGTGTGGCTCTCTCACGCTTCCTCACAGCATGGTGGGCTTGTGCATGGTGCCGATTTCCAACAGGGTCACCCTAGGAAGGGTGACCGCCCGAACCTCAGGGCTCAGAAGCTACTCAGCATCACGTTCGCTCCATCCTGTCGTTCGCAGCCACTCCTGGGACCAGCGCAGATTCAGGAGAGGGGGATGAAACCACCTGCGTCCCGATGGGAGAGTCTGCGACCCTCTTTGATCCCCCGCACCAGGGCCAGAGAATGGAGAGAAGAGCGGTGGCCCAGACGGTGGACTGGTCACCGTTCCCAGTTATTCACCGTCTTCCCCACAAGAGGATTACCCATGCCTGTCCCACTGCCACCGCCTCGCGCGGAGGGAGGGTTACTGCCCCCACCACCATGTCAGGCTTGGCCGCGGGACTCGGTTCAGCCAGTGACTCAGGGGACGTGACCGCAGGCCGTTGGGGGAAGCCGTCAGAGCCACCGTGGCGCCACGGGCTTCGGCTTTTCCTTCCACATTCGACAAGCTCTCCCGGTCCACAGTCCAGCTGCTGAGACTTCGACTCGTCTCGAGACCTTTCTATGTTGATGACGTTCGTCTATTTTCATATATTCACAGCCCTTCAAGTCACCGCCAGCTTCTCATTCACACAGGTGCCGCGAGCGCCCTGCAGTCGCACGCCCTGTGGGTGTCTGGGGCTCATCTGCCAGGGCCCTGGCTGGGCTGGGTCCTCGCCTCAGGACCCCTCCGGGCCCCGCCATGGGTTGGGAGCTCAGGTGGCTCAGAAAGGGTAAGTGACTTGCCCGGGGTCACTCGGTTCACACGTGGCAGAGCCAGGCTTTGAACCCAGGTCTGTCTCACGCCCAAGTTCCTAGCCAGCAGGCCCTTCTGCCTCTCACCCTATAAGTGATCTACAGACATTTGTGAAGTAAGAACCGTCCCGTGGTTTCTTTGGGAAACTGAGTTTCTGGATGCGGTCACAGGGGTGTCTCAATCTCGAGGATTGACTAAAACTCATAGAAGTGGGAAAGCAGAGCAGGATGCCCTCACCTGGGTCCACTCCCCACCCCAACTCAGCCTCTCTTGCCCTAAGAGGAGAATCTGGTGTTTTTAATGCAAAACAGTGACATGGGCATTTAATGGGAAATTGTAACGCCCAGCCTGTCCTGAGAAGCTTCCACGAAGGAGCTCGTTTATTCTCCCCGAACCTGATGAGGTTAGGGGCCAACGTTGTTCCCATTTCGCTGATGAGGAAACTGAGGCACGGGGTAGGTTAAGCCACTCAGGGTGGAGAGAACCAGGTGGAATCTCCGCCTTTATCGGGGTTATCCTGATGTTAGCTTAAGCCTCTGGAGCCCTCTTTGCACCCCAAAGAACTTAGAGCACCGCTAAGTGGTTGCGTCCTGAGGGTTCCACGCATACTTCGATACTTCGGGGATTAATGGGTCACAAATCGGCCGATAAACGATCAGACACAAAGTCATCTGACACGTCCAGGGCGTGCGAGACTCAGAGAAATGGTTGCGTGGACGGGACCAGGAGGGGTTCAGCCTGGATGCCCAAGGCCACCGCCTTCAAGTGATGGCGTGACATGGCTTCCTCTTCTTCATCGGGCGTATCTGTGCTTTCTACGAGATCTACACGAGAAGCATGTTTTATTTTTGCAATAAATGAATGAGGTTCTCTGGGGGGCAAGCAACAGTCCCCGCGTTGAGTTTGCGCCCACTACGTTGGAGCAAAGACGGTGGGCTCACTGAGAGAAAGACGTGGCAAACAGAAGGTGCTCAGGACACGTCTGCGTTGAACTGCAGTCGCACACCGAGAGGGCGAAGGCAGGAGAAGAAGAAGACCCTTGCCGAGAAAGGCCCCTTTTTAGAATCTGTTTCTTCATGTCTTGCCCCTGGAGGGGCCACCACCCTGCGAGTGCAGGCTCATCGTGGGCAAGGCCGGGCGCCTGCCCCGAGTCCCTCCATCTAGCACTGGGTCTGGCCCTGCCGCGGTCGGCCCCCACGCGGATGGGGATTTGGTTTCTTCCTAGGCCGCTGCCGTCTCCTTCCAGCTCTCTGAGTGCGTGGTCTGTTCAGTTTCCAGGGGAACCAAGGGTCGAAACAGGCAGGCGGTGCAAAGACCCAGGGACCTCGGAGGACCGAGACGGGGAGCAGCAGCTCCGACCCATTCCTCCTCCTCCTCGGGGACGCTGTGGACGGGCTGTGCAGGCGGCATCCCCTGTCTCCTCCCTCTCTTCTCATGTCCAGTCACCTGGCTGGTCCCTGCGGGCAGAGCGCAGGGTCCCGGGCCCTCACTCCCCTCCCAGCTCCTGTCTCTCTCTCTGGCTGCCTCATCTCCCACTCAAGGTCAAGGAACAAACAGATACACCCTTTCTCTGGAGCCTGCCACAGAGAGGACGCCTCCAGCCAGAATGCAGTTCTGAGTCAGGGCCAGGGCTCTCCCTTTCCTGTGAATGTGAAGACAGGAAGGACATTTTTTTTTTTTTTTTGTCGCTGCAGAAATCACTAAAAATGTTTTGTCGGCAGAGAAGCGGCCGAGCAGTCGGCTGGGGTTTCAGACACAAATGACAAATGGAAACGGTCAGATCTGGGGAGGGACAGGCCGGGGTAAACTCTAAGATTCTTGTAGCTCTTGGAAATGTTTTCCTTTTGAGGGCCAGCCAGGTTTTGAGGACATGGGACTGCTCCCTGGCGTAGTGGGGCCGAATGCGGGGCCTGGGTGGAGTCAAGTGTGGGGACAAGCAGGGAGTTGCAGATTCAGGATGTTTTCTCAGCTTTTGGCCAGTCCCGTGGCTGCGACCAGGACCATAGTAGGCTTTGGAGACCTACTGTGGGCAGCGATACACTTGATGGATCTCTTATTTAGAGGAATGAACCTGGAACCCTGAGAGGTCAACACCGGCCCACTTGGGAAGGGTCTTATCGACCACGACAGGGATTTAGGACATAGTCCAGAGGGCGATGGGAAGCCATGAAAGCTTTAAGCAGGAGCATAGAGATGTCAAGTTTATATTTTAGAAAGACCTCCCGATCGCACCGTGCACGTGGCCTGCATGGAGAGCAGGCTCGGAGGCTGCGACTCTGAGCCAGGTTGGTGGCTGAGCAGGTGGAGAGAAGTGACAGATTCAACATATGTCAGAGGTGGACGTGACAGGTCTGGGCGTCTGCGCGGACATGATGGAGGCACCGGGGAGAGAGGAGGGGGGTACGGACACGACCCAGATGTCAGGGCCGGGTGACTGGGTGCATGGGAGGGATCCCCTGGAGGAAGAAGGGGAGGATTTGGGGGGAAGGATATGTATTTTTTATCGCCTGGATGTTTTTCCAGCTTTGGTCAACTCCCATGGGCAGGACACCAAGAAGGACAAGGCCCAGAGAAGCGAGCATTCGTACGTGTCACGGAAAGGCCTCTAAGGGTGGGACAAGCACAGTGGGAGTTCAGAGGACAGAGAGGTGAGTGGGAGGGCTGCAGGACCCGGACTGGGCCTGTCTGGGGCAGGCGGGAGGGGGTCAGCAGTGGATAGCTGCAGGACCCAGACTTGACCTTCTGTATCTTTCACTCCCCCCGCCCCCCACAATCCCGTGCGCTTGGCTCTATGCCAGGCAAGTCGTCCCAGCTTAGTGCCCTGGCCCTATTGCCCAGTCCAGTCCGAGCCGGCTCCTACCGGGCTCTCTGGAAAGCCACTCTCTCTTACGCTACAACCAGAATGCTACCTGACGTTCCCTAAGAGGGCTCTGTCTCTTGCTTCCCATCTCTTTGGGGGACACTCTCCCTTCCACATTGTAGTGGACCCCTAGATTCCTCCTAGCCATCCTTCATGGCTCTGCTCAGGTGGGCTTCCTCCTGGAAGCCTTTCCTGGTCCCCTAAAAGAGGGCAGGTGGGCTTCTCCGAAGCGGAAGGAATATTCGTTGGATGGATGCAGAGGAGATGGATGGACATTTGGATGAGTAGGTGAATGGACGACGTATGTAAGATGGGGACATGGATGGATGGATGGGGGGTGGGGGAATGGATGGCGGGATAGATGACTGGGTAGACGGACGAACGGATGGATGGATGGATGGATGGATGGATGGATGGATGGATGGATGGATGGATGGCGGGATGGATGGATGGATGGATGGATGGATGGATGGATGGACGGAGAAGATGATTGGTTAACTAGGTGGACGGATGGTTGGGTAGATGGAAGAGAGGGTGAATGGGCCCGGTGGCAGTAGGGTAGACTGGATAGATGAATGGGCAGGCGGGCGGGTGAGTGCATGGAGGTAGATGGATGGTGGAGGGTGGGAGGTGGAAAGGAAACTGGATATGAAGGGAGGAAAAGGCGACAAGGTTGGCTCGAGCACGTTGAATTTTGTGAAGGCCGAGAGCGTCCAAGGCAGAGGTGGGGTGGGAATCTCTCTCTCCTGGCTCTTCCCCCTGACCCCTCGGCTCCCTCAGGGCACTCTCCGCCATCCACTGGGAGGGACCCAGCTCTGGGCACTGCAGCCAGAGATGTCACTGGCACCGGGGACCTTCTTCCATCTTACCTTTTTCCAGAACTCTTCGCCCTGTGGGTGATTTCTGCCAATCGGTCCGACTATAAACAATGACTGACCTGGAGTTTGGGGACGAACTACGAGATTTAGGTCTCTCCATATCCACTCTCCTCCCTCTTCCTCCCTTGCCTTCTGCATCCTCCTTCTCCCTGTGTCCTTCTAGCGGAGAGCCAGACACCCAGCGGGGCCGGGCCGGGCTGAAGCGGAAAGCACAGCCCCAGCCAGGGACAGCCGCCCAAGTCCTGCTGCCCTCGGCCCGACCAGCCTGGGCCCTGCTGCCTGGTGACCGCCCCCACCCAGCAGCTCCGATTTTCAGCTCGGGTTTGATCGCCTGCCAGGATCTCCCAAATGTCAGCTGCAACGTTAGCATCTTTAAGAGAGAGCCTGAGGCGATCTTTAAGCAGGAAGGCTGGGGCCCATGCTGATGAGAGGAGCTCTTCAGAGCTGACAGCGCTGCCTGCTGCCTCCCCAGCCGGGCCTCTGGGAGCCTGTGGCCCCGACTCTGTGGGCCTGGACAGCACCTGGGTTCGTTTTTAAGCCCGGATGAAGCGGGGCTTTGCCGGGAGTGAAGGTGTATCCTCATAGCCTCCCCCAAGCTGGGAGCCCTAGGAAGGCAGGGAGGGGTCTCTCCTGTCGCTGCTGCACCCCGAAGCCCAGCACAGGGCCCGTCCCAGAGGAGAGGTCAATGCACGAGCCCACTAAGCTGCCTGAAAGAGGGCACGGCTGATGGGGACGCTCTCCCTCCCCACCCTGTCCCTACCTTGAGAGGGGGGATGCTCGGAGTGAGGGTAGGTGGATAAATGCGCCACACTCTGGTGTCAGGCCGACAGGCCTGGGCTGGTGTGCCCCGTCTAGCATGTGGGTCCTTTCCGGCCTCGGCTTCATCATCAGTGAAATGCACAAGAGGATGGAGCGCCGGTCGTGTCTGTTGTTGGGGGGATCCATGGGATGATGAGATGGGAACACCAGGTGCAGTGCTGGATACATAGGAGGTGCTCAAGGGCGGCAGTTCTCGTCCTCTCTTTTGTCCCCTCTGCCCCCAAGCCCTTTGCACGTGCCATTCCTGCCGCCCTGAAGGCTCCTCTCCACACCAGCCTCCTCGTCCTTCTGGGTGCTGAGTGTGCCCCTCCTCGGGGACGCCTCCTCGCCTGCCCTGCCCAGGCACAGTTGACCCTCCTCCTCGGATCCCCCAGGATTGAGCTGACGCCGGAACCAGCACCCACACAACGTGACTGTGCCAAGCCCAGGGTCAGCACATTTCTTGAGGGCGGAAAATATCTCTATCGATTTCTAGATCCCCGGAGTTTTATACAGATGGTGCTGAATGAATGAGTGGATAGGCAGCCGAGCTGAGCCGAGCAGAAGCCAGGGACTTTTCTAGAAGGTTTTAGTCATTAGAGAATGCATGTCTCAAAGGCTGAGGCCTGCTAACCCCTTCAAAGAACTCCCCATCATGCTAATGCAGGGCCGCTGCCTCTTCCACAGCTTCCATGTTCCCTTCGATCCTCAGCACAGGGACAATTATTCTCAGGTCTCAGCTGCCCGATGGCACACAGCAGGTTGGAGGCAGAGCAGAAGCTGCCCAGTTTCTGGTCCAGACCGTCCTTCTGATCCTTGGGTCTTGGTCTTCCTGATCTGATGGGGCCTGGTCCATACCGTGGCAGCCTGTAATGCCCATGGCACGTCCCCAGTCCCCCAGTGACCAATATCCTTTGCAGAGTAGTACTACTATGGAGTGACCGCCACTCCGCAGTTTGATCTTTACACACGTATTTTTTTAAGGCCCCTCTCTTGGGGCTGAAATACCCAAATGGGGAGGAGAAGTGACCCAGAAGAGGAAAGGAGAAACAGCATCGAGAGTCCGAGTCCGTCCTGTTCCCACCTGAGTGGAGGCCGGGGGAGGAGGGGCAGCCTGAACCTCTCACATCAGGGCTGTGGTCTCGGAGGGAGTCGCTTGAACTGGGGTGGTGTGGCGAGTTGGTACCCTTCTACGGAGAAGACACGATCCGCACCCGGCTCCCATCAGCATATGTTTCAGAACTAGAAGGTGTAGGAACAAGACTCAGAACAGCTAGAAAGTAAAAATAAAATAAATAGATGAATGGACGGCGGGTCAGAGGTAAATGGAGGATGGGTGGTGGCTAGATAAGTGGATGAATGAGTAGAAGGGTGGGTGGGTGGATGGATGGATGGATGGATGGATGGCAGGCAGACAGGTGAGTGGACGGAACTGTAACTGGGAAGATGGACAGATGAATGGGTTCATGGATGTGTGGGTGGATAAGCGAACATGTGGATGGACGATGAATGGACAGATGGATGGACAGATGGGAAGACGGATGGATGAGTGGGTAGGTGAGTGAATGGATGGATGGATGGACGGGTGGATTGTGGCTGGGTGGAGGGATCAGTGGATGAGAGGTAACTGGAAGGACAGGTGAATGGGGGCGAGTGGGAGGGCAGAGGTGGCACTGGCCTGCAGCAAAGAGCACAGTGACTGAGGGGCAGAGAATCTTGCCTTTGCCCCGGTTCTGACCCTAAAGCCCTGTGGGTCATCTGGCTTTCTTGACCCTCATCTTTATCGAACGGGGCAAAAGTCAGAAAAGATCCCTGGGCTGCGACCGTCCCCTAGCACCACAGCCTCTCCTATCCTAATGACCAATCTCACCCTGCCGTGTGACTGTCCTGTGATAAGCTTCCTCTTTCCCGTACCCGCAGGGACCTTCTGTGTAGTTTCCGTCAACACTTTCTAACAGGGGCCGAGGGAACTCTGTTCGCGGCCTCGTCCAACGCGGGTGACACCCACGCCCTGGAGTCTGGTCAAGCCTGGCTGATACCGGCTGGGGTTAAGAGGTCATCTCTGATGTCAAGAAGTAGATGCTGATGGCAGCTCGCAGACAGGGCAGCCAGCTCTGATGCGGACTGTGTGTGGTCGCTCTGTGGCTTCACGTGCACCTTGTCCTGGAGCACCCAGGGCCTGGCAGTCCTTCCCATGACCAGCTGGGTGACCCTGGACAAGTGACCTCCCCTTCCTGATTCTTGGTTTCGTCGAGGGCCTCAGAGTTAGCTGTTAGCCGTGCGCTTTGTCGTCTGCATCTCTATCACCACCACCTTTTGCCTCCCCACGACGTGGGTGAGGCCCGCACCCATCACGGCTGGAGGTCCAGAGAGGTTCTGGAGTTGACGGTGGTGAGGAGCCAGGGTCCAAATGCAGACCCCTCCTGAGCCCCCATGCCCAACCTGGAGCTGAAATCTGGCTCTGGGACCCTCGGCCTGGCCCGTCCCTCCTGCCACCACTCCCTGCCAGCGCCTGGCGCTGTCTGGTCAGCGGTGAAATCTGGCTGTGACCTGGGGAGTCACAGCGCTGTCTTGGGTGCCTGCCCCCATTGTCCTGACCTCCCAGGGGACCCTCAACACCTTGGAGGCACAAGGGGCATCCAGAGTCCATAGGGGGTTGGACAGCCCAGTGACAGCATTGTCCAGGCAGGGGCGCCCCCTCAGAACTGAATGACCTGGGCTTGGGAGAGGTGCCAGGCAAAGAGAAGGGACCCTGAAGGTGGCAACAGTGCTAGGTCTCACTCCCTCCAGTCCTGGGTCCCCTCCTCCCCTTCCCCAACTGCTGCAGACTCCAGTGAACACGCACTTCCACCATCTGTCGTCCCTCCCCCCCTCGGTGGGCGGGACTGTGACCGGGGAGGGGGTGGCTCTCGCCTCCTGAACAGGAGGCTGGTAGGTCCCCAGGGCCGGATGGGATGCGGACCCTGGTGCCGGCCCAGGGCTGCTGAGCTGGGGACGAGCTCGTGGGCGGGAGGGCAGGATAGCACCCCTGAAGGCTCCTCGACCTGCGCCAGGGCTGCCCCTGCTCCCCAGGGCGCCCTCTGCGGCCTGGTCTCCCACCTGCCCCTTCCCCAAGCTCGTCCTTCCGGCGACCTGGATCTCTCCTCATCCTCCCTGGTGTTTAGAGAATTTCCCATCAATACCTGGGCGTGGAGGCTCCAGGCACCCTCTCTCCAACAGGGGCTGCCTCCCTGGGCGGCGGGCGCCCCCACCTCAGGCCCCTCTGCTTTACCAGCGTGGAAACTGAGGCAGGGAGGAGGGCGGTGGGCCCCTGGGAGGGGCCCGGACTCCCCAGCCACCTGGCCCTGGCTTCTTGCCTCCCAGTGGGGGGGGGACGCAGGTCACAGAGGGAAAGGGACAGAGTCCCAACACTGCCAACCAGCTCCCCGGCCTCGCTGTTCCCATCTGGGGAATGGGGAAGGCGAACCGCACGCTCCGGGGCGGGGGAGGGGACGAGGGTGGACAGAGCTCCCCACCCCCAGACGGGCTCGGGCGGGGGCGGCACTGGGGGAGGGGAGGACTGGGGGAGGGGGCTGAGAACTGGGGGAGAGGAGTGAGGACTGGGGGGATGAGCACTGGGGGAGGGGGGTGAGGACGGGGGGCGGTGCGAGGACCCGTCCAGGTCAGCACCCGCCGCATCGCCCCCGCCCGGTTCCGCACCCCCCACCCCCGGCAGCGTCGCCAGCGCCCCCCCCACCCGCTTCCCACCGGCTCCTCCCCGCGAAGCCCCCAGACCCCAGCTGCCGTGTTTTTACAGCTTTGACCGGCCGCTCAGCCTCCCTCCTCGCCCTCCCCTCCGCTCCCCCCTCCTCCCTCCCCCTCCATCCTTCCCTTCCATCCTCCCCCCTCTCTCCATCCTCTCTTCCACCGTCTCCTCCTCCTCGTCTCCCTCTCTGCTCCCCCCCTGCATCCTCCCCTCCTCCCCCTCTTCTCTCCTCCCCCCTCCCTGCATCCCCCCTCCCTCCATCCTCTCTCCCCCTCTCCCTCCATCCTCCCTCCCTCCCTCCTCCCTCCCCGCCTCCCTCTCTCCGGGGGAGGAAAGGTCACCGTGCAGCTGATTACTCAGAGCTCAGTTGCGTAGCAACCGGCGGGGGAAGTGGGCCAGGCTGGCTTTGAGGACGCGCGAGGTCGGCCGCGGGCGGCTGCAGCCGGCGCGGGCCTCTGTGCTCCTGCGACGGCGTCGGGCTCCCCGGCCGCCGCGGGCCGGGCTCCGGGGCTTCATTTTTAATGAAGAGTTCCTGCCCCCCTCCCGCACCCCTCCCCGCCTCCGGCCCTCCTCCCTGGGGTCTGCGAGGGGAGCCTCGCCCCCCTCGGCTGGCTGGACCGCCCCTCTCTCTCCCTCTCTCTCTGGTTCTCTGTCTCTCCTCTCCCCCTCGGCCCGGCTTCTTTCTTTCTTTCTCCTTCTCTCTGAGCTCAGAGGGACACACACACACTCTCACACTCACACAGACACACACGCACATGCACACTCACCGCTCTCACCAGCCTCTCCACCCCCACGCCTTTCTCACTGGAGACCCCAGGCCAGACCCCAATCCAGCCAGAGACCAGGGTCCGCAGAGGGGCCTCTGGCTGCTCCCCGGCCACACTGGCATTGGTGTGATGCCCACTGTGTGCCAGCCCTGCCCTCCAGAGCGGCTGAGCCCCTGGGGAAGGCTGCACAGCTCAAAGGGGAAGCCAGACCTGGGAGAGGGAGAGGGCAGCGGTGCAGGCCGCTCAGGAGGCGCCTGCTCCTTGTGGGTGGGATGGGGGGAGACAGGGATGGCAACCCATCTCCTTGCGGTCTGTTGGCTCCTTCTCCTGCAAGCAGCCCAAGCAGCAAGGAGGTTGGGGGAGACAGCTCTGAGGTCTGGGGCTTGGCAGGGAGGGACCCTGAGCGGCAGGCCTCCGCTGGAGTCCCCACGATCCTGTGGGACCCTCCCCAGGGCTGGTGGCAACGTGCAGCGTCCAGCCACTTTGGAGAACATTTAGCAGCTTTAGACAGTGGAGCATGTGCTTCCTGTGAGGACCAAGCCTCTCTCCCCTCCCAGGCAGGCATTCATGCCAGAGGAATAGCCACCTGGATCCACACAGATTTTTACAGGAATGTCCCAGCAGCTGTGTTTGCAACAGGCAAAACCAGAAACAGCCCCAAAGCCCATCAGCAGGCTGTGGTGCCCCCCTGCCATGGAGCACGGCCGAATTCATACAACACCACAGCACTCTCAAGGTCATGGTGCTGAGTGAGAGGAGTCAGGCAACGAAGAATGCATCCTGTTCGATTCCGTTCATAGAACATTCTGGAAAGTGCAAAATAACCTATAGTGGCACAGCAGCTCAGCGGTTTCCTGGGGATGTCGGGGGCCAGGAAGTCCCACAAGGGAGTCAAGAGGACTTCTTAAGGATGGTGGCTGTGTTCTCTCTTGCTGGTAGAGGTGGTTTTACGGGTGTGTACCGGGGCCCAAACTCATCAGATAGTGGCATTTAAATGGGTGCAGTTGTTGTGTATCCATTATACCTCAATAAACTGAAAACAGTTCCTGCTCTGCCACTCACTGGCCGAGTCACCCGGGGGGGTCACCTCACTACTCTAAGCCTCATGTGTAAAAACGACCGTGGGTACCTCACAGGCTGGTTCTGAGGAGTCAGTGATATAATGTTATCACTCAGCTCCATCCTGAGCGAACTACGGGTACCCCATCCGGGACAGAGAACAAAGGGACCGTGGGACCTGCCTGGTCCTTGCTGGACTGCAAGATGTGCCCTGTTTTAGGCTGTCCCCCACTCTCTCACTCACGCTTTCCCATTGAGAAGGGGAGCCCCTGCTCCAATTGGGGCCTGTCCACTTCAGGAGTCAACAAGGGAGAAATAAGTCCTAACTCCATCCTCGTGGCTATATACTCTGGGACAACAAAGACATACCCTGAAGGTCACAACAGGAGGAAAACCGGTCTGTGCATGTGCAAAGGCCCTGAGGCTAGTGAGGGGCAGCAAGTGGTACACAGATAAGCCTGGTTGTGTGACATCTCACAGGCCCTACTGAGAGTCGATCCAAGCCTCCTGAGGGTCACTCTACCCCATGGAGCTGCGCTTTCCCCATCTGTAAGATGGAGACAATAAAGGTACAGAATGAGCTGGAGAGGAGCAGCTCTCAGCACAGAGCATGGCCGTCCTCATCACTGTCATCATCGTCCACGGGCAGCGCCTTCTCCATCTGGGGCCAGGATAAACCTTCATGGGGCTGTGCTGAAGCCCTGTAGGTGGGACATTAGATTTGCTGCGCCAGTCCCTCCAGGAGCCTTCTCCATCCTCTCCCGCCAGGAGGCCTGAGCAGGGCCTGACTCAGCCCCATTACCCAGCAATCCTCCCACCCCACCCTGGAAACTTCTAGAAGCACACAACCTACCAATACTGAACCAGGAAGAAATGGAAAACCTAAATAGACCGATTCCTAGCAATGGAACTGAAGCAGTATTCAAAAAATTCCCAACGAGCCAAAGTTCAAGACCTGGTGGCTTCACAAGTGAATTCTACCGAAATTCAAAGAATTAATATGGATTCTCAAACTATTCCAAAAAGAAACAGAGAAAGGGACGCCTTCTTTCCACAGCCACCCCCACCCCCACCTGGTCCAGGCTCATCATCCTTAGCCTCGTACCCATCTCCTCAGGACCCTCCTGCCTCCATCTGCCCCTCTGCCTGCGCCTCCTCCTCGGTGTAGCCCCGGGAGGCCCAGGGAGTCTGTAAAGATTGTACCCACCGGGCACCCAGCCCTGACTGCTCCTACAGCCCCCGCTGAGGTCATTCATCTCCAGTCGCTCACCCTCCTCCCTTCGCCCCTGCGACTTCTCACGCAGCCTCACCTCTGCCCCTGCTCCAGGCCTTTGCAGTTGTTGTTCCCGACACTTGGAACCTCTTTACCCAGCTCTCTGGGGACTCTTCTTATGGACCCTTCAGGTCTCAGCTCAGATGTCACCTCCTCGGGGAGGTTCCCAGCCATTCCTCTGCCACAGCCTTCAAGCGCTTATTCAGCCCAAACTCCCTCATTCACCCCTTCTCCGTGTGTCTTTGGCTGCCCTTCAAGACGCTCCCTGAGGACAGACACTGGGCCTGTCTTGCTCACCTGTGTATTCTGTTGCCCAGTGAGTAAGTGAGTGAGTGAGTGAACAACAGATGAATGGATGGATGGATCCACTGCCTCTGCTTTTGGAAGGTCCCCAGGGGCCCCAGGAGTTGGGGTGGGGCAGAAAGGAGGTGGCTCCCAGCATCTGCACTGCTGTCCTCTGAAGGACCTCCCTTGTCCCTCTTCCCTTGAAGGTAGGCCTCAGCTCTCCTTCCTGTGTCCCACCCTCCGGAGGAGGAGCGGCGTGTAAAGCACCTGGCCATCCAGGTAGATCTTCTGAGGCCAGAACAGAGAAAAGGCAGACCCCCACTCAATGCAGCAGTGAGGGCCCTGGGTCCTGAGGCCTAGAGCTCCCCCCCATTCATTCACCAAGGGACAGAGCAGTGCGGGGGCTGAAGCCAGGCAAAGTTCAAAGCCGTGGGGCCCTGGATAAACTCCATCTCTTGGTGCCTCCGTGTTCTCATCTATGAAATGGGGAGGATAACTGGACCCATTCCTTAGGGGCAGAATGAGGAGTGAATAGATTCGTGCCCAGGGCAGGGACTATGAGTGTCTTGTTTACTTTGTGGGCCCAGCACAGGCCGGGAACCTGTGAGTAAGTGAACAAATGAATGGGGCCCGAAGCCACCTGCCTCCCAGAGCAGCATCCTAAGAGAAGCCCACTTTGGACTCAGCATCTTCAGGGTCAGCAGGCCAGGCCCAGCCCCTCAGAGGAGGTTGCCAGGGTTGCCAACGGTTCAGAGGCTTCCCGAGAGTCTCTTGACAAAGGGATCAAAGAAAGCAGATGACAGAAGGGCAGGAAATGGCTGCAGGTGGGGTGGGGGCACAGAACCTCCACCCAGGCCGGGATGAAAGAGGCACAGGAAAAGGACACAGATGGACCAGCCATGGGGGGCGGGGGGATGACAGGACGCAGGCAGAGGGTCTCAGCCACTTCCTTTGCGCAGAGGATGAACTTGACGGTTTTCTCTTTGGTGCAGGACCCTCCTTTCTGCCCCCGGAGCTCCAGCATCCAGCCTCAGGCCTGGCACCCAGAGGACATGTGTGTTGATTCACCATGTGCATGAATGAATGAATGAATGAATGAATGAATAGAAGCTTTTATCAGCCATTCCTGACCTTTCTAGTAGTCGAGAAGAGTGGCTGGGTCCAGGGAGTTTTGACATAAACGTGCAGAGCACACCTTGTCCGCTGCCTCAAGGAGGATGCTAACGTCACTATGGCCATGACAGCCGGGTGCTCAGGATTTCTGCGTCATTTCCCCAGCATCCCAGTGACGCCGGCCTCATTGTCCAGATGAGGAAACTGTGGCCCAAGAAGCAGAGCCTTGCCTCTGGGCACCCAGCAACTCGGTGACAAAGTTGAGATTCCAACGTCAGTCTTTTCAAGTGTGGAAACTCTGCTCTGAAATGCAGTTCTCGGGCTGATGGCAAAACGCCGTGTCGCTCACCCTTCCATCCTCTGATGCATCCATTCATTCTTTCCACGAGCAATTACTGGCATCCTCGCTGTGCTATGCCCTGTGCTGGGCACTAGGTGAACGAGCTAATTACAGTCCCTGCTGTCACAGGACTCCTCATCTGCAGGGCAGTGCTCCACCCAAATAATGAATTCATCGTGGAAAGGGCTGGGAAGGGAAAAGCTGGAGTGCAAAGCTAGCATACGCAGCGGGCCTGCCCAGGCTGGGGACCTCAGCGAAGGCTTAGCGTGCAGACTGCAGGATGGAAGGCGTCACTGGCAGGGAGGCGTGGACAGGTGGAGGACAATCGGGGACTGTGGAACGATTGGAAGAAAATAATAGTCATAACCCCGACCTGAGCAGGCGCCGTTCATTGAGGCCTTTCCCTCCACAGCACCTTGCATGGATTATTTAATAAATATTTCCAATAAATGGAGAGACAGGAGAGGTCCTTCTGTTCAGTGGCTAGGGGTGGGTGGACCCGCAGGGACATGGTGCCCACTGGAGGTCGTGTCCTTTTTTGCTGTGTCACCCATCAGTTCTCCTTGGGCTGGGACGAATTTTGGTTCCAGAGGAAATTCTTTGGGAGGGAATATTTCTGAGCTCACATCAGCCGGTGCTGCATTAGGAGAAGCAATGCAGGTCCTCTGACTAGCATGTGAGAGCCTGAGTGCTGCAAGGTGGACCCCGGCCTCCACCCCTAGGGTGGCAGCGGTTGCCACGCTCTGTGGAGGCCGCCATGGGTGGGGCTGCAAGGCCTCCATGTCACCCTTCTTTCCTTATGGGCCCCAAGCACCAAAGGCAAAGCAGTTTTCCTGTCTTTTTCTTTGAAGAGAGAGACGAGGCCGAGATCCTCCATGGCCTGGGGTGTGGGCCCTGAGGGGTTGGGCTGGGGCTGCTGTCTCTCGGAGCTTCTCATCACCTAGAGGACGCGGGACCTGGATAGAGGGCCCCTCCAAGCAGTCAGAGTGGTCCCAGGGCTCAGGCCTCAGGGCTCAGTGGGTCCCTGTGTCCCTTGGGAAAGTATAAAGGACTTAACTGTGATACCAATGGGAACGGCACATAGTTCCTGAGCACCAGCCATGCACCTGGCCCTGTGGTGAGCATCTTCCCGAATCACCTCCCTGAACTGTATAGGGCAGAGGCTGCTGGCTATTGCCGAGGATGCATTCTGCCATCTTCCCTTTAGGAACTGAATACCCACTCCTGAGTGTTAACAAGGCTCGTCATGGCCAGGCTAGATGCTACATTTCCTAGTCTCCCTTGCAGCTAAGTGTGGTCATGTGATTAGTTCTAGCCAATGGGGCCAGAGAGAGGTGATCTACCTACCTTCCAGCTTGCCCTTCAAAGGAAGTTGAAGTTTCTACCTCCTTGGTTCCCCCCAAACACCTGGGGAAGAATGGGTAGGGGGAGGTGGTGGCCATCTTTGACCTTGTGGTTGGAGGCAATCCCCCAGGGGATGGGAAAGACACAAGGAGCCCGGGCCTTGGACTGGCTCCTGAGCAGAGGCCCCTAGGCTGAAACACGAAGAAAATCAGCCCCTCTCTCCTCTACCCCGTTCCTGTGAGAGTACCTGGGCTGCATCGTCATGAGACACGGAGGCTCCAAGAGGGACGTCCACGGTTACTTGGCAGTGGTGAAGCCAAGACTTGAACTCAGGCCTGGATCTGGTTGATCCCAGAACCCAAAGGTGCTAGGCTGAATGTGCTGCGGCACACAGCGGATGCTCGTATGTGATTTTGGGGCAGATGGATGAAGAAACGCATGGAGGCCCGGCGCTTTCTAGGGAGGACACAATCCTGGAAGAACCACCTGCCTCTGGGCCCTACGTGCCACTCGCTCTTCCTGTGACAGTCGCAGCGCTCACTTCTGGTGCCTATGCCCAGCATGCAAAGATGATCGCGTTGATAGTGTCTTCCAGTCTATAATCCACTGTCACCCTAGCCTTTCCCGCTCCCTTTCTGAGCCTGGCCCCGAGTCCTAGGGCTTCGTATGTCAACTCCCTGAGCCTCAGTGTCCTTATCTATGAAACGGGAATGATAGGGAAAGTGAGGACATTGCTAATGGGACTCTCGTGTCGTTTGCATGCATTTATACCCGTAAAGGGCTTAGAACAGGGCCTGTCTCAGTAAGTGCGCGGTTCATGCGATGGGTATTACGGTTATTGATTGTCAGTTATAAGTAATATTAGTATTAATCATTATAATGAAAGGATAATGGGCATTTACAGGCGATTGCAAGAGAAAGGAACACATTGAAACGTCAAAAAATGGCAATTCTGTTGGAAGGCCAAGGGCTAGGGGCTTGGTTCAGTGCCCTTGGGTACCTCTGAAGGGGCTGTGGGTTGCCCATCTGGGCACCTTCACCTGCTCCCTTTCCTCTCTGTTAATTTTCCCCATCAGCCACACTTGGGCTGGACAGTTAAATTAGAAATGGAAATTTCCAGAGTCTCACCATTGAAAAATATCTCAGAGTTGCCTAAGCCAACCCTTTCATGACTCTGCATGTACACACACACACACACACACACACACACACACACACTGCCTGTCCTTGAATATCTCCCCACACGGGACACTCACTACCTACAAGGCTGCCCTGAATATTAGACATTTTATCTTGTGAGGCCAAACCAACCTCTCTGGGTGGCCTCCCCTGGTTCTGCCTTCTGGGTCCTCCCAGAACAAGCCCACCCTCTGTGTCTCAGCCAGCCCCTCAGGCACCAGGATCAGTGGCCACTAAATCAGCTCCTCCCCACCTGAAATCTCTGCCATGCCTTTATCGTCCTCCTGGAAGAGGGGAGAGTTAGGCTGCATTTGCACAGAGCACTGACTCAGGAAAAGCATAGTGACACAGCCCCGCAGATAAGCCCGGGGAAGCATGCAGCGCCCACCCGCCCACCAGTAGCCCTGGTTCTCTCCTCTTGCTGGCCTGGCTCCTTCCCTTTTGCAGCAGAACTGCAGGGAGACAAAAGGCAAAGATTTGCCTGAAGCAAACACATCAAATCCCTCTACCAAACACATCATTTGGAACTGAATGCAAAGATACCAAGGAGAAGAGGCCTGCTTGATTAGATTACTTCGGGGGCCGTTGCCTGATTCTGCTGCACGTCCTCGCTTGAGGTCCCTGCAGTGGCTACAGGGTGTTTGATTTCTCCGAGTCACGCACAGGCTGGTGGGTGTATCAGCGCTCATCTCTGGTTGTTCTCACCATACAGCCTCGGATTGGGTCCCAGGCACACAGTAGGTCTTTAATCAGGGTTAGGAACAATTAGCTCTCAGCAGGAAGAGGAGCTAGGTACCTGGTCATATCAGCCAGAATTAGAGGAGATGCAACCCCTTTGCAAGAGGGACTTCCTCTAGACACAGTTCTGGCCCTTTCTGGCTCCTGGCTAAGGGAGTCTCAAACTTTACCGAGCTTGAGATGCACCTGGGAGGGTTATAAGATGCAGAGTCCCAGGACCTCTGCTCAGAGAGCCTGACTCAGTGGATCTGGAGAGGCCCAGGAATCTGCAGTTTAACCATGTCTCTGCTGCTCCTGACTTACCCCTACCCCCAAGGCGCTCACCACCTAATAGGGTGAGTTGAGGAGCCTGAGTTCTGGTATGACCAGGTACAGCTGCAGGAATTAAAAGGTTAGAAGAGACCTTCCTCCTGGTTCTGTGTGGCTATTGTCACAAGACAGGAAGTGTCCCAGGCTGGCGACTTGGGAGATGAAGACCTTGGGAGGGAGGGGCACAGGCTGGCTTGGAGGCAAAGGCTGTTCTCCCTGACCTTGCCTGGGTTGGACTCGTGATGGGGACAGGTGATATGTGGCATGGAACAGATGAGGCAGTCAGGTTACATGTGCACTGAGGCAGTTCGTGGTGCCGCCTATTGAGTAAGAGCTGGGCTCGAATCCCAGCTTTGTCCTTTCTATCTGTGTAACCTTAGGCCAGCAATTTCCCTGTTCTGAGCTTTGTTCCCACCTCTGCAAACGGATGACAATTGTGTCACCTACCTGCCGAGGTGATTTACCAAGAACCTAATGAAGTTTTAGCCCCAAGGACTCTTGGCAAGGCCCTGGGCTTAACTGTGCTTTCATAACTTGGCATTATTTTTTAAAAGAGGGTCCTCAAGACTGTAAAAGCTTCGGGCTCCCCGAAACTTGGATGTGCCCAGACCCACCTAATACAGCTGCTGCAAGATTTGGTGAGAACGCCTTGTCGAGCCTGTGTCTGGAATCAGAAGCCCCCTTAGCTTCTGAGCCTTGGAAGAACATAGTGGCACCCTGGACAATGGCAATGTTCGTCTGGGGACTGCCAGGACCTCCTGAGAGCTGAGCCCCCCTCTTATTCTGACAGTCTCTGTCCCCAGGACCTCAGAGCTCCAAATCTCTCTAGCCCAGATGGGAAGTAGGGAGGAGCAGGCCGGAAGGAGAATGCAGGACATGAAATAAGGAAGAGGCTGGGGAGGAGAGTGGGGGTGAGGGGATTAGAGCCAGCCTCAGGCAGACCCCGCTGGCCGCCTTGTGCACTAGCCTTTAGAGGGCCAGGCTGGTGAGAAGCCAGCCAGAGATGAGGGCCCTGGGCAGAGGCCATGGGGTTTGACTTGGCTTTGAAAATGACCTTCAAATGTCTGCAACCGGGGGGAGGATGCTGCTTATCCACGACCCACAGTTGAAGAGGGGTGGGGAGGGAGGGAAGGATATGGGGAGAGGATCGGCCTCCCAGCCCCATTCTGTGCTAGGCCCTGTCCAAGTGCCCCATTTCATCGAATCCTCTTCCCCTTGAAGTCCTCACTCCCTTCCCCTCCATCCTGCAGAGGAGGAAGCAGCTGAGGCTCAGAGAGGGCAGGTCTGTTGCCCAAGGGCACACAGCAGGGGAGAACGCAACACAGACAAGGATTTGGACCCCGCTCTGACTCCACCTTCCAGCTCTTAAATTAACCCTTTCCCACCACCACCCTCTCTCTGGGCTCAGTGGCACCCAGTGGGCTCGCAAGAAAGCTGGGAATGCAGAATTCACATCCTCCCCGCCCCCAGCCAGCCCTTTCTGGGCCTTCTCTCCGCTTCCACAGGTTTCCTCGCGCTCTGCCCGGAGCCCACGCCGAGGCAGCTTTCTCACAACAGGACCCCCAGCGTGGGGACACCCTGCGGGCGAGCCGCGACCTGGGGCGGGGTGGCCTCGGTAGCCACCTCCCCCACCGCCCAGCCCTCCCCGCCCCCCCTTGGCTCTTTCCCCGGCAGCTGAATCATCGCCTCGACCATCCGTGATGGATGGATGGGTGGTGGATGGGTGATGGATGGGTGCCGCGCGCGCCCTCCGCGCCCCCGGGGTGCGGGTGGGGGGGTCCCCGTTCGGGATGGGGGGGCGGGCTGGGGCCCGGGTGCGCCGTGCCCGGCACGGCCAGGGGCCCCGTCTCGCTCCGCGGGCCTTCCTCTCGCCCCCTCGCTCCCTCGCTCCCTCGCGCCGGCTTCTCCCCTTTTTTCTTTTTCCTTTTTTTCTCTCCTGGAGCGGAGCCCGGCGCCAGGAGTCTGGAACCGGCTTGACAGGCTTTTTGAGTTATGGGGAGGGGAGGGGAGGGGAGGGAGGGGAGGGGAGGGGAGGGAGGGGAGGGGAGGCGGGGGAGGGGACCGCCGGGGAGGGGACCGCCGGGGAGGGGACCGCAGGGCAGGGCGCTCCGCGGCGGCGCGGGCACCGGGGGTGGGGGGGTGGGGGGGGCTCCCGTTTGGGCCGCGTCGGGGGAGGGCCTCGTGGTGGCGGCGGGGCCGGAGGGTGACTCAGGCCGCGGACCCGCGATCGGCCGGCCCCGGCTTTAGGGCGACCGTCCAGGAGGCCCGGGGGTTGGGGGGGGAGCGGCGGGGCTCGCTCGGCCCCCCCCCCCCCCGCCGAGCAGGACATTCCTTTCCGCTGAACCGGGCGCCTGCGCGCCTGGCCGTCGGCGGGGACAGCGCGGGGGGCGGGGGCGCGGGGGGGGGCAGCGGGAGCGAGGCCGGGGCCGGCCCCTTTGTCCCCTGTGCTGCTTGCTCCTCGGGAGCCCGCTGAAACCTCAGCTGCCCCGGGAGGGGAGAGGCCGCTCTGCCCACCTACCTGGGGACCTGAGCCCAGGAAGGGCCACTCCTGCTGCGCCTTGCTCAGCTCCCTTCCCAGGGTGTCTGACCCCCACTCTGTTTTTTTTTTTATTATTTTGCCTGCACCCCCACTCCCCCAGTTGTGCCTTTGGGCCTGGTGACAGCCCTGGGGGCTCAGAGCCAGGCGCACAGCAGGGGCACCTTAGCCACTGGCTGAATTTGTCCGGGTTGCTATGCCAGGGGCCTCAGGAGGGCAGTGAGCGTGCCTGCCCACTGATGGGCAGTGCCAGACAGCCCTGGCCTCAGGGCAGGCAGCAGTGGAAGGTGTCTGGAATTATTGGCTTAGCAAGACCAGCAGTAGAGAGAAGTTTCCAGACTGCTTGAGGTCTCCAGGGGGACTCAGTGTACCCACTGAGGACAGTACCCCATGAGGACAGTCCTAGATGCTAAGCCTGGTTCTAAATGTGCCTTCCACGGGCCTGCAGGATTTCCGCTCAGGCCGTGGTTCATTCACTTCTTCGTACCTCAGTTTCCCTTTAGGGGCCCCAGTGCTTCCCCTGGCCCATCCAGCCCCTCCTGCTCCCAGCCAGTTAGTGACCTGGATCTACGTGCCTGGCTCCCCTCTATGTAGCCTGGAGTGGCTGCTTTCACCACTCTGAGCCTCTCTCATTCAGCTGTGGGATGGGTGAGTAACAGTGCCAGCCTCGCCTGTGTGCTGGAAGGTTCCATGAGGCCGTGCCAGTCTTGACTTCGCACGGGGCCTGCCACACAGTAAGCAGTCAATGCGGGTCACTGTTGTTGGAGCCGGTTGTTTTTGTTATTTCTGAGGGACTCGCAGAGGCCTAGCGAGCCCCCTCCCCTCCCGGCTCCCCCCTAAGCAGAAGGCAGAGCCTGGAGAATGCAGAGCAGCCAGGCGCCTCCTCCCCATCCCCCGCTGAGTGGTGTGGAAATCACCCGAGAAGCTGCTGAGCAGAAATTTCCAGTCTCCCTGGCAAAGCTGGGAAGAGTTAGGGTGGGGCTCAGAGATGAAGTTGAGCAGGCTTTGTGGGGCCAGGGCTGGGGAGGCACCCCCAGACGTTCTTGGGGACCCGGGAAGCACCCTGGCCTCTGGGGAGCTCCTGGCCTTTAACACAGCCCTTGTCCCTGGTGGTCTGGCAGGAGCAGGGCCAGCTAGCTGTGCCCTTTAGCGAGACCTGTACCCTGAGATTCTGAGTGAGCATCCCCAGAAGATGGGATAACAGGGTCGCTGTGAGCGCTTAGTACAGCTTCTTGCACCGCAGAAGTGGGGGCTGTTTGCTTTAGTGACTATCTGGATTGTAGGGGCCCACCTAGCTGATTCCTCGGCCACCAGGAGGAGCAGAGGCCCCTGGTTAGACGGTGGGTCTCTCTGGGGCTGTGGAGTGGAGGCTGCCACACGTGGCCTGAAAAACCCACCCAGGGACCTGGCTTCATTCACAGGGCTGTGTGACCCTGGGTGCACAGCCCTCCCTATCTGCAAAAGTGCCCTGTGACCCTCACTCACCAGAGGGAAGCAAGGACCATTGGAATGGAGAGGAGATGGGGGTCAAGTCCCAGCACTGCCCCAAACTGCACGTGACCTTGGATAAATCTAAATGACACTGAAAACACAAAACTGAGTCACACTAATGAGAACACGTCAGCTTCAGGCTAGTGCTGGGTGTTTTGCATACGTGTATGTCACTGTTACTCTCGGAGGGAGGTTTAATTAACTTTATTCTCCAGATAACGTAATCGAGGCTCAGAGAGGCCGATTCACTTCCTTAAGGACACACAGCCAGGAAATGAGAGAGTCAGGATTCAAGCCCCGATCTGCTGGCTTGGAGCCTGAATCCCTGAAGGAAAGCAAGTTGAATGTTTTTTTAAAATAAAAACATTTAAAGCACCTACTATGTGTAAGACATAAAAGGAGGTGGCAATAAAAATGATACATGGCCTGGCCTTTGCGAAGCTCATAACTGAGGACACAGGACTCCAATGAGACCCCCATGAAAGTTAGATTTGAAGAGGACTACCATAAAACACTAGCAGTGCGGTGGAGGCACCAGGAGAGAGGGGGTTCAGCGTGGTGGAGAGAGAGAGAGGGAGCTGGGGGAGAAGGCACAGAGGCCAGGAAACGGCGAAGGCTGGTCTTGAGCAATGAAGAGGAATCTTAGTGGTGGGCACAGGCGATTCCTGGAGGCCGGCACAGCCAGGGCAAAGCCATGGTGGCGAAAGGAGATGGAACAAGCTCGGGGCGTGGAGGGCTATGGGGACAGAAGCGAGGATGGTGTCGCTGAGGCTGGCTTTGGGCTGCCAAGGCCTTAGAGAGCTACCTCTGCTCTACAGAAACGGGGAGCCATCGAAAGTCTTTGAGCAAAAGTGGACATCATGCTATGGGAGGTGTAGAAAGACGGTTCTCCAGGCGGAGAGGTGTCTTGAAAACACACATACAAAAAACTAGAGGGATCGGGCCAGGATGCATTGCATGAAGCTTGACTGTGCTTCCTTTAAAAGGTTGGGTGGATTTTTTTTTTCTGGCCTTGTACATTCAAAAAAAAAAAAAAAAAGTGGAAATGTTCAAAGGAAAGCAGGGAGCCTGGAGGCAGAGAGCCACGGGAGGCTGCGGCACGAATGAGCAGGACTGGTGGGCCAGGCACCCAGCTCTCCGCTGTTTGAGTGACCAGTGATCTGGAGGTTCCATCTCAGATCTACACAGGGTGAACATGTGGGGCCATGGAGACTTCCAGACGCTCTTCGTGCTGGAGTCTTAGTCCTCCCTGACGGATGATGCTTTCATGATGCTGTCCCTGTTCCTCCCAGAGTCTGTCCTCACTGAACTCCTCCCCACTGCCTAGGCTGTGGGACACAGGCTGATCCTTAAATCTATGCTGGGGTAATAACTGCCTGGGAACCGTTATCCAAGGGGCCCCCTATGTCCTTGGGGGACAGACTGTCCCATGTAGGAGCACCAGGCCCTAGACTAGGTGCTTTATGGACAGTGTCTCTTTATTTGAATATAATGAAGTAGAAAAAAAGTGTCACTTTCCACATCTGACAGAAGGGGAATGGGGGCTCAGTGGCCTGCCACAGGAGGGGACACTGACTGGCACACCTTTGAGTCCTTCCAAGAGGCCTTACTGCTTCAGTCTCTGCAGGAGAAAATCAGTCTCCCAGTGTCCTCCATCTCACGCTGGTGGCCTGTTCTGGTTCCCGCAATGAGTCTCAGCCACCCCTCCGAGCCATTCCCTCTGCCTGGATGCCTCTCTTCCCTCCTCCCCACCATCCACGTGGCAAACTCCACCATGACCTTTGAAGCCCAGTGAAAACGCTGCTTTCTTTCCAGAGAGTCCCAGAGTGTACCTCCTGTCCCCTTGTCCGTGTTCCTGTGGCGCTCCCCCAGGGAGGGGAGAAAAGGCTCAGGGAACAGGGCTGGATCGTGAGTTCCAGCCCAGCCCCAGGTGGGCATAGAGGAGGATACAGTCAGCTTGTTCTGGGCGCTCAGAAGAGCAGGCCTGGAGCAAGGTGGACGTGAGAAGGAGAATGGCTTTCGCTCAATACAGGGAAAGATGGATCAGCTGGCCCCTGGGATTACTTACTTGGCTTAGAGGCTGGAGGAGGACAAGCTCCAGAAGGAGAGAAAAGCAAAGATGCAGGCTGCCTAGCACAGCCGGGCTGGCTCTCCACCAATCCAAAGAGAACACAGCTCTTCTCTGCCCCGTCCCACGCCCTCACGTCCAGACCTCTGCGGCAAGGCTGGCAGTGGCGAGCTGGTTTTGTGCACAGGTGCCCCTAGACCCCCGCCCCTAGTGAGTGTGCACACACAGAGATGAAAATCCCCCTTTTAGAACCCAGAGGCCCCCATCCCTGGTGAGATGAATTGAGAACAGAGTGGCATGGGCTCCCCCTAAACTCAGAGAGTCCCCAGTGTCAAGAACAGTGACTGGCACACAGTAGGCACTTAACTATGTGTTGGCTGGACAAATGAAGGAATGGGACATTGCCTGACCCCAGCCCAGGGAGGACCTGGAAGTCTGTCTGCCTGCTCCCTTGTGAAGTAAGACCCTGTGGAGCCCCTGACATGCAGGGTGGTTGGGGACAGACAGACTCTGAAAGTGGGGGAAGCAAGAGCCACAGCAAAGCAGTCCTGTTTGGGAGGAAAGGAGACAGGGAGCCATGTTCTGGTGAAACACCCCTCTGATGCTTGGGCATGGGCAGTGCCTGGGGCCCGAGAAACTTTCAGGCACCCCCAGATCACCAGCAGGGACCTCCCACACATACAATTCCATAGCGGGCAGCATGGTGCAGGCGTTAAAGCCAGCTCTGGACTCAGACATTTCTAAGCTCCGGCTCCTTTCTAGCCGGACCCATTGCCTCAGTTTCCCCATCTGCAAAGGGGACCGATAGCACCATCTGCTGCCCAGGATTGCTGGGAAGGTCAGGTGAGAGGTGCCAGCTCAGCACGTTCTGTCTGTCGTTGCTGTAAACGACACAGAGGCGCTCAGAGGGGGCGACAGCTGATGAGCCAGGCCCTGGCCTTGGGTACCAACCGCTGTGCCACTGACTTACGGGATGACTGAGTAAGGCCCCGCCTGGCTCCAGGCCTCAGTTTCCCCATGTGTGCAGCCAGGCCCTGCTAACCCCGACGGCTTGACCCGGTGTCCCCAAGCTGTCAGGCCTTAGGGGCACGCAGGCTGCCTCTGTGGGACCAGCACACAGACCCACACGCAGGCAGGGACGCGTGCGCACGCGGGCACCGCGTTCACACAAGCCGACACACGCAGGCACATCCCACACTCACTCTCAGCCCCCGCCATGTGTCCCGGCCCCCCCCCACCGGGCCTTCCCTCTGGCCCACAGCACCCACACCTCACACTCGCGCTCGCACACTCACGCACCCCGATCGGCTCGGCACCAACTGTCGGCGGGGGCGGGGCTGGGAGCGGGAAAGGCAAAAAGAAAAAAAAGAGAAAAAGAAAAAATCCGCGACTCAGCCGCGGGAGAGGGGTGCTGGGGGGGGGGGGATGCAGCCCGCGCGGTCCCCTCGTGCCGCCTCATGAATATGGATGCGGCGGGAATTAGCATGCAGGAGGGCGCAGCGGGATGGATGCGGCGCCTCCGGAGCGCCGGGAGCTCGGCTCCGCGGCGGCGGCGGCGGCGGCGGGGCGGGCGGGGCTCGGGGACCGCGCATCCGCCCCGGGGCCGGGGCCGGGGGTGGGCTCCGGGGCGGCCCCCGGTCCCCGACCTCCCCCCCGCCCGCCGTCCGCGCCCTGCCCCCGCCGGGCCGCCCGCCAGCCCGCAGCTCCCGGGAGCCGGGCCCGCCGCCCCCGCGGCCCGGTGATGTCACCCGCGCCGACTTTCCGCTTCCCCGGCCCGTCTCGGGGCCCTGAGTCATCGCCGCCGCCCCCGGCCCGGCCCGGCCCGGCCCGGCTCTGCTCGGGGCGTCTGTTTGTGCAGAACGAGACCCCGTGGGCCGGGCCTGACGTCAGCCTGGCGGGGCCTGGAACCGCGTGGGGCCCCAGGGGCAGGATGTCACCCTGGGGGCGGGAGCGAGTAGGCCCCGGCGAAGGGCGCAGGGCGCAGGGCGCACACCCTGGGGTTCCAGGTTCACATGCGCGGTCATCTGCTGCGGATGGCGTGATGCTGGGCCACATTCATTCCTTAAGCTGGAACTTCAGTTTCCTCGTCTACCGCTTGGGCAGCACAGATCTTCCCCGACTCAGAAAGGGACCTGTACAGCCCCCTTGAATCCAGGCCAAGAGATGGGAAGGGACTCGGCCAGGGTCTCACTCACAGCAGGTGGGCAGCAGGGCTGGGGTTCTGGGCAACGCCCCCCCCCATTCCAAGTACTCTCTGCAGTTCTGAGTTCTTTCTGGGTGCCACACTGTCACCCCTGTCCCAGGACCCCTTCGGGGCTTATGCTGAGAAACCCCACCACCACATGTCATAGGAGGAGGCGGGGAATTCCAGAGCAGGCCTGCGCCTGGGTTTGAGTCCGGGCCAGGCCACAGGACTCTGGCCAGTTTTCCCATCTCTAAAGCAGGAGCGATGATCCAGCTTCATAACCACATGGAATCTGTGAAGACACAGGGTCAAGCGAGAAAGGACACGTTGCAGAGTGAAGACTATGGGGCAGTGGTTACCGCTTTGGAACCCCATCACCTGGATTCAATCCTGGCCCCTGCTCCCCCCACCCCCACACCCCATCCCGAGGCCGGTGTACTAACAGCTGACCCGATGGCAGGGCCTGCCATCTTCTGTGCCTCCAGCCTCTTGGGGTGCTGGGAAAACTTGTGAGCAAATGCCTGCTCAGTCCTTCACCAGGGCCGCGCAGAGAGAACGCTCCCAAAACATCTGCAAGTCTCAGCCTCTTTCTTGGGCCTTTGCTACTTAATCTCAGGACCCGATGTGTAGATGGAAACTAAGAACATTTCTGCTGCTGCTCTCAGGGGCTGAGCAGGGGCCAACCTCAGGTCAGTGGTCTCAGACCAAGCAGCCCCCTGGATGCTCCCATCCCCACACACACCCCCTCCCTCCACCCAGCATTGGTCCCTGGTCCAGGGCTGCCCCTGCCACCTGGTCAGTGTGGCTCCTCCAGTCCTTCCAGCCCACACACACCCTCCAGCTAAGAAAGGAAGGCCTGCCCTGCTACCCCCACAGCCCTGCCTCTACCTCCCCAGCCCCCAGCCTTCCTGGAACTCTTTTAAGTCCTCTGGTGCTCTAGGCTGCCTCTTCTTGCCTCCAGGCCTTTGTAAGGGCTGTTCCCCCCGACACACACACCAGAACATTCCCTCTCCTCTCCTGTCTTCCTGCTTACCATCTCCTCCTCCATCTCTCCCTAGCTCTTCCCCTGGGGAGTGTCCCAGTTACCATCACCCCACAACACACACACGCACACACACACCAGCACACACTCCCCCACATCACACAGATCACATCACACACAAGTAGAGACTCCCCGCTACACGGATCATCGACACAAAGGCGCGAGTGCTCACACATAATCACACGCACGTACTCCATCTGCCACAGACCACAGACACACATACCCCACGTATATCACACCGACCGTTTAACACACACATCTGTGTACCCCGACCACACAACAAACACGCACATTCACACGCAGACCGTATGACACACATCGAGGCTGCGTTGGTGCCCCATCTCTGGGCTCCTATTGCCACTAATCTTGTCCCTCCCCTCCATCGCGGTGTTTGGAACTGCCTGGGTTCAAAGCCGGTCGGTGGCTTGCCATTTGTAACCCTAAGTCTCTGAACCCTCCAGTGCCTCTGTGTCCACATTCTGTAGGAGAGAATAATAGTTCCTATTTCAAAGGAGGTGTGAGAAGTGAATGAACACACATGCTATGCTTAGGAAGAGGGCCAGCACACAGTAAGCATGCACTAGATATTAGCTGTCATTCTCAGCCTCCTGATTTCTACCAGTGCAGACCCATCTGTCCAGTGAATCTTCAGTGTCACCTACCCTGGCTCAGGCACTCTGCTGACACTAGAGATAGAGTGGTGAAGAAGACTATTCGAGCCTGCCCTCCTGATGCTCACGGTCCAGGTGGGAAACACACCTGAAACAGGTAACTCCAGAACAAGTCAGCTTGTTACAGTGTGGTTTCCACTGGTCCAGGGGGTCAGGGATAGTCCCCTGCGGAGGGGACACTTAAGCTGAGATTGGCAAGATGAAGAGCAGAAAGCAGGGTTTAGGCAGAGGGAATAACATGCATGCAGCTCCTGAGGCAGAAAGAACATAACGCCATCTGGATTGGAGAGAAGGTGCAAATGGCTGGAGCTCAGAACCAAAGGTGATGAGGGGAAGGAGAGGCTGATGGGAGCCAGACACGCGGAGCCCAGGAATGACTCATCAAGAGCCCTGAGACCAGGGATGGTTAGAGAGGGGAGGGAATAGGCTTGTATTTTAGAAAGATCTCTCTGGCCGACATGGATTGCAAATTGGACATGGAGGTGGGCAGAGAGTGGGATCTGGGAGCCCAGCCTGGACAGGCGCAAGGGCGCTGGGCAAAGGGTGGGGGAGCTGACATCTTTAGGTGGGATTCTCCTCAGGTCTTGGTAAGTATTAGGCTGAGGACTGTGGAAAATGAGTTCGGGACAGCACCTAGGATCTGGCCAGGGTTGAGATTCATGATTGGAAGTGATCGGGCTGGTGTAAGTTCAAGGAAGAAGCGAAACCTTGCATCCCGCTTGGGCTACCCCAGCTGCAGCAGCACCCAGGGACCTCAGCAGCACCCTCGGACCTGAGTCTCAGGCTTTAGTGGGCATATTCTCTGGCCCTTCCCTCACTGTGCGGTTCCTCACGGGGCAAGACATCCTTGCGAACAAGGGGACATGCCCAGCATGATCCATGGTTTGGGGACCTGGGCACCCGAAATTCCCTGCTCAGTAGCCCCAGCCCACTTCCTGGGTCCACCCTACTGAGGGCGTTCAGAGATGCCTGTTTGCTTGGGTACCCCTAAACCCTAGAGGAGAACAAGAGGTGGCTGTTTAAGAGGGGGGTGTGTGGACCCAGTTTATGCACTGCGGCTGGAGTGTCTACACCTGAGCATGCGAAACTCCCTCGTGGTAAAGGATGAAAGCTGGGGTGGAAAGAAAAGGGGCTGAGTGGGAAGCCGGAGGCAGAGCCACCGGTCCCCATGCTGCCACTTCCAGTGTGGACCCCAGACTTCTACACATACAAACCCCACTTTCCAGGTGGATTTGTCCTTAGGAAGGTGTATTCGTCTAGGACGTAGAACAGAACATATTTTATTAGCAATTCGTTAGCTTGATTTATAACTTGTAAATACTCAGACGTTAGGTGTGTGGGGGGCTGCTTGTGCTCCTGCCCCCAGTACTACCCAGAGGAGCAGCCTCCCTGCGCCCCACATCCGTGTCCAATGTTGGCTGCCCCTTGACCAGCTGGTTGTCCCCAGGGGATCCTGCATAGCTTCCTGACCCCACTTTGTGTGCCCCCCGACTGCCTCTGTTCCATCTCTTTATCCGAAGGTCCTCCTGCCTGACCCTTAGGATGTCCAGCTCCTGCCCCTCCTCCAGGAAGCCCCGTCCTTCCTGGAGGCCCTGGTGTTGTTTGGTCACAGGGGCCTGTGGTGGCCTGACTAGCAGGGCATGTGAGTCTGGTCCCTCCTGCAGGACCCGGAGCTCCTAGAAGCAGCACCTGCCAGCAGAAGCAGCGTCTCGCACTGGGTAGGAGTCCAGGCTCAGAACCGACACCGACGTGGGGTCAGACCCCAGCTCTGTGACTTTCTAGCTGCGTGACCTTGGGAGCCGGTTTCCCCTTCTGGAAAGAAACCTGTCATCGAAATCCTCACGGCGAAGAAGGGGCGATGCGGAACGGGAGCCCCCGTGTCGGGCGCCTGGCGAGGGCTGGAGGAAGGAATTGGGGGGTGCGAGGGGCAGGAGTGACATCATTCACTTCTTTGGACGGCCCAGAAAACCGGCCGAGGAGGCTCAGCGAGGGGAGGCCACTTGCCCAAGGTCACACAGCCTGCAGCGGGGGGGGGAGCCCCAAGCCGGGGGGCCCCACCCGTGCCCGAACCAATGGGGTCTCGGGGCGGGGCTGCCCCCACCACCGTTCCCCAGGCTGTCTGACCGCCGCGCGCCCGGCGGCCCGTGGGCGCGGGACACGGGGTCACGGTCGGGCCGGGAAGGGTTAAGGGCTCCGCCGCGCCGCGCCGGCCTCCGGGGCCGCAGCCAATGGGCGCGCGCCGCGGTGAGGTAATGCTGCGGCCGGCCGAGGGGCGGGGCCCCGGCGCCCCGCCTCCCCGCGCCCCGCCCTACCCCCGCGCCCACCCCCACCTGCAGCCGTGCCCCCACCCCACCCGCCGTCCACCTGCCAGAGCCCGCGCGCCGGAGCTCAGCGCCTCGGCCGGGCGGCCCGCACCCCTCAAAGGGTGACGCGGGAAGCCCGGAGACTCCGGCCTCTTCCGGCCTCAGTTTCCCATTTTGGCCAAACGGGAGGCGATGATCGATCACGCAAAGCCACATCCGTGGTGGATGCACTGGGATCCCAGGACAGGCCGGGACCCCCTCCCTGCCCTTGGCGGACACTTCGGGGCGCGGCCCTGCCCCCCCGGGTGGTATCCAAGGCCAGGGGGGCAGTGGGGTCCTCGCAGTCCGGCGGAGGGGGTGCTCTCGGCCCATCCAGCGCCCCCCCCCCAGACAGCACTTGGCTGCCGACAAGCCCCGAGGGTCCCCCTGGCAGTAACCAAGGCCAGGGGGGCAGTGGGGTCCTCGCAGTCCGGCGGAGGGGGTGCCCTCGGTCCCCCCCCCCCCAGATACCCCTTGGCCCCGAGTTAGCCGCACAAGTTCGCAGCTGGCTAGGTGGTCAGAGGTCAGAGTTCATGCAGCCGTCCCTCTGAGTTGAGCATCTGTACACGCAGCTCCGAGTTCGGGCCTGGGGGGAGGGGGGAGGGGGGCCTGGAAGCTTCCCGGACCGCCCGGGCCCCGGGCCCCCGCAGGGCGGCCGGCAGGTGCGGGCACGAAGCGGTTAAAGTCTTTCCGGCAGCTCAGGCCCTGCCGGCGCGGCCGGCTGATTAGTCAGCTCGTGGGGAGGGGGCGGGGGGGAGAGGAGGGGCCGGAGCCGAGAACCGCAGAAAGCTATTCTCAGGGGCTCCCAAGTGTGGGGAGGGCGGCCCAGCAGGAGCTGCTGCTTCCCAGAAAGTTGATTATTTTTAACCCAGGAAGAAGAAAGGAAGGAGGCGAGGGAGAAGGACTCACAGAAAAGAGGAGAGGAGAGAGAAGGGAGGAAAGGAGAGCTGCGAAGTTGGGGGGGAGGAGGGAGGGGGAGGGGAGGGAAAGGGAAGGAGAGCTGGAGAGAGGGGAGGGGGGAAGGGAGGGGAGGAGAGGGCCAGGCTGAGGCACAATGGAGGGGAGGGGAAGGAGAGGCAGGGCCTATTGGAGTGAGGGGAGGCAGCTGGCAGGGGTCTCTGGGAAGGGACTGGAGGTGGAGGGGGCGCTGCCACCCTTCTCAGCCCCTCCGTCACCCCTCTGGCTCCTCTCCCAGGCCCCCAGCTCTGTGGGGTTCTCCTGCTGGACCCACCCCAGGCCGCCCACCAGGCCTTCCCTTGCCTGGGCTCAGAGCAGTGCCCTGTGCAAGGCACTGGGGCTTGGAGAGTGGGGTGGGAGGCACAAGGCAGCCAGGGTCCTGCCCTGGGGTGCTCTCTCGCCAACAGGCAGCACGCCAACATGTCCTTGCCCATGTGGGGACCACTGGGGGAGGAGCACGGTGGGCCTTCCTGAAAACCCCGTGGCCACACAGGAGGGGTTCCTGGAGGGGAAGACAGAGGGACTTAGGACTGCTTTTCTCCCTCAGGGAAGGTGCTGGGGACACGGACAAACGAGACAGACGCAGCAAGGCCCGCACAGGGCTCACAGTCCTGCAGGGGAGGCAAAGGCTGCACAACTATTATGAATAATGCATTAAATAATGACAAGCAGGCAGAGGGCGGGGAGAGCTGGTCCCAGGGGCCTGACCTCTGCAGGGGTCATAGGAAGGCTTTCTGAGGAGGGGTGCCTGAGGACCAGGGCTGGCTAACTAGGTGAAAAGTGACTGTTGAAGCGGGCAGGGATGGTGCGGAGGGGATCCCGAGGCCCAGACCTGAGAGACAGAGGGTCCTGGAGGCAGCTGGAAGCTTGGGAGAGTTTACAGAGCAGAGAGGCCAGATCTGCAGGGCTCACTCAGGACTGCAGAGGACAAGAGTGGACGCAGGAAAAGGCACCAAAGTCCTGGGAAAGTGAAGGCAGCCTGGCCCAGCGCTTAGCCTCTGAGACTGGGGGTGGGGCTAGTCGTGGATGCCATTTGGGAGGTACAGGGGACAGGAGTTGGTATTTCGTGATGCTTGGGGGTGAAGGAGGCCAAGCAGGTGTCAGGGAGGGGCCAGAATTGTGCAACAAGGGGGGCGGGTATTGTTCCCTGAGGCCAGGGGCAGTCAAGGGAAGCGGCTGGTAGGAGGGAAGGCATTTGTGTTGGGACGTGGTAGGATGGAGGGAACAGCTTGAGCAAGGCCCAGAGAGAAGGGCAAAGGGAGCCACATGTGGGCTCAGCTGTGGGGCAGCCTCCAACGGGTGTGAGTGTGTGATAGTGTGTGTGTGTCCCCTGCACCGAGTATCCTGCCCTCCACCTGAGGATCCAGGGGACACATCCAACCCCCTCACTGCGACCTGAGCCCAGTCTGTCCTCTCCCAGGAGGGAAGAGCCAATCTGCTCAGCCAGGAGCTGCCCTCCGTACCAGGGCCCATGGCTCAGCCGAGACCTGGTTTCAGACGACCGCTGGGGCAGTGGCCTGGCCACCTGCAGCTCTGACCCTATCGCAGACTCTTGGAGCACGTGGGCCTGTGGCTTTCCCATCAGTCCTGCCACCTACCATTAGCCCTCCAAACCCCACACAGCGTGTACACATCATGAAATGATGGTTAAGATTCAAGGGCAAACCTGACTGCAAAGCCATCGCTGACTGGCTGTGAGCTCTGGCCTCTGTGTGCTCCAGTTTCTTCGCCCCCAAAATAGGGATCACAATGGCAGAGGCAGGGGAATGATGAAGGTATGGCTCTCAGCAAGGGAAATGGCTGGTCCCAGGCCACCTGGGATTCTGAAGTTTCTCCATCGGTAGGAGGGCGGTGGGCTGCAGCCTTCCGGGAGACATCCCACCATCCCACCCAGGGCCGGGCAGAAGTACTGTGCCTATTTTGCAGATGAGAAAACCAAGGCTCAGAGAAACCGATGACCCACCCGGCAGGAAGTGGGGGTAAGGTGGGGGGGCGGGGAGAACTAGGGTTCCAATTCTCAGGCCCACTCTCTCCTCCACATAAAGCAACACAAGTGAAAATGCAGCCCCTGCAGGACACCCTGCTCTCCCGCCCCCAAACCCACACATGACCCTGGCCTGACAGGGCATCTCTGTGGAGCACAAAGGGGGGTCGCAGGGCCGAGAAAGAGCCCCACAGGCGAGGAGCCGGCTCCGCGGGCGCTTTTCTGCTCGCTTTCTTCCTCCCTCAGCTCTTTGTTCAGCTCCCTTTCAGCTGAGCCGGCAGAGCCTGGGTGTCCCGAGCTGACAGTAATTGCCGCGTCTAGACAGCGTCTGGTATGAGGCCTCCCTCTCCGCTCGCTGGCCTCCCCGGGCCCTGTTTCCCAGCCCGGTGGCCCTGCCCCTCTCTGGCTACCCAGTGTCCCCACCCCCCAGCCTCCCAGTTGCTCAGGCCCTCACATCTCTCTCTGCCTCTCCCTCTCCTCTCCCTCCCTCCCTCCCTCAGGCACAGTCCATCCCTGAGGCCCGAGATGCAGGGGACAAAGGTGGTTCTGCCTTTGGTTCTGGCTGGGAGATTTTGGGGAGGCTGAGTGGGCTGTGGCCAGACGCCAGGGCTCGCTTGCCTCACTGGATTCTGGGATGACCTGGGAATCTCTGGAATTCATCCCACGCCTACCCTCATCTTTCCATCCAGGCCTGGATGGGGACCCAGAGGAGTCAGTGCAGGAAGGATTCAGGATAGGTACAAGGGAGAACTTCCTGGAGACTCTAACCATCAGACGTGGATGGAGAGGTTTCAGGAGACGCAGAGGGTGCAAAGTCGGTTTTCCCAGGTCCTAAGCTCCGTTCCTACCCCAGCTCAGATGAGCAGCTCTGGAAGAGTCCCCAGAAGCCAGAGTCTCCTCACTGGTATGGGAATTGAAGCCCTCAGGGTGGTCCTGAGACCACGGTGACAGCATCCAGGGTTGGCTCAGCCCTTTGCCTCCTCCGACCACTGTGCGAACTCCATATGCACATTCATTTATTCAATCCTCCCAGCAGTCCCGAGAGAGGGAGAGACAGAGACAGGCAGTGAGGAAACTGAGGCCCAGAGAGGTTAACTAGCTTGCCCGAAGTCAGGGTCAGTAAGTGGGGGAGCCTAGATTTGAAGTCACAGAAGCCGGCTCCAGGGCCCCAATAATAACCAGTAAATGGAATGTTAAATGCTCACTGAGTACCTGAGATTGGCACTTGACGTGAGTTATTTCCTTTATCCTCGCAACTGTTAGATGGGATGACGACTGTGCCCGTCATACAGACCAAGAGAACAGCTGGGGATGCTGGGCGTGGCCAGATGGTGACCTAACTGGGTTTCAGGAAGGCTTGGTCACCCGGCCCTCGTGGTGGGGCTGTTGTGCAGCCTGTCAAAGGCTTGGCATGGAGCAGGAGCCGAGTGAATGTTGCCACACCATTTCCCACTTCTTCCCTCAGCTTCCTTGAGCACCTTATGGGCACGCAGCCTGAGCCAGGCTGGGGGAGACAGAGGTCAACGTGGGGCTCTGTCGTCATGAGACCATGGCCTAGAAGGGCCTGGAAAGTCAGCTGTTTCAGTCTGGAGGGGGAATGATGATGATGCCAGGAATACAAGGCCTTTGGGAGCCAAGAAGAGGGGCCCTAAATCCAAGCGGTCTTCCTGTAGGAGGTCCAATCAATACTAGAGGATGAGTAAGAGTTAGCTGGGCCAAGAGGGAAAGGTGTTCCAGGCAGAGGGAACCACACATAGGTCCCCAAGTGAGAGAGGACCAGGGAACCCTAAGAATCTTTGTCAAGCTGGACAGATGCAGGGAACCAGGGAGTGAGTTGGGGGGAGCCTTGAACCTGGAGTCTGGCTGATCTGGAAGGGCTTCGATTGCCAGGTCAGCTGGGAGACGGGACTTCTCCCATGGTAGGGAGGCCATGGGTGTAGGAAAGCAGGGCTGTGATGACCAGGACAGTGTGGCGTGTGGCAGGCTTGGCAGATCTGAGAGGCCCTGTGCAGACACTGGAAACGGTGTAGACAAAGCTCGGATGGGTGGGGGGTAGTGAGTAGCCAGGTGTGCTCCTGGAGGAATGCAGCGGGGCCAGGCACAGCAGCCTTCAGAAGCAAGGCACGGGGAACTTCAAGGTCTGGAGACTCAGGTAGGAGGACTAATCAGGACGGGCACTCTGGAACCTTGTAGGATGGAGGAGAAGGGCCGATCTGGAGGCAGGGAGGCTGGGAGGAGGCCTTGCCTAGGTGGAGGCCACCGAGCTGGTTTCCCTTCCCCACCAACTTGTCCTCATCTCCAGGCCATTTCTCCATCCTGCAGAGTCATTGAGATTCTGCAACTACCCGCTCCTCGTGGCTGCCTCATGCTCTCCACCCCCAGCCGGAGCTGGAAGAAAGACGCTCGCCATTCACTCCTCATCCCGGCCATTGGCGAACGTGTCAGACAGCGCAGGTACAGCTCTTGCGGCCTCCAGGGTCAACACTGGCAGGTCCGTCCGTGAGTTCTGCACCTGCCACCTCAGCCTGGCTTGGAGTGGAGCCACGTTGGCCATAGGCCTGGGTCGTGGCTTCTCCGGCCTTGACTCGAAATGCCCAGCACAGGGCCGGCGGGGACTTGAGGGCAAGCGCGGACAGCACCTCCTGTCTGTGGGCTGTGAAACGCTGTCGCCCTGACCCGACGCTAGGAGTTCACAGGCTGATCAAAGAGAGACACGGTCGCAGGCTCGTGACACAGGGCAGGTGGGGAGGGTCCGGCAGCACGAAAGGTGAAGACCTGGATCGCACAGGGGCCCCCTTCCTGACCCCAAAACCCTAGGCAGATGGTTCCAGAACTCAGAGCTTTTTCAGTTGTGGAAAGATAACATGACACACGTCCCACATATTGCCTAGCACCCCCAGTGAAGTGCGGGGCAACCCCTGTAATCCAACACAGGAATCCGTCTGCGGCGAAGGAGGTGTGCAAAGGTGATGAACAATCTCTGACTCAGCGTTCTCATCTCCAAGGGGGGGCGATGGTGGGACACACGCGGCTCACCGTGTCGCCCTGAGAAGTTGGCCCGCAGACGACACAGCTCACGTCCTGCCCCTAGCCCTTTGCACTTGCTGCTGCTTTCTGGAATATTCCTCCCCAGACAACTCACGAGATAGCTTTCTCACTTCCTTCAGGGCCCTGCTCAAATGCCACCGCCTGACTGTCCCTGTCCCTTCCCACCCCTGTTGCTCTCCCTTCTCAGCCCCGACCAGCTCACGTAGCAGGTAATCAATTACTCATCTGTTAATCGCCTGCCTCCCACAGTCGAACCTGAGCTCTGCCAGGGCTGGACTTTGTTCTGTCACTGCTCTGCCTCTGGCACTTAGGACAGGGCCTGCACCGGTGGACACTCCCATTTTTGAATGAAAATTAATTATCGGTTAAGCGTGCCTGGCCCATCCAAGGGGTGCAATAAAGCTGCCATTACTGCTGTTATTGATGCTGCTACTACATCATCACCATCATCACCATCATCATCGTCGTCATCGCCATCGTCCTGTTCCTGAGCTGATCCCAGACCTCGGTTCTCTAGCCTGTGAAATGGGCGTTCTGGGAACCGAGGAATCAGCCACCAGAAGTGGGTCAGGTCCCTGCAGGAGAGACAAAGAGCGCTGCCTGCCCTCCTGCGGGAGCCTGCGCCCCTCGCTGCCGGGAGAGAGAGAGAGAGGCCGGGGAGAAGCTTGGAGAACGCCACCCCCGCGAGCGGCACTGCCAGAAGGCCATACATAATTCATTGCCAAATGGGGCCTCGGGCGGCGTGCGCCGGGGGCTCACTGTGCGCCTGGCACTTTGCTGACTGCTCCTCACACGTTGCCTCCTCGCATCTTTGCGGATTTGCGGGGTGCGATCCTTCCCCTCCTCCTGTTTCGCCCAGGGAGAACCTGAGGTTCAGAGGGTGGTGCCACCTCGCTTCTCGGTGGCTAAGCAGGGCCTCGAGTCAGCAGATTCGGACCCGGCACCCCCTAGACACCAACTCACTATGGAGGAAAGAGCTGGCCCTGGGCGTGGGGTGTACAGAAGGGGACCCCCTACACACACCCCCACACAGGGCAGGTAGAGGATGCGCTGGATCACAGCAGGGCTGAGAGAGGCTGGTGGCCATTGTGTCCCAAACTCCCTCTCCACCCAAGGCCCTCCTCTCTCGAGGAAATGCCGCCCCGAGTGCTGGTTCTAGAGTTTCAGGAGGTCAGTTTGCTCAGCTGTAAGCAAACAACAGGCCCTCCCACCCCCACCCCCAGCTGGGACGGTGAGATCATGCTGGTGTTTGCTGGGGGGAAACACGAATCCCCAAAGCTTACCCTCTCTCCGATGCCGTCGCGATAACATTGGCAAAGAGACGAAGTTTTAGCAGTGGACGTCAGGGGAGACGGTGCCACAGACGGGGGGGGCCCTGGAGGGGGGTGAAGGGAGACTGTGGCTATAGATGAACAAGAGGAGGGAGCCTCGTGGTGATGGGAGTGTCTGGGCCCCGACTGTGGTGGAAGAAACGCAGACAGCGCGCAGGGGTCTACGTGAAACTGGGAAACGTGAATAAGGGCGGTGACCGTGTCACTGTCTGTGCCCCAGTGGTGACGTTGTCCCATAGTTCCGCACTGGGGGAGACTGGGTAAAGGGCACCTGGGGTCGCCCTGTATTGTGACTTACACCTGCATGTCAGGCCACAATGATCTCAATAAAAATGTTGATTAAAACGATGTCGGCACCCCCGCCCAGGAAGGGTTAAGTGGATCAGTGCAGTCAGTTCTCCCATCATAAGGGACCATCCAGGTCGGTGACCAGTGGGTGTCGCCAGGCAGTTGGAGGTTCCTGAGCCGTAAATCGTCCTTCCTGCCTCTCTCTCTCCAGTTTTCCTTCTAGAATGTTCCCATCCTCTCCCAGCTTCCCATAGACGGGCATTCCATACCACCCCACGGGACTCTAGGCTAGACTCTGTAGGAGAACAAGGCAGGCCTTTGTCATCAGACTCCTGTCTGCTCCGGGCCGGGAAACCCAGCCACCGTCAGAGGCTCTCACCTCTGAAACGCAGCCCCCACCTCCTCCCCCACACCCCCACATCCCCCCACGTCAGGCAACATGGGCCCTAGACCCAGACGAGCTTCTCCCTCACCAAGCGACCCTGGACAATCCCTGTCCTCTCTTTGGTTCTTAGTTTCCTCATTTGAAGCACAAAAGAATTGGACTATATTACCCCAAAGGTCCTCTGGGGCTGTCAAGAGGTGGACTTGGCCCCTGGGCTGCTGGCCAAAGGGGACTTTGCTTCACATTCCATGTGGCTGCACTAGCAGAGCTGCCTCTGGCCTGCCTCTGGCCTGTCCCTGCATGTGACCTTGGGCCCTGCCTGACTTTCAGCATCGATATAGTGAGAGGGTCATTAAGTCAATCAACAAACATTTATTGAGCACTGGGAAAATGCCAAGCACTGGCTTAGACATTGGAGAATGAAAGGTTGGGGGGAAACAGCATCCCTGCCCAGGAAGAACTTGCTGAGTTCTGAGTAGGGAGTTAACGGTAAGCAAAGAGGGTGGCCATGGGCAGAGGCTGCTCCGAAGCAGGGAGCGGCAGGGGCTGGGGCCTGTGCCCGGAGATCATGTCGTGTGAGAGGCCCGGATCCAAAAAGAGGCAACGGTTTCAACGAATCACACCGGCAAGTGGGCGCAGGTGCCAGGCGGGCCTGGGGGACAGAAGTGCCAGGTGAAGGGCCTGTCTCCATCCCAGACACGAGGGATCTTTGAGTTGCATTATGCAGGGGCATTACCAGAAAGGCTTTGTGTGTGGAAAATCTCCTGTTTATCCAGAGAAAGGACTCTCACCGGCCTTCACTGTTGCCTGACATCATTTTTATTGTGATGTTACTTACACACGCACAAACACAAAATGAGTCATAAACGCCTTGTGGCTCTGTACAACCATAAAATCAGGACAAATTGATCAATCAAACACAAAATCAATTCAAATCAGATCACTTTTATGCGACGTGTTATGTCTTTCGTGTGAAACCCTGTCACCAGTTACAATGCAAATATGGCCCAACCACCACTGTGACTCTGAGTGTGTGGGGCGGGGAAGATTGGCCTTTTAAATCAATGAACAAAAGGCAGACAACTCCAGAGAAAAATGGGGGGAAGGAGGATCCTTGAAGTAAAATACTTCACACGAGAATATCCAAATGACCGACACAGGCGTGAAAAGGCGCCCAGCTTTGAGACTCATCAGGGGGAGCACGGATTAGGACCACAGCCAGCTACCTCTTCAGACGCTAGAAAAGCTAAAGCGAAGACTGACAACACGACGTGTTGGCCAGCCCGTGGAGCAACTGGAACTCAGCGGCCGTGGCGGGAATGTAACCGGGAACACCTCCCGCGGGAAGCGTGAGTCAGGCCCACTCAAACAGCCGACCACCCCTCCGACCTGGCACTTCGCTCCTAGGCACATACACAACCGAAATGCATCCGTGTGTTCGCTAAGGGACGTGACCTGAATAGTCACAGCAGCACTATTCGCCACCGCCTGAAACTGAATGAACCCCAACGCGCTGCAGCTGCAGAGTGGACAAACGACTTGTAGGCTCTTCACACGGTGGCTCACTAAGGGTGGGTGACCTACAACTAGGCACGTCCATACAGACGAACCCTACACACCTCATGTGCCAAAGATGTCATTTCTATAAAGGACAGAAACAGGCAGAACTGGTCTATGGTGTTAGAATTCGGGGTAGAAGTTACCCTCATGTGGGAAGGGGGTTAGTGATGGGGATTTGGAGGAGGGGGAGACCAAAGGATTGGACAACAAAGAAGTTGCTAGAAGTAGTGACTTAGTCCTCAAGGTTCTGAATTCAACTGAGAGGCCAGATGTGGGGTGAGGGGAAGTGCCCCACCGATCCCCCTTTCCTTACTGACACAGGCCACCAACTAGCAAGGGGTAACCTAGGGTCTGTAGCCCATCCTGGGCTAATGGAGCCTAATTTAACGTCTCCTGATCCAGCAAGGATACTGCCCTGTTGTCCTGCACCCATCACCTGCTGATCAAAGGCTGGGTGCCTTGGCTTGACCGGAGGGTGCTAGATGCCAGGGGGAAGAAAGGAACTGACCTTCCAGGCCAGAGAGCAAGAGCTCCTCTGGGGGAAGAGGCCTTCCCTGCAGCACTGGGGCATTGGAGACTGGTGGGCAGATGGCCGGTGCCATCACTCAGGGAAGAAGAGGGGGCTGGGCAGATTAGGTGGCCACACTGGCCACCAGCCACTGGCCATGGCTAACCTCGGCGAAGTGAAGCTCCAGTCCTCGCTGCGAGGATCCCTTCATTTGTGACTTAATCCTGCTTTGCAGCTGGTAAAGGAGGAGAGTCCCTCCTTGTTCCCAAAATTGGTCAAGTGTCTCACATCGTTCAACCAGGACAGCTGGATGAATGCTCAGGCGGGCAGGACGCTGTGTGGATGGCCAGCTGGGACCTCCCCACAGGAAGTTCCTCGACAGGCTTCCAGAAAAGGGTCAGAGCTCTCCCTGAAGAAGCACCCGCCGTGAGCCAGGCACTGTGCTTGGAGCTTTGACATTCAGCCTCATTTCATTATCTCGCTTCCGCCCAACGAATTCAGACGCGACTGTTTTTTTTTAAATCAAGTCGGACAGCATCTGCCTTTCAGTTAGAGACGTTTTCACTGATGGCATGCTAAGTCGACAGATTTTTTCTATCTTTTTTTTTTTTAAGGCGTTCCATTGTCTCCTGACTCGCATTGTTTGTGCGAGAAGTCTGTTGTCTCTTGCATCCTCGTTGTCCTACACGTAATTGTCTTTTTTTTTTCCATCTGTTCCCCCAGATTCTCTCTTGACGTTTGGTTTTCCGCAGTCTGACCATGATACGCTTAAGTGTGCTTTTCTCTGTATTTATCCTGTCTAGGGGTCATTGAACTTCCTTGATGGTTTTTTTCGATCTAACGTAGAACATTCTTAGCCACTATTTTATCAAAAATTTTTTCTGCTCCATTATCTCTTTTTCCTCCTTGAAGACACCAATTACAGGTGTGTTAAGACTGCTTTATCCTATCCCACAGGTTACTTAAGCTATATTTATTTTTTTCAATCATTTTTCTCTTTGAGCTTCAATGTGGATAATTTCTTTTGATCTATCTCTAAGTCCCTGGTCATTTTTTATTGGGTCTAATCCCATCCAATGGATGTTTATATTATTTTTAATCCCATCTCATGACTTCAGGTAATGTATTTTACAGTTTAACATTTGATCAGATTTTTTTTTTAAGTTTCCATATCTCCTATTGTGATGGGTTGAACTATATTCCCCCAAAAGCTATGTTGAAGTCCTAACCCTCACTACATAGGAATATGACCTCTTTTGGAAACAGGGTCATCATAGATGTAATTAGTGACGATGAGGTCATACTGGAGTAAGAAATCCACTGTGACTGGTGTCCTTATAAGAAGAGGAGAGAGACACAGAGAGAATAGCATGTGAAGATGGAAGCAGAGATCGGAGTGATACACATACAGGCCAAGAAATGTCAAGGACTGCCACCCATTGCCAGAAGCTAGGAGAGAGACATTGAACCAGTTTTTCCTCAGAGTCCTCAGAAAAAAGAAAAAAACTACTAACCCTGCCAACACCTGGATTTCAGACTTCTAGCTTCTGGAACTGGGAAAGAATAAATGTCATTGTAAGCCACCCAGTTCACGGTGCTTTTTTTCTGGCAGCCCTAGGAAACTAACGCACTCCTAAAATTCCCAAGTCTTCACCCATTCTAATAGTCTTTTCCTATAGATTCTTGAACAAATTTATCGTAATGACTTAAAAGTCTGCCTACTTATTCCAACATCTGGGTTGTCTTGGGATCTGTTTCTACTGACTCTTTGAAAAATCGTGTCCGTGTGTCACATTTTCCTGTTTCTTCCCATATCTAGTCCCTTTAAATTACATATTGGACACTGGGGTGACTGGTACATTGCAGAGAATCTGGATTGTGTTATCCTCCTCTGAAGAAATTTGCATATTGTTCCTTTTAATTGTTGGCCACTCAGCTTGATCTTGTGGAGGCTCGCTGTAAGACTTGTTAGGGGAAAGTCTGGTGTGTTTGCCAAACCACTCTCATTTAGTGAGATTTGAAGGAGAAGATCTGTCTGCTCGATGCACGCAGCTGTAGAAATCTCTCCTCAGCATTTTCAGCCTTCCAGCTGTGTTTTCCCCTGGGCTTCTTGGAGTCATGCCTCACACCAGAGTCAGCCAAGGATTTGAGGGGAGTTTTCTCCTTCAATGGCTCTCTTTCCTGGGATTTTTTTCTCTCAATTTCGAGCTGCTTTGGAGGTCCTGAGCTCCAATTTCCAACTCTCCAGCCAACATGGCTTCTGCTTTCTGCTTCAGTTCTATCCCACATGCACTGCATAAACCAGAGAATGCCTTCAGGGGAAAAGCCAGATAAATGCGGCTCTCATAGTATGGTTTCTTTGTTTTCAAGGGTCACATCCTCTCCAGTTTCTGCCTGCTTTTGGTCACTCTCCAGTAGTTCCAAACAAATCTGTTTTACATAGTCTGTCCAGATTTTATAATTGTTACCAGCAGAAAGTTAATCTGATATAAGCTACTCCTCCACTACCAGCAAGGCTGTGCTTTGTAAATTATTACATTATGCTGCTTAAGATTTATAAGTTGCTGTTCATGTTAGGTTGAGGGTTTCCCCCCACCCCACTCCGCACACCCTGCTGCCCCTCCCTGAGCCCCATCCATGGGGCTCAGAACCATGCTCCCAGAACCATGCCCCCCATCACTGACCAGAGACCCTGTTGCCTAATCCCTGCCTCCTCTATGGCCTGGGCCAGTGCTGAAGGATCGCAGGGGCACAAACCCGAGCTCAGAGCTGATTCTGGGTGTTCCATGCAGCAGTACTGGCAGTTCTCAGCCTTGCAGCCAGAGTAAGACTGCCCTATATTAGGTTTAGTTTTAGACTTGATGTTGGAAGTGATAATGGCTTAGTGGAAAGCACAGGCCTTCTTGCTGGGGTCTGGAACCAGCCACCCCCGATGTTGAGCCTGGACCCTGATACTTTGTTGTGTGACCTTGAACAAATGCCTTCCCCTCACTGAGCCTCAGTGGCCTCTCTTATGACAGGAGAAACAGTCCCTGTCGTGCGAAGCCCAGATAAGCTGAGGGAAAGCCCAGCACCATGCCTACACAAAAGGGCTCAATAAGTGGGAGCTGCTCCTAGCAATGAAATACATGGATCTGTTCCTATGAGTGAAGATCCAAAATGACATGGCATCGGCCTTCAGTACGTTCCCATACTGCTCTGTTGACACATTTTGAGATACGAGCTGATGTCCACAGCTTAGTTTCCACAGACATATCAGGGTGCATCTGCTGGGTGCAGGAAGGAATCCACACCCTGCAGGATTGCCCAAACTGTGCCTTTTGAATAGCACAAAGTCCCCCATTTAGAAGGCCATCAAGGACTCCTGTCAGCTCAGGTCTGGGCTAAATCAGGTCTCGATCGAATGGGACGGGCTGGGTTGGGTGGCACTCACTCACCATGCTTAAATAGCGACCCAAATAAGGAGAAATCAGTACACTTGGTATTTATGCAAGGGTACCTTCTGACGCCGCACAGGCCAATGACACAGCAGGCAAAATAAGCCCCTTCACCCAAGGGTTGTGGGAGTCAAGGTTGCGTTCTGGACCAGCCGCATGACCTTGAGCAAGTCCCTGTCCCTCTCTAGACCGCTTTCCACACATCTTAACAAAGAGATGACCTCGGAGGGCCAACACAGAGTCAGAGATCAAGAGCCCTGACCCCTAGCCATGGTCCTGTCTCCAGTGTGGCAAGTGAGGTTGGGCACCTCACCTAAAAACTCTCTGCCTCAGTTTCCCCATCTGTACCACAGGGTGCCTGTGCCCAATATTTCTCTGAAAATAACAAAGAACTCTGAAAGCCAGAATAATAAACATATCGCACCCTAAGATCCATAGCCTTGTACCATGCGAGGGGAACTCAACAGTCTAGCATTATAAGGGGCAAGTAGGGAAGATGGAGCCAAGCCCCTCTTGGGGGGAAAAATGAGAGCTTTCAGAGAGAGACAAATAACTTGCAATTTAAATGCATAAGCGACCAGGCTGTGCCATTGCATATGCAGATCGATGCAAATGATATGCAAATGGCCCAGAGTAGGCCTGGCTTTGCCAATGTCCTCTTCCAAGAAGCCAGTTCCGGGGTTCAGCCAGGTCTGGTCTGTGCCAGAAGCTCACATCTGGGGCCCAGAGACCCTGGGGTGGATGTTCGATTGCACTCAAGAAAGCTTTCCAAGGCGCAATGGGCCGCGGCCCCCTCTCTCCTCCCTAGGGCTTGGAGCCTGCCTCCCGATTCTCCTTCTCTGTAAGGGTGGTACCTTCTCTCCCTCCAGACTGTGAGCTCCCGAGGGCAGGGGCTCTGTCACATTCACCACCACACCCCAGAGCTGGCACAGAGCCTGGCTCCAAGTAGGCGCTCAGGGCCTGCAGGCTGAGGGAACACAGGGAGGCAGGATGGGTGGTGAGTTTATTTCCAAGGCCTCCTTGACCTAAGGAGGAGGTTGAACCTTCCTTGGGGGGCTTTGGGTTGTGCTGTCACCAACAACGGGTGACATTCAGCATCAGTACCTTGTCCCCAGTGAAGATTGAAGGACTGAAGTTTGCGACTTACCCAATTTCTTAATTAGGAAAGGTTCCACTTGGATGGTACGATGATACCCCCATCCCTCCCGTACTCAGCCATCCTTTCTGGGATGGACCTTGCCCAGGGAGTGAGTCAGGTGGAACTGGCCAGACCTGGAGCTGTGGGAAGCTCCACCCTCCACAGTGCAGTCCGAGGGCGGGGGCTGGGTGACTGCAAGTTCAAAGGAAGGTGAGGCTGAGCCTCACCTGTGATCAGGTGTGCGGCTGAAGGGCTGGGGGCTGGCTGGAAGTCTGGCCATGCCACGGTGGATTGGGCCCAGCCCAAGATGGGTCTTGAATGTTCTCTGAGACTCCTGCTCCACGCAGCAGGGCCTCCAGAGGAACCCTGACTGGCCGTGCAGGGGCCCTTTGGTAAAATCGCCACTTAGGTGGAAACGTGGCAATTCAATTCCATTTCTCCAATATTCTCGGCGCCTCTGTTGATGCTCAGCTGTGGGCAACATTTCTAATGCCTTTTGCAGCGATGCGAAAGGCATTGGAAACAAACTAAATACAAGGGACCTCGGTTTCCAGCGGTATCTAGGCAGCAGCAAACCTTCCTGCTACAAAAAAGTGCTTGGAAAGAGTGACTCAAATGTAACAAACGTCTTTTTAAATGCATGGGTGAACTTACAAGCGAGGAGGAAAACTCCCGAGAAAGAAAATCAAGTATCTGAAAACCGAGCGGGTGGGCCGGTGTTGGTGCGGCACTTGGCACCCACCAGCAGGCCTGCTGGAGGGTTGAGCGGCCTGGGGATTGGATTTTGCAGCCTCTGTGGGGACAAGAAATAAGGCTTTGGGCTCCACAAAGCCAGGAATTGTAAATGAGACCCACCAGAGTTAGATTCTCAGTGAAAAGGTGGAGGAGGATAAAAAATTAACAGCAAAACCACTCTCTGCTCAGACAGATCAACAAGAAGCTCATGGGGCGGGATGAGGGGGGCAGATAAAAGGTGGGACACAGGGCTGCTCTGAGAATTTGTCACCATAGATTCAGCCTCAAGGGATTTGAGATGTAAATTTACACTACCCTGCACCCACGCATTCCTGGTGTGCCCTGGAGACTCTGAAAACAGGAACTTAAGACAAAAAGGGGTCTCTGACTGGAATGCCTGGGCCCAGAGCAGAAACAAATGCAAATACTAGAGGGCTGGGATGCTCCCCGCAGCTGCCCAGGGTTCCTGCAGACAAAGGTCCCAGCAGATGGGCTCAGAAAGATGACAGTTACAAAACAAACACAGCCACAAACAAGAGTCACTGGCAGAACCAACAGTAGGATTGGACACCGCCCTCCTCGACGCCCCCTGACTCTCCCAGCACCCCACAGAACCTCAAATGATAAATTCGTAGAGACCACAAAATCGGCGTGATCAAAATGACTAAGAAGTTTTGCAAACTACCAAAAAGAATTAAATACAATGAAAGAAGAACAGCCATGGTTTCTGGTTAGAGACGGCAGATCAGATGCTGGCATTTATCTCTGCTCCCTCCTGAAACTCCTTGAAAATGTCAGAAGAGAAACTTTTAGAATACCACAATGGCAGAGAAAATGGGATCATTTTGAGATTGGAAAGCAGACCACCAAAGACTGGAAAGAGACTTCGTGGATGCAAAAAAAATCGTCCTAAGCTGGCAGAGAGTAAAGTCTAAAATAAACAGAATCCCCAAAGGTTCAGGAATTGAGTACCAAATACTTCTAGTAGAGGTAAAAATGCAGATTGAACCACAGGGGATTTATTGAAAGACAGTTTGAAAGAGCAGGTAGTGACCAAGATCCCATCCCCCAAGGTGCTGCCTCTCCACCATGTCCCAACACAAGACAGATGATTTATTCCCTGGAGGAGGTAAAAGCTAGGGAGTCTGCCCCAGGGAAGGGCAGATCCAGCCTGGGGCAGGCTCATCTCCTGAAAATGGGGAATTAAATGAAGGTCTTCACAGGGAATTTTGATACTCCCAACTGGCAACCAGGCTTAGTATGAACCTCTAGGCAGGAGATCGGAAGATAATTCTCTGTGGATCTGAGAAGCCCAGGAGGAAGGATCTAAAGGCAGTGACAGCAGAAGTTGCCCAAGGAAAGAGCCCAGCCTGATCACCACCAGTGGAGTCCTTGGTGGGCAGCCAAGCCCGAGCCCCGAGCTTTCGAGAAGCCTCTGTGTGCCGAAGTCAAGGATCACTAGTCACACAAGAGAAGCTCCGAATTCAGAGACGAAAAATAACAAGTCGATCAAAAGCAACGTGGAGGGAACACAGATGATCATGATGAGGAGAAGGAAACGCACCCCCCATCAGTAGCGTCAGGACGTAAGAGACGTAGCACACGTTAAACAGGTACAGTATGTCATTAATAAAGTACATTCTGGGAACAAAAAAATATATATCTTGGGTAGCACAAATGAAAAGCTTAGAGGAAGGGTTGGGAGATAAAGTTGCAGATGAGAAAGTATCCCAGAAAGCAGGACAAAAGGGCCAAGCCGAGGAGAGAAAAGACATGGAAATGAGAGAATCCATCTCGGAGATCTAACATCCGAATAAAGGGACTCCCCAAAAGAATAGAAAATAGTAAGTTAATCAAGGAATGAGAGATTGTAATGCTCCCGGGAAGCAGAGAAAATTTAAACGAGAGATGAAAGATCTGAAGGACAGAATTAACAAGTCTGATGTGGTGGGTCCATACACAAGCCCGCACCATCCCATGTACCTATGCCAACAAAGAATATGCATGTTTCGGGCTAACCTGTGTCTCCCCCCCAAAGTCATTTGTTGAAGCCTTAACCCCCAGGACTGTATTTGGAGATGGATCCTTCAAAGAGGTGACTAAGTAACAGTGAGGCCTGTGGAGCGGGCCATCATCAGATATGACCGGTGTCCTTATAAAGAGAGGAATCCTGGACGCACACAGAGACACTAGGGATGCTGCACAGAGGATGGATCACTGAGAACACAGCAAGAAGTCAAGGAGAAAAAAAAAAGCCAAGGAGAGAGGCCTCAGAAGAAAGCAAACCTGCTGACACCTTGACCTTGGATTATCCGCCTCTAGAGCTGTGAGGAAGTTCAGTGCTGTTGTTTCGGCCACTCAGCCCGCGATGGCAGCCCCGGTCAACTCACACAACTCGTGGCTGTCAAGCTCGCGTCGACATTTGTAAAACCTGACCTTGCGTGGGGTCATCGATGAAAGCCTAAACCCATTTTCGAGTGGATGCCAAGCAGACCTCCCTCTCTGCCCACGGTGCAGCAGAATGAGCCGTCAGCAGAGGCCGGTTAAAGACAACGTCAGCAGCTGTTCTCCTTGAAAATGCAAAAGCAGCCTCGTAACCACCTCCCCGGGTCAGGGGGACATTGTGGTGGGAACATTTCTCTCCCACTCCTGACGCTTCCTTCGGTGTGGAAGGAGCCAAATTAGAGAAACACTCCTGGCCTGTCTCTGCCGCAGGGAGGGGGTGACTTGGCTGATTGGTGGGCTCGGGATAAATAAAATGGGCTCGCCCCACTAACCGGCTTCCTTCCTCTTCTCAGGTGTGAGCGGCCTAGGGCCAGTGGTCGGTCATTCTCTGTCCCCCACCGGCCACCCACAGCATCACAGTGGTTAGGGGTTAAGCCCCATGGTCAGTCCTGGGGAAGCCATTTAGCTGTTGTGGCTACCCTCCTCTTCCAACCTTATCTTTATCACTTAAAAAATAAGTAAAAATCAATCCCTCCCCACCACCACCCTCCCACTCTTTGTCTGATCTGTTAAGTCAGAATCCAGGAAAAGAAAGAGAAGTTCTTTGCTGAGCTGCCCCCCACCCTGCCCCAAGACATCAACAGAAATCGCAATGGGTATTAAGAAATATTTGGCACCGAGGAAAAAGAGATAAATACAAATTAAAATGTGTAGAGTGGAATTAAAAAGACATTTATAGAGAAATATATAGTCTTAGGTGTATTTATGCTAAACAAGGATGACTTATACATGAGTAAAACTTTCAACTAAAAAAAGCTTGAAAAAAACAGTGGAAAGAGGTAAACAATAAAGCTAAGAGCATAAATGCAAAGGAAATCAACGATCACAGAAATGATCAGAAAGCCAAACGTGAATTCTTAGAAAAGACAATAAAATAGATAAACATCTAGCAAGGTTAATTAAGGCAAAAAAGAATAAAGACACAAATATCTAATATTAACAGTGAAAGGAGGATGAAACTACAGATACAGCAGATGTTTAAAAATCACAATACTGTGAGCCACTTTGGGCTACTATATATGAAAATATAAGAAAGAGAGAATTTCTGAAAAAATCTAGATGATTTAAGTTTACCAAAAAAGAAAAAAATTTAGTAAATCAATGACCATTAGAGAAATCAGTATTTTAAAGCTCACCCCTCGCCACTCTCCACCTTCCCAGAGAAACCCCATCCATGGAGCTGCTCCTTCGGGTCAAGAGGAGGCAGACGGAAACAGCTCGAGGTCTGGGAGAACCTGAGTCTCACACCCCAGTCCTCACGGAGGTCCTCTGCTCCCTTCCTGCTGTCCCTGGTTTCACGTGTGAGCCCCTAAGTTCCCTCCTTCCCTCAGCAAATCCTGCTGGCTTTGTGTCATTCGTGCAACACAAATGCAAGCAGAGGTATGACATGGCCCGGTAAATGTTAAGAAATGGAAACCTCAAGAAATGATATGGGGGCCGCCCAGTGCCTCAGTCCTAGGGACACCCCTGATGAATACGCACCTCAAAATTCCACGTCTGTGGCCACTTTTCCTTCTCTCTCTGCTTCTCAAACACCTCCACGGGGGCCTCACTACCAATGTCTTCTCTCCTTTATGCCGTGCCCCCCCCCACTCCCACCCCCCGTTGGACCGTGGACTTCTGCTCCCACCTGCTGTTCCTGTTTCAGAGGATCCGAACCTCAGTGTCAGCCACCCAGTCCTCCCCCCTGCCCCACCCCAGGGCCAGGGGACATGCTGATAAGGCATTTCGGTGCACTGATGGCTCAGTCCCTGCCTGAGATGCAGCAGGCCCTTGCTTAGAGTCTGCTCAATTGGTGTCATAACCCCCACCCCGGGCCAGGGCAGAACTTGACCCAGCAGTGCTTCCTACAAGGGGACAGTTCCTCTAGAAGAAGGCAGAAGACAGAGGGACCCCACACCAGGGGTCCAAGAGGCTCCAGAGGATCACACAGTCCAGAGAGTAAAGGGACCTCAGCGACCCACTCGCCTTTTACCAAATGAGAAAGTGGAAAGAGAAAGCCTTATACTGCCAGAGGTGACCAGGCTACTGCTGACCTAGAACTTCCCTTCTGGAAGAGTCTGTCATGCACGGTCCATCTTAGTAAGCGCTCAGCATGGAAAGCAGCAACAGGACAGAGAGTGGACGAGCCACGAGGACCCACTCGGGTCTTTAGAATCGATGTCCCCAGCAGCCGTGTGCACATCCCCAGAGAAGAACCCGATTTGCTAACGTCCTGGGGTCACATATTTCAAGCCCAAGGACAGCAGGGCTGGAGTCACAGCCATAAGCCAGGAGCCAGTTGCATGTGTACAGTAAACATATTTCCAGTCAATGATAACTATTGAATTGGGGCTTAATTAATTAATGTTCACAGAGCATTTGAGACGCCTGGAGGAGACAAGTGCTATTATTCTATTAGCAGCGGTATCGGAAGGTGTTCATCTCTGCCGGTGTGACAGATCCCAGAAGATTAAACTCGCTGACACTATACATGAAAATGAGCGCCCTTGGGTGACCCGGCCTCGCTGCACACGACCTCCTCTCCTCCTTCCTCCCCCCAGAGCCACGAGGCTGATAGAACCACCCTTATGCGGGTTGATGGCCGCGCCACCCTAAATGAGCCCGATCCCCTCTAATCTTGGAAGCTAAGCAGGGTCGGGCCTGGTTAGTACTTGGATGGGAGACCACCTAGGAAGACCAGGTGCTGTAGGCGTAAAAAATAAAAAAATAAATAAAAGATTGTAAAATTAGAAGCCTTGGAATCTGTGAGGTCAACCAAGGGTTGCTTTGCCTAAAGGATTTTAAAAAATAAATTAAAAACAAAAAAATTTTTTTAAAGCCCACTCTTGTGTGTATAAGGCTCAGACTCACAGCATCGGACCCAGACCAAGAACCGGACCTCCATGAGGGTAGGCCTGGGCCTCCCAGCTGCACCCCAGTCCCAGGCGTGGGGCTGCCTGCGCCAGCCGGGAGCCTGATACACCTCAGGAGAATGAATGACGCAGGACGCTGGTCTCATCCAGAGTGTGAGGCTCCTGCTCTCTCAGTGTCGGGACCCTGGGCTGTTACTGAGGGGCTGAAGTTTCTTCTCTCCTAGTTATGCAGGGCCACCTAATGAGCGGGGACAGCAATGGAAGTCCTCCCTCCCCAGGGCCCCAGCACCCCACCACTCCCCTGCCCTGCCCCCAGCATACCCTCCATAGGGCCAGGAGGGCAAGTCAGTTCTGGAACTTGGGAGGACGCGGATGAAAGCCTGTGACCTTGGCTGGCTTAGGCTGCATTCTCCCCACAGGCACCTCTACTCTGTCCTCCACTCCACCCCACTGGGGAATTCCAGCAGGAAAGTCGGGGGAGGGGGAGCCCCAGGGAGTTCTCCCATGAACCTCTGCATGACAACCTGACCCTGTCATTGTCCTCCCCAGCCCACCTGCCATTTCCTCTCAGGTGCTCCACGGAGCTCACAGAGTAGGCGTCCTCCCCAGGGAGAGGCGCACAGGCCAGTCCCCAAAGCAAAGCCCCTGCTAGCTCCTCCATAGAATGGGCGTATTCCCAGAGGCAGCCTGGCAGCTAGAGGGGGACTTTCACCCCAACACACCCCTTGCTGCTGGGTTCTTGGGCCCACTACAGAGGTGGCTCAGGGCACTTAGTTAGGAGTTCAAACCTTGGTATCTGGCCAGGCTGGCTTGGGTTCCAGCTTCACCAGTGACTGACCGCATGACATTCAGCTTAAGCTCTCTGACCCTCAGTCCCCTCATCTGTAAAGATCAACCTTAACAGACACCTACTTCCAGGACTGCTGAGACACCATACCTGCTCACGGCTTGTGCTAAGTGCTAGGTCAATGCTAAGTGTCACTTTGCATTTGGCTGAGGGCCCCAGGGGCCAAGGTAACCACACTGGCCTGGAGTGAGTCACCAGCTCAGAGACAGAACCGGAACGCTCTCTGATGGAAGACTAGTTCTTGAGTCCCCAGGAGAGTGACACCAAGGCAGCAATGAGCACAGGATGTTCTTGACCCTTTCCCCACTTGCCCTTGGACCACATTCTGAAAAGCCCAGAACCCCATGGGCCCGAAGCTTCTGAAAGGGCCTGATTAATCTCTGGAGGGGACCTGCGTGACAGGCCTCCCTCCCTCCCCGGTCTGGCCCACCCCTTGAGCTGTCCCCGCTGAACTCCCAGTGGCCAGCCTCCTCAGGATGGCAGCAACAGATCCTTCTTGCTGCTTTGCTGGTTGAGAACACCCTGATCTAGCGACGTGGAAGGTGGTGCCCGCCAGCGTTACAGCCCCGAGCTGAAAGGCTAGGCTCCCCCAGGCCCAGTTAAAGGAGAACGGCAGCCTTGACCTTGGCTGGTCCAAGTGCACTTATGTGACTTGAGGAAGTCATGCTTAGACGTGCTTGCGCCTGGGACGCCATGATTACATCCACTGGCCGCACCCCAGATCACCCTGCCCTCTGAACCTTGTGCTCAAGCGTCTTCAGTTGAGACTCTTGTCATGCGGGTGCCCCAGTGATCTGTGGACTTGTAGACCTTATAGTAATAACGTGTCCCATAGTGCACTATGCCAAGAGCTACTGTCATTGTCACCTTAAATCCACCCAGCCACCCCAGGGTGAGGTGGCTTCTACAGCTATTCTACCTCCATCTGACAGCTGGGCAAACTTGCCCCAGGACACACACAGTCAGGAAATAGAAGAAGAACAGAATTTAAAGCCTAATCTACTGGACCCCAGGGTTCAGCTCAGAACCTCCTGATGGGCGCCTCCCACTCCGCCTGCCCAAGCTCCTTGTGGGTGGTGGTGGGTGGGGGCTGCTTCTGGTTCCATCCAGGCTCCCTCCAGGGCCCAGTGGACGGCCTGGATCCGGTTGATCTCTAGCTGGCAAACAGTGTCTACAGAGAGAGGGAGAGGGACTCAGAGGGTCTGGTCAGAAACCCTTCAACCCCCAGCCCCAACCAGACCCAGGGACCCCAGGTGCTGGAGAGTTTCGCCATCACGCGCACCCTCAGTGCTGGACAGGACTCTGGGGTGGGAACTAGCACGGAGGGGCAGTAATCGGGAGCCACAGGTGGTGTGGGAGCGAGGGGATGACACCCACCGGGCGGAAGGGCGGAGGCGCAAGGCTCCCACTGAGGGACGGGATGGGGCGCCTGGGGGAACAGCCCGGTCCCTGGAGGACCCGGGGAGCCAGGAGCGAAGGCGGGGACAGACACTAGGGCAGGCCCCTTTATCGGGTCAGCTCTCCCGGGAGAGGGGGGCGGCCAGCGGGGACGCCCCGACCTGGCTCTGGCCAAGCGGGGCCCCTGCACCTGCGTCCTGAGGCAGAGAAGGGGGGCCGCGAGGGCGAGGACCGGCTCGGGATGGGGTGCCCGGGGCTGCACAGAGGGACCAGGGGGAGACGACCAGGGGCGCCCCGCGGCCGGCGGCAGGAGGCTCCCCCCGGAGATGGGGCGCGCGCGGCGGGCGGGGGACCTGAGATCCCCCCGCGCGCACCGTGGCCGCGTCCCCCCGCCCCCCACCCTCGCCCCCCACCCTCGCCCCCCACCTCCCCGCGGGGCTCGCCGGCCGCGCACCCCCCTCCCCACAGCCCCTGCTGGCCAGGCGGGGGCACTTTGTGCAAATGTGACCTTTCCGCGGGCCCCGCCCCCGGGATGCCGCGCGCCCCGGTGCCAGGGACGCGGCGCGTGCACCTGCCGCGCGGGCGGAGGAGGATGCGACCCGGCCCGGTCCCTCCCGGCGCCCCCCGCGCTGCGCCCGCTCTTTGTCCCCCCGACGCCCTATGCATCCAGCCGCGGGCCGAGCCTCTCCATCACGCCCCGTCCCTCTGATCCTCTCCTCTCGCTCCCTTCTCCCCCTCCAGCCAGATGGCCTCATGCTCGCTCCCTTCCCTCCCCCTGGAGAGCAGAGAGAGAAAGAAAAGGACTCGGTCCCCCCATCGACGCCAGCCTGTCGAGGGGGGAAGATTGAGCTCCCCAGCGTGCCTCTTGGCCGTTACCCAGGGATCACTGGACACAGAACCCCTGCCCCCCACCAGTAAAGATCTCTGAGCCTTAGGGACGAGCTGGGTGGGGGGAGTGGGCTAGGAGATCCCTCAAATTATCCATCATCACAGTTTGGGTGCCTTGGCCTGGGGACAGATCTGAAGGTTTCCTGAGCTTTTCAAAGTCAGCGATTCTGAAGGATTAAAAATCGCAGCCCTAAAGGTGCTTCCCATGCATCTTCTTAATTGATCTCTTCGATAAATATTTATTGAGACTTACTATGTGCCAGGTGCACGCTAAGTCCTGGGGACACAGCCGTGAACGCTTGATAGGGACCATGGCATTAGACAGATAAACAGGCCATTTACCTGGTGAGGTAGGAACAGGAATGACGGACGCGTGAGCTCAACCTGGGCTGGGGTAGGGGTGTCTCAGAAGACTCCATGGGTCCCCTGGCGCATGATCAGCCTGCACCCCAGCCTCCCCCTGCCAGCCAGTGCCCAGCCAGCCTGCCTTTCCCCATTGGGAACTCAAAACCCACTTGGGGCGGAGGGCCCGACTATGCCCCCTCCCTGTGCTCTCTCCAAGGCCAGAGAGCTCAGAGAGTGACCGACCCGAAGGTTTACATGTTACATGTTACATGTAAACAGGCTCAAAATGCGAGTCCGTGTTTGTTCTGCAGCAAGGACATTTGCCAGCATTTACTGAGCGACCGCTACGTGGCTGGCACCGCGCTAAGCATTTTACCTGCATCATCTTTCATTTATCCGCCACTTTAACACGTGTCTGCTGAGCCCCTTCTTTTGCCAGGCACCGTCCAGAAGCTGGGGACAGACCACTGGGGAGGTTCTTTGTCCTCATAGAGCTCACTGCCTGGGAAGCAGGAGGTGGGGTGGTAGCTGCTTTGGGTAGGGGAGGTCAGGGAGGGCATCCCTGAGGAGGGGGCATTGCAGCTGAGAACTAAAGGGTGGGAAGGAGCAGGTGCCCTGAAGAGCCAGGGAGGAACTTCCCAGGCAGAGGGAACAGTCCCTAAAGAGTTTCTGCCAACTACTGTGCCAGATTCTCACAACTACCTCGTGACACTACTACTGTGCCCATTTTACAGATCAAGAAACCGAGGCTCAGAAAAGTGGAATTCCTCTGGCCTGGGGTCACCCTGCTAGGATGCATAAGGCAGTCTCCTCTCCCCAGCCCTTCCTGAGGACCGGTTAGCCAGCCTTCGTGGGGGCAGCAGTGAGTAAAAGAGCCCCGATCTGGCCCAGGACCTGAGTTCTCATCCTGTGCCTTGGTGCCCAAAGGTGACACTGGGCCATTTATCTACTCCGAGCCTCAGTTTCCCCCTCTGTGTAAGGAGGATAATAAAGGTGCATCTCTCGCAAGGTTGCAGGCCAGTGAGGTCAAGGTCATGGAGGTTTGGCAGAGGACTCAGAGCGACTGGAGCTGTTGCCAGGTTAAATGAAACGTTGCTAGGGAAGTGGGTTTTAGCTCTGAAAATTAGACAGGATTTTGTCATTGTCGTTCCTTCGGGCCTAGACAGGGATGGCAGCAGGGGTTACCTCCACCTCTTGCTAACGGGTCTAGGGAGACCCTGTCTGGCACCCCCTCCTCACTCACCTCCCTGAGCAGCTGGTATTTGTGTCTCTCTCCACACGCCGCTCCGATGGGCGCTGTCTGCGGGGCTGCCCATCAAGAGGTGGCAAGGACAAAGGCCTTAGTCGGTTCTGGCCAGGCGAGGGCTCTGCTCTGTCGGCGAGCCTCTATCATGGTGGTTTTTCTGCCCAGGAGGCTGGGAAGTCAGGATGGAGGAGGCACCGTTTGAGCTGAACAGTGCAAGACAAGAACTGGCGGGCTCCGGGCATGGGCAGGGGCAGCCGGAAGGAACATCCGGGGAATAGCAAATGGGCAGTGGTGGCAGATGGAGAGGGGAAGGCGAGCCGGAATCTGAGCACGCTCAGGGCCACACGGGGCAGGCCTGCCGGGCGGCAGGCTGCCTTGTCCTCACACCGCATTAGTAAGTGCTTCTGGCTGCGGGTCACAGGCATCGCGCCTCCGTCATAAGGACACCAGAACTCAGCCTAACAGGCAGCCCAGAGGTGGGGCCAGGCTCGGGGGTGGGGGAGAGGGTCAGTGCTGTCCCTTCTTCAACAAGAGCTTAATCTCAGGGACCAGGAGGCCACCTGCTTCCTTCCTTGAGTCCAGCAGGAGGGAGAGAGGGCCTCCCACAGACGAAGGGCCAAAGTCCTTTCTTTCCAAATGAGCCCCCCTAGGTCTCCAGGAGATGTGTGTGCAGAGCTCTGGATCCAGTCCATAAGGCCGACCTGGAGATGCTACGGACTGAGGAGGGCTGAGTGGGTGGTGGGGGTGCACCACGCACGTCAGAAAAGGGGGTCTTTTGTCTGTTTTACAAAGACCATTAGGGTCAGGGGCCAGGAGCCCGTCGCTCCCTCTGTGGCTCAGAGTATGAGGGGCCGGGTCTACCTCACTCTAGTGTCCATGGCATCTAGCAAAGGGCCTGGCACTCCATGACAAGCAGCTCAAGGATTGCTGATTAGAGTCCCATTAATCTAAGCTCAGAGAAGCATCGGAGCAGCCATCAGTTAAACAAACAAATCTTCGCACTGGGGTTTCTCCGGAGACGATCTGGACCCTCTCCGCTGGAATCAGTCGGGGCATGGGAGGGTGGGTAGGCTGAATGATCGCCCCTAACAACATCACCCAGATGCGATGACATTAAGGATCTTGAAATGGGGGAGAGGACCCCAGACAATGTGGACAGGCCCTAATGTAATCACAAGTGTCCTTATAAGAGAAAGGCAGAGAGAGGTTTGAGGCAGAGGGGTCAAGCGGTGTGAAGACAGAGGCAGAGACTGGAGTGACGGCGCCACAAGCCAAGGAACGTGGCCGTCCCCAGAAGCTGGAAGTGGCCAGGAACGGATTCTCCCCTGCAGCCCCCCAGGAGGGTCCAGCCCTGCCCATACCCTGATTTTCAGCCCTGGGAGACTCAGTGTGGACTTCAGTGTCCGGAACTGGGAGAGAACACATTTCCATTGTTTTGAGGCAGCGGGTGTGCAGGTCGTTGGTCTCAGCAGCCCAGGAAACAAAGACAGGATGGTCATTACAATGCAGAAGCCTGGGTCCCGCCGCAGACTGTCCAAACTAGAAGCCCTGGCCGCGCCAGGGGCCAGAGACTGCCCTGAAGCGAGCTCTTCCTCCCCCTCCTCCACCCAGCCCGACTCTGCTGCAGGCTGAAGAGTGAGAAGCTCTGCACTCGAAAGGAAAGGTGACCCAGGCTTGATCTACGCAGGAGATCACTGAGGATGAGAATTCACTTCGGCTCACGGCAGCCCCTTTGGGGCCCTGAGGACCCAGTCCTGAGGAACTCCCCAGTTCTCTGGCCGGCCTGACCCACTGCTCCCACGGGAGCCCTGCCCCAAGGCCTGTCTTCAGTGCTCCCACACGTCGGTGTCCCTCATCCCAGCACTGGGCTGATGCTTCCCAGAGGCTGTGAGCCACCCAGGGCCGGCCGGGCCCATCCTGAGCCCCAGGCATCCCTACCTGGTCACATTATTCCTGGCACACACTAAGGGCTCGCAAACACTTGAATGTGCTGAGAGATATTTCGCTGACCCCTCTGCACCCCCAGAGCTTCTGGGGATGGGGTAGGGGTGGGGCTGTCCCATCCCTCCTGCCTGCTCTCTCCTGCAGGCCAGCCCCCACCGAATGCCACACAGGAATGCAGGCAGAGCCCCTCCACACCGTCCGTGCCTCTGCCTGGGCATCTCCCGGGGCGGCCTGCCGGCAGGTAAAGACAGGAAAAAGCAACAGAAAGAGAACCCCACTCCAGCCTGGCTCTTCAGGGCTGAAAGCGATGGGTTAGGAGAAGGGAAGCCACTTTTGCCTTGGATTCTGACACCTGCTCCTCACCTGTCCCTGCCTCAAACCAGCCAGGGAGCTGTGAACACATCCCTTTCCCTTCCTGGTCCTCTGTCCTTCAGCCACAGGGTCTCAACCCCAGGGGCCTCACAGAACTCAGGAGCCAGGTGCCTCATCCCGCTGGAAGGCGCAATGCCCAAGCGTTTGCTTTCAGCACTGACACCCTTGTGGGGGCGCGCACTCCCCAATCCGAAGGAGTCTGGTGCTTCCCGCTCTTACTCCCACCTGCTGTGTTCCCTTCCTCAACCCTCCATGGCTCCCTACTGCCGACGGCACTGGCTTCCAGACCCCCTTTATCCGCAGGGAGACTTTCTGCTTCTTTATGCAGAAAACAGATGGATGCTGAGCAGCTCAGGGGGAGGCAGAAAGAAGGGCCAGCCTGAACTCTGCTCCCCACCCCCATTAACGCCTCCTGAAGCATGACACTGTTGGAAAACATGGAGCCACAGATAAGAAAGGTGTGAGTGTGACCCCACATCTCCCACCCTCCTGGGCTGGCCCCCCCGGGGGAGGGGCGAGGGTCAGGGCTACAGGAAGCCTCCCTGGGGGATGCTGCATCTCTGAGCCCGGTAGGGTCCTCCCCCCCAGGGCCTGCAGCCGCCCCCACAAATGTGTCTGATTGATCACTGGGATGCACGAGGCAGAGTGGCAGCCCTCAGAGCACAAGAAACTCCCAGGGGGGCCTGGCACCCCAGAAACAAGGATACGGATGGCTGCAGATGGCAGTAACTGCCACAAAGGCAGCAAATCCAGAATGAAATCTGGCATGAAAGGCTGGGGGACATCGTTAGCCCAGGTGGGTGGGGGAGGGTCTCTGGAAGGTGACATTAAAGCTGTGACCTTGGAGATGACCTCGGAGATGACCTCAGTGCCTAGCAGTCACACAGGACTGGGAGCAGAGACAGCGCGGGGCGGAGGGAACAGCAAAGGCCTCGCGTCCTTGTATGGCCTCCTCGAGAACCCAGGAACAGACAGAAGTGTCACATCAAGCGCCACCCCCTCCACTAGAAGGCAGGGAGCGGATGTTCACAGCAGCTTCACCCCTCAGACTCCCAGACCGGAAAAGACGGGAATGGCAGCCGCCGGGAGAAGAGAGAAACGAAGAAATACAACTCTGCAGTGGAAAAGGACAGTTGGTGACACGCAGTGACATGGAGGAATCCGCAATCACGACGCCGGGCGCGGAAGAGGACATACTCTGGCTCGCACGTGCGTGAGGTGGCAGAACCGTGGTGGCTGCAGTGACACTCGCGTCCCCTCCAGCGGGGGCACGGCTCTGGAGGGGCCCGTGGGAACCTTCCGGAGCGGTGGCAACGTCCCACATCTTGCCCAAGGAGGCGGTCACAAAGCAACACAACGTAAGGAATCCTTTGCTCTCATGTAAAATAGACCTCCAGAAAGTACTGGAAATAAATACAGTTTTGCCCTGTGTGGGAAGGATGAATCCCCCCATCCCCAGCCCCCCTCATCCAAGTCACCCCTTCAGAGTCCTGGCCCCCCTCCTTGAGGATAACCCACCCAGAACCCCATCTCCCCATCCTCTGGAGGGGGTCCCGGGCTGGGGAAAGGGTGGACACAAAGCCCAGCCTTCTGGAATGTTCCGGGTCAGGCTGGGAAGGAAGGGCCTGGCCTCTCTGAGCCGGGAGGCTGAAACCCGAGCCTCGGTTCAGCGGCTTCCCCCAGGGCCAGGACCCCTCCGGTTCTGGAATGCAGCCTGGAACGTGGGGGTGGGGCCGGGCCGGGGTAACAAAGGGTGAACCGGCTTTGAAATCCTCTTCCTGCCCCCCCAGCCCTGGAGCTGAACAAACGCCCTCTCCTCGGGGGCTGGGCCTTTGTTGGGAGTGGAGGGGGGACGCCGGAGGCAGCTACTGAAGCTTTGCCGCTGCCTCTGCGGCCCCAGCAGGCTGGGGGGGACGCTTCCACCCTCCCCCCCATCCTCCAGACCCAGCTGCCCCACCAGCTGCCAGAGCCCACCTCTCCCCCTCCCCAACCTGATGGGGGCCCTGATGTTGGGCGCAGGCGTCAGGATGCAAACTGGGCCCCACAGCTTGGGGACCCAGGGACTAGGAGGCATCTGGGGCCTCCTGCCGTGGTTGAGGCCGCCCAGGGAGGCCGAGACTCCATTGTGGGGTGCCATCGCCACCTTGGGGGGAACCCGCCTCCAGCTCACTCCTCCCCTGTCCACCCCACCGAGGCTGCCTGCACGGGCCCACCACCCGGATTCTTGGTTCTCACCCGGACAGGCTGAGACAGTGACTGGGAACTGTCCCCAGTAGGGCTTTGTTTAGTTTCAATAATAAGTGCCACCTTGCGACAGCTCCCTACAGTGGAGTGAGGACGGGAGGGACTCAGGATGGGATGGAGTCTGCACCACCCAAGCTCAGCCGGCTGCTCCAGGCTACTCAATCTCCCGGCAAGAAAATATGGGAGACTTCTCCCCAGGTGACAGGGCACTGGGAGGGAGGGCCCCCCGGTGAGGAGAGCTCACCCGGGAGAGGACAGAGGACTGGGCCTTCAGGAGGGAGCCAGCCCACCAGCAGGCATGCGAGTGAGGACCCAGCAACACACGTGCGGCAACATGCACGAGGGACACATGCACCACCGGTGCGTACACATGGGAACACACAAGCACCTACCATCCCAGGCCAGCCCCAAAACCCTGAGTGTCCCCTGAAAAGCCCAGCGACTCGCACCACATGCTCCCATCCGCCGAGCTGAGTATTTTTCTTTCTTTCCGTCTCTCCTTCCTGCCCTCCCCTGCTCGCCCTGAGAGCCCATCATCACCTTCCAATTTCCAATTGGTCCTGCCGCTGTCCTCTCTGTCCTTCTGTGGCTAAACCCCACCCTAACCCCCAGCTTCCATCTGCACACGGGGCCTGGCACACGAGACTCCCCCAAGCCCAGGCTGTCGCCTTCTGGGGTCAGGGACAAGATCTCCTGGTCCCTGGAGTATCTCTGTCCATAGATCCTCCCCTTGGACAGGACCCCCACTCCAGGTGGGCACCCACTGGACCCCAAGCGGGGAGAGGCCCCCTTTCTTACCCTTCAGTCCATGAATATCGCCTGGGGGCTAGGTCCTGGGGATGGGGGTGGCAGGGTGGCCAGACCAGTGGAGACACCCCCAACCTAGACTCTTGGTGAAAGAAAAGCAGGCTAGAGGTCAGCTTGGTGGCGCTGTCTCTGATGATGGAGAATGTTCCAGAGGTTGAGGTGGGGCAGAGTGGGGCTGAGAGCCTGGCAGGGCCCCCCAACACCGTACCACACAAACTGTGGCATGTGGTCCAGCCACGGGAGGCCTGCATCTCTCCTCGGCGCCCTCGCTCTCTCTAGCAGCTTCACCAACGTCACCCAGCTGGCCTTGGGGGGTCTCCTTTGCGCTCCCCCAGGCTCCCAGGCTGCCCCTGCCACAGCACTGATCACTCTGGACTGTCCTTGTCTCCCCTGCTCTGTCCCCCCACCAGCTGGATCTCCAGCCTGCTCATCGACAGGCACAGAGAGGGAAGTGAATACATTAATTTGTGAGTGACTGAGTGAGTGAGTGAATGAATGAATGAATGAATGAAGAGCTTTTTCACCACGTGCTCATTTACAGGTTTCCCTGCCCTTGCAGGTCATTCCTTCAGGGGAGGAACCCGCCCCCTCCCGAACTTCAAGCTGGTTATGAACTCACTGCCTGGACTTGCCTGATTAATGAATAATGAAGCTGGACAGGGGCTGACCTCGGGCTGACCTTGAGCCTCCCCAAGTCCTCCCTGAGTCAAATGTGGGACTGCTCCAAGTGACCCTTCTCCTCCTCCTCCTTGTTGGTGAGTTCTGAGTCCTGGGGATTCAGACATGCAGGAGTCTTGGCTCCAACCTAGAGTGCCCCAGCCTGCCCACGAGGCCATTCCCCCCAGGACATGGTGACTGGGGACCCCCTTTTTTCACACTCCTTACCCAAGCCCAGAATTTCAGAATGAAGAGCCATCATGTGGGCTTCAAGCTGGGCTCTGCCACTGATGTGCTGGGCAACCCTGGACTCCGCTTGCCCTACCCACTGGGCCTCAGTTTCCGCGTCAATCAGACGAGGACAGTGGTTCAGCGTGACAGAGACTCGTTCCATGATGCTGTGGAAATGGGCGAGCATGGTGACAGTCAGATCCCGACAAGGCCTCAGAGACCACTTCATCATGTGCTGCGACAGCCCAACATCACACAGCGAGTTGGGGAGGACCGGGGGAAGACTCCATCCCAGCCTCCCTCCCTTTGCGCCAGCCCTCCCTGCTCTCCACTCTTCTCTTCTCATCATCCATTCATTCACTCAGCGAATAGGACAGGCAGGGCTCAGCAGGAGGGGCCAGTGTCTGCAACTGTGAGAGAACACATTCCCATTGTTTTTAGGAACCAGAATCATCAAAACGGGGTGACTGACTTCCGCTTCTGTCCAAGATGGAGTAACAGAGGCCAGATTGACCATCCCACTTGAAACAACCAAAAACTTTGGGAAAAAATACATAAAACAGTTGTTTGGGAAAAAAAAGCAAAAACAAAAAACCATCTGATAAGATTAGGGGCTACAGTGTCTGATGCTCACACAGGCCTCGGCACAGTGCCTGTTCCTGCCAGCCAGACTGGAAAACTCATAAGTCACAGGGCAGTGGGTAGGGAACAAGGCTCTTGCCTCAGAGGTGGGGCATAATGAACCCTGGACCGACCATTGCTAAAATCCCAACCTGTTAAATCACAGAGCAAGACCCCAAAGGACCAGTTGGTGCCCAGGAAACTTAACTGCTTCCCTGAATAAAACTCAAGCAGATTTATAAGAAAACAGAAATATCCCCAAATCACAATGCCTGGCATCCACTGACAATTACCAGGGATGTAGAGAAGCAGGACAACTCAACCCACGAAGGAAAGAACAATCCATCAATGGAAACTGACCTGGAACTGATGCAGATGTTAGAATCAGCAAATAAAATAAAAACAATAAAATAAAATAAAAACAATAAAATAAAATAAAAACAATAAAATAAAAACAATAAAATAAAATAAAATAAAATACAAAATAATAAAATAATAAGATAATAAAATAAAATATAAAATAAAATAAAATAAAATAAAAGATTTTGAAATAGTTTTTACAACTGTACTCTATATATTGTAAAAATGTTAGAGACATGAAGATCTAAAAGAGATCCAAGTTGAACTTTTAAGACTGAAAAATTGAAAAATACACTGAGTGGGAATCAGCAGATTAGACAAGGCTGAAGAAAAAATTAGTGAACTTGAAGGCATAGCAATAAAAACTACCCAAAATGAAACCCAGAGAAAAAAATTTGAAAACGTAAAACAGAGCACCACTGAGCTGTAGGATACACCCAAGCAGCCTACTACATGGATAACGAGAGTCCCAGAAGAAAGAAGGAAGGAAACAGGAAAAATACTGCAAGAAATAATGGCTGAATTTTTCCAAACTTAAGAAAACCTGCATCCAAGAAGCTTGATGAACCCCAGGCATGGATGCTTGGTGACTGACTGGATGTGGAGGGTGAGAGAGAAGAAGCAGGCGTGGGTAATGTCCCAGCGTCTGGCCCAGGAGACCACGGCTTGGGACCACTCTCTTAGGGAGAGGCCCGGAGGAGAGGCAGATGGGGTGGGATGGGTTAGGATGGGGTTGGGATAGGGTGGGAGGGGCCTGTGTGGGCTGTGGGGACACAGTGGAGGCGTCCAAGGGCAGCCAACGTGATGGGTCTGGCATTCAGAAGGCGACAAGCTGGAGAACCAAGTCCAGTTGGTGATGAAGGTGGTGGTGGGCGCTGCTGGGGAGAGCTGAGGGCAGGGCCTGACCCAGGAGAGGCAAAGACAGAAGAGTCAGATGGGGAGAAGGGACCCACAGGGAGGGAGCAGGGGAACTGAAAGAGTGTGGTGCCCCATGGAGTGACCTTGATGACAGATTGCTCTAAAGTGGCAGTGCGTGAGGTCATTCAGAGGGGACATCTGGTGAGGATGGATTGGCCCTAGGTTGGGATGATCTCGGGATATTGTGCAGAAAGTGGTAGCTGTGAGGCGTCCTGGGGAGGGGCGTGACCTATGGAGGCAGAAGGGTCTGGAAGGGGGTGGTACTTCTCAGGAGAGTGAGGGCTACATGGGCAGGGGGCAACGTGAGGCAGGATGGCTGAGTTCAGAGGTGTGGCCGTGCCAGTGATGACCAGGGCGGGGTGTACCACAGTGCAGGGGCCAAGTCGAGGTCCCTGGGGATGACAGAATGGGGAAAGGGAGGGGCTAGCACGTTGGCCAGGGGATCCTTGTGGTGCCCAAGATGGACACTCTGAAAGGAAAGGGCAGGACTCCAAAGCTCTAAACAGAAGAAAATTGTGCCAGGGATGAGTAGGTGACCCCAGAGTCCAAGGTGCTAGAATCACCAGGGCCTGGGGAGCTGGGTGGGGGTTGGGGTGAAGCAAGCTGTGGTGGATGGAAGGGCGTCACAGGCTCGGGTTAGGAAGCGTGGAGAAAGAGAGAAAGAGAGAGAGAGAGAGAGAGAGAGAGAGAGAGAGAGAGAGAGAGCGCTGGTCTCCCGAACTCTGGGCTCCACCACTCCCACCCAGGGGGGCAGCTTGGGGAAGGATGTGCATCTACATCCTGCCTTTGCGGGCAGCTCCAGCTTCCTAGGAGCAGAGCCCCGGCCCAGCCCCGGCCTGGGCCTTAAAGCCAGGGCTGCAGGATGGAGAGAAAGCCAAGAAGAGCGAGGTCGCACAGACTGCCACTGGAGCCCCGGCTCCGAGCGAGCGGAGAGGCCAGGGCGCAGGTGTGACAGGCGCACGCAGGGATGCGGCAGGCAGCAGCATGCCTCCTTAAGCTCAGGGGCTCAGAAAGCTTCCTTTGGCAAGGGGCCCGGAGGTGGGGGAGGAAGCTTCTGCCTGCTCCCAAAGGCCACCTGCTGTCCCTGACAACCTAGTCAGCCCTGGAGGCCTGGAGAGTGGGAAGGAGGCCATTTCCGTGGACTCCAGCTGGGTGCAGGGGTCCTGGCCAGCGTCTGCCTCCTCCCTCCTCCAGCAGCATCCTCTACCAGAGGAGCAGCAGCCAAGGCGCCCCCTGTCTCTGTCCTCAGCACCGAAACACAGGGAAGCACCCTCCTCCCCTGGGCAGTGTGCTGTGCTCCCTGAGTGTGGGGTTCCACACACCGGGGCACCTGCGCGTACGCTCAGAATGTGGGTGGAGGCGACCACAGCCACGGGCACAAGCATCAGCAGCTTCCGAAACGTGCGTGCCCTGGGGAGCAGCTCCCTGCGCCCCTGTGCGTGTGGGCAGAGGAATCACGCACGGGCAGAAGCGAACACAAAGGGCATGAAATCACAAAGGTGGGTTCATGCACCGCGTGCACCTCATAGCCATGTAGGCCAGGGTGCACACAGGATGCACCCCAAATGCAAGTACGCAGCAGGTGTGTACACACACACATCCATGCGACTCCGTGAACCCACAGAGGTGCTCATCCCACGTGCCCACAAGCACTCACAGGGATGGTGACCCCCCACACAGGTGTGCACCGAGAAGCAAGTTCAAACAGGTATACACAGGCACATGCAGGGTGCACATACGAATGGGCACAAACATGCACATGTACGTAAATGACCAAGGACCCAGTGACACACACATGGAGCTACCCACACTTACACAACGTACATGCGGACCCTGCAATACACCGGCCTGTGCCCATGACACAATGCACCGGGGCACGCGAACAGACATGCGCGTGCAGGTACACGCATCCTCCTGCGGCCCTGCCGAAGGCTTGTTCTGGTTCTTGAGCATCACCCCCTCTGCACCCCGGTTTAGGGAGCCAAGAAAGCCGGGGAGGGCGAGCACAGAGCCCCCGAGAGTCTATGCTAGCCCTCCCCTTTGATTGAGCCACTTGTCGACACCATCCAAGGTCCGTTGACTATTTAAGGAAGACTCGAACCCAGGGCTGACCTGCTCCAAAGCCCGCAGCCCCTACAGCAGTGGAAATCATTGTCTCCATCCTACAGATGAGGAAACTGAGGTTCACAGAGGTAAGGAACAGAGCCAGGCCCCCAGCGAAGGAGTCCTGCACACAGGCTTCCAGCTGTGTGGCTGAACTTGACCCTGGCGTTCCTCTGCTTAAAGCCCTTCTGGGCTTCCCACGGGGGGACTAACCTTCACAGCTCCCAAGCCCTCCTTGGCTGGACCCTGACGGCCTTACCCTCCCCTCCTGCCCCCCAGCACACTGGCCTTTCTCAGTTTCTCTGTTTCAAGCTCCTCTGGACTCCAGCCTCGGCCCAGCCTGCCCCCGCGTCGTGGGCTGATCTCCCCTGCCCTTGCCCACCCGCACGCACTCCGCTTGTTTCAGCTCAAAGGTCACCTGCTCTGGGAAGTCTTCTCTGGTGCCTGACCACTTCCCTCCCCCCAGCCCCAGCCACACCTTGTCACAGTCCCTCGAACTTACCACAGGTCCTACATGGCTGTGTAATGATTTGCCCGGTACCCATCTTGTCCCAAGAGGGCAGACACAGGGGCTGTCTCGTTCTCAGCTGTGTCCTCTGCACCCAGCAGCACAGTTCCTGGCACACAGTAGGTGCTCAATGGAAAGATGCTAGAGAGATGAAGGAGGTTGTGGCTGGCAGGCATGTGGGGGAGGGGCAGCCCGATCAAGAGCAGGAGGTGGTCTTGGGGGACATAAGGTCCAACCCCTCCTGGTAGGAGAGACAGGGACATGCTGCTGAGTGGAGGGACAGGATCAGAACTCAGATCCCCTGCTCTCCAGCCTGGAGCCCCCACATCTCCCCCAAGTCTCCACCTGGAAAGGTAAGGCCCTCCTTCACCTTCCCGCCTCTTCCCCTCCTCCCTGGAGGCTGCAGGGCCCTGGCCTGCCACCCCTTCCTTCCCACCAACCCCCTCGCCAGGCTCTGATATGCCCGCACCCCACTGAGACCCCCTCCACCCTCCCCTCTGAGAGCTGGCCGCGGGGGTCCTGGGGCCTCTCAGTCACTGCGTGGCCATGGACCAGGAGCCTCCCCCCTCTCAGCGGGCTTTGCTCCTCTGTGCAATGGAGACCCGACCCGTCTAAAGGGACACGGGGAAGCGTCGGTGGCACAAACTCGAAACAAACACCCAACGCGCCTCCGAAGGGCGGCGACAGGTGCAGGTCCGGTTCCTAAACCCTCTCATTCCCTCCCCTTCCCGAGCAAGACGTGGGAACTACCCTGTTTGCAGACGGGGAAACTGAGGCTTGGAGAGGTGCCCGCACTTTCCCCGGCCGCAGGGCCCCGAATCGGGCCCCTGGGGACAGTGCCCTGGCTCCGGGGGGTGTTGGTCCTTCCCCCCAGCTGCTCGCGGGCTCCCCCTGGGGTCTCCCCACGCTGGGTGCTGGGTGCTGGGTGCCGGAGGTGGGGAGAAGAGGGCGCATGGGGTCGGCCAGGGGTCGATCCCAGGAGGGATGAATAAATGGGAGACGGGGGAGTGGAGATGCAGGGGGATGCGGGGAAGGGGGTGCGGGGAGGGGGATGCGGGAGGAGGGTTCGGGGAGCGGGGTGCGGGAGGAGGGGGCGGAGGACGTGGGGGGGTGGGGAGGCGCCGCCCCTCCGGCCCCCGCCCCCGCCCGGGCCGGTCCGCAGCCGTCGCTGCCCGCGGCCCCGCGGCCCCGCGCGGAATCGATAACTCATTTCGCCGCAGAAGCCGCCCCGGTCCTGTCCCCGATAATTGCGCGGCCGCAGCTGCGAGCGCGGCCCCCGCCCGCGCGCGATCGATGGACACCGCCCCCGGCGGCGGGGAAACTCGTTTTTCTCTCCCTCCCGGCTCCCGGGGGTGCGGGCCGGGCGCGGACCGACCGGGGTCTGCGGAGGAGGCTTCCGGGGGACCCGGGGGAGTGGGGAGCCTCAGTTTCTCCATTCCACAGCGGGGCGATGGCTGGAGGACCCCAGGGGGACTGGCGGGGCTGGCCTGCGTCGAGCATGGCCTCCCCCCCAACACCCCCCCATCCCTCACTCCTCACCCCCCATCCCTCACTCCCCACCCCTCACCCCCCATCCCTCACCCCTCACCCCCCATCCCCACCCCAGGCTGCTGGGAGGAAAGGCTAAGGCCCAGGGTCAGGGGCCTAGACACGTGGGTTCGTGGGTTCGAATCCCCCCCTCCACCAATGACCCAGGTGTGACCTTGGACTCCTTCTTCCTTTCGGGTTCGTCTCTCTCCGATCCTCAGTTTCCCCATCTTCCCCAAGGGGCCTGGCACGGTCCTGAGCAGACCTGTTTATCGAAGACAGGAGACGCCCCAGTCGGTGCTGGTCAATGGGGCTGGAAGTCATCAGTTATTGAACACCGGCAGCCCAGGCACTGTCCCAGGCGTGGGGACAGCGCCGTGGTCACAGCAGAAACCCCTGCCCTAGTGGAACTGGCCTTCTAAGGAGAGGAAGGACGATAAACATAATACATAAGTCAGTGGTGAGATGGGAATGCCAGGGAGAACAGCAAAGCAGGCGCGGGGGGCAGGATGTGGGGAATCAGAGGGTGCAGAGCCAGCCAGCCGCCCCCAGGGTCTCATGGGGAGAGGCCCCTTTGCATCCAGCCTGCTGGCTCCTCGAGGTCTCTGGAAACCTGCAGACTTGGCATTCTCTGGAGGGTGGGTGGGGGATGGGGGAGCAAGAGGAGGGAGAAAGGGAGATGCGGGGTGGGGGCGTCCATAGGGGGCCAGAGAAAGAAGCCATAGTGGGGGTTGGAAAGGGTCCAGGGAGAAAGGGAGGCGGGGACAGAGACAGAGGGAGAAGGGATGACAGCTCTGATGGCCAAGGAGTCCTGGAAGGTTAGGGTTAGTGTCCGAAGGGACTTGGGTGGCGGATCTGCACCAGCTGGGCCAGTGAGGCTCAGAGAGGGGCAGGGGCCTACGCAAGGCCACAGGACATGTTGGGGACAAAGGCGGATGCCTGAGTCCTGCCTCCAGACTCTGGAAAAGGGTAAGAGGCGCTAGAGAGGAAGGGACGACAGAACAGAGGAAAGAATCATGGGAGGAGGGAGCGGGGTGGGGTCCAGTCCCTAGGCGGGGCCAGGGGCTGGGGAGCCTTGCTGTGCCTCAGATGAAGGCCAGCCTTGGAGCTGCCTTTACGGGCTGTGTAAGCACATCACTGGGAAGACTTGGGATGACGGGTGGGGCCTCAGGGAACCCGATCTGGCGACCAGGTCCCCCAACACGTACTATTTGACAACACCTGACCACGGTGGCCAGAGAGCCAGGCAGGGGCAGGGCCCAGGGCCGCTGGGGAGGCTGAGCGAACCTCAGCACTCTCCCCTGCTTCGGTTTCCTCATCTGGAAAATGGAATTCATGGTGAGGTTCTGAGGTTCTCTCATTCTTGTTCCCTCCAAGGAACACCAGCCTCCTCATGGAGGGGGGTAGGGAGGGCGAGGGGGGCAGGGGGCTGTGGCATGAGAGCAGTGACTCGGCAGAAATGAGGGTGAGGTTGCTGCGAGCAAATGAGGTGGGAGGAGGAGGAGGGAAGGACTAGATTGGGTGGCTGGGATTTGGAACAATCTGGAACTAGGTCTCAGCCACCTGTTTGTCTGTTCGTCCATCCATCTACCCACCCAGACATTCAGTCAGTCATTCGGCAAACATTTAGATCATGTAAGTACCTACTACACGTGAGACACTTTGGAGGGGCGTGAGCATGAAGTCCCCACCTCTCCTCCTCCCATTTTCTCTGGTCGAAGGAGCACTGGACTAGGAGTCAAGACTGGACTCAGGCCTGCCAGGTGGCCTGGGCAGGCCCCTTGTCCTCTCTGTGCTTTGGTGCTCCAACATCCTGTGCACAGAACCCACAGGCGGACGACGGTGCTGTGTCTGTAAGAGCTGGGACACGCGGTCCAGGACCAGGCTGCAGAAACAGGACTGTCTCCCCTCCTGTCACTTGCAGTGCCCCCTTCATGAATCTGTGCTTCCCATCCCTGCAGCCTTAGGTTTTATCAGATAACAGGTCCCCATGACCTGGGACAGTATGGGTCCCACTGACCTCAAAGCCGCCACTGCCCTCTGACCACTCTGGGGTCCTTGTGCCAGGAGCCAGCCGGCCAAGGAAGGGGTTCCTGTTCAGGTGTGAGCAGTCCACCCCAGCTGTGGCCGCGGGGGCTGTGGTCCGCCTCGGTTACCATCTCGGGTATCATCTTTGCAAGGACTGCAGGTGGCCAGCCTTGAAGGGGACCCGGATGGACGGGACCCAGTGGAAGGCGGGGGCAGAGCTGGGTGCTGCAAGGGGCGGACCGTGCAGCTGGCCTCCCAGCACCTCACCCTAGGCCTGCGGGTCCCATCTCGCTTCCTGCCCTGGGGCTTCCCCGATGCCCAGGAACCCACCTACCAGTCACTCGTGCTGAGCTGTAACCCCTGCAGGTCAACCATAGGTCCAGGGGCGACATAGTCCCGGGATCGGCGCCTCCCTCCCATTAGAGTGGTCCCCGATCCAGTATGACTGGTGTCCTTATGAGAAGAGGAACTGGGGCGTAGACACAGACAAAGGAAGGACCACATGAAGACACAGGGAGAAGCCATCGATAAGCCCCCGAGGGGGGCCTTGGAAGAAACCGGACCTGCCAAGGCCTCGGCCCCCGGACTTCCAGCCTCCAGCACCGTGTGACAATGACTTCCTGTTGTTGAAGCCACCCTGTCTGTGGCGCTTTGTTATGGCCGCTCTAGCAGACAGATGTTATCATTCCCCTGTTACAACCGAAGAAACCGAGGCTCCGAAAGGCAAAGGACTCACCCAGGGTCACACAGCTCGTAAGTGGTGCAGCCTGGATCCAGACGGGGGTCGCGGGGAGGCAGAGTGCAAGCCCTTGACACTAGGGGACCGAGCAAGTGTGCAGACCCCCAGGTGCAGAATTCCGTCCCCTCTCCCGGGTTTGGGAAGCCCCTCCCTCCATCCAGGCCCACCTCCTCCTTCACCCATCCCCCTCGGCTCCCTGCCTCCGGGCCCCTGGCTTCACTGATGCTGCAGTGCTGGGCTTTTCCAGCTCCTTCCCCTCCTCTGCGGGCTCTTCCCTGCCAGACACTCTCTCTCTCTCTCTCTCTCTCTCTCTCTCTCTCTCTCTCAGCTATCGCCTTCTTTTTGGCAGCCACTCCGAGGCTCTCTCTACTGTCTTCCTTAATGTCTAGTGCAGACCAGTAACAGAGTGGCTTTGGGGATGCCCCCTGACATCCCCCTCCCCGCTCTGCCATTCCCATATGCTCTGGACAGAGGGGCGAGCAGGGTGCTGTGCTGGGTGCCAGGCCGGGAGCTGTGCACAGATGGTCTCGCTGACTCACGCCCCTGCAGTGAGGACCAGCACCGTCTCCATCTCGTACATGAGGCCCAGAGAGGCCCAGACAGTAGGACAGAGAGGCACAAGGCTAGGTATGGCAGACAATGACGAGATGAATAGCCCCAGTCTAAGGGAAGGGTGGGGGGGAGGCTTCCTGGAGGCGGTGGCCCTAGAGCTGAGATCTGGAGAATGAGCAGGAGCTGCCCAGGTGAAGAGGGAGGGAGCAGCATTGCAGCTCGAGAGAGCAGCACGTGCAAAGGGCCGGAGGAGAAGGGGCAGAGAGAAAGCCTGTGCACAGGGGGCGGTGGAGGCTTCTGGAAGCGGCTGGAAGGCTCCCCAAGGCTGGGCTGCGCAGGGGCCTGCGAGCCAGGTTAAAGACTCTTGTCTCTATCCCGCAGAGAGTGGCGTTTACAACACCCCGCACCGGCTGTGTGATGGAGAGTAGGGTCAACCACAGAAGCGGGCGGGAAAGAGAGAGGTCGGCTTGTGCCCAGGTTAGAAGACTTGGGGATGTCTCATGGCACGAATATTTAAAAATAAATAAGTAAATAAGACCCCAGCCTCAGCACAGCGGTGACAATAGCATCCAGTCCTGACCTGAGAGCAGAAGGATCCTTGGAGAGTCCTAGCTTGTTTCCTCCGTGAGGGAACTCAGGCCCGGAGACAGGAAGGGCTTTATCCCCGAGTAGCTCTGCTGCTCATTCACTCGAAAGACATTTACTGAGCACCTGCTAGATGCCAAGTGCTGCTAGACTGACCCCACGGACGGGGTGGGGGCGCAGGGGCCAAGCCAGCATGGTCCCCCATGCAGGAAGGTGGACAGGGGGGAAGGGAGGTGGTCGTAAGGACGACAAAATTACCTGCTGAGCATTTCCCATTGCCGGCCGTCTGTAAACTTGGTCTCTTTAACCGCGACCAGGCCGCAAGGAGGTGCTGTCATGCCATTTCACAGACAGCAGGACTAAGGGGCGGAGAGGCGGAGTGCCCTGCCTCACCCAGGCATGAAGGGGGGACAAGGCAGGCTGTCTGGGGTGGGGCCAGGCCTGGCCCCTGTCCCACCTTCTCCTGGAGCCCTGGCCTGCCCTTCTGGGGCCCAGGCAGGGGCTGGGGGGATGGCACTGGAGGTGTGGGGCAGAAGCACGGCTGGTCCGGGCATCTGCAGACAGGTTTCTGTTGCTTCCCCTATTCAGTGTGTGTTTGTGGAGCGAGGGGATGAGGGGAGGTAGGGGTGTGTCAGGGAGAAAGGAGGGAGCAGAATGTGTCAGCGCCAAAGGCTGCAGGCCCCTGCCTTCCCCCTCACTCGCCACCTTCCCCTCCCCCTCCCTCGTTTCCACCTTTCCCTGGTTACTGGGGCCAGGTGATTCTACCTGAAGACCAGGACTCCCGCCCCTCAGCTGCTGATCCCTCTCCCAATCCCGCCCCAAACCTCCCTTCCTTGCCCTCCCAGAACGCTGTGCTCAGTGGGTATAACGTCTGGAGCAGAGGTGGGGGGCGTCTTTAGCCTGGGGTGTGGCATGGAGAGAATTCAGGGCGATCGGGAGCTTGGATGGGAAGAGAATGACGTCATCGTTTTCCCTAACCACAGCCCAGCATTTCCTTCAGGGATGACCGCACCCAGCACCCCGGCAGTCAGCACCCCCGCCATCGCCAGCACCTGCAGCTCGGCTCCCGGCAGACAGAAACCCCTGGTCCCTGCGGATCAAATCGAAGCGGGTGCAGATTCCTCAATCTCATCGGTCGCTCCTGCCTTGTCGACTTCCTGCTAGGTTCTGGTCATGGGCAATAAGGAAGCACACTTCGTGTGACATCACGACTAGTGTGACATCACGAATGCGCTTTAAAAACATCTGGTTCGCTGGCTGTGAAGCTCATTGCCCCCCGGGGTAATCCCCCGTATTCGTTTACACACAAGACAGGGTCTGAAGGAGGCATCAAATGCCTGGGGGGTGGTCCGTGGCACAGAAAAAGTCATGACTCCCCCACCCCACTCAGGGAGAGGAATGGGGACCTTGGATACAGGGTCCAAAGCGGGGCCTGGAGCCCAGCTGGGAAGCCGGCCGGGGGCTGGCAGGCGAGTGGCTGGAGGTAAGGGCCCCCTCTTGCTGTTAGGGCCTGTCTCCTAGAGGGATGCTTCCACAGGCTGCAGGCCAGGCCTCTCCAGGGGCCTCGTGGCATCCTTTCCCAGCGCCGAACCCAGGTGGATCGAGTAGGAAAATGTCCCCAGGAAGAGCTAGTGGCAGGGACAACCTGCGGGGAGGCAGCCACCTAAGGGAGGGCACTGCGGGAAGCCTGGCCAGCCAACACCCTGGGCTCCCGCGGGGCCAGGCAGGAGCCCACCCCACTCTCAGTTTCTCCTGCCTGAACCCCAGCCAGGATCTGGACACCCCAGCAGCCAGAAGCTCAGCTAGAGCCACCCCGGGCTCCACACTGCCCCGGAAATCCTTCTTTTCACCCTGATTCAGTCTCGCTTTTTAAAGGAAGCCTGAGGCTGCCTGCATGATCTCCCTCCCCCCTGGTTCTCTGGAACCTTCCATCACAGATGGCCTTGCCTGTCATTCCCCTCCGCATGGCCAAAACCCCTGCCTCCGTCCTGGAGGCCACAGCCCCTTGAGCCAGCCCAAGGGGCCTGGGAGGAACCCACAACGAGGGGGTGTCCTGTCAACTTAGGGGCACGTGGGGACGAGAGCAGATTCGGTTGGGTCGGTCATTCATTCCGCAGCAATTTAGCGGGCACTGCAGTGAGAGGGACACGTCACCCTGGAGGCCGATCGCTTTAGGTCCAAATCCCAGCTCTGCTACTCACCAGCTGCGTCGCCTCGGGCAGCTGTTTTGCCCATTACTGTCCCTCAGTTTCCCTACCTTAGGGTTATTACGAGGATGAGATGAATGACGACAAAGTCCTAAACACAAATCAGCTATTATTTTCATCATCGTAGGTGGAGACTGTGACACAGGCTGCTGGGTCTCTTCTCGCCTCTTCCGTAAGGCCAGCAATCCCCAGTCCTTAGCTGGGCACAGGGCTGTCTGGCCTGGAGACTGCATTTCCCAGCTTCTCTCAGAGCTAGAGGTGGCCATGTGACCAGGTCCCGGCCCACAGGATGCTGCCAGAAGCGGCCAGCATCACTTCCTGGGAGTTTCCTTAAAGGACAGGAGGGGATCCTTTTTCCCTTCTTCTCTTGTCGGCTGACCGGAATGTGGGCACGGAGGCTGGAGCTTGAGCAGCCATCGTGCACTGTGAGGTCGAAGCCGCATGATGAGGGTGGCAGAGCGACTAGACAGGGCCCAGGTTCCCAGCGGCCGTGGAGCCCCATTCCAGCCCCGACGGCCTGCATTTACTTCAGCAAGAAGTAAACCCCTTTTCTTGCTTAAAGCACGCTTGTTCGAAGTCTTCCCTGTTTGAAGCACAACCCGATCCTTTTTAACGTGGGGACACAGCTGTGAGCAAGACGCACGGTTCGTGCCTCCCGGGAACATGGGGAGAGCGTCTACGACCATGCAAAAAAGGAGAAATAGCTGCAGCTGTGCAAAGAGCTCCGAAGCACATGAAACGAGGGATGGAGAGTGTGATGAGGGCCGCTGGGAGGAGGGGACAGCTGAGCTGAGATCTGACAGGTGGGAGGGGCAGGGAAGAGCCCTGCACGGAGGAGGTGGCCCAGCTCTGCAGTCAGAGCCTGGGGTGGGGCCGGTGGTCCTGGCCCCCTCGCCTGGCCCTGCCTCTTCCCAGCCTTGGAGGCTGTTTCTCTCGCTGGGGCAGAGTGCGCAGCAAGTACTTGACACATAGTAGGTGTTCAGCGAAGATGTGTTTGAGAAGATCTGTCTGAAGATCCCCAAATCACAGGGGGGACAGAGTGGAGGTGGGGGGTGGATCTGGGAGGGCCTCACAGTGGAGGGACCATTCGGATTGCACCTAAAGGACACAGGAGTTTGGCCAAAGGAGTGGAAAGAAGAGTGAGTCACAGGCCCTCGCCACCCTGGGGCCAGCCCCACCCATCGCACCTCCTTGGAGCAGAGCTTGGGTTCCTCCGGTTCAGCCTCTGGCCACTCCACTCCAGTGGCATCTGAAACTCAGGCGGCGATCTTCTTCTACCGCCAGCTTGACCCTCCTGCTTCTCTCTGGCTCCCACCCTTTGTGTTCCTCCACCTGGGAGTGGGGACCTCCTGGCCGCCGGCATTCATGGGCTCCCAGGTCCGAGACCAGGCCCTACCCAGACCGCTGCCACCCCAGCCTGCTCTTCCCTCCTTTCTCCCCTCACACGATCCAGCCCACTCACTTCTCTGCCTCCACACTCGGAATTCCCCTCCCACTGCTCCCTCTCCTCGCCCTGGCCCTTCGATGCAGCTGTGCCACTTCGTCCAGGAAGCCTTCCCTGCTGTGTGTGGCTGGGTTAGAGCCTTTGCTCTGAGCCTGGAGACCTACCATGATAGCCCCTGTTTATGGGTCTATTTGACTCTTGTCTGTTTCCTCCACGACATGATGACTCTCCCATCCTCAGAGGTATCCCCACACTTAAGACAGGCTGGGTAGGGGCAGTGGGAGGGGCGTAGGGAGCTGCAGAGAGAACACCCGATACCCTGGGGAGGCAGCCACAGGGAAGCTGGAGCTGGGGGCGGGGCCGAAGCTCACATCTGGTTTTGCCCACCCAGGCCGCAGCTCCTGCAGGCATCGCTCCCACCCCCCACACCCCACCTACCCCCTTCCCCATGTGGGGGGGCAGGAGAGGGCTGGTTTCTGGGCTGCTCTTGGATTCGTGCGCATGTCCAGCCAGCGACGCGGTGCTGTGCTATCAGTGCGTATCAGAACATCGGTTCCTGAGACCCAGTATTAGCACATACATCCAGGCCTTGGTTGTAGAGAGTCCCGGGTTTGAATCTAGCCTGGGGCAGGGGGTGGGGGCGGGGCTCTCTCTTTCCTGGGGACCTTAGTGTCTCCAACTGCAGCTTGGAACTAAAACTCCAACCCCAGTTAGCTGCTCTGGGGAGCTGGGGATGCCTGGCAATCAGCTGCCTGGCAAAGGAGAGGGTTCTAGAAGGCTGCTGCAGTGCATCATGGGCTTTGGGGCCGGGGATCAGGAGCTGGGGCTTGCTGAGGGCTGTCAGCCGTGGAGCCCACAGCTGAGGCAGCAGCTGGGGCCCGTGCTCAGTGAGGGCAGGACCCGAGCTGGAGGTGGGGAAAAGGCTCCCCCGGCTTTGTGAGCTGAGGCCATGGCGCCCCAAGAAACTGTGTCATCCTTTAGGAGCCGGGACTTCTCTCAGCGGCCGCCTGGGGCTGGTTTGTCCCCAAGGCCACCCTTATGGTGACCGCTGTTGCTGAAGGAGTGCTCCCTGTTTGTAGAGCAGCCCCCACAGCCTCCAGGCTGGGACAGGGGTGGGCAAGGATGCCTGTCTGGAGCTCATGGCCGGAGGCCTGGGGGTGGGGGGGACGAGGTTTCTAGAGAGTGTGGGCCGCGGGGGTCCTTGCAGCAGGGGCGGGGGAGAAGGACACCTGGGACTGGGGTGAGGGGACCGTCTCTGGAAGGGCCAGCAAGGACAGACCGGAGCGGGGCTCAGGCGGGAAGAAGATGGGAAGGGTGTTCCAGGTGGAAGGAACAGCATGTGCTAGGGCCCGAGAGGGGGCCGGTCGTGGGTACCACAGCTGCTCTAGTGGCCTAGGGACCGAGTCGGCAACGGGTGGCGGGGGCAGGGTACCCCAGCAGGGCCTGGCAACAGGGGCTGGGTAGGGGTGGGGGAAGGGGCTGGTCCTGTGAGCACCTCCCTGCCCCCTCCTCTCTTCTGGGGGGGGTGAGGGGGGTGGGGGATCGGGCAGGCCCGCGGCCACCCTTTTAAGTCGGCCTCGGGGAGGCTCCGACATCAAAGCCTGCACCCCCAGCCTGGTCCCGCGGCGGGAGGCGGATTTGGGCGACCGGGTCCCCCTTTCATCCGCGGATGGACACGCGGCTCAGCGGGGCCCGGACGGAAGGCGCCCCGCGTCCGTCCCTGCGGGACTGACCTGCCCGGGAAAGCAGGCTGGGCGGAGGTCACGGGCTTTGTGACCTCAAGGCAGTCCCTGCCCTGCTCCGTGCCTTGGCTGTCCTCCTCCCTGCCCGGGAAGTCCTGGCTCCGGGCCTTCTGGGGCAGGAGGTGTGGGGGGATGGGGTGGGGGGTGGGGCTTCTTGGGATGGGCTTTCGGGAAGGTCGTCTCCCCCCCCAAATGTGACCCATTGTCCCGCCTTCCCCTCTCTGGGGCCTCAGCTACTTGGAAGCTGGAGGGGGCTGAAGTTGACTGTCCCCCAACCCCAACCCCCAACCCATGCTGATCACATCCTTCTTCCCGGCTTGTCTCCCCATCGGGGAAATCTGAGTGGAGGGCACCGGCTCTGCTTTCTGATGTAAGGACAGTGACAGGGACAACAGCCAGCCACACACTGAAGCCTCACAGTGCGCCCGGTGGGCGAATCTGGACGTCCTTTCTCTGGCGACTGAGGCTCAGAGAGGGCACTCACCCCAGGTCACACAGCTGGGGAAGTGGCACCAGACTCCTGCTGGGTGAAGAGGATGCATGAGGGAGGTTCTGGTGGGTTCTTCCCTGTGCTGTTCACGCCTGCTACCCCCATATGATTCAGGGAGGCCAGGCCGGTAATAGGGAGAGCAGACACTGATCCAGCACTGGGAGGGGGCAGCCACTGGAAGAGGCAGGTGTGCCTGTCATCCTTATCGATGGGGAAACTGAGGCACAGCCAGCTAAGTAACAGAACTGGGTATCGACTGGGCTTTTTGGCTCCTGAAACTCGAGGCCACCGCCCCTGGTATGAGAAGGACACACCCCTGACCCCTCAAATCCAAGCAAGGTGCCATCTCAGTCAACAGAGAAGCCCCAGCAGGGAGATGCGGTCAGTGTGCCCGATACACAGCTGAGGACCAGGGCACAGAGGAATGAAGCGTGGGCCTCAGCCCCCCAGGCAGTGACCTGGTGGGAACTTGAACCCAACCTGCCTGGTTTCTGAGCCCCGGGATAACTGCGTCCACAGAGAGCAGCAGCACCACCGCCAGGGCGGGTACAGAGCCCTTGCTGGTTTCTCTGTGCGGGGCTTTGTCTGCCAAGAGGGGGCAGTTTGAATGGGTCTCCCCAGGATGCCAGGTGCACTCAGGCTGGTGGGATGGGACGGGTGCCCGGGGAATCGGGCAGATGCCACCCCAACCCAGAGATTTAAAATTCCTCCCTGGAAAATCAGATAATCAAGGAAGTCAAATACCGTGAAATCAGTGTGATCCTTGCCAGCAAGCCAGAGGGAGCACCAGAGAGTCATCACATGGCAAGTGCAGGCATGTCACCCAGTCCTTTGTCTTATAGACAAGGAAACTGAGGCACGGGACTCTGCAGGGAGATTTTCACGGAGAAGACCCTGCCCCTTCGCCTGGCATTTATTGAGGGGGCCGCCTGTGTGGCAGGCTCTGTGCTGGGGCCTGTTCAGTCCCCGTGCTCCTGAGCTCAGGGTCTGCTGAGAGTGGTCCTCTGTGCACCAATAACGTT